>CM035778.1:9931420-12331420 GCA_020466155.1 Pachypeltis micranthus | reverse complement strand
GTGACCCCTGACTCTGCCACGTTTCTCGAACCTTAAGATAATTCAACAGGATCACACGAGGCAGGATAAAGTAAAATGTGTGCAAGTCCAATAAAACGTCGTTAAAGTAAATTTGTGTGGTTAAAATAACGAATAATGACAATAATAAATTTGCGATTAAATAAATATACTAAAATATCCATTGATGTACTCGTATTTATATACTAAATATATCCGTAGTCAATCTAGTATAACAATTGTACTTCAGGAGTGTCTTATGATGGCTGGGTCACAGATAGCTCTTGTGATACCTTCGCATGCGCCAGATGAGAAGGCAGTGGGGGCCGAGCCACGTGGCTGTTGGAGAGTGTACCCCCCTTGGGCGTCGAAATTATGGCGACTTTTCAGCCGAGCTAGGATCCCGATGAATCCGACTAATTGGCTTCGTGCCCAGTGACACTTCCGTGGGCTCTGTGTATGTGGAAAGCCTCCTGTGGTGGCGTTGTATTTAGCTGTGGCTTGAGTAGCTTTAAGACCTGAATGGGTGGCCCGCCCTGGTACTGGAATTGCCCACGTTTTCTTTCCAGATGGGTTTCGAGGAGGATTGGATCGGGCCTCTTCCAGATCTAAGGAGTCGGTGTCTTATGGGTGGGCGATCACAGCTGGGTAGCAGCTCCTGCGGTCCCCTCTAAATCCTACCATATGCCCGGTTCAGGCTTCTGTGGAAACAGTTTCACTAGTCAACATGCCTTGAGCAGGAACCTCGGAGAAGGTAAGGTTGTCTTCACCATTAGAGATTGAATCGAGAGGGGGATTACCCTCCTGGTACTTCCCCAGACGTATGGTCCGAGAGCCTTTGTCAGTTGACTTTTCCTTTATCCTTTGTCTTTGTCCCTCTCCTGCCCTCCTAAACACCCCAACGAAACCACAGCCTCCACGAATCCAACACCTTTTCTTCTCATCCAGTAGCACTGTGTGTGCAGGTGGGGGGGGGGGTAGAAGTGCCCCTTCAGTTACCTGCGGTTTGAGCCCCATTGCACGGATCGTCAACTGGCCCTTGCTGAGACTTGCCATTACCCAGACAAGGACTTCCTTATGGGGACGGTTTCCCTGGTTGACAGGACCTCGTCCGAGACGTGAAAAGCGAGTTCTCTGTCCAGATTTCCAGCCGGCACTCCTTTGAGGTGAGGTTGTCTTGACCGGTAGAGGCTAGTTGGAGTAAGCTTCCCTTTCCTCTATCTCAGTACTGTACTGAGCAGCGGCAACTGCCTGATGAAGGGAAGCAAAACAGAAGCTCTCCTTGATATTAGCATATCTGATCCTTCGTCCGCTTCAAACTAGGGACACTAAACAGTTGGATAACTATGGTCTCCACGTGGGGAGGCTCATTGGATCGTCCAGTCGAATTTAGTTTTACAGCAACCCGCTAAATCTTCAAGTTCTTCTTGGCACTAAATGTGTTTGTGGATTCGGTCTGTAACATTATTATTAACGCATTATTTTCTGTTACAGGTGAGCGCAGTTGTTCCTCCTCTCAATTATGGCTGCCTTACACTGGTGAGATATCTTCTTGCATCATTTCAACCCATTTGGAACATTAATGGACTGGGGGTTGAAGGTAGTTGGGTCCCGTTCAGTGTCTCAATTTGGTTTTATCATTCATCTAGGGCTCTTATTATGTAAGATATTCCGAGTGTAATGCAATAACTAGGCCGCTTCCTTTGTAATGCTGTGGTACTTCCACAAGTAGCCGCCCTCGAGTCTCGTCATCAAGTGGTCGTGGAATGGTGACTGGAGGACCAAACCTCTCGCAAATCCCAGTTGCGCCCCCCCCCCCGTATCTTTTCCGGGCCGACTTTGTCTTCACTCTTCTGGTTGTGAACGTTCAAAGTACCCAAGAGCTAAACCTCGTTCTGTTCCTGTGTCACCACAGGTTCAAATTGTGCCTATAACAGCCTCGTTGCTCTTTCCCCGTAATCATCGTGTTACGTGTGACTACACGGGCCTAAGGAAACTAATGAACGACGCAAAAGTTAACATTAGCTTGTCAGCATTGGGAATAACATGCGAAGAATTGATAGCACGCAGGCTAATGCTGATTCATACGATAGGACTTCAAAATCGATTCGCAATTGCAAATGAGTTGCGCCTTATTTCTTCCAATAGTTGGTTTGAATCGTACACGATTTGCATACTTTTGTGGTTCGTTTCGACATAAATGTTTTCCTCTTTATTTAGTTTATTGTCTTTCTCCGTGTTTTGATTTAATCGGAGCGTTCATATGACTTTTCGAGTTGTGAGAAACGCGCTAGGAGCGTAACACAGTAGCAGATGTTGCAATTTAATTTTTCCAATCTCGTAACAGAACTTCGTTATCAATTTCGTTTTCTCCCTCGAGTTTATTTTATTTTCCCTTGTTCGCCACCCGTTTGAAGTCGGGAATCACTAACATAGTATTTTCTCCTCTCGCCATTTTTTCTCTTGATTTTAATATCCCGCGCGTTCCAGTGGATTGCCGTCATTGGGTTATCAGATCGCATATTTTCGATTTTGATTCGCTTCTTTCGTATCGACTGGTTGGAACTATCCCATTCCTGGAACGCAATTTTCTGACTTCAGTCTTTAGGCTGCGAATTCACTTTTACCTCGTACCTGCCGAAATTCTGCTGCGCTTGCGGTTATTTCTAATGGCTACCGGATTTCCCTGAAGTGGGTTTTTTCCTTTCTTTATTTTCTCTCCCCTCAATTTCAGATTCCTCTTCAGAAGAGACGACAGATTCCTCAACATTCAGCTACGTACTACACTCGTCTTCCTGTGCCCGGCTCTGTCTCGCTCTTTCGTTCTGATAGTTTCCAGCCAATTCACGCCTATTTCCGAGTCATCCTTGTTCATCGCCCTTTTGTGCACTTCATTGCATTTAATACAGTCACGCTCACCAACTTCTTTTATTTTCGATCTTCAACTCTCCACCTTTCGTCGAGTATGTGGTATAGAAGGCCGCCTGATCTTAATTAACCCTCGTTGTGAAATAAAGCATTCCTTTCTTTCGCCCATCAAAATCGAATACTTGACGTTTCAAGACATTCAAAATTTACCCATTCCGTGCGCGAATTCAAAAAATTGTACAAATTGCAGTTAATGGAGAGGTATAATTGAGGTTGACATGATTTCATCCTTTTGGTTTATTATTCATTCTGAATAATAACCCTATGTTTTCGGTCAGGAAAAATTATTCACACCCCCCCCCCCTCAAAATTTGATACTTTACGTTTCAAGACATGGGGATTCCAAATCTGCAATGTCCATCCGCCGTCTGGGCCTAATGTTGCCCTTAACGTGGTCTTCAAAATCTCTCCATTTGCACATTCCGTTTGGTATCTAGTTGTGCCCACATGGTCGGCAATTAGATCGGTTTTCTTGGGTTGAAAAATTGGCCAAAAACGAAATTTTCAGCAGTTTCGTTGCATTTGCGTCGTGTTTGATAACGTTACCTAGATAACGTTTTTTTTTTTGATCCTGAATCGAATGGGACAAACTCCGCTCAGAAGGTAGTTGAATCTTCAGAAAAACGGAGGTGGTAGTCCAATCAAGTATCTAAACGATGAGCGGTTGATAACGCTCATAAAATATGTAAGGACTACTCCAGAAATTTCTGAATTTCGACCACCGCCGCCGTTTCACCCTTTCCAAAAGTTCTTGCTCATAACTTTGGAAAAGACATTATTATTATTAATATAATAATTATAATTATTCTCGGTGATCCAACTGGTCAATAATGGTCGGGTCATGAGTACAAGTAGAACAATGAATTCCGCAACTATGTGCTACCTGATGGGGAAACAAACCAGGCCTTCTGCAGAGAGGGAGAGAAGGGAATTAGCATTATGCTAATTAGAGGACAGGTCTTGCAGTGTCCACTGTGTCAGGAAGACTCCACGCCTCCAAACACTTCCGCCGGTTCGCCCACGCCTGAGCGAATGTGTGAAACCGGCAGGTAGCAGCCTTACCCGAGAGGAGCTCAGGCGCACCCTCAACTGGAGGGAGCTGGGCACGCTCTGATGTCCTCATAGGGTCCGCAGGTGGAGGTATCCGTATGTCCATGTGAGAGGACATGGGACGCACTCTCTGCAGCCCCTCCACAAGGACAGCCGCTGAAGGTGCGGCGCCTAAAGATCTGCTGCCGCTCATTAAAGGCCCCATGGCCTGAGAGCAGCTGCACTTCCGCGAAGGATGGTCGGCACCATTGCTTCCGAAGTCTTTCCTCGACGGAAGGGGGGGGGGGGTATGCTGTGGAGGTGCCGTACAGTTGGATCCATGTCCCACCGCGCCTGCTACTTTGCCAGGGTCTCTTCTTGTGCTACTGCTAGTTGCAGGTCCCTCTCTGCCTGTAGCGTGGGGAGCAGCGACTCAAATGGTCCGCGGTAGTGGTTTATGCGGCCCTGTTTGATGTGGGACTCAAGTACCGCAAGATCCAATACGAGGTCTAGTGGGGGGGGGGGGGGTGCCAGCGAGGACTTGCAGGACAAGATGTGACGTGGTGCAGTACGCAGGCAACATGGTGAGGGCTAGCTGCCGATCACGGCGCGTGGGTGCCACCTATCTGCTACCGCTTTCTGCCACTGTGTAGTGATGTTTTACCAAATTCAATTGAACTGAGTGAAAAATAAATGAAAATTAGCTGCAAAAGCCGTGCAAACCAACGAATTTACGTACAACTAAGGAACGTTATGCGATGCCGAGCGCTTGATATTTTCTTTGAACCTCACTCAGACTAAACTTTTCAGGGGCACCCCCAAACTAGTCAGCGGTAGTTTATTAAACTACTTGTACGATGAGGATTTAATAACGTGCATAACGTGACGAAGAGCAACCCAACAAATGCCAGAATGCACACGAACCTTCTCAAAAAAATATTGTTGGCGTTCTCATTAATCGCTCACTGTGTAATAACTTAATGAAAGTCGCAACATAAAGAGTTAACACTTCCTTTATAGAACTCTCGAGGTTCATATAAACATAGTGAAACGTTAGCTAGACCATTAATTACCTGAGGAAATTTGAAAGTGGCGTAACACAATAAGTGTTGTTGAAAACACCGGTACAGGTCAAGTCGTGTGATACCATCTCGTTGTTGTGATTCACTCGGTGATAACTCGTCGTTCTTCGCAAATTTTCGTTTAACTGTTTGTGTTTCAATTATTTGATATTTCCACGGGGAATAAACGCGCAATATCAAGTTTTCATCTTTGACGTCCCCCCCGGAGTTCGCTTCCATTATAAAATATCTAGGTAGTTCTAAACCTGTCTAGCGAGAGAAGTATTGTTCGGGTCGAGGAGGGAAATTGAGTTCCCGGTTTCACCCAGAAGGTAATGTAATTGAAGTTGTTATGACGGCGAGCGGTGAATTTTGAGTACCTCTCCCTAGTTTGCCTCTTAGTTACGAAGTAAACTCAAGTCAGAAGTAAGTAGGTAAGTTGTGGGCCCCCGACCGGAGCTACCGGAGGTTGCTGTTTGTCCAAGACCTAAGTCAATCAGGTTACAGCAATTACTCACCCGTCAAATTTCTTATAACTCTCGCGTTTAAAAAAAAATGAGGTCGAGGGGAGAACGCCGCAGTTGGCAAGTTTGTAAAGTTGTAACAACCTCCAGTTTTTGTAGAAGTATAGTGAGTAAATCGTCACGTTTGATGAGGGTACAACTGACCCGTTAATTCAACACGAAACCTTGAAAACTTTCTGGTCGAGTGGATAAAAGAAAATCTTTCCCATCTGCTCTTTTTATTCCCTTCCTCACTTCTTCCCTTTGTTTATCCCGGTCCCCCTTTCATCATACTCCTTCTCTCAATCCCTTTTCACATTCACAACTGCTCATTTGAGTCCGAGGTCAACCCGCAGGCCTGGGCCTAGTGATGCCGTTAAAAAGTGCGATAAACCGTCTCGAATTTCCGACTTAAGGAGCATTAATAGTCAGTGCGTCGCGGGAAAAATGTTAGTGTTGAGAATAATGAGTGGGAGGTAGTCACTCTCTTTTGCGTTATTATCAAGCGGGCAGTAATAACATTTTAAAGCACCCATAGGAAAAGTGTACCCCAAATATTGTGCTGGGTTTATTCTCAGAAGCCCCACCCAAAAACCAATCATTCGGAGAAATCACCCCCAGTAAATGTACAAACTATTGAATAAATTATGGGAGCCACCAATCTGCGCCTCCCCGGGGACAAAAGAGCAGTTCTCAGTCTTAGAGGCGACATAATTCCACATGAATTACGTGTTATGAGTGATGGAACACTTCCGAAAAACTCCAAGCCACAATATCAATTTATGTATCGTCTTGATAAAAAGCGCAATGCTGAGGAGCGGCAGACGACGAAACGGGAGGGAAAATTGGAAGTAATAAGTTAAGAGAAGGGACGTGAGAAAAGAAAAAGATTGTTTTTAAACACATACGACGACTCCCCGGGCATAAGACTCCGAACCAATCGACCTTGGAGAACGAACTCAACAGTTATACAAAATAGAGCGTCTTGAATAAAATAAAACGGATAAAAACACATGGTAGAAGTGAAACTTTAACGTGCAAAATCGAATCGCAACGGACAAGTGGAAAAACGAATCACAACGGACAAGTGGAAAAACAACAGAAAAGTGGAAAAACGCATCGCAAAAACATTTTTACTCGAAGTTTTACGGGCAGGTTTTCAAATTCGACAAGTACATTAACAATGTGCCCGTAAAACTTCGAGTAAAAATGTTTTTGCGATGCGTTTTTCCACTTTTCCGTTGTTTTTCCACTTGTCCGTTGCGATTCGTTTTTCCACTTGTCCGTTGTGATTCAGTTTTCCACTAGTCCGTTGCGATTCGTTTTTCTACTTGTCCGTTGCGATTCGGTTTTGCACGTTAAAGTTTCACTTCTACCATATGTGACTGTCACACATTTCTTTATTCGCAGGTTTACTGCAAATTATGATTTGGTTAGGGTAGGTAAATTGTAATGAATGCATTTTTTATATTATTTAAACATACTTTATTTTATTAAACAAGAAAACAGAATTCAATCCGGGAAAAAAAATCTCAGTTCATTTATCACTCAGTTAATTTGAACTTGGTCAAATAACGCTTTACGGCAGCAGGAAGCGGTAGCGCTTACAGTTCCAGATTTTATTGTGCTGCTCGTACTCATTGCAGGACCATTACTGCGCAATTGGTACACACAGAATTAATGAGGCTGTAAACACGCATTTTGCTTAAGAAGGATAGTAATCACTTTTGCAGAGTTATTGAGTAAGAACGTTTAGAACTGGTAGTAAGCGAAACGGCAGTAGTTGAAATTCTGGAATTTCTGGAGTGAGCCCCATGTATCTCATGAGCGTTTTTAAACACTAACCCTATAGATATTGGATTGGACTACAATACCAATTTTTTAAAAACATTCTACTAACATTCCAGCGAAGTTTATAAGGAAAAAACCGCGCTAAAAACGCTTTTCGTCAACAATTTTGATTATTTATTGTGCTGCTCTCGTCATTTTCCCATGAATGGGAATTTTATGGTGTGATTTCCTTATTGAGAGCTATCAACATTAAAAATTTAATCAAAATCGTTTGAGCCGTTTTTGAGAAAAAAAATTTGTGTTTTGATCACTATGATAACTATAGTTAACTTTCGGTGGATTTTGCTCATACCCTCATTTGGCGTCCCATGGTAACCTGCGGGCTAGATATCAAGTTTCAGCTGATTTGGTACGGTTGTTTTCTCTAAAAACCACTCTAAAATCGATTACGTCGAAAATTTTGGTAATTTATTGTGCTGCTCTCGTCATTTTCCCACGAATGGGAATTTTATGGTAATATTGTCGTATTAAGAGCTATCAATACAAAAGTTTAATCAAAATCGTTAGAGCCGTTTTTGAAAACAAAATATTTGGTGTTTTGATCACTATGATAACTATAGTTAAATTTCGGTGGATTTTGTCCACACCCTTATTTTGGCGTCCCATCGTAACTTGCGGGCGAGATATCAAGTTTGAGCTGATTTGGTACGGTGGTTTTCTCTAAAAATCGTTCACAGACACACAGACACAGGTCTGTTTCCTTATTTGATGACTGTACCTAAACCCTCGACGAGGGTTATATCAGTCATAGAAGTTGCGGTTTCGCTAATATGAAAGAGGCTGGCCCCTGCAGCTTCCACCGAACTCAGACCTGTGGAGGTATGGCAGGTATTTGGTCGTTAGCCAGTCTCCAGGTAGAGAGCTGTTGCCCGTGAGACGCTCATACACACAGACCATTTTCCCAAATAGTGTTATTCGGAGTCAGGGGGGTCTGAAACGTAAAGATCTGAAGGGAACTCAAAATTTTTTTTTCCGGCGATTACATAATTTTCCTTTCTACTTCGTGGAACCAAGGAAAGTAAAAAGACACTAACGGCATGCGGTGTCCCCAGGCGGTCACTCATCCAAGTGTTAACCACGCCCGACGTTGCTTAACTTCGGTGATCGGATGAGAACCGGTGTGTTCTTCTTGCCCTACCACGTGAGCGGTAACGGATTTTCGTGACTCGAGAACCTTAAGACCCCGTCTATATAGACGTTTCACTTCAAAAATATAACGATTGTCTATTTCCACTAAATTTGAGTCACATTATTAGATCGATTTCGACGGTCAAGTCATCATCAGTAACAAAAAAGCAACTGAAAGGGGAACAGCAGAACGATCTTAACACAGAACGTTGGGTCGGGTTTACCCAGTGGCAGGTACATAGTAGCGGGATAGCGGAAAAGGGAAAATTAATAAGGCCAAAAGGCGTTTTACCTGCACCTTAGCTTTATTCTCGCGTGGATTCTGAGAATTGGAAAATTCTCCTCCACGTAAGAAAAGGAGTTAGGTTGAACGGGTTCTAAACTGAAATTCCCTTTAGCCGAGTAGGTGTGTCCAATGGGTAGGCCTCCACCTCCTGCCATTCCCTAGGAAAACTGTCGCTACAAGGACTTCCTTATGGGCACACGATGCGAATAAATAAAATTCCAAAACCCACCCCAGGGAGGTGAAGTTGTCCTGACCACCAGAGGCTGAGTAAGCTTCCACATTTCCTCTTTCTCGTGGTGCCAGTTAAGCGAAAAGGGAACTCATATTTGGTCCTTCACCCACAAAATCATGTTGCCATCAGTTGGTGCAATAATGGTCGCAGCGTAAGTACAAGCAACTCAATAAATAGCGGAATCTCAAGCACCGCCAGTTTCTGCGTTGTATAAAGCGAATGAAAAACAACGTTGGTTAGTAGCGAGTTTTAGACAGTCGGTTGTCTTCAGTGTGGAAAAGCGTTCCTTTGGAACACACATCGCGTATAACTCATCATTCCTTGTGAAACGACTTGGGAAGGTATACATAAAACGAAGATGAGGTTGATGAACGCCGAGTAATGAAATTCAGTCGCGATAATGAACATTTTAGACGGAGGAAACAAAGTAATACAACATTTTACTCAAACCGTCACCGAGCGTTTGTGAAAGCTGAAATAACACCGCGCATAGAGACGTAGCGCTGTGAGGGTTTGAGATGAGATTGAGGGAATTCGCAATTAAGCTCAATTCGCACTAGCGGCCTCGGCACGGTACGCTAATCAGGACTACATCCAGCGGTGTCAGCGCGAGGTCATGGATCTACAGTCACGTTTCAACATCATATTGCGACGAAAATGAATTTCACCTCCTTCTGCTTTGATCAAAATGTTCGTCGAGAGAGGGAATGCGAGACTCGTTTATTTAAACATCTGAGAGAGCGTATTTATTTACTTAAAAATACGAGCCGAACCCCAATTACTTACTAAAAACACGCGACAGCCAGATAGACTACAAACAGGTCTGAATCGTCATACGACAGACTCAAAGAATACAATTAAAAAAAAAAAAACATAAATATCAACATCAACCCAAAAGAGGTACGACGCACCACAAAACATTCCTTCGCATTACGTAAATTCACTGGACCATTATTAAGAAATAAGTAATAATCAGTAATAAGTAATCAGTTCATTTGAACTTGGTCACACTTTACAGCAGCTTGAAGCGGCAGCGCTTACAGTTCCGGAATTTATTGTGCTGCTCGTACTCATTCGTGGACCATTATTGAGCAACTGATACACAGATAGCAATTACTTTTGCAGAGTTATTGGGTAAAAACCTTTAGAACTAGTAGTAAGCGAAACGGCAGTAGTTGAAATTCAGGAATTTCCGGAGTGAGCCCCACGTATCTGAAGAAAATGAACGTGAAGATCTGAAGAAAACTCAAAATTTTTTTTTCAGCCGATTACATAACTTTCCTTTCTACTTCGTAGAGCAAGGAAAGTAAATATCTGGTGCGTTGCAACACACAACTTTCCTTAGCTCTACGTCAATTCACTTTGTACGTGGCTAATTCTATTTAATCAATTCATTTATCACTCAGTTAATTTAAACTTGGTCGAACGACACGTCACAGCAGCAGGAAGCGGTAGCGCTTACAGTTCTGGAATTTATTGTGCTGCTCGTACTCATTGCAGGACCATTATTGAGCAATTAGTACACAGATAATTAAGGAGGCTGTAAACACACATTTTTTGAAGAAGGATAGCAATTACTTTTGCAGAGTTATTGGGTAAACACTTATAGAACTGGTAATAAGCGAAACGGCAGTAGTTGAAATTCAGGAATTTCTGGAGTAACCCCCATGTATCTCATGAGCGTTTTTAAACACTCACCCTTTAGGTATTGGATCGGACTACAATACCAATTTTTTTTTTTACATTCTACAAGAATTCTAGCGGAGTTTATATGGAAAAATATCTGGTGCGTAGCAACACACTACTTTCCGCCACCCCTTTAAGTTCGAACACCACCTACACATGCGGGCGCTATATCTTCGTTCAACGCATTTTTACAGGAACATTTATACGGAACAAAATGTAGGGACTAGTTAGCTGAGAGCACTCCGAAAGTTTTATCGAAATCGTTGGAGCCGTTTTTGAGAAAATACGAATACCGATAAATTAATATTCGACAAATCTCCTTTTCTGAGTTAACGTGGCTTATATCTCCGTGCAACATATATATACAGAAATAGTTATGGAGAACAAAATGTTGGTATGGGTGACTAAAAGACACTTCATTAGGATTTATCACATCTGGTGAAAAATTACCCTGGAACTTTCGGAAATGTTCGAAAACACCTTATTTTCAACACATTTTCATTTTTATCTCTCCTCAATGGACTTTCAGAGGAACATTTATTGAGGACAATATGGAGGTATTAACTATTCGGAAATATCCTGAGAGTTTGATGATAATCGTTGAAGTCATTTTGCCAAAAGCTTAAAAACCTATTTTTGCTTCATAGGTCATTATCTCCGTTCACCGTATTTTCATGGAGATATGTATAGAGAAGAAAAGTTAGGTATTGATTAGGAGAAGATAATTTGAAAGTTTAATCAAAATCGTTAGAGCCGTTTTCGAGAAAAATGCGAAAAACCCTAGTTTTTGGTACATTTTCGTCCCCCACCCCCTTCCCATCGGCCGAAATCGTCCATAACCTTATTTTGGTGTCTACAAAAAATAACGAACAAAACAAAAAAAGAACCAGCTCAATCGGATCAGCCGTTCTCCCGCAAATCGAACTACAGACACACACACACACACACATACAGGTCTGTTTCTTTATTTGATGACTGTACCTAAACCCTCGACGAGGGTTATATCAGTCATAGTAGTTGCGGTTTCGCTAATATGCAAGAGGCCGGCCCCTGCAGCATCTACCGAACTCAGACCTGTGGAGGTACGGCAGGTATGTGGTCGTTAGCCAGTCTCACCGTAGAGAGCTGTTGCCCGTGTGTTACCGCGCGGAGGTGACCACCTGAGGAATCCCGTACCATCTGGGAGTAGTTCTTAATCTGGTTCCCTACCTGATCTTACTGTTTACTTGGGTGGCAAGTTTCAAAAGGACTGATCAACTATAACCACGTTTCTTAGCCATTACCTTCTTTGCGAACTTTGCAAAATGATTATAGGCTTCCTTTGTAGCAGTCAAAGCTGCTAAGTTCGTTTGCCCTCTCAACAACCGTCGCTCACTGTTGTAGAAACTACAGTGGAGCAGCACATGGTTTCTTGTTTCCTCCGCACTGGAGGCACAAGACGTGCATAATGGAGAGTCTTTCAGAGAAAGAAGTGGAGCCGCGCATTGAAGTCACCATGTCCCGTGAGGAACTGGCTCGTCCAGTGGTCTGGCTCAACCCATTTTCTAGAAAGACGTTCACGGATGTTGGGGAAGAACTCATACGTATCACGTCCCTTTGACGAGGATTCCCATCTCGCTTGCCATTTCTCTAGAGCCCATTCATCGATGGCGGTAAGTTTCTGTTCTGTGGTGAGATCCGCACGGAGTTCAGCCCAAAGCGGGGGAAGCTCCCGTTTCACTCTCCACTTGTCAATCATGCACTCAACAGCCAAATCAACTGGTAACTGACCAGTGATCACCTGGAGTGCTTCCGTTGATACAGTCTTGTAGGCCTTGGTGGTCCACAGGAGCGCAGCTCTCTGGGATTGGGCCAATACTCTCTTTTGATTGACTGTTAGTTTGCTACCCCAGACAACGGGGCAGTAGCCAATCACACCTAAATAGATGGCCTTATACATGAGGATGGTGTCGTGGTAACACACACCCCAAGTGGCCTTAGTAATGGCACGCAGTGAGGCAAACCTTGCAATGGTAGTGCCTTTAAGGGACTGGAGGTGCTGGTTGAAACCCCACCTCTCACCTATATTCACTCCTAAATACTTGACGTGCTTTTCAAGAAGGAGCCTGTGGCCGCCAAAGCGTATTGTGGGTGGATTATTCACTTTCCCCTTCAAGAGGATTAGCTGGGTTTTTCCTCAGCCACCTGCATCTTGACATGTTCGCACCATTGGGTGACAGTGCGGAGCACGTGGTGGGTTTTTCTTCAATTTGGCGGACTGCCTCTGCAAAGATCAGCACAGCCAAGTCCTCCACATAGGCGTACGGCTCGCAGTCAGTCTCCATGAGTTTCCTGAGAAGACCTTCGAAGAAGGCATTCCAGAGTGCTGGTCCTAGGACCGAGCCCTGTGGGCACCTTCTCAATCTTTCTCTGGACGGAGACATGCCTACTTTCGATCGTAGCAGTTCTGTCTGTCAGGTAACTTCTGACGAGCGAGTACAGGTTGCGGGGATTCCCTACCTTTGAGTTCATTAAGGAGCGCTGGCCACCAAAGGTTGTCAAACGCCCTCTGATGTCAATCAGAACTGCTACGACGTACTTAGCCGGTGCCAGCAGGGAAACACGCCGGATCTCGACAATGACATCCTGCGTGGACCTTCCTTTGGTACACCCGTATTGCCTGCCTGTGAGGTTGCGGCCAAAGACTCCTTCGAGGGACTGCAACATCAAGATTTCTAGTGTTTTGCCTAATATGGAAAGAAGGCTGAGTGGTCTCCATGATCGCGGGTCTGACTGATTGCGGTCGCCTCCCTTTTGAAGAGTGACAACACGCGCAGTCTTCCACTGAGTGGGGAACTGTCCGACCAGCAGACAGTCATTATATAAATTAAGGAGGCCGCTGGAGATCGTTCGCTCAGCCTTCCTTAGCATATTGCTTTCTATTTTATCCGGCCCAGGGGATTTGTTGGGCTTTAAGGTCGCAAGGGCCCTGCCGAGGTCGCCTGTTGTCCACAGTGGGATGTCGGGCTCGTTCGGAGGGTCCATGATCAGCTCCCTTGCTGCCCTCTGGGCTTCAGTGTCTCGAGCTACTTGGTCATCTGGGAACGCCTTCTCAAGGAGGGTTTCCAGTGAACGTTCGATGCTGCAGGCCCAGCCTGACTCATTTTGCATCGCAGCTAAGACCTGCTCTACATTTGCTTTTCCTATGGAGGACTTGTAGTGTCTGCCCCACGGGTTCTCAGAGCTCTCCACTTCCACAAAATTTCGCCAGCCTTGCCGTTTGGCTCGTTTGATGGCGCGGTGGAAGGCCTTCTTCTCTTGGATGAAGGCAGTTCGGAGTGTTGCTCTGGCATCAGGGTCACGAGTGTTTTGGTACATCCTTCTGGCTCTATTTGCACTTTGCTTGAGGGGATTTAGTTCCTCAGTCCACCATGGGACTTTGATCGCCCTGTGCTTCTGTTGGCCAAGTACAGAGAGCCCAGCAGAGTGCAGTGCTGTGGTAAATACGTCCACTTTGCTGTCCACCTCTTCAGGTGTGTATGCTTGCGCTATTAGATCGGTGTCCGCGGCACGCAGTTCACCTTCCAGTACCCTACAGAATTGTGGCCAGTCAGCATTTTTTGTGCGGAATCGCTTTTCACGCGTGTCTTTGCAGAGGATGTTGTCATCCGTGATGGCAAAGTCAATAACCATGTGATCGCTCTGCGTTGCACCTGGTACGACTCGCCAACCCTGCAATTTGAGTAGCAGGGTGTGAGACACGGCTGTGACGTCTATGCACGACCTTCCTCCCGGACCATCATAGGTCGCCTCAGTCATGGGGTCGTTGGCAACAATCAAGTTGTACCTGGTGAGCAGCTCTATATACGCCTCGCCCGCCCCATCCAGGGTTGGGGATCCCCACAATGGTGATCTGGCATTTGCATCGGCACAGACTATGCAGGGTCGTTCTGATAGGCCTGCTAGAGCCCGCTCGAGTGGTTCAAGGCTGTTGGCAACTGGCGCGCCAAATTGCCTGTAAAATGATATTACAACCAGCTCAAAGCCACCGGCTCGGATGAGCACAGCGGCCAAGTGCTGGCTGTTCAGGTGAGTGAGTGCGAGCATGTCAATGAACGGGTCGATGCAGGCCACTGCTGCCTTGGCTCCCGTTCTTGCTCCAGCCACCACTCGTGCCTGCGATCCCAGACCAAGAGTTTTGGATCCTATGTATGGTTCCTGTATGGCGAGAACACTGCAGCGTTTCTTGAGTGCATTTTGCAGCAACTCAGCCATAACTGGGCAACTCTTATTGGTGTTGTGCTGAAGGATTCGAACTGTTTTTGACCTATTCATAATCCACTCGTGACTCCTGGAGGGCAATTGCTCGCTGACGAATGGACACACACACATACACACACACATACACACACACATACACACACACATACACACGGACCACGCGACGAAATTAGGTTTTTTAGACTCAGTAGGGTCTGAAACGTAAAGATCTGAAGAAAACTCAAATTTTTTTTTTGGGCCGATTACTATACTTTCCTTCCCTTCGGGTAGCGGAAAGTAAAAAAAAAAACAGTGAAAAACGCTTTTGGTCGAATATTTTGATAATTTATTGTGCTGCTCTCGTTATTTTCCCACGAATGGGAATTTTATGGTATCATCCCCTTATTCAGAGCTATCAATATAAAAGATGTAATCAAAATCGTTAGAGCCGTTTTTGAGAAAAAAAAAATTTGGTGTTTTCATCACTATGTTAACTATAGTAAAATTTCGGTGGATTTCGTTCATACCCTTATTTTGACGTCTCATGGTAACTTGCGGGCGAGATATGAAGTTTGAGCTGATTTGGTACGTTGGTTTTCTGTAAAAATCGTTCACAGGCCCACATACACACACACACACACACAGACCCACAGACCATTTTCCCAAATAGTGTTTTTTGGACTCGGGAGGTTCTGAAACGTAAAGAGCTGAAGAGAAGTCAAAATTTTTTTTTCAGCCGATTACATAACTTTTCTTCCTACTTTGTAGAGCCAAGGAAAGTAAAAACCAGCGATATCTCGAGTTTATACCGATATTTATTATCTATATCGACTTTGTGCCGATGTCAACATATAACGATATTTTGGGCGTCCATATATCGATATTTATATGGTTTTCGATATATCGTTGCAACTGCTAACTTCGCGTCGAATTCACTTCTCGCGCCCTCTGAAAACGTCCCTTCTACTAAATCGGCAAATGAAAATGTTCACCTTCCTCAAAATTGGTTGAGATTTGAACAATTAGAGTTGAACTAATACAGCGACTGATTGTGGGTGAGTACTTCTTCTTTGTAGCTTTTTAAATCAACGAAAGTTGGGTAGAAAGTTAGGTGCTTGGCTGAAATATTGCAGTTTCATAAGATCTCCACTTGAAATACTTCCGAGTTTCTTTTATTTCCTAACCGCATTTTATTATTATTAAGCCATTAATGTCGGAGAGACAACATATTTTTGAGCCATTGTCCTGGTTTTTACAAGAAAATTACTTCATTTCGAACGTGGTTTGGTTAAACATTCGCTCAGTTGATCGTTCGTTAATATGAAACGTTGTCTCTTACCTATTATTATCTACTTGGAAGATTTTAGTAGCTCTTTCGTATTACTTGAAGGTTTTCTCTTCATTATCTCATTGTTTGTCGTGTCTCTTTACCTTTCTTGGCTCTGCGAAATAACTCTTTGATGATGTAACAGACTGATATAGCTCTCTCATGAGGGTTCAGGAACAGTCATGTTCATAAGTAAATAGATCTGTGTCTGGCTGCAGCAAATCCGCTCAAAACTATCGTTACATTTTTGTCTCATAAACGGCTCTAACAATTGAGTGTATCAGAGGCCTGCGGAGAGTATTGAAATTCCCGAGCCGTTCCGAATCCTCTCAATTTTGAGAAATTTCGTCAATTAGCGAGTTAATCGTTTCTAAATTGGAAATTTGACCCCTTCGGCCGTTAATTGTGAATAATTGGCGCATTCCGCGGAGATGCCTGTTTTCGTCGGTAATTGAAGACTCGGGCGTTCGGTTGGTTTCCGTTCATTCGGCCCTCAACTTTCCAGAGCCAGAGAGTTTTCAATCTTTCGTCAGTTTCCCGTTTTCCGCAGTATCCGTTTCCTCTTTATTTCCGACGATTTCGGCGTCTCCTGTTTGTTTCTCGCTGGCTCATTTGTTTTCGTCGAAGTATGAACTGCTCTTCAGAAATTTCCCGTGAACGACTTTTCAATGTAACAACAGCCTTGCATTAGTTTTCGTGTCTTTTGGTTTATTATTCGTTCTGAATAATAACCCTAGGTTTTTCAATCAGGAAACCCCACCCCCACCCCACTACCACCCCTCACTTAACGTTTCAGCCTTGAACAGATGCCTATCTGTTCTTTCGCTCAAAAATCTCATTTGGTATCTTATCCGATCGGACGAAACCCATGGTTGTTATTTGCAAAAAAATGGTTTTAAAAAAATTAACGAAATCGCAATTTCCAACCTTTCGCGTTTGTAATCGAGATCGTCAGAATTTCGACGAGCAATACTTAGAACGGATTTCAATTTGTGCAGTCGCATGACGTATTTCGTACTTCTCATGAACACAAGTTCCGTCGAATAATCCCTGAGAACGGCCCCCTATCGGCTTACGGGCACTCGATGACAATGGGGCTCCACTCGAATTGCAGCAAGCGCTAGGGAAAATGTTTAAACCCTTACCAGCCCTAGAATATGCGCTCGAAGCTCCGCTGAAGCGATTAACTTCCGCCCGGCGTGTTTTGGCGACGCTCAGGTGCTCAACGACCAGCCGATGGAAATTGATCAATTTTGATAGTCCTGAATGTTGAAATCCCCTCGTAGACAATCGTGAGAACGTTAAATGAGCTGCACAAAAACTCACTCAGTCTGATTAAACCGTTTTCCGAGGGATGCCCAATTAATCGCCCAATACGTTCGGATAAGGATTATTTGAGAGAGAAATCGAAGAGAAAACGCGTTCACGTTCACCTTCCTCATTCGAACAAAGCGTCAACTGTAATCTACCAGAGTAGAGGTTTCCTCCCCTCCTGCCTCCTCTCAATACGAGCAAAGTTTAGAGTGAGTGGTCTATGGGAAAGACGAGCAACTGGTTTCCCAACTTGAAAAGGAAAAAGTTTGGGTTTTCGAGGCTCTCCAGGGCTCCGCGCACTTCACCGACAAAAACTAGTTTCCTATAGTTTCTCTATTCAATGGAAACGATTGCATGGTGAATATTTGAAACCTAGTTGGCGAATGTAGTTACTGTGAGGGAGAGAGGGGCCTGGAATAGTGTTGTTCTTGCCATAGCTATGGCCGCATTAGCTAATAATCAGTCATTATTTGAGTTGATTCCACAAACCAGGGTTGCACAACTGAACAGAAAGAGGACGTCCATGTGCGGGACCTCCTCTAGTGGGGTAACGGCCCAAGGCTAAAATAAAAAAATAAAAAGAAGTAACTTACAACTAAAACTGAACCGTGAATTATCAGGTGGATGTCTGTTTGTGCGCCCAATTCTTGTAGGCAATGTTGTGCCTAGGCCATATCTCACCTCTGCTTTTCATTATATTCAGTTTTAGGCCTAACTGTGCAACAAACCTTTTTATGTAAGGGGTTTTAAAGTAACCGGGATAATTCTGCCAGTAGCTGAGTAAGTTAACGTACCTGTTTGGTGAGTCCGTCTTCTCTGGCTGGTGAGATACTGCGGGCCAACCACCTCAAGACAACTAAACGCGAACCTACCGAAGTACAGGACTGCGCCACCTTACTACATAAACAATACAAAGGACGAAAACTGAACACAAAAACAAAAAAACTCTAATGGACGGATCATAAGTGAGAAAATCTACACAAAATGCGACACCATATTAACACCACTCTAGACACTACACAAACGAAAAGAACCAACTGACGGATTTACAGGCGAGCCTATACAAAAAAGATTTAGAATCGACAATCAACAGACTATTTAAGACATACAAAACAGCCCTTACACTCCTTTCCCTTCGCTTCCAACGGATTTCCCAGGAGGTGCATGACCTCCTTCTCCTCCCCCCTTTCCGTGATGCAACACCATCCCGTTCTTTCTCTTCCTATATAAAGACCACGACCAACTAACCGAATTAACGGCCAGACGATGATGATGTCTTTACATCGAAAGAGCTCACTTGCAGTAAGTGGTGTAATAGGGGGTGAAATACGTCATTTCAAAGATGACAATAGATAAAGAGACGTGAAAACAATCTGATCTAGATAACAAATGTCAAATTGACACTTGAATGACAGATGTCGAGACCCCACTATCAGCTCAGGGCTTAGCGCAGTCAACCAATAACATTTGATTCCTACCGTAAGACGAAAACACTCGTTATATTGGCTACACTGCTCTCTGGGAGGCCTTAGAGACCTCTGACGCCACCTGAACGTGGTAATAGCTTCAAATCCCTTCTCTCTGACGATAATCACCTGTTTTGTTGGCAACACTGCTCTCCAGGAGGCGCTGGAACAGATGATCCTCAGGGAGGCACTGACGTCAGAGGGGTACGTCACACCTGATCCCTTATCAGTTGAGAAGGTCAGTTACTGATACGCCATTCGGCCCCTGAAATGAAATATGACACATATGTTGATGAAATGATCGGATAAAATTGGATAGCAGATATCGCTTCTGTAGTGGTGCCATTGTGATGAATACAGGATTACGTAGTGTAGAAATATCAAATGATGAGATGGGTGCAGTGTAGTTAAATTCAGAAGGAAGATGTATGGTTCCTTAGTAGTGTGACCAGTGCACTTGCTGATTAGATTAGACAGTTACTGCATTTGGGGATGTCTGGGGGAGTACCGCCTGCGTGGGCTCACCTCCCTCAGACCCCGCAGGTTAAAATTAAACTTAAAACAAGGGAACTAACTTCCAGCGGCCCCACTACTACCGTAATGTCCGCAGAGCAAGCGTATTTACCTGCATTTTCAGGTCTTGCCATGGGTTGGATTTGGATTGGACCACCTGTCGTGGCTCTAACCCATCATGGCCTGCGCAACGCCGCGGGCTGTGCATTTTTGTGGTACAATGTTTGGGTCAAACAACCCTTATGGCCAGAATGGTCGCTGGCCCACACCTCCTTTCGCTGGCACTTACGGCTTCTCCTCCTCCCAGAACTGGCAGTTTGGACTTCCTCCCCTCATTGAGGTTTGGAAGGACCCTAGTAGGCGGCAGAGGGCCCCCAAGCTGCCGCCCACTACTCAGGGGCTCCTTTACCGTGCATCTGGACCTCATCCCTTTATTAGATTAGACAACGAACTCTTGCCAGTTCTTTCCCTCAATAAGTTAGTTGGTCCTTAAACTTGGTCATTGACACAGATTGGGATATTTGTGTTATTCTGTGGGCTGTACACGTCATAATAGCATTTCTGTAATGCATGCATTACTCCGACGTGTTTTGGATCTATATTTGTCGCTAGGTTCTTATCAGTCTGCACTTATCGCGTCATTCTGACGACTTGCTCCTCCAGTTCGCGACAGGTCGATCAGAGGTCGTTTCTATTCACGTCATTCCACTGCTCATCACGCGTGCATTAAAGTTGTATGAGATGAAGTTCTGGATAAACCGTACAGTAGCCACCGCTTCGCAATTGAGACGCTCGAAATGACGCCGCACGGAGAGCGCAAGAAGGGAAACGACCTCAAACGTCGCCGCAAGCCACCGAGATTATCACCGAGGAAAACGGCTCACATAAAGTATCTTCCCACCACGTCCCATCGAGCCGTTCCCCACCTGAAACTGTGGCGGTTCCCAACGCAGCTCCGGATATTAAGCCGGCGAAAAAGGTTATAAATATGGGCAGAGAGGCGAGTGGTAAGAGTCCACCTGCTCCAGGAAAGCTACACACTTTATTAATAGCGCCTCCACCTCACAATTCAGAGGCAACCATGCGCCATTGCCAAATAATACTCTTCTACGCGCTCCATCTTCAACGAAGGACCCCGTTTAGCGGAAAATCGTAGCCCCGGGCTGTACGTGACCAGAGTCAAGAGCCCAGCGCCTCCACTCGCTTCAGATACTAATATTCCTATGAAAACCAACATCATCGACAATTGCTGCTCCAACAGCAACGTCGACCGGCAGAATATCAAAACGACATCTCCAAATTCTCGTTTTTCGCATTTTATTCGAATTGAACTTATTACAAATTTTAAATTGTGGAGGACAGGAAGTTGTGTGATTCGTCGTGCAGATAATTTTTTCCCGTTTAATTTTCGGTTGGTTTAACGTCGCGCAGTTAATTAAAGGCTCGCTGTTTTCGGGTTTGTCCAGTTCTAACGATTATTAATCCCCAATGTCGGTTGGAAATTGTTGCTGGCAGTTATTGAAATTAAAATGTATGGAGTCAACTACGTTAATGTGGAAATTATTGTCTGCGAGCTCGTCGTCCTTTATTTTATGATCCTTCCGCTCAAACCCCTGAATATCGCTGCTCCATCGCTTTCCGTTTCAGCCGCTCCTCTTTCGCTTTCCCGTAATTAATTAGCATGAATAATTGGTAATTGATGAGGGTTTGTATTTTGGGGAAGTGAAACCGTAAATTATAGTTTGCGCGGAGATCAAATCGACCGCGTCGTTGAGCCGGAGTTAATACTGTTCTAATTGTTTCTATAAAGTGCGTGGGCGTGGGGATAATTTTTTGAAGTTATTTTTATCGAATAATGCATTTCGTGTGATAAACTATACACGAGTCCCGACAGAAGTCAAAATTGCTTTGCAAATTGATGTGGTTCGTTTCCGCGGAAGGTTCATTTCCGTTGCTGAAAAGAATTCGGCTCTCCGCTCGAAGTTCGGATTGACAACGGTGGCTTTGCTCTGCCGGACTGGCAGGGCGTACCAGACAAGGAGGCTATGGTAAAGCCAACTAATTTTCCCTGACTACAATGTAGGGACAAAAAAAAAACCAAGCTAAAAGGTTCGGTCGCACAATAATCAAAATTTAGATATTCCTCGACCAACTCGTGGAGGATGGATGGGCCTCAGAGAAAGAAGTAAAGAAGAATCGTCCTTGTCGGAAATTTTCCCCCGAAAAGAAATGAATTTAATTTCTGTCCAAATGCTTAAATATAGATCGAAGTGGCCACCCTTTACGAAATTTTAAAAAACGAAAGTAATAAATTTCCACTTGTAAAAAAAACAAAACTAAAAAAATCTATCTATATAAGTTATGTTCGTGATTCCGAAGATAACGTTTTTTAAAAAGAGACTTTAATTCCGTTAATATAAAATGAGCAAATTACAGCAAGGATTCGAATAATACAGAACGACAGGGACTTATGCAGAGAATGAACAATCACTCTAGGTTTCAGGGGGCTTTTATAAGCTATAGGCCCGATAGTAGGTATGAGGAAGTGCAGCGTTCGCAGTACGTCGACAGTGACGGCTTTGTTGTGAGCAAAGGCTGCGCATCTGAGATGATTCTGACGGGATGAGTCGAGATAGGTAAATGCGACGTCAGCAGGTTCATATCTGTGGCGGCACTGCTCCAAAGGAAGGCTTGCGACAGGTTGTGCAATCGAAGATATTGTCGAGGCCGGGGCCGATGAAGTCGTGATGATCACTCCTCCCACCGTAGAATGAGGCATGATGATGATCACTTATATATAATAAAATGAAACCCGTTTTCCGTTGTCACAACATAGCATAAGAACGGCTTGACCGATTTGGCTGATTTTTTTTTGACATATTATGCCTTTACTTTGCTACATAAACTCGAAAATGTAACGGCCAAGCGTCACGAAATCTAAACTTGAGGCCGAGTAGACAAGGCAACGTTTTAACCCGAGTTGCAACCACATCCCCTGTGGCGTAATGCATAAGGCATCGGTCTCCTAAACCGGAGGTTGTGGGTTCGAGTCCCACCAGGGTTACGATTATTTTGTTGACATTTTATGTCTCTGCTTTGCTACATAAACTCGAAAATGTAACGCGGGATGTGTAAGGGAGAAGCGTCACGAAATTTGTGTTGGGTTAAGTGCATGGTAACCTCTGTTACAAAATCTAACGCTTGGTAACGTCACACGTTTTAATAACCTCAGTGACTAAGTGATGATGTCAATTGCAATTGACGCGGCCATTATATCGAAACCATCAACAAGCACAATCAAACGTAGTTATCATTGCATAAAAAATAAAAGAGATCAAATGTCCCTAGTGGTCGCGTACTTGTACGAAAGCTGTGCCCACCGTTTGTATTAGTTTACTCGTGTCATTTCGTACTTTTGATGTTGGTTTTTACACATCAGTGGTCAACAGCATCCACCGAAAATTCCTCTGTCTCCGACTTTGGTTTTCTACTGTCATCAGCATCCAAAGTTTAACTCGATTTTTTTGTGTAGTTTTCTAATACTCTGTACAAGGTTCTTACGGAAAAAAAGTATTAAGAAAATCTCTCAGAAAGATTGAAAAATATACATATAGATATAAAATGAAACATAGCATGAAAACGGCTAGACCGATTTGGCTGATTTTTTTTTTGTAGTTTTCTAATACTCTGTACAAGGTTCTTACGAAACATAAACCAGCTACGTCTGTGTAATGGCACCCGACTTGCGGTGAAGAAATTATTGAACAACGTCATCGAAGCCACAATTTTGAAAGTGAAGTACGAAGGCGAAGATGTTTTAATCCCACGTATCCCTATGATACCGAACGATATGCCATTCAGTTTTAAACGTCTACAGTTTCCAGTGCGGCTTGCATTTGCAATGTCAATAAATAAATCGCAAGGGCAGTCGCTAAGTCCATGTTTTTCACGTGGCCAATTATATTTCGCCTGTTCCCGTGTCGGAAAAAGATTGAAATTATTTATTTACGCGCCAGAACATAAAACTAAAAATATAGTTTATCAAAAAGCATTAGAATAGAGAGAAGCAGTGAAGGCTATTAGTTGCTTTCTAGAGTGCGCGTGATATCGAGATCGGTGTTTACTTCAAAATTCCCAGTTGTTCAATAGCGATTTGTAAAAATATACGTGAAATTATTGAACACTACGGAATAAACAGTATCATGAAAATATATATTTTGTCCTTCTCAGACGACGTAGAGGTGGTAAATCTCCTTCGAAATTTTTTATTTATTTCGTCAATCCCACCTGGACGAGGTGCCTCCTGCTACGATTCCTGACTACTGCGGGAGGGTCGGAGTCGAAACGGGGATGCATTGTAACAAAAATTAATATTTTCTTCGGCCGCTGGTGGAAGGACGAACGATCCGCACGATGCGAAGGCCAAGACTTCCGCCGTCTTCTCCGTTCATCTGAGTCGCTGCGAGAGATGAGGCTGCTCGGGGCAACGATAATGATCGGCGTTTGTTTCAACAACATGCTTGCATGATGCGTGTTTGGGTCAGCTCAAGCCGAATTCATACTGTAATGGATTCTCAGGGTCATTTGATATTACTGCCACCCCGTCGAATCACCTTTCATTCGATCTTCCAAGCTTCACTGAAGACAAGGATTATCAGAGTTCAATAGTTCATTGGGGTTTCCTGTAACTTCCCTTCTGCCACGTCACGTCTCACGTCTCGTTCCATCACTTTTGCCACCTCCTTACGACCATGTCATTTTTTCGAAGTCAAGTCGAGCAGTGCCCCTGAGGAATTCTCATGTTTTCCGGGTAGCAACAAACGAAAGATTGTTGTACAAGAGATCCCTTTGCTGTTCTTGGTTTACTGCAGGACAACAGAAAAGTGACGCGCATTCTCCTGTACACCTCAGAGTCTTCTGCTTCTGTGCCAACTGAAAATCTCCCGGATGCGGGCAGTTTTCGTTTAGAGAGGGTACTATTCGAATTGTGGGAGCGCCAGAGGCGTGCAAAAAATGTTATTTTTTATGGTGTTCCAGAGTCGACCTCTGTATCTGTGACTGTTCGCATTGAGGAGGATAGTGATTATCTCAGGGCTGCTTTTGCTAAGCTCTCCATGGATTTTCAGAACACTGGTTTGAAAATCAGTTGCATTGGTAGACGTGAGAGTGAAAAGATTCGCCCCTTGATGGTCGCTATGAATGACTCTTCTTCTGTATCCAGGGTTTTGAACGCTAATCGATCAGCAAATCCTCCACCTTTTCGCAGGACTATCTAGGAGCGAGACTATCTCAAGCAGCTCGGACGTGAACTGGAATTATGTCAATTACGCGAAGCCTGTCTCTTCAATGCCGTCCGTCCTTCAACCTGGGTACCGCTACTGCAGATACGACTCAGGATATTGCCAACTTATTCAAGGACCATTTCTCTTCCGTGTTCTCCTCTGCTATAGTGCGACCTGTCTGCGGTGGGGTGCCGTCCCTACCCCAATCTTCGTTTTCTTTGAGTTCTGTTGGCATCACCACGGATATTGTTAGGGCTGAACTGAACTTCGTTCGCTGGATCCATCCAAGGGAATGGGCCCTGACTGTGTGCCTCCCTCTCTTCTAACGCTAAGCTCAACCAATTTCCTCTCTGCTTACGAGATCACTGGATTTGGGTGTGCTTCCCGACTACCAGAAGTGCTCGTATGCGACTCCTGTTCCAAAGAGTGACAACAGAGCAAGAATAGACCACTATCGTCCAATTTGTTCTTTGAGCACATTACCTAAAGTATTGGAAAAGGTTATGGTGAAACAGATTGCACCCTTGCTGCGCCCCTATCTATCGCTGCACCAACATGGGTTTATGTCTGGCAGGTCTTGTGCAACAAATCTGTTGACATCTCAACATACTGTCATGGAAGCGTTCGCTGACGGTGTCCAGGTAGGCAGTATTTATACGGACTTTGCTAAGGCCTTCGACAGGGTCTCCCATGCAATTCTCCTTGAAAAGGCCTTTTGGTTTTGTTTTGGATCGTTACTAGCATGGCTGAGGAGTTATTTGCTGGGCCGTCGTCTGGTTGTCAGACGAAGTCCCTGTTTCGTTCGTTGCCACATCGGGTGTGCCCCAGGGATCACATTAGGGCCCATTACTATTTCTCATCTTCATTGATGACGTGAGTAAACTGTTTGAGGGGACTGTGAAACATCAGTTATTCGCAGATGATATGAAGATTTTTTTTGAGAGCGGTCTCAATGAGCGATTGTTTGCTCTTACAGCCTTGCCTGGATGGTGTTTGAAGAATGAGCTTAGCCTGAATATTGATAAGTGCTCAGTGGTCACTTTCAGTCGAGGAGTATCCAGCCTACAGCATGACTACTCGGTAGGAGGGGCGTTGCTCCAGCGTAAAACCCTGGTGCGGGATATCGGAGTTTCAATCGATGCAGGTTTTACGTTTTCGGCCCATATTGGTGAAATATGCTCAAAAGCAATGAGAAAACTGTGCTTTCTCAAAAGAAATACGAGGGATTTCAAGGAACCAAACGCCCTTAAGCTGCTATTCACATCCCTTGTCCGTACACCTCTCGAGTTTTCCTCCCCTGTGTGGTCACCGTGGTGAGAAGAATACCTTGGAGCGTGTTCAGCGCCACTTCCTGCGCTATGTGTCCTAGAAGAGAGGCGATAGGACTTTTCCTACGCAGTGGCGCTCAGGGAAGGCATGTCCTCTTTGGAGAATCGGCGACGTGAGGCGGACATGCTTCTGCATGGGTTGACAGCGGGTCGACTGGATTGTCCATATCTGCTTTCCAAGTTGAACTTCTACGCCCCTCCTTACGCTACCAGACTCCGTCAGCCTTTTGGTTTATTATTCATTCTAACATCGCAAATTAGCCGCGTTTCGTATCATTTTCAAGGTATTTTTACATCCTGGGTCGAATGGAATGAGTATCAGACGTGTACAACTGTGTATAGGGAAATTACAGTAATTATTAGAGTCAACTAATTGAAAGAACTCGCGGGAACTACAGAGGAAGTCAACGTTTGGTTGTTAGTACTCCCTCCCTCCCTCCTGTCTCATTAAAACCACCCGCCCGCTCGACTCGCAACGTCGTGTCCCCGTCCCGATTTCCCCTTTCCTCGGCACTTTTTTCCCAACGGGGCGGAGGAACGTTAAGACCACTTCCTCCGTACATCCGTGACATACTTCAGACGTTTACAGGCGCCTGGCGCCAGGGGAATATTTAGTTTCCATAGTTCCATTGTAGTCAGGTCATGTTTCGTATGGTTTATTTTTCGTAGTATTTTTCGATGCTGAATCGAATGGAATGGGTCTCGGAGCAGTAATACTAGGTCAAGCTGTTCATGAGAATAATAAACCAATGTGTAATAATTTGCAGGGTTTATATGTTTATACCTTTTCGACCAACTGTCTCCGCAATAATCCAATGGTGCGCTTTCAGGAGGACTTCAACAGGTTGTCACACGATGATTCGGTGGACCTACTGTGGTTGTCGAGTGACTCTTTTAGGTCCAAAATTCGACGGCTATTGTGATCTCCGTTTGCTGGCTCAGGACTGCTGCCAATTGAATTGTGCCAATTTATTGTGATTTATATTGTCCTATTTTCATTTTTATTATTTTTTTCACCGTTAAATTGAGCACTGCCCGTATATGTTATAAATAAATAAATACACCTTAGTAGTTCAGTGCACGAGAAAGAAGTCAAATTAAATGCGAAGGAAAAATAATAAATCAATCCGAAATGAATTCTAGGTAGAAGTGGAAAGTTCGGAATCACCTAGTACACTATAACCGAGGGTATTGCAAATTAGTATGCGTTGGGAGGAAAGGTGACAGGGTTCCAGGCTACTGGAATCGAATGAGGTTAATAATGTCCATGATTATTCTAATAATTTACTAAGTTTACCCTTAATAATATATTAACGATTGTGTATTGAAGAAGGAGGACGAGCTTTGGGCTGCGACTTATTGTGGGCGCCAGCTCATTCTGGTATTTTGGCATTTGAAGCCGATCTTCTTGCTAAGTTATAGCTAATTTATGTGAGTTTCTACGTCAACCCTTCAGAGAACCGGTTGTGTGCCGTTCCTTATCCTATTTCAACTGACGGCTATAGTCTGAATAATTTGTTTATTACAGGAAAATACGAGGTATTAGGAGAAGTAGGTGGTAGGTTCGCAGCAACCAAGGATTCCTCGAGCCCTGACTCCCTTCGTCGCTTGTTCGTTTATTCAGAAGAGGCACTAAACAAAAGTGTATTGGTTTAATCGAAATCCCACGAGGTTGGGGGCGTAGTTGGCACCGAGTGGTCAAGTCGTTGTACAGTTCTTCCAAGATGGAATTGTGTCAGCTTGTGTTGATGTTTTGTAAGCGGAGTGTGGCCTCAGAGGTGTGGTCTAATCTACGATCAATTTATGGCCGTTCAACCCTTGTCGCCAAGAGCCCCGCAAAGCTGAACTACCCCTTTTGTTCTGGCTCGTATAGCGGTCTCGATGCTTGAATTCCTAAGCCCTTTATCTCACCTGAGATGTTAGTAGCAGGGAACCAGCATTATTATACCGGGCTAAGTATCAATTACCGTAAACACCTATATTTTAGGAGCAGCTCCACTTTTGCTCCTCTCTCCCCCAAAGCCTTCCTCTCTGTTTCACCTCGGCGCTCCATTCTTTTCACGACTCCTTACGGCGCCTAGTTGATCCATTAGGATGGTGGGTGGAGTTTCAAATTGAAGTGGGTACTTTTTGCGGCGCTCTGCTCCTCTCAGCGCATGCCAGATATATCGCCGACGTCTTTCTCATTTGCGTCTGTGGTGGTTATAAGCATCTCTTGCCCGAGTTCATCCTTTTCGAGGCTTTTACGGCTAATTTTGCTAGTGACTTATTCATACGATATTCCGTATGCTCTTGAGACTGTTTCTGACGACCAAGGTCGTATGATTTAAGCTTCACCTTTCAAGTTTCCGACTTGTTGACGATCGAACCCAGAAACACGTAGTTGTTGTATGTTATTTAGTGACTACGTGTTAGTATTGCGCAATTCCCTGTTTTCTGTCGCCCAGCAGGATACGGATAGGGCCAGGAATGAGGTACTAGGTGTTGAAGGACAGTGGGATATGAAAATGTTAGGGAGCAGGGATGTTTTAGATGGTGGAAATGGTTAAAGGATGGGAAAGAGGTTATGTTGTGAGGAAATGTGCGCAGGGCCTCAGGCGAAGGTGTTTAGGTGATTTGTTTGTGTTCTGTGTTAGTGTGTGATCTTGAGTGGGCGGTGCTAGGGATGATCGAGTATCAAGTAGCCCATCCCTGGACCGCTGGCGTGAATGTATTTAATGGCTGAATGTATATATGAGTGAGAGTGTTGGGAATGTATGTGTATGTTTGTGTATTAATGTCTTGTAGGACCCGCTTTGGGCTGAACTCCGTGCAGATCTCACCACAGAACAGAGACTTGCCTCCATTGACGAATGGGCGCTAGAGAAATGGCAAGCGAGATGGGAATCCTCGTCAAAGGGACGTGATAGTACGAGTTCTTCCCCAACATCCGTGAATGTCTTTCAAGAAAATGGGTTGAGCCAGACCACTGGACGAGCCAGTTCCTCATGTGACATGGTGACTTCAATGCGCGGCTCCACTTCTTTTCTCTGAAAGACTCTCCCTCATGCACGTCTTGCGCCTCCAGTGGGGAGGAAACAAGAAACCATGTGCTGCTCCACTGTAGTTTCTACGACAGTGAGTGACGGTTGTTGGGAGGGCAAACGAACTTAGCAGCATTGACTGCTACACAGCAAGCCTATAACCATTTCGCAGAGTTTGCGAAGAAGGTGATGGCTAAGAAACGTGGTCATAGTTGATGTGTCCTTTTGAAACTTGCCGCTCAAGTAAATAGTTAGATCAGGTGGGAAACCAGATAAACAACACCTCTCGACAGTACGGGATTCCTCAGGTGGTCACCTCCGCTCGGTAACACACGGGCAACAGCTCTCTACCGGGAGACTGGCTAACGACCAAATACCTGCCGTACCTCCGCAGGTCTGAGTTCGGTGCTGCAGAGGCCGGCCTCTTGCATATTAGCGAAACCGCAACTTCCATGACTGATATAACCCTCGTTGAGGGTTTGGGTACAGTCATCAAATAAGGAAACAGACCTGTCTTGTAGGAATAGGTAGTGTAGCAAAGGATCCAGGGGGGATGAATATGGAGTAGTCCTCCCCTGGACTTACGGGAAAATGTGTGAGTGTATTTAAGGGTTGAATGTATGTAGGTTAGTAGTGGTAGCTTAGAGTGAGACGGGTGGGTCGCGGTCGAGGGCGGCTAGTATTAAAGACGGACTGACACCCATCTCCATGGGATGTATGTGTGTACGGGAGTCCAATCCCGTAACCCCTATGGAGATAAAGCATAGGTGCCGGTAGAACGCCTTGTGGTAATTCTGGCACTGGGGCCTGCCACCCATTCAGTTCCATAGACTGCTCAAGGTGCAGCCATATAGAATGAGTACTATGGGGCTGTTGCCTGCGGCCGGCAGTGTGGAACCTTTAGGACGTGACGCTGCCAGTCGTGAAGCCACGGGTTGGCCTCGTGGGGATCTTCGTTCCGTTGGAAATTCCCCCCGGAGATTTCGGTGCTGGCGGAAGAGGGGTTTAGGCCACGAGGCTAGGTACCCTCTCCAATGCCACGGGTGCATGCCCCGCACATATACAAATATCGCCCCACACTCCCTGGAATCCCCATGGAGATAAAGCGTTGGTGCCGGTAGAACGCCTTTTGACAATTACGGCACTGAGCCTGCCACCCATTCAGTTCGATAGGCTGCTCCCTAGGCTGCAAAATAGAATGGGTACCACAGGGGCTTCTGCCCGCAGCCAGCAGCGTGGAGCCCCTAGGGCGTGACACTGCCAGTTTTGAACCAAGGGTTTGGCTTCGTGTGGACTGTGATTCCGTTGAAAATTCCCCTAGGCAGCTGTTTCGTGCTGGCAGGAGAGGGGTTGAGGCTACGAAGCTAGGGACCCTCTCCAAGGCCACAGGCGTGTGCCCAGCACTCTTACAACTGTCGTCCCTCACAATCCATCACTCCAGCTGCATCTGAATCAGGAGACCTTGCCCACAACTGCTAGTCCCCCGCCCCCCTCCAGACCACTCTCTTATGCGCCCTGGCTCCGCTCGAGCCGATTCGAGCAAGCTGCTTCACACTGGTCGGGTCCTTTCAGGACAATACAGCTCTTATATTCGGTGACTCGCTCTCAGACGCCCTAACGCCAGAAACAGGCCCAGTCCTTGCAGGTCAGAACTGTTGCAGTGATTTCTTCTGCTCACCTGGTCAGTTGGCCTTATAATCTCACGATTGGTACAAGAAGTATGAGGCTGCTGAACCCCGTTTGCAACTGAAAAGTCTGATGGCTCGACAGCAAGCCGAGGCTTGATTGCCTTTATTAGCTTATTCAGTATCGCTCTGCCAGTCGTTTCGGTGACGCGGCATACCCCTACCCTTGCAGCTCTGTCTACGCTTATCTCTGAATTCCTTTCGGCAAGATGCTTCTGTCGCTTCAAAACGCCCTACCGCCATATCGGCACTGGCAGTTTTGTGTTATGTTGGAAACGAAAGAAGAAAAGGAAGAGGACCGGGAACAAAAAAGGGGCAACTCTGTGCACTTCATTGAATGCCACTGATGCCAAAGATGACATAACTCTCTCACGAGGGTTCAGGAACAGTCATATTGATAAGGAAACAGACCTGCCAGTGGGAAGCCTTGCTTGAGAAGGGTCCTCGAGCACCAGTCAACTACCCTTGAGGGAAACCAGGAACTCCTGCCTGGAATGCCCCTCTAGGGCGTTACTACGAAATTGGACCAAGACATGGCTGTGCAGCCTCCACACACATACTCAGACCATAATTCAAAATATTCTTAGTTTTGTATTCACTACAAAAAATTTCCATAGAGGAAGTAAAAAAGAATGCTTCCGCTCTATTAAGTAAATACAAAATATGAAGTGCTCTGTTTCCTCTTGATAACTTGGTATTTGTTTGGGTGAACTCAATTTTCGTATCACGTGCTGCGCCAAATATTTCAATTGATACTGACATCGGACAACAATAATATCGAGAGATCACGGTAATGAGATGGGTGCTACATGAGATAAACTGTTCAAACAGGGCTTCCCCGAGATCAAATTATTGAGCTCACTAGGGAGAAGTTCTGTACGAAACGGTAGAAGCGAGTATATCTTTTGAATTGTAAATTCCACACAGGTGCTCATTTTATTCCACCTCTTTTTTTTGTTGCTTGTAGCATGCGGTCGGTTGAAGCACTCAGAATTCAAATGAAATAACCGAGTTTAGAAACGATTTTCTTCCTCCTCCTCCCCCCCTCAGACCCTTTAAATCCTTCCCTTCCACCCTCACCTCTTCTCCGACTCTCTCGCAACTTAGCAGAAGCATATGTTTGAATTACCCTTCATAATGCACGAGTTCAGGATTCGCACATGGCCGGATTTCCTTTCTCGTGTAACGCCGGCGGCGGCCCTTCTCCCAAAGTAAATGGCACTGAAGGGGACGTTACTTGCCATTTCCGTCCTACTTGATTGTACGAATACGACCCCCCCCCCTCAACCCTCCTTCATCCACCACACCTCCCACCTTAAGTTTTCCATTAAAGTTGAGCGAAGTTTCTTTTCAGGACTTTGCGTATGATTTGGAACCCTCTTACATTTTCCATTAAGGGCTCAAGCGGGGAATGTGAGCGATTCCACAACCGGAGGTTTGTTATTTATATAAATTACTGTTTTGACAAGAGGAAGAAAGCCGTCCCTCGACGACGAATTTCCAACTGTGGAACGGGCTGATGTTCAGTTAATGTCGATTGAATCCCAATGATAAGCTTAATTTATTCGTTAATTGCATGTTTGAATTGGAAACCAACCAAGAACTGCTTAATACGAGGACCGGTGAGAGTTTTGAATTGTGAGCCTGTTTCGGGGTGACTGATGCGTGAGAATTGGAGAGACGGCTTATATTTGTTAGTTGCTAGCTAGATTCCAGCCGAGAATCTACTTAAAACTTTCTTCATCACTCGAGGTCTGGAAACTATTGACGGCAGTTGCTCACTTCCCAAGAATTTCCCACGTTAGTGGTATTCAGGTACGCAAGATTCTTCCTCAGAATTTGGGTTTTAGTGGGAAGGTAAACTCACCCAATCCATAGTATTAGGGACCTTCAACAGTCTAAATAGTGGGTGGGCAACATTTAAAGGTGGAATTGTTACACAGGAGGGTTGGTGATTTAGAAAGTTGGACGATATTCCTTCTCCTAGAGGCAGCCAACCAACCCCATGTATTGTAAGTTGCCGATAGTCCAAATTGACGCTACTGTATAAAACCAACCTTCTAATTATTGGGTTTCGACCACCCGCACACCGGCGGCAGCATAACCTGCAGGATTTTGCACTCATTGGGCGTCTGCCGATGCCAAGCCCTTACGTGCGCTACTCTCATGAGCAGGTGGCCCGAGGATCGTATTGCGTATGGTGCGGATGAGGCTCCTATTACCCCTTTTCTTTTCCCCACAGTTTGAGCAAAGGAAGTCAGGCGCTGAATGGGTGACTGGAGGGATTGGGCAGGTTGTTGGGAAGGTGGGATCCTGACATTTCAATTTAAAACGAGCTCTCATGAAAGATAGGATGGCGTGATGGTGGTGCTCTCCAGCCAGAGACTGTTATCCTCTCCCTATGCCACCTTGAGCCTGAGCCCTATTGTTTCCTCAAGAAGCAATGTCTCTCTGCAGGGCCGTTGCTCGTTGCCAATCCACTGGGTTGGTTGTGTGACCCACCAGGGCACTATAGGTAGTAGGGCACACGCACAACTGTCATGGAGCGGCGCTCTCTATGTGGGCCCACATAAGAAACGCACATGTGCCGTAAGGGCACAGTACTTCTGGGGCGACCTTGCAGGCAGAACATGTTGTTGGCATCAGTGTGGTTTTAGCCCTTGGTGCAATCTCTATGTGGCGGAATGAGAGAGTTATCCACGAGTATAGTACCAGGAGTTGAATCCTTGGGGATGACTGCTGCAGATGCCTCGTGTGACCAGCGTCGCCATCAGGATATAGGTGGGACCAAACTAATGAGCATAACGGGCCAGGCCAATACTGGCCTACTGGCTCGTTAATGGTGGGGAGCTATTCTCGGAGTTTGTCACTCAGCAGGCGCCAGTGCCATGTCGAGTGGTTCGTTGTGTTGGCTGGTGCTCTTGTGTTTCTAGCCTGTGGCAGCGAAGGAGGCTATTTGCCGAATGGCTAACCTATTGGACAGGAGGGACTCAGCATCATCCACCTGGGAAGCCAAGCGCGAGTGCCAATGTTTGCTATAAAGGCGAAAGCTGAGAGCATATGGGGAGGTGTACGATATTCCGCTGGGTGGAGCCTGTCAACCCCCTAGTCACATGGTGCTAACTTGCTGATACCCCAGTTTGACGCTGCTTAATGAAACCAACCGACTAAATAGTGGGAGTTGTGTGGGTCTTCCACATTTGAACGCGGTGTTGCTCCAGACGAGGGTTGCTACTTCCAGCTTACAACTGGGAAATTCAGTTTTCCGAAGACTGTGCAACCAGTGTCGATAGATTCCTATCTACCTGTTGCTGTGTTAACTCCTATGGAAAGGGCACAGGAGGAATAAATTGCAAGAGATTATCCAGATTACTATACACTTCAGCGAAGACTTCCAAGAACACTATTTCGCTCTTTACGGTTAACCCTTGTTTGCAAGCAACACAACTTCTTTTGAAAGCGTTATTCGGATTGCGGTCAACCTTCAAGCAAATACGCACCGTTGGTTTGATACATTACTATGATTTCATAATACTGTATCTAATTTTTTATTCGCATAATCCGCGACGACTTTGACTGTGTATTGTGTGTAGACAATTTCAAACAACTGACCAGTACGACGATAGAGATCCGCACGATAAATTATCAAACCGTTCGTACCGACTTGCGTTCACACAAAGTAGGTAGTTCAATAAGTTATCTGCATTGTGGACGTTTAAATAGCGTTGTGAAATAGTTAAGAACAACCCACGAAATTCCGAAATTCAAAATACGGTACCCTTCTGAGCTGCTCTTCATTCTTTTGACATTGAGAGTTCCAATCACACCACTAAGTTAGTTTGACGGATCATCAAATTTTTAGGAAGGGGAAATAATGGTGGGGATATTATCGATTACGAACATAAATCGACGGTGTCGATTTTCAATGAATAATTACTGTTCGACGCAAGCCGAATCAGTCTGAGTCTCTGACTTCGGAATGCCCGCACCTGCCCTAATGGCAAAGTCATTGTTTCCCTGAACCCCCCTTGTTACCTGCAGAAATTCCACCTTCGTGGTTATTTCCAACAACAATTTTCCCACTCCTTATTTTCGGATTTCTCTTCACTACAGACAGCTCCTCCAAAATTCATTCATCTACGAGTTCTCGCGAAAGTCACTCGTCCCCCAGTGCTCACATAGACACATTCACCTCTCGGCCCAGTCACAGCTCAACCTCTCCTTCTGATGGTTTCCTGCACCAGTTCACGTGTGGTCTGAGTCGTACTCTTTTGGCGCCCTTTTATACGCAGACTCAATTGGATACTCATTACACATTTAATACAGTCCCCCTCATGCTCACCGAGTTTCTGTTTATTCCGTTCTTTAACTCCCCCTCTTGTGCTCCCAACAATTACGATTAATTCATTGCAAAAACTAAAAACTCAACTTAGGAGTACGGTCATCTATGTCTACTGAAAATCAACTTGGAGGAGCAGGTTTGTGTTTAGATTTGGAAAATGAGGCCCATTTTTTGTCTGCGCGCGTTCAGAAGTTCAGGCTGGCACGAGCAAAAGTTTGACGCCGTGGATGTCTGAGAGGTGAAATGACGCCATTAAAATGTCGTTTGTCTTCAGGCGCGTCCCTTAGAAGTTAAGGACTTCGCTTAAGAAAACTAAGTTCTCTTACCGCCGACATTACCGCGGTTTTGATGGCGCGAAGATGGTCGGGTGGCACCGTCGTGAATTTAAATAACGCGTTTAGTTTCTTTCAACGTACGGGCTATTTAGTCCATGTTTGAGTTTATGTGTAGCAACCGGCGAGTGAATAATTGAGACTAATTGCGTTGAGTGCGAACGTGTCCTGTTGGAGGTCTAGCTCCGTAGGAAACCATCTCCATTAATCGCGGACAGGATGAGCGTGGGGGTGTCCGCGATGTGGAAGATTTAATTTCGGCCGCTCTACACGACGGCTACAAATGGTATAGTGTGAGAACGAGGGTTGAAACTGGGCACCCTGGTTTATTACGTCGGCAGTAATAGTAAGCGACTAGTGTGAAAAACAGTGCGACTAGGCAGACATTTTTTCTAGCGATGAATTTTGTGGCGATTGAATGTGCCTGCCATATGCTCCTGAGAGGACCGAATAAGGAGTTTGCGTTATGATGTACGAGGCAATGTAATGCTATGAACTGAAGGCCCTCGCTGTCGTCATTACATGTGTTTGCACTGGGTCGAGAGCCCAAGTAATGTTTGTGTGACCCTCCCCGGAAGATTGGCGTGGTGAAATATTCGAGAACCGGATACATCCATATGTTTTTCTCTGGCCCACCCCAAATAGGCCTCAATTTGTCGAACAAAACCGATATAAAGGGGGGGAGAGAGAGAGAGAGAGAAATGTGCATGTATTTATTGACAAAACATAGCTTGTTTGTGCACCAAGTGTTAACATTCACAGAACTCCTGTTGTTTATCGTGAAGAGGAAAATAGGAATAGGTGAGGGAAAGTAGGCGGTTGTGGACTGTAAATTTCTTCGGACTGGAATCTGTAATTCAGAAAATTTCGACTGAATTTATCGGAGAAAGAAATGCGGGAAGAGTGAAGAGGTATGGGAACGAATGTGTGTGTGCGGCTTACCTTTTTTGGTGAATGAACCGTCAATACCTGGGGCCCCAGTAGCAGCAGCAGACGCCGTTTCACAGTCGGAGCCAGGGGAAAATAATGAAGGAAAAGGAACGGGAAGCACTAGTTGAAAATAAATAAATAAATAAAAATGAACTTCGAAAACGTAAAGAACTGTACACTTCGGGGGGATAGAAATCCGTGTACATAAAAATCGCGGGCGGGCGTCGTAAAAAATTGACCTCGTTGTGGCGGGCGAAGGAAGCGGAATGAACGTGGCGCGCGTCATAAGCGGGAAGTTTGAAACACCTGTTAAAGTTCATATAAACTGATAGATGGTTAGTTGCTAATTTTTCACTCTCCTTGGCTCTAAGGAGCATCAGCCAAAATGAGGGTGTTTGGCCCAGGCCGAATGAGTTGAATATGGAGCTCAATACTTTCCCAGGTGTATTCAGTCTATCTATTTCTGACCTGAATCCCTTTGTCGGTATCTGCGGGAAAGTTATTTCTTAAACTGACAACGGGGTTTTCCCTTTCTGGAATTACCAAAATTTCCTGTACCCACCCCACAATTTATTTCCTCTCCACAACGCATAGCTCTTCAAAACACATTCGTCTCTCAGTTTTCGGGATAGACACTCGTTTCACATCTCTCTGAAATCTAATTAGCACTCCTCTCTCCTTCCCCGTACAAGCAGTTCACGTATTCAGATCCCCCTTGTTCGTGTTCAGATGCTCACACTCAAATTCATCTTCAATCTAGCTCTTCTGTCAAAATAGTCCTCAATCAAGTTCACCACGTTCATTTATTTCTCATGCTCAGGGTATGAGTAAAATCCGCCCAAAACTAACTTTAGTCATGGTAATCAAAACACCAATCAGCCTTCATATCACGACTGATGGATTGTGATCAAAACACCCAATGTGGTTCTTCTCCTGAACGATTTTCATTAAAGATTTTGTATGGGCAGTTACAAGTAACACCCATCAGTACTGTAATGTTCAGTAAAATCTACGTGATACGCATTCAAAATGGCTGAACCGAACTCCCTCAAAGGGGACGAAGAGTCAGAGGCTGCTAGGTCTGGGTAGCATGTTGGGGGCTGCTCATCCACGTCTGCAATGGGAGAGCCTGGCAGAACCCTTTCACTACTCATGGACGTTTTACGCTCCACAAGCCGCCTATATAAGTTACGTCGGCAGATGATTGTTGACATGGTGTTCCCTCTCCCTCGCAGTAACTGAGATGAGGCGCATCTTTTCAGGATCGACAATTATCTCCTCATTCAGGATGCTTCTGCCAGACGTGGGCCCTTAGGGCTTTAGCGTGTCTGTCACGGCGGAAGGGTAAGAGGAAGAAGATGAAGAGGATGGGGAAGGGGAAGAAAGAGGCTGAGACTTGGACTTGGAGAGAGATGATGTTCGGATGGTATGTGGGGCTGTTCACAGGTACCCCCTGGCCAAGATTGGTAAGTCAGAGATACAGAGTTGCAGATTCTGAGCTGAGTTGCAGAGCATGAGTTGGCACTGCATGTACTGTGGACGTGTGAAAGGCTGGTTGCAAGGCACCTCAGGGTGCTTGGGATTCCTAAAATGTGGCCAGAGGAGGTTGCGGGGATCGACCTCAAGATTGTTGTGCCTTTTTTGCGAAAATGTTAGGAACGGCGCATCAGAGAACACCAGCTCCACGGGAGCTGGGGGTGGAACTGGAAGATCATGAGGTGGCTCATGTACGCCCACACAATAGGCCCATTTGTGGCCACTGTTGGGGTTTCCCCAGGGGGCGTGGTGGCCAGGCGTGTTAGGGCGCGAGGCCTTCCGAGCCAGGCGGGGATAGAACCACCACCAGTCGACCAGGCACCCCCCTCCACCAAACCCAGGGGCGTGAGGCAATGGGTACCGGCAGTGACTAGGACACTAAGTGGCCCCCCCAACGGGCTCGCTGGGGAGTTAGGACATGGGCCCAATGTGTGCACCGGCGAAATGCTATTGGTCCTGCAGCTCTGGCGGATTCGTATGGCCCGCCGGTGCCTCCCTGGTATGAGTTAGTGAGTGAGGGGTTTCCCCAGTTGCATCAAAGTAATGAGTGGGGGGGGGGGGATCTCAATACGTTCAATACAAGTTTTTGAAAATGAGATTCTCCGAACTTTAAAAATTTGTCGCATATTATTAGAACTTATTTCACGACGATCAGACCTTTGGCTAAGTAGTTTTTGCATTATTTTTTTTCAGCGACGGTTTCTGAATTTCCAGTGATTGGGAAAAGTTGTGTTACAGTCCTCTCCAGATATTTTTGTCGGTAAATCTGCATCGCGAACTCCGCTTCTGATTTCCATTAGGGTTTTCCAACCTTTTCCCCGCCTTAGTAGCTAAAAGGGGTGAACGCATTACCCAGTTTCAATTACGACACAAGGTCCAAGGCCACTTAACCATTTGCCCTACCGTAACTCCTCCGAAGCAACGTCGGTTTACGGCAGATCTCCCTTTCTCTTCTATTGCAACCAATTCAACCTTCTTTTTTTTTCTCTCTCTCTCTCTCTCCCTCTCGATACCGAACGGATCCAATTCACGGAAAATTATTGCTCGCTATGGCGAAGCTTCGGATAATCCCAGAGCCAGGTTGAAGTATTCCATCCCTCGCGTACCTCTCTATTCCACAAGTAGTTCAAAAGGATATACGAGGGCTTTAACTGTTGAATTATGCATTTACGTCGGAACGTTTCCGTTGCACGCACTGCAGTAGGTAATTTTAAAGGGCGCCGTCGATTCCGATGAAGTTGCGGAGGTTAAATTAATTACGTCCGCTCTGATTCACCGATGACTTTGATTGCTGGGAGGAGTTCAAAACGTTTCCAAAGCGCTTATGAAATTGTATTTGATCGGATTGAGTTTCAGCCGAGGAGAGGGTTGAGAGGAGGATTTGCGCTATAACGTGGAACAACTGGGCCTAACAATATTTGGAAGTGGAGCTACCTCTCAAAACCATATCATCGATAACTTAACGTTAAAAACAATCCTGATGGTGAATTTCCTCTCGTTACTCTCTAAATAGTGGTCATTACATGCCAAGCCGACCTGTCTGTATGTCTGCCCCCCTTTTTCTTGATTCCAAATTGTGAATTAACCTAATCGAGTGAATTATCCCTCAAAAAGCACGTTTGCTTATTTTGTACTCTGCACAGGGGAAAAGCTAGACCTAGTGCTAGAGCCTTCGTGTGTCTCATGAGCAGTTTGACCTGCTGATAAGTATGTTTTATCTCACTTCGTACCGTAACGTCATAATGGAGACGATGCATAGAAAAATCTAATCCACAACTGGCGTCATCACGACAGGCTTCAGCTCTCTGCCCTGTGACGTACTTGAAGAATTCTTTTACAGAATATGCTCACTTGATGTAAATAAACGAAATAATGCCTCTCAGGAAAGTATTGGGAAATGAAATTATAAACCAAATCGGACCCACTTGAAATTAGTCAGGAAATATCTGGTGCGTTGCAACACACAACTTTCCTTAGCTCTACAACAATTCACTTTGTACATGGCTAATTCTATTTAATCAATTCATTTATCACTCAGTTCCTTTGAAATTGGTCAAACAACACGTCACAGCAGCACGAAACGGTAGCGCCTTCGGTTCTGGAATTTATTGTGCTGCTCGTACTCATTCCAAGACCAGTATTGAGCAATTGGTACACAGATAATTAATGAGGCTGTAAAAACGGATTTTTTGAAGAAGGATAGTAATCACATTTGCTGAGTTATTGAGTAATAACTGTTAGAACCAGTAGTAAGCGAAACGGCAGTAGACCCCCCCCCCCACCCTTCAGGTATTGGATTGGACTACAATACAAATTTTTTTTTAACATTCTACTAACATTCCAGCGGAGGTTATAAGAAAAAAAACGCGCTAAAAACGCTTTTCGTCGAATATTTTGATAATTTATTGTGCTGCTCTCGTCATTTTCCCACAAATGGGAATTTTATGGCATGATTGTCTTCTTGAGAGCTATCAACATAAAAAATTTAATCAGAATCGTTAGAGCCGTACTGAGAAAAAAAATACTTGGTTTTTGATCACTATGATAACTATAGTTAAATTTCGGTGGATTTTGTTCAAACCCTTATTTTGGCGTCCCATGGTAACCTGCAGGCTAGATATCAAGTTTGAGTGGATTTGATACGGCCGTTTTCTCTAAAAATCGTTCACAGACACACAGACCATTTTCCCAAATAGTGTTTTTCGGACTCAGGAGGATCTGAAACGTAAAGATCTGAAGAGAACTCAAAAAAATTTTGTTTCAGCCGATTACACAACTTTCCTTTCTACTTCGTAGAGCAAGGAAAGTAAAAAATAGAAATGAAATGAAATTAACTCCTTTAGAATGAAACGAATAACCTACGCTCGGATTGTATTAAATGACAAATAAAGGGGCAATGGGGAAATTGATACTCCTAGCTCTGATCGCTTACCTTAATTCACACAATATAAAAGGGACTTAAGTACTCAATCACTGGCTTAAAAATGGGATCTGGTATTTTTCGATGCTGAATCGAATAGGATGGGCATCGGAGATGTGAGACTCCGTCAAGCTGTTGAAGAGAATTATAAACCATTGTGTAACAATTTGCACAGTTTTTCTTTTCCCCTTCGGGTCGGCGAAATTCGAATAATAATAGCGATAACGAATTGTGCGATGTGATAACCAAACGAATGAGCTTAAATAAATAAATGCAGCTTAGTGTTGCCCTGGTTTAGAGTTCTTCGCTCGCAACGTTATTTGGATTCTACGTACCGTGTGGTGTTTCGTTTCATCTTCTCAGTGTATTAAGAATGTAATTAGCGTAGTTCGGTATCAACATACAAATAGCTCAGTTAACTGTGAGTAGATCATACACTCCCGTTATTAACTTTCCGTCGTGATAATCTCAACTTGCCAACCGCAAGCCGCGTTTAAAGTCGTCGCTGACGTTCTCGGAGCGAATGATATTTTCCCGGAATTTCCTCAAAGACTCGTTAATTCTCGACTGAGAGCTCAGTAAAACCGACAACGTGTCAGCGCTCAGTTTAGCGGTATCTTTGTTGTGTTTAAACAAACCCTGAGACGCTCTGAGAAGGTTCATCATAACGCGAGCGGCAGCCAAGCGAGAGATTGAAAACATGAAGAGAACGGTTTTGCGGCCTTACTACCTCCAGCTGATCCCAAACTCCCATCCGTTCTGAAATAACAAGAAGGAAATAAAGGTAGCCGTACCATAAAGAGCCCATCCACTTAATTAGTAGGGCGAAAGTAATCCGAATCGGTGGTGATGCGTCTTCTTCATTGACCCCATCCTCTCCCTTAATATCAGGCTCAACTACTGTTCACTAACTTAGTTTTAATTAATTGAAACGTCTGTCTTTTGCCCGGTTCAACGCTCCTCCTCCCACCCTTCTCACGTTTTAATTGAAAATATTTTGGAAGAAACTGCTCAGTTAGGACCCTCCGGCGTGGTTGACGCTCTGATGGCATTATTCTTAGTGTTGGTGCTTGAAAAGTTGGCGGATGAGTCCTTGTCACACAGTTCTGTCGGGACGCCACAAATTAGTTCGGCATTTCCGTGGTGAGAGTTTTGTTTTTGGTGGCGCTTTTAAAACATAATTTCCGTCTCATCGAAACTTATCTACCGGGTTTTGCTTTTTTTAGTAGTCACTCTACTAGTTGACAACTGGATGAACTATATATATAGTCTTCTGACTAACCTGACGGCCAGATGGCCTATTGTGCCAGTCCTAATGTCCTACAGGTCAATGCCTAGCCTCCCGAGGAAAGCCAGGTAGTTCCAGAAAGAGTTTTCGTTGGTATCCTACCTGGGAGAAGTGGTGCCAAAGACTAAAAGTCGCTCTCTCTCAAGTCTCCAGCACTGGGCCAGGACATGGTAGGGAGTCTCCTCATCCGTGCCAGACCACCTGCATCGAGGGTTTCCAGCTATACCCATAACATACATGCGTTTGTTCATTCTGCAGTTCCCGGTGATCCAAACAATCTGCCTTGAATCCTTCTTCTCCATCCAGAAGGTTTTGTCTCACTTGATTGCTCTGAGGCAAAACGTTTGGAGTGTCCTACTCCTGCAGCATTCCAGACTGTCTGATGCTGTCTTCTGGCGTGTTCATCCACAGTCTTCTTGACTAGTGATAGACAAATCCCATAATGAGGCGGTGGCCCAATAGGTACTTTAGATGAACCGCGTCTGGCCAGATGGTCTGCCAATGATCCCCTTGTGTCCAGGAATCCAATACATATAACTCTCTTCGCGTTTGGAAAAGAGTTAAGCCACATCCTGCATTCTCGCACCAGTTTTGACGTTGTGCGCCAACACACAGTTCATCAGCGCCTTGCACGACGCTTGACTATCAGTCAATATGTTGATAGTTCTGTCGCTACAGCCTTTCTCATGCATTAAGAGTGCCACAGCGATAATAGCATAAATCTCTGCTTGAAAAACCGTTTGAGTGGGGCCTAGGGCAATGTGCGTCCCACTCCCTCCAGAGCCACTTACCCACACACCGGAGTTTTCGATCCACCTGTATAGTTGTTAATGCCATTGGGAGGCTGAAACCGATGACTCATGCTGTTCCATGGACCCCCCAATGGCTGAACGTTATAATTCCTTTCGACCTCATGCATGGGTACCATCGCGTCCGTGATCATGCCGAGCTCCTTAAAAGTCTCCAAGCCCCTGAATATAGCCAGGCGTCTACTAGTCGCCTGTGGCACCTTAGCTATACCGAGCTTGGTGAGTCCGTATGCTACCTTCATCTCCTTTGCCTTGACGTAATTGTCCTGGGGAAGAAGGTCGATCAGCCTCTGTCAGGGTGTGGTCTTCATCGCCTCCGCTATTAGTAAGCATCCCGGCCTTTGTACTTTGGCCAGGCTGCTGCCATCCTCTCCAAGGCAGCTCTATCCCACCGCACAATCGACCCATATGAGATAATTGGTCTCTCAATGGCTTCGTAGAACCAGCAAGCCAGTCTGGGCTTTAGGCCCCATGTCCTTCCGCACATTCTCACTTTAGCCACAAGGCCGTTGTCGCCTTTCTAGTCGTGTATTTGATGTGTTCTTTCCAGACTAGTTTCCGATCCAAACTATAATTACACCTTAAATTGACTAAAATGTAATCTTTGAAACATCCTGTCAACTATTTCTCTATCTAGGCATCTGTTTTGAGTAGTTTGTCAACACTGTTGTCATCTGAAATGGCCTCTCAGTTCGTTAATTCTTCCATTTGATAGAAAAGACGTCTTCGCAAATAATTCCTGTTAGTCTCTTTTACACAACTCACTTTATCCATCATGAAGAGTAATTAGGGTTGCTCCTGGTTCTGGGTTATCTTCCCAGGAGCATGCCCATGCTACCAGGCGCGACCACGGGTTGTGGATAGTGGAACGGCCACGGCATTGTCCCCAGGGGCATGTCTGCGGCCAGCTGTGAATAAGGTCAGCATGCTGACTGAATAAGCAGCCGCGAACAACGGGCAAAACCCAAGAAATCGCAGAAGAGATCCTGAACAAAGGGCTCAAGGGCAAGCGGATCTACATTTTCTCAGACAGCCAGGCCGCCTTAAAGGCCATCGCAGCCTATAGTTTTAGGTCTAAGCTGGCATGAGAATGCCTCCATGCACTCAAGCAGCCCGGCGCCCGTAACAGGCTCTCCCTCATTTGGGTGCCGGCTCACAGGGGGCATGAGGGCAATGAAAAGGCTGACTGCCTCGTGAAAAGGGGTACAGAATCCCTACCCATCGGGCCTGAACCACACGTGGGTCTGACGAAAAGTCACCTGAACCGTCTGGTTGCTCGATGGGAGATACAGGAAAATGGCGCCCATTGGCATCGCCAGCCACGACTAAGACAGGCGAAAAGGCTTGTCACGCCGTCCTGTCAAAGGGTGAAGGCGATGCTGACACTCTCTAGACAAGATTTGAGAGTACTGATAAGCTTCCTCACCGGGCACTGCCCACTCAGATATCACCTCAACAAGATGGGCATCTCAGAGGCGGTGGAATGCAGACTCTGCGGTGAGGAGGATGAGACAGCAGAGCATATCCTATGTGAATGCCCTGCCTTGGCAGCAAAACGCTTTGAATACTTCGGTCAGGGGACCACTGAACCCCAAACTGTAGCGGACTCTGTGGTGAAGGACATACTCAGCTTCCTAAGGGGGGCGGGTATGTACGACGCCTTCTACTAAGAAAGGGCCAGCGTCACAATAAGCCCATATGCGGCGGCAGTGACAAAGGGACTTGTCCCACACGCCCTCGGGTCAAAAAAAAAAAAAAAAATTAGGGTTGCTCATAGTTGAGGGAATCTGGGCAGGGAGGAAATCTTATAAAAATTTCCTAAAAACACCTAAAAGCAGGTTTCACTGAGGATATGAGGGATGTTTGAAGCACAGAAGTCCAACGGCCAACAGCCATTAGATGTATTCGTTTATTCTAGAGAGCGTTTGTGGGACTTCAGATCTTCCATTAGTGACTTGAATCGGCGAACATTGTCTTATCGTAGTTTAGTCAACATTTAAAGTATTACAGCAATTGGGTTAGTTCCCCCAGTAGGTAAACTACTAAAGGTAGCGTACCTGTTTGGTGAGTCTGTCTCCCCGTTTGGTGTGTTACTGTTGGCAAGGGCTTTCGACGTAAAGACATCATCGTCTGGCCGGTAAGTCAGTCAGTTGGTCGTGGTCTTTATATACGAAAAGAAAGGGAAATGGGATGTTGGAGCGTCGTGGAAGACATACCTTACTTACATTCTTCTCCTTTCACCTCTAGCGGGTTTCCTGAGAGGTGCATGACCTCCTTCCTCCCCTCCTTCACTGACGTACCACCATCCCGTTTACCTGGCTCTCTCAACGTGAGCGTCACTCCCGGTGGACTGCTCTGCTCTGTATGATCCCCACCGCCGAGCATTCCCCCAACGTCACACTCGTTGTGCATTCAAGTTGATCCACTGTTCAGCCTTCCTCTCTTTGATAAGTCGAGTTTTGCGTGTTTGTTTCTCGAGCGTCTGGCTCTCAGGCTGGTTTTGATGACTTCCAGTCCCCATGCAGTTCTCTTTTAACTCCACCAAAGAATCCCAAACGATGAGCTCATCATTAGCTCTGAAAGAATAGCGTCAATTCTTCTTCCGAGCATCTTGATTGACGTGGCGTCGAGTCGATATACGGTTCTAGAATGAATTTGGAGTTTTGATCATAGTTGTTGAGGAATTTTGGCCTTAAGACTGTTGTGCTACAGCAATTTATCAAGTGGGTTGAGGTCGTGATGCGACTCGTAAAAGCTGAAATAACATTCGAAAATCTGTTCAAGAGCTCATAATATTAAAAAATCGTATGAAAAAAAAACCCTAATATTACGAGTAAGCAAACTTGTGTTCCAGATGTTTCAATTTCACGCCCATGAAATCGTGACCGCGAGGAAAAAGAAATTAAAACAAAGCCATGATTATTTACTCTGTTACAAGCAAGAGCGCAACCGGAATGAGAGAAAAGGGCTCTCAAGCTCTCATTTACGAAAGAGCCAAAGGGCTGGATTATAAGGAGAAAAAGAGCAGGGGGTGGGGTAAGGGCAATGATTGCTTCCCTCCTTTCGGGTCTACCATCTGGGTTTTAATTCCAGTTGCTTTCCTCCCATAGGATGAACAGGTCGGATAGCAATTAAGTATAACCGAAGGGGCTTCAGGCGAATGGGAGTGAGGAAAGAGAAAACTGGCAGCGTGGTCGGAGACAAGAAAGCAAGCAACTCGAGAGATTAAGGCCACACTTCAACACTAACTTCGATCCAGTGGGAATTTTCCTTCTCATAACTGGAATATAAAGGGAATGAGAAACATCTGGTTCGGACGAGTTCTACAACTCTCCTCGCATAGATTACATTCCATACATCGGTGGGGGGGGGGGAGTCTCATATAAAATTCCGATAATACTCTTGATGCTCACCAAACCTCTGAAATGGCACAACCGTGGATCGTCTAACATAAGGTCAGTAGGTGCAGAACTCTAGGCCTAGGGGCTTGTGATAGTTAACTATGATAAATGACCACAGTCAGAATCGTGGGAATTAATATATAAAGAGTAGACGCTAAAGTTTGATGGGTGCTTTAAGTTTTCGATCTTCTGGAAGATCAGGTTTGTGTAGCCATGAATTTTGTAGTAATTTGTACAAAACGTGAGATGTTACGAGCTCTTGTCGTTGTCTATTAGTTCCTACGAAGACTGGAAGTATCACTCAACCTCAAGCTGGGTGTGGCTTAAATTGTGTAGCTTGTGTCTGGGTTTACGCTCTATCTGACGTCGCTTAATGAAAGAAAGAGAGAGAAAAATAAAACTAAAATGGGAGAAAAAATATCTGGTGCGTTGCAACACACAACTTTCCTTAGCTCTAGGGGAATTGACTTTCTACATAGCTTTTTCTACGTAATAAATTCATGTATCCTCAGTTCATTTGAACTTTTGCCAATAACACTTCACCGCAGCCGGAGGCGGTAGCGCTTACAGTTCCGGAATTTATTGTGATCCTCGTACTCATTCCCGGACTATTATTAAGCAACTGGTAAGCAGAGAATTAATGAGGCTGTAAACACAATTTTTTGGAAGAGGAGAGTAATCACTTTTGCACAGTAATTCGGTGAAAACGTATGGAACTGGTTGTAAGCGAAACGGCCGCAGTTGAAATTCCGTAAATTTTGAGTGACCCCTCTTGAGTGACACTTATAAGCGTTTTTAAACGCTCACCCTATAGGTATTCAATTGGACTACAATACCAATTTTTTGAACATTCTACTAACATTCCAGCGGAGTTTATAAGGAAAAAATCGCGCTAAAAACGCTTTTCGTCGACAATTTTAATAATTTATTGTGCTGGTCTCGTCATTTTCTCGCGAATGTGAATTTTATGGTCTAGTTGCCTTATTGAGAGTTATCAATATAAAAAATTTAATCAAAATCGTTTGAGCTGTTTTTGAGAATAAAAAGGTGTTTTGATCACTACGATAGCTATAGTTAACTTTCCGTGGATGTTGCTTATACCCTTATTTTCGCGTCCAATGGGGACCTGCGGGCTAGATATCAAGTTTGCGGTGATTTGGTTCGGTCATTTTCTCTAAAAACCGCTCTAAAATCGATTACGTCGAACATTTTGATAATTTATTGTGCTGCTCTCGTTATTTTCCCACGGATGTAGATTTTATGGTATAATTGCCTTATTGAGAGCTATTAACATAAAAAATTTAATCAAAATCGTTAGAGCGGTTTTTGAGAAAAAAAATATTTTGTGTTTTGATCACTATGATAACTATAGTTAACTTTCGGTGGATTTTGTTCATACCCTTATTTTGGCGTCCCATGGTAACCTGCGGGCGACGTAACATGTTTGAGGTGATTTTATTACGGTCGTTTTCCCTAAAAATCGTTCACAGACCATTTTCCCAAATAGTGTTTTTCGGACTCAGGGTGGTCTGAAACGTTAAGAACTGAAGAAAACTCTTTCTTTTTTTTTCAGCCGATTACATTACTTTCCTTCCTACGTTGCAGAGCCAAGGAAAGTAATAAGCGACAAAATCAAAGGTAAAGTGGGCTGTATTGTTATAAATCCGCAGTGGTATCACGGGGACTAGACAAAAAGGTAATTGAACTAAGAGCTCTGTACAGGAAAACTTAATAAAAGAATAATGCTCTCGTTTAAATATGGGGTAAAATAAATTATTCTAGAGCTAAAAGAAAATAAAAACGGAATGATCTGGCCGAGACTTCGGGTAGGAGACGATTGAAGCAGAGCGAAATCCTGTTGTTCCTCGTCCAAAAATGCCCAGTACTTATGGCTATCTAGAGAAGCCTTCGGATCCTGAGACCGTGAAACAGAAATGATGTAGGACGGTTGAGTTGGGTCGCCAAACAGTCGAGCAACTCTGCCGACTCGACTGAGATCCTTTGGCGTTAACACTAGGAAGGCAAATTTTGGTTTTGTACGTTAGTGACGGAAAAAAGGGTGGGGTGGTGGTGGGGGGCACTTCTTTGTGTCCTCAGGTGGGAGTATGTCAGTCATATTTTGTGGAGGTGTGAACCTGGTCTTTCAATGATTTTTTGGCTTCTATCTCATCAACTGAGTATTCTACAGCAGTTTGCATATGTCTCAACCTCAAGAGATGTGCATGAGAGAGGGCTGCGCAGCGTCGATATAGCTATGCGTTGTTCTTCGAATCTTTGATCAGACTTCCCAGGGATTCGCTCCCAATCTTAAAATGTCCGCTCCAGGAACAGCAGCCAGCAGTGATGAGGGGGGGGGATGTACTACGACTCACCAAGCCCCCCACAACACAACAACAGTGGTAGAGTATGTGTTGACACGACATGAGAGGGTCTCTGGTGTAGGAGTGAGTAACTCTGCGAGATCTGAGTGAGTTTGAGAGTCGGGAGTCAAGGATAGAGCTGATTGTTGAAATGCTAAGTGTGATGAAGAAAAACTTAAAAGGGAAGATGCGGAGTCGTCTCTTGAAGCGTGTCGGCAGGGCTTAAAACGTCGACAGTTTGGGTGAGAGGGATTCTGGTGTTGGCGTCTAAACTCAAATGGTCAGGAAAGGCCTGTTGAGCAGTTAACGTCGGCTTATAAAATGTGCCAGCAGGGCTTGACTCGGTCAAAGCTGAGCTGAATAACTAGCTGAAGGAAATAGACAATTTTCAAATAACTCTTTGTTCTGCTACTAGCAACAGTGAACCTCATCTTCTTGTGCTAACTTCCCCTTAGGCCACCTAACAAGAATTCCTGATATTCTTCGCGTGTTCAGGAATTACGCGCCTTCTTGACACGTACTTACGCACAACTGCATATTAACTGTCTACTTCTTTTTCAGATCCAGACTGGGGTATGTCGTGGCCATCATGATCGATTCATTCGGTTTTTGAATTGAACCCAACTAAAAGGCGCGCCAATCCCAGCAGCCTCGCTGAATGTTAACGTTTAAGAGGCAACGAATTATCACAAGTAAGTGTTAGCTTTGGAATTACGAAATCGTTTTGTGTTAGTTATCGTACATCGTACGTGTTGCGCCTTGGGGCATCCTGCTGTTTCCTTCGTCTCCATGTTTTTACATGAATTTCGTCATTTTAGCTCTAGTTTTCGTCCAAAGCATACCGCTATGCCCTCTAAAGCTTTCAATTCTTTTCTCTCCGTGAGTTATACGATTTTTGTTGGCTTACTTATGATCACAAAGTTCAAAAATTAATATCATAGGAATCTACTATTCTTCGTGCTTGCTTCTACTTCGGGTACCTTCTGCACCGACAGTGTATTTTAGAACTGTTTCAATATGTACGCCATCTTTACTCCACATACATGTTTAAAGGATGGCGTTCCTCCAGGCTGTGCGTATGTTGGAGTTGGGGCTGGTCATGCGAGGGAGGAGGAGTTCTTGCCACTTGATCCTTGACAAGGTGAAGGTGGGGGGGCCCGAACTGCATGTGGTAGACTCAATGCCTGCGAGGTTCCGCTTTGTGCTAGCCTTTCAGATACTCATTCATGAGCGATCCAGGTGGGAAGGGGGAGTTCCCGCTTTCGAAGGTGGGGCCCTGGTATACTACACTGATGGCTCGGTGCAGGGTGGTCTTGCAGGGGGAGGCATCTTTGGGCCGAGAATTAGAACAGTGAACCCATTGGGGTCGCTGGCCATGGTGTTCCTGGCAGAGGTGGCTGAGGTGACGGTCTGTGTGCAGCGGCTGCTGCAGAGGGGACTGAAGCGGCAGAGAATCTATATCATGGTGGACAGTCAGGCCACTCTCAAGGCCTTAGCCTCATACTGTCTTACATCACGGCAGGTGTGGGAGTGTCTGACTGGACTGAAGGCCCTGGCCGAGGACAACAGTGTAACGCTGTGTTGAGTGCTAGGGCATCAGAGTATAGAGGGAAACGAACGGGCTGATAGGTTGGCTAAGAAGGAATTGGCGCAGATCCCTATTGGCCCTGAGCCCTCTGTTGGGACTACCAGGAGCCACCTATGTAGAGAGGTTGGCAAATGGCAGGTGCTCTGGCCTTGACAGTCAAAACTCTTCATCCGGCTCTCCAGAGAGAGGTCCAAGGAGGTGCTTGCAATGGGGAGGAAGGATATGAGGATCATATGTGGCCTGTTCACAGGTCACTGTCCGCTGACCTCGCAAATATTGGCAAGTGCGAGGTAGGGCTAGAGACGGCAGAGCATGTGCTGAGCGTATGCGATGGACTCGCGGCATCGCGCCATTGTGTGTTTGGGAGGCCCTTTCTTCAGCCAGAAGAGGTGGCGAATGCAGAACTTGCGGATATCCTCCGCTTTGTGCGGTGGTGGGGGCGCATAGGTGATGTCACACCAAGTGAGACCAGTGCCGTGGTGCCAGGAGGGTGGTGCGGGGGGGCCATGATCTGAGGCTCATGGACGCCCTTACAATAAGCCCGTTTGTGGCTGCAATGAGGGTATCGCCTGCATCCACCGTTAAAAAAAAAAAAAAAAAACGCCATCCTTTATTTTGCTATTTTCTAGTCTTCGGTTAACAGCACTTCCACCAAGATATTCCGCAAAGTTTTGACTCGCCAATTGTGATACTTAAATTTACATATTTTAATTGTTCTTTGCTTAACTTTTAATCGCGTGTGTTGCTCGGGACAGATCTGAACTGGTGGTCGTTGTATCGTAGAACATCCTTAATGCGTCCTTCTATCCCAAGAGCCAACGTAGGGTAGTCTCCCCCGCTCCTCCCCCTATTTCGTTTGTTATTATTTATTTAGCTTCCCCTTACAGGGTGCTACCGTCCCATTTACGCATTTACATTTATTGAACGCGATCAAGAGGAAGCGGCTGAGCCAAATCAGCTGAAACTTGAGATCACGGCCGTAGGTCGCCGTGGGACGCCAAAATAAGGGTATCAGCAAAATACGCCCAAAATTAACTATAGTTATCATAATGATCAAAACGCTAAATAGTTTTTTTTCTCAAAACGATCGTAACGATTTTGATCACTTTTTTTGTATGGACACTTCTCAATGAGGCAATTAAACCTTAAAATTCCCATTTGTGGGAAAAAGACGATAACAGCACAATAAATTACTAAACTTTTCGACGAAAATTGAGTTAAGCGCAGTTTTTCCCTTATAAACTCGTCTGAATTGTTATTAAAATCTTCAAAAAAAATTGGTGTGGTAGTCCAATCGAATATGTATACGATGAACGTTTAAAAACGGTCATAAGATGTATAGGGGCTACTCCAGAAATTTCGGAATATCGACTAAGGCCTTTTCAGTTACTAACATTTTTAAAAGTTGTTAGAAAAAAGGATTATTATCCTTTTCAAAAAAATCATGTTCACTGCCTGGTACATTCTCTGTGCAGCAATTGCTCAATAATAGTCAGGGCATTATTACGAGCATCGCAGTAAATTTCGGAACTGTAAACGCTACCGCTTTCTTCCGCCGGGAAGTCATGTTATACCAAGTAAAAATCAACTGAGTGACATGTCAATTTACTAAGTGGTGAAGGTGAGAGGCATGAGATGATCCGATGGCTGTACATTGCGGTTGTTAGGCCTGTAGGCACTTTGGAACCATGTTCTGGTGGACTACGATGGAAAATGAAGCCGTGCAGATGCAGTTGAATAAACTGCAACGCGTTGGGCGTGTCTAGCCGTTGCAGGCTGTCGCAACGGAGGCTGTTACAAACGATCCAACGTGAATTTGATGAGACGTGGCTTCTTCAGTCGGCTCCTGAGCCCAACGTCGGTTGCCTTCCAACGATTCGCAGTACATTTTCTAGCCTCACAGCCACTCGATCTGTTTAACAACGACTAACTGGTCGGAAGTTTATTTTATTTTTCACTGGCTCAAGCCGTTCTTACTATTTTCGGATTAAACCCTTTTATTATAATCCTTCGTGCCAGCCCTATGCTTTTTTTTTTGTCTACGTCCATCACACCTGTCATATCTAACTTCCCGCTACGCAGTGGAGTCGATGTGATATTCGAGAGGGGACCGTGGTCATCCCATTCCCCAACAGGCTGTATGAGAGCATTCTCTTCGGCTGCACTAGTGGTCTTGTTAGACTTAACTCCACTCCCCATGCATGTTAAAAGGATGGTGTTCCTCTAGGCGGTGCTTATGGTGGAGTTGGGTCTGATGATGCGGGGGAGGAGGGGTTCCTGCCACTTGATCCTTGACAAGATGAAGGTAGAGGGGCCCGCGAGGTTCAACTTCGCGCTACCCTTTCGGATACTCATCCATGAGGTGGTAAGGGGGAGTTCCCATGTTTGAAGCTGGGGCCATGGTATATTACACTGATGGCTCGACGCAGGTACACTGAGGGGCAGGTATCTTTGGGCCGAGAATTAGAGCAGCGAGCCCATTGAGGTCGCCGGCCGCGTTGATCCAGGCAGAGGTGTCTGCGGTGACAGTCTGTGTGCAGCAGTTGCTGCAGAGGGGACTGAAGCTGCAGAAGTTCGACATTATGGTGGACAGTCAGGCCGCCTAAGCCCCGTATTGTTCCCCAGCCTTAGACAGTAGATTCTTCATCCGACTCTCTAGAGGGAGGGCCAACGAGGTGCACACACTGGGGAGGAAGGAATCATATACAGCCTGTTTGCCGGTCACTGTCCGATGATGTTACCACCTTGCTAATATTAGCAAGTGTGAGGTACAGGTATCCAGGTTCTGCGAGGGTGGACTAGAGACGGCAGAGCATGCGTTGTGCATCTGCGATGGACTCGCGGCATCGCGCCGTCGTGTGTTTGGGGGGCCCTTTCTCCAGCTGGAAGAGGCGAGGGCGTATGCACACCAAACCTCTGTATGAGGCGTTTGGTTCGTTCAAACGATTTGAGTAATTGCAGTTCATGCGGGTCATCCAGTTGCTGTTGTAGGTTCTGACAACATTCAAGTTGTAGCGCGCGTATCGTCCGGAGGAGTCCCCGTTTGCAAGTGCATGGGAAGAGTAACTTCCCGTCCCAAAACCGGGCTAGCAGAATGTTCTGATGCAGGTGCTAGGCAGTTGCTTTGTGGGTGTAAAGGCTCCCTATTTTAGAAGATATCGACAACTCGTGATGTTTTATATTGAAAGTTTATGTTAGTTGAGTATTCATATAGATTAGTAGCGCTCATCCTAAGCACACCCCTTAATGGGCTTAGCTACGCACACTGGAAGACAGTGCGATGAGCATCATCATAGAACTTACCTCTTCGGAAGGAATTGAGAAATGGGGAGCTAATAAAAATCAACGAGTAACTCACAATCCGCTCCCTCGACCGTTTTCAAAAGACCGCAATAACTGGCGCCAGGTGTATCGACGCTCGATCTTACCGTTCGGTTTTAATCAGACGGTAAATGTATAAAGGAAGCGAAGCGTGACTCAGTCTATTATCATTTTAAAAGAAGAGGCAGGACCCTCCGGAGCAATTGGTTCTGACCACTGTCCTGCACAAATCAATCGCACAGGAGAGTAAAAACTCGGCCCGCACAGCGAATGAAAAGGAAGACGACCTCCAGCTCCAAGGTGGTAAACTCCGGAGCTTATTCGTACTCTCTCGCTCCTTCGGCCCTTTTCTTTCTGACGCTCCAACACGTAGGAAATGAGAAAAATTGATAGAAGATTGGAGATTACAACCAAACGAAAGGAAGGTTCTTCAGGTTCTCGGCTGCAGAAAGAAGGGATGAAGAAAAGAGATTGCCGGTAAGAAGATACAAGCGTATCTTGCTCGTTGCGTCTGTTGCAGAGGGTGAACGAAAAAAAAAGGCTAGAGGAACTTGACACCTGAGCAAATAGAGAACGTATCGATCTATGAGCAACGGAGATAGGAGAATGAAGTCGCGATAGAAAGGAACGAGTACGGAAAACGTACGTAATACCAGCGGTTGTGTAGCGCACGGTAAAACGTGGAAGCTAAGTGCTCTTCTCATATAACCTTCCTTCCTCCTTACTCGGGCTCTAACTTTTCGCCCTGCAGCTTACATTGCAAGCAACCTCCTTTATACGGATCGCTCCATTCCCACTTTTCCTAGCTCTTATTGCTGGCGATGAGCCCGAGCAATTTCGAGTATTGCACGCCCGGCGAGCGATAATAAAACGGTAATCGCGGAACCCAGACTCAACCTCGTTGACGGGGAAATTAAACGTTAAAAGGATACGAGGACGTGCGATTGTGATTGCACGGTCGGTCAATTAATTGCGTGACAAGATATCTGTGAGCAATCACAGGGTCGGCGTTCAACCATTCAAAAGTAAAATATTGGACAAAGAGCCGCAAAATAAACGTTGAAATGTGACGCAATGAGCGGTTGGCGGAAGCAATATCCGTGGACACGAACAAATTGTTAGAACTTGAAGTTACGGACTTAATTGAGTCATACTTACGCCGCGACCATTATTGAATAATCAGTGCACAAGTGATTCATGAGATTGTCAACACAATTTTTCTGAGTAGATTGACGGTGTTAACTGGTTTGGAATTATAGGGTAAACATTGTGAGAAATGCTCGGCAAGTGACGCAGTTGAAGTGCTTTTAATTCCAACATTTCTGTAGGTGCTCGTAATTATCTTACGAAAGTTATTCAACTCTCACTTCATGTGGAACATATTTGACTACCTCCTTAATTTTATTGAAATCGCTAGTGAAATGCGACCAAAAATATCTGGTGCGTTGCAACACACAACTTTCCTTAGCTCTACGTCAATTCTACGTCACTTTCTAACATTTCAGCGGAGTTTAAAAGGAAAAAAAACCGCGCTAAAATCGATTTCGTCGAAAATTTTGGTAATTTATTGTGCTGCTCCCGTCATTTTCCCACGGATGAGAAGGTTATGGTATAGTTGTCTTATTGGGAGCTATCAATATAAAAACTTTAATCAAAATCGTTAGAGCCGTTTTTGAGAAAAAAAATGTTTGTTGTTTTGATCACTATGATAACTATAGTTAACTTTCGGTGGATTTTGTTCAAACCCTTATTTTGGCGTCCCATGGTAACCTGCGTGCGAGATATCAAGTTTGAGTGGATTTGGTACGGTGGTTCTCTCTAAAAGTCGTTCACAGACACACAGAGTGACACACACAGACCATTTTCCCAAATAGTGTTTTTCGGACTCAGGGGGGTCTGAAACGTAAAGATCTGAAGAGAACTCAAAAAAAATTTTTCAGCCGATTACATAACGTTCTTTTCTACTTTGTAGAGCCAAGGAGAGTAAATACGTAGATAAAATCCATTATTTCCCCACGGATGAATACTTTGTAGTAATGATGAGGTATTTTGAACTGTATATAAAAATTTTGAACATCGTAGATGGAGATAGTTGGTAAAGTTAACGTACCTGTTAGGTGAGTCCGTCTCCTCTGGCTCAGCTCACAAGCCAGAGGAGACGGACTCACCTAACAGGTACGTTAACTTTAGTAATTTGCCTACTGGCGGATATAACCCAATTTCTTTAATACGAGATAGTTGGTGTTTTGCTCACTGTCATAACTATAGTTAGTTTTAGACGGATTTTGCTCGAGCCCTTTCCTAGGGGACCTGCAGTCTAAATATTAGATTTGAGCCAAGTAGCTTCAGCCGTCCTCTCTCCTTATTCGTTCATGGACCACTTTCCTCAAGTGGTGTTTATCGGACTCAAAAGCCGTGAAGAAAAAATATCAGGTGCGCCGCATCACACTACTTTCCTTAGCTTTCCGTCAATTAACTTGCGTTCTTGCCATTTTCTACTCAAATACCATAAATGGGCCTATTGTAAGGGCGTCCATGAGCCTCCGTCGCACCTGGACGAAGCGGAGGACATCCGCAAGTTCTGCCCTCGCCAAAACACCAAATATTCCTATCCTCCTTGGAGTGTTGAGGTGGAGAAAGCACACACAGGTGGTACAAAAAGTGCGGTAAGGAGAGGGAACGGATTAGGATATGGGATTAAGAAGTGATATCAAGTGCTGTCTTGGGTGAAATGGTCAATGGCATGTGGGGATGACTGGGTGTCAGGGAAACAGGATGTGAGGCATAAGACATTGGGGCTTGTGCTATTAAGGGTGTAACCGGAGTTAAATCGTAATGGAAAGAAACGGATAGGAAGGAGAGATGGAAAAGGGTGTAGACACGTTCAGAACGTTGGGCTTGGTGACAACACTTGGAATGTGGTTTGTAGGCACAAAGGGCTGAGGGCTGCCTCTGAAGGGGAAGAGCTGAAGGCTCCCTCCGGTGATCTACTGTGGGGAACCAGTTTACACAATTCAGAGCCTTACCTTGCCACAGGTGCCCGTTGGGCAAGGAGCGGAAACTCAAAAACCTGGTGGGATTCGGCGCTTGCGTCGAACATTCTTTTTAAAAAATTCGTGTTTTCAGCCTCATTAATTATCTGTGTACCAATTGCTCAATAATGGTCCGGGCGAGAGTACGAGCAGCACAATAAAATCTGGAACTGTGAGCGCGGGATTGACGTAGAGCTAAGGAAATTGTGTGTTGCAACTCACCGGATATTTACATCCTTTCTTTCGCATAAAAATCCAATTTGGTATCTAGTTGTGCCCGCCATCTCGGCTAACTGATCAGACGAAGCCCATGCTTGTTATGGACAAAAAATTAACAAAACGCAGTATAATCTCAAATACGCTGTGTTTCGTATAGTTTTCAAGGTATTTTTACATTCTGGGTCGAATGGAATGAGTATCAGACGTGTACAACTGCGTATAGTAAAGTTACAGTAATTATAGTGAGCCAAAGTCAACTAATTGAAAGAACTCGAGGGAACTACAGCGGAAGTCAACGTTTCTTCGTTAGTACTCCCTCCCTCCGGTCTCATCAAAACCACCCGCCTGCTCAACTCACCAAGTCGTGCCAATTGCCTACAGGCGCCTACGGGCGACTGGAATATTTAGTTTTCGTCGCTCCATTGTAGTCAGGTCTTGTTTTGTATGGTTTACTTATCGAATGGGATGGATCTCGGAGTAGTAATACTAGGTGTTCAGTACACTGGAATGTTCAGCCCACAAAAGGATCATTTGGCCCTTATCGCGCGCGCAACAATGAAGAGTCCAAGGGCTGTCGACCCCCTCACCTGCAAATATCGGCCCTGATGAGACGTAGGATCGCATCGCGCCTGAGTTCGATTGCTTCGTCACCAATTCAGTTCGCGACGCATTGTCGACCAGAAAGGAACAGCTTCCGGCACCTCCTTTTTACAATTTCCACACGAAGGACATTGCAGGTTAGGGTACATTCCCACTATTATCTCGCGAATTCATTTCAATTTCGGCGGTTTTGGACTTGAAGATTTGTTATCCCATCTCCGCTGCTCTCCGACTTTTATCGGCCGCAACGCGCGCCGCCGCAGAACTGGTCAGGCCTATTTAGCTTAATTTAAATGTAATTTCCCATCTTAGCAAGAGACGATTTATTTTCCCCAATTTTCGATGTTTATTTCTTTTAAATACACTAATCCAATTGGAAGTAAGCGTTGATTTTCGTAACCACCTACGATAGAACACTAGGTCAAGCTATTCACGAGAATAATAAACCGTTGTGTAATAATTTGCAGGGTGTTTATTTATTAGTATTAAGTTGAATATAGAGTTGTGAATTCGGCGCTATTTATTTATTACAAGCTTATTGTATACGTACTCAAGTACAGTGGAACATGAGTGAGGGTGGCTGCCCAGTGGCAAGTTTTAGTTTTCAATAAATAAATTAACACATAATTTTAGGAGTACATGACACATATTAGTTTGACTAGACGATTTCCACTAGATCAACAGTGCGTTTTCTTTTGAGACGTCTGGGGAGCTCTGTCCTGTTCCACGATGATAGTAATTCTTGGAACGCTGACGAGTGGTGCGATGTGATGGTATTGTGCATGCGAGTCATAGTAGATTCGATCACATCTTCAACTTCGGGCACCGCTAGGTCACGGTGGAGTACGTCGTTCCTAACGAACCAAGGGGCATCGGTGATTATCCGTAGCACACGGTTTTGCTGGGTTTGAATCCGTTTAATTTGTGATCTGCTGGCCAGATCCCATACTGAGCAACCATACTGCCATATGGGGCGGATAATGGTTATGTAAAGTAGGCGTTTATTGCCCAATGTTAAAGGCGAAGTGGGAGCAAGCAGTGGTTTTAGAAGATTGATTCTTGTGCGAAGTCTATTAACCAGTTCGCCGATATGGGAGTCGTAGGTGAGGCGCTGTTGCAGGTGAATTCCTAAGTATCGGACTACTCCAGACTCGGGTACTTGAATATTATTCATGGTTATTGGGTTTATTTGATAATTCTTCTTGAGTGTGAAAGTGGCGGTACATGACTTGCTGGTGTTCATCGTTATTCGTCAACGTTTGGCCCATTGTGCGATTTCGTTAACGTGGCATCGTAGGTTTCCAGATGTAGTTATGCCTGATGAGTCGCGAGAAAGGACTGCGTGGTCATCAGCAAACATTGCTGAAATCGTATTTGGAGCTGTTGGTATGTCGGAAACGTAGATAAGGTATAGGATTGGACCCCATACGCTTCCTTGGGGAACAGATGCAAGCATACTTCTACTGGATGACTGTGAACCACCACATTTCACATGGAACGATCGGTTCGACACAAATGATTGTATGACTCGATAATGGGTGTCTGAGAGTAGAGGCTTTAATTTGAAAAGGAGGCCAGTGTGCCAAACCCTGTCAAAGGCTTGATGCGTATGGAGGAATACCCCTTGACAAACTTGTTGCTTTTCGTAAGTTTCAAGGATTTCCTCAACCACCAGGAGTTTAGGTGAGTCACGTGTTCCTAAGCGATGGCCCTTTGGCAGATATCGCTGATCGTGCGGGACTGATCCTTCTAATGCACATGATCCCGTTACTGTTCAGCTATTTTTGTGACAATGTCGGAATTCTACTTTCTTCACGAGTGTGGCGTACATGATACATCCAAAAACACTGAAATCTAGGGTTCATTAGGGAATGCCGTGAAACGAATTTTGTAGCACACGCGTTTTGCTAGTTTTGCGTTTAAACTTTGTGTTGCGGTTCGGCGTAGTTTTATTTCTTTCATAGTAAACCTCATGGATTCGAAGATGTTCTCGCGGCGCAGTATCACTTGCAGGCCGCAGCTGAAGAAAGTTTTCCATCCTCAGCTCCCTGTTTGAATCCGATTAATTCTGAACTTAGCGCTCGTTCTTGTTCGCGAGGATCATGTCAATGTTTGCTCGAGTTTTCCCCGTCTTAAATTGGAGTACGAAGCGCGGGTTGTTATTGTTTGCACTTTGCGCTCTTCTTACGGGCCGAACTTATATCAGACGGTTTCCAAAGACGCCATTGATCTCTCGAGTGTATCGACGACGCTCTCGCGAAAGAAGAGGTCGCTCTCCCCACGGGAATTTTATATTTAATATTTTATAAGCCCCCCTTCTCCACATCCCCGCCCCTCCATCTCTTTTCCAACGTCTTCCTTATCTTTCTCGGGAACTTTGCTTTATGGCTCTAAATATTATTTGGTGCCATCATTTCTCTCTCCGATAGCCCAGCCGGGCGTGAATAAAGAAGAAAAGCCGAATCGCGTACAACAACTCAGAGCGGCCACCATTCACACTCCATTAGGTTAAAAATCCCGCTTCGTCGAAGCCGAGGTAGAAAATGGTTGTTGGGGCGAGGGGGCTAGAAATTGCTGGCGGAAAGCTCAAGAGTCTGTGAAACGGGCAAAGAAACATTTGCGATGAGGAAGAAATAGAATGTTCAGCGAAGCAACCTAAAGTCGTAAGGCGAATATTCGAGTTATTCGAGCGCGCATTTTCAAGACGAGTATTGCAAATAGCTGAATATTTTGAGTTGCGGAAAATTGAAGATTCTATTTAATCGCTTCCGAGGTCATTGAGCAATCTAAATATAATTTTACTCCCCTCGAGCTGAAGGGTAAGGAAACTGCTGTTATCGGTCAATAAAAATTGAATTTTCTCCTATTTCGAGCGAGGAGGCAGTTTAACATTTTATTAGAATTTTGTGTCTGTAGTTTGATTTGCGGGGGAACGCCTGGGTCGATTGAGCTGGTTGTTTTTGGTTTATTCTTCATTCGGAAGTTCACCATCTCATCTCTCCTCCTTTGTTTTCGACCAGGACAATTTTTATGGGCACAAAATGGCTAAAAAACTTGACAACAACGAAATGTCTGCAGTTTTATCGCAAATGCGCCGTTTTCGGTATCGTTTTTTAGGTATTTTCTGATTTTGGGTCGAATGTAATAATTCTCTGGGGTTTACATGGGCGTCTAAATCGATAATAGTGAAATCAGAGTAGTTACAGTGAGCTAAATTCCGCTAATCGAAAGAACTCGCGTGACAATACAGCGAAAGTAGTCGTTTCTTCATTTGTACTCCCTCCCGTCACATCAAAACCACCCGTGCCAATAGCCTACTGGCGCCTGATCATGAATATTTAGCTCTCGTCGTTCCATTGGAGTGAGGTCATGTTTCGTATGGCTTACTGGTGTTTTTCTAAGCTGAATCTAATGGGATGGGTATCGGAGCTGTCAGACGCCGTCAAGCTGTTCGAGAGAATAATAAACCATTGTGTGACAATCTGCGTGGTTTTATATTTTGTTGGTATTTTTCGTAGTCGCGAAAATAAGGTTATGGGCGATTTCCATTGATGGGACAGATAAGGGAAGCTAGGAACTAGTGTTTTTCAAATTTTTCTTCAAAACGGCTCTAACGATTTTAACTAAACTTTCAAATTATCTTTTACTAATTAATACCTAACTTTTCCTCTCCATCAATATCTCCAAGTGTGGTGAACGGAGATGTATACTATGAAGCTAGAAATTGGTTTTTTATGCTTTTTGGCAAAATGGGTCCAACGATTTTGAACAAACTCACAGAATAGTTTCAAGTTCTTAATATTTACATATTATTCTCAATAAACGTTCCTCTGTCAGTCCACCGAACAGAGATAAAAATGAAAATGTGTCGAAAATAATGTTTTTCCTTTCCTTGGCTCTACGAAGGAGAAAGGAAAGATATGTACTTAATCGGCTGAAACAAAACTTTTTTGAGTTCTCTTCAGATCTTTACGTTTCATATCCTCCTTGGAGTGTTGAGGTGGAGAAAGCACACACAGGTGGTACAAAAAGTGCGGTAAGGAGAGGGAACGGATTAGGATATGGGATTAAGAAGTGATATCAAGTGCTGTCTTGGGTGAAATGGTCAATGGCATGTGGGGATGACTGGGTGTCAGGGAAACAGGATGTGAGGCATAAGACATTGGGGCTTGTGCTATTAAGGGTGTAACCGGAGTTAAATCGTAATGGAAAGAAACGGATAGGAAGGAGAGATGGAAAAGGGTGTAGACACGTTCAGAACGTTGGGCTTGGTGACAACACTTGGAATGTGGTTTGTAGGCACAAAGGGCTGAGGGCTGCCTCTGAAGGGGAAGAGCTGAAGGCTCCCTCCGGTGATCTACTGTGGGGAACCAGTTTACACAATTCAGAGCCTTACCTTGCCACAGGTGCCCGTTGGGCAAGGAGCGGAAACTCAAAAACCTGGTGGGATTCGGCGCTTGCGTCGAACATTCTTTTTAAAAAATTCGTGTTTTCAGCCTCATTAATTATCTGTGTACCAATGTGTACGAGCAGCACAATAAAATCTGGAACTGTGAGCGCGGGATTGACGTAGAGCTAAGGAAATTGTGTGTTGCAACTCACCGGATATTTACATCCTTTCTTTCGCATAAAAATCCAATTTGGTATCTAGTTGTGCCCGCCATCTCGGCTATCTGATCGGACGAAGCCCATGCTTGTTATGGACAAAAAATTAACAAAATGCAGTATAATCTCAAATACGCCGTGTTTCGTATAGTTTTCAAGGTATTTTTACATTCTGGGTCGAATGGAATGAGTATCAGACGTGTACAACTGCGTATAGTAAAGTTACAGTAATTATAGTGAGCCAAAGTCAACTAATTGAAAGAACTCGAGGGAACTACAGCGGAAGTCAACGGAACTCCTGAGTCCGAAAACACTATTTGGGAAAATGGTCTGTGTGTCTGTGAACGATTTTTAAAAAAACGACCGTATCAAATTAGGTCAAACTTGATATCTAGCCCGCAGGTTATATATATAATCTTCTGACTGTACTCCCAGTAATGGGGTGTGCACCGCGGCCATATGACCTATTGTGCCAGTCCTAGTGTCTTACAGGTCTATGCCTAGCTTCCTATGGAAAGCCAGGTAGTTCCTGAAGGAGTCCTCGTTGGTATCCATCCTGGGAGAAGTGGTGCCAAAGACCAAAAATCGCTCCCTCTCAAGTCTCCGGCACTGGGCCAGAACATGGTAGGGAGTTTCTTCATCCGTGCCACACCACCTGCATAGAGGGGATTCGGCTATACCCATAACATACATGTGTTTGTTCATTCTGCAGTGTCCTGTTATGATCCCAACAACCTGCCTTAAGTCCTTCCTCTCCATCCTCAGAAGGGTGTCTCTCGTCTCACCTGTTTGCTCTGAGACAAATCGTTTGGAGTGTCTTACTCCTGCAGCGTTCCAGATTGTCTGATGCAGTCTTCTGGCATGTTCTTTCACAGTCCTTTTAACTAGTGACAGAGAAATCCCGCAATGGGGCAGTGGCCCAATAGGTACTGTGGACGAACCACGTCTGGCCAGATGGTCCGCCCTCTCATTTCCAATGATCCCACTATGTCCTGGAATCCAATACACGTTAACTCTATTTGCACTAGCTAGGGAGTTAAGCCACATCCTGCACTCTCGCACCAGTTTTGACGTCGTGCAGTAGTTCAGTAGCGCTTTACACGACGCTTGACTATCGGTCAATATATTGATAGTTCTATTGCTATAGCCTTTCTCATGCATTTGGATTGCCCCGGCAATAATAGCATAAATCTCTGCTTGAAAAACTGATGGAGTGGAGCCTAGGGCAATATAAGTCCCACTCCCTCCAGAGCCACTTACCCACACCCCAGATCCTGTCCCCTCTGGGGTCTTTGATCCATCTGTGTAGATGTTGACGCCACTGGGAGGCCGAAACTGGCGGCTGTCGCTGTTCCATGGACCTCCCAATGGCTGAACATTATATTTCCTCTCGAGCTCATACATGGGCACAATTGCGTCTGTGATCATGCTGAGCTCCCCGAAGGTCTCCAAGTCCCTAAATATAGCCAGGTGTCCATTAGTCGCCTGAGGCACCTTAGCTATTCCGAGCTTAGTGAGTCTGTAAGCCACCTTCATCGCCTCTGCTTTGACATAAATGTCCAGAGGAAGAAGATCGAACAGTTTCTCCATCGTGACAGTGGGTGTAGTCTTCATCACCCCCGCTATGAGTAGGCAACCCAGCCTTTGTACTTTGGCTAGACTGCTGCCATTCACTCCAATGGCAGCTCTATGCCACCACACGATTGACCCATATGAGATTATTGGTCTCACTATGGCTTCGTAAAACCAGCAGGCCATTCTGGGCTTTACACCCCATGTCCTCCCGCACATTCTCTGACACGTCCAAAGGGCCGTTGTCGCCTTCTTGGTCACGTATCTGATGTGATTGTTCCAGACTAATTTCCGATCCAGAATCACACCCAGATATTTGACTTGCTCGCTGAGCTGAATTTCTTTGCCCATCACTAACTGCGGCCTCAGTCCTGACAGTTGCCTGAGCCTTGTGAACGGCACGATGACCGTCTTGGCTGGGTTGATGGATAACCCCATCTCCCCACACCATAGGCACACCATCCGCAAGGCCGCCCCCATCAGGTCCGACAACACGCTTTGCACCCTGCCCCGAATGAGCACAACCACATCATCAGCGTATCCTTGGGCGTAAAACCCCGCCGCATTTAGTCTCCCCAGTAGGGAGTCAATCACTAGGTTCCAGAGGAGCGGAGATAGGACCCCTCCCTGAGGGCATCCCCTCACAGTCCTCGCCCTGATTGTGCAGTTTCCTAGCGTAGTCTGGATCTCTCTGCTTTCCAATACAGCGATGATCCACTTTATTGCATTGCTGTGTACATTGAATTTCATCAGCGCCCTTTCAATGCTACATATGGAGGTATTATCAAAGGCCCCTTCTATGTCCAGAAAGGCCCCTAAGGCAATCTCCTTATTACCCATTGACTCTTCTAGTTTCCTCACTAGTGCATGGAGCGCAGAGTCACATGATCTCCCTGCGCGGTAGGCATGTTGGCCATCTGCCAGGGGGGTCAGTCTCAAACATCCGTCTCTCAAGTACTTGTCAAGGATTTTCTCCACTGTCTTGAGCAGGAAAGATGTGAGGCATATTGGTCGGAAGGACTTGGCTTCCTCGTATGAGTCCCTGCCAGGTTTCGGTATAAAGGTTACTCGAACCTTCCTCCAGCCCTGAGGTATGTAACCATGCGCTACGCTGCCCCTAAATAGCCTTAAGAGGCTGGGTAGGATGCGCTCTATCCCTTTCTGTAAGAGAATCGGGTAAATACCATCCGGTCCAGGCGACTTGAATGGTTTAAACGAGTTTACTGCCCAGCGTACGGCGTCTCGGGTTATAATTGCCCTGGCGAGTTCCCAGTCCGGCGTTCCTGTCCGCCTCATGGCAATCCCCGCGTCTGCCAATAACCCAGGGTCAGTTCTACAACCAGGAAAGTGTGTGTTCAGCAGAGCGGTTAGTGTATGGTGACAGTCCAAAGTGTCACCATCCGGCCCCCTAATAGAGCCTACCGCCTGATGCATGTTCCCTTTCGAGAGCACCTTGCTGAGCCTTGCTCCCGTTCGGGTATCGTGAATTTCCTGGCAAAACCTTCTCCACGCCTCTCGTTTTGCCTTTCGTAATTCGTTGTTGTACTCAGTTAGGGATCGCTTGTATGGTTCCCACTCTCCTGTTCTTTTGGCTCTGTTAAAGAGTCTTCTGGTTCTGGTTCTTAGTGCTCCCAGTTGATTGCTCCACCAGGGTACGCATCTATTGCTGTCCGCCTTTGTGGTTTGCCTGCAGTTGTTTTCAAATGAAGACCTAATTGCCTGTGTCAGTGCTGTATTCAGTAACTCGATCCCCAACGGACGTGTGGCATTGTCAGGGCAACTTCTCAGGGCATCCCTGAGGCTGTCCCCATACTTCTGCCAGTCCGTGTTTCTCGGGTTCCTGAACCTAATGGCTTCTGTCCTTGCCATTTCTAGATTGAATCTAATATACCTATGATCAGATCCCGAGAATTCTGAGGAGACATGCCAGTTGGAAACATTAATCCCCCCAGAGAGTTTTAGAGCTAGGGTTAGGTCGATAACCTCCTCCCTGTTAGCAATAACGAACGTGGGTTTATTACCCTGATTCAGTATATCCACATTGTTGGTAACGAGATATTCAAAGAGACACTCACCTCTGCGATTAATGTCCTTACTTCCCCAAATGGTGTGATGCGCATTGGAGTCCACTGCCACAATCCCTTGGATATCATTGTCCTGGACTGTATCGACTATCTTCCCTAATCCTGTGGTTGGGACGTCGTCTTCATAGGGGAGATAGACCGAGGCTACCACTACATCCCTATTCTCATGAGTTAACCTGACCGCTGCAGAGTCCCCGGAAAACAGCGACCACAGCGGAAGGAACTTAATACTAGCCTTAATGAGTATGCAAGCCCTGGGGCGCCTGCTGTTATGGTACAATACCTTATAACCCGGCACCCCAAGACCCGCCACCCTGCTCTTAACTATCCAAGGTTCTTGAATTAATACAATGTCAATATTTTGACTCACCATATATTGCTGCAGCGCCCATGATGCACCCCTGCAGTGGTGCAGATTGACCTGAAGCAGCCTAAGCATGCCTCAGGTCCTCTTCTTTCGGGGTGTCCCCGCCTGCGTCTGCCGTTCTCTTCGTTTGGGGCAAGCAGGGGGACCGCCGCGACCCCCCAGGCACATCAGGGGCCCCAGAACCTGCGGCCGCTGACTGGTGGGCCAATGCGGCCATCCTACCAGCCGCAGCACCTCCAGGCACCGAGACCCCCGACCCACCCGGGGCACAGACGCCCCCCACCGCCCCCGCAGCATCATCCGGCAGCTCCTCAACATCCATCCCGGCGTCCGGGTTGGCCTCCTTGCTGAGGGTTCTGACATTCACGCTGTTGAAGCCATGATAGAGACAGAACCCCGCCCTCTCCACCAGCAAGTGTTGAGACTCGGGGATGGAGGCCACTAAATAAAGCCCCCTTTCCCCTTGTTTGCTGCCCAGAACTTTCCAGCGCTCAACTTTGAGGCCGGGGTTCTGAGCACCAATCATCTCCAAGCAGTCTTGGATGTCGTTCGTTCACCGGGTTTGGGATGAACGCACCAATCCGCTTGAAGCCCTCCAGATGGCTAGGGTCACAGGTCCTCAGCCGACCACCCTCCCACGGGGGGCATCGCGCGATGCTTTGTGTGAGCCAATCTCTCGACAGCTCATCCACGCAGCTCACGACTAGCCCACCATTCCGCAGGGAGTGCCCACTGAAGCGGACCGCTAGCTCCTCCGGGTTGAGGCCACGCAGTTCCACCATAAGGTGGAGCATGATCTTATTGGCGGTGTCCTGTGTCAGGAGACTGGTGGGGTAGTCTTCGTAGACCACCGCCACCTTAATAGTGCTCACCGCCCGACTGTAAAGGGGTCCTACCCTCCTTTTTTTTCTCCTCGTTACGAGGGGAGGGAGTCCCTTTTTGGTCCCGGGGACGCTTTGTCCTCGCTTCCCCGCTGACAGGTGCAGGAGTTCCACCCCCTTCTCTCCTAGCAGGTGCAGGAGTTCTACCCCCTTCTCTCCTAACAGGAGCAGGGGTGGAACTCTTCCGCTTTCTCTTCTTGAGAAACTTCCGTCTCTGCTGGTGTGTCATGGCACCCCAGGCCTCGTCCGGAAGTCTCTCAACTGATGAGCCTGGCAGGGGTTTAGGTTTAGGTGTAGATTCCACCCCAACCCCCCCGCTAGAGCCCTCTTCCTTTTCCAATGCAGCCATTGAGTCAATGACTGACTGGATGTCGTCGGATTTCTCCGCTGCTGAGGCGTCCTCAGTGTTTATAAATTTATTATTTTGGAAATTGGTGTCCATTTTTGGTCCCACGAGTACGGGGGAGCTAAAAGGTCACCACAGGCAGAGTCCCCTATGCCTGTGAAAGGCTACATTACAATGGGGTGTCGCCTGGTGCCCCAAGTGGGTCGTTAGCGATACACATGTTTAAACACCCTGTACCACTCAGCCTTGGCACGAGCTCCCTACACCTTGGCTTGGGTGTTCCAATCCCTGTTAGCCTACTCAGTCGTAAGTGAGCGTTTCCCGGGGGACACTGCGCGGAAGTCAGGATTGGTTCGTCCCCCTAGCCCGCAGGTTACCATGGGACGCTAAAATAAGAGTATGAGAAAAATCCACCGAAAGTTAACCATAGGGATAACAACACCAAATATTTTTTTCTCAAAAACGGCTCTAACGATTTTGATTAAATTTTGTATAATGGTAGCTCCTAATATTTTAACTATACCATAAAATTATCATTCGTAGGAAAATGACGAGAGCAGCACAATAAATTACCAAAACTTTCTACGAAATCGATTTTAGCGCGGTTTGTATAGAAAACAACCGAACCAAATCACCTCATACTTTATATCTAGCCTGCAGGTTACCATGAGACTTGAAAATAAGGGTATGGGCAAAATCCACCGAAAGTTAACCATAGTGATCAAAACACCAAATATTTTTTCTCAAAAACGGCTTTAACGATTTTGATCAAATTTTTTATATTGATAGCTCTCAATAAGGCAATTATACCATAAAATCTCCATCGGTGGGAAAATAACGAGAGCAGCACAATAAATTATCAAAATGTTCGACGAAAAGCGTTTTAGCGCAGTTTTTTCCTTATGAACTCCGCTGGAATGTTAGTAGAATGTTTTTAAAAAAAATTGGTATTGTAGTCCAATCCAATACCTATAGGGTGAGTGTTTAAAAACGCTCATGAGACTCATGGGAGTCACTCCAGAAATTCCTGAATTTCAACTAGTGCCGTTTCGCTCACTACCAGTTCTAAAGGTGTTTACCCAATAACTCTGCGAAAGTAATTACTATCCTTCTTCAAAAAATTTGTGTTTACAGCCTCAATAATTATCTGTGTACCAATTGCTGAATAATGGTCCTGGAATGAGTACGAGCAGCACAATAAATTCCGGAACTGTAAGCGCTGCCGCTTCCTGCTGCTGTGAAGTGTTGTTTGACCAAGTTCAAATGAACTGAGTGGTAAATGAATTGATTAAGTAGAAAAAGCCATATAGAAAGTGAATTGACGTAGAGGTAAGGAAAGTTGTGTGTTGCAACGCACCAGATATTTTTTAACGTTCTTGCATCTTGTTCTCCGTAATTATTCCTGTGTCTATCCCTCGAACTGAAATATATGCGACGATAGCTCGGAAAGCGAGATTTGTCGAATATTAATTTATCGTTTTTCCAGTTTTCTATAATAACTAGAACCTATTTTTTGTATAAATGTTCTTGTAAAAGAGCGTTGAGCGAAGATATAGCGCCCGTATATGTGGAGGTCGTCGAGCCCCAGTAACATGCGGAAAGTTGCGTGTTGCTGCGCACCAGATTTTCAGAGTAACCATTAGAGACCGAGATAGAACGTTCCGTAATAGTGTTCATATTGTTTGCCCTGCTTCCAGAAGAAATGGAAAGAAATGTCTTTATATCTTTCCATTTCTTCTGGAAGCTGGGCGAACAACAACAGCGGCAGCATGATTTGATTTCAATTTCAGAACGTTTTAAAATACAATGCAGACAAAAAATATGTACTGTAGTTGAGACGCTGAAGCAAAGTTAACACACGAATTATGACGCGATTAATACAAGTGAACGTTCAAGAGAGAATTTAGACCAGGAGATCGTAGCGATGACCATTACGAAGTGAGATACATGTTACCTCATGCAAAACCGCTGTTGAAGACTGTAAATTGAACATGTTGAGTTCAAAGAAAGATAAGGTAGTGTTTGTCGAAAAACGCCGAATCAGGGGATTTTGATTTTGGAATTCCCAGACATGCCCTAAAGGGGCCCCCTGGCCCTTACCCAGAAAGTCATTGTTTCCCCGAAAGCCTTCATCCTCAACCCTTTTTGTTAGCTACGGAAATTCTACCTCTCCAGTTATTTCCAATTGACGACGGATTTCCCGTTCATCTGGACATTTCGAAATATCATTTCCGCCTCACTTGTCACATTCCTCTCCACGACAGACAGCTCTTCCCAAACTCATTCTCCTATGAAGTCTCGCGAAAGTCGGTCGTCCCCAGTTCTCCCAATACAGTCATCTAACACCTTTCGCAATACAGTCGTCTCCATTTCTCCAAACGGACACATGTTTCACCTCGCATTGAATTCAGATTCCTCTTTCCTTCCCCGTACAACCAGTTTCACGCCTTCAGAGCCCTCCTGGTTCGCGATCCTCCGAAATCATATCCTGTTTAAGTCATCTCTTCTTGTACATCTAAGCCTCCAAATCTTGTCGTATACCAACTCTTCTAATTACAAGTTCATGCTCAACTAAAACCCGTCAGCTCTTCCACATCAGCTGTGTTGTACATTGTTGTCAAACACCGACATTGTAAATATAATTTCCGCCTCTCTTTTCACCTTCCTCCCCACGACAGACAGCTCCTCCCAAACTCATTCACCTACGAAGTCTCGCGAAAGTCGGTCATTGACTACCTCTGACTTTATTTATGACTAAGGGATTCTCAGGAAATTACGCGATCCGTTAGAAGTACGCTAATCATCTACTGGATGTAATGAGTCACAATACATGTTAGTAGTTTTTTGTATGTAGGCCCGGCAACTCAGGGGCGAGTCAATTCCACAGGAACTTAGTTTTGTTGTTGTACTCCCCCGCGCCCAATTTTGGATTTGTACATGTTCGAATACTACACGCAGGTTTTATCCACGAAATCGTCGAAAATCACGCAACTTTCCTCAGCTCCACTTGCATTCAGCGGTTTATGAGGCTGACTAGCTTTCCGCTCAGTTCACGCAAAGCAGGTACAATTTAACGTCGGTAGGTCCTACTAATCCTTCACGACACCTTCGGTTTTCCCCCATGGGAGAAGCAGCCTCATCACACAACTTTCCTTCGCTCTACACTCATCCGCTTGTGTTCACAGCTTTTACTCCTAATTCAATTTATTATTCCCTCAGTTCATTCGAACTTCGTAAAACGGCGGAAGAGAGCGGTGGCGCTTACAGTTCCGACTTTCATTGTGCTGCTCATACTCACGCCCATTATTGAGCAAATGATACATGGAGAAGTAATGAGGCTGTAAACACATTTTTTTCAAGGGGATGATGTACACTTTTCCAGAGGTAGTATGCGTAACGCTCGTAGTTGAAACTTCGGAATTTCTTGAGAAGTCCCTTCATATCTTATGAGCGTCATTAAAAACTCATCGTATAGGCACTTGGTTGTACTACCACCTGAATTTTTCTGATGATCCTAGTAACATTTTAACGGAGTTTATAAAGAAAACTGCGCTAAACTCAATTTTCGTCGAAATGTTTACTAATTTATTGTGCTGCTCTCGTCATTTTCTCAGGGGTGGGGATTTAATGGTATAATCAATTTATCAAGGCCTGTTCATATGAAAAATCTAATAATAATCGTTATAACCGTGAGAAATGATTATTTGGTATTTGGATCACTATGATAACTACGCCTTGCACAGTTGTCGCTGTGAAATTAAACGATACGGTTAAGCTGCTCTCTGGCACACTATGTCTTCCCAAGCGGCTTTTTGAATGGTGTACGTGAAGCACGCCCATTTCACGCCACATACACTGGGCTGAGGTGTTTTTCTTCTTTCTTTACCTTAATTCATTATTTAAAATGTGAATGCGAGTTCATTCGGAGGGGTAGGTGTTGTGAAGGTATGAGGTTTCTCCTTAATGTAAGGTCGGTTGTTCAGCGACTAAAAGGAATGAAGATAATGACGTTTGCTGCGGCAGTGGGGGGGAATTCAGGAAATGAAAGGAGTTGGTTGAAGTACCGCGCTTAGCTGTTTCCCATACGCGTTTGAAATATGCATGCGGTAAACTGCCCTCTGGGGTAAACTACATTTCCATCCGAAGCACCGAGACCTCACGTGGATATTTATTATTTACTCACTACTTCTAGCCACTCAGAAAACGGCACGGTTTTCCTTCTTTTTTTTCTTTCTCCGGAGCTTTTGCTCGGGAAAGGACTTATTTCTTGTCGACACCCGAATCATTTCAATTTCTCTCAATTGAAGTTGAAGGAAAAGGGTTGAATGAGGCCCTTTGCCGCTCATTATTTTGAGGCCTTTATTATGAAAATTTCAGTAGTCGAGTCGGAGTTTGAGAGACGTAGGGAGGTTTATAAGGTTTTACTGCCGGCGTCCAAAGCACTCTAATAAAGTCGATGATACTTGAGACGTTTTTAGTCCAGAGAAGTTAAAAGTCCTCATAAAAATGACCGTTCCAGCTAAAAGCTAGAAATAAGAAAGGGAATGAGGGGTCGGCCTACGGAAAGAAGAGGCCGTAAAACTTTATTATCTAATGGAAGCGACGCTCTTTACCATAGAGACTTTTAAATTTTAAATGCGCTTTCAAATAAAAAAAAGAACAAAGAAGTTTTTCTTCTTCTGGCGGGATAAGAGCGCGCGGAAGATGTTGAGCCGAGAAGCGTTTGAAACGGAGGGATCTAAGAGGCGCGTCTTCGTTCTAATCTCGTTCTGGTTGGATTAATGAAGTTCTTGCACTGTCTGAATCATCAATGAACTGAACCTTTTATTCAACGCGCGGAAGATGCCGCGTGCTCGTTTTATCGGCTTTAATGTGCGTTCGTAGGTCTGGGCCCTGCGTGGAGCGTTGGAAGCCGTGGGTGTGGCGTAAATAGAGCTACTTACCGAGTATAACGTGTTCTTAGCTAACGGCTCGGACTGCGAAGACCTGATGGATGAGGAAGAATGACACACCAATGGTTGAACTGGTGGATTGGTCGGTAATGACAAGAGGGGCGTAGAGCAACACCTAAGCACCTCCACACTCTTAGGCCAGCCCCATTACTTTGTTCTAAGCCACGTATGGTGTGAGGAGGACACTTGAAGGTATTAAAGCAATTGGGTTAGGTCCGCCAGTAGGCAAATTACTTAAGTTAACAGGCCTGTTAGGTGAGTCTGTCTCCTCTGACTAGTGAGTTACTCTGGGCAAGCACTTTCGATGTAAAGTCGTGGTCTTTATATACAGAGAGAAAGGTAAATGGGATGGCGGAGCATCGTGAAAGGGAGGGGGGAAAGGAGGTCATGCACCTCTGGGGAAACCCACTAGCGGTGAAGAGAAAGGAACGTCTTGAATAGTCTGTCAGTTGTCGATTCTAAATCTTTCTTGTATTGTACTGTACTTATACTGATGGATTTACAGACGGCCCTATACAAAACTGACGAACTATTCAAGACGTTCCTTTCCCTTCACCTCTTGTGGGTTTCCCCAGAGGTTCATGACCTCCTTCCCCCCCCCCCCGCATTCCCTGCACTCCACTATACTGTTTAGCTTTCTCTTCGTAGATAAAGACCACGACTAACTGACTGACTCCAGTACTGACTTAATGGCCAGACGTTGACGTCTTTACTTGCCCACAGTAACTCACCAGCCAGAGGAGATGGGCTCATCTAACAGGTACGTTAACTTTAGTACACTTGAAGATGTATTAGTTGAACTCTCGTCAAGCCCCCGTGCGATGAAGGTCATCATCTAGTCATTCAGATTGCCGCTGCAAACAAGAAAGCGCTTACACACTAAGAATGCTGACTGGAGTCAATTTCCAAAATATTGGAAGGTGTTTGGTTTTGTTATCGGTCGCCCTGCATAGAGGCGTGTATTTTCTGTTGTTGCTCCCTTCCACCTGTCCTTCTGCTCTTCGGTTTTCCTGTTCCCCACCTTTAGCTCATCTGTCCCCACTCTTCAGTAAACCCACGCGAGTGCAAAACCCGAAATCATTTTCTTTTTCCTAAACTCACCATTTCGAGCGATATTGACTGGCACCAGAAGCCGAGTCACCTTCATCTCCATGTAACTAACCCTCAGCAGTCAGACATGTTCGTTTTATTTGGGCTCTGTGTAGCGAATACCAGAAACCTATATTATTTCACCGCTGTGCAGCCTTTCCATTTCATCTCAATAGGATTCCGGTGAGGTACTGCACAGAAGGTGAACCCCATCGTGCAAATCATCATACTATGAGTGGATGGCAATGTGAATATTGTCGACGCAACGCAGCTCTGCTAATGCTAGTGTTGGACGGTGGTCCTGGAAGTCGAAATGCGCTAAGGAGTGGCCGGACTCACCTGGCCGGCCCTACCCCCTCTGATTAGCTCCCCTTGCCGCACAAAGTGCTACACTCCATCCACAGCACACTTCCCAGTGCTGGAGTCTGCAGTGCTGCGTCTGCTAGGCCAGGGGGATTGTAAATGACCCCCCCCCACCATTGCACGATCGAGCCAGTAGGTCAACACTGGCCTGGCTCGTTAACCTATTAGGGAGCTCTGCTAGTGTTTCTGTATTTGCGCGTCAGAATAGGGAATGATGAACTTGATCCTATCAGGAGCTTCCTTATTCAAACCCACACTCAGAACTGTCTTAATCCATACGAAAAAAACCTCTTCATCCAGTCAATTAAAAAGCAAGGATGGAGCCCCTTTGTGGAAGCGTAAAGTTCTGAAAACAAGGCAATGCTAGCAAAGAGTGGTTCTCGCTTTTATGCAACCAACCATAGTAGAGACAATTGCAACTGCCGATGTCAGGACGGCCCTCGCTGCATAGTGCTCTAGCTAAAATGCTTCCTCTGGAGGGACCCTGCTTCTAAGGAGGGCGACTTGATGCTTGTTCATTCTCGGTGGCCTCACCTTATCTCTTGGCCATGACTTGCGACCTGCCTTTGCTGCCTTCCCAGACTAGCTACATCTTTCCTCTTTTGCTCTCTATTTCTCTCTCCCTCTCCTCATTCTACTTCGCAAAAAAATAGCCTGTCCAGCTGTTTTCTTGGCTCTTCCTATTCACACATTCCCAGCTCAACTTCCTCTTACAGTTTTACTACCATTGGGCGTACCCCGTGCAAAACAAAGTAAACAAACGAAGCTATGCTACGATTATAGATCACTACGGGCTTTGGAAGAATCCTGTGGCTGAATGAACGCCTCAGGAGTGTCTTCAATGAACTAAGCTCTCATTTAGTGACTGGAGTCATCGACCCGCTTGTCAGGTGTGAATGCTATTTATTAGTCAGAGTCCGGCTGCTTCACTCAAATTGTCATTTCCCCACCCGCTGCTGCCAAGAAAGAAGAAAAGTGAGCCGTACAACAAATCTCGGCGTGTGAGTGCGCTTCAGATTTCAGTGATTAATGCTACGGGCGGTTCGATAAAAGCGACGGCAGTTCTGGATGTAGGCTCCAATGGTGTGGAACGGCTGCTTCCGTTATCTCCGAGGAGCAATGTGTTCCGACGAACAATTTGTTGTTAGTCATTAAAGAGAACCAGTATGAGATAGCGAACGAAGGGGAAAAGTGAGGAAGATGATGTATTGTAGAAAACGATAACCTCCCTTAGTCGATGCCAGGCGCTTTGAACTGCCATCTCTTCTGTAGGTGGGCCGTGCTAGGAGTGGGAAAACTATGGTGAGAACGATAAAGTTTTAATGACGCTGAATGAGGAAGCCGCTGAACCTTATCGCATGGCCCCTTCGACTCGAATCCTTCATCGGGGCATTTCGTTTTTCAACTCTTTTTCTCCCTTTCCGGCCAACTTGATTTCTTTTGGGGCTTTCTCTAAATTACTTACGTGTTCATTATAGCGCCTTTTGTTTATTGCGCGCAAAACAACCTAATGCTTAATACGACGAAGATATTCACGTCCTAGGGCGTCAAATTGATCTATTTAATACATCTTTCGTTATGTAGAGGTTTATAGTTGTGCTACGACCCTGAATGTCGCCGTGCTATTAAACAAAGTTGATCAAACTAACTGAACTTCCCTCAACGCGAACAGCACTTGAGTCACAACAAACTAAATACGCATTCATGAGACACCTGAGCGCTATGAATAAAAATTATACATCACCGACCAGAGTACTTACCTTTTATGAATATCTCCAAAATCAAAAATGTCAAACGATAGGAAATAATGTCTACCTAAAGAGCAAATCCACAAAAGCTCTAGTCAAAATACTCGAAATTGCAACCGTAAGCCACACTAGCGAAATTTTGATCAAGTTAGAAGACTGGCGTTGAGCAATTCAGCCTGCACTAGATAACCACACGACTGCGTGGCTTTCTGGTGGCATTTACCCCCCCCCCTCCCCCGCTGTATCTACCAACTTAGACTTGGCAGTTGGTTACATTCCCGGGAGTGGAGCCTGCCATTTCGTGTTCCTTTCCACAGGATCCAGTCAGACCCCGTGTTCGATGCAAGCCAAATCAGTCTGGGTTATTTATTTATTTTGGAATGCCCGCACGTGCCCTAACGGGACTCCCTGGCCCTTAACGGCAAAGTCATTGTTTCCCCAAAGACTTTCATACCTGCTGGAATTCCACCTCCACAGTTATCCAACTGCGGATTTCCCTGAAGTGGTTTTCCTATGTTTTCCCTCTCCTCCTTTTTCAGATTCCTCTCCAGAATAGACAGATCCTCCCAAATTCATTCACCTACAAACTCTCGCGAAAGACTCATCTCCTTCTGATACAGTTTCCCGCGCCAGTTCACGCATATTACGTGTCGTCTCCTTGTGTCATCTTTTTTTACACCAGCTCTACTCACTTCATTGCTCATAATACAGTCCTCCTCATGCTCACCGAGTTTCTTTTATTTCGATCTTCAACTGTCGCCCTCTCGTGTGCCCAACACCCTGTAACATCACTCCCCCTTCTAGAAAGATCATGACTTTGTTGGTGGTGGAGGGGGGGGGGTGTCATCAAGTGCGAGATCCTTTTTGTCATCTTGGAGATAGTGGGTGTGGCACTTGTGTAGCAGTCGCCCGGGTGAGAAGATGGCGGTTATGTGAAACGGAGCGATGTGATACTGGCAGGCATAGCGGTTCATGATCACGAGGTTGGTTGGGGGGGGGGGGGACACTGTACTTCATCACGGGTCTTTATTGCCTTTGGAGTAGGTGGATGTAGGAACTTGTCCAGCAGCTGCGTGGGATAGTGAGAAGATGGTGCTGGTGATTATGTGACACAAAGCGACTGGGTACTGCTTGGTAGTTGTACGGGTTGGAGAGGCATTAGCTCATGCAGCACTAACTCAGAGTCTGTGAAGAAAGTAGGCTGCAGTGTGATGGGTATAAGTTGGTCAGGGTGGTTGAGTTTCAGTATTGAGCGAGAGATGTATTCTCAACAATGTACATAAGGGTGACACACACAGCGGACGTTGTGACAATATGAATTTTGTCTGTGTTGTAATGGAATTGTTTCTATGTCAAATACTATAAAAGGCTTTCTCTTTTGATAATAGACGATATTTTCTATAATAAGGTCCACTCTGTGTACAAGATTGCCATGCAACTGCGTGGCTTGCCAGTGGCTCTTTGCATTTGCAGCATCTCTTCTCTGCTTCACCTTCTGACTTCGACTTTGCGGTTGGTGACGTTCCTGAAAGTGGAGCCTGTTGTCTCATTCTGTTCTGTAGGTTGCAATCGTGATCACGAGTCGTTGGGAGGAGGCGCTGTGCATATCTATATGAGAGTTTCCTTTGGAGACGGTGAACGTGGTAACTCGTCCAGCAGCCACACCCGTTAACGAGAACATGGCACTGGTGGTTATGTGGATTATCGAGTTTGTTGGTCATTGGTCCATTCTTTCGTAGAAAAATTCCATTTGAGATCCAGTGGTGCCCACCTACTTGGCAATCCAATCCAGCAAAACCCCTGGTTGTTTTCAGCAAAACGTGATTTTTAATAAATTAGCCAAAAACGAAATTTTAGCACTTCGGTATCATTTCTTACGTATTTTTCGGCGCTGAGTCAAATATGACGTGTAGGACTGCGTCTTGATGGAAAACGGTGAAGTCACAGTGAATATAGTGAGGCGTCTACGACTTGAAATCACTTCGAGGGCAACTTAGTGAAAGTTATCGTTTATCCCTGGCCTGTGCGCATTTCCCGAACTGCCACCCATCAGATCAAATCGTCATGTCGCGCCAATTGCCTAGAGCTGGCCACTGACGATCGTTCTAACAAGCCAAATGGCGAGGTAGCGCGCCAATGGAACGACGTGAATGGCGAAACTCGTCGGGTATGGAGTGGAGTGACGGGACCTGATGTAATTCCAACCAGTCCAAAAGCCATCGCGCCGCGCCAAAACATCATCACTCCAACTGCTCGTGAATGGGGAAAAGCGACCCGGCAATACGGACAGATGGCGCGATGGAACGAACGTGAGTGGGGAAACCGGACACTTTCCTGTTATTCAAAATCGAACAACTCACTTATCGCCTTTTGCCCTGTGTTTAATCTGTCAGTTCTTTCCCCAATATACGTTTTTTCGCCGCGAAATGAGTGTTTACTACAAGGATTTCGTAATTTCCGTAATTGATTTATACGAGGAACATAGCTGCTTGTGGATAACGAGTGACCCAGATTTCAGCTCTTCAAAATTCATCCCAGTTGCCAGAAATCGTAATGTAGCAGCGAGCCTCTCATGGGGAGTAATGCACTGTCTCATGACGGTGTCTTCTTTTTTAATCATTTGTGTAACCAAATGGAGTAATTGAAAGTAGGCCTCTTCATTCATTCGCAAGTAATTTCTCCAGTCAGATGGACCGCAGCTCTTGAAGTAAATTTACGTGTGTGTGCTGTCTTCTGTTGAGAAACCATTGTTTCACCCACTTCCGTTTGGGTCTTCTTTGTTTGGCGTACAACCATACAACTGTGACCAAAAGAAGAGATTCTTCTTCGTCCATCTTGCGGCAAGACGGTTTTCAAACAATCATTAATAAATCAAATGATAATACAGGTAATAGGCAATTTTGATACACCACTTCCTCTTCAAAAGACAGAACGGATTGGAGTGGAGTGGAGCGATCGTGAATGAACCCCACTTTCGACTCTTCTTTCCGTCATTCCAATATCGCCTGACTTCGCGCCGCGCCACTCCACTTGGAACGATCGTCAATGGCCAGCTCAGAGCGGACTACAAAATGTGGCTTTTCGTTGTTCCGTTGTAGTCAGGTCAAATATTTTTCGATGGTGAATCGAGTGAGGTGAGTGTCGGAGATTTGAGACTGAGACAATTTGTGCTATCATGCTGTCAAATACCGTGATAAACTGTTGTGTAACTAGGAGCGCGCTCTGAACCTTGATACTGTTTAGTAGTTCGGAGTCTATAGCCATTTTTTGACGCTTGAGGACCAAAAAGTGAGTCAGTTGAGGATTTGATTTCTTGAGTTACGGCATCCATCCCGTTTACTTTGCGTGCTCACTAGAACCTCTTTAGTTGCGTTCTGTCTGTCAATATGTGAAATTGTTATTTATTTTGAAGTTGTACATTTTATACGTAACAAATAGTTTCATTGCTTTTTCATTTTTAATTGTTTCACACGTTGCTCAAGTTAACATCCAAAGCCCGACCACAAATGAAAGCTATTTGTTCCATTTGATCAGGATGAAAGGCATTCGAGGGCTCGTTTATAACATGCAAGGGCATTAGGTAGTTCCATTAATGAGAATCGGAGTGCAATAGACGTAACGTTAGCGGGAACAGGGGACGGTTTAACGGCAAGAAGTTATAAGCGATTACCATCTTCTTAATTAGCGATAGGAGGAGGGCCTCTTCCCTTTTACTCGAGAAACTCCTGAACCCTGCGCCGCCTCTCACGCCATTCCATTTATTCTGGAGTACTAGACCGGCTCCCGAGTTAACATGATTACCGACGCCCGTTAGGTCTTCTCTGATTGGATTAACAACCAGCCGATGGACGGCCGGAGATGCCTTGGGAAAGGGGATGAAAGAGCGGGGTAGGAGTAAACATGGTCAAGCGATGACTTGGGGAGGGGGAAGGAAACAAGGTGGGAAACTCATCGAATTACATCTACTCCCTTAAGCACATTTGGGTAATACCTGTGGTGATTCGGTTCCGCGGGGACTGTTTCCAACTGGCAACCTCAACTATCAATACGGTCACCTTTAGCATCAAGTTTAACAAGTTCGATCGGCTCGTGGAATTAATTCAATCTGAACTGAGTGCGTTTCTCGACGACCAAAGTGCTTATCGACTTCAGTCATTCCTTCGATTTGTCTCCACGTAGCGTTGTGTTTACATTAACTCTTCAATCGTAAAGCTGAACTACACAAATGCTCGCGTGTACGTTGTGCTCATAAATGTTGCGATACTGCGCGGGATGTATCTACTTTCGCTAGGTTGTCAATGCAGACAGACTCAGTCTTGAGCTTAAACAGGCAAATCAATTTGTTATAACGTTTACAGTAACATGCCCATCCAACAAACGACTTTCCCATTCGCTAATCCGTTCTCCTTTCAAAACGACATATCACGCTTACAGACTGGTGGGGGGGGGGACGCACCCTTTTTAACACTATTTTTTAGTTTCCTTGGATATACGACGTAGAAAGGAAAAGCTAACACGATTGAGAGAAAACGGCTTAACCAAATCACTTCTAACTTGATATCTAGCCTGCAGGTTACCATAGGACGCCACAATAGGAGTACGAGCAAAATCCACCGAAAGCTAACTATACTCATCATAGTGATCAAAACACCATTTTTACTTTCCGCTACCCAAAGCGAAGGAAAGTATAGTAATCATGTCAAGAAAAAAATCTGGGTTTTCTTCAGATCTTAACGTTTTCAGGAGAGGCCCAGCGAAATCCACCAAGCGATTCGGGCTCCTTAGTAGCTCATTTAAAGCTTTGATTGACTCCAATCTATAAGAAGGCTTCGGGTGCAGCAACATCCTGCGGTAGACAGACTCTAAAACTGGCCTCAGTGAGCCCACACACCCAACCAATCTCACAAGCTGCCCCGCTGTACTGTAAATTATTTTGTACTGAGGAAGACCTGTGGTTGTATGCGAGAAAAGGGAATATTTTTGTTGCGAGGAGCAGCCATCAGCCCCACCAGAACGGGACATACTTTTTGCCAAAGAAATTTGGTGAAATGAGAGTTGGTGTGAAACTTGTGGGGAGGGCATGTGGGAGGGAAAGAGAAGGCGTGAAGGGTGGCACGAAACGTCAAGCTTTTGCCTAATTGAGAGGAACAGAGTCGCCCCGACATAAATTAATCATGAAATTTCACAAGAACAATAGCGTATTGTAAATTCTTTGTCCGTTTTGAGTGTTCATAAAATATTTCTAGTCTTCACTTCCTATCAATCAGGAACAGTTTAACCCAAAGTCGCCACTTGAGAGTTCGTTGCTCGACCAGGTCATCTCTCTAAAGTATCACAATACGTTTTTCTTTCTGCCCGCCCGGTGGAATCGGCCCGGACGAATCGAACATTTGTTCTCGCGCGTTTTTAAGTGGGTTAGTCCGAAGGAAATTAAAATAAAAAGCCGGTATTCATCTTGACCTTGGGTGCGCGCGAAACCCCTTCAACAGGTGGTTCCAAACGGACTCCCTTCATATCTGCCAAACGACTTTTCAATGCACCTCAATTGAGGGGTTCTGCGAACGAAGGAATAAAGGAGACGTCTCGGAGTGAGATTTTACGAGGAAGTCGCTCAATAAAATTCAGCCTCATATCTTATTATCTCGAGTCACGTAGTCGTGTCGATGGAATCGCCATTTGAAGAAGCGCAGACTCGACTCTTTCCTTGGAATGGGGTTGCCGTCCACCTCCAGCATTTTCTGGTGGTTTTTTTTTGGCATTGAAAAAAATGTTGAAGGGGGTTCAACAGAAGGCGATACTCGTGATAAATCCGTACTCAACTGTAGCTTTTAGGACATTACTGTACCATTTAGTTACTTCGAACTGGCTCGCCATATCTTCCTTTGGTTTTGATGGATGATGAAAAATAATGCGTGAAAACTGCTGCTCTAAAATCCGTCAATCTTGGACATGTATTCTCAATATCAACGCGGGAAGTGTTTACTGTTATCGTAGTGAACAGAACGCGGATTCATTTAAAACGAAGAGCACGGTTTTACGTTGGTGACTTGCTTGGCCAGCTCTCACTGAACTTTATGTACAATACACCGCGGCCCAAGCTTTAGAATTGGGACCACCCTCTTCTCATCTGGATCTTCTGTGAACTTGTACTCTGTACGGGGCTCGAAGTGCTTCATTCATAGCGAGTTCCCTGACGTGCGGAACAGGCTCCTCCATGCACACCCAGTCCAATACCAGACGGTGCAGGGCTCTCTCACCCCGCCTGAGGAGAGCCAGTTCCAGCACACGTGCCACCTGTAAGTAGGCAGCTCTCTTCACATGTACACAGGGAGGTGCAGTTTTCTCTCCTGTCCTGGTACAGACCACAGGCTCAACTATCGCTGTGTACGTCCTTCCTCAGCCGCAGTCCCCGCGTCATGCCAAGCATTTTCTGAATGGCGCGTATCATGGATGAAGCTTTTTGTATTGCGTTCCTCACGTGTGTGGCCCAAGACTTCCTAGTACTTCACTTCTTGCCGGTTATTGGTTACTTCCCTCTCCTCGCATTATAAAATGGAATTTTTTTGTGAACGGGAGCAGGGGTTGTCTGGATTGACAAATAATTCCTCCTGAGTACGCCATCTTTGCAGTTCATATCGAACTGCATCAAGGCAGAGGCCAGTACAGACTCACTATGCTCGGTATAGCTAAGGTGCCACAGGCGACTAATGGACACCTGGCTGTATTCAGGAACTTGGAGACCTTTACGGAGCTCAAACATGTTCGAGTTTGATAGGAAAGAAGATGTGCGACCAGTAGGAAGCCTATGGAACAGCAGAAGTCTTCAGTTTCGGCCTCCTAATGGCATCAACATCTACACCGATGGATCGATAACTCCGGAGACCTCAGGCTCTGGAGTGTGGATAAGTGGTTCTGGGAGGGGTGAGATGCACATTGCCAGGGCAATCATAATGAATGAGAAAGGCCAAACCATAATGACTGGTAGTCAAGCGAATTGTAAGGCGCTGATGAACTACTGCACAACGTCAAAACTTGTGCGAGAGTGTAGGTTGCGGCTCAACTCCTTAGCAAACTCGGGTAGAGTTAACGTGTATTGGACTCCTGGGCACAAGGGGGTCTTCTGAAATGAGAAGGAAGACCATCTGGCCAGACGCAGTTCGTCATCTGTACCTATTGGGCCACCTCCCTATTGTGGGACTTCTCCGTCACTAGTCTAGAGGACTGTGGGAGAATATGCCATAATGCATCAGACAGCCTGGAATGCTGCGGGAGTGAGACACTCCAAACGTTTCATCTTAGAGCAAACACATGAGATGAGACAGAAGCTTCCGAAGACGGAGAGTAAGGACCTAAGGCAGATTGTGGGGGTCATTACTACAGTCATTAATGTATGTTACGAGCATAGTTGGCACCCCTCGGTGTAGGCTGTCTTGGCCCAGTGGTGGAGGCTTGAGAGGGAGCGATTTCTGGTTTATTGGTATTACTTCTCCTAGGGCGGACATCCACGATGACACTTGCAGGAGTACCTGGCGTTCCTTAGGCATCGACCTGTGAGACATTTCGACTGGCACAATCGGACTGGCACCCGGAGCACCCCACAGGACAGTATATACAATCCCCCCTCAAAACTGTACACTAAGGCATGCACATTTCAAATCTGCAATATCCATCCCTCGTTTGCCATCCAGGCCACATTTTGCCATTAACGTGGTCGTGGTCTTTAAAAATCAGTTCTTTGATGAAAAAAAAAATCATTAGGATCTAGTTCCCCCACCCATCTGCATCCCTTCTGCAGGTATTGTGGGTGGGTTACTGTGGACACACACGTTCTTTGCCAGGTCAGGTGGGCTGAACCCTGTAGGTGCCTGCAGGAGGGTTGGGGAGCTCCTGTCATCCTCGTCAGTAGGGAGTTGGAGAGCGAGTCGAGGTGGGAAGAGGATGGAGAGGAGTCTTATGATTAGTGTCATCCGGCTTCCAAAGAAGGGTAGGTTGTCCTTATAGAGGGCCAGGGGACATGGCTGCACCCTGAATAAATGCTGCGTAGGCGATGCCCGGGCAGACCAAGCCGTGGCAGGGAAAAAACCCTGCAAATTATTACACAATGGTCTATTATTCCCATGAACAGCTTGACCTAGTATTACTGCTCTGAGACCCATCCCATTCAATTCAGCATCGAATACTAGTAAACCATACGAAACATGACCTGGCTACAATGGAACCACGGAAACTAAATATTCCCTCGGCGCCAGGCGCCCGTAAACGTCTGTAGGCGTTTATGAACCGATGCAGGGGTGTGCGGATGAAGTGGCCTTGGCGCCCTGTTGGGCAAGAAGAGCCAAAAGGGCGTTGCGAGTCGAGCGGGCGGGTGGTATTAATGAGACGGGAGGGAGTACTAACGATGAAACGTTGACTTCCACTGTAGTTGCCGCGTTATACTGCGTTTCGTTAATGTTTTTACCATTTTAGCCCATAACAACCACTGGCTTCATCCGTTCGGATTGCCGACAGACATTGCAAATTTTGAATCTCCATGTCTTGAAACGTAAAGTATCAAATTTTGAGGGGGGGTTGTAAAACATTTTCCGTGACCGAAAACGTAGGGTTTTTATTCAGAATGAATAATAAACCAAAAGGTGGGAATTGGGTGAACTATGCGGCGATATTTTCAAAGGCCATCACTTGCCTATGCTTGGCGCTCACTTTTTCTCGATGATCACTAATCGTTTGAAACACAATACTCCGCTTCATCGTCATTTGATGACGCAGTACTTTGAATATTTACAATAAATTGTGGGAGGATATTCACATTATTTCAATATTGTATTTGATCAAATCAAAAGTTAGCGTTCCTCGACCAATTCATTTCCCTCGACTCGAAGATGCCTCGGCGTACGCTTCTTGAAAGAGTCTCAACGACCAGAATAGCCACCGATAGGAAAAGAGCTTTTTCACTTTCATTATAGAGAGCCGATGTGAAAAAGGGGAATCAAATTAAATTTTTATCGAAGGTGGTCGAAGGGAGCAGGTGAACCGTACCATCCAAAAACTACCAGGAACAGAAGGAGCGTTGGAAAATGGTTAAAGCAATAAGACAAGCCTGGTTTTTTTGCGCGCGCGACATTCAAAGCGAAGTTTCAACTTCTTGCCGATCGAAGGTCTTGAAGGCGGACAAAAAGGGAGTGTTTTATTCTTCTTACCAAAACGTCTTTTAGAGCTAGGGCTGCTCTTCCTTGTTATTCCGCATGAGAGACCTCCTTTTCCGTTAATAAACTTGGACTGTCGCTTTCTACCTCCTTCTGCCCGGACGGTTGGAAATGGTTTTCAAGTTTCTCTCGCGTTCCTAATGAATCGTTACGTTTCATTGTATTCCCCGGTTGCTGCTGTACTGTGGACAGTGGCAGGTGTTGACAACGTGAGTTGCTGCTCGGCACAAATCAACCGTCTCTTTGTTGAGACTTTCTGGGACCGATGGGATTCCGCTGGTAAATCCAGATTCCAATCAACGCTCAGTTTTACCGTTGATATACTGTATGTTGGGCTATTGTCCCTTACTCAATTGGCCGCGAATTTTCGGCTGAGGAGTGTCATTCAGCGAAGTAGAAGATGAAGAAGAAGGAATTGATGGAGGCCAAACCGTTGTCTGCTATCTGTGCCTGACGCGTGATGCCCCTATTAGCTTGTACAATCACGGATGCTTGAATAACCTCACACATATCGAACATGCGGGAACTCTCAGTTATCTAGTTATTGTCCACACATGTGTCTATTGAAATTCGCTGTATGGCATGCAAAACGAGCGCTTGAGCTGCGGTGTGTTCCGCAGCTTTCAATGCGATGGAAACCCACGACAGCCCAGAAAATGAGAAGTACTTTCCCCGGTGTAGGTAAGAAGGTTGTGTAAGGGCTTTGTGTTAATGCTTCAGATCACAACGCTTCATGGGCTTCTGGAGTATTTGGGAAAGGTGGTCTGTGAGAGAAAACGACTGAAACGGTCTGCAGATTCCCCTGGGACAAAATAAGAGTACGAGCTAAATCTGTCCATCTGTCACTTAGTGACCAAAACGATTTTGGTTTGAATATTTTGATGGACAGGATGTGCGCGTATTTTTCGTTTGTGTGGGAAATGAACGAGAGCAGCTCAACAAGTTATCAAAAATTTCGAAGATCGTACGCCACTATTTTCCGAATAATTCAGAATGCTGTTCTAATGAGCTCACCTGCACCGAAGGAGTTGTATAGTCGTAAAATATGCAGGAGCAACGTCAACTATTTCGGAATTTAAACGCCTTCTTTCACAGTGTTTGTTCTGTAATTCTGTGACCATTGATACAAACCTTCCCCAAATATGTTGACAGCCCCATCAATTAATTACTTATGCCTAGTGTTTTCGGTAATTTTTTTTTTTGTTCAAAAAGGCTCTTAACGATCATACATGAACACTTCGAAACGACATAAATAAAATCCTCATTCGGCCGCCGTTCGTGCCTTTAACATGGTCTAAAAAAGTCATTCTTTCGTACAAAAATTCCATTTGGTATCTAGTTGTGCCCGTCTGCTCGGAAATCCGATCGGACGAAGCCCATGGTTGTTATGGGCGAAAACCCCGTTAAAAAAAAATTAGCGAAAACTCAATTTCGGCAGTTTTATCGGAAATACGCTGTATTTGATATCATTTTCAAGGTATTTTTAGATCCTGGGTCGAATGGAATGAGTATCAGACGTGTACAACTGCGTGAATGAATAGGGTATGGCTCTTATTGTGTGAATGGGATTTAGGTTAGAGTATGATTTGGAAGAATGAGTGGAATTCATTGGGTACGGGTGGTGGGACAGGGGACGGAAAACTAGCAGTTGCGGGTATTCATTGATGAGTTTCAATTTCTACGTAAACGATCGTTATTCAGTAAAATTCAACATTACTGATTTGACATTATCGCATGAAAACTGAATGGTGGTTTTGATTTCGGAATTTCTCAGGTAGCTCCTAAGGATTTTATAAACGTTATTAAACCGTCATCGAATAAGTAATTTATTGAAGTACTGATTTTTCTGAAAATGCTAATATCATATGAGAGGGATTTATAAAGAAAACGCGGAGCTAGTAATAATTTTCTCTAAGACACAGAAGCCCTTGAAACTCACCCAGCAGTTGGGCGCGGCTGGTTGTGGGAGGGTCCTTGCGTACCTGGGCCCTGCAGTCCTCGGGGGCAATTCCCAACCCCCCCAGGACGGAAGTCCCCGAAGCTGTCTGGGCGCAAGTTCGGGTGGGCTAGTGATCATTCTAGCCTCAAGGTATTTTTTTCCGGAAATGCTACTGCAGAAGTGCACAGGCGGCAGCGAAAGCCTTTTACCGTTGGGTAAGGTCCACGTAACGTGGATGCCTGTGCAGGACACCAGAATAAAGGCAGAGCAAATCTGCCAATCCCTAGAAACCCAGCAATGGGGGCCTACAGATATCGCAGTGGTCGAGGGTTCACTGGAAGTAGTCCCTGTCCCAGTTCCCCCGTTTCTCTTTTTACCTGATTAGGGCCGAGAGGCCGGCACTGCCTCCGCATCAGAACGTCAATGCCTACAGCCGCTCACGGGTGCCTGGAATATTCTGTTTTCGCCGTTCAGTGGTAGTCAGGTGATGTTTCGTGAGGTTAACTAGTACTTTTCCATGTTGAATCGAATGGGATGGGTCTCGGAGCTGTCAGACTCCATCAAGCTGTTCAAGACAGTAATAAATCGTTGTGTAATAATTTGCAGCGTTTTTCATTTGGGTGATGCGAAATGGGGCTCATTTGTGGCCACGACTCAGGTCATCCCTCCTACCTACTTGTCAGCGAAAACGAATCCCATCATGCATCAACATCGACATCTTCCCGCGTGTCTGCCCCCGAACGACCTCTCAAACAACGAGTCCAGGGAAACCACGCGCCTTCAAAATGACCTGGTGAAGACAAAAATCCATCGCCAGAGCCTCATCCCTGCCCTATCTGCGGCAAACATCATGGGGTAAAATAAATACCCACGTTTCCTCAACTTCAGCCAGGAGGCTCGAAGAACCTGCGTGCAAGTGCACATTGTGTGTACGAATTGTCTGGCAGCCTCACACACGCTCAAGAGCTGCCACTCAACGTACACGTGTGAATGCTCAACACAGGCATCACACCCTGCCCCACTCCATGAGGCAGAACGCTGCACTTGTTCCCAAAAGTGCAACCAACCAGTGCACGGTAGACGCAGCATCTTCTCTCTGCACTACCCCTTCTGGAACACCTGAGGGCAGGTGTCTTCTGAGAAGGAGGGAATCTCCATCCCCCCTCACTCAGAGAATCGGTCCATCTCTTGGCAAAAGACGATGGAGCTGGGTGGGATGAAGACATACGATCCACACATCCCAAGATGTGTACGTCAGAGACATTGAGAGGTGACTGTTTATTTGTAGTTCTAAATTCAATACTCCCACCTGTTATGGCTTGCGGCGGGCTGCCGATAGTGGCAACCCTGTTGCCGCCACCCGTGCAGTTCGCCGCTGTTTATAAAAGCAGAGGAGCCACATTTTCGGCAGAACGGCTACCGGCGTCGCTTACGAATTTCTCATATTTTTAAGCCAGTGAATAAGTACTCAAAGTCCCTTTATATTGTGTGAATTAAGGTAAGCGGTCAGAGCTTGGTGTTTCAAATTCCCCATCGCCCCTTTATTTTCCATTTACTACAATCCGAGCATAGGTTATTCGTTTCATTCTAAAAGGAGTCCATTTCATTTCGTTTCTATTTTTTCCTGATTAAATTCAAGTCGGTCTTAGTTGGTTTATAATTTCATTTCCCAGTACTTTCCTGAGAGGCATTATTTTTTTTATTTTACATCAAGTGAGTATATTCGAGTATATTTAACTCGTTTTTGGGGCCTTGACTCGACTTTCACTTGTTTTGTGTCCTGTCCGCGGGTAATTCTGTAAAGAAATTCCCCAAGTACGTCCCACACCACAAACATGGGCACCCTTTTGGAACTTTAATCGAAATTATCTCTCTTTGCTCAAGATGAGGTTCCCCTTTGTTGGGTGGACATCAACGCCCTGATTGCAGTACATGGCAAGAAACTGCAGTGCTCATGAGTACCTGAGTGTATCGCCTTACTACTATTAAAGGCACCGGGCGTTCGTGGTCTAGTGGTTAAGAGAGTTAATTAAGTTCATAATTCTCGACGTCAAGTCGAGGATTGTGGATCGGAGCTCCGGCGCGATTGCCATAATTTTTGGCTGAGTCAGCGGATCCCCAAACGTCTCCAAACCCCCCTCGTAACATGAGGACAGGCACATCATCTAGGGCGGAGTAGTGTTACGGGACGAATCAAACCCAAACCCTTCGATTCAGTGATGGCTTCTCCGAGGCTTTTATGCTGACTGGGCACCTCAAATGCCTCGATTCGCTCGGAGACTTCGCTGCCGTCAGTTGTAACCGAGTCGCGCGTTCGCTCCCACCCAGTTAAAACATCCCCGAGTGTTATTAAGAATAAAACTCTGCTCCAATTGGATTCGGCTGGATATCGTACTAATTTCCCGACTCTCTTAGTGCGATATCGCTTTCAATATTAATCCCCCGCGTAACAGTATTGTGAGCTCGTTCCTCCCGTTACTATCAAATAAATAAATGTTTAAAGTTTCCGAACGTCTTTGATTCCATTAGCCAGCCATACACGAGCAGATATTTGCGGCAGATTTGGTCGCCCGATCTCATCTGACAGATATCGCTAACGATCTGGAGTGACCGATGAGATCCGTCGTTGCCCCTTAACACGAAAAACTTATCGGCCGATCTTTCATGCCCGAGATCTATCACCTGACCAGTGCCCGATGTCATCTGTTCGTTCGTGGGATGAAATCTGACAGATTCAGGTCTGTCACCGACGTTCGTCTTGCAGACTCGAGTTATCGGTCGAATCCGAAATTTGTTCTCGATCGGACGCACATTCCGTAAGTTGATGCCATGGGGTTAGTGACTGTCCGTAGTAAAAAAAAAAGCATAAATTAGCGGCTTTTGCGGCGGGTATTTTTTATATTGCCCATAAAACGGCTAAGCCGAAAAAATACAAGTTTGGGAGAAGTCATGGGTTTCGGAAAGGAGAAAGTTCGGGCACATGAAGTTGTTGAAGCATCTTAAGGAGAACAACCCGCGGGATCGTGAACATTTTGCTAGCTCATATCTCCGGCTCCCGTAATTCAATTCATTTGGTTTTTTGTAAATAAAAAACTACAACTAAATTTGAAAATACTATCCCCCCCTTCCCCCAATTCTGGGTAAGTATGCCACTGGTGGTAGGTGCCAACAAGTAATAATGTATTTACGAATTTATTAGGTTGTGGGGAGATCGTTTTTGTAGTTACGAAAATTGTAGTTTCCTACGAGTGTTTGCAGTTACGAGTTTTGAATTACTTATGTGAAAACAGGGGAAAACACCCGTGGACAACAGAACATCTTAACGTTAAGTGACTGCCCGAGCCAATCTAAGGGCCGTATTCACCAACTGCGTTGATCTCGTTTAGAGTCGATTAACAGCACCTAACCCGCTCCCGCCACAAAAACGGTATTCACCAGACTGGGTTAAGCTCTAGCCCTGATCAAGCGCTAACCCCAAAAAATTGTGCGTTTTGGCCCGGTTAGCTCTTATCTTTCTTTATCATGTTCTGATATTTGTCCGCCATTACCTCGCACTGCCGAGTATTCGCTTCTATTATTGTGAATAATTTACGTATATTTTGGAATAATAAATAAAGATACTGTTTACTAGTGCTCAGTTATTTCAGTTGCTATTCCACTACGATGATAATCTAATATGTTGGGTTATCGTCATCTCACGCGGCGCCTCAAATGGCTATGAGCAGGATCCGACGACTTCTAGAAGTATGAATTTAAATTCTGTTGCAAACAAAAGTATTACGATCGTCGAAAACAAGTTGTTGTTTGCGTAAAATACGTGCTGAACAGTTTCTGAAAAAACCAGCCGTCATATTGCCGTGTTAGAAAACACAAACGGCTTACCTGGGTGGATTTAGTAGCAGATAAGTAGGAAATGTTAAATAATACCACGCTTTTACACCAACATTAGTGTATTAAACACGACAATTCTCCCTTCTTTGTTAAAGTTCCTTGCTTGCGAAAGTTGTAACCTCATAATTTGGGTTTTTATTATTTCTTGCTCAGTTCTCATTTTCTTGTAGCGCTTCCGATTTTTCCTACACGCACGAAGCATTTTCCCGGACTAATTTGGCTTTTTCCTGCAGCTCTTGCAGTTGTAGTACGCGTATTTTCACTTTAAGCTCCTCGCAAAATTCAGCTTCGGCAGAGGTTAATGCGGCCACTTTGGTGTAAGACAATAATTAGAAACAATCATTTGGTCAAATCCAGATTATTGAGCATTGGGCATCTTCGGGATACACGGTTTGCGGCCGTTTACGTTTACATGACACTTGTTTACGGGACAAGATGTTGAACAGAAGTCCAATTTCTTTACTTTACTTAAACCTCATGAGTCCACTGCCTTCTCGATATCGCTTAATCGCAGCGTAATCACGTCTATGCTAACCGCATCCCACAGTGATCTCGGCAAGCGTGGTGGGCGCGAAAATGACTAGCCTTGATCAACTTATCTAGCCCCGATCAGTTGGATCACGATCAGCGGCGTTTTGGTGAACGAGACCCAAACAGTTCCACAGACATCGCTTCCGAGAAGTCTGCAGGTTAAGGGGGACGCCCGACTATCATCTGCCAGATTTGAACTCTCGCAGATATCTCTTGTCGATTTTCACATCTTTCATCATTTTTTAACGCCCACTAACGCACAGATTTTTCCCACAGATGTCGTTTAAAAACGCGATATCTGTCGCAGATATCTGCTGTACGAGGTGCTAGCTACAAAGCAATTTATTGTTCACACTCGAGGAAATAATTTAGGCGAAAGTTGCAATTATACGTCACAATTTTCTAGGGTCAGCGAGAGGGTATTCAATGCAACTTTCGGAAATGCATTGACCCCGTACCCTTCCTCGATAATTCGTTTAACTGACCTTCTTCGATCTTTCGCTCATTAAGTGCCCTTCAACGTTACACGTGGCGCACAGAAGAAGTAAACTATTTCAAAAATAATTGCACATATCACATGGTTGTTTCGTATTTATTTCATTTGAAACAATAGTATGTACGTTCTTACTACGTTCTGCCTATTTAGAGCCTCGTACCCCGGAAAACTTACCGCGTCTCTCGAGCCGTTCGAGGGCCGAAAGAACCGCGACGCGACGAGTTCGAAGGGGCGGCGATTGTCGCGAAATGGGAGCGGAGCGGCGCGGTCGTTTTCGCGGGGGACGGGGCCGTCGAGCCGCCGGGTGATGCTCCGCCGCCGCTGGCTTCTCGGAGAGGGGGAGGTCTGATCGAACCCTTTAGTGCCGCGCTAACTCTCCCCTCGTGCGTGCGCTTCGTTTTTCGAGCCGCCGGCCCGCCGTCGGACCAGCTGCTCCGCTCGCTCCCTCACAAGTCGTCCAGACTCCCTCTCGCTCACGTCCCGTAAGTAGAGACGTTCCGCGACGCTCATCGACTCTCGTCGCATTTCCTCTTTCAAAACCTCTGAACTTTTTATGTCATCAAAACAACTCTTGACACCAATTGGCCCCGTTCAGCCTGCATGCTTCGCGAAATACATACTCAACAAAAACTGACTTCATTTACTCTCCCGAACATAAGAATGCGTACAAATATACGAAACTACTTTAATTATCTTCCCATCTAGAAATGTCACATGCCAACCATTCTCCTTTAGCGCTGCATGCCTTCAAAACCGAAATAGACTCTTCCAACCATTTTTCGAAATCCTACAGAACCTATTTCAAATTATTATAGCTCTATTGTGCGATTCCAACACTACGTTGCGTACGTTCTTGTAAATAAAACGCCCTTTTTACTTTCCTTGGCTCTACAAAGTAGAAAGGAAAGTTATGTAATCGGCTGGAAAAACAAATTTTTGGAGTTTTCTTCAGATCTTTACGTTTCAGACCCTCCTGAGTCCGAAAAACACTATTTGGGAGAATGGTATGTGTGTATGTCGATTTTTAGAGAAAACCACCGTACCAAATCACCTCAAACTTGATGTCTAGCCTACAAGTTACCATGGGACGCAAAAATAACGGTATGAGCGAAGTCCACCGAAAGTTAACTATAGTTATCATAGTGATCAAAACACCAAATATTTTTTACCTCAAAAATGGCTCCAACGATTTTGATTAAATTTTTTATATTGATAGCTCGTAATAAGACAATTATACAATAAAATTTTCATTCGTTAGAAAATGACAAGAGCAGCACAATAAATTATCAAACGTTTCGACGAAAAGTCGATTTAAGCGCGATTTTTTTCTTATAAACTCCGCTGGAATGTTACTAGAATGTTATACAAATTAGTGTTGTAGTCCGATCCAATACCTATGGGGTGAGAGTTTAAAAACGCCCATAAGATATACGGGAGACACTCAAGAAATTCCGGAATTTCAAATACCGCCGTTTCAGTGATTACTATCCTCTCCCAAAAAATCGTGTTTACAGCCTCATTAATTCTCTGTGTACCAATTGATCAGTGACGGTCCTGGAATGAGTACGAGCAGCACAATAAATTCCGGAACTGTAAGCGCTACCTGCTGCTGTGAAATGACCGAGTTCAAATGAACCGAGTGATAAATGAATTTATTAAGTAGAAAAAGCCATGTAGAACGTGAATTGACGTAGAGCTGTGGAACGTTGTGTGTTGCAACGCACCAGATATTTAGATACATTTACATATTAGTTGTCAAGTGATTGTGTTGTAGAAATATGAGGGCATTACACAAACTCTCCGCATTTCATGGATTATCCTACTAATTCAACGTATTCTTCACCGCTAAAACTTTCACCACTTCACTGTGGCAGAAAGCCGTAGAACCTACAGTTACGAAATGTAATGTGCTGGTCGTACTAATGCTTTGGCCATTATTGAGCAATCCGTACGCGGACAATTATTGAGGCCGTACTCACGCGTATTTTTTTGAGAAGGATAAGAATCACTTTTACAGAGTTTATCGGAGTAAAAAACCCGATAGTGTGGTTGAAACTCAAGAATGACGGGAATATGTATCTAAATATCGTATTAGAGTTATTACAGACTCGTCGTAGAGGTACTTAGTTGAACCTTTATGAAGGATCTAATAACATTTGAGCGGAGTTTATTAGGAAAATGTTGCGCTGAAATCGATTTTCGTCGAAACGTTTGGTAATTTATTGTGCTCTTTTCGTTATTTTCCCACGAATGAGAATTGTATGGCATTGTTGTGTTATTGGTTGCTGTATATATAAGAAAATTGATCAATATCGTTCCAGCCGTTTTTGAGAGAACACATTTGGTGTTTTGCTCACTAACTATAGCTAGTTTTATTCATTTATTTCATTTATCAGGCAGTTCACGTAGTATAACATACAGTACTTATGAAGTTGCAACATACAACATTCCTTAGCTCTACGTCAATTCACTTTGTACATGGCTAATTCTATTTAATCAATTCATTTACCAAGCAGTTCATTTGAACTCGGTCAAACAACACTTCACAGCAGCAGAAAGCGGTAGCGCCTACAGTTCTCGAATTTATTGTGCTGCTCGTACTCATTGCAGGACCATTATTGAGCAATTGGTATACAGATAATTTATGAGGCTGTAAACACGGATTTTTTGAAGGAGGATAGTAATCACTTTTGCAGAGTTTTTGGGTAAAAACGTTTAAAACTGGTAGTAAGCGAAACGGCACTAGTTGAAAATCAGGAATTTCTGGAGTGACCCCCATGTATCTCATGAGCGTTTTTTAACACTCACCCTATAGGTATTGGATTGGACTACAACATGACTTTTTTTAACATTCTAGTAACATTCCAGCGGAGTTTAAAAGGAAAAACCGCGGCAAAAACGGTTTTCGTCGAAAAGTTTGATAATTTATTGTGCTGCTCTCGTCATTTTCCCACGAATGAGAATTTTATGGTATAATTAACCTATTATGAGCTACCAATATAACAAATTTAATCAAAATCGTTAGAGCCGTTTTTGAGAAAGAAAAATTTGGTGTTTTGATCACTATGACGACTATAGTTAACTTTCGGTGGATTTTGCCCATACCCGCATTATTGCGTCCCATGGTAACCTGTAGGCTAGACATCAAGTTTCAGCTGATTTGGTACGGTGGTTTTCTCTAAAATCTGCGCTAAAATCGATTTCGTCGAAAGTTTTGGTAATTTATTGTGCTGCTCTAGTCATTTTCCCACGAATGGAAATGTTATGGTATAATTGCCTTATTAAGAGCTATCAATATAAAAAATTTAATCAAACTCGTTAGAGCCGTTTTTGAGAAAAAAAATATTTGGTGTTTTGATCACTATGATAACTATAGTTAAATTTAGGTGAATTTTGTTCATACCCTCATTTTGGCGTCCCATGATGACCTGCGGGCGAGATATGAAGTTTGAGCTGATTTGGTACGGTGGTTTTCTCTAAAAATCGTATACAGACACACACACAGACACACAGACACACAGACCATTTTCCCAAATAGTGTTTTTCGGACTCAGGAGGGTCTGAAACGTAAAGATCTGAAGAAAACTCAAAATTTTTTTTTCAGCCGATTACATAACTTTCCTTTCTACTTCGTAGAGCCAAGGAAAGTAAAAAGTTGCGCTGAAATCGATTTTCGTCGAAACGTTTGGTAATTTGCTCTTTTCGTTATTTTCCCACGAATGAGAATTGTATGGCATTGTTGTGTTATTGGTTGCTGTATATATAAGAAAATTAATCAATATCGTTTCAGCCGTTTTTGAGAAAACACAACAATGCGGTGTTTTGCTCACTAACTATAGCTAGTTTTATTCATTTATTTCATTTATCAGTATAAAATACAGTACTTATGAAGATATAAAAGAATAAAAATCAAATAACTTCTTACAAAGAAAACGGTTCAGGCATGTTCAGTATAGTACGTTTGCAACGAATTCACGGAAGGTTAAGTTCTCATGAACTACTTCTGTGGTGCCTCCGAAGAATCGTATCAATAATTCAGCCAGCTAGCAATGATATCTGAAAGAATCCTGAGAACGTCAAATCCTGACGATACGAATACATTAATATGTTTATTTAATGCCCCTAAATTTTTAAAATCACTCAAGTTAGTATTATTTTCATAGAAGAATTTCAGAGCAACAACGTCGTATGCACATCTCTTGTGCGTTCCAACGTTTAATTTAGGCAGTCTTACTTTTGATCTCCCTACCGTTCTCGATTTGTACGTACCTGCACAAATATATTATACATCTATCTCCATTTTATGCTAAAAAATCACAGCTATTCATAAAATAATTTTCAGAATAGTATTTTGAACTGTCTCGAGGGCCTCCTAAACGCGTTTACGTAGCACCATCCCCAAACTAGAATACGTTAATCAGTAATGCAGTTATAAGGCTGTAATAAACTATTTTAAATAATAAAGTTGTGGGTGGATTTCGTGGATTTTGTGCACGAATGGGGAGGTTGTAACTGGGAAATAAATTAACGTGGTGAGCCGAGCGAGGACTTTATTACTATACCGAATAGCGATATCCGGTTGAGTATGAGTATATAAACGCGCAAAAGGGACTTTTAATACGTGTGAAACTGGTTGTGAAATACTAAATGAGAGAGAGAGATAGTAGTAGGGCGAGACATGAGAGACGAATCGTTGGGGGACGGAGGATGAAGGATGACTGACTTGGAAGGAGCTGTATCTCGAGAAGAGGAATCTAAAATTGAGTGGCGGGAAAAGATGGATGGGGAAGTCCAGGACAGGGGAAATCCGTAGTCAATTGGAAATAACTGAAGAGGTGAACTTTCCATTGGTAACAAACGGGTTGACAGTACCATTAGGTGAGAATGCGGATATTCCGGAGGTCAAAGATCCTGCCAAACACCCATATTTTGGCGTCCTTACCTGTGGCCGTTATCTCTCAATTGCGTTCACAGACACACACAGACCATTTCCTCAAGTAATGTGTTTCAGACTCTTTATGGTCTGGAACGTAAAATTCATAAAAGAACTCAAATTCTCAGCGGTTGATCTATTTTAAAATATTTGGTGCGACGCATCACACAGCTTTCCTTAGCTCTACGTAACGGTTTCCATGGTTTTACCTACTAATCTAATCAAATTTTACTTTTCTCTACCCAAAGAGCAATGTAAGTATTGTAATTATGTAAAAAAAAGTTGATTTTTCTTCAGATCCTTGCGTTTTGAGGCCTGCGGAATCCACAAAAATCTTATTACGGCGTACGTTCCGCGTGTGTGTGTCCAGTCTGAGATCGTAACGTCGTGAATTGTCGCTGTCGTGCCTGTGGTGATTTTGTGTCGATGAATCATGCAGCCCAGCTTGTCTGCGTACTCACGGGGGCCGCGTCAAACGTCATGACGTGATCTGCATGCAGGGTTGGAAAGTGGAGGCACTGCCGAGTTGTCTCTTACATGGTCCCAGTTTGTGCAGACTAGTCTTCACTGTCCAGGCAGCTCGTATCTTGCGCTAACTTGGCAAGCCAAAACAGAACGGATCTTCGTACGGCGGTAGCGGAAGCTCGTGGAGCAGGGGCAATTAACATCAAAGTTGCAGCATTGACCGTGTCCTGGTGCGGTGTGTCAAGGCTTGGGTGTGTCAGAAGGCGTTCTCCGAGGTATCACCCTCAGCGTGTTGCTCGGGTCGTATCTGAACTGGTGGTCGTTCGTCGAACATCCACTTATCCTTCTTCCCTTCCCCATCCCGATCCTTCTATCCCTAGAGTCAGTGCGGGGTAATCTGAGCGCCATCGTCATTTCCATTCAGTAGTTCAATTTGCGGTAGAACGAAGCGATTGACTTGGCCCTTTTTCGTCCTGTTCGAGATTTTTTTAGACACGTAAATAAGGTTATGGGTGATACACATTGTGGAGAAATGAGCGCCAAAAAGTAAAGGTTTTCGCATTTTTCCCGAAAACGGCTGTGACGATTTTGATTAAACTTTCAACTTATCTTCCACTAGTTAGTACAAAACTCTCCCTCTGAATAAATATCTCCATGAAAATTCGCAGAACGGAGATATAGCCCTAAAAAGCAAAACTCTTTTAGCAAAGCTAAGTTCTTTACTCTTTTTGGCAAAACGGCTTCAACGATTTTGTCCGAACTCTCAGAATCTTTTTAAATGGTTAATACCTGTAGATTGTTCTCCGTAAATGTTCCTCTGCTCACTGAATAGAAATAATGTGCCGAAGATAATGTTCTTTCGAACATTTTCGTAAATTCCGGGATAATTGCTTCAGTAGATTCGATCAATCTTATGGAGTGTCTTCTTGCAACCTATACCCACATTTCGTACTTTGTGATTGTTTCTGTATCTACCTGTTGAACGGATATTAATTTACCGTTCTGCCAGTTTTCTCAACAGCTCTATCGATTCTGATCAAACTTTCGAAGTGCTCTCAACTAACTACTACCAACATTTTGTTCTCAGTAACTGTTTCTGTAGAAAGGCGATGAAGGAAGATACTGTGGTGGTGGAAAGTTGTGTGTTGCTACGCCCTCGATATTTAATGTTAGCGGTCATAGAGCTTTCTATCTTCGTGCGAACGATAGATTAGCTTCTTGCAGAGATGTGATGCCTCGTTTTCCGGCTCACGGAATTCTTGAGGACACGGGGAAATTGTTGTCAGAGTCCCTCCTCGTCCTCCTGAGAACCGCAAGTAGTTAAGGGTTTAATTAAGGGCGTTAGGCAGAACGGAATCCCTTAACCGAATCCCTTGAGCCGAGCGAACTATGCAAGACAACACCGACGCACGTAAGGTTTCGAAGGATGGTCCGAATAACTGCCCTCTGCCGAGCGTGTACTTGACGATGGTTCGCATCTTCGTCAGAGCCGCGCCTTCTGACGGCTTCCGCTCTCTCGCCATTCCTTCTCCTTACCTTTCAAAACCCGCCTAACAACTCAGTGAAAGGCCCTTTTGGTTGGCCCACCTACTGTAACAAGGGTCAAACGATTTTCGAGGGTACCCAATTAGAAGTTACGATCCCTTCTCTTACCCTGTCCTTTAGTGGCCGTTAAGCACCTTCTCTTGAAATGAAGGAGAAAGTGCATTGGCCCTGGAAACTCGCCCACTCAACTCTATTTACTCACTTAATGAGGGCAAACGGTTAAGCTTCTCGTTTTGAAATTAATTTGCGGTTCGTTCCAAGTTCAGAGAAAATGTATCTGCTCCGTCGCACAACTTTCCTCTGACCGTATTTGTATCGCTTGATCTACTAATCCAAACTCATTTTCACTTTATTAATATGAACCTGGTCGAACTTGGGGCTCTACGCAGAAACTGGTAGCGCTCGACGTTCCGAAATTAATTGGTGTGTCAACCTTTTATTGAGAGTGTTTACATGATTGTTGTAGGATGGATGCTGCATACAGTTCGTGAATCGTGTCAAGTACATGAAAAAAGTCTTGTGGGCTCTCTCTGTGAGAATGTCCTACCAACTATGATTTCCCCCACACACTGCCGCCCTCTTTCGCGAACCTTTCACCCATATTCAATTTCATACTTCTCTCTCCCTTTCTCGCTCAACACCCTATTGGTTTGCATACAAATGCCAACGTACGACTCACAAGAAAGTTGTAAATAAAGCGCAAAGTACTTCACATGGTCGTTCAGGGGTGTGCTCCAGAACTTGTCGCGAGCTCGACATTTTGAACATTTCGTGAAATTAACGAGCAGTTCTTAGCAATTACCGTCAGCAACAAGCGACGTTGGTGATTGTGATGGTGGCGGCGGTGGTGGAGGCAGCGGAACCCGGCAATCTTGGTCGTTGTTTAGCCTTCCTCGGATTATAATTTCACCTCCGTATGAGTACCACGGTCGTGACCTACTAACTCGCGAACCGAACGCTACGAACGTTGCGGATATTTTCCCTTTCCGAATAGGAAAAAGAGTCCGCTCTTCTCCCTCGCCCTCCTTGAAAAATTATAAACGGTCCATTTGTCATAGTTAAAACCTGCATTTGGGCGGCTAGATTCATATCTCAACGAGCAGGCGGCGCAAGAATTATTGTGGCACGAGGAAAAAAAAAATGGCCCGTTTTCACGCAACTGTTCATTGCTTTCTTGAACTTTGCGGGATGCGAAGTTAACAACGTTTAGCTTTAAACCGCGAGAAAAGTTGTAATATGGATGAATGATGAGGCCCTCAAAGGCGTGGTAGCCTGATTTTGATGCATATATTGCTTTAAATACGTTTCTTCACTCGTTAAATACGCTTTTTCACTCATTTTCATCTAATAATATTTTTACTTTCCTTGGCGCTACAAAGTAGAAAGGAAAGTTATGTAATCAGCTGAAAAAAAATTTTGAGTTTTCGTCAGATCTTTACGTTTCAGACCCTCCTGAGTCCGAAAAACACTATTTCGGAAAATGGTCTGTGTGTGTGTGTGTGTGTATGTGTGTCTGTGAACGATTTTTAGAGAGAACCACCGAACCAAATCCACTCAAACTTGATATCCAGCCCGCAGGTTACCATGGGACGCCAAAATGAGGATATGAGCAAAATCCACCGAAAGTTAACTATAGTTATCATAGTGATCAAAACACCAAATTTTTTTTGTCAAAAACAGCTCTAACGATTCTGATTAAATTTTTTATATTGGTAGCTCTAAATAAGGCAATTATACTATAAAATTCCCATTTGTGGGAAAATGACGAGAGCAGCACAATAAATTATCAAAATTTTCGACGAAAAGCGTTTTTGCCGCGGTTTTTAGAGAAAACAACCGTACCAAATCCGCTTAAACTTGATGTCTAGCCTACAGGTTACCATGGGACGCAAAAATAAGGGTATGGGCAAAATCCACCGAAAGTTAACTATAGTTATCATAGTGATCAAAACACCAAATTTTTTTTTTCTGAAAAACGGCTCTAACGATTTTGATTAAATTTTTTATATTGATAGCTCTCAATAGGATAATCACACCATAAAATTCCCATTTGTGGGAAAAAGGCGAGAGCAACACAATAAATTATAAAAATTTTCGACCAAAAGCGTTTTTCGCGCAGTTTTTTCCTTATAAACTCCGCTAGAATTCTTGTAGAATGTTAAAAAAAATTGGTATTGTAGTGCAACTCAATACCTAAAGGGAGAGTGTTTAAAAACGGTCATGAGGTACATGGGGGTCACTCCAGAAATTCCTGAATTTCAACTACTGCCGTTTCGCTTAATACCAGTTCCAACAGTTATTACCCAATAACTCTGCAAAAGTGATTACTATCCACCTTCAAAACATTCGTGTTTACAGCCTCATCAATTTTCTGTATATCGATTGCTCAATAATGGTCCTGCAATGAGTACGAGCAGCACAATAAATTCCAGAACTGTAGGCGCTACTGCTTCCTGCTGCTGTAAAGTGTTGTTTGGCCAAGTTCAAAGGAACTGAGTGATAAATGAATTGATTGAATAGAATTAGCCATGTACAAAGTAATTTTCATATTGATAGCTCCCAATATGGCATCTATACCATAAAATTCTCTTTCGTGGGAAAATTACGAGAGCAGCACAATAAATAATATATATATTACCAAAAACTCTGCAAAAGTAATTATTATCTTTCTTTAAAAAAATGTTGTACCAATTATCTTAATTATCTGTGTACCAATTGCTCAATAATGGTCCTGGAATGAGTACGTGCAGCACAATAAATTCCAGAACTGTAAAAACTACCGCTTCCCGGTGCCGTGAAATGTTGTTTGACCAAGTTCAAATGAACTGAGTGATAAATGAATTTATTAAGTAGAAAAAACCATGTACACGAGTAGATTGACGTAGAGCTAAGGAAAGTTGTGTGTCGCAACGCACCAGATATTTTTTCTGAACGTCTTCACAAAAAATGGGCCAAGCCATTGGCTGAGACCATTGGATGAGCCGCAGTTTGGTGCGAGACTGTAATACGTCCCTTTACTTCTTTTCGTTCAAAGTTCTCCGTACTTCGTTCAGGCCGGAGGAAAGAAGAAATAACGTTCCACTCAATTCTTGCAGAGTAGCCCTGACATCGTCTGTTGTTTCTAGTTTATACCCACTTTACCAACTTCACTAAATACAAGTCGTAGCATTCTTGTTAAATAGAATCAGGACTCTCCAGGTCGTTGCGCAGCGTTGGACATCAGTTCCTCCCAACGATGAGATCAGCTCGACTAAAAACTCGTCTGTACCGTACCCGCTGCAGATCTGGGTTCGGTGGGCTCCTCTTCTAGGGTCGAGCATCGTAATCTATCTATCTATCAATAAAAATGAAACCCGTTTTCCGTTGTCACGACATAGCATGAAAACGGCTTGACCGATTTGGCTGATTTTTTTTGCAGTTTTCTAATAATCTGTACAAGGTTCTTACGGAAAAAAATATTAAGAAAATCTCTAAGAAAGATTGAAAAAACAACATTCAATCAACATTCAATTTTGAATATTTAAAAATATCTGGTGCGTAGCAACACACAACTTTCCGCCACCCCTTTAAGTTCGATCACCACCTACATAGGCGGGCGCTATATCTTCGTTCAACGCTTTTTAACAGGAACATTTATAGAGAACAAAATGTAGGGACTAGTTGGCTGAGAGTACTCCGAAAGTTTGATCGAAATCGTTAGAGCCGTTTTTGAGAAAATTGGAATACCGATAAATTAATATTCGACAAATCTCCTTTTCTGTGTTAACTTGGCTTATATCTCCGTTCAACATATATATACAGAAATAATTATGGAAAACGAAATGTTGGTTTGGGAGACTAAAAGACACTACATTAGGATTTATCACATCTGGTGAAAAAGTTACCCTGGAATTTACGGAAATGTTAGAAAAAACGTTATTTTTGACACATTTTCATTTTTATCCCTGTTCAATGGACCGTCACAGGAACATTTATTGAAAAGAATATGTAGGTATTAACTATTTGATAACATCCTGTGAGTTTGGTGAAAATCGCTGAAGCCGTTTCGCCAAAAAGCGTAAAAAACCTATTTTTGCTTCAGGGGCCCATATCTCCGTTCACCGTATTTTCATGGAGATATGTATGGAGAAGAAAAGTTAGGTATTGATTAGGAGAAGATAATTTGAAAGTTTAATCAAAATCGTTATAGCCGTTTTCGAGAAAAATGCGAAAAACCCTAGTTTTTGGTACATTTTCGTCCCCCACGCCCCCTTCCAATCGGTCGAAATCGTCCATAACCTTATTTTGGTGTCTACAAAAAATAACGAACAAAACAAAAAAAGAACCAGCTCAATCTGATCAGCCGTTCTCCCGCAAATCGAACTACAGACACACACACACATACACACACACGGACCACGCGCCGAAATTAGGTTTTTTAGACTCAGTAGGGTGTGAAACGTAAAGATCTGAAGAAAACCCAAATTTTTTTTTTGGGCCGATACTATACTTTCCTTCCCTTCGGGTAGCGGAAAGTAAAAAGCGCGTTACGAATGTCAATGTCATTCAATTTAAAATAAAAAAATCTGCGGTAATCTGTCACACGCCCATAACCGCGGTAAAAATAATTTTATTCAGTTTTTGATAAAGTTCGTTTTGTTTTAAATTACTAAGAAGTTTTTTGTTTGCTAATATGTTTTTGTTAATCACGGTAAGCTCAATTCATTTTACAACGATTTTGGTTAACTGTTGGTGACCACACAATATTACAATTAGGTATACATGGATATACGGAAAATATATGAGATCTTTTTATTTTTAGTTGGATTTTCGTTTTCAACAATGCCATCAACCGGACGTACAAACATAGGCCGCAGAACTCGAAATACGGCAAGTCAAAGAAATATAAGAACAAAATGAACTAGTGCATCAAATTTACGCTAAGGCGGTACGAAGTTCGCCGGGTCAACTAGTATGTAATAAAAACAGTTACAACACGTGAACCACGACGGATTAGGCTCTCAGGCGTCTCTGACTCGCTTGATGGGTTGAGCCTTAAATGCGGCGTCTTTCATCAAATTTGCGCTGTGGTTACTCTCAAGATTCATATTCTAATCATTTTATGGACCTTTTAAATTCCATTTCGAATTGCAGTGATTCTTTTGGTTATATCTTTTTCGTTTCTCTTTGCCATTACTGTCCTGGTCAGTGCTGCTTTCATTTTCCGGTGCAATATTTTCGAGTAATGAGCTGATAAAAAGTAGTTTTTTTTCTCCATCGACTGTGTCAGTAGCTCGATATGTCGTTCTCCAACTAGTCCTTCAACTCGAGTGGCTGCAACAAGTATTGCTCGACTTCTAACTCGCTGGTTCCTCCTATTCCGCTGTCGTGTTTTCATCTTTTGTTTTCTCTACTTCTTCAATTCCCGGGGGCGTCAAGTACTCTTCTCGCGCGTTCCCCTATTTATTTAGTTCTGTCATCGTTCCATCTTCTACTTTGTATTTGTTTCTTCCGGCCTTTTTTTTTATGTTTCGTTCTTGGACGAATCCTTTACTTGTTGATGAAAAAAAAAAAAAAGTTGATTTGCACGAGATGAACTTTGCTGTTGTTATTCTTTATTGCAGTAGATTTCTTACTCAGTAGACTTGAAAAAAAAGTGTAGTGGCCTATTGGCTGTATGGAAAGAGCGAGCTAATTGACCGACTTTTGAGGCGTCATGCTTGTTTTCTATGGAGATAACGCTGAGCAGGATGCAGACTGATTGTGTTCGACTACCTTTTTATCGATTACGATGCACGTTGATTTCCATTTTGTGAGACAGTCGTCTGGAGGCAGTTATTAAGGTAAGTCTGTATAGTTTCTGGGTTTTGAACGTGTTGAACGGGTGTTGGACTTGACTGTCTGGCTCGTTCGAAGTTTCCATAATCAGCGCCCTCTGGGTTACTGCGTTTGCTTTTGTCGAGCCACTGGGGGACGCCCAATGCTGCAGGGCCAGCCCGTTTGATAAGGTTGGACTGAGGATCTCGGTTCAGGGTTACCCCGAAACCTTCGGGTCAGTGATCAGGGTGGTACCCCGCCGCAGTTAGAGGACTTCCCCGTCACGGTTTTCCCACTGACTTCAGGTATATATGGACACTCTTTATCACTCCTTTTCATTCCCGTATGAAGAGCCCTCTCGTTCGCTGTGCGCTATGTTGTCTTCCCAATTTACCCTTGTGTATCAGGGGAGTGAAACGTGCCGCGTGTCCATTCTCCAATGGTTTTATTTTGAAATCCGTGATCTCAAGTGTTTTTTACGTTTTCGTCTGTCAATCTGGAACTTCGAACATCACAGCCTTCTACAGTTTCCCCACTAGTTCTTTCGTTCCTTCTAGTTCACCTCTTTCTATTTTGCATTAAACAATCTCTACTTGTGCTTTGCCTACAGATGTTTTGCCTTTTCCCAGGGGTTTTCTGAACTCTCCATATCTGCCTGGCGTCCTTTTCGATGGATCCGCAGGCAGCTCATTTTCTGTTTAGAAATGACTGTTCATGAGATATATTTGGGGGGCCTGTTTCCACGTCCAGCTGCTGGGCACGGTTGGTTGGGGGAGGGTCCTTGCCTACCAGGGACCTGGGGTCCTCTGGGGCAAGTCCAAACCCCTCCAGGACGGAGGTCCCCGAAGCTGTAAGCCTGGACACAAGTTCGGGCGGACTAGTGATCATTCTAGCCTCGAGGGATATTTTTGTGGAAATGCTACTGCGGGGGTGCTCTGCCCACGGCGAAAACTGGTGCATCGTGGGTAAGGTCTGCAGGACACTAGGGTAAAGGTAGAGCAAATCTGCCAATCCCTAGAAACCCAGCAATGGGGTCCTGCAGATATCGCAGTGGTCGAGGGTTTGCTGGAAGTAGTCCCTGTCCCAGTCTCCGTTTCTCTTTTTACCTGATTAGGGCCAAGAGGCTGGCTCTGCCTCCACACCCCCCTATATCAGAACGTCAATGCCTACAGGCGCCTGCAATATTTAGTTTTCGTCGTTCAGTTGTAGTCGGGTCATGTTTCATATGGTTTACAAGTACTTGTCGATGCTGAATCGAATGGGATGGGTCTTGGAGTTGTCAGGCTCCGTCAAGAGAATAATAAACCATTGTGTAATAATTTGCAGCGTTTTTCATTTGGGTGATGGGAAATGGGGCTCATTTGCGGCCACGACCAGGTCATCCCTCGGCAATCCGCTGATCCCTAGAAACCCAGCAATGGGGCCCTGCAGATATTGCAGTGGTCGATGGTTCGCTGGAGGTAGTCCCTGTCCCAATTCCCTCTTTTTTCCCAATGGGGCTGCGGCAGGATAGGGCCGAGAGGCCGGTACTGCCTCCGCACGCCCCACGTATCGGAACGTACATGTTAATGAGATATTTTGAAGTTGTGTTCACTGCTGTGTTAGTGCTACCTCCTCCTCTCCTGCATCACGCACACACTTTCTTGTTGCCAGTTGTCCGAACGATGAAAAATCAATGGGAACTGGGAATTTTTTCACGTAATTACTACTCGCGTTTGATCAATGTCGATCCTATGAAAAGCGGAATTGTAAGAATGACTCTACGCTCTCAACTATTCTAGAAGAGCTGACTCCCAATAACAATTTGGTATTGTACCAATCGATATACCTATTTATACGCTCGACGATTGCACGCGGTGGACGACGCAGTTGTTATGGAAATATGCGGGGGCGTTTCATTTCTGCGTTCGAACACATTGGCATTTCTCTTGCCATTTTCTGTTTCGTCGATTCATATCCGACCGGTTACCGTTGATTGGGAAATAATTATTCACGCTTCGGCAATGTAAATGAATCCCTTGCTCTTCGAACGAGGTTGGTAACTTCGTTTTGGGACTTGGTGGATTTTGCTTGTTCTGGCCGTCGAACTTCATTTGATGCTGCATTTCCTTCCGTACCGACGGTGCGACTCACGTCGCCGTTGTTTCGCTGGCAGGTTTTCGCGGTAACTAGATACCGTTCAGTCGCAACTGGGCGTTCCTATGAATCAGTCGTGGGGGCTGTTGGAGACACAGATTTCTAAAGCATTTGCAATTATGGAGCTGCTCTAGTTCCATTCGTTCAACAGCCTTTACGCTGAAAACGAGTCATTTTCTCGGTGAAGAGCAAATATCAACTTTCTTCGATCGAATCGGTGATTTCGTAAAACGCCTGGTGAGGGAAGTTCTTCATGTACCTAACCGTTCAGATCCGGAAATTGAACTTCGGGGGAAAAGTCACTTCTTTTGAATCGGCTTTTGTATTAACGCCTCTTCCTGACTATTTTCACGTGTTTTAATCAAATAAAGAACGTAATCAGCAATACATGCGCTTTGAAGGGGTTTTCAAGGTGTACTGCGTAGTTATTAATTCATACGTATCTGACCTGTAACCTGTGCTTGTGCAGATGCGAGGCGTTGGGTAGAAAGTTGACAACAATAAGATTTTACGAATTTGGTTGCTCTCGTTTATTGTTGTTTTTGGAAAATTAAACTTACTAAACTTATCCACAGACCGCTACTCAGTTGAGGGACAACAGATAATAATGTTCATTTCAAACCTCTATCTGATCTGTTTCTTCAAAAGACACCCAAGGGAAGTATCCGATCTTTACCGACTAAAACTGCTCCCCTGGAACCTGTAAGATGCAGGGAGCCTCACACGCAATTGCGAAGCTTGAGATTAGGGTTGGGGTTAGCGTGAGATGAGAGAACAAGGCTTATAGACAATGTCCGAACGGTTGGAGGTGCAATTTGCGAGGCGGTTTATGGACGGGGTGTGGTGGCCAAGCGCGTTGGGGCGTGAGGCCTTCCGAGCCAGGCGGGGATAGAACCAGCAGCGGACTCTGGTTCTATCCCCGACCAGGCACCTCCCTCCTCCAAACACAGGGGGCTGAGGCAATGGGTGCTGGTGGCGGCTGGAACACTAAACGCGCCTCCCAACAGGCTCGTTGGGGAGTTAGGTCATGGGCGAAATGCCATTGGTCCTGCAGCTCTGGCGGAGTTCCTATGGCCTGCAGCTGCCTCCCTGCTATGTGTGTGAGTGTGTGGACAGGTTGAGTGTGTCGGTTGAGGCTACCTTTTTCAGTAAAGGGAGTCATGTTTCCTTGCAGTTCTGTGCGTCTCTGATGTACCAGCGTGTACTGAGAACTCCTTGAAGGGTCTTCACGTAGGAGAGGGGGATGGTGTAAGTGCTGATACTCCTGATGATGGGATTGATTGCACGGATCTTCGTCCGATGGGAGATTCTCTTGTTGAAGAATGGCTTGAGCGAGGCAAAGGGAGTTCATCATACAGCGTGTATTTGCGTATGCCATCTGTCTTGAAACGTAAAGTATCAAATTTTTGTTAGAGAATTTTCTCGACTGAAAACATAAGGTTATGCAGAATCAAGTTGACTCCTGGAAATAATAGCTGTTGGACTCCAACTTGCTCCAAAGCATCATGTGTTTATACTCGTAGTTGAGACGAGAAAACGAAAGCTCATTCACCATAATGGCTGACTCATGAGCCAAAACCGCTGGAAAAAGCTCGTCAAGTTCAGTCGGATGTGAAGGTTTCTCGTACTGCAGGAACGAGAGGCATCACGAGTTTTTGCTACCGGAGAGAAATATTACTCGCAAGTTATACGCGATTTGCGAGAAGCTGTCGAACAGAAAAGGTCAACTTTTTCACCACGACCTACTCACACATCGTTGTTTGCGCGGGAGTTATTGGGGAAAAAACGTTTGATGACACTGCCGCCGTATCAGACCAGGCCCCCTGTAACCGTTTTTTGTAAAAAACGTTTGTAAAAAATGTATTATATCCGAGAGGAATTACTTTGTTTCCGCATTACAGGAGCCTTTTACCCACCTTTTTTGATGTGTGAGAGGAACTCGACAATTACATCGAAACAAATGTTATATAGTAACTTAGTTTCAGAGGCTGTCACTTAAGCAGGTAAATCATTGTTTGCACCCTGAGCTAAATTGTACACTATGAATACGTCATTGACTTGAGGAGTGGGTTTCGCTTGAAACAAATAACCTATCCTCGGATTGTAGTAAATGACAATAAAGGGACAATGGGGAAAATGAAACACCAAACTCTGATCGCTTACCTTACTTCACAAAATATAAAGGGAATTCAAATACTTGATCACTGGCTTAAAAAAGGGGAAGATTCGTCAGCGATGTCGGTGGTCGTTGTAAGACTAAAATGTGGCTCCTCCCCTAATATAAACAGTGGCAAACTGCACGGGTGGCGGCCAGTGTTGCCACCTCCGGCAGTCCGTCGCAAACCATTACAACCTCCACAGGTCTAGGTTTGTTGGATGCTGAGTGAGCGCCCAGGCTCTTGTACCGTACAACAACCTTCAGATATAACTCTCCTAAGAATGTTAAGAAACAGCCATTTCTGTAAAGAATATATAAATGCCCCAAGTTCGTTTATTTCCGGGTTTGTAGTTGTGAAAATAAGTTCCTTAGACGACTCGTTACTAACCTGCTTCTATCGCACACCTGCCATAGATTAATACCCTCAGAAAGAGTCACACGAGTGGGGACGGTTGAGTGTACACCATTGTGCATAGTTGTGAACAGTTTTGCACTCCGCTTTCAAGACAAGCGATGAAATCGATTCGTGGGTTGATAAATGCAGCAAAGATCTGGATATTTCAGGAAACTTCGTAGAAATTTCGTTCAGAGTCAATCTGCGATCGTCACGGACCGCATTCTCAATCTTTTCCACAAGTTTGTCAGTCACAATCGACGGTCTCCCACTCCTCAATTCGTCATGCACATTCGTACGACCGCTCTTAAACTCCTTACACCACTTGTACACACTCGTACGATTCATGTGTCCTTCACCATAAATTGCCTTTACCTCATTAAAAATTTCAATCGGGGATTTCTCCTTAACAACGAGGTACCGGATGACCGCACGGATTTCGCGCTTGGCGGCAGAGTCGATCGACGTCTTTCACGAGAAATGCTCCTGAGACCACAGTTTTCCACGTACTGACCTCATTTTGGTCTTGTTTCGGAGGGGAGGAGTCACGCTACACGACAGTTTGCCCAACATAGCAAAAAAAATTCCCTACGGCCTACGGGAGCTTCAGTACACTTACGTCGTGGATGTGCCTCGTATATACATATTTCAGCGCGCAGTATAGGTGAGTTGATTAAAACATGCAATTACCACGGCATGTAACATGGCATGTTGCGAAGTGGGCGCCGAACTTGAAGCTGCTGTTGATTGTCTTCGAGCGCTGTAAAAAGTTGCCAATTAGTAGCAAAACAACTACTCTGGCAATTTAATGCTAGCAGAACAAAACGTGAGGTAACTGCCCAGAGAAACACCATTTTTTGCAAAGTGTAAAACCAACCAGCTCATATTTACGCAAGAAGCGTTGAACAATAGGAAGGTTTTCTCAGTAAGGGTTTTTCTCAAACGATTCACACAAGACGGTAGCACAGTGTAGCTTGGTGTGGGCAGAGTAGAGGAGGGCTACTTCGTCTGCATATTGAGCTATGATGATCTTCTCGTGGTAAGGGATGTCACAGCTGAATACGTTGAATAGAGAGAGCGAGAGGTTGTATCCTTGGGGGATACCTGTTGTGATGGTTTGTGCAGCAGACAGAGATTTGCCTGCTCAGACGCGAAAGGATTTGTTGGAGACGTAGGAGAGGATCAAGCTGATGAGGTTGTAGATGCAGCCTTTCTGCCAAACTTCGTTAAATACTGCGTCAAAGAGGAGCATAGAACTGTGCCGTCTCTTGTCGCAATTGTCAGCAATGAATTCTGCTACCCTTAGAAGTTGCTGACAGGTTCCATGGTAGTATCTGAAGCCCTGCTGGAAGTTGTGGAGCACGTCCTAGCTGGTTATGAACTCATTGAGGCGAGTCATGATGACTTACTCAGTGATTTCGCTCAAGCTGCAAAGCAGGCTGATGGGCCAGTAACTGGAACCTTTGCTGAGGGGTTTACCAGTTTCAGGGATGCAGATAATTGTTGCCTCCTTCCATGTTATTGTTGCCCATCGATGATGTTGCAAAGTGCTACAACGTCGATCCTTCGGAGCGTTGTCAGGACTCCATATGCCCTCAGTACCTGGGGCCTCGGTGTTGTCGAGGCCTTTGATGCTTTCTGAGACTTCCATGGGAGACGTTGGCTTGAAGGGGGAGTTCCCTGAAGTGCAGTTGAGAACTGCTCTTTCTGTTTAAGACCGACGATTTCATTTAGTAGCATCAGTTTGAATCATCGACAACCTACAATTATGTCAAAAGGGAGTGGTTGGCTCCATCTAAAGCTTCCAACTCCCAGAAACATCAGCTCCACGTTTAGATGTTGCACGTATCGCCCACTATTCAGATCGTTGGTTTCATCCAGCAGCGTCTATTATAATTATCGAGAACCTACAGTTATGAACTTACCCAAAGTTTTTAACTGTTCAACTGATTCCAATGTGGTTTACCACGATAAGAGCGGATCTGAAAAATTCCGTGACGTTGGCCTGACGTTGGAGTGCATGGTGTGTTGTCGCTGGTTGAAAATTATTGCTTTATTCCGCAAGGTTAGGGTAATTGTAATCATCGACAGAGTACACATACGTTAAAGGGTTTGGTTGGCTCCATTCTCATATCTCCACCCTTAAGACCGCTAATTTCATTTTGAATTATCAACAACTTACAACCATGTGGCAGAGTATTGATCTAGCGAGAGACCGTCTAATTTCCATAAACGTCAAAGCTCGTGTGCGGCAATGCCGCCGTTAAACGTGTTTTCTACCTTTGTGAAGGGGTAGAGCGGATTTAATTCGAAATTACGATAAAGGAAGGGGTTGAAGTTTTACGAAGAATGTCCTCGTCTATGGTTCAGGCTCATAGTGCGAATGTAAATCGGCAAAAAGCGCCCTATTTGAATTATTCCTGCGCAAATAACGTTCGCGAGTTTCGAGAGCGGGCTTTTGGTCCGATAACAAGTTTAGAGCTACTGCAACCGCGTTGAACGTAGAAAGCTGTAAGAGCTGCCGTAATTTTAATCATGAAAACTATTTTCAAAGACGAGGAATGTATTTAGTGTTAAAAAAAATTACGAGAGAACAATCGCGCAACCTCGTTTTATTCGTCGTTCTTATTTCAAAGGTTTGTCGATCTTTTTATTTATGAGATTTCCACATTTTCGCTCTACACAGCCTTCAGCTTTGATTTCGTTCTCTTTCAATCTGCTTTTCTATAAATAGATTTCCATTTCGTTTACTCGGAAATGCCACATTGTTGTGAAAATTCCTTCGCTCCTGGCTCCCAGCATTGTCTATTTGTCGAGTCACCTGTTGGCGAAATGGTGTTTTTCCAATGTATTTCCCAGGGTCGTTCTGCTCCATCTTCTCCACTCATTGAATGAAGATAAATAAACAGTTCAATAAATAATCGCTGTTAGGCGCACAAGAGGGGGAGCTTATAACGGACTTGATAAATAAAAGGGAACTCGGTGAGCATGAGTGGGGACTGCGTTGAGCCTTAACAATATAGCGATATGAGGTGGAGTATATGTGCGCAGACATGAGAGGACTCTGAATGCACGAGAACTGGTTGCGTGGAAACTACAGCGGAGAGAGAGAGTAGAGCCGTGACTGGCCCAGAGATAGAGCACTAGTGCACGAGCACAGTGAGCACTAGGAGACGAGTTCATCTGGGAAGAGGTTTGTATGTTGACGAAAGAGGTAAATCGGAGGGAGGAAAGGATATTTTGGATAGTCCAAAAAGGGGAAATCTATTGTCGGTTCGGAAGTTAAATCGAACCAATCCCTTTGCCCGGAGGAGAAAGGGCAGTTCGGACTTTCCTAAAGCTCACATGATAAAGGGTCCAGGTCAGAAATACTTGGATTGAACGCACCTGGGGAAGGTCCAAGCTCAATACTCCAACTACTTCGGCCTGTGCCGAACAATCACTTATGCTCAGCTCAGCTTGAGCTGCTTCTGAATTGGGCTAAGCTCTCTACTGCTAAACTACATCACCCATAACGTTGTAACATTTCTTTATCTAGCGGTTGAACTAACGGTTGCAGTAGGAGACAATTTATGATTAGTGTTCCTCCAATAATTACTTTACTTATTTAAAACGCTATTAATTAACAGTTCGCGTCCAAATATAATCACACTACTAAACAAGGAGAAGAAACGACTCGAGAGCAGGAAACTGTATTTCTGTAAAGCTTTCGGGTTGATTTGAGAGTGCAGATAAAGAATGGTATAGTCCGAAGGGCACTCACCCCTTCGTCAGCCTTCTCAGTGCCCGTTTGATCAAACGAGTGAGCTCTCAATCTAATTTCTTTCCAACCCCACTTGTTAGATGCACCGTGTCAAAAACTGGCTTGCAGTTCGTGTATTCCCTCCCCCATTTAAGCCCAAAGGTCGCCAAATTCTCCTCAAAAATAATATCCATACATTAATTTACTTCAAAAACCGTTCATATTCTATGTCCAACGGACTTTACCCAAGACATTTACGGACAGGTTCCCTAGACCTACGAATTAGGAAAGTTATGTAATCGATTACGACACGTTTTACCGCTTTTCCACAGATAGTTGAACCACATTTCACCCTTATAACATATTTGGTCCTCAGGTATCTATAGAAATAAACAAAAAACGAACAATGTTTATTATAGTGATCAAAACGCCAATACTCCCCCCTCCCCACCGCACGGCTGAAATGATTTGAATTAATTGTTTGTTGTATACACAGTTCTAAATAACATGACACTACTATAAAGGTTTCCTTCGTTCAGGCCGCTCTCAAGGCCTTACCCTCGTATTGTTTTACATCGCGGCAGGTGTGGGAGTGTCTGACTGGACTGAAGGCCCTGGCTGACGTCAACAGTGTAGCACTGTGCTGCTGGGGCATCAGAGTATAGAGGGAAACGAACGGGCCGATGGGCTGGCAATGAAGGGAGCCCTTTGTTGGGACTACCAGGAGCCACCTACGCAGAGAGTTTGGCAAATGGGATGATAGGTGCAGGGTTGCCCGGCCTTGGAAAGTCAAAACTATTCATCCGACTCTCCAGAGGGAGGGACAAGGAGGTGCTTGCGCAGGGGAGGAAGGATATGAGGATCATATGTGGCCTGTTTACAGGTTACTGTCCGCTGAGGTACCACCTTGTTAATATTAACAAGTGTGAGGCACAGGTATTCAGATTCTGTGAGGTGGGGCTAGAGACTGCAGAGCATGTATTGTGCATATACGACGGCATCGCGCTGTTGTGTGTTAAGGAGGCCCTTTCTTCAGCTGGAGGAAAAGGCGCTGAGTCGTTTGAGCGCCTGAAGGCATTCCTATGTTTGTCCTGGGTCTAAAGGTGTAGGCTGCGATGGTCTTTAAGGCAACCTGACTCTCCGAGATTATGTATATTCGCTTACCCTTGAGTCCATTAGTCAGGATCTCTTCTGCGCTCGCAGACTAGTATTTCCGCTTGATATATCGTGGCATACTCTCCCAGCGACTCGGCAAGGCTGAAATTGGATCCTACAATCCTCAGACTAGCTCTGTCCACCATCGCAGAACCGTCAGTGTATTATGACAATGGTAGGTGTGCTCTGGGCATATGCCTGTGGCGTTGGAGAGGGTACCTAGCTTCGCAGCCTACACCCCTCACCTGCCAGCCCCAAACAACTCAAGAGGGGGGGGGGGATTACCTACGAAACCACACTCCCCACGAAGCCAATCCCATGGCTTCACGACTTAAAGGCTCCACACTGCTGGCCACGGGCAGAAGCCCCTGTGGTACCCAGTCTATATGGCTGCACCTTGAGCAGCCTACAGACCTGAATGGGTGGGAGGCCCGGGTGTCAGAATTGCCAAGAGGCGTTCCATCGGTACCTACGCTTTATCTCCGTGGGGGTTCCGGGGATTGGACTTGCCCCCTACATCCCATGGAGAAGGGTGCCAGGCCATTTTTGGTCCTGGCCTGAACTGCGACCCCAATCTGACGAGCCGAGGACGAACTACTTGATATTCGGCCGCTCTCGACCACGATCCACCCCTTCTCACTGTAAGCTACCACTACTAACCTACATACACACTCACAACATAAATACATTCAACCCTTAATCACATTCACTCATTTTCCCGAAGGTCCAGGGGCGGACTACTCGATATTCATCCCCCCTTGATCCTTCCACTACCTATTCCAACAAGACATTACCACACATACATTCACAACACACTCACTCACATATACTTTCAGCCCTTAAATACATTCACACCAGCGGTCCAGGGATGGGCTACTTGTTATTCGACCATCCCATACACCACCCACTCAAGAAGTGTATTATGACGTTTGTATTAGTGCCGACTTTGGAGAGGGTACCTAGCCTTGTTGTGACCTAAACCCCTCTCCAGCCAACACCAGACAGCTCTGTGGGGGGATTCCCAGCAGAACCACGGTCCCCACGAGGCCAAACCCATTGGCTTCACGCCTCACAGCCACGCCCTAATAAAGGCTCCATGCTGCTGGTCGCGGGCAGAAGCCCCCGTGGTACCCAGCCTATATGGCTGCACCTTGAGCAGCCTAAAGACCTAAATGGGTGGCAGGCCCCAGTGTCGGAATTGCCAAGAGGCGTTCTACCGGTACCTACGCTTTATCTCCATGGGGGTTCTGGGGATTGGACTTGCCCCCGTACATCCCATGGAGAAGGGTGTCAGGCCGTCTTTTACGGGCCTTATGACATGGTAAGCTGCGCTTGGGGCGTTGGTGAGGGTGCCTAGCCTCACAGCCTTTACCCCTCTCCAGCCAGCACCTATCACCTCTCTAGGGGGGGGGGGGTCCCGCGAAACCACGGTCCCCCCGAGGCCAATCCCATGGCTTCATAGCCGACAGCGCCACGCTTTTAATGGCTCCACGCTGCTGGCCGCGGGCTGAAGCCTCCGTGGTACCCATTCTATTTGGCTGTACCTTGAGCAGCCTAAGGACCTGAATGGGTGGCAGGCCTCGGTGCCGGAATTGCCGAAAGGCGTTCCGCCGGCACCTACGCTTTATTTCCATGGGGGTATGAGGATTGGACTTGCCCCGCACCAGCCAAGGAGAAAGGTGTCAGGCCGTCTTTTACGGCGATCCAGTGCGTCCACTTCAGAACAGCCCTCTCTCCGTTCCGGGCCGGACAGTTCTTCCGATCTAGCATAACGTCAGTAGCAAAGACTGCCGCCTCTTCTAATTTGAACTGACTAATCGCTCCCTGGCTTGCCTTACTGGAAATATTACTGGTCTACAAACGCCTCGCCGCTCCCACCTGTGCAGTGCTTTGAATGTATATGTGGAGAGATGAGATGTTCAAAAGGACTTCCATTACAGCAGTGGGGCGACTGGCGCTGAGCTGGGTTGGGGAGGAGACGTCATAAGACGCATTTCTCTGAAAATGTAGGTACTCTTTAGAACAGAAATTTGACGCACGTCAGTTATCCCTTTGAAAAGCAGAGAAGCACTAGATGAGAAAGCAACTAATAATAAAACTAAGGTTCGCAATATATAGAACCGAATTCCATAATCGCGGTTGAAGTCAAACAAACGTAGTAATTCAAAAACTGGCTGTTTCTGAGAGATTTAAATAAGGAATGCGCATTAGCGAGTGAATTGAAAGAGCGGGTTCAAACCTTTTAGATTTATTTCACTTCCCTCACCACGATGTTCAACAGGGGGAATTTCGCACAAAGCAACATTGTTCCCGTAAAACAATTCCGCAGCGAAGAGACATCAACGTTTCACACCCCCGAAGAAATGAAGGGTGAGAGCGGCGGAGTCGGACGATTCGGAACCCTCCAGAGAAATGTCGCCGAGATTGTTGCTTCCCTGACGTTCCTCGTAACGCTGGCATCCATGAAAACTCATTTCATTTGTGTGTTCTCGTCTTGTCTCTCGTTTCCCCCGGAAAACCTCGTTAGTTATTTCACGTCTCTTCCACCTTCCAATTCATCCACAACCGTCGCCCTCCCCTCCACACCCCCATCGCCCTTCTCCCTTGCCGCAGATTCGTTGTAAAATGAAAATTATGGAATTCTCGGAAAATGAACGCATTTCCGACGAAGCTTTTCCAGTCTCGTTCAGCCAAGTCCGCGTTCCCGTCATTCCCGCTCGTTACTTAAACGCTTCGTGTCTCAAATGTTCGGCGGCGTAACGCTCCTGTTCATTACCCAAACATCCTAAACATCTTCTCTCGTAGTTAACGGGGGGAAATACGAGCTCATTAAAATCGCCGAGTGCGTCAGGTTGTTGAGGAATTATACATCATCGGCCTTTTTGATGATAATTAGATAAAAATCTCTTTTCGAAGTTTAGAGATCTGCTCGCTCTTCAACCATTTCATTCGCTTTTTTAGAGGCAGATTGAGCAAGTTCAATGTTCTGAATGTTGCGTTTCATGAAGTTAGTAAAAAAGCCAGTTTAACGTTCTACAGGCACTGGGGAAGCCGAACGAGGAAAAAATATTATGAGTAACTAAAAATGCTGCAAAGTATTTTACCATTATTGCGCAGCCTGAAGCAGTCTTGCACCTCCGAGGCCTATCTTATTCGATTCAGTATCTAAAAATACTAATAAACGATACGAAACACGACCTGACTACGAGATTAGCAATTGGAGTAAGACGATGAAACGATAACGTTCACTATATTGTCCCTTCGGGTAGTAGAATTTGCCTCACTATGTATTGTGATTTCACCATTTTCGATCTAGACGCAGTACTACACCTCTGAGACCTGTCATATTCGCCTCGGCGCAGAAAAATATCTAGGGCGGAATGCCGAACACGATGGTAATGAACGTAAAACTGCCCAAGCCGATTGGAAGTCGGAATGAATAACAAGTAATGAGCCACTGTGACGTACGTAAAGTGCGCCATAAGTTGTATTCCATGGCGTGACCGGTTGAGAAGATTATAAATTGGAAATACGTTGGCAAAAGACCATTTCATCCGGACGCCACCAGGTGATTCGACATATACACCAGTGTTCGACGCAAAGCGTCGAAGTGGTCATAGTCTTTGACCTCGGACTTCCCCGCGTCATTATCTCCAACTGCCTAATTGTCTCCAACTATTTCAATACCTGCCCCTCACCTGCGGGTCCTCCAGCCCCGTTTCCTAGGTTTTCCCCTTTCTTTATTTCTTTCTCCCAATTTCATTTTCCTATCGACGACAGAGCTCTTCTAAAATCATTTCTGCTTCCAACTACCACCCCAGTAACTTCTCACTCGCTCATACGGTTGCCCGCGCCAGTTCACGCGTTCCGAGTACTGGCCTTGTGTCACCCATTTGTACTCCATCTCACCTCAATTTTAATTCAACTCAATTCCGCACGAACGTATAATACAGTCCTCCTCACGCTCACTGAGTTTCAGTTTTATTGCGATCCTCAGCGCGACCCAACACAGTGTTATGAGGGGGGTGGGGGATTTTCTGAGCAACATCCCACGAGTACCGCTTGAATCTTGCTTTCCTTGTCCAGCATCCTCACGATAGCTCCAAATTTAAACTGAACTGGCTGAATGTGAAACAACTGGCACCAATGTTCGATCGGATGATTATAACTGCAATACGCGTTGTTTTACACCGCATTTCTGTATAAACTGTACTTTTTTGGCCAAATAAGACTCAACTAGTAACTGCATTAGAGCTATAAATACGGTATCAAATGTGACAGAGTACCTGTACATGTTGTACAGCGCACGAGTGGGGGAGTTTGAGAAATGAATGATTAAGAATATGAGAGAGGGCATCACTTCGTATTTTCGCGATGCAAGTGGATCTCTAAATTAGTGAACTGGTTGCAGGAAAGGAGAGTGGAAAATGAGTGAGTAGCACAAGAGCTGAGTGTGTTGGAGAGGAAGTAAATTATGTTGGGGAGAGGGGAGGATATTGTGGAAAGTCCGAAAAGGGGAAAAGCCGTTGTCTGCTTGGGAAATAACTGAAGAGGCAAGCCGGACTTTCCCGCAGCTACAGGCAAACAGCTTCAAGTCTCAGAAATATGTGAGAAAGCCTGAAACAAGGACTTCCTGTTAGGGGAATGTGCGGAAGTCCCGAGCTCGAAATTTCAACATTGGCCTGTGCCAAACACATGTGTCAGCTCTAAACTTATTTTGGAACAGCGTCAGAGTGCTGATGGTTGGAATAGAGTGACTATTTCATTAACGATTCGAGTCAAGTATTGCGAGGATGAATGGGAGAGCCTTTACAGGAGTAAAATCTCTCAACTTTCCTCATCCAGACATACACTCCAGCTACTGAACTAATATGTTTTCTGCTTACTTCATATGATCTCTGGATCGTTATCGATGTGTGAATTGCCCGTTGATATCTTGAAATGCAGAGTGTGTATAAAAAGTACCTGGACTAGTCTCGGAAAAATATACTTATACCAGATATTTCGCAAAACCTTTAAAAATGATTCTTCAAAGCACATCCCCTGGGTGTCGACACACTTTTGCCTTCGGCTATTCCATGATTCGAAGGCTAGCCAGTTTCCGGAAGGTCCTTCGAGGCAAACACATAAGCCTCGCTTACTACATTGTTGGGCGAGGTTTTGAATGAGCGATACGCCCAAGGAACACTTCCCAACAGGTGATGTCTGGATTGTATTTGTAAAAACAAAGTAAATAATATCGTGTGGGCCTACCGAAAGAATAAATTAAGGCAATATTAAAATGAACAAAATTCTTCTAAAGATAAATAAAGCAGTGCAGTCGGAAATTGAAGGTGGATGCAGATGGTGTGTCGTGACGTCGCGGACGAGAAGACGATTGAGGTGGTGAGAGGCGGACGTGACGAAAATACGAGATTAAATTTTTAGGACAATACATTGATCCGCTGGTACCAGACAATGTGCCAAAGGTACTTTACTGATCTTCACGAGCGTGGCCTCCTGGAGGTTTAATAACGTGGGGAAGAGCGAGGTGTACAAGGCAACGATGGGCAGGAAAAGGTGAATGACGAGAAAAAGTTTGAAAAGACGAGATTCGGCAATGAGGTGACGTAATGATGGTGACTGCAAAGCAGTGTCATGATGGGATCGATCTTGGGTTGTGAATCATGCAGTGCTTGCTTTGCTCGGCTGACGGAAATGAACTTCCACTCGCGGGAACGATGGGAGCAGGAGACATTCTGGACTGAGGTGGGCGCCCTGCGGTGGTACACCAATGGTTCAGTCATGGGAGGCAGAGCTGGACTGGGCATTGTTGGGCCCAATTACAGTCTGGCTAAGCCGCTGGGAGAGTATGCCACGATATTCCAAGCTGAAATCCTAGCTATAAAGATCTGCGCGGAAGAGATCGTGTCTAAGGAACTCAAGGGCAAGCGGATCTACATATTCTTGGACAGCCAGGCCGCTTTAAAGGTCATCGCAGCCTATAGCTTCAGGTCCAGGCTGGCATGGCAATGCCTTCATGCGCTCAAGCAGCTCGGCGCCCACAAATAGGCTTTCCCTCATCTGGGTGCCGGCTCACAGGGGGCATGAGGGCAATGAAAAGGCTGACCACCTTGCAAAGAAGGGCACAGAAGCCCTACCCATTGGGCCTGAACCTCGGGTAGGTATGTCCAAAAGTCGCCTGGTGGCCCAATGGGAGACACAGAAAAATAGCGCCCATTGGCATCGCCAGCCACGACTTAGACAAAGGAAAAGGCTTGTTACACCTTCTGGTCGAAGGACAAAGGCGATGCTGACACTCTCCAGGAGGGATCTGAGGGTCTTGATTAGCTTCCTCACCGGACACTGCCCACGCAGGTATCACCTCAACAAGATGAGCATCTCAGAGGCGGTGGAATGTAGACACTGTGGTGAGGAGGACGAGACGGCGGAGCCTATCCTATGTGAGTGCCCTGCCTTAGCAGTCAAACGCTTTGGATACTTTGCCCAGGGGTTTATTGAGCCCCATATCATAGCGGAAGCTGCTGTGAAGACATACTTGGCTTCATAAAGGGGGCGGGTATGTACGATGCCTTTTACTAAGGAAGGGTCAGTGTCACAAATGGTCCACACACGGCCGCAGTGACAAAGGGACTTGTCCCGCACGCCCTCGGAAAAGAGAAAAAAAATTTGTCAAAAGTACTTTACTGATCTCCACGAGCGTTGCCTCCTGGAGGTATAATAACGTGGGGAGGAGCGAGGTGTACAAGGCAACGATGAGCAGGAAAAGGCGAATGACGAGAAAAAGTTGGAAAAGACGAGATTCGGCAATGAGGTGACTGCAAACCAGTGTCATGATGGGATCGATCTTGGGTTGTGAATCATGCAGTGTTTGCTCGGCTTACGGAAATGAACGTTGGCGAAAATTAGAGAGGAGATGATTTGAAGTCAACATTGGTGAACATGCACTCACAGTCCCAAGGCGGTGTCCATTGAGGGAGGATTTCACTTTCGGGTTTCAAAATGTCTGCTGGGGCCTAGTCGGGACTAAAGGGTGGTTGGGAGATCGTCAACGATGCCTTTGGAGGTCCTGCAAGCTAACATTCGCCTCGGCTTTTTTTCGTCCGTCAATATCTTGGGCATCTCCAAATGTTTAGCGATGATAGCGTGCACTGTCGTTTTATCGATTCCAGTTTAATCTGAGATCATGCGCCCACTTAACCGACGGTCTGAATGTAGCGCTTCACGCTCACGATGCACGTTTTCGTCGGTTCTCGTCCTCAACGCTTTCTCGGGCACCTTTGAAGAGCTTGTGCGAGTTAAATATAGCTCGTGTCATGCTCTGATCCTTGTACACTTGGCGAATGAAGTTTTCCATAGTAATCGCGTACCTGTGTTCGCCGCATTTTGGGCCTGCACTCGACCGAGGTTCACAAAAAAAACGAAGCCTCGCAGGCGACTGATTTTCGGCACATTTTGAAGGTCAGTGTGACGTAGTCACGTCAAAGAAAGACTAGTCCCGTTACTTTTTATACACACTCTTTATTGATTCATGTTAAATTTTAAGAACTTCCCACTCCCCGATTTTGCCGGTTAATGACTATTTTGGAGAAGTTTGGTAGGTCACGGGATAGTGGAGCTCATGTCGCACACATATATTCCGACTTTTCTCTCCTAAAACCAGTATGGGCCGAAGGCGTTGATGAAGTCATGTCCGGTGCAGCAAACAAGTTATAATTGGTTTAGGAAAAATAGTATTACGTGTATTGTGCTCAACACACAAAAGGAGGGGCGTCAACAATCACAATCTTCACGAATCATTCACTTTTGTGATTCAAGTGACGGGGCCTTGAAGTTCGATAACTTGGATAGGACTCGAGAAAAACAGGTTCGCCAGTTTACAGAGAGCAATCATCTTTTACTCGGTGACGTTAAATCAATGAATTCAGTCCTCGTTCCACCGCTCCTTTCAAATCAGCTTCCTCTCCATCTCAAACGGTCTTATCTTCTCACCTGATTCCTTGTTCCTGGCGATCGGAGAGGGCTCGTGGAATGAAGAAGAAGGAGGCGGCGGCGGGGAATGATTGCCACTCCATTAAGGAGTCGTCCTTCAAAACCAAAACGCCTGCAGGGGTTCCAGTTTAATGGATTTCCCGTCAATTGTGACGAAGAAGGGAGGGAAACTGGTTGGTGGCAGGAGGGAGAGGAGACAAAACGACATTTCCGACTTTATTAGCCGTCATAACGCTGATAATGCGCTCATCTCATCCCCACTTTCCATCAACCGCGTCCAAAGGGCACTCACTTCCCGCTGATGGAATGAAAGCAGCAACCGAGTTAACGTCACGAAACTCAACTTGAAACGAGTTCGCGCTGACTAAATGAGTTTAGGCTGCTTTCGGATGAACTCGAAAATGCGTGCGAAGCTCATACGCGCTGCAGTAAATTCTATTCAATAATTTTATATGCACGCGAATGTTGTAGATGAAAACTGGTACTATATTTATTACGCATCTCCTACTAATGCCACAAACTTTATTGAATAATCAGCTTCTAAGTCGTTCGTGGGACACTTGAAGTGATTTTTTTTTTCTGGCAGGGGCGCGTTTAGGGGTCTGGAATTCGAGGGGAAACTTTGTTAAAAGATTAGAACGAGGGTAGGGTCGAATGCAGAATTTCTGGGTTGCTCCTAATTAATTTATAACCGTCATCAAACTTGTATTGCGTAGGTAGATCAATGAACTTTCAACTCGATTTTTGTAACTTTGGTTGACCGATAGCAACGTGTTGCGAGGCGATTGGAAATGTTGGAAATGGCCAAAATTAAAAAGCTCTGATCCTACAGGTATACGTACCCCTGCGTTTTCTCGGAATTAATTAATTAGTTAAATAATCTTAGTCTTTGACCACTGCAGGTCTGTTTCCGTGACAAATGCTTGTTCTTGAACCCTCGACGTGGGTTACAACAGTCTACTGTCATGGAACTTGCGGTTTTACTATCATGCAACTGGCCGGACCCTGCAGCATCCATCGAACTCAGAGCTGCGGAGGTACGGCAGGTATTTGGTCTGTGTGTCATTGCAGATAAGTGGCCACCTGGAGGTCTGATACCATTTGTGATGTGTCCAGTGGTTTGATATTACAATAGTTAGTGTCTGAGCCCAATATACTCAATCAGACAAGAACTCACTAAACTCACCTCGAATATAAAATGAATAAGTCTTCTTGAGGAAAAAAAGAATAAAATGATAATAATAACGTAATAAGACCATTTTTGAATTTATTCGATTAAATAGAATTGAAGTGTACCGCCTGACTCCCTTTAAGGGCACCGGACGATCGTGGTCTAGTGGTTAAGACATTGGTTCATAATTATAATTGAGACCTACTGTGGAGCAATCTGCTTCCTCGGGGGACGGAAATGGAGAGAGAGCTCGGGTTTTTGGTGGAAGCCTCGGCGATCGTCCTTTGCTGAGCAAGCACTCTCGATTCGGCTAACTCCGTATTTGGGCTACTCGCCACCTCAAATTCAGTTCTCAAGCCGGTACCTTATCTAACTATCACTCCTCGTGCTGGTGATATGGTTGACGGCAAGGAGGAGAAATGAGAGTGAAGCCTTCTCTTTAGGGGGAGAATGCTGATGCACAGTCCTTCGTCTCGATAGCGCCGTTCCTTGGGCGGTACAGAAGTAAATGAATTGAACTCTTTCCAATATTTAATCAATGTAACCTAATTTGCTCAGGTCGTTATTAAAGACAATATCGGGACAATGGGTTAATAAACAGGGATTTGCTCACATTTATCCAACAATATCCAAGCGAGGGAGGAAAACACAGAACTTAAAAACTCTGGCTGATAAGGGAGAGGCTCGATTGATGCGTCGCAGGGCGTGTGAAGAAGCAGAATGAGCATAAAAAGCTTGAAGCCTCGCAAATATACTCACTCATCCTTCCAGCATGGTAGAGAGCGCTTAGGAAGGAGAGCCGACGGCAATAGGCTATATCCTTCACACATCTGGAAGGTGTTATTAATTTGGTTTCCCACCTCATCTAACCTGAACATGGATGGCTAGTTTCAAAGGGACAGATCAACTGTGACCACGTTTCTTAGCCATCACCTTCTTTGCGAACTCGGCGAAACGGTTATAAGCTTGCTGTGTAGCAGTCAATGATGCTAAGGTCGTTTGCCCACCCAACAACCGTCGCTCACTGTTGTAGAAACTACAGTGGAGCAGCACATGGTTCCGTATTTCCTCCACACTGGAGGCACAAGACATGCGTGACGGAGTGTCTTTGCGAGAAAAGAAGTGGAGCCACGCATTGAAGTCGCCATGTCCTCTTAGGCTGCTTAGGTGCAGTGATTGACGGTCCATTTGAGAGTACCCTTGATCGGCTGGTGTAAGTGATCTGGACGCAAAAGCAATAGGGCGTTACAGTATAGCACGAATCCTATCCCTCATCATTGATGGAACTGAACGCCCTATTGCCTTTGCGTCCAGATCACTTACACCCGCCGAGCAAGGGTACTCTAATAGACCGTCAATCACTGCACTTAAGCGGCCTATGAGGACATGGCGACTTCAATGCGCGGCTCCACTTCTTTTCTCTCAATGGAACATTTATATCAAAATCTTTTTGCCAGTCCCTTCGCTCTAATCACTGACAATCAACCTCTTGTTTGAATCCTCCACCAGAATGCCAAAATCCTCAAAATGACGTCAGCACACTTACAGAGATACGCAGGATTCATCTCAGGATTTAATTATTCAGTCGCTTTCAAAAAGGGTATCGAACACTCAAATGAGGACGATAGTGGAGCATGAGGGAGTAGGTGAGAGCTGAGAAACGAGTGGTCATGGGCAACATGGTTGACAAGTGGAGAGAGAAACGGGACCTTCCCCCGCTTTGGGCTGAACTCCGTGCGGATCTCACCACAGAACAGAAACTTGCCACTAGAGAAATGGCAAGCGAGATGGGAATCCTCGTCACAGGGACGTGATACGTAGGAGTTCTTCCCCAACATCCGTGAACGTCTTTCAAGAAAATGGGTTGAGCCAGACCACTGGACGAGCCAGTTCCTCATGGGACATGGTGACTTCAATGCGCGGCTCCACTTCTTTTCTCTGAAAGACTCTCAATTATGCACGTCTTGCGCCTCCAGTGCGGAGGAAACAAGAAACCACGTGCTGCTCCACTGTAGTTTGTACAACAGTGAGCGACGGTTGTTGGGAGGGCAAACGAACTTAGTAGCGTTGACAGCTACAAAGCCGTCAACCGTTTTTCAGAGTTCGCAAAGAAGGTGATGGCTAAGAAACGTGGTCATAGTTGATCTGTCCTTTTGAAACTTGCCACCCAAGTAAATAGTTAGATAAGGTGGGAAACCAGATTAAGAACTCCTCCCCGACGGTACGAGATTCCTCAGGTCACCTCTGTGCCGTAACACACGGGCAACAGCTCTCTACTGGGAGGCTGGCTAACGACCAAATACCTGCGGTACCTTCGCAGGTCTGAGTTCGGTGGATGCTGCAGAGGCCAGCCTCTTGCACATTAGCGAAACCGCAACTTCCATAACTGATATAACCCTCGTCGAGGGTTTTGGTACAGTCATCAAATAAGGAAACAGAGCTTTGTTTTTGGGTTCAGTCAGGGCAGAGAGGCAAAGAATGGTGGGAAGTGGATAATTTGACAATCTCAAGAGGGAAAATCCGTTGTCGGCTTCTGCAGCCGCAGACAAAAGGCTTCAGGTCAGGAAGTCTTTGACTCGATGTTCGGGGTAGGCTCGAAACAAGGACTTGCCGTTAGAGGCCTGCGCTAAAAAATGATGCTTTTCTCATTTTATTATGTTAACCAGACTGAGGGGTTACGCCATCGCCTGTTCTAAACTGAAGGAATCTGCTCAGTTTGCGTTAAAAAAAAATTCGACAGGCGTGTTTTCGTTGAACGTGTGAAGACGCGACGATGAGGTGTTTCCTGAATAGAACTCTTACGAACTAAATCCAGGCTTAACTTGTTTACTTGGTACCTACCTGATGTTTGTTGGGTTGATTTGGTGCATTATTACACCTATTCATTCACTATGTTTATTACATGATTGGTTAATATTGCTGTTAATTATCCCTATGGGTCAAATGTTTGTGACGTCGGCCTTATTATCGTTTTAATTCGGGCCTCTGGCGGGTTCATGTATAATGAAACATTTGAAGTACGATCGATCAGAGTTATAGTTGCGGTATGGTCGCTTGAACGACGAACTTTGTCTTAGAAGTCGGATATCGAACGGTTATAATACAATTTGCTTTGGAGTTTGGTTAGTAATTAGTTGAGGAATCTTTTCCTTCCACAACTCCGTACGAACAATGTTCTGTATTCCTCGGAACTAACATATAACAATCCACACAACCTACAACTCGACGGACCTTCAGTTTGTCGAGTGTCGCAAAACGGCTGCGGAAATAACCCGAAAATCGAAAAAGTCGAGGCAGGTGATTGGTATTCATCCGGGTGAGTGCTATTGAGCGATTTATAAGGTCCTGCGGCAATTGGATTGAAGATGAGAGGATGGCGTGAAAGTCTGCAGTAGAAAATTGAAGGAGCGCGGGAATGATATTTGATACGCCTTCGCGTGGGCTGAATCAAAGTGCCAAAAGACAAATTATATTAAAACTGTAAGACACAGAGCTGGTCCTGGTGCCCACGCGAAGCATGGTGTCTCTTCTTTCCATTACTGTGGAGGCTACGGAGCTGCAAACGAGGGATGCAACGCGATATTTGGGGGTAATCGTGGATACCAAGTTGTCGTTTGGTTACCACATCTGGCAAGCAGCAGATAAAGCTGCCACAGTAACAACGGCTCTTACTCGCTCACGGGCCGTGAGCATGCACAAGGCGGATCCTTATGACTGTTGTGCACTCTATCTTCTTATATGGAGCGGAGGTGTGGGCTGATACGATGGCATCGCCTTGATGATGTGCAGTGGTGGTGCGCCCTCCGCATTGCTTGCTCGTTCCCCACAGCCACAGGTGCTGCTGGTGGCGAGTGTTATCCCAATCCGCCTTCTGGCAGCTGAGCAGTGAATTCACTCCTGTCTGTTGAGAACCAGCCTGGAACCGTTTAGCACATTGCATCAGGTTAGCACTCACGCCTCTCTGCGATAGCAGCGTGTCGCCATTCCCATACATCCCATACATACCCAGCAGTTTGGGAGGTTCAGGAACTGTCTTTCCCTCGTGTCTTCATTCTCGATCCCTGCTAGCTACTGGCCCGGATCAGCAAGCTCTGTTCTCTTCTGGCTGAGCATTGCCCTGGCATATTGGGCAATGCACCCTATTATTCTCTAATTGCAGCATGGAGCGTAAGAGTGCCTCTCCAGTGAGGTGATTAACCATGTAATTCCACTGTGTGCCTCCAGCGTGACACCTCTGGCGCGAGAAAGTGGCGTGGGATGACTTCTACATCGTCCCTCGTTGCCCTGCAGTGCAGGTAATTTGGGCTTGCAGCCTTTCCGACTCAAGGCCCTAAAGCTCTATGTCCTGTTAAGAACTGTGTGAGGTAGAAATCCACCTCACTGTGGCGTCCCGAGCCATGGACCAAGTGCTGGAACTGGCTGCCGGATACGCCACCCTTCTCTGACGCGTTTGAATGTACGTTACGTTATTTTGGTTGTCTGCCTTTCACAAAATCAAAATATAATGTTCTTTGCAATCAGGCAACTATCTGACGTATTTTTCACTCAGTTCGTATGAATCTTAACTTGTGATTGCGATGTGGGGTCGTTCTTGACTGTAGAAGTTAACTCTGGTGTAGATTCTTGAGAGTCAGTCAGGATGAATCAGGAATTAAGCATCGTCAGGGTTATAAGATAACACAGCAGGCAATAGAGTTACATTAAATTAAAAGGAACTTATAAATAGACATTGGACTGAATTATTGTTGAAAAACATGGCTCGGGAAATTGCAAATGGTTACTTAACATAATGACATTCGGAGAGAAGCAGACCTTAATAGTAAACAACAGATCAGACATCTTACTGGTATTTTTAGATGCTGAATCGAATGGGAATGGTCTCGGAGGTGTGAGACTAAGCCAAACTGTTCAAGAAAATAATCAACCGTTGTGTAATAATTTGCAGGGTTTTTTTGATGCGCTCTCCGAAAATTTTGATGTGTGATCTGAAAATATTTGAGGTGTGCTGCAGACAGCTACTGTCAGGACGTACCTGTCGCTGTTTCATTGAGTTTTTCAGGCCTTCTCCAAATCGTCTGTCATACCCTTAACACATTCTTAGCACACCTACAATATTTACGTACTCGGCAATAGTTGAACCTTTCAGTACGTACGTACTTGAGAAAATTTCTTCTGAAACATATTGGTTGGGTGCACGAGAGGGCGAGAGTTGAAGATCGAAAATAAAAGAAACTCAGTGAGCCTGAGGAGGACTGCATTAAATGCAGTGGGGTGAGTAGAGTTTGTGTACAAAAGGGCGACACAAGAGGACGACTCAGAAATGGCGAGAAGGAGATAGCAAACTGTGTGGGAGGAGAATAGATATAGGAAAGCGTCTGAGTAGGGACAGAATTTTGGGAGGAGCTGTCCCTTGTGGAGAGGAATCTGAAATTGAGGAGAGGGAAAAGATAGGAAAACCACTTCAGGGAAATCCGTGGAGGTTAGAAATAACCGCGGAGGTGGAGTTTCTGCAGGTACGAGGGGGTAAGGGGTGACAATGACTTCATCATTAAGGGACAGAGAGACGAGTGTGACCTTCACAGGAGTTCGTAGCTGATTGAATTTTGGGAGGAGCTGTCCCTTGTGGAGAGGAATCTGACATTGAGGAGAGGGAAAAGATAGGAAAACCACTTCAGGGAAATCTGTGGTCGTTAGAAATAACCGCGGAGGTGGAGTTTCCGCAGGTACGAGGGGGTAAGGGGTGACAATGACTTCATCATTAAGGGACAGGGGTCCCGTGAAGGCAAGTGCGGGGACATCCGAGGTCAAAAGACTCAGACTGATTTGACTTGCGTCGAACAATCTTCTTTTTGACTACCATTGTTTAGCGCAGGTCAGGCGAAATCAGCACAGAAGTTCACTTTCGTCGTACTTGCATTTCACTTTCCACCCATTTCTAAACCTTTTTACCTGGTAACTCTGGAAAAGTGTTTATTATTCTCCTTCTCGAAAAAATCTTGTGTACAGCCTCATTGATTCTCTGCGTTTGAGCACGAACAGCGCAATAAGTTCTGGAACCCTAAGTTCTACCACTTTCTGCCGTAGTGAAGTGGTGTTTGGCCGAGTGAAAAATAAATTGAGCGGTGAGTTTATGTAGAGCTGAGGAATGTGGTGTGATTCGTCGCACATGATATTTTGTTCATTATAACGTGAAGGCCTAGATGTAGACCAGTCTATTGTGGGAGCAATCTGAGGATATTAATGCTTCGGCCGGGGGATCTATCTCGTCGTGCGGTTTTTTCACACTAAGTGCGGATACAAGGAGTGTGGGAATGTCTAGCATTTCCCGCAAAGCGCCGGAAACATTCGCGTTTGACGTATTTCAGGGAACAAGAATTTTTTTTAAAAAGCATTTCCAGCATATTTGCGTAATAAAGGGGCTCACCCGCCCGTATTTTGTTTCTCATTCGGTAAATAACTCCGAGCTCCATAAAATTTTGGTTTATTCTCTTCTCTTTCTTCCCTTTCTCGCCCCTCCAGACCTCGGGTCACATCCCTCTCGACTGACTTCTCGCCTCTTCAAACGAACGAGTTCCCCGAAGTGGAGTTTTAATAATGAATTCCGGAGGTATAAATCCTTTGATGGGATGAGTCTGCCTCTTTTCTGGGTTGAGAATCGCGAAGGAATGCGACCATCCGCTTCTTCTGCGGTGCTTGCCTGCACCTCGTTATTAAGCCGAATCCCTTTGAACCTTCTCCTCACACCTAGTGCTCTTTTTTTTCCCCCAAGCTCGCGCTTACCCCCAGAGGTCGTTTTCTTACTGCCCGCTCGACCCCTTTCTGCTCTGGGATTTCCATTCATTACTCAAGTCTTTTAACCATTAGTCTTCCTCGCGCCACCTCCCATTGCTTTGCGTTCTACTAATTAATTAAGCATTGGAGCCCCCGCAAACCCTTCCCCCCTCCCCCTTTCCAGTTGATCGTCATGTACTCGTGCATGCGTGTTTCCCGACACACTCCCTTAATTTCCTTTACCCTTTTTCCCCCGTTTTATTTGTGTGCTAACTTGAGTTAAGTGGTGTCCAATTATCCCTTCACCTATTTCCTCGCTAGCATTTGTGGCCGCTTTCTCATTTTTTTTGCAATTAGCGTCTGCGAATTACGTAAGTTGTGTACTTGGCAAAAATACTGCTGCCGTAAAACTAACAACTATCTTCACAAACCTACGTGTAGAGCTAGTTTAGAAATTGTCAGAACGGGAATATAATTCCAGTACGTGGAGAAACAGAGTGGGTTTGAGTGGTCATTAACTTGACGAGTTCTATTCAGCGAAACATTCTGTAAAGCGAGTTGAGACTACCCAATTCAAGGGGTTGTCGAGACACGAAGGATATGATGGGATAGTTTTTTTAATATATTCTCCTCAGCCTCAAAAAACAGGAACGTTATCTTTACGTTTCAACGGCAACTGAGTCCGAAAAATGTCGACGGGCGAAATAACAAGATTGAGGGCAAACCATCGTATGAAATCGATTCAAATTCGATATTCGAAATCGGTCCAAAACTAACTTACTGATCAAATTGCGTTCCGCTACCCAAAGGGTAAAGAAAGTATTGTAATAGTGCCCAAAGTCGGGTTTCCTACAGATCTTCACGTTTTGAGCCCTACTGAATCCAAAAAACCTAGTTTCGGCCCCTGGCCCGTGAGTGTGTGTGTGTGTCTGGAGAAGGACTGAGGCCTGGCATCGTTGCCTTTGGTCCCGACCAGTCTGCAGTGATCCTGGATGTCCATGTATTATCTGGCAGCCGGGATCTTGCGCTAACTTGCCAAGGCAAGAAGCGCAAATACGGCAGGACGGATCTTCACATGGCGGTTTTCGGAAGCTCGTGGAGATCAGGGTTGCAGCATTGACCGCGTCCTGGCGTAGTGTGTGGTACAAGAAAAGTGCTGAAAAGGTGCGTCGGCTGGGTGTTTTTAGCAGGCGTTCTCCGCGGTATCACCGCCCGCGTGTTGCTCGGGTCGTACCTTAACTGGTGGTCGTTCTATCGTGAAACATTCTCTCATCCTTCTTTTCTTCCCCTTCTCGATACTTCCATCCCTAGAGCCGGCATTGGGTAGTCTGGGCGCCCTCCCCATTTCCTCACTTATTATTTATTTAGTTTCTCCTTCTTGGGTGCCACTGTCCCACTTTGGGGGGAACAAAAATAATAATAATAATAAAGAATAAATAAAAAATAGCTCGATTTGTGGGAGAATGGCTGGACCGATCAAGATGGTTCTTTTTTTTATTTTGTTCGTGATTTTTTCTAGTCGTGAAATTTTAGGTTATGGGCGATTTGGGTCGATGGAAAAGGCGTGTGGAGAACAAAACCCCTGTAAATTATTACACAATGGTTTATTATCCTCATGAACAGCTTGACCTGGTATTAGTACTTCCCCATCCCATTCGACTCAGCATCGAATACTAGTAAACCATACGATACATGTCCTGGCTACAATGGAACTACGGAAACAAAACGTCTGATGATTTTGTCCCGTCGTCGGGGAAATTGGAACGGGGGCGCTCGAAGCGAACCCGTTGTGAGGCGAAAGGGGAGTTGAGTGGCGGCGTTGTTGGGGGTGGTTTTTTAATGAGAGAGGCGGGGAGGGAGGGAGTTCAAACGACGAAACGTTGACTTCAGCTGTAGTTCCCGCGTTATACTGCGTTTTGTTAATTTTTTAACCGTTTTTTGCCCATTACAACCACGGGCTTCGTCAGATCGGATTGCCGAGATGGCGGGCACAACTAGATACCAAATCGGATTTTCGTGCGAAAGAACGAATTTTTTAGACCACGTTAAAGGCACAAAACGGCCCGGATGGCGGACAGCGGACGGCGGATGGACATTGCAAATTTGGAATCTCCAAGTCTTGAAACATAAAGTATCAAATTTTGAGGGGAGTTGTAAAAAATTTTTCGTGACTGAAAACATAGGGTTATTATTCAGAATGAATAATAAAACGAAATGTATCAAAAGCTAAGGGTTTGTGCATTATTTTCGGAAACGGCTCAAACGCTTTCCACCGAACTCTCAGGATGTTTCCAAATTGTTAATACCTATATATTGTTCTCAACAAACTTTCCTCTGACAGTCCATTAAATAGAGATAAAAATGAAAATGTGTCGAAAATAAAGTCTTTTTTTCCCTAGTAATTGTAAACAGCTCGGCGCTCGTAACAGGCTCTCCCTCATCTGGGTACCGGTTCATAGGAAGCATGAAGGCAACGAAAAGGCTGACCGCCTTGCGAAAAGGGGTACAGAACCATACGTGGGCATGACGAAAGAGTCACCTGTACCGTTTGGTTGCTCAATGGGCAACACAGAAAAACAGCGCCCATTGGCATCGCCAGCCACGATTAAGTCAAGCGAAAAGGCACTTCACGCCTTCCTGTCAAAGAGCATAGGCGATGCTGACACTCTCCAGACTCTGAGAGTTCTGACAATCTTCTTCACTGGGCACTGCCCACTCAGATATCAACAAGATGGGCATCTCAGAGGCGGTGGAATGCAGACTTTGCGGTGAGGAGGAGGAGGAGACGGCTGAGCATATCCTACGTGATAGCATAGGCCACGGAGCGGATGGTCTGTGATAAGCTGCAGGAGGGAGGTCGAGTGTCTGTATTGGACTAGGGAAGCGGATGCGCCCCAACGTATAATAACTAAAATATATAATTGACAGTATACGTTCGGTGTACTAACCCAACGTTTCACATTCTGTGTAATCCTTCATGTTACCGTACAAAGATCTTGTGTTTTCTTGAAGATTTGTTCTTTCGTTTAAAAATTATTAAATTTGTTGGTTAAAGTGAGACATAACAATTTCCTTCACCGCCAATAGAATAAATAATCGATATGTTAGGAGCCATGAGTCTGAAAATGGGGAGAATGGGTCATCCCAACACAACTGTCGCTACATATGTCAACTAATACAACGACAATTAACTCCTTCGTCAGCTCATCTTATTCATGCATCAGTTGAAACATGGAACAAAAATAGCTCTATATGCGTAGCCTGAAGAGGGAACTTGTAAGAAACGGGTGACGTACGCTGTAACAGACAAGGCAACCAATCGAACGAGTCAATATGTTCCGTTATTCCACTTCACTCACTCTGGAGGAAGTGAAAGCTGATGCCCATTTCTGATGGCGCAGTCACAACAATACTAGTTCTCGCCTTACAACCCCGATGTTTATATCGCCTCGCCTCGCTCGTATCACTGCATCAAAGGCTATTGCAGCCTACAGTTTTAGGTCCAAGCTGGCATGGGTATGCCTTCATGCGCTCAAGCAGCTCGGTGCCCATAATAGGCTCTCCCTCATCTAGGTGCCGGCTCATAGGGAGCATGAGGGCAACGAAAAGGCTGACTGCCTTGCGAAAAGGGGTACAGAGTCCCTACCCATCGGGTTTGAACCATACGTGGGTATGACGAAGAGTCACCTCAATCGTCTGGTGGCTCGATGGGAGACTGAGGAAAACAGCGCCGGGTGGCATCGCCAGCCACGATTAAGACAAGCGAAAAGGCTCGTCACGCCTTCCTGTCAAAGGGCAAAGGCGATGCTGACACTCGTCAGACAGGATCTGAGAGTTCTGACAAGCTTCTTCACCGGGCACTGCCCACTCAGATATTACCTCAACAAGATGGGCATATCAGAGGCTGTGGAATGCAGACTTTGCGGCGAGGAGGACGAGACGGCAGATAACATCCTTGTGAAAGCCCTGCCTTGGCAGCCAAACGTTTCGAATTTTTCGCTCCCGGGACTATGTACGACCGGGTATGTACGACGCCTTCTACTAAGAAAGGATCAGTGTCACAGTGACAAAGGAACAAAAATTGTTTTTCGCTGGATTACATCAATCTTATGGAGTGTCTTCTAGCAACCTACGAGTATCCCACATTACGTTCTCCGTAATTATTTCTGTATCTACGTTGAACTGAGATATAAGCCATGATAGTTCGGAAAACGAGACTTTTCGAACATTAATTTGCCGGTTTTCCGACTCAACTTACTAATACCTACATTTTGTCCTCGATAAATGTTCCTGTGGAAATGCGTTGGACGACGATGTAGCTTCCATACGTGTAGCAGGTCGTCAAATATCCGGGGGTTGCGGAAAGTTGTGTTGCTACGAGCCAGATTTTTTTTTTTTCCAAAAACCAAAATAACACGGAAATACGAAACATGTGAGGGAGAGGGAGGCATGAGACAGCCTGTTTATTTGAAGTAAGACTGTTGAGGCAAGCTCAAATCTGTGCAGAACTTTCTTCGGCCTCACTTTTCGTGGCTTTAGCTTCTAATCCCACCTATTTCGAGCTTGTTAAATGAGGAGCATTTGATTTATATTGAACGTAACTTCTGAAGGTGTTTCTTCTAGAATTTGAACGAACTAACGTAATTTTTTAAATTTTTTTCAGGCATACCGCACAGCTGCTCTGGCACATCACTGATACGAAGGTAAGAGACTGCGATTATTTTGGTCAATGGCTTGCGAGTTCACCTAAGGAACTATTTTTAGATTCAGAACAAAAATCATTAAAATTCAGCCAACTTAATTTCTGTAGAAACTTTGACACTAATTTGTCACAATTTTCAACGATTATTGAAGTGAAACTTCTATATAGTCTTGGGATTTTTGAGTCACGAAAATCCGTTACCAGTCACGTGGTAGGGCAAGACGACGGCGAGAGCAGGTGTAGCAGCGACAGAGAAAGGGAAGGCTATGGGCGGTGGAGAGAGGGCAACTGCGTAATGCGCAGCCTCGCTTGGGAATAGGAGGGACAGCTGATCAGATGCTCTCGTGTGATATGTCCTCCACCAGAGTCCCAGCGGCGTGTGCTCAACTGTTATTTTCTTATTTCCGCTCTCCACGTGGCTGGGCATCGTTGCCTCCGCCTGTCGTTTTCACTCTCCTTAACTTCTTAATTCGCTCGTGTGCTCTCGCCCAGCGGCGTCAATAGAGCGCGCCGCGTTAATAGAGCGCGCCGCGTTGTAGAGTAGACTATGGATGTTTTTTTTCCCGGATTGAATTCTGTTTTCCTGTTTAATAAAATAAAATATGTTTAAATAATATAAAAAATGCACTCATTACAATTTACCTACCCTAACCAAATCATAATTTGCAGTAAACCTGTGAATAAAGAAATGTGTGACAGTCACACATGGCAAAAGTGAAACTTTAACGTGCAAAACCGAATTGCAACTGACTAGTGGAAAAACGAATTGCAACGGACAAGTGGAAAAACAATGGAAAAGTGGAAAAACGCATCGCAAAAACATTTTTACTCGAAGTTTTACGGGAAGATTGTTAATGTACTTGTCGAATTCGAAAACCTGCTCGTAAAACTTGAGTAAAAATGTTTTTGCAATGCGTTTTTCCACTTTTCCGTTGTTTTTCCACTTGTCCGTTGTGATTCGTTTTTCCATTTGTCGGTTGCGATTCGGTTTTGCACGTTAAAGTTTCACTTCTACCATGTGTGACTGTCATACAGTTCTTTTTCTTTCAAATTTGAAATAATTTGTAAGTATTCGTATAAACTACCGAGGTTCCAATAAATTACGCTATCTGCTAGCGAATAATGTTATACGTGGCGCCTTCACGCTCACAAACCTTCTCGAGGTTGATTCGTCTAGAATACGCTGCAAGGGAGGATATAATCACAAGCGTGTATACTAAGTAGGTAATCGATGTGATATAATTATACCACAGTCGTGTTGTGGTGGGACTGTGGACAGATAGTGAGGGGTTACTCGTGGGTAACTGGGATATCGACTCTTGTGCGGCGACACCGGCCGTGTCTAGTGCAGTTCAATATTATTCGCCGTATTTTCAATTGCTACTGAGTTACGGGGCCCAAATAATGCTGACTGCAGTTCTCTTAAATCGAAGATTTGAACCCTTCGAAGGTCGATATTCCGCAGGTCGGTAGTGCTCTTGGAGAAACCGTTGATAACAGAATGAGGTGGACCATGGCCAGATTTTTTTTTTTTGCTTTCCCTTCGAGCAACCTCTTGTGAGAACCCCCTTCCGCATCTCCGGCAGCAAACTCATCGCAATTCCTGCCCTCCTGGCTCCGGAAAAACGCTCTCGTATTAAAACGAGGAAGAAAGGATGAGTCCTCTTAATTACTTGGGGTCAGCACTTTGCCATCTAAATTGGCTGTCTGTGAGGAAGCCGGAGGAAAAAGTGAGCCTTTCTCTTGAAACTTCGCTTTCTGGCAAACTTATTAGTACTTGACTCCTGATTAATCTTTACTCGGGGGCTGTCTTTTGTTGGAACACGTTATTCTCATTAGCCTTCCCCCTCTCTCTTTCTTTCGCGGTCATCTTTCAATGGCCCATAAACACCGGCCTTTTCCCCTCGGGTCATTACGGTGCGTGAAGAGAATTCGCTGCCGGAGACTATTTTTAAAGAATTTCCTTTGATCTTATAAATGATTACAACGGACATTCCCGTTTTGGGTTGTCTATGACGTCTTTCGTTTCGCTTTTGCTCTGAATTGCGTCCTAATAACGTTTGCGCGTAAAACGCAAAAAGGATTCCAAGGAAATTCGTCGAGCTCGTTTAGTTTGTAATTTGGTTGCTCACGGTAATGGCCTGCGTTGTCACACAAATGGATTCTCCGTTCAACCTCGGACTCCCGGTGAAGTGCTATTGGCAGGTCAAATCAAGAGTTCTGTCGAAACGTCACCAGGTGGCTGAGCTGACGCCTGAAACCTTCACTAATCTTCTACCTGCTTCGATGGTAAACCCCCCCATCCACAGTACCGCCTGACACCGCACCGCAAGTGATCGTAGTCTGGTGGTCATAGACCAAAATTAATATTCTCACTAAAGTGGGTGGGGATTGCAGCTCGGGATCGCTGTAATTTTTGCCCACGTCAGCGGCACTCCAAACCCCTCGTAATACTCCCCCCCCCACCACCTCCACCTCCACGTGGTCTACGTTTTCAAAATTTGGGAAAACCACTTCACTTTCGCTCACAGTCTTTACCTCTGAGTAAAAATGGCACTTAAGTGTGCAAATGGTGACGGATTTAGCCTCTGATTCCACCAGCTCTCCTCCTGCTGTGTGGTGGGACAATGTGGGAAGGGGCGGGTGGCTTATCTGGAGGCATTGAGCTGCACTTATTCATTCTGATTCTTCACACGCCCTTTGATGTATTAATCGACCCGCTTCCTAATCAGCCAGAGATTTAAAGTTCAGTGTTTTCCTCCTTCGCTTGAATTTTGTTGGTTAAAGGTGAGCAAATCCCTGTTTATTAACCCCTTGTCCCAATATTGTCTTTAATGATCCAAGAAAAATTAGGTTACTTTGATTAAATATTGGAAGGATTTCAATTCATTTATTTCATTTCTATTTATTCGATTAAATTCAAAAATGGTCTTGTTACGTTCTCAATTTTATTTTCTTCTTCTTTTTCCTCAAGAATTATTTATTTACATGTTCATTTTATATCTGAGGTGAGCTTAGTGAGATCTTGTCTGATTGAGTATATTGGGCTGATACAAAACTGCTGGACACATCACAAATGGTACGAGACCTCCAGGTGCTAGCCATGTGCAGAAAAGCACCGGGAGGACGAGCGAGTATATTTGCAAGGCTTCAAGCTTTTTATGCTCATACCGCTTCTTCACACACCCTGCTACGTATCAATCCAGCCTCTCCTTAATCAGCCAGAGTTTCTAAGTTCTGTGTGTCCCTCCCTCGCTTGAATATTGTTGGATAAAGGTGAGCAAATCCCTGTTTATTAACCCCTTGTCCTGATATTGTTTTTAATAATGATCCGAGCAAATTAGGTTACTTTGATTAAATATTGGAAGGAGTTCAATTCATGTATTTCATTTCTATTTATTCGAGATAATTCAAAATGGGTCTTATTATTAGTTTCATTTCCTCATTTTCTCCTCAAGAAGAGTTATTAATTTATTTGATGTCTGTGGTGAATTGAGTGTGTTGTGATTAGGTATATTGGGCCCAGACACGAACTACTATAGTAGGAAATCACTAAACACATCAGGCCCATAAGCCTCTCCTCCTTTCTCCTGAAGGCAATGGAAAAGATCATGGATCTGGTCTTCAAGGAAATTCTTGAAACTAAGCCCCTCTCGGGGGCACAGCATGCCTACCTGAGGGGCAGGTCGGCTCAGACCGCTCTCATCGAGCTGGTCTCATTGGTTGACGAGGCCCTTCAGACAAGGGAGGTGGCGTTGTGCTGCTTCATGGACGTGGGGGGTGCCTTTGATAACACCTCCTTCGGCTCCATGGAAGCAAGAGCAGCACAGAGGGGAATAAAACCCCAGGCCGTGAAATGGACTATGTCCATGCTTAGGAGTAGGGAAATCACGGCCCGGCTAGGGGAAGACAGCATCACAGTGGTTCCCACACGAGGCTGCCCCCAAGGGGGGGGGGGGTACTCTCTCCCCTCCTGTGGCTACTGGTGGCCGACGAGCTGCTGGAAACACAGCAGCTTGAAGGCTACGAAGTGGTCGCATACGCGGATGACCTTGTAGTTCTGGTAAGAGGCAAATTTGCCTCCACGGTGTCTGAAAGGATGCAAGGAGCTATAGATATCATCCAAAGATGGTGCGCCAAGGAAGGACTTTATATAAATCCGACCAAGACCACCACGGTTTCCTTCACTAGACGAAGAAACCTTGATGTAGTACCACCCACAATGCAAGGAGCAAGGCTCCAGATGATGAAGGAGGTGAAATACCTCGGGGTGATACTGGACAAGCAGCTCACATGGAACTCGCGTGTGAGATATGCGCTGCACAAGGCAACTCTAGCCCTTTGGGCTTGTAGGAGGCTGTGCAGCAAATCCTGGGGCATAACTCCAAAAATGATGGAGTGGCTCTTTAAGGGGGTAATAAGGCCCCGCGTCACGTATGCCTCCACGGTGTGGTGGAAGGCGACACGCCGGCTGGCAGTACAAGGAAAACTCCAACAACTGCAGCGGCAGGCGTGACTTGCTATCACAGGGGCCATGGGTACATGCCCTGCTGCTGCAATGGAAGTCCTTCTGAACATCTCACTTCTACATATACACATCCAGAGGACCGCTTACCTGGGAGCAGCAAGGCTTTTGAAGACAGGTAAAATTTCCACCAGGGCTAAGGGGAGCCTCTACAGAATAACCAGACAGTTTAAGATAGAAGAGGCAGCAGTCCTTGCTACTGACGTCATGCCAGAGCAAAAGAATTTTCGGCTGCCATTCAGCGTCAGCGTCCACTCACGGGAACGGTGGGAGAAGGCGACATTCCAGACCGAGGTGGGCGTGCTGCAGTGGTATACCGATGGTTCAGTTAAGGAAGGCCGAGCAGACTGGGCATCGTAGGGCCCACTACAGTCTTGCAAAGCCGCTGGGGGAGTACGCCACGATATTTCAAGCGGAAATCCTAGCTATAAAGATCTGCGCAGAAGAGATCCTGAACAAAGGGCTCAAGGGCAAGCGGATCTACATTTTCTCAGACAGACAGGCCGCTTTAAAGGCCATTGCAGCCTATAGTCCAAGTCTAAGCTGGCATGGGAATGCCTCCATGCGCTCAAGCAGCTTGGCGCCCGTAACAGGCTCTCCCTCATTTGGGTGCCGGCTCACAGGGGGCATGAGGGCAATGAAAAGGCTGACCGCCTTGCAAAAAGGGGTACAGGCTACCCATCGGGCCTGAGCCACACGTGGGTCTGACGAAAAGTCACCTAAACTGTCTGGTTGCTCGATGGGAGATACAGGAAAATGGCGCCCATTGGCATCGCCAGCCACGACTACAACAGGCGAAAAGGCTTGTCACGCCTTCCTGTCAAAGGGCGAAGGCGATGCTGACCCTCAATAGACAAGATCTGAGAGTACTGATAAGCTTCCTCACCGGGCACTGCCCACTCAGATACCACCTCAATAAGATGGGCATCTCAGAGGCGGTGGAATGCAGACTCTGCGGCGAGGAGGATGAGACAGCAGAGCATATCCTGTGTGGCCCTGCTTTGGCAGCAAATAGCTTTGAATACTTCGGTCAGGGGACCACTGAACCCCAAACCGTAGCGGACTCTGCGGTGAAGGACATACTCGGCTTCCTCATGGGGGCGGATATGTACGACGCCTTCTACTAAGAAAGGGCCAGCGTCACAATAGGCCCACATAAAAAGCGGCCGCAGTGACAAAGGGACTTGTCCCACTCGCCCTCGGGGTTAAAAAAAAAAAAAACACATCACAAATTCCGCTAAACACATATCAAAGCCACATGAAGGTATAGTTTTCCGTGGAGTCTTGATGGCAGCGAGGGTGTCGAGGAGACTCCCGAAGAAGATCTGCGGGCGAATAATTAGTTATTCAGTACAATAGCCATTTTGGCTGAGGCTCAATACACAACCCTCCCAGCCGTTGCGGCCTACTCACTTAGGTACTCAGTCGTTTACCTGGTTGGTCGCATTCCATCTGTTTTGAGCTGTTCATTTTCATTCTCAGGAGGAGGTTGTAGATATTAACATAGGTTCCCCTTTGTTGGGTGGACACCAACGCCCGGAACAGTAGTGTTCATGAGTGCCTGAGGACAGGTACTTCATCAAGGGCGGAGTGATGTACCAGGACGACCAAACCCTCCCATTCAGCTGTGGCTCGTCCGGGGAATTTGTGCTGACTGGGCACCTCAAATGCCCCTATTCGCTCGAGACTTCGCTGCTGTCAGTTGAAACCGAGCCTGTTCCCTCTTCGCCGTGTCGTCCGCGTTCGCATTTGCTCCCACCCAGTTCCCTGTTTGTCGTGGTAAAACGTCTAAGAATGTAATTTATAATAAAACTCTGTTCCAATTACATTCGGCTAGATATCGTACTCCCCAACGCTCTTAGTGCGATATCGCTTCAATTTGAATCCACCCTACCCTCCCAACAGCACTAAGGATGTGCATGGCGAATTTCTAAGAAGCCCTCTCGCCTATACATTTTGTAAGGCCACGCGAACTACTATAGTAGGAAACCACTCAACACATCTCAAAACCACATGAAGGTATGGTTTTCTGGGGAGTCTTCGATGACAGTGACGGTGTCGAGGAGACTCCCGAACATGTGTGGTCATTGCGTACAATAGCCATTTTGGTTGAGGCTCAATACACAACGCTCTCAGCCGTTGCTGCCTACTCACTTAGGTACTCAGTCGTTTACCTGGTTCCATCTGGTTTGAGCTGTTCAGTTTCAGTCACAGGAGTTGGCTGTAGATATTAACATCGATTTCTTGAAGTCAGAACTCTCAGGCGAAGTGCGCAACTCACAAGGGAAAATACAGATTTTTTGAGACCAGTTTTATAGTTCGTTTTCATAACCGGATACTAAACGCATTGACCGGATGGCGGAGGCTACACAAAGCATACGAAATTCGTCTTCCGGATCTTCCTCTCTTATAAAAGCTGAAAATACAATAGGAGACTCGTCAATAACCCAAGTAACTCGTAAAAACCGAAGCTCAAGTTATTGAGAATTGTCAATAATTTACTGCCTTACTGTTGGGATTGGAGGCGGCTGAAGATAAAGAAAAAACAAGAAGAAAAAAAAACAGATTGTCTCAAAAGGAGGAAAGATTAGACGAAGCCCAGAAGTTAATAGCTCGATAAAAGAAAGTCGAGAGGGTTTGAAAGAAGGAAGAAACTGAACTGGAATGGTTTTAGTGGAGATGGATCGTGAGCCGTTTCTTCGTTCAATACTGTGCCTTTGGATATTATGCCTCTTGCCCGCCCGTCATGTAGCTCCGACTTGAGTGCCCTTCTCGGCCAGCAATTGTCGTTTGTTGATCGTTTTGCTCTGGCTTTGCGCTGGGGAGTTTACACAGGTCGGCGCATCGGTGGCTTAAATGCTGTTTTATTCGGCTGCACCTCTAGCACGACTCAGTCCTCCTTATTACAGTTCCCATATTGGAATCTTTCTCGCCTTCAATGTCCCCATTCGATTGCCGGGCGATTGACGCAAGAGTGATGGCTAATTTGTGGTGACACGTTTGGTGGGCCGCCTCCTTCTACTAATAGTACGTACAATCGTCCACTCTGCCACCTCGCTCTTACTACTTACCTACTTATTTCTGTATACAACGTGGATCCCACCTCTGGCTGACTCACTAGGTCCAGGTCCGCCAATCACTTGTCTTTTATTTTTAGTGGATTCCTTCAGTGTACTCCTGCTCCATGCGCATTCCTGTCCACACCCGCACTCTGATGTGAACAGAAGTAGTAAAGAAGTAGTTGATGAAAACATCAGCATCGAACTCCTGTATTCCTATGAAATGCGAACTGATACGAGAACAGCTTGATGTTTGGTGAAAGTGCGACGTCTCATTAGAATTCTCTGCGTGGCAGCAAATGAGAAAGACACAACAGCGCACCTGCACAGAACTGAAAACTGAACCGCTCAAAACAGATGGAATACGGCCAACCAAGTAAACGCGTAGCCTGGCCCATCCTCTGACTCACCTGTTCAATACTTCCGTTTCTTCTGGCCTCTTCCCCGCCCATTGGAAGTCATCCTATATTACTCCGATCTTCAAGAAGGGTGATAAGAGCGATATTAGAAACTACCGTCCAGTTTACTCCTTATCAACTATTCCCAAACTACTGGAGAAGCTGGTTTTGGCTCAACTCTCGCCAATTTTCAGCTCGCACTTAGCTACTCAGCAGCATGGGGCGTTCTACGGTGACTAATCTAGCAACTTTTCAGGATCTTGCACTTTGCGCTATTGGAGAGGGCCATCACGTAGACCTGTTACGACCGATTTCTCCAAAGCATTGTACAAGCTGCCTCATAGTGTGATCCTTGATGTGCTCACACCTCTTGGTGTCTTTGGACCACTTCACATGGATTTCCAGCTACCTCACTGCCCGACAGCTCTCAGTGCGTGTAAGTGGTGTCGTGTCACACTCTTTTCCTGCCACTTCAGGAGTTCCTCAGGGCTCGCTTCTCGGCCGCCTTCTCTTCAATCTGGTGATTAATGGCGTTGTTTCCTCCCGGCGCCGTACAGAGTTTTTGATATATGCCAACGACCTGAAGCTCTTCATCTCCTTTCATGACTCTTCAGACTGCCACCTCCTCCAACAGACCTGGATGCCCTCTCTCAATGGTGTGACATTATTGGACTAGCCATGAACCCATATAAATGTGCAGTCATCGTTCCCACTCTCCAGTCATCTACTTCTACTCAATCAACGGTGTAACAATTCCCCGTAGGACTGATATTGTTGACCTTGGCGTGCATTTAGATTCCCAGCTTTCCTTCTCCGACTGCATAGCTGAGGTGGCGTCCCGTGGAATGCGGACACTTGGCCTCTTGAAGCGCAATTCCAGAGAATTCTCCCAAGCCCCAGCCCTCGTGACACTCTATAAGACTCTCGTGCAGCCAACTCTGGTGTACGCATCGATGATTTGGAGTATTGCGCAAATTGAACGCGTCTTCAGGGCATTCCTCCGCTTCCTGGCATATAAGCTCTCCATTCTTTATGAGAATTTGGACTATGAAATACTCGCTCCACGTTCCACGTGACCGTCGCCTGTGTGCAGATTTTACATTCCTTCATTGTCTGCTGTCAGGTCGGATTGATGCCCCTGATCTCTTGGCCCGGGTCGGCTTTCTCGTACCTCGCCTCTCTTCCCGCTCTGTCACGCCTTTTGCCGTTCCATTTTCTTTCACAAATTACTTATATCACCGCCCACTCAGCCGCCTTCCTCGCCAAGCAAACCTTCTCTCATCATCACCTCCCTTCATCGACATTCTTTCTTCGCCCATCTCAACCATTAGAACTCAACTGTTCCGTCACCTTTACTTGGGTACCCCTCAATAACTCATTTTGTGGTGAAGTAGTGTTATGTCTAGTGTGGTGCTCTAGTTGGTTGGTTGTTCCTTATTTCTTTATAACTCATTTAGGTACTACCTGTTTACTTTTTGCTTGTAATTGGGTTCGTCCCGTATTTTCTAAATAAATAAATAACGACTGAGTACCTAAGTGAGTAAGCAGCAATGGCTGGGAGGGATGTATATTGAGCCTCAACCAAAATGGCTATTGTACGCAAGTCAATGACGGAATTGTGTTTGCCTGTACAAAATAGGACTTATAGGAACGTTACAAGTAGATTAACGCGCAAATGTTTAATCATTCGGATTGACTTTTGATTGGGCCAGCAGCCCCGATGGTTGTCAAAATTCGGATTAAGCCTCACTTAGGGGACTTTATTCCGACACTCATTTTATCGTGTAATGGGAGGTCTATACGGAGGTCTGCCTAGTGCAGAGGAAGCTTTATTTTCACTCCATTTGTCCACCTTGCGCTGAATGGCCAAGTCAACGGGTAACTGGCCAGCGACCACTTGGAGTGCTTGAAGCCTGCCTTGGTTCCTCGGGAGCGTTGGGATTGGGCTAGTACTTTCTTTTGCTCCACTTTGGCGTGTGGGTGCATCAGCCCGGGCGTTAGTCTTCAAAAGCAGTTGAGAGAAGCATCATTTCAGGGCGATGAACGCCACTCCTGAGGACCATGTTTTAGTGACGCAATTCTATAAGGAGCTATCCCGTTCCGTGCTCAAAAATAAACAGCGCTAGGACGATTTCCCATCGCCACAGATTTCGAATGCGTACTTCATCCAAAGTTCGTCTAAGTGCTTACGAGCTATTATTTACGTTACCGATCGATAGTAACGAATTTCCATCGGAGAGATGCGCGGGTAAATCATCCTTTTCCATATTCTCCCTCAGCCGGTGCCCTGCTCCATTCCGCCACCATATTTTCAGTCAAGTTTCCACTCCAACTTTTTTTTTTCAACCCGATAGAAGCGTTTTCATGTTTGAATGAGACTGCTCTCAGATTAGAAGAAATACAGTACTGGCGGGAAGTTGAAGTGGGTTTTTAGTTACACATTGCTGCCATACCGCGCTTTTTTACTTTTTTTTTTGAAACGGACGATTATTCCGCCGTTTTCTGGGATATGGAAGCTGTTAGGGTAAAAACAGCAACTTTAGAGTGGATTCGTTGTGTGGGAATCGATCTTCAATAAGAAGACCCACCTCACATTGATGGGTCGGGGATGTGAGCGCTATTCTGTGTATTCCGCGCAATTTTTAAACGCGATGAGAGAGCCTGGGTGTGTTGTTGGTTCTGAAGCTGAAGAAATCCTTGAGTAGGGTTGTCCTGAAGGGATTATTTTGTGTAACCTCCATACTTATTTCCAGTTGTAGTTTAGTTCTGTTGTTAGAGCGAAGCTCACTCGTTTGTTCCCATTGAAGATAACGCACTTCCAGTCCCACCTCCTATCGCCCTCTCACAAGTCACTCGCGCCAATTCATCTAAACAGAATTAGATGCTTTATGTTGCGAAGTCCGTAACAGTGTTCCAATGCCCCGTCGGCGGGAAGCGAACGCGATCCAGTCCCCAGGCACGTCGTCTTCGTGTTACGAGTACATGCGATTTGTCTTGTGCGGGGTCGATTTTCAATAGGAATTATCGAAGCGTCCTCCCTCCTATTTTTTTAAATTTATTTTTGTGTTTTGGTTTATTGTTCATTCTGAATTATAACCCTATGTTTTCGGTCACGAAAATTTTTTTACAACCTCCCCCTAAAAATTTGATACTTTACGCCATCTCGGCAATCCGATCGGACGAAGCCCACGGTTGTTATGGTCAAAAAATGATTTAAAAATTGACGAAACGCAGTATAATCGCAAATAAGCCGTGTTTCATACCATTTTCAAGGTATTTTTACATCCTGGGTCGAATGGAATGAGTATCAGACGTGTACAACTGCGTATAGGGGAATAACAGTAATGATTAGAGTCAACTAATTGCAAGAACTCGTGGGAACTACAGCGGAAGTCAACGTTTCGTCGTTAGTACTCCCTCCCTCCCTCCTGTCTCATTAAAACCACCCGGCCGCTCGCCTCGCAACGCCCGCTCGACTCGCAACATCATGTCAATTGCCGAGGGTCTTCAAGCGAGGGCCCGTCCCAATTTCCCCGACGGGGCGGAGGAAGGTTAGGGCCACTTCCTCCGCACACCCCTACATCGGATCATAAATACCTACAGACGTTTACAGGCGCCTGGCCCCGGGGGCACATTTAGTTTCCGTAGTTCCATTGTAGTCAGGTCATGTTTCGTATGGTTTTCTAGTATTTTTCGATGCTGAATCGAATGAGATGGGTCTTGGAGCAGTAATACTCGTACTAGGTCAAGCTGTTCATGAGTATAATAAACCATTGTGTAATAATTTTTAATGTTTTGATCAGTAATTAGTTTCCTTTTTTTCAAAGTTTTTACGTCAATCACAAATGTAACTGTTTTTGAAAGTGTTTTTCCCAATGTTTGTTCATTTTCTGTCAATAAAAAATCGTTTTAACCTCTTCAACTCTTATCCCCCCCCCCCATCAAATATCCCATATTTTTTTGATCTTGCTGTTGTTGAATGAAAAAACATAACAATGAATAGGTAGGTTCTGTGAAGCCAACCGTATGTTTTTGCAACAGAATTTTGTTTAGTGGGAAAACGTTGTATGTTGCTCTTCAGTTAGCCAGCTGCTGTTTTAATTGATTTTTGAACATAATTCACTCTCCTGTCACATTCCACTTCCGCTACATGCAACGTTTTTCCAGCCACACATTCAATTATTATCAAGTCATCCGCGTATTCTAGTGCTTTGCAGTCCTCTTCCTCTATATAATATAGTATTGAGATACTATACAATATATAACTTATATGTGATGTCCCCCCCATCCTCACATAACTGTCCTTCTTCTCTATCAGTCTCCATAGGATAAACGATTCACAACGAATAAATGAGGTTTAGTAACAACGTTTGTTTATAAAAAAAAGAAACTTGACACACTTGAAAAAGCGTACCCCCCCCCCCTCGACGGTCCACAATGTATCACAATCAATTTGAAACAAAACAAATTGGTAAGTTCTCAAGAGACCCTTCGGGTAACAATTACAATGCTTGACTGACTGGTCAGACTGAGGTAGGTAGCTCTACTTGGTCTTAGTTCGGATTTGTGCCGCGAGGGGAGGAATGAGCAGCTAGTGATGACACAATGTGTTATTCGAGTGATAAACCGATAACTTGATTCAAACGTAATGATTGGCGATGGTATAAAATCGGTAGGTCAGTAGATATGTAAAAGGATTCCTCATTTCATCACGTACATCTACTATACTAATAAACATAACATATACTATGATTGTGTATTATAAATATGTAACATGCTATCATAGTTACCATGTTATGATTTATTCGTACCATGTTAATGAGACGTGAGGTGATGTGAGTTATTCACAACATGCTTACGGCATAAAGTTTGTGTGACTAGTTGTGTGTGAAGGACCAGAGTGCCGACTTAAAAATAATCAATCTCCCTCTTTTCAAAGGAGTTAAACGTTCGTAAATTTCTCTTTTCGGTTATCCGCGTTTGACATCATCACGCATAATCGCGATGTTTTGACACTAGTTCCGCGTTCGCTCTTAACGAGCTATAATTCGTCGCTGAGGGCAGTTTGTGGCGTTGAAAGCTCATGCTAAGAGTAATGATAACTATTGTTTGGGTCGAAAACTACCAGACGCGGTTTGCGGTGCCAAGAGCTCATAGTAAGAGTAATAGTTGTTTACGTCGAAAACGACCCGCATCCACCACCGATTACTATTCAAATGCTCTAATGAGTGATTGCCGGACGTTAGACCGCCTCGATTGTCATCAGCATACAAACTCGACCATTGTATATCTCTGCAGCGTTCATCATGTCAAGTTGGTTCGGTCTCATCAGCTGTTTATTGTTGAGAAGGAGGGGGGGGTGTGATGAAGGTCGTTTATTAGTTTCACCGTTTTACCAAATTCGCGTGTGCGATTGAGTCCAGTGAGGGTTGCGATTTTTGGTTTATTATTCACTTTTTCTAACCCCCCCCCCCTCCCACCATAAAATTTTGCTTTTTACGTTCCTCGAGGCATGGAGAATCCAAATCGGCAATGTTTATTCGAAAACGAAGAGTTAGTTAGCACTTTTGTTCCCTTCTCGTCGTGTTTGGTGTTTGTTTAGTAGGTATGTTTCGATGCTGAGTCGAATAGGACGGGTTTCAGAGATGCAGGACTGCGTCTAGATAGGCAACTGCGAAATCGCAGCAAATATAGTGAGGCTAACTCCGTCCCACTCCATTCTGTCACTCGAATCTCCCATCATCTTTACTCTTCAAGCACTTAGCGTTGATTAGAAAATGTCAATTTTCGTTGTGCTGTTGTAGTATTAAGGATAGTTCTTGACGAAGACTTGGAATGATCAGATCACGTCACTTGTTCATAAAAGCCCTGCAAATTATTACACAATGGTGTATTATTCTCATGAACAGCTTGACCTAGGATGACTGCTCCGAGACCCATTCCATTCGATTCAGCATCAAAAAATACTAGTAAACCATGTGAAACATGACCTGACTACAATGGAACTACGGAAAATATTCCCCTGGCGCCAGGCGCCGGTAAACGTCTGCAGGCATTTATGATCCGATGGAGGGATGTGTGGAGGAAGTGACCCTAACCTTCCTCCGCCCCATCGGGCAAGAAGAGTCTGGGAAATAGGGATGGGGACTTCCAGCGAACCCTCGGCAATTGACACGACGTTGCGAGGGGGGCGGGCAGGTGGTTTTAATGAGACGGGAGGGAGGGAGGGAGGGGTTATTATTCAGAATGAATAATAAACCAAAATCGGGAGTGAAAAGCCGCTACTCGTAAGGGTTTTCATTTGTTGCACGATGGAAAACTGGGGTTAGCGTGCAGTTCAGATTCCTTGACTGACTGTCCGTCTACAGGATGTGCACGATCTTCAGGAAATCTGCAGTTCAGTACGTCCGCCTCCTGGCTGTTGAGGGAACAAATGACTTGGCCGTTAAGGACCAGGGAGTCCCATTAGGGCAGGTGAGGGAACTCCGAGGTCAAAAAAACACAGACTTGCGTCTGTTGCTCAGCGATATTGGATATTCGTCTGTTGAGGCCTCCCTTTGGTTGAATTCCAAAATTTCTCTGGTTCCCCATGACTATCCTATGGTGAAGAAAGGGAGAGTTGGACGAGCCGAAGAAAAGCTGACGAATGAGTAGGGTTTTGAGAGGACTGCGTTGGTAGACTTGAAACAAGAAAAGATTTTAAGTGGAATTTAGCTGTGCGAGAGATGAGATGTGTCACCCCCTGGAGCTGGAAAGTAAGGGTTGAGGCGTGACGGGATAAAAAAAAAACCTACTAGGGAAACTGTAAGTTGGCTCAGGGCATAAAAGTGTGTTGGCATGCTTGAAGTGTCGATTACTGATTAGCAGGGGACTCTGGGATAGGTGGTACAGAACACAGCTGGGGAAGACCCGAAAGCCGTTAGAATTAAACGAGTAAAATTATTTTTTATCCAAATGTTTCATAATTTATTGTGTTGCTCTTGTTATTTCATCAAGAATGATCACTTAATAGTTAGGTTGTTGTAATAGTCCTGATTTTATCTAATGAATGACTTGTTTGTTATGCACCTTCGGTCGAGTTTCAGGAACGTATAAACTTCTCTCTGCAGAAGATGAGCAAATGTTGTGTCCTCGCTCTCCTCAGGTCCTCTGGTGTTTCGGGAGTTCGACGAAGTCTAGAAATATTAATGCGTTTTCCCAATCGTTCCGAATTGAGTTCTGTTAATCCGAACTAGCCTCATATTTTCTACCGAAGGATTATTTTCTGACACCAACCGAATCCCATTCGACGGCTTCTGGATCATCTGGGAGGGTAAATAGTTTATAAACTCTGTCGATTCATCTTCCTTATCGGTCTTGGGGCAGTTTGGAAACGGCCCACTTGAGACTTCTTTGTTAGTTTATTAGTTCTCCTATAAACAACGACGTTTTTACGACGACAGCGAAGAAATGTTTGCTCTGAGCGTTTCATAACTTATTGTGTTAATGATGGATTGCACTTTTTTCATTTATGAGTGCGCTTGTGTTTGCAACCGACTTGAGAGCTGAATCTCTAAATTGAACAAAAGAGATATGGAATCAGTTCAACCTCGGAAAGGTGAATGCAAAATATCGAGGGTGTTCGATGCTAGTCTGTGTTTTTGACCTCGGAGTTTCCTCACCTACCCTAATGGGACTCCCTGGCCCTTAATGGCCAAGTCATTGTCTTCCCAAAGACTTTCATTCCTGTGGAATTCCACCTCTGCGGTTATTTACAATGGCCACAGATTTCCCGCTTCATCTAGGCATTCTGAAATATTATTTCCTCCCCTCCTTTTCACATTCCTCTCCACAACAGACAGCTCCTCCCAAATGCATTCACCTACAAACTCTTGCGAAAGTCACACACGTCTCCCTGTGCTCACTCATCTCCTTCCATCTCCCATGCCAGTTCACACATATTACAAGTCGTCCCCGTGTGTCGCTCTTTTGTACACAAACCATACTCTCTTCATTGCACACAATACAGTCCTCTTCACGCTCACCGAGTTTCTTTTATTTCGTCCTCAAATCTCGCCCTCTCGTGCGTCCAACAGAAGGATCGCATTTCTCTGTCCTGACTCTTGTCCGGGCGACTGTTAGAAAGTGGTCATTCAGGCTAAAGTCGTTTGATTGACCATCTTTTTCTGGAGTGTCGCGCGTATTGACAGTCCCTGTGATTACCTATACGTTTTTTTTAAGGTCGCGAGATAAGTAGCAGCAGCTCAATAAATTCTGATGTTACATGATTTGAAAGTTACATGATTTCGGTTGTAGGGTTCTTTAACCTCTTAATCACACCAGCTGTTACAGCTGTTGGATGTTGAAAGTGACATGTCTTTTAACTCAGCTACCAACCATCCTCCTCGGACTGCTCTCCTACCTCAGTCCTGCTTGCGACAGGACTCCTGCAGAGCTGCTCTATGGTGAGACCATACGCCTACCAGTAGACCTCTTGGAGCAACCCTCAACCACTGCGTACATACCCACACTCGTCGCCAAACTCCAAGAGCACGACCGCTGCCTTCGCCCAGTTCCATTTCTCCGCAAGACAACAAGGACTTTGTTTGTTCACCAGGGTCTGCCACAGCTTCCCACGTGTTTGTGAGGCATGATAGAACCCACCTACAATGGACAACTCCGAGTCATCTCACTGGCAGACAAGTTTTTCTCTCTCTCAACACCCCGAGGGGACCAAACTGTTTCTATTGATCGGCTAAAGCCAGCCTTCCTTCTTCATGAAACAGATTAGCAGACCCCAACACTTACAACCATCGTCTCCCAACAACCTCAACCATCGCCCAACCCCATCGCAGTCTCCCGTAGTAGAAGACGCTTGCGCTTTCTGGGCAAGTACCGTTGGCACTGGGAGGGGAGTGCTAATACAGCTGTTGGGTGTTAGATGTCACATGTCTTCTTACTCAGCATTTTACTTCTGCCGAAAATCTGTTTGCTCTTTTGCCAAATTCGATCCGTTTTACTGTGTCCGCGTTTAATACTTGAAATATAATTTCCATACTGAAACTTCCAGCATTCGTCTCTGTCATTACCTATGTGGTGGTGTCTGGTGGTTAGACGTATTTTTCTTTCTTAGGACCGCAGGAAAAATGACGCGTTGATGACGTTGAGGTATCGCTTTGGCAGTTACCATTCATGGAAATACCAGCTTCTCGCGTGGAGCCCTTCGTTTTCCTATCTGCATCGTTTTGCATAATTATCCTGAAGGGTGATGAACTTATCTGCGTCGAACGTCCCCCAACGCACAACTTGTCCAACGTTGCGTGGCAGGAAACCCTCCTGTCCCTCTCCATCAGTCCGGGCTCTTAAGTTAACGCGCTGCGTGTTGGTACAACCCTTCTTGAAGTTATAATCTCACCAGTCTACGGCCGAATGAGGGGCCAACCGTAAATGGGTTGTTAATAGTTGCGACTGTATTCCCTGATTTGCTCGTGTTGTTCGGGCGCCTTTCTTTTTTGTTGTATTTTACCATGTTTCCAACTTAGACGAAGATACGATCTGAAATATTGCATCAGCACTGTACTGATTAATAATAATTGACCTAAATCGCCCAAAGTATCGCAGTATAAAATATGTTGATGGCGTCCACCGAAGAAATTGTCCAATTATACCAATTTCGAGTTGACGTTATCGCTTTCACTTTTCGTGGGTTCCTCGGGGAAATACCCGTTTTCCCCCCAGCGACTTCGTCGCGAAAACTTGCCACAAAAATAGGCAATCGGTTGTGGCTGCACGTCGCGCGATAAAAACTCTGACGTAATCAGCTTATTTCGCCCGGTATTGTTGGCCTCGATCCGGGGCGTCTGAAGACGAAGAAGACCCTTCTGAGTTACAGCCATCGAGTTGTGAAGAGGAGCGGAATGAGACGAGGAGCCGGTTGCCCCCTTTGAAATGGGGCAAACCCTTCCATTCCCCGCCCTTTAAAACTATTATCCTGCCGTAATCTGAATGGGTAATAAGCCTACTACATTAATGAACTACTCAGTGGTACCCCGGAAAGAGGGGTTGAGTGGAGAGGGGAAGCTTTAGTGCTTTGGAGGGGGAGAGACTGCAAAGGAGCTTAATACTTCCATATTCCCCTCTCGCTCGTTCCTTCACTGTCTCTCTCCTCCTCGCACTCCGTGACTTTCAAAGGAGATCCGTTTTCTCTATTATTCGGAAAGGCTTTCGTTCTGGGGCCAGTTTCCCCCGCTGTTCTCTTCAAACGGACCAATTTAAAATCGAATCAATTTGATGAGCGGATCTGCTTTGCGAATGGTGGTGACCAGAAGAGAGACATCCTGTTAACACAACGCTGCTCACTTTGTGTGCACGACAATTATTACTTCAGATCTCAACGTGTCCAGGCCTTCCGAGTACGACAAGTAAATGGACTCATACGGTGAACCGGCTGAAATTTTACGGTAAACGAGAAACGAACTGCCTAGGATGGTCGGTACTTCTCAAAACATTTTTTTAACGAACTCAACTCTATAAAGCTATAAATAGAAATAAGGTTGTAGTCCTGTGTGCTAATTGTACCTGTTAACTCTATCAAGAGAGTGGCTTAATGAAATAGGTTCACATAGCTTTCAAATTACTGTGTCGCCAAAATAAGGGTATGATCAAAACACCACATATTTTTTTCTCCTAAATGGCTGGCTCTAACGGTTTTCATTCAACTTTGGGTTAGGGTAGTTCAAAACGGTGCATCAGTGCAATTAAATGTTTATCCCCAGGAAAACGGCGTGAGCAACTCTATAAGCTATCGATCATTTTGACGGAAAGATATTTTAGTGCAGTTTTTACCTTCTTTGGTGCTACAAAGCAAAAAGAAAAGTTATATAATCGACCAAAAAAACTGTGCATTTGAACTTGGTAAAACGTAACTTCAAATTTAAGCAAGTAATCCGGAATTTATTGTGGTGGTCCTGTTCATGCTACCGTATTGGAGTACTATGTATGATAAATGGTAGTTAGACGGCGGTGGTTTGAATTCAGTAATATCTGAGGTTGCTACTAATTATCTCATGAACATTATTAAACTCTCGTCATATAGCTTAATGGACAACCATTATGTTCTTTTTGGGAAGCGCTAGTAATTTTATAAAAAACGAATTTATTTGATAATTTGGTGTGCTGCTCTCACGGGGCTACATTTTATTTTAGTGTTTTGATTACTATATTTTATTTTGCAGACTGCATATCAAATTTGAGTCAGTTGGTTCAGCCTTCCTCTTAATTGCGTTTAGACACGCGCATCATTTCCAAAAATAGTGTTTTTCGAGCTTGAAACGTAAAGATCTGAATAAAATTCAAAAATATTAAAGTTGACGTACCTGTTAGGTGAGTTCGTCTCCTCTGACTGGTGAGTTACTGTGGGCAAGCGCTTTCGATGTAAAGACATCGTCGTGTGGCCGTTAAGTCAGTGCTGGAGTCAGTCAGTTGGTCGTGGTCTTTATATATGAAGAGAAACGTATGTACTGATAGACTCCTATTAAAGGCACCGGGCGATCGTGGTCTAATGGTTAAGACATTGGAACGTAATTCTCGATGGAAGTTGGGGATTGTGGATCAGAGCTCCGGTGCGATTGCCGTAATTTTTGCCTGAGTCAGCAGCTCTTCAAAAGCATCCCCAAACTACCTGAGTACAGGTAAATGGGATGGGGGCGCGTCTGTGAATGGGGGGGGGAGGAGGTCATGTACCTCTGGGGGAAACCCCCTAGAGGTGAATGGAACGTCTTGAAAACTCAAAATGCTTCTAACACAACTTTCCTTCCTGCTTCGGTGAGACGAAATGTGATAAGGAAGCTCGTCCAGGGCATGCCTGGCGTCGTCATAAAATCTAAATCGATCACTACAAAAAAAGAAGATACTAATATGTTCTCGTAGTTGACCTATTCAAAACGCGCATCTAACCCAGAACTGTAGAAGCGGACTTTCCCTCAAACTATCTGGTGAGTAGCAACACACACAACCACCGTAAATTCGACGACCTGCTGCATTTACGGCGGCTATATCTTCGTTCAACGCTTTTCTACAGGAGCTTTTATGGATGACAAAATGTAGGTACTAGCTAATTGAGAGTACTCCGTGAGTTTGATCGAAATTGTTATAGCCATTTTCGCAAAAATTGGAAAACCGCTAAATTAATATTCGACAAATCTCGTGTTACGAGCTATCACGGCTTATATCTCCGTTCAACATAGGGACAGAAATAATTATACAGAAAACGTAATGCCGTTATAGGTTGCTAGAAGACATTTTGTAAGATTGATGCACCCAGCGGCGCAGTTACTCGGTAAGTTATAAAAATATTCAAAACACACACAATTTCGGCACATTTTCATTTTTATCTCTATTCAGTGGACTATCAGAGGAAAGTTTGGTTATATAGATAGATTGGAAAAATAAGGTTATGGGCGATTTCGGCCGATGGGAAGGGGGTCGGGGGACGAAAATGCACCAAAAACGAACCAAAACGATTTTGATTGAAAATTCAAATTATCCTTTACTAATCAATACCTAACTTTTCTACTCCATACATATCTCCATGAAAATGCGGTGAACGGAGATATAGGCGTATGAAGCAAAAATAGTTTATTTTTACGCTTTTTGGTAAAACGGCTTCAACGATTATCACCAAACTTTCAAGATGTTTTCGAATAGTTAATACCTACATATTGTTCTCAATAAATGTTCTTCTGACAGTCCACTGAACAGAGATAAAAATCAAAATTTGTCGAAAATAACGTTTTTTCGAACATTTCCGTAAATTCCGGGGTAACTGCATCACCAGATGTGATAAATCCTAATGGAGTGTCTTTTAGTTCCACATACTCTCATTTTGTTCTCCATAATTATTTCTGTATATATAAGATTAGTACTCGGGATGAATGAATCATGTATGATTGCATCTGTAACGAAGATTTATTGAACAAATGAAAACAGTTAAATGACGTAGAGTGACCATTCATAATGGAATATAAAATATAAACATGTAACCAACCTGTAACGAAGAAATCAAAACACATGAACATTCGAGCACGAATCCAATAGTTCGGCGTTCGAATCTGGATAGCAACTAACCGAACGAAAAGTGAGGCTGAGAACGGTAGCCCGCTGGGCGCTTGATCAAACATGAACGACGGCGCTCGCCGCGTTCGCCTCGTCATCTGAAGTTCGGTTGAACTTTACATATATATATGTTGAACGGAGATATAAGCCAAGTTAACTCAGAAAAGGAGGTTTGTCGAATATTAATTTATCGGTATTCCAATTTTGTCAAAAACGGCTCATACGATTTCGATCAAACTTACGGAGTACTCTCAGCTAACTAGTCCCTAGATTTTGTTCTCCATAAATACTCCTGTAGAAATGCGTTGAACGAAGATATAGCGCCCGCATATGTAGCAGGTTTAAGAACTTGAAAGGGGTGGCGGAAAGTTGGTGTTGCTACGCACCTCTCGTTTTTTGACACGTTCTGAGGGTAGCAGAAAGCCAAGAAAAAAAATCATATATAAAGAAATAGCTATGCGATGATCGCTCAATAAAGACTGTGACGATAAGTAGAGGCAACCCTATAAATTACGGAACGTTAAACACTATCAATTTGCGCCTACGTTTCACCTCACGCTGTTCGAAATTATAATTCATTCCACGGCTCGACCACGCGCACCATTTCCCCCGATGAATTCGCCGAGGGCCCGCGCTGAACCGGTCGAATACCGCCGATGTTTTCTCTGTAGGTTAAACCTGACGAGCGAGTAACGTTAAAAAAAGGGTTTTCTTTTGACAGTCGCGGGGCGTGAGAAGGAGTGGAAGAGACGATGTGGAGCTATTGGGCTCATTTACTGTCTCTCCTCTCCGCAACAGTAAACCTCGTGCCTTATTCACTAGCGCTGAGTATTTAATTAAGTTAGAAGATCGACCCACCGGCCCATTCAATAATAATTCAGTTTTACTGAGCTAATTCACGTCATAATCCTGATTTAGAGTGAAGTGGTCAATATAGAAAGCCACGTACTGCTCAGGGTTGAATTGATCCTATTAGCTATGATATTAATTTTAGTACATTACTTTCTTTTTGTTTATTCTTCCCAATTAAACTTAATTTTCCTCAGTCCCACGGAGTGACGTTTATTGCCTGCTAACATGATTAATGTTTCGACCAGGATTGTGTCTGTAATTATTGAATTAAGGGGCAATAACTTCGTGGAATAAGTGAGGAAGCGACAGTTGATTGAGTTCTGTAATTTCAGTAGTTTGATGTATTTTAGTTCGGGAATGGTCGGTTATCGATGGAGCGCTGAATGAGCGTATATCTCATCAGCCAACCAAAATTGAATGAGTCAACTCGTACGAACGGGGAATCGCGGAATAAATGCGTCGTATATGTTATTCTTCGAAAATGTTGGAATATACGTACTCTCATTGTGATATTTGAATATTCCGGAGTCTGGCGGCGCAACTGCCGCTCTATTCACCGCTACCCGAACGGAAAAGTTTATTGCGTTACCGTCCTCGAGACAAATCCACATCCATGTTCAGAGACGCCTCATTTTTTTTCTTTTTTTTTTTTCTCTTCCTCCCTCGTATTTCGCAGTATCACTCATTTTCATCTTTTTCTCTAGCCTTTGAAATATGTATGAATGGTGATATGATTTACGTTCGTGGAAGTGAAGACGCGAGCTTAAATCTAGCATGTATCAGTTCGTTTGTATTCTTCGACAGCTCCTCTTTTTCTCCCTTTATTTGAATTTCCTTCTTGATTGAGAGCTTCCGACCTCGAAGAAAAATTTTTGATTCCGGCTACGCGCGTAAAAAAACCTTCGACGAGAAATCTGTTTTGAATACGCCTCCATAAATCGCGGCGGGATTTCCAGTTGGCAACCGAGGGAGTTTGTCTCGTCGGTTTAAAGCGAGAAGTTTCAGGGCAGGCGGAGGCTGTTCGATGGCTGAACTCTTAATCTTCCCTTTTGCCGTGACGCTTGGTTCTTCGCGGTGGTTCGCAATGTTATCCTTTGATAGAGGTTCGGTTCTATGTATCCTGCCACTAACTAAAATAACTATCCTGGCAGCGCCTGCTGCTTGCCTCTGAACTCAAAAAATGTCCAATGTTTATTGGAAAACGTCGTAGCACCTCACTGCACACAAAACCCTCCATACGCTAGTAACGCTGTTTCCCCGTTCAACGAATTGCTGCGAAAACGTTTTTGAAGATATCAGTTGGTATCAACTACACTGTGAGTTTTATCAAAACTCTCACGAGAATAAGCGATCAGTTCCGGTTTTAATCCCCGACCTGAGGATGGTTAGAGAAATGGAAGCGGAAGATGCCATAAGTCGTGATATTTTGTATACATCCCCGTTCTTGAAAAAGCAGCGAAACGGGAAAAGTCAAAGTTGTTAAACGAAATTTTAATTAAATTAGAAAAAAATAAATTTGTAGCTGAGATGAAAATAAATGCACTGAACGAACGAACTTGATAAATTGAACGTTTCTTCCATGAGAAAATTAATAGCTCGGCAGTGACGAGAAAATTTATACTACCAAAAACATATCTGGTGCGTTGCAACTCACAAATTTCCTTAGCTCTACGTCAACACTTCAGCTGAACTTGGTCAAACAACACTTCACGGCAGCAGAAAGCGGTAGCGCACACAGTTCCGGAATTTATTGTGCTGCTCATACTCATTCCCGGACAATTATTGAACAATTGGTACACAGAGATTTAATGAGGCTTCAAACACGATTTTTTCGAATGGATAGTAATCGCTTTTGCAGAGTTATTGGGTAAATACGTTTAGTACTTGTAGTAAGCGCAACGGTGGTAGTTGAAATTCCGGAATTTCTGGAGTGAGCCTTATTTATCTTATGAGCGTTGTTGAACGATCACCCCATAGATGTTGGATTAGACTACCACACCAATTTTTTTAAACATTATAGTAACATTACTGCGGAGTTAAAAAGGAAAAAACCGCGCTAAAATCCATTTTCGTCGAAAACATTGGTAATTTATTGTGCTGCTCTCGTCATTTCCCCACTGATGACAATTTTATGGTACAGTTTCCATAGTAGGATCTATCAATAGAAAAAATATAATCAAACTCATTCGAGCCGTTTTCGAGAAAAAAAAAAATTTGGTGTTTTGATCACTATGATAACTATAGTTAACTTTCGGTGGATATTGCTCATACCCTTATTTTGGCGTCCGATAGTAACCTGCGGGCTAGATATCAAGTTTGAGCTGATTTGATACGGCTGTTTTCTCTAAAAATCGCCCACAGGCCGACATACACCTACATACCATTTTCCCAAGTAGCGTTTTTTGGACTCAGTAGGGTCGAAACGTAATGATCCGAAGAAAACACACAAAAAAAATTTTCAGTCGATTACATAACTTTCCTCTTTACTTTGTAGAGCTAAGGAAAGTAAAAAGTGTGACCGTGATGTTGGAGTCGATGATAACATTTTTGCTTTCGCTGGACGTAGGAAAACTTCACTTGGTATTCCGCTAGGAGTGGCGCGCCAATGTTGGCCGAAATGATTGGGGTGCTGATGACCCAAAGAAACCAAATCCTCACGAGCGTTCGTAGGATGCTGCTGACCTGACGATGGCTGGAGATAGAAGAGACGAGGTGAGCTGACAGGAGTGGATTGTTCGAAGCTTTCAACAATAAATCCCTTCATTTCTCCCCTGCTGCCGTGGTTAGGTGTAAACAGTTCCCGATGAATTTTTTTTCCAGAGAATCCAAATTGGTGGAGTTCAATGTGTTGGTGAGAGGTCAGAATCCTCGTCAAAAGATTGGAGTTTCTGGAGAATGATCGTTGAGGGCATTGCATTAGGCAATTCCACGACTTCTTTCATTTGAAAGAGTTTCCAACGAGCTTCGAGGCAACGGATAACAAGATTCTACTTTGTGGTAGTTTCTACAATTAAGAGACGCTCTGACGGCCTTTTCGAGCAAGATTTTGCCTTCTCCGCTTGCTTCGAAAGCGGGAAAAGCAATGATTAAGCTAAGATTGCCTCGCAGGTAAAGAGTAAAACCCAACACCCGGCGAGAGAGACGAGAACAGACTTTGAGGATCTTGCATTCCCTCAGTGGCCTCTTTGTGTGGTAAACGGATCGGCATTCGAGGTTTAGGTCTCGCCTTCCTTCTGGGAATAACCAAAAGTAGGTCTCTGGATAGGATGCCTGCTCGTAACGAAGGAATCATTATACCACCATTCATCCGGGGGTAGGGTCTCTGTTTAATGCGCCTTGAGAAATGAACGCACGACAACTAAAACTACTAACTAAAACAACTAAAAAGCTTCAAGGGTTTGAACCACTAAAACTGTGAGCCCAAGCCAGGAACCGTTATTCACTCGGCTTCTGGACATGTGACAGACCAGTGTTCCCATGACCAATGCCCCCTCGTTAGCTGGATGGTACTGCTTGTGTTCGCTCTCCCTTTTCTTGGTTCAGAAAACAGTCTGCGCGAAGCCATCCACAGCCTTCGTCGGGAGCCTTGTAATTTGATACTACCAACCACAGTGTTATCTAATCATGCCTGTTCTTTCAAATTGGAATGACTTTCGCATGCAGACCGTGATATATGGATCTGTGAACTGTCAATGTTCGACACAAAGCGCCAAATTGGTTCGAGTCTTTGACCTCGGACTTCCCTGCGTCATTGTCTCCGACTATTTCCATACCTGCCCCTCACCTGCGGTCGGTTTGTTCTAACCCTTGTGAACCTTGTCAAAACCTTTCCCAGGTTTTCCCCTTTCTTTATTTCTTTCCCCCCAATTTCATTTTCCTATCGACGACAGAGTACTTCCAAATTCATTCCACTTCCAACTATCGCCCCAGTAACTTCTCGCTCTCTCATACGGTTGCCCGCGTCAGTTCACGCGTTCCGAGTACTGCCCTTGTGCCGCCCATTTGTACAGCTCAATTTTAACTCAATTCAATTCTGCGCGTATATTACAGTCCTCCTCACGCTCACCTAGTTTCATTTTATTTCGATCCTCAAGCTCCCCCTTTCGTGCGCCCAACAGTCAACTTTCATTTGTTGTGCTTGTTTTCCTAATTATTTATGTGTGCGGTGTAATATCAACATTTGAGCATTATTTTCCTCGATATTTCCAAAACCAACACAAAAAACGCGTGCACGGGCATCGAAGTAATGAAGGAAAACGAATTTTCGTGTGTACTGGCATCAGAGTTGATGATGGATTGTAACATCTACGTTTGACTGATTTCATGAATATTTTTATTTAATAAAATTAACGTATCTGTATGGTGGTCTTCTCTGCCTGGTGAGATGCTGTGGGCGAGCGCATCGTCTGGCCTTTAAGTCTGGACTTACGGAGTTGTTGATGTCTTTAAATCGAAAGCGCTCGCCCACAGCATCTCACCCGCCAGAGAAGACCACCAAACAAATACGTTAACTTTAATAATTCTACGTACTGGCGGAATTAACCCGTTCATATCTTTATTCGTACCTGTACAAAAAAAAATCCGAAAAAGGTATCAGAATTGGAAATAATTGCGAAATAAGCGAAAAAGGGAGGAATAGTCTTTTCAGGGAGCGATTTGAACCGAACGGCCCCGAGTTCGATCGCATAAAGAGCCAACTGGAGAATTGCCTTTGGGAGAAATTGTGGGAAGGGCAAAGGTTTCGAAACTCGCACACCACAGCCATGCATAATGTAACCGTTCCACCGAGCATTGACTGTTCCTCCCAGTGATGGGCTGTGGTAGTGAGGGGGAGGGGTGGGAGGAGGCCCTTTGATTTCACCTACCACGCTTTACAAACTTCCAGAGAAAAGAGCGGAATTCAAACCCCCTTGGTGGACTCGTTTTTTTCTTTTTTTTCAACTTGACACTCCCATCCCTTTCACAAAAGTTTCTCTAATTTTTACCCCCTTTCTTTTCAGTAACAGGTTTTTCTACAACTTGCTCGAAGTCCGTCTAACTTTGGCACAAATCCAAAAGAAAGATTCCTCCCCCCCCCCGTTCTCCGCCATCTCCGCCGTGGACGGTTTGCAAAGGCGAATTCCGTAGTTACAGTTTCTCAAGTAACTCACGAAGTGACTACTTTCTCGGTCGTAGTAGTTCGACAACGGTTGCGTCTTTTTAACCCCCTGACTGAAGAAAAAAGCGTCCAAGGTACTGATTCGTCAAGCAGGAACCGTTAAGGGGTTGGAAGAGGTTAGTAATTGTTACCTCATGAAGCTAAATAGAGTGTATCGATTCTGTATATGAATTACACACGATGCAATTAAGACCGTGACAATTAGGGGGAACGATCTCGACGAGTAGGGTAAGCACAGACTGCCCAAATAAAGTATCGTGTTCTGCGAAAACAATTCATTTTCATCGAATCTGTACATTTTGAGGTCGGTTTTTTCGCATCATTGTCGCCGTGGAACCGAAATATTCTGTAAATTTGTCATCCTTGTGAACGATTTCAACAGTGATCGATTTCGGCGCAGTTTTTTACTTTCCGCTACCCGAAGGGAAGGAAAGTATAGTAATCGGCCCAAAAAAAAAATTTGGGTTTTCTTCAGATCTTTACGTTTCAGACCCTACTGAGTCTAAAAAACCTAATTTCGGCGCGAGGTCCGTGTGTATATATATGTGTGTGTGTGTGTCTGTCTGTCTGTCTGTCTGTCTGTAGTTCGATTTGCGGGAGAACGGCTGATCCGATTGAGCTGGTTTTTTTGTTTTGTTCGTTATTTTTTGTAGACACCAAAATAAGGTTATGGACGATTTCGGCCGACGTGAAGGGGGGTGGGGGACGAAAATGTACCAAAAACTAGGGGTTTTCGCACTTTTCTCGAAAACGGCTCTAACGATTTTGATTAAACTTTCGGATTATCTTCTACTAATCAATACCTAACTTTTCTTCTCTATACATATCTCCATGAAAATACGGTGAACGGAGATATAGGCCTATGAAGCAAAAATAGGTTTTTACGCTTTTGGCAAAACGGCTTCAGCGATTTTCCCCTAACTCACAGGATGTTTTCAAATAGTTAATACCTACATATTCCTTTCAATAAATGTTCCTGTGACGGTCCATTGAACAGAGATAAAAATCAAAATGTGTCGAAAATAACGTTTTTTTGAACATTTCCGTAAATTCCAGGGTAATTTTTTCACCAGATGTGATAAATTCTAATGAAGTGTCTTTTAGTCACCCATACCAACATTTCGTTCTCCATAATTATTTCTGTATATATATATATGTTGAACGGAGATATAAGCCAAGTTAACTGAGAAAAGGAGATTTGTCGAATATTAATTTATCGGTATTCCAATTTTCTCAAAAACGGCTTTAACGATTTCGATCAAACTTTCGGAGTACTCTCAGCTAACTAGTCCCTACATTTTGTTCTCCATAAATGTTCCTGTAAAAATGCGTTGAATGAAGATATAGCGCCCGCCTATGTAGGTGGTGTTCGAACTTAAAGGGGTGGCGGAAAGTTGTGTGTTGCTACGCACCAGATATTTAATTATAAATCTCGCTCGTATGAAGTTAGCGTTGTCAAAAAAAAATCGGAATGTTAGTCCATTAAAGTTTTTTTATGATAGATGTAGAAACATTGAGTGGTGTGAGCCTCAGTCGGCCACATGCAGCACTCACGGCTCTCATACATGGATAATGGGGAGTAACAAAGTAAACGAACCGAATTAAAGTAAATGAGCAATAATGAAATGAAAACGAAGGGTTTTAAATTGAAAAGGACGCTCTGTTTGTTAAATGAAAATTAATCATAAACGAAGGAGAACGTACAAAATGGTATCCAAACCTGGCCAATACTTGACGCGCACGCTCCGGGAAATAAGTCATACTCTGGGATATTATAAAACCACTTCGAAATTCTCAGTAGTCGAGAGGAGTAGCGACAGAAGCGTTACTGTTCCCTAAATCGTTGATGGAGGGGAAAGACGATGACACGCTGCCTAACGTCGACCAGGCAACTCAATACAACTTCACGACTTGTTTTTTCGGACGGCCCCTTAGATGTACAAAAGAAGAAAACAAGGCGTGATTGAGAGATCCACTAGAGATGAAGAGAGAAAGAGCGAAGTTCCGCTCATTTCGTCGACGTCTCTTCCTGGACGTTCAATAATGGCCATAAGATAGTTGGGGGCAACCTCGAGAATTCTGGAATTGATTCGTCGTGTTCCTGGCCAACTTTTCCTGTATAATTTCACATTTGTGAACGTGAAAATCAGAAGTAGTATCAATTATCTATACGATGGTTTTGTAATTGAGTTCGTCGTTGGAGCAGCTCAATAAATTCCAGGGGTTTGCGTATAAAGCGTGAAGTTGCGTTTTACCAAGTTCACATGAACTGAGCCAAAAATAGATTGGTTTAGTAGGTGTAGTAGGGAAAGTGGCTGAATGCGTGTTGTTCAAGCTAAATCTGTCTGGGTTTTGTGACCTTGGAATGCCCCCACCTGCCCTGAAGGTGAAGTCATTGTCTCCCCATACCCCCTTGTTACCTGTGGGAGTTCCACCAGCGGGTATTTTCAACGGCAACGGATTTCCCGCTTCGTCTGGGCATTATGAAACATCATTTTTTCCTAAAGTTAACGTACCTGTTAGGTGAGTCCGTCTCCTCTGGCTTGTGAGTTACTGTGGGCAAGCGCTTTCGATGTAAAGACATCATCGTCTGGCCGTCTGGATGTCTTTACATCGAAAGCGCTTGCCCACAGTAACTCACAAGCCAGAGGAGACGGACTCACCTAACAGGTACGTTAACTTTAGTATTTGCCTACTGGCGGACACAACCCAATTTCTTTAATATCATTTTTTCCCCTCCTTTTCACATTCCTCCCACAACAGACAGCTTCTCCCAAATTCATTCACCTACCAACTCTCGTTAAAGTCACACTCGTCTCCCTGTGCTCACTGAGATACATTCCTCCACTCTTGGCCCATACAGATTCAACGATTTTCACCAAACTCACAGTGTTTGACGCAAGCCAAATCAGTCTGGGTTTTTTGACCTCGGAATGCCCTAAAGGCGAAGTTATTGTCTCTTCTTACCCCCTTGTTACTTGGGGGAATTTCTCCTCTGCACTTACTTTCAACGGCAACGGATTCCCGCTTTGTCTGGGCATTCTGCAACATCATCCCCTCCTTTTCTCATTCCTCCCCACAACAGACAGCTCCTCCCAAATTCATTCTCCTACGAACTGTCGCGAAAATCATTCGTCTCCTCGCACTAGTTCGCTATCTCCTTCCGGTACAGTTTCCCCTAGCAAGTTCACGCATATTACGAGTCGTCCCCTTGTGTTACCCTTTCGTACACAAACTCTTCTCACTTCATTGCACATATTATAGTCCTCACGCTCACAGAGTTTCATTATTTCGATCTTCAACTCTCGCCCTCTCGTGCGCCCAATGCACAACTTCGAGTGTAATTGAGAATCGATTGCATAGTGCTAGTCCCTCTAGCCTCGTCCGAGAGCTTCAACCGTGCGGATGGAACTACTGTTACCAGGTGCGTGGGGCGTTATTAGACGAGAGACCGTTTTGAATCGAGTTACTTCGGCTCCCTTTGTTCCCATTTGTCACCTTAACGTCATTTCAATCTTACCTACCCTACCACTTGTGACCACAATTAGATCTTCAGCGTCTCAACGGCTATTTTAAACCCGATAATGCGACCTATAAATCTCTTGAAATTGTTGAATGCCGGCTAACCTACCGCTCTCCGGTACCATTTCCTACTATTTCACTTTCGAAAACGATTCAGTGAACACTAACCCGCCTCCGAAAGTAAATAAATTAGTCGAAAAAAAAGAGAAAGAGAACCGTGGGGACGGAGAGGGGTAGTTAAATAAAGAGGTGAATCTCGGCTTCGTATAAAAGGAGCCAGGAAAATGAGGAGAGCCGGCGAAGAAAGGGCCGAGAATAAAAGGAATCGAATGAATGCGCGAAAGGGGGGCGGAGAGAAGAAGAAAAGACAAATTCTCAACAGAGACCTGATAAAGGAGACAGAAAACGAACTATTATTTCGTTAGAAAAATGTGCGGCTGGAAGCAGCAGTGGATTTTGTGACGGCGCACCACCCTTAACGGTTTCGTTCTCACTTTCATTTAAAAGCGGGAACAATATCGTTAAAAGTATAAAGGAAAACGCTAAAGGCGCAGATAATGTTCGAATTGAAATCCTTCAAAGGGATTTGTGGAAATTGCTGCGTTGTAGTGTCTTATACCTCAAGGGTAGTGTTTCAAACTATAAAAATCAATTGTGCAATTCGTTCGTTTCGAAAGGAATTACGTATTATTCCCTGCAATTTCTTCTCTAGCAATTACGCGATACTCATTCTTATACTTCTAACCGTTGTAGCGAATATTTGTAGAAATATCAAGTTTGCTGCATCACACAACATTCCTCATTTGAGCATAAATTCCTAGCTTTCATGGCTTTTACTATTAATTTAATTTAGTCGGCACTTATTCGAACTTGGTGAAACACCAGTTCACTGAGGGACAAAGCGGTAGCGCTTACAGTACTGAAATTTATTGTGGTGCTCGTACTCGTGCCATTATTGAGCAACTGGTACACGGAAAATTGTTGAGGCTGTAGACCCCATTTTTACTTTCCTTGGCTCTACAAAGTAGAAAGGAAAGTTATGTAATCGGCCGAAAAGAAAAACGTTGAAATTTCAGATATTTACGTTTCAGACTCTCCTGAGTCCGAAAAACACTATTTGGGAAAATGGTCTGTGTGTGTGCGTGAGTGTCTGTGAACGATTTTTGGAGGAATCGACCGTATTAAATCAGCTCAAACTTGATATCTCGCCCGCAGGTTACCATGGGGCACCAAAATAAGGGTATGAACAAAATCCACCGAAAGTTAACTATAGTTATCATAGTGATCAAAACACCAAATATTTTTTTCTCAAAAACGGCTGTAACGATTATGATTAAATTTTTTATGTTGATAGCTCTCAATAAGGCAATTATACCATAAAATTCCCATTCGTGGGAAAATGACGAGAGCAGCACAATAAATTATCAAAATTTTCGAAGTTATCGATTTTAGAGCGGTTTTTAGAGAAAACGACCAAACCAAATCAGCTCAAACTTGATATCTAGCCCGCAGGTTACCATGGGACGCCAAAATAAGGGTATGAACAAAATCCACCGAAAGTTAACTATAGTTATCATAGTGATCAAAACACCAAATATTTTTTTCTCAAAAACGGCTGTAACGATTTTGATTGAATTTCTTATATTGATAGCTCTCAATAAGGCAATTATACTATCAAATTCCCATTCGTTGGAAATTGACGAGAGCAGCACAATTAATTCGTGAACTGTAAGCGCTACCGCTTCCTGCTGCCGTGAAGTGTTGTTTGACCAAGTTCAAATTAACTGAGTGATAAATGAATTGAGTAAGTTGAAAAAAACCCATGTTCCCGAGTGAATTGACGTAGAGCTAAGGAATGTTGTGTGTTGCAACGCACCAGATATTTTTGAAAAGGATAATAATCGATCTTTCAGAGTCATCGGGTAAAAAAGTTTAGAAATGATTGGCCCAGTTCGTGATGAAGGCAAATTATTACAAAACGGTTTATTATTCTCATGAACAGCTTGGCATAGTTCACACCTTCGAGGCTCATCCTATTCGATTCAGCATCGAAAAATACCAGTAAATCATACGTAACATGACCTGACTACAAAGGAACGTTGAAAAATAAATATTCCGGGCGTCCGTAAGCACCTATAGGCAGTTACAGTTTCCGACAGGGTGGCCCCTACCTCCCTCAGACCCTGCAGTTCACAAACGAAGAAAGGGATGGGATTACTACCCTCCAGGGACACCTCGATATCCGCAGAGCAAGCGTATTTTCCAGGATTGTCAGGCCTTGCTCTGGGTAGGAGGTGGATTGCTCCGTTCTACCTACCCTACCCTATGGAGGCAGCCACCTGTCGCGGGCTGTCCATTCCCATGGTGTCATTTTGGGCTAAACAACCCTTAAGGCCAGAAAGTCACAGGCCTGCCCCATTAGACGTGGCGAGACGGGATGGAGGGAGGACAAACGGTGAAACAATTACTTTCGCTGTAGTTATTGTCCCGCGAGTTCTTTCAATTAGTGGACTTGTGCTCACTGTAATTACAGTGATTTTACTATTTTTCGTCTAACGCAGTCGCACTCCTCTCAAAAAATTTTCATCTATTTCATCTATTACCCATCATCTAAAAATACCTAGAAAACGAAACCGAACGTGGCGTATATGCGATAAAACGTCCAAATTCTCGTTTTTGTTAATTCTTTCAACCATTTTTCGCCCATCACAACCATCGGTTCGAGCAGGCGGGCACAACTAGATACCAAATGGGATTTTTGTGCGAAAGAACCGATTTTTTAGACAACGTTAAGGTCATAAAACGGTCCGGGCGGCGGACGGATATTGCAGATTTGGATACCCGATGTCTTGAAACATAAAGTGTCAAATTTCGGGGGTGGGAGCGGGGAGGGGGTTCCTGACTGATAACATAGGTGTGTTTTTCAGAATAAATAATAAAAAGGGTTCATTGTTGAACCTTACTTTTCGAACCGAAGTAAATGTTTAGATTTAACTCAAATGTAAGGTCAGGAGAGACTGCATTATTAACTCGTGGATCGCAAGGCTTCTGAGAGAGTGGTCTGTTTCCTTATTAAACTATCTAACGCCTACGAAAACGGCCTTGTATGAGGATTTTGTCACGTTAACTGGCACCCTAACTGGTATCGTTAGTTGCTCGTAATGAGGCAAACCTTGCAAGGTGCCTTTGAGGCTGAAAGACGCCACCACTGTCTTATATTGACTCCTAAGTATTTGACTTAGTTGGATAAGAGCTTGGTCCGTTGGCTACCTAATGGCTGTGAAGGTACAGCCACATCTTCGTGAAACATACTTGTATATCACCGATAAACCCGTTGAGTACGCGACGATACCCCTTTCAACGACAAACGATAAATCTTTTCTTCCTTTAGTTTCCCAAATTTATTGTTTCCAGTAACTTGATGACGTCAAGATCTTAGATCCGGGGGCTTATCCCTGAATTGAGTTAGGCGAGTCTTGAAGGAATTCAATATTGACTGAGATTTATTGGGTCGAGAACAAGAGAGCGCTTTTTAGGAAATACCTCATTAATATTCGTTTAAGCGCCTGTAATTTAATTTAAAGGCCCAGCCGATTTCTCTCCGCCTCTTTTTCATTCTCTCTCGCCCTTCGCCCATTTCTCTCCCTTTGGATGTATGTCAATGAGAAAGTAACCCATCGGATTACCGTCATAAAATGTCCCTCCCCTCGCTACCCGTCCAATTAATTATAAAAGCTTTTTACGTTTTAGTTCGTACAATTTTTGCGTTTCACAGTTGTCTGAGCGGATCTTCTATTTCCGTTTTGATGAAATCAAGGCTCTCCACTGTCCAAAGATACTCTCAGCGACCTTTTCAACAAGTTAATACGTAATTAACCCGCTTTAGGATGGAATTCGAGGATACTTGCGATAAATGTGAATGCCCCTCAACTTGTACCATCCCCCCGTAATGGTTTTATTAGCATTCGGTTGCAGAGGTGAATGAAAAATAAATAAAACTTGACTGTAGACGAGAGTGAAGTGGGCTGTGTTGTATGGAAAACTGCGGCGAACTAGTACACAACGCCTTATTGTTCTCTTGCACAGCTCGACGTAGTCTCACCCCTCTGAGACTCATCACATTCGATTCAGCATCGAAAAATACCAGTAAACGATACGAAACATGACCTGGCTACTACGGAACGGTGAAAACTATTCCAGGAGCCAATAGGCAATTGGCACGATGTGACGAGTCGAGCTGACAGGTGATGTGAGTGAGACCTGAGCGAATGAAAGCGATTAAAAGATTTCTTTGCTCTGTATTGTCAATTAGTAAACTTTGGCTCTCTATAATTATTTTGATTTTTTTTATTTCACTGATATCGTTCTGGACGCAGTTGTATACCTCTAAGATTCCTTCCTTTCGACCCATCATCGTAAAATACCTAGAAATCTGTATCAAACAGTGCGTAATTGCGATAAAAGTGACAAAATTGCGTTTTTTTTTGGCCACAGCAACCACGGGCTTTGTTCGGTCAGATTGCCAAGCAGGCGAGCACATTTAGATACCAAATGAGATTTCAGGGTGCAAAAGAACGAACTTTTTTTACACCTTTTTTTTTTTGTTATTCAGAATGAATAATAAACCAAACCACTGAATGGGTTGATATTCACAAAAACGTTCGGGGTAAGTGATGAGAGATGGTAACAAGAGCTTAGAATAACGTGTGGCAGTACATATAGGTTTGCCTCCACAGCGGGTGAACTAGAGGGAAGCAATGGGAGTAGGAGTAGAGTGGGAGCATGATGAGGAAGTGTGAGGGGTTTTGCCGGCTCAGGTACTAAACCCCTCGACTTCGGGACACAACATCAGTCGGGAACACCAGACTTACCCAATTTACGGCTTGAGCCAAACAATCAATGTTGTTGAAGCTGACCCAGAATCTCTTCTCATCCATCCTGCCCCCAAAAAGACCCTATGAATGTCATTTAATCTTCCTCGTGAACCAAACAGAGTCGTCAAACTCAAAATTTTTCAACGGCGTGTTCATAAAAACGTTCCAGTCCTTCTTGATGGTCAAATTTTCGTGGGTTATTGAGACTGAGAATAGGGGTATACAGATCATCATGCCATTTGAAGATCATGTGTAAATATACGATAAACATTTTCGGATGCTGATTAATGGATTGTGCATTCATTATGATATACATGATATTATGATGCGTTCTTGAGACTGAAAAGTAATAATCTTGATGGGCCTAGGAAGGTGTTCAGGACCTTGTGTGGCAGATGGTTAGACGAATTGGCAGCTGTCGAATGGTTGGTGAAATGTGATTGGGGGTTGAAAAATATCGACTTCACTAGCTACAGGTAGGCTAAGTTTGGCAATTGGCAACCCTCAATGATGTGGTAAGGTCAGTTGGCCCTGTGGATTAGCAGCACGACAGGAGGCTGCAACGGGACATATTGCAGCCAGCAGTTCTCCTGGTGTACCGCACTACGTCGCACTCTGCCCTAAAGCTCCTCACAGGCGCTCTACCCCTGGGCCTTTAGCACCACACCAGAACCTGTGGGCTGGCATCGTACCAGGGTCCACTAGCGGACCTGACCTCAGGATGCTTTGCGAGGACTCTGCCGAACGTCAAATAGCCTTGGCAGATAACTGGCTACTCGACCAGTACAAGCCAGCAAGTGGCAGCATGCGAGGTACAACTGCGGAACAACGTCCCACCATCTGATATGCATCATGCCAGCAGTTAGGGATTGCCTGGGAATGAAGTTGTGGCGCCCAACATTCGCAAAAACGCAGCTGCTTTCTTGGTATGGTGCATTCATTCGCCCCAGTGGGGCAGGATTGGGCAGAAGATGTTTCTCACGTCCTTTTTGTCCCATCAGGGATTCCTTTCCTGGCAAGCTGCAGCACTTTGCACTAGCCGGAGGTAAAACCTGGAGCATGGCAGCCGCCAGAGAGGGGCCAAGTGTACGCGTTAGTACCATGCAACACCCTCCAGGCAGCAGGATGCAAGTCCAAAAGACCCCCTGCGCCAACCCCTACTCAATTAGCGAACGGGGTGGACAGCAGCCTACGCCAAATCTCCCGTTAGTTTGGCCCCATCTTGCAAGACATCGTTCAACCCCCAAAGGCAGCACTCCTCCTGTGTGGCCATTCTACCTTTAAATTTTGCCCACCCCGCATTCTGCCCACTATTTAGTCAGTTGCTTTCATGCATCAGCTTTAATTTGGCCTATCATTCATGGCAACCTAAAACACATTGTCTAAAGTGGTTCAATGTACTCCACCACTAGAAACTCTCACAATATCCAATTGATATCGAAATTCTTCACAAATTCTCTCTAAAATATCAGGAGTGATTGTTTGAAATCCAGCAGCAATCCTTCCGTTGAGTTCTTCTACATTCTGAGTCATTAGCGGAGTCAAAACGCGGCTTTTCTCATAGCCCCACACAAAAAAATCGCAAGATGTATATCGTGTAACCTGGGTGGCCAGTGGAGAAATGAAAGGCCCTCCCCCAGCCGGTGAGGGAGTGTCTCATTCAGGAAATGAGACCACCTTATTGAAAAATGACGTCTTCTGCGCAAAGTAAAATGAGCGATTTCGACCGGCCCGTCCGACTCACGGAATTGACTGTAATTTTGTTTCTTTCTTCAAAAGTACACCACTCTGTTCAGTCAGCTTCGAGTTCACGTGCCCCGTTACAGTTTTCCCTATTTTGGAACTCTCTCCAGAACTCGACAATGACGAGTTTCGGGCGACGACTGATTTCGATTCATTTCAGCAGGGCGCCCCTTATCTGATATTCCTCGTCTATTGTTCGCTTTTAACTCGGCGTTCCAATTTTCCGCGAATGGGTTTCCTCCGCTTTTGTTTCGACGTCTCGCGGTTGAACAATTAGATTTTCGCTTTCTAAAACTTCGCATTTTTGAGGAGTTTCGACTGTCATTTTTCGCAAATCGCCAAAGACAGTAACAAACTCAGTAGACGAAATAGTCGATGTCGGCATGCTGTCTGGAGGTCTATTGTCAATATGGAACGTACAGTGTGTTTCAAAAAAAAAGAAGGGTTTGGGAGTTCTATAGCAGTGCCGTTATGCATCGGAGGATATTCTGCCACCTACCTGAGCCCCGTCGTAGTGACCACCTAGAGCCACTTGATCAGGGGGCATGTCAAGTGGGAGGAGAAGGGCGGGATGTGCCAGCCAGGGCAGTCAAGTCTGTTCATCAAAGTCTCCAGGGAGCGAACAAGAGTCCGGAGAGAGAACGCATACGGATGGTCTGGCCGAGATTGGCAAGTCAGAGATACAGAGATTCTGCGAGTCGGAGCGTGAGTTGGTGGAGCATGTACTGTATACGTGAGGGCCTGGCTGCACTTCTTGTTGTTCCTCATCCGAGGCCAGAGGAGATTGCGGGGATGGACCTCGATGTCATCTTGCGTTTTGTGTGGGGATGGTGAGGACGTATTGGGGATGCCGCATCATAGAACACCAGCGCTTCAGATCAGAGACTTATTTAAAATTACTCTCGTTGCGCCTCCAACAGTCTTGACGAGCAGAGGCTAGTTAGCTTCCCAACCCATGTCAACTCCATTACTTCTGTATTCAAGCAAGAAGGCCCCAAGTTGGCAGCAGGCTGAGAGGGAGCTTCGCAATATATTCAGTTTTCGTAGCTCCAGAGTCAAGTGCTTCAGTACCTTGCCCTGCAGCCTTGACGTCTCCCCTTCCACACTCTTCATAACGTTCGTTAACTCCTAGTGAACCATGGTCCTCACAAAGCCAACTCTAGGCTTCACACCAGCCCTGCCAAAAAGTACTGTTTCACTGGCCGTGGGCAGAAGACCCTGTGGTACTCATTTTATTTGGTTGTGGCTTGAGCAGCTTAAGGGTCTGAATGGGAGGTAGGCCTTGGTGCTGGAATTGCCCAAAGGCGTTCTGCTGGCACCTATGCAGCATTTTCCTGGATTCCTGCGATCCCAGGGGTTTTACTTCCACCCCATCCTTCCCACGGAGAAAGGCGTCAGGCTGCAATCCATGATCGCAACCTGAAAAGGCGATCTCTTTACACTTCACCTGACGCACTCCTCCATTCATTCATCGTGCCGAGGCCAGGGGAGCCGATATTTGTCCACACTCAGTCGTAAATCGAATGACCAATCCTAACCTAACACATACAATAAATACATTCATCCTTTAATTACATACACACCTGACAGATTGCAAGTGGGCTACTATACGTTTGACCCCCCTCCCCCCAAGACTGCCACTACCCAACCTATACTACTAACCTGATGGGGAAATGAGCCGGGCCAGTTGTGGCCTACCGGCTCATTGGGGCCAAGGGTTGTCAGTCTTTTGTGACTGCCTTCAGTATCGTGGGTACATCTTCAAGTCCCGGCTCGACGTTTGGAGTGGGGGATGAAGCGAGGTGGCCTTATTTGTGTGTGTGGGGGGGGGGGGGAATCTGTGTGGTGCGTATCGTGTGCGACTAAGGGGATCCCCGACCCCAGGCGCTGCCGCCGAGCTGCCCAGGCTTGAGCAAATCTGGCGAATCTTCGCCTCGCTGAGCTGCAAGAAAGGAGCGCAGCTGCACTCTCTGGGGGTGGGGGGGGGAATGCATGTCCTGGCCTGGGCGTCGTCATAGAGGGGGCATTCTTACTGGAATGCATTCTGCGTCCTCACTGTTGTCCCTTCCACCCCCTCTCACACTTCAATTTAATACACACCATTACCCTCTGCTCTGCGCACCACCTCGCCGCCCTTAATCTAACGCTCTCCCTACGCCTCAACCACCCCCAAACCCCCATCCTCTTTAACCACAAGCCAACGCTTCAGAGCATGTAGTATGAGTACTATATTCTGTCTTAAACCTCGACTTTTCTTCCCACGTCTTCTTGCGGAGGGGTAACGTTTCACCACCCCCTCACACATACAATATTCAGGCCATTGGGGAGTGCTACAACCGCAAAAACATTCAAGACTCAGCTTCCCGAACGTCACCTGGCCGTCTCCTCAGGCCTCCATAATCCCTCTCTTCTCCTGGATAGTGTAATGGTTCGCGGCAGACTGCAGGAGGTGGCAACACTGTGCAGCCCGCCGCTGTTTATATTAGCGGCGGAGCCACGAATCGTCCCCTTTTTCCTAAGCCAGTGAATCAGTTGTTAAACGTCCCTTTATATTGTGTGAAGTAAGGTAAGCAATCAGAGCTTGGTGTTTCATTTTCCCCATTGTCCCTTTATTGTTATTAATACAATCCGAGCATAGGTTATTTATTTCATCCTAGAAAGAGTTCATTTCATTTCATTCATTTCGAATTTTTGCTGATTCAAGTTGATCTTAATCGCTTTATAATTTCATTTCCCATTACTTGCGTGAGAGCCATTATTTTATTTATTTCATCAAGTGAGTATAATTGAGCGTATTTGATTTGTTCTTTTCTTTTGAGCCCAGACACGACTTTCACGCGTGTTCTGTACACGGCGAATTGTGAGACAATTCCCCAAGTACGTTACAAATTGGTAGCAGAGCGTGGTTACGATTCACGGACCTCAGGGTTATGGGCCCAGCACGCTTCCACTGCGCCACTCTGCTTTCTACGCTCTTTTTCTTATCAGGAGGTTTCTCAGGAGTTGTCAGGTCTGATTCACTATCATGAAACGAATCGACAGCATTAGTTGGTTGGGTTATTTCTCCTACAGTTGCCGTCGTTTTGGATCGCCTGGGTCTTGCTTCACGCGCTGCAGTAGCGACAGGCGATGATTCATCAGTCAGAGGATTGGACTTGGTCTTTGGTAACGAGTTACTGCTAGAAGATTGACTCCGTAGAGAATGTATTCCTGGAGTTGAAGGAGGAGTTTTGAGGGAGAGTCGCTCTTTGACTTTAGGAGATTGAAGGAGGGATTCATTGGTTTGGATGGTGTGGTCGTTATTTCAGAATGACTAGCTTGGACTGGTTCTTGTTTCGTCTTTCCCGCGTCACTTCCAAGAGGTGTAATGCCTGAAACCGTTTCTTTCATTACAACTGGCTCACTTTTTCTCTTCTTTGGAACTGGGTGAGAACCTGTACGCTTGACCTGCCGCGTCTTTTTAACAACGTAAGACAGATCATCACACGACAAAGATCTCGTACGTTTGTTCACTTGGTAAACGTGGTAGACAGCATCCATTTGCCGAACCACTCGCTTCCTATACTTGAGCCAAGACTGACTCACAGTGCACGGGTTATTCGAAATGCATTCGTATCGCGTATTTCTCGACATAACTTAATAACTCAAAAATATGTTACAATGTAGTTTGCCGTTAGGTGTTTAATGATTTTTGGACAATTTCTGGAGACTCGAGCTCAGGAATAAGGAAGTTCGTGTCCGATAGTTTTTTCAACCTGTTTCAAGCATTTAAACCCTCGCGACGCGTAATCTACCAACGAAACAACGCATCCGATATTATTCGTGAACCGAACTGTAACTCGAATATGCGACATGGTCAGTTGCTTGTAAATTGAGCTGACGCGACTCGCTTCATCAATTGACGTCACATTAGTACGTCTGGCTTGGTTCTCATTTATCGTCGTCTCATTTCTAACGTTAGGCCATTGTCGATCTGGGGGTTTCCCTCCGCGAGTTTCAGGTGAGGAGAAACAGTAGCCGTACATCATGGATGTTTCTATTCATGCCCTCAGCTTCGCTACCAGCGTCGTACGGAGAATTGAAATCTTCCGACGGAAATTATGCGCGAATTATTGAATGCGAGTGTATTAGGGAACTGCGTTGAAGCCTGCAGGTGACTCGATGGTAGTTTCGGCTTCATCCAGTGTCCGGGGACTATTGAGCATATTCCCGCCTCTGGAATGCTTGCTAAGAATTCACTTTGTGATTTTGAATCGTCGTGCTTTCGTGCTCGTACGCTTTATTGACTCTTCCGTTATTGTCCTTTGCACTTAAATCTGTTCTGTGTGTGATCATGTTTTATCGCGGCAGTGAGGGTTGTGGAACTCCTGTGGTTGGGTTACGTAATGCCAGGCACTGTTTGTGTTCGTAAGGTGCGTTAGACTGTGCTGACTGAGTCGTCACGTGATGGATGAATCAGTCACGGGGCAGCTTGGTGGCGTCACTCTCCGCTTGCAAATAACCGTGTGCAGTAGTTATCTGCTCCATTGTTTTGTTTTAAATATTATTTGTGTGACGCTTGTAGCACGATATCCTTTCTCAGCCAACGCCTTTGTACTGGGACGAACCGAACTCTTCGAATTAGCGAAAGGATCGTCCTGGGCGTTTGTGCGCCTCAAATGCCCCGATTCGCTCGAAACATCGCTGTCATCAGTCGTAACCAAGCGGCCTCATTGAGGCGTCCCCCTTGCGCCTGCACTCGTGTTAAACTTCTTCGAGTGTAATTGCGAATAAAATTCCTTGTCCCAACTCAGTGGATATTGTACGTACTCCCACACTCAGTGCTCATCATGTTAGCTCACATCTCTGCTTCAAAAATCGAAGTAGAAAACAAGGCTCCCAGAGTCACTTATCCACACTTCAGAGCCTCTACTCTCCAGGGTTTAAGAAGATCCATTTGTGTAGATGTCAATACCGTTCAGAGGCCTAAACTGATGAGTTCCATAGTTCCACAAGCTTCCTGGGCACCATTGTCTGTTCATGTCGAGCTCTTAAGGTTTCAGCCATTCCTAGGCTGTCGCACGTAAGTGATTTCACGCATGATGCTTCTTATAAGGGATAGAAGCATTTTTCACCGATGCACATATGGAGTTGAACCTTGTGATCCAAAAAACTCCAATACGTTCCCTTTTAAAAGTACTGTTATAGGATGGTTATCGGGCGTCTCTCAATCAATAATCCTTTCCTTTCCAACCAATATATTCCTTCCGATAAATAGTAAAGCCCACAGGTACAGATATAGAGAAGAGCGAAGTAGTGCCGTTGGAGTCAGGAAGAGAAATGTGCCAGATTGGCGCCCAATGTGGGGCTGGTGGCCACTCTGGGAGCTCGAGTGTCTTACGCGGAGTGACTTGGGGTTGTCCTGGGGGAGCTGTGGCTGGAAGGGCGAAGGGGTTTTGCGCTGGTGTGGGAGGGGAAAGCCTAGCGCCAGGGTGTTACCTCTAGGCGATTGATTTTCTCATGCAGTTCCCTAAACGCTGCCTGAGCTCCCTCCCTCCCCTGCTTTGCAGCTTCCTCATTGCTCTCAACCCTCTCTTCTATCCGCTATTGGTCACAACCATCCCCTCTAACCACTCCAGCACAGAGGTTACTTTCTGCGGGTCGCTCGTGACTCTGGAGTGATGTTCTCTCAGGGCCTTGACCTCGCTTAGCAGGGCCTCATTCTCCAGGCGACTGTACTGGAGGGTGGTTGCAGAATCCTCCAGTGCCGTTATCACTGGGGTCATGGCCTCGTCGGAGGAAGAGGTGATTGCTTCCTTCTGCGCTTCTGTGAGAAACACACCCTTTAACAGCATCAGGCGCATGTCGGCCTGCATGCGTATCATGCTGTACGAAATGATTACTCAACTCGTCTGCTCTTAGGGCCACCTGTTTTAGATTCCCACTCGCGTCCATCGGCACTTGTGGCAACGGGGGTGTACTTTGTAGCTGGTAGTACGTCCGTCTGTCTGTTGGTGGTACTTCGAGGAGTTCGGGTCGTTTGTTAAATTGGGGAGGAACTATAGTGAATTACGTATTTTCTCCAAACGCAAATTTTAGGAAACCGAATTCACTACCTGTTGCTTCCACGTGCGCCGGCAAGCCCTCAAGTCGCAATTTCGGAACCATTGCTCGGCTGAATTGATTACTTCTCCGTAACTTCGGAATCATTTCTGCCCCTTTTAAAAATATTTGGATTCGAAGCGTCTTCCTTCCGAGAACCGCCGTGTGTCCACGTGTCTCCCCCCTTCGCCTTTCCTTCCAACCACATCAGTTTCCGACCGTAGCCCACCCGTCGTTCCTCTAAATTTCCTGATCTTTCCATATTTCGTTCTGAGGAAGAAGGTGCCGACTCATCCTTTCCTCTCCGAACGAAATCGCTTCCCGTCGTCGCCACGATTAGTGTGTCACCTGTTCGATCACTTGAGGAGCGGCAAATTCTGTCTCGATACGTCGGTCCTCAATTTTGGTGTCACCCGTTTATCGTAATGTCCCGCAACGGCGCTTTCAGGTCGAGGATGAGCGTCAACCACCTCCGTAAGGATGAGTTGGCGTTCGAGCTCCGTGTAAGGGGAATAACGTACACGGGAACAGTTGCGGATGTGAGAGCCAGTTTGAGAAAAGCTCTCAACTCCCAGGTTCACCAGGCGGCAGAAGAGGTCGCGCAACTGATCCCGCAAACCGAACTGCGAGCGTTCAGCGCAGATCTGACAGGTCTGTTACTCGTGTTCGGACTTCCGCTCCGGCTCTTCCGGCAACAGTGCCCCGAAGCAGCGAGAGCATAGACGTGCCAGGGCCCAGCACTCAGCATTTGGTAACCAGCACTCACTTGGCAATCCCACCTAATTCTATGGTCCGGATGACAGCTCGCCGAAAAGGGCCCCTAGCTGATGAGAACCACACCTAATTTCTCCAGGCTATGGAAATTTGGGGATACCTCCAAATTGCACTATGCCAGATCGGGGCACGGCAATGGCCCCACCACCACAGTGCTGGCTTTCAATGTGAGTGCAACAACGATACACTTGCACCACCACGCTAACTTGGGAGATCTACAATTGTCTGACGTAGAGCTCCCAACCCTATGTGCTGCCGTGGTACCCACTGCTCACTCTCACGACTGTGAGGTCCTCCAGCTCTTCGGCCCCAACTGCTACATCAAGTACTTCCTCCAGCTCTTCGGGCCCCACGTTGGGCGCCAATGTTATAGGATGGTTATCGGGCGTCTCTCAATCAATAATCCTTTCCTTTCCAACCAATATATTCCTTCCGATAAATAGTATAGCCCAACGGCACTACTTCGCTCTTCTCTATATCTGTACCTGTGGGCTATACTATTTATCGGAAGGAATATATTGGTTGGAAAGGAAAGGATTATTGATTGAGAGACGCCGATAACCATCCTATAACAGTACAAGTTTTAAAATGAGCAATGCGAAGTTGCTTATCATTAGGGCTTCCTGCTATGTTTCATGTAACTTGATTTTTGTCCCAAAACTCGGATCGAGGTGCGTTTTGGTACGTCCTTGAAAAGAAAATGGCGTATTTTCGGTTGGAACTGATATCACTGTATAAGGTGCGTTAGTTCTATTCTACCTAACTGCACAAGGCACGGTTGTTCTCACGATTTATGGGAGTTGTGGTTGCAGCGTCTCTTTATTCGGCCAAACACTGCAGTTGTTGATATGATCCCCTGGTTTTTGATAATCTGGGCGATCCCCTCATGCCTGGGCTACAGACTTGGACCTCTACTTCGCTATGGCGTCAAACCAGTGTTCGAAGATGACCCGGAACTGTACGTAACTTGGACGACCCCCGCGTATACCCGCTATTATTGGCAATACACTCCGGGAGCCTCCTACGTCGGAACCCTGTTTGCCGGTCAATCTGAATTTCCTTGGATCGTCGAAGTGAGAATAGACGACGCTGACAAGTTCGGCGTCGCTACTGGAAATCTCATCACTTCTCAAGCCGTATTGACGTCTTGCAGAGCTATCGTGTTCTTCAATAATTACTACAAATTGCGTTACGGCGCGCAAACCTCGGAACTTGAACTGTATGAAAGAGTCAGAGTCGCCTACTGCGCTATTTACCTTTGGGAAGAGTTTCCGAGAGTATTGGGAACTCCTCCGGATGCTCCAACAACGGAATTTCCGCAGAAAATCACCCCTGGGCAGCTACTGCGACCAAAAGGGTACTTTTACCCCGTGCAGAGGGGTTTGGATGCGACTGGTTATTCTTCGGGAACTCGCCAAATAACGCGAATGGTACCGCATCCAAAATGCGAAATTGACGACATGGTGATGGACGTTGGTATTCTCGTGCTCCGCACTCACGTATATCCAGTGCCGCCTCATATCGGTTTTATGCCGATTTTCGTCGACAAGAATGTAATCATGAGCGACGTTGATCTTTCAAACAGCACTGAACAAGGGCGAATCTGTTACATTGCCTCGTACGGTCGGGATTTCGCCAATTGGCACGATCATTACGTTGTGGATTACAAAGTCAAGTTTCGCGTTTATTTCGCCGAATTCGAGGTATGCTTCGCTCTCTGGCGGTACTACGAGTGTGTTGAAGTCAGTGAAAATGAATGTCAAGAACCGTCTTTCTCAGTGAATTCCAGTTTGAAATTCGATTGTTGGAGACCAAGAGCGAAAGTGGGAGCTGTGTGCGATCAGGATCGAGGAGCGCCGCTCGTCTGCGACGGCAAAGTTTACGGCATTGTCATCCGCGGTTTGAAATTTCAGTATTGCAACAATTTGCTCCCTTCTGGCGTTCTCGTTCTCAAGACTGCGTTTATATCCGAGTATTATATGAATTTTCTCGAGGGTCGGTACAAAGTGAAAAGAGCGTATAAGGCGGCTTATAAAGCAAGCCCCTCGGGCGTTCGTTCTTTGCTTTTCGATGCAGGTTGTCGTTTGTATCGTATTTTTGTCATCGGCTTCGTAGCTGCTGCAGTTCTACGCAGTTCTGCATTACTCTGATACCTTCATGGATATGTTGATTACACTTTTTGTTGATTATTTGTCGTTCTTTAAATTGGCGCAGCCAGTCGACGTGTTAAAGATCTTTGGCAGACAAACGCGATCTCTAATCGCCACGAGCAGGCAATGTGTATTGTGAGAGAATTGGCTTGCCATTATTAGAGTGGGAGAGGGTGGTCGCGTGTGGAGTTTTCCCTGCCTGGTGGCTGCCAGGCTGTATGCGAACTGGAAGGTGAGAAAAAAGCTTGGCGTTTCATGGCCGCTGCGTGCGATTCTGACCCAACTGGCCGATGGACGTTCGCTCTATTCCCGTCTGTGGAGAGCAGATTAAAACTGAGATGGAGTAGCCTTGGATACTCTGTGTCTCAGCACATGGGCCATGGAGACTTCACGGCGAAGCTACACCTACTCAGTCACTGTGATGAGACGTGTAGCTGTGGAAGTTGTAACGTGGTGAAGTGGAAATTAGTGAGGCGTGCATCGCCGGAGATGGGGGGTGGTCCACATTTCACCTCCTTGAATGTGGACGAACCCAGTTTAAAGGTTGCTGTTTAGTCGCCTGAGGCGTGGAGGTACTACGTGGGGGCTGGGACGAGTGAGGTTGCTGGGGACGAAATGTTCCAACAGACATTAGGGGAGGGGGTGCATTTTGATGCTGTGGTGTGAAGCGCGGTGGGGTGGCAGCAGAATGAGGGCATCGCGTCCTCAACCGCCTTTACCTTTAGAGCTTGTTTGGTGGATGGGCGTAATTGGATAACAAAATGACGACGAGTAGAATCGCTAGACCTTTAGGATGCGCTGCATCGCTAGGAGGTCATCCACATAGTGGCGGAAACTCTCCTGAGGACCCTGAAGTCGGTGTAAGGTGGACACAACGAATTGAATTTGAATTTTGAAAAGTTTATTCATGAAAAGTACATATCAACAAACACACAACTTCTTGCAAAATTATAATAAATGAAAGAATATGACAAAAGGGTGCTACTGCGAATAATAATTGCACGTCATTAGGCAGGAGCCCGTGGCGACGTGCAAGAGTGCTGCCTCACAATAAGAATAAATAATCTAAGGTTAATTATTATACAGAAAAATAATCTGATTCTGCGTTTCAGCGCCGAACAACAATCCGCATCGCATACTAAGATCTGGCACATTGGTCAGTTTATGCATCGATTTACCAACTTTCAAGATACCGAAATACATTGAATAAATGAGGAAACCTGAAGGGGGGGGGGCTTATGCGTACATACTTTTGAGAATCTCATTAGATTGCTGCATTCCTAAGTTTAAAAGCCATGTACTCACTACCTTCTTAAAACTATTCCTGGATAGGGCCCTAAAGTTTTTAACCTCAACTGGAGATGCATTAAAAATTACATGAATGAGGTAATGTGGACTTATTTTGGTTAGCGATAAGGTGTGTCTGGGGTTGACGACACATGAACCCTGTACAAATCTGGTAGAGTAAAAGTGGGAGGGAGCTGCATCCAGTATAAATGAATTTCTATGCAGGTGCATAAGAAGGCTTCTTATGAACAGTTGACGCAAGGTAAACACTTTCGCTTCGCGAACTACTAGTTCGCTCGAGTAACGTCTAGGTCTACCCAACAAAATTTTCAATATCCCTTTTTGGATTCTGGTTAGCCGGTCAATATGAGCGTAATAAGTGCCACCTCAGACCATCACTCCGTACTGCATAATGGACTGAACTAGAGATAGATATATTTTTATATATCTACTAGATATCTACAAGATATATATATCTTGTCACGAGAAAATACGGGCCGAATGTGATAAAATATATGGAAGAATTTTTGCACTTTTGAACATAGGTAATTGATGTGTAGCTTCCAAGTTAAAGAGGGGTCCGCAATCACTCCTAAATCACGAGCTCGTCTCGGGAATGAACAGGGAGGAGGTCTGTCAGCATATGCGACTAAAATTCCTCAAAGGTGTACGCGGGGGAGGGGGGGGTGATAGTACGCAAATATGAAAATTTGGGGAGCAGTGCTAAGCGTCGTACACATCGCGAAAAATATTCGGGGGCACATTCGAATATCGTGAGTAATTTCAACAAAAATTTGAGGACACTCATGGGATTGTCGGTATAAAATATGGGAATCGTGGAGAGTGGACTGAGGACTCGCCCGACTGCTGGGGACGTCCGTTGGCTTATAGTCAGCGGATGAGGGAGGAAGGGACGGCGCCGGAGTACGGCAAAAGCGGCATTTATATTTTTGGCGTGCTTCGTGACTGCGTTATAGCCACGCCGAAAATTGAACGTCGGCGCACGTGACGCACAAAACGGAGAAACACTCGGCACAGCTAGTCGGGGAGGAGTGTTGCGTTGGGGGAAGCGCGAATTTGCATTTGTCACAAAAGGGGGTGTCGTCAAGGGATTTTTGGGGTGCAGGAGACGATGATCGACTCATGATGGGGCGGCGTTGAACAATCCGAACAAGAATGAACAGGAGTAAACAAGGTGGTCGATGATGTAATGATCGACAAGAACATGGAGGGACGGGGGGTCGCAATGAACACGACAGGACGCAACAGGAACGTGAACATGAACGCGTGCACGATTTTGAGCGAAAATGCGGAAAATACGCGTGGCAACCGCGACGTATTTTCGAGAGGCGTGAATCGGGAAAGCTCTGCTACCAATTTGTAACGTAGGGAATTGTCTCAGAATGAAATAAATAACCTATGCTCGGATTGTAGTAAATGACAATAAAGGGACAATGGGGAAAATGAAACACCAAGCTCTGATTGCTTATCTTACTTCACACAATTTAAAGGGGATTTTAAACACTGGCTTAAAACAGGGGACGATTCGTCTGCGAAGTCGGTAGCCATTCTGATGGAAAAACGTGGCTCCCGCTGCTAATATAAACAGCGGCGAACTGCCTGGGTGGCGGTCAGTGTTCCCACCCGGCAGTCCGCCGCAAACCATTACAAAGTGCCCCTGAAATAGCGGTGCACGTACAACAATACATAAGTCGGCACACTCAACTGAGGGAACTGGTGTTTGAGGACGAGATCCCGACGGACCACTATTCTGCATCTGGCTTCCCAGCGCTGAATTTTGCTAAGGCTGCAATCTCAGCATCGTCATAAATATATCCACATCTGGACCGTGGCCTTACCACTATTGCATGAGCCTTCGAATCCTCTTCAGGCTGCTTGCACGTACTTGAGGTACATGGAAGGAGGGCTAATAAGTTCTGCCGAAGGAAGTGGTAGGAGAGTTCGCATCCTGACAGGTTCTCCCTCCTGGTGGACTTGGGGAAACCCATTCAGTAACTGGAAGGATTCCTACTGGTCTGGTTCACTGCGCCTGGTGGGCTCCTGAAGCTGTTTGGCCAAGGAGTTGCTTTCTCTAGTCTACGACTTGAGGACCCCAGAAGGAAAGATCGGCAGTAGGACTTCTCAACTGCCTCGACAATTGTGTATATATGTGCATAGAGTGATAAGGTAGGGTAAGATAGGCTAGTTTTACGAGTACTCCCCTACTTAGAGTTAGGAATAGGCTGAGATAGGGTAAGGGTTTGTGGTATGGGGGATGGTAGGTTAAGATAGGTTAGGTTCCAATGGCCTGGAAACCGTATCAAGGCAGCTGGCAAGTTTGATCCTGAAGATGCTCCATGAGAACTCGAAGCACGCTCCATGAAAATGCTCCATGCCATCAGTAGCGGCTCTTGGACCAGTGGCAGGCAAGGTGGGACAACACCCGCGACCTGCTCAAGATAATGCCTTCTGTGCAGGATCAGCCACTACGCAGCTGTTGTTGGAGCATTGACTGTTACCTGTACTCTGCGTGTGTCTTCCTCTCCACAGCCTGCCAGTTCGCCTGCTTGAGGCGAGGGAGCCTTCGTTGTTGGGCCAAGGGCCCGCCTAGGAGGCCCATAATCCCCCACCCAAGACAGTAGGATGACTTTCACGAATCACTCCTTGTATTGACCTAAACCCCGGACCAACGCACGAATGGGCCACTATTCAGCCTAAGCCATTTTCCCCATTCGGGTAGGTCAAGTCCTACAGCAGAGAGGAATATCGAGTACAAGCTTAGATCTGTATAGCGTGGGCTTGAACCTTGGGGTCCAGAGCGGGGCGGTTAACCTCTCGTCTTGGAATTTTGGGGTCAATTTTTATGTAGTTTATTTTGTTGCCTTTTGAAGTTTGAGTTATTTAGTTGGTTATTTCTTCTTCCCCTCAACTGCCTGACGGCTTGTCTCCCTCTATTACACTTTGGAGGCATACGTGGCACTATTATATACTTCTAAGTTCTTGATTAATTTGAAAACATTCTCAGCAGCTGGTAACGGTTCGTGAGCACATATTTGAGTTGTGAGACGCAAAAAAGTAATTTACAGTCAGAAAGGGTATGGGGGTGGTTTAATAGATTCTTGAAGCACATCTATCTTGATTTGTGTTTCTGTCGACGTACTGCACTGCAGTTTCTCAGCTCTTAGCTTCAGTTGTCACATTAAGAATACGTTGAGACACATGCTCCTCTTATTTTCCAAAGTTGTATACTAATCAATATTATACACCCGGTTTGTCTCAAACGACCGCGCTCGCATTCGAATTAAACTCGAATAGAACTCTCCCAGTCAAACTGGGCCGCTTAGCTTTATTTGGAAAACGAATAGCTCGTTATAGATCTCTTTGAAAGTAGACGACTCACTTCACTTTGGGACTCGCAACATTTGTTCTGTTGACTCCCTCCTTCGCTCGGTCGTAACGCTTTTTTTTTCGTGGCTCGTTGTTGAGAATGGAAGGCAGTTTGTATTCACAAGGCATCGGCCTCAGCGCTCAAGAGATTCATTGTCCGTGAAATTGGTACGTTTCCCGACCCTTATCCATTACAACGTTTATTGACGTTATCTTCGCCCCGCTCCGAGAGTGGGGCGGTCAATGTTTCATTATCACTGAGCTTGCGAGCTACCGAGTTTGTCATACGAGTGAAACTTGTCATCTTATTCATTCTGTTCAGGCCGAACTAAGTAGACGTCTTTGCTTGGTATAAAACAAACGTTAACTGATTAAGTCCTATTTGAAAATAGTTTGATGAGCTTCTACTGGTGATAGATGCGAAAAATGTTAATAGTATTTCATAACCTGCAGACGTAAGCCTCTAAATTAAAGCAGTGCGCAATATCCAACGAATAAATATTTCCGCAACCCCCGTAAATTCGACGGCGGGGCGTTATATATTCGTTCAACGCATTTCTACAGGAACATTTGTACATAACATCATGTAATTTCTGGTTAATTGAGACTACTCCGTGAGTTTGATCCAAATCCTTACAGCCGTTTTTCAGAAAATTGAAAAACCGGTAAATTATTATTCGAGAAATCTCGATTACCGAGCTATCGCGGCTTATATCTCCGTTCAACAGATAGGCACGGAAATAATTACAGAGAACAAAATGTGGGTACAAGTTGTCAGAAGACACTCCGTAATGTAGATCAAATCTAGTGACGCAGTTACACTTTAAATTACAAAAATGTTTTTAAAATATCTGGTGCGTTGCAACACACAACTTTCCTTAGCTCTACGTCAATTCACTTTGTACATGGCCAATTCGATTTAATCAATTCATTTATCACTCAGTTAATTTGAACTTGGTCAGATAACGCTTTACAGCAGCAGGAAGCGGTAGCGCTTACAGTTCCAGATTTTATTGTGCTGCTCGTACTCATTGCAGGACCCATATTGAGCAATCGGTACACAGATAATTATTGAGGCTGTAAACACGAATTTTTTGAAGTGGATAGTAATCACTTTTGTGGAGTTATTGGGTAATAACTGTTAGAACTAGTAGTAAGCGAAACGGGCATAGTTGAAATTCAGGAATTTCTGGAGTGAGCCCCATGTACCTCATGAGCGTTTTTAAACACCCACCCTTTAGGTATTGGATTGGACTAAAATACCAATTTTTTTTTAGCATCCTACTAACATTCCAGCGGAGTTTATAAGGAAAAAACTGCGCTAAAAACGCTTTTGGTCGAAAATTTTGATAATTTATTGTGCTGCTCTCGTCATTTTCCCACAAATGGGAATTTTATGGTATCATTGCCTTATTGAGAGCTATCAATATAAAAAATTTAATCAAAATCGTTAGAGCCATTTTTGAGAAACAAAATTTGGTGTTTTGATCACTATGATAACTATAGTTAACTTTCGGTGGATTTTGCCCATACCCTTATTTTTGCGTCCCATGGTAACCTGTAGGCTAGACATCAAGTTTCAGCCGATTTGGTACGGTTGTTTTATCTATAAACCGCGCTAAATTCGATTTCGTCGAAAGTTTTGATAATTTATTGTGCTGCTCTCGTCATTTTCCCACAAATGGGAATTTTATGGTATAGTTGTCTTATTGAGAGGTATCAATATAAAAAATGTAATCAAAATCGTTGGAGCCGTTTTTGAGAAAAAACATATTTGGTGTTTTGATCACTATAGTTAAATTTCGGTGGATTTTGTTCATACCCTTATTTTGGCGTCCCTTGGTGACTTGCGGGCGAGATATGAAGTTTGAGGTGATTTGGTACGGTGGTTTTCTCTAAAAATCGTTCACAGACACACAGACCATTTTCCCAAATAGTGTTTTTCGGACTCAGGAGGGTCTGAAACATAAAGATCTGAAGAAAACTCAAAATTTTTTTTTCAGCCGATTACATAACTTTCCTTTCTACTTCGTAGAGCAAGGAAAGTAAAAACGCTTTGGTTGACAATTTTTCATCTTTATCTCTGTTCATTGGACTGTCAGAGGAACATTTACTAAGAACAATGTAAATGTAATAACTATCTAAAACCAGTCTGTGAGTTTGGTGAAAATTCTCAGCCGTCTTGCCAAACAGCGTAAAAAAACGATTTTGGCTTTCAAGGCGTATTTTAATGGAAATATTTATGGAGAAAAAAAAGTTTTGTCGTAACTAGTAGAAGATAATTTCAACGTTTGATCATAATTGTCATAACGGTTTTCGAGAAAAATGTGAAGAAAACAAAGTTTTTGGTACGTTTTCTCCCCCCACTCCCCTTTCCCATTAACGGAAATCGCCCATAACCTTTTTTTCGGGTCTACGAAAAATAATGAACAAAACGAAAAAAATTACCAGCTCAATCGGTTTACCGATTCTCCCGCAATTCGGACTACAGACCCACGGACCACGTTCCTAAATTAAATTTTCATACTTAGTATGTATAAAAACAAACTTCTGAAGAAAAGCCAAATTTGTAGGCGATTACGATACTTTCTTTACCCGTTGGGTACCGGAAAGTATAAACTTAATAGTTTCAGTGAGACACTTAATATTTCCCTAACCGAAACGGCTTTAGCGCTTCCCATCCGTGAGCGAATAAGCTAAGCTGTGCAAAGGGCAAAGAAAGCAGAGGACGATAGAACTGGATTTATTTTCAGTCAGATCTGTTGAATACATAAAGGGGGATTCCTTTCAAAATCAGACTGTCTTCAAGCGAATAGACTTCATTAGCGCGAAAATATACCTAACCGCCGGCAATTTGACGGAAGGACTCGTAATTTCCAGGTCGAGCTCGACGCTAATCTTTAGAAAACGGGATCAAACGGATCTTGTCAATGGTTTTCCCGCTCGCCTTCGAAAGTTCGTCTCATATCGTTTTGTATGGAATACTGCTTCCCAGAAATCCAATTTACCCTTCCCCCCCCCCACTTTTCCGCTTCGTAGTAATGATCGGGGTAATTGGATCGCTAAATTGTTTAGATAAAGCCGAGGGGGGAGTTTCGTCGCTGAAACACAATCATACTTGGTGGCTGAGCTGTTATTACCGTCGTTCTCTCCCAGTTTTCGATTGTGCTCCGTTTCGGGCGCGACTTATAAATCAATCGGTTTCCCCTTAAATGACCTGTTGTGGGGCGTCGAATTATGCGTTCGATAACTTCGACGTTGCGAAATCGAGGCAATCAGAAAGTCGCGATTGTTGACCGTTTTTTGCTAACGCTGTACGACATTTTTGGCCTGTGAAGCTGTTGGAAGCGTGCTTTCAGCCTTATTTCAATTTATTACTTTCCTCCTAGCTGCAGGGCAAGGAAAGTATAGGGACCGTGTCAAAAAAATATCTGGTGCGTTGCAACACACAACTTTCCTTAGCTCTACGTCGATCCACTCGTGTACATGGCCTTTTCTACTTATTCAATTCATTTATCACTCAGTTAATTTGAACGGTAGCGTGTACAGTTCCAGAATTTTAGTGCTGCTCGTTTTTAAACATTCTAGTAACGTTTCAGCGTTGAGCCGTTTTAGAAAAAAAAACTAGACGTGATATCGCCGTCAGAAACCCCAAATGCAAATGGCTTACCTGGGTCGATTTAAAAGCAAAGAGGGAGAAAATGTTAAATAATAACACACTTTTAAACACAAGTTAGTGTATTAAACACGATAATTCTCCCTTCCTTGCTCGTAAAAGTTGTTACCTCACGATTTCGGTTTTTTATTATTTCTTGTACCATTTCCGATTTTCCCTGTTGACACAAAGCATTCTCCCGTACTAATTTGGCTTTTTCCTGGAGCTCTTGTAGTTGGAGTACGCGTATTAGCACAATACGCTCATCGCCAGTTTCAGGCCACTTTGGCTTCTGACAGTAATTTGGTCAAATCTGGATTGTTGGTAGTTGGGCATGTACGGGTCGTACAGTTACGGGGCTGTTTACGTTTACACGACACTTGTTTACGGTACGGGATGTTGAACACACGCCCAATTTATTAAATTTACTGTAACCCCATTCGTCCAGTGCCTTAATCACGGGTATCCTAACCGCACCACTCAGTGATTTCGGCTAGCGTTTTGGAAACACAGGCTAGCCTTGATTTACTTATCTAGCCGTGATCAGCGCTGTTTTGGTGAAACACGATTCCGATACGGTACTGTCTAGAAGCTCTAATGAGATTAAATTGTGTTAATTTCTGTATAAAATTACTTCCGCGCGCGACAGGTTGTGTTGAGGCGAGTGGTGGAGCGCGGGGGAGCCGTTGGACGAAACAAACAAGACGCTTGTCGCAACTTGTCGCGGGTCTCTCCTCATTCCCTTTCACTTTGGTCCCCCCTGCCCTCAAGAGCTCGACTCATTTCGCGTAGAGCTCCCGTTGAGTTCACTTCTCGCGACGTTCTAAAACATTCGATCCGCTAAATTAGCGAATAAAAATGTGTGTCTTTCCTCGAAACCGGTTGAAATTTGAAGAATTGAAATCGTTGTCTTATCGCAACTAGTCGTGGGTGAGTACTCATCCTTAGTACATTCCTCAAATCTAAAAAGAAGACAGGAAAGTTGTGTAATTGGCCAAAATGTTGAGTTTCCTCGGATCATTTCGCTTTTTTCAACGCGAAATTCGGTATACTTAACAGTATTACTTGTAAGTCAATGTCACTGAAATCGATATCGTGTTTTTTAACTGAACACGATATTCTGAATTTAGTTCAATTCAGGTACACTTGCTTACACATTCGCTCGCATAACTTTGTCATTACGATCGTTATATACTGTTCCTGTTTCATCCACTGAGTTTGCTTTAATACGTGATGGCTCATCTTCATCATCTTAAGAGGTATCGCATCTTTTTGCTTTCCTCAGCCGCACAGAGTGGGAACGAAAGTTATATAATCGACTGGCCCGTGAGTGTTTACCCAAAGGTTAAGGAAAGTATTGTAAGGATGAAGAAATAACGACAAGAAGAATAGTCCAAAAATATTTGGTGCATTGCAACACACACCAACACAACACAGCTCTACGTCAATTCACTTTTTACACGGCTTTTTCTACTTACTCAATTCATTTATCACTCAGTTTGTATGAACTTGGACAAACAACACTTCACAGTAGCAGGAAGCGGTAGCGCTTACAGTTCCGGAATTTATTACGCTGCTCGTACTCATCCCAGGACCAATATTGAGCAATTGATACACAGAAAATTAATGAGGCTGTAAACAAAAATTTTTCGAAGAAGGATAGTAATTACTTTTGCAGAGTTATTGGGTAAAAACTTTTAGAACTGGTAGTAAGCGAAATGGCAGTAGTTGAAATTCAGGAATTTCTAGAGTGACCCCCATGTATCTCATGAGCGCTTTTAAACACTCACCGTATAGGTATTGAATTCATCTACAACTCCAATTTGTTTTAACGTTCTAGTAACATTCCAGCGGAGTTTAAAAGGAAAAAACCGCGGAAAAAATGCTTTTCGTCGAAAATTTTGACAATTTATTGTGCTACTCTCGTCATTTACCCACGAATGGGAATTTCATGGTATAATTGCCTTATTAAGAGCTATCAATATTAACAATTTAATCAAAATCGTTAGAGCCGGTTTTGAGAAAAAAATTGGTGTTTTGATCATTATGATAACTATAGTTAACTTCCGTTGGATTTTGCTCATACCCTTATTTTGGCGCTCCATGGTAACCTGCGGGCTAGATATCAAGTTTGAGGTATTTGGTTCGGTCGTTTTCTCTAAAAACCACTGTAAAATCGATTACGTCGAAAATGTTGGTAATTTATTGTGCTGGTTTCGTCATTTTCCCACAAATGGGAATTTTTTGGTATAATTGTCTTATTACGAGGTATCAATAAAAAAAATTCAGTCTGTGGAAAACGGGGGTAGGAGACAAAAATATACCAAAAACTAGGGGTTTTTCGATTTTTTTTTTTTTCGTAAACGGCTAAAACGATTTTGATTGAACTTTCGAATTATCTTCTACCATTTACCGCGAAACTTTTCTTCTCCTTAAATATCTCCATGAAAATACGGTGAACGGAGATATAGGCCTACGAAGCCAAAATAGATTTTTCACGCTTTTTGGCAAAATGGCTTCAACGATTTTCACCAAACTCACAGAATGTTCTTAGATAGTTGTTATCTATATATCGTTCTCAATGAATTTTCCTCGGATAATCCATTGAGCGGAGATAAAAATTGATTAAAATTGTAATTTACCTTGTATTTGTTAGGGGCAATAGGGCTTTGAGATGACAGTAAAAGTAAAACGCATTTAAAAAAAACCTCCAACCCTGCTTTGCTCCTAACTATATTTACGTAGAATTTAATAATTTAAAAATAAATTCGCTTTCTGGTAAAATAAAATTGCTTATAAAAATGAAAGAAAATGAATCTAATCGTCCGACCTATGAAGGGGGAATTGTGGAAGTCCGCGGCTACCCATATGGTGCCCACCTTTCGTTGGCGATAAAATGCGTAGAACCTTATTCTTCGGAATTTTCTTCGCTTGAGAGCTCCAGGAAGGAATGTTTAGTTGTGGTAGTGTACGGCGATATTGGAACTACCCGCCAGAAGAGTTAAAAGCTGTAGAAATAAAAGAAAAGCTTAGATCGTGTCGCGTGAGCAGACGAAAATCGAGGAATGGCTGCCGCTGACTAGTTTTTTACCACAACACTTTCACTATAACTTAACCATATTTTACTTTCTACATTAAAAAAAAGGAAAATATATTTGAAACAAATAAATAAATATCCCTGGTTTATGTAGGCAGGAGTAACTTTAATTGTGGAGGCCCTGTCCTACCATGAGCGCCTAAACACCGAGTAACTGCTTCAATGGATTCGATCTTCGTTACGGGTTGTCTTCTAGAGACCTGTACCCACATTTTGTTCTTCGTGATTATTTCTTTATCTATCAGTTGAACGGAGGTATGAGCCAAGATAGCTCGGAAAACTACATTTTGGAACAATAATTAATCGATTTTTCAATTTTCTCAAAAATCGCTTGAACGATTTGGATCAAACTCACGGAGTACTCTCAATTAACTAGAACCTACATTTTGTTAAAGTTAACGTACCTGTTAGGTGAGTCCGTCTCCTCTGGCTTGTGAGTTACTGTGGGCAAGCGCTTTCGATGTAAAGACATCATCGTCTGGCCGTTTAGTCAGTACTGGAGTCAGTCAGTTGGTCGTGGTCTTTATATACAAAGAGAAAGGTGAAGGGAGTGATGGAGCGTTGGGGAAGGGGCGGGGAGAGGTCTTGTACCTCTAGGTCACCTTTCTCTTTGTATATAAAGACCACGACCAACTGACTGACTCCAGTACTGACTAAACGGCCAGACGATGATGTCTTTACATCGAAAGCGCTTGCCCACAGTAACTCACAAGCCAGAGGAGACGGACTCACCTAACAGGTACGTTAACTTTAGTATTTGCCTACTGGCGGACACAACCCAATTTCTTTAATACCTACATTTTGTTCTCCCTAAATGTTCCTGTAGAAATGCGTTGCTGCGCACCAGATATTTTTGTTACTATCTTTAGGGCTATGGAAATAAAAACGAAGGAATGACTTATTAAACTGTACGTTGTCACTTCATACTTATTCATGAGCTTATTCTATTCTAACCGGTGGAAGCTTTATTAGTTCATAATTGTCTTCGAGAAGTTGATTGCTAAGTCCTTCTCGTGATGAGTTCAAGAACGAGCCGTATAATTAGCCCCGTTAATTACACATATATTGTGCGGCATTTGTAGACTACAAAACATGAATAATGAAACCACTCCGCCGATTCCTCTAGCCCGTACTAACTTTTACGTAGATAATTCGTTATTTTCGTCGTAACTTGTTAAGGAAAACTCGGCTCAACGGCGTTTGCAATTCCAGGGCTTTTAAAGGAAAACTGTATACAAAATTAATCTCTTAAAACCTTTGAATAATTTTCTCGTTGGCTCCTTACATTTTCTCCTCGGTTCAATATTTCACGAAGAATTTGGGGTTTTAACGAGAATAGACAAGTTCGAGGGAAGCGTTCAAAATAACAAGCGCGGACGAAAATCGTGTCGGCTTTTTACTTTCGACGACCCAAAGAGTAAGCTAAAGTTGAGTTTTCGTCAGATCTTCACGTTTTGAGGTCTACTGAACCCAAAAAACTTAATTTCGGGGCGTGACCCGTGTGTGTGCCTGTATTCCGATTTGCGGTTATTTGTTTATTGTTCGTAGACGTGAGAAAAAGGTTATAGCCATTTCGGACGATGGGAAAAGGGGGTTGGGGGCGAACATGTACCAAAAATTAGGGCTTTTCGTATTTTTCCAGCGTATTTTTAAATCATCTCTAACGATTTTGATTAAACTTTCAAATTATCTTCCTCAAGTTAGTACCTAATTTTTATTCTCCGTAAGTATCTCCATGAAAATAGGATGAACGGAGATATACGGCAAAAATGGTGTTTATACGCTTTTTGGCAAAACGGCTTCAACGATTTTCACCAAACTCACAGTGTTCGACGCAAGCCAAATCAGTCTGGTTTTTATTTTCCGCGACCCCAAAGGGAAAGGAAAGTACAGTAATAGTAAATATCTGGTGCGTTGCAACACACAACTTTCCTTAGCTCTACTTCAATTCACTTTTACGTGGCTTTTCCTACTCAAACAATTCATTTATTACTCAGTTCATTTGAACTTGGTCAAACAACATTTCACGGCAGCAGAAAGCGGTAGCCCTTACAGTTCCGGGATTTATTGGGCTGCTCGTACTCATTCCAGGACCATTATTGAGCAATTGGTACACAGATAATTAATGAGACTGTAAACACGAATTTTTTGATGAAGGATAGTAATCACTTTGGCAGAGTAATTGGGTAAAAAGTTTTAAAACTGGTAGTAAGCGAAACGGCGGTAGTCGAAACTCAGGAATTTCTGGAGTGAGCCCCATGTATCTCATGAGCGTTTTTAAACACTCACCCTATAGGTATTTAATTGGATTACATTCCAACGGAGTTTAAAACGAAAAAACGCTTTTCGTCGAAAATTTTGATAATTTATTGTGCTGCTCTCGTCATTTTCTCACGAATGGGAATTTTATAGTGTGATTGCCATATTGAGGGCTATCAATATAAAAAATTTAATCAAAACCGTTTGAGCCGTTTTTGGGAAAAAAAATTTGGTGTTATGATCACTATGATGTCTATAGTTAACTTTCGGTGGATTTGGCCCTTACCCTTATTTCTGCGTCCCATGGTAACCTGTAGGCTAGACATCAAGTTTCAGCTGATTTGGTGCGGTTGTTTCCTCTAAAAACCGCGTTAAAATCGATTTCGTCGAAAGTTTTGGTAATTTATTGTGCTGCTCTCGTCATTTTCCCACGAATGAGAATTTTATGGTATAGTTGCCATGTTGGGAGCTATCAATATAAAAAATTCAATCAAAATCGTTAGAGCCATTTTTCAGAAAAAAATATTTGATGTTTTGATCACTATGATAACTATAGTTAACTTTCGGTGGATTTTGTTCAAAGCCTTATTTTGGCGTCCCATGGTAACCAGCAAGCGAGATATCAAGTTTGAATGGATTCGGTACGATGGTTCTCTCTAAAAATCGTTCACAGACACACAGACCATTTTCGCAAATAGTGTTTTTTGTACTCAGGGGGGTCTGAAACGTAAAGATCTGAAGAGAACTTAAACTTTTTTTTTCAGCCGATTACTTAACTTTCCTTTCTACTTCGTAGAGCCAAGGAAAGTAAAAATACTTCGATTTGCGGGAGAACGGCTGATCCGATTGAGCTGGTTCATTTTTGTTTCGTTCGTTATTTTTTGTAGACACCAAAATACGGTTATGGGCGACTAAGGTTTTCTCAATAAATGTTCCTCTGACAGTCCATTGAACAGAGATTAAAATCAAAATGTGTCGAAAATAACGTTTTTTCGAACATTTCCGTAAATTCCAGGGTAACTGGTTCACCAGATGTGATCAATCTTACACCCTGTCTTTGAGCCACTCATACCCACAGTTCGTTCTCCATAATTATTTCTGTATATATATGTTGAACGGAGATATAAGCCAAATTAACTCTGAAAAGGAGATTTATCCATTATTAATTTATCGGTACTCCAATTTTCTCAAAAACAGCTCAGACGATTTCTATCAAACTTCGGGGGTACTCTCAGCTAACTAGTTCCTACATTTTGTTTTCCATGAATGTTTCTGTATAAATGCGTTGAACGAAGATATAGCGCCCGAATATGTAGCTGGTGTTTGAACTTTAAGGGGAGGCGGAAAGTTGGGTGTTGCTACGCTCGTTTTTACCTCGGACTCTCTGGCTTTTAAAGTCATTGTTTCCCCACATACCTTGGACATTCCGAATATCATTTCTCCCTCTCTTTTCACATTCCTCCCCACAACAGACAGCTCCTCCCAAATTCATTCACCTACGAATTTTCGCGAAAGTCACTCGTCCTCTCGCACTATTCTCCACCCAATACAGTTTCACGCATAGTCCTCCCCTCGTGTTGCACTTTTGTACACAAACTGTACTCACTTCATTGCACACACATAATCCAGTCGTCCTCACGCTGACCGAGTTTCGAGTAAAACAAAGAACAGGGACCGCTGTCACTTAGGTCGCTTGATAACGCTACGACTGCATGTATCGATATGCGTCTCTGGCGCAGTTGACGGGGAAGAGAAACAACTCGGAGAAAGAGTGAGAGCGATAACAGAATGAGAAAGAACTATCACGGTAGTTGAGGGGGTTTCAAATTACTAGATATCTCTATTCTTAATTTCATTGAATTAACTCCTTTTCATAGTCTTTGTACATTTAAAATAATTATATAACGGGTTATGTTATAATTATTTCATTTCCAACATGGCGCCAGAGCCTACGATGACGGGCATATCGATAACCTGACCTCGGTCGTGATATATCGATATATTGCCTTATCAGAGGAAGCGGTCCTTGTTCTTCCATTTTACCCGATTTACTTTTATTTCGATCTTCAACTCTCGCCCTCTCATGTGCCCAACACATAGAATGTCTTTAAGTATTTAATACCTATAAATCGTTCTCAATAAATGTTCCTCTAACTGGCCCTTAAACAGAGATAAAAATAAAAAGGTGTCGGAAATAATGTTTTTATGAACATATCTGTAATTTTCATAGACTGGATTTGACCACTTTTACGGGGTGTATTTTAGCAACAGTTCTCTATAATCATTCCTGTGCCTATCTGTTGAGCGGAGATATAAGCCGCGATAGCTCGGCAATCGAGATTTGTCGAATATTAATTAATCGATTTTCCAATTATCCCAACTATCGGCTCCAACGATTTCCATCAAACTTGCGGAGTATTCTCAACTGACCAGTACCTACATTTCGTTCTTCATAAATATTTTCGTAGAAATGCGTTGACCGAAGATATAGTGCCCGTATTTGTAGCACTTCGTCGAGTTTACGGAGGTTGCGGAAAAATGTGTGTTGCTACTCTCGAGATATTTTCGATTGAATTCACTCGGACGGTTTATTGTCAAAAGGAGTAGCTCATTAGGTCGTTCAGATCATCGTCAATCGTACGAAAAATTGATTCATGCGCAGCTTCGTCTGCGCGTGTAGTTATCCGATGACGAAATCATGTATCGAACTCGTCATTACGTCACGTTCAATTCAAAGCCGTCCGTTGTTTTTCGGGGGTCCTCGATAGTTACATCAATCACTCCGTTCTTCATTCGTGTTGTTGAAAATAGCGGTCGTATGAAATTCATCAGATATCATTTTTGACTTGACTGCAGGCTGCTCTATTGGCTATATGAGTGGAAACTACTTTACCAAAATTAATTCGTGCAGTACGATTCATTAGTGGCCACTAGATACGAGCTAGAAACGCATAAATTTGTTTCGGTCGACTACACGCGCCTCAATTTCTGAAGCTACTGCTCATATCGAACGGTATTGAAAATATCTGGTGTACCGTTCTGCACACATCATCTCCTGGAATGTAAATACAACCCCAGATTGGATAAAATTGAGAACAGCTTACAAAAGATTGCCAACAACCAAGAACTTCAATGCCAACCTCCAGGAAGGTGTTAGGAAGTATAAATTGGATGTTGTTAAGTCTGTTTGTAGCGCACTCGAAGTAATTGATCTGACACCGTCGAATTATTTATGTCATAGCAGATGTCAGCGGTTGTATTCGAGAAAAGTACTGGGGCCGGGACGAGCTTTCCTTTCTACTAAAGTAAAGAAGGAAAAATAAATGCTTCGAAGGAATGCCCCTCCCCTGTGCATAGCAGTTCGTCGTAAGACTTCTTGATAGTTTGCCTGGGTGCCAAGGCAGGTCATTCGCGTAGGGATGTGCTCTGCCGTTTCGTCGTTGAGGTGATACCTAAGCGGGCAGTGTTCGGTGAGGAAGCTAGTTAGGATCCTGCCTTTGCCCTTGAACAAGAAGGCACAATGAGGCCTGTCTGGCGATGCTAGTGGGCGTGGTTTTCCTGTGCCTTTCATCAGGCCACCTGTCATGCCGGGCGATTTTCGTCGTTTCTATGTAGGGATTCTGTGGCCCTTTTCGCCAGGCAGTCTACCTTTTGATTGCCCTAATGCCCTCTGAGAGTCGGCGCCCTATTACGGGCTCTGTATTGTTTGAGCGCCTGAAGACGTGTCACCTTGAATTTGAAAGTGTAGGTCCCAATGGCCTTCTAAGCAGCCTGACTGTTCGCTTACCTTTGAATCCTTCCGCCAGGATCTCTTCCACGCAGACTACTCAATAAAAGACGTCATACCAGCCTCTTTAAGGAAGCCGTATATCTTTCGCCGCAGACTCCACTATGGTTAAAAAACAGAATAAACAGTAAATTGTCTATATTTCCACTGAAATAACGAGCACAATTGTTAAATCGATTTCGACGGTTAGGTCATCATCAGTAACAAACATGAACTGAAGGTACCTCATAGAAAGAACATCTTATATAGTTAGGTGAACGGAGATATTGAATCCTATTGGCTCAGAGAAGTGAAAGGGGGCGGGGCAGGGGAAACCAGAGCAGTAACATCGGAAAAACCCGATGTCAATCAACTCAAGACAATGGTGGAAGGAAAACCCAAGCTATTGTAAAAAGAACCTATTAGTGGTGGAATGTTTTGAGGGATTACCTCATTTAGAGACTTCCCACACCTATCACTTTTAATAATTTCGAACTTTTCCAGAACATCTAACATACCTCCTTTTGGGCGAAAGTGGAGGATTCTATATACTGCTTATTTGTTAAATCAAAACTAAAGTCATGATTGGATTCCCTCAGATGACTTGCAAACGCAGAATCACCTTTGTTGTCCCTGAAATCCTTTTCATGCTCTTTTATTCGTTCCCTAAATTTCCTACCAGTTTGACCACAATACTCAAGTCCACATGAACATTTTAGTTTATAGACCCCACTTTTATCTTGGACGTTAAGTTTATCCTTAACAGAACCCAATAAAGCTTTAAGACTATTTTTATTTCTAAAACCTACCTTGAAACCTCTAGATGATAGACTGTCTTTGCAGGTAGCTACATCGATATTGGTAAACAAGCTCACCACATCAAATGAAGCAAGTTTGGCATTTGGAGGTGCTTGTATACTCGTATCTTTAATTTTTGATACCAAATCTTGTGAATTTAGGACGGTGTTTTGTGGTCGAAAGTTGATTTTACTCCTAAACAAAATATTTAATTTTTTAGCAAATTTGTAAGCTGGGGCACCAATATATGACACAACTGGTCTCATTGGTACTCCTACTTTATGATACTCGTACAAGGTTGACAACTCTTGGAAAATATACAACTTCTCTCGAGCTGAACAGTTGGTACAGTGTTCGGGATTCAGCTCGAGAGAAGAAGCACAGGCAGTCTACCTTTTGATCGGCCTCGTGCCCTCTATGAGTTGGCGCCCAGATAAGGGAAAGCCTAATACGGGCTCTGTGTTGTTCGAGCACCTGAAGACATTCACGTGTCACCTTGAATTTGAAAGTGTTGGTCGCAATGGCCTTTAAGGCAGCCAGACTGTTCGCTTACCGTTGAATACCTTCGCCAGGATCTCTTCCACGCTGATTACTAGATACAAGACGTCGTTCGTACAGCCCCTTTAAGGAAGCCGTATGTCTTTCGCCGCAGACTCCACTATGGTTTGGGGTTCGATATTCAAAGTGCCTCCGCTGCCAACACAGGGCAGTCGCCTAGGATGTGCTCTGCCGTTTCCGTCCTCTTCTCCACACAATCTGCACTTAACCGCCTCTCAATCTTGTTGAGGTGATACCTAAGCGGGCAGTTTCCAGTGCAGAAGCTAGTTAGGGCTCTTAGATCCTGTCTGGAGAGTGTTAGTATTGTCTTCGCCCTTGAACAAGAGGCACAATGCGGCAGACAGCCTTTTCGCCTGTCTTGGTCAGTCCTGTCAGCTATGGATTGCAATTAAAATCAATTATATACTGCCTTAAGGAAAAAAACCCGCAGATGGTAATAGTAATCACTTCACGGTCTGATAATGCGCTCAAAAATGTCTCGCTCCTTTACGCTTGATTCTGCTGTCTGGCGAATTGGGAAGAGTTTGTAATTATTATCGTCGTCACTAACGACAAAAAAAGTTATTTCGCAAGAAAATGTCAAAATCTCCTTAGCAACTATGAGATTTAATTCCTCTTTACTCCTCCGAAACTAATTCTGTGCGGACCGCTCTTCATTCCGACCAGGAAACCGCCGTAGAGCTGGTTTGGTTTGCAAATTAGGAATTAAACAATTTGGAGGGGGTTTGAGTCGAGGGAGAAGTCAGAACCAGTAGTTCGCCCCCCCCCTCCCTCTCACTCCCTTACCAAAGTCTCTTCGTTTCAGCCTCTTACAAACCGCCGCCTCTGTTTGATGGCTTAACTTTTCAATGGAAAATGAAGGTGAAACAAGGGAAGTAACTCTACTTAGCACTTATCGGAAAGTAAATTTTGCCAGTTCCTCTCATTGAAATTAAGATTGATGGATCTTGCGCCCGCTCTTTGGAACTTTTCCCCCTTAAACAACCCTCGGGGGGTTAACGTTGCGGAAACGAGCACTGGTTAATGAGAATCGAATTATTTTGCAGTCTACGGTTTGCATTCAAACTAATGAAAAGACGCAACGTGCATATTTGAGTTTGGGCTCGTTCGAAATACCGACGACGCGACAATCAACATCTCCGTTCGGATATAAACTTGGAAATGATGTCGCGAGCCTCGATTTCCGCGAATAAATTAATTCCGCGAGTCGGAACGTTCGACTTATTCTCGAAGTTAAATTGGGAATTCGTTGGAACTTTGGAGTTCGTCCGAAACGTAGGGGATTGTGTTAATAACTGGTTTTCGGAGGCGGTATCGTGCGTGTGAACGCTAACTACTAACACGAGAAACATGAACGCTTGAGAGATTCAAACTCTGGTTTCTATTCCCAATAAATATCGTAGCGCTAGCGACTCCATAACCACAAAATGTTCTTTTGCCGCCCTTTGTTTCTAGTCTTCCACATATCTTTCCTTATCCCAAATCCCTGCACCTCTAGAGCCAGCAACGGGAAGTCTGTAGGGCTCTCCCTATTTATTTCATTATTTTTTATTTAATTTTCCTTTTGGGTGCCACCGTCCCATTTACGGTAAGCTTCGGGACAAAAATGTGTACGTGTGTCTGTAAATGCGATTGAGAGAAAATGGTTCAACCAACTAATTTTGGGGTGAGAAAAACGAATATGAGAAAGAAGAAATTTTATTAGGTCTAGTTGATGCGATACACAATGGGTCAAAACATGTGATATTAACCAATCGAGGCAAAACTATACGTTTTTAAGTATCGGCTAACAATTGTGAAAGGGCATTTAGATTTAAAAAAACTTCATACACAGACTTCTAAAAGTTTCAACTTCGCTGTCTTTTGACTTGTCTCTTGCAAGTGAGTTTTGGAGCATCCTCACACACAGTCCAACAGTAAGCTTCATTCCAACGACCCTGATATCGTCGTTGTGCAGTAATGCAGCTTTCAAACTAAGCTTAGATGAGTCTATGAAAAACCTCTCTATACAGTAGGATCGTGGTTCAAATTCAAAACCCCTCTATTGCAGTGTATCACAAAATATTACTTATACTTTGTTTACTAATTAGTCATAAGGCCAATATGTTCGCAATTTGCGGTAGCGCGAATGAAGCTCTCTTTCGCAAGTGTCTCCCGCCGCAATTCTTTTTCATAGTGCTTCTCGAATTATAATTTATTTTCGTTTGTTTCAGGTATGTGAACCTCGTTTGAGACAGTAAGTAGATATTTATTGGTATTTATGATATGGTCATCAAATGACCAACTGATGAACCATCAAATCTCGTTGTTGTCTGGTAATTATGTGTTTATAACGAAGTTCGTATTTCCAAACCACGCTAATAATCTCGACTTTTAAGCTGAAGGTTATCTGGTCGGTAGTTATCTACCTTGATACTGTGTCAAAGGCCTACCCGCTGTAGAGGTGAACGAGAGGGGGAAAGAGAGAATGAATGACGGCGTTTATTTTAAACGCGAAAGAAACCTTTACACAAACGGTGGGTACAGCTTTCGTACAAGTACGCAACCACTAGGAACATTTTGTCTTGTATTTTTTTTATTTTCTTTTTTTATGCAATGATAACTACGTTTGAACAAAGGAGGTATCTTTAATACAGGTATTAGCAGGGTTTTTCAGAACGCAATAGATAAGAAAAACAAGAACAATAAATTAACACGAATAAATGTCTAAACCCTCACAATACAGCGAACGAAAACGATATGTAATTAATTTCGAGGCAAAATGGCCGCCTTATTCGCGGGCCTGACAACGCTACCGGTTGGTGTTCGAATTGGTGTCATCCGGACCCGGTAAAAATTGCTCAACACGACCCACATTGGCATTCCCATCGGGGAGTATAAGATCAAATCCCCAATGGCATTGGAGCCATTGCAGTCCATTTTGGACGCTGCCTCTGGGTGTGCAGATACTCTCTAATGTAACGCTTCCAGCAAGCCTGCGTCGTCTGCCGAATGAGCCATCGATCTAGCCTACCTGGTGGGGCGCCCAGTAAGTCAGGTTCAGGCCTACTTAACAAGGGTGTATGAATGAGGAAATGACCTGGAGTGAGCGCATCAAAGCCGTCCTGAGGGGTGGTGGAGAGAGAGGGTCATTCCCCCCCCCCCCGAAGGCATGCAGGACATGGTCCCTTTGTCACTGCGGCTACACACGGGCCTATTGTGACACAGACCCTTCCTTAGTAGAAGGCGTCGTACATACCCTCCCCCTGTATGAAGCCAATTATGTCCTCCACCGCAGATTCCGCTATGATATGGGGCTCAATGGTCCCCTGGGCAAAATATTCGAAGCGTCTGACTGCTAAGGCAGGGCATTCACATAGGATGTGCTCCACTGTCTCGTCTTCCTCACCACAGAGTCTGCATTCCAACGCCTCTGAGATGCCCATCTTGTTGAGGTGATACCTGAGTGGGCAGTGTCCGGTGAGGAAGCTAATCAAGACCCTCAGATCTCTTCTGGAGATTGTCAGCATCGCCTTTGCCTTTGGACCGGAAGGCGTAACAAGCTTTTTCGATTGTATAAGTCGTGGCTGGTGATGCCAATGGGCGCTGTTTTCCTGTATCTCTCATCGGGCCACCAAACGGTTCTGGTGCCTTTTAGTCATACCTACGTGAGGTTCAGGCCCAATGGGAAAGGGAAGGGTTTCTATACCCCTTTTCGCAAGTTGGTCAGCCTTTTCATTACCCTCATGCCCCCTGTGAGCCGGCACCCAGATGAGGGAAAGCCTATTGTGGGCGCCGAGCTGCTTGAGCCCATGAAGGCATTCCCATGCCAGCCTGGACCTGAAGCTATAGGCTGCAATGGCCTTTAATGCGGCCTGGCTGTCCGAGAATATGTAGCTCCGCTTGCCCTTGAGCCCTCTAGACAGGGTCTCTTCCGTGCAGATCTTTATAGCTAGGATTTCAGCTTGGAATATCGTGGCGTACTCTCCCAGCGGCTTAGCAAGACTGTAGTTGGGCCCAACAATACCCAGTCCAGCTCTGCCTCTCAAGACTGAACCATCTGTGTACCACTGCAGGGCGCCCTCCTCGGTCCGGAACGTCTCCTGCTCCCAGCTTTCCCGTGAGTGGATACTCACCCTGAATGGCAGCCGAAAGTTCTTCCGCTCTGACATGTCGTCAGTAGCAAGGACCACTGCCTCTTCCAGTTTGAACTGCCTAGTTGTTCTTTGGTGGCTCGCCTTAACCCTGGTGGAGATGTCCGCAAAAGCCTTGAGAGGGCCTTTTAGAGAGAGAGAGATATCATTTAGAGGGCGTGAATTCAAAATCCCTTCATTCTTGGCGAATCGTAATGATTTCCTCCAAATCAAATTTTTGATCACCTACAACTCGACTTAGGTGAAATTTAATGGATCTCACGCCCCTTTCCCACAGACCACCGAAGTTTGGGGCGTATGGAGGTAGGAAGATCCACTGAATTCCCCTCTGTGCCAGATGCCGTTGGACACCTGGATCCGAACTCTTCAAGAAACTGGCAATGTCTGAAAGTTCGCGTGCTGCCCCGCTGTTATGGTTATTTGACGAAGCGAGGCAAAAGTACAATAGTTGGTGTGATTTTTTTCGACTTTAAAACGACTTTAGAACGAGCTAGTCGTGGAACAGTTGAACATGGCAGCTCTCGACAAATGAAGAGGTCCGGACAATGCGCTTCACTAATTTATTTGTGCGCTGTGGATGGAGGGGCTAAATATGCTGAGTACGTTACCCTGTTTTTTTGTATAGTTGATGCAATTCATCTGCAAGTCGACTTAGTATTGAGCATTCGAGTACGCCATTCAAGGGGGTGGGGGGGAGTTCGAGCGGCCTCATTCGCATTATTTTCAGAGAACCTCCCCACAACAAATACATCGCAACCTACAACAATACCCCTACTGCGAGGCCTATGTACACACTCCATTTGATCCTTTCGCCCGGTATCTCGACGAATATTTGAACGAACGAAGGCTTTTGAAACGAACATCGAAGCGCGCCAGCGGTTCACAAAGCAATACGCTGAATAGAACTTCAAGGGTCTCATGGTCGACTTCGTTTGGTGATTTCACGGTTGTCGTGCCCATCAAACGTTTTTCAACCGCTGGTAATTCGCCGTAAAATGTCTTTCTCGCTACCACCCTCCCTCTCACTCTCTCTCGGGGCCCTGTCAGGCCGTCAAACAGTAGACAACCGCATTTCCCCCGGACAAAGGAAACACACCGCCGGGCCGGGGATCAGCTTTTCATTGATGCGGGATCCGCGTGAGCGACCTGCGAAATGCCGTTCATACGCGAACGTGAGAGGTGTTTTTAACTTCGTTTGCGGTTTTCTTTTTCAGGGCACAAACGCTCTATTAAATAACGGGAGAATCGGTTGAAGAGGGAAACCGGATTTGCGATTGCCTCGTTTTGGTTTCCGAGATCATCGAATGTTGACGGTTGGAACGAACGAAAAGCGGAATGTAAAATCGATAACGCTTCGAATGAGCTGGTTGAAGCTGGCATCCGTTTGCAGAATATGGGCCTTCCACTTTTAACCATTCTCATCTTGAGGTTTGATGAAAGCCGTGGAGTCATGTATTTTCGATGAACCAATCTTCTTAGGCGTTTCAAATTCCTGGTAGCCCTGAGTTTGAGCCCGTAGGTGGCTCCGTGTGGCGTAAGATCATTAACAGCATGAATGGTAACTCGGTTTAAATTCGTAAAGGAAAACATTGAATGTCTGAAGGGTTCTGTTATTCATACCGTCAACTTAAGTCTTGCTTTTCCGCACCGGTGGGGAGACGGTTGCACTTAGGCAGCTTTTGTGGCCCATACCAACCCATCACTACTTCATTATCCTTCCTCATTCAGTATATTCCGGCCACCCCTCGTATTTATCTGTGGACTGCCAGGACGCTTTCGCCTTGACAGTGACATGCCTGTGGGAACAGCAGGCCCTCTTGGCATCAGCCCTTGGGACCTCGTGGCGGAGCCAGGTTTTTGGTTGGCCAGAGGTAAGAAACACCATCGCGCTAGGTTTTTTTCCCCTTGATGCTGCTGTGAAAACCCCCACTGTAACCACAACCGAGCTTATTGTACGGGCGTACATGAGCTCCCTAGTGTCCTTCCAGTTCTACCCCAGCTCGTGTCCAGTTCTGATGCGGCGTCCCCAATACATCTGTTTCCTTATTTGATGACTGTACCTAAACCCTCGACGAGGGTTATTTCAGTTATGTAAGTTGCAGTTTCGCTAATATGCAAGAGGCCGGCCTCTGCAGCGTCCATCGAACTAAGACCTGCGGAGGTACCGCAGGTATTTGGTCGTTAGCCAGTCTCCCAGTAGAGAGCTGTTTCCTGTGTGTTGCCGCGCGGAGGTGACCACCTGAGGAATCCCGTACCGTCGGGGAGGAGTTCTTAATCTGGTTTCCCACCGCTTAAGATGATTTTCGTCTAAAAGTTTGGTAATTTATTGTGCTGCTCTCGTCATTTTACCACAGATGGGAATTTCATGGTATTGTCCCCTTATCAGAAGCTGTTTATGTATACAATTTAATCAAAATCGTTGTAGCGGATCTCGAGAAAAAAAATATTTGGCGCCCCGTGGTGATCTACGGGGTAGATATGAAGTGAGCTGATATGGTTCAGCCGTTTAGGCTTTGTAGCAGTAAATGCTGCGAAGTTCGTTTGCCCTGCCAATAACCGTCGCTCACTGTTGTGGAAACTGCAGTGTAGCAACACGTGGTTTCTTGTTTCCTCCGCACTGGAGGCACAAGACGTGCATGAGGGAGAGTCTTTCAGAGAAAAGAAATGGAGCCGCGCATTGAAGTCACCATGTCACGTGAGGAACTGGCTCGTCCAGTGGTCTGGCTCAATCCATTTTCTTGAAAGACGTTCACGGATGTTGGGGAAGAACTCATACGTCCCTTTGACGAGGACCCCCATCTCGCTTGCCGTTTCTTTAATGCCCATTCAACAATGGCGGCAAGTTTCTGTTCTGTGGTGAGATCCGCACAGAGTTCAGCCCAAAGCGGGGGAAGCTCCCGTTTCACTCTCCCCTTGTCAACCATGCACTCAATGGCCAAATCAACTGGTAACTGACCAGTGATCACCTGGAGTGCTTCTGTTGATACAGTCTTATAGGCCGTTGTGATCCACAGGAGCGCAGGTCTCTGGGATTGGGCCAATACTCTCTTTCGATTGACTGTTAGTTTGCTACCCCAGACAACAGGGCAGTAGCCACTCACGCCTAGATATATGGCGTGCCATGGTAACACACCCCAATTGGCCTTTCGAAGAAGGCATTCCAGAGAGCTGGTCCAAGGACCGAGCCCTGTGGGCACTCCTTCTCAATCTTCCTCTGAACGGAAACATGCCTGCATTCACTCGTAGCAGTTCTATCTGTCAGGTAACTTCTGACGAGTGAGTACAGCTTGTTGGGGATTCCCATATCTTCAAGCTCATTAGGGAGCACTGGCCACCAAAGGCTGTCAAACGCTCCTCTGATGTCAATCAGAACTGCTACGACGTACTTAGCCGGTGCCAGCAGAGAAACGCGCCGAATTTCGACAATGACATCCTGCGTGGACCTTCCTTTGGTACACCCGTATTGCCTGCCTGTGAGGTTGTGGCCAAAGACTCCTTCGAGGGACAGCAACACCAAGATTTCTAATGTTTTGCCTAATATGGACTGATTGTGGTCGCCTCCCTTTTGAAGAGTGACAACTTGCGCAGACTTCCACTGAGTGGGGAACTGTCCGACCTGCAGATAGTCATTAAATAAATTAAGGAGGCCGCTGGAAGTTGTCCGCTCAGCCTTCCTTAGCACATTGGCGTCCCCAATACATCCCCCCATTTTCACACAAAACGCAAGACAACCTTGAGGTACATTCCTGCAACCTATTTTGGCCGCAGCTGAGGGACCCATTCTGGGAGTACGGTAGTCAGCTCCTCACAAGTACATGCTCTGCCGACTCCAGCTCCGCCTCACAGAATCTGCAACTCTGTACCTTTGGCTTACCTATTGACCAGAACCAAAACCTGACCAGGACCGGCAAACAGGCCGCATAACATCCATGTACTATCTTTCTCTTGCTGGCTCTATGGAGAGTCTAATGAACTGCCTTAGGTAACCCTGCACTTCTCCTTCCACTTACCAACCTTATCAAGTGGCTCTTGGTGAACCCTGACTAGGGGGATCAGGTCCCAACAGGTGAAGCGTCTTCTCGTCTGTTGGTCGCCCTCCTCATTCCCCTGCACCCAACCGAGTGTTAATGCGTCCAAAGTCTTCAGGCCAGTCAGGCCAACTCCAGCCCCGACGTGATGGTACAGGGAGCAAGGGCCTCAAGTACAGCCTGACTGTCCGACGTAATGTATGTTCTTTTCCGTTTCCGCTTTTTGTGCCGTTTCTCCGCGAACCTCTCCATTTTGCTTCCGCCCTACTGCTGACCATTTAGCCTGCGTAGGGCTCTATATGCTGAGCTGACTCTATTAGCTCCACTCGTTCATTTGTTAATAGGATGTGATCAGCAGTTTCACTTTGACATCCGCATGGGCACCTTGGAGAGCCTCTCTTGACATAATTCAATTTTGCATTGAAGCCTCCGTGCCTCCAATAGAGTTGGATCGAATTACGTGCACGGCTGGCGTGCACACACACTGCCCTCCTCCTCACTTCAGGTGAAGTGGCAGAATCAGCAATTCTCAGCAGCTCTGTCAGATATGTTAGGTGCGAACAGATCCTTCAGAGAACACGCTCCTTCGAACTCGCGAAACAACGAAAAATATTTTTGCTTCACAGGGCGAAGCACGAAGGAAGCTATCGAGAATTCCGTCCGTATTTGAAATTTCTTATTTAATCTCAGCTGGGTGCTGCCTTGATTTACCCTTTTTAGGAAGTCCGGGACCATTTCTTTTGATACTCTCGGGTTCAATCAACCGGCTTCATGCTTCCCATCTTCTTATTTTCAACGTTAGAAGGTGAGAAGGATCGCCCCGTTTCTTCCATTATTCCGCTTCCCCCCTTTGTGCATGAAACTCTCTTCAAAGATGTCGCTACTCCCGGGAATTTCATTAACAATTCGGTTTGAAGTTGAGAGAGGTAAATTGAGAAGTTTTTCAATTTAAACAATTTATTGCTTCCGAGTGAAACGAAGGTATCGGGAGTGTTTTCCCTTTGAAGGAACGAAAGATGTTAGCGCTTCTGTATCATCGTTCTTCAAAAGTATTCGTGTTATTGGCGCTACGAAACAAGTTAGGTTTTGTAAAGGACTGCGCAGGCCACACTCGGTACCCTATACCCATTGTTGTAATACCGTTATGTAAGATAAGTACAAACGAAGAAAATATCAAAAGATCTCGTAAACGGATACAGCACGAAATGATAAGTTTTAGTGGCGTGCTTTACAACCAGACGCATTGCTATGTTGACGCGTAACTCTTGACGACGTTCCTAACACATCCCCCCTCCCCCTTTCAACATGGGTCTTGGAGGGCTGGTTGCTGGAGCCAATGATTCTGCAAGGACAGTGCTGGGTGTATGCCCGTGGCCGTGGGAGGGTACCCAGCTTAGTGGCCTAAACCGCTCTCTCCTGCCAGCACCTCTAGGGGATCATCATAATTAAATACTCCTGGGTTGACTCATTGCGTTTTTTCATACGGTTGGAGAGCTCCTGGTGTAACTCACGACTGGTAGCTTTTCTTCCAAACTCTTCTCTCAAGTCCTTTTTTAATTTCCGCTACCCGAAGGGAAGGAAAGTTATCGTGTCAAAAAAAAAAAAATTTGAGTTTTCTTCAGTTCTTTACGTTTTGAGTGAGGCCTACTGAGTCTAAAAAACCTAATTTCGGCACGTGGTCCGTGTGTGTGTCTGTAGCTCGATTTGCGGGAGAACGGCTGATCCGATTGAGCTGGTTTTTTTGTTGTTTTGTTCCTTATTTTTTGTAGACACCAAAATAAGGTTATGGACGATTTCGGCCGAAGGGAAGGGGGGGACGACGAAAATGTACCTAAAACTAGGGTTTTTCGCATTTTTCTCGAAAAGGGCTCTAACGATTTTGATCAAACTTTCGAATTATCTTCTACTAATCAATACCTAACTTTTCTTCTCCATACGTATCTCCATGAAAATACGGTGAACGAAAGCAAAAATGGGTTTTTCACGCTTTTTGGCAAAACGGCTCCAACGATTATCACCAAACTTTCAAGATGTATCCGAATAGTTAATACCTACATATTGTTCTCAATAAATGATCCTCTGACAGTCCATTGAACAGAGATAAAAATCAAAATGTGTCGAAAATAACGTTTTTTCTAACATTTCCGTAAATTCCAGGGTAACTGCATCACCAGATGTGATAAATTCTAATGGAGTGTCTTTTAGTCACCCATACCAACATTTCGTTCCGTATAATTTTTTCTGTATATATATGTTGAACGGAGATATAAGCCAAGTTAACTCAGAAAAGGAGATTTGTCGAATATTTTTTTATCGGTATTCCCATTTTCTCAAAAACGGCTCTAACGATTTCGATCAAACTTTCGAAATACTCTCAGCTAACTAGTCCCTACATTTTTTTCTCCATAAATGTTCCTGCAAAAAATGCGTTGAACGAAGATATTGCGCCCGCATATGTAGCTGGTGTTTGAACTTACGGGGGTGGCGGGAAGTTGTGTGTTGCTACGCACCAGATATTTAGTTTTTTCCATGAGGTGAAAACTTTTGTTTGAGCGACAATTTTCGCTAAGCCTTTTAAGGATTTTTTTAAGCAAAAACCAGCAGTTGTAGCTCACTGAGATTCAGTAGGGTTGCTACACCTTCAAATTCTTCAATCCACTTGTCGACGGAAAAATTGTCCTCTCCGGTAAAGCATCTAACTATTCCTTCAATATGCTTAAAGAAACGTCATTTCTTCTTGCAACTCGTTTTCTCGTTCTTCCTGTGGAACTATTATCCTTTGAGTTACTAGAATCATCGTCTTCTTCACTTTCTTCAACCTCGTCATCTTCTTCAAGACGGGCGTTATGCACTAGTCTTGCGGCTTTGAGGCGGTCGATCAACTCAGTTTTCATCCCAGGCGTCTTCAGTTTTGGTGACTCAAGTTCCTCCTTCAACTCCTTCAACTTTCATCTCATTCGGATTTTTATCCATTTGCCGGAATAAATTATGTGAAAGTAAGAGGTTAAGAGGTAACACAAGTGTAGTGACTTCTTCGTAGAGGAATCGTAGATGAGCGTCGTGAATAGATAAACAAAATACCTCGTCGTTTATGATTATACCTCCTAATATGATTATATTAGGAACCGGCTCACCTGAAAACATCACGTCGTCGTTCGTAGTTCGTCTTAGAGATGTCGGTATCCCAAAATAATCACAGTGCACTTCGTTGCGGTAACTTCTTATTTACATATAACACTTACTGGCACTCAGCGAGTCCTCATTTGTCATCCCAGAGCGGCCCCCAAAATTGTAGGGGATGATATAAAAACTATCGAGGGCCGTAAACGATTATACTTCAAACTTCAAATCAAATGCAACTTGCTATTCTAAGATTCATACACCGACCGTTCTGTTACGAGATTCATACAATAATATTATCCGCGAGTTCTTGTTTTTCTCCTGGATCCGTTGCTCGTCTCCTAGGCTTCGAGCGTCCGATTGAAATCCTACAATATTATAACATTATGGATAGGGAACCGAGTGTGGCCTGCGCAGAGTCCTTTACGAAACCTAACTTGTTTCGTAGCGCCAATAACACGAGTACTTTTGAAGAACGATGATACCGAAGCGCTAACATCCTTCGTTTTTCAAAGGGAAAACACGATATCTCCGTTTCACTCGGGAGCAATAAATTGTTTGCTTTGAAAAATTTTTCAATTTACCTCACTCAATTCAAACCGAATTGGTCCCCTACCACGTCCTGGCCTAGTGCGGGAGACTTGAGAAGGAGCGTCTTTTGGTCTTTGGCATCACTTCCCCCAGGATGGATACCAACGAAAATTCTTTCAAGAACTACATGGCTTTGCACAGTAGGCTAGGCATTGACCTGTTAGACAGTAGAACTGGCACAATAGGTCATCTGGCCGCGGTGCACATCTCAAATTGCGGGACAGTCAGGAGACTACTACGCCTCTGCGCCAAAAACGACCCTACGTATACTGCGGTCTTATGAGATGGCAATCGATTAATCTAACTTGTTTAATCCAAATCATTATCTGTCCTCTTTTGCCTAAAAATGAGAATGCTCTACTACTTTACTAGCGCATTCCAAATTTTGGAAAGTCGTATTGGCAGATTAGGCCTAACTGTGGTTTACCGTCGTACTGCAAGAATAATAGAACGTCTAATGAGACGACGGAGGGATTATTTATTGATATTGGCTTTAATTGATAAGTCAAATAACGTTCCGCGCTTCTTGGGCGTAGTTACGAAACAGCGCTGAACGGGAGTGGGGTTGGTTGTGTTAGGTTTAGGGTAATACGCCAGTTTAGCGCTTATCTTCCTTAACTGGGTAAATAACGCTTCCGAAATTGTAACCCATTGAGATCCTTTCATTTCGTTGCCTGCCCATTTTATCTGCGATAAGTTTAAAGTTGTTAGAATTGTAATTACTCTTGTGCTTTTAATTGGGACATTATGTTACATTTGCCGCTCGTGTGGGCAATTTGGTGATTTGAAAATTAGCGTATTAGTGGGGGTGTAAAGGCGTTAAAGCAATTGAATTGTGTCCGTCAGTAGGCAAATTACATGAGTTAACGTACCTGTTAAGTGAGTCCGTCTCCTCTTGCTGGTGAGTGGCTGGTGGCAAGCGCTTTCGATGTAAAGACATCATCGTCTGGCCGTTAAGTCAGTGCTGGAGTCAGTCAGTTGGTCGTGGTCTTTATATACGAAGAGGAAGGTAAATGAGATGATGGAGCGTCGGTGAATGGCGGGGGGAGGAGATCATGTACCTCTGTGGGGGAAACCCACTAGAGGTGAATGGAACGTCTTGAATTATCTGTCAATTGTGGAATCTACGCCTTTATGAAAGGTTAGGAGAGTATAGTAATCGGGCCAAAAAAAATTGAGTTTTCTTCAGATCTTTACGTTTTGAGGCCTACAGAGTCCAAAAAACCTAATTTCGGCGCGTAATCCGTGTGGATGTGTGTGTGTGTCTGTAGTTCGATTTGCGGGAGAACGGCTGATCCGATTGAGCTGGTTCTTTTTTTGTTTTGTTCTTTATTTTTTGTAGACACCAAAATAAGGTTATGGACGATTTCGGCCAATGGGAAGGGGGGTGGGGGACGAAAATGTACCAAAAACTAGGGTTTTTCGCATTTTTCTCGAAAATGGCTCTAACGATTTTGATAAAACTTTCAAATTATCTTCTCCCAATGATTACCTAAGTTTTATTCTCTATACATATCTCCATGAAAATACGGTAAACTGAGATATAATCCTATGAAACAAAAATAGGTTTTTTACGCTTTTTGGCAAAACGACTGCAGCGATTTCCACCAAACTCACAGGATGTTTTTAGATAGTTAATATCTACATATTGTTCTCAATAAATGTTCCTCTGAAAGTTCATTGAGCAGAGATAAAAATCATAATGTGTCGAAAGCAACGTTTTTTCGAACATTTCCGTAAATTCCAGGGTAACTGGTTTACCAGATGTGATCAATCTTACAGGGTGTCTTTGAGCCACCCATACCCACATTTCGTTCTGTATAATTATTTCTGTATGTATATGTTGAACGGAGATATAAGCCAAGTTAACTCAGAAAAGGAGATTTGTCGAATATTTTTTTATCGGTTTTCCAATTTTGTCAAAAACGGCTCTAACGATTACGATCAAACTCACTGAGTAGTTTCAGCTAACAAGTCCCTACATTTTGTTCTCTATAAATGTTCCTGTAAAAATGCGTTGAACGAAGATATAGCGCCCGCCTATGTGGTGTGGTGGTGTTCGAACTTAAAGGGGTGGCGGAAAGTTGTGTGTTGCTACGCACCAGATATTTTGTATAGGGTGGTCTGTGTAAATCCATCAGTTGGTTGTTGTGCAGTGTTTTGAGTGGTGTGAATATGGTGTCGCATTTTGTGTTGATCTGTCCATTGAAGTTTTTTTGTTTATCAATTTCCATGTTTTCTAATATGTTCAGTTTTCATTTTCTGTATTGTTTGTGTTGTAAGATGGTGCAATGTAAAGTGTAAAGGCGCCCTGGAAGCCCTTCCTTAAACCTTCAAATCGCTCCTTCTAAAAAAAATTCTAAATTGTCCCACTGTGGGCCCCACATTGGGAAACACGAGGTCTAGAGCGTGCATATCTCAAATCCGAAGTGCGTATGACCGACTCTCACTGCTTCCGAAACGACGGATTAAAATAAATGTCACTTCTCCGCGTAATTTTGTCGTATATTCCTCGCGACATCCCCGCAACAACGATACCCTAATTGGGCCCGTACTGTCGGTTTGATTCAATTAACTCGTACGTACGTGGAAACCTCGAAAGGACGAAAGGGGGGGAAGAGGGGAATTTGAATGCCAGATTATTACGGCCGTGCGACGGAATTAAATTCGCGGCTCCTCCATATCAATCCAACGACGTTCGTTTCCTAGACCTCGGGATAATATTATTCAATTCCCGATGAATTTTAGCATAATCCAGAGCGCGTTCAATAGGAAATATATGGCCCCTTTTGTTGTTAATTTATGACGAAATATAAAGAGCGAGGAGTAGACGAAGTGTCGTTAAGTTAAATTGATACTGAAGTGAGCTTTTGAGATGCAAATGTCAATAAAAAACGAGGCTAATTCCGCGGATGAAATGAAAAACAAATATTTTCCCGGTGTCATTCGGCGTTAATGGCAAAAAAACAGTCACGCCCCGGTCCAATCGCGCTCGCGACGTCTACTCCGACACGATAATCTTTTATAAACAGCAGCTTTTCTAAATTGCCGTTCTTCTTGCGCCCTTTGTTCAATAGACGAATCATTCATTTTGAATTCGGACAATGCTATTCGATGAACTCTTAAATATAATGTTGACCTTTCGAACTTATTTTATATACACATCGTACGTACCAGAGATTGAACACAAATATTTGTAAACGCTGCTAATTTACGACTAATTTGAATGAACTTGCGTTTTAGTTCAATATAAAAGACGCTACCAGACTATTTAAATAAGGTAGTGCATAGCTGATCGTGAAAAGTTACCTTCTGAGGCCCACTGAGTCCCAAAAACCTACTTTCGGCGTGTGTGTCTGTAGTATTTGATTAAACTATCAAATCATCTTCTACTAGTTAGTACTAAACTTTTCTTCTGCATAAGTATTTCCATGAAAATGCGGTGAACGGAGATATAGGCCTAAAAAGCAAACGGGTTTTTACGCTTTTTGGCAAAACGAATGATTTGCATTAAACTCACAGAATGTCATTAAATAGTTAATACCTACTGTTTTCAATAAATGTTCCTCGGACAGTCCATTGAACAAAGATAAAGATGAAAATGTGTGGAAAATAATGTTTTACCGAACATTATTGTATAATTTCTCAAGTAACTGCGTCATTGGAGTTCGTTAATTTTATGGAGTGGTTTTTAGCAACCGATAACAACTGTGGTGCTCACGTACAACTTTCTTAAATTAATTAATAAATCGTACACTCAGCGCGCAGAAGTAGGACGCTCAAGGAAGGGTGAGAGAATTTTCCCTCACCCTTGAGTCCAAGGGGGGAGCGAAGGGCTCGCAAATTCCACTCTCTCCTTGAACTGGAGGGGGTCAAAATGAACCCCCCTTTTTTCCTTAAGTCCCTTTGTCACTGCGGCCACGTATGGGCCTATTGTGACTCTGGCCCTTTCTCAGAAGGGGTTCATCGGTCCCCTGGGTGAAATATTCTAAGCGTTTGACTGCTAAGGCAGGGCATTCACATAGGATGTGCTCTGCCATCTTATCCTCCTCGCCGTAAAGTCTGCATTCCACCGCCTCTGAGATCCCCATCTCATTGAGGTGATATCTGAGTGGGCAGTGCCCGGAGGGGAGGCTTATAAGAACTCTCAGATCCTGTCTGGAGAGTGTCCGCATCGCCTTCGCCCTTTGACAGGAAGGTATAACGAGCCTTTTCGCCTGTCTTAGTCATGGCTGGCGATGCCAATGGGCACTGTTTTCCTGTATCTCCCATCGAGCCACCAGACAATTCAGGTGATTCTTCGTCATACCCACGTATGGTTCAGACCAGATGGGTAGGGATTGTGTACCCCTTTTGGCAAGGTGGTCAGCCTTTTCGTTGCCCTCATGCCCCCTATGAGCCAGCACCCAGATGAAGGAGAGCCTGTTACAGGCGCTGAGCTGTTTGAGCGCATGAAGGCATTCCCATGCCAGCTTAGACCTAAAACTATAGGCTGCAACAGCCTTTAGGGCAGCCTGGCTGTCCGAGTATGTAGATCCGCTTGCTCTTGACCTCTTTATTTAGGATCCCTTCCGCCCAGATCTTTATAGCTAGGATTTCCTCTTGAAATATCGTGGCGTACTCTCCCAGTGGCTTGACGAGACTGTACTTGGGCCCTACAATGCCCAGTCCAGCTCTGCCTTTCATAACCGAACTGTCCGTATACCACGGCAGGGCGCCCACCATAGTCTGGAACATCTCCTTCTCCCATCGTTCCCGTGAGTGGACGCTAACACTGAAGGGCAGCCGAAAGTTCCTCCGCTGTAGAACCCCATAAAACCCCCACGGCGGAAAGACTCTCATTCCTTCAATCAGAGTCAGTTCATCTCCTCCCTACGCAAGTCCAGTTAGCGAGCCGCGGATTCTGCTTCACCAGAGAAGTTGGGTGGTAACTGAATCAGGCCTTTCGTGTACCATTATCCGATGGATCGCGGTTGCCCTTCTGCGTACGAACCACATGCCACCATAGACAGGATAGCGCGCAGGGTAAATGGTTGCTGTGGGGTCATATCCCTAGATGCGTGTACAGTTCGTGGTGTACGAAGCGCGTCGTAATTGTTTCTAGTATCAAAGAAATTGGGTTGTGTCCGCCAGTAGGCAAATACTAAAGTTAACGTACCTGTTAGGTGAGTCCGTCTCCTCTGGCTTGTGAGTTACTGTAGGCAAGCGCTTTCGATGTAAAGACATCATCGTCTGGCCGTTTAGTCAGTACTGGAGTCCGTCAGTTGGTCGTGGTCTTTATATACAAAGAGAAAGGTGAAAGGAATGATGGAGCGTTGGGGAAGGGGCGGGGAGAGGTCTTGTTGGTCAGTCTTGTTAGTGGTACCTTAGCCGGACTGGCTGTGTTAGGTATTAAAGAAATTGGGTTGTGTCCGCCAGTAGGCAAATACTAAAGTTAACGTACCTGTTAGGTGAGTCCGTCTCCTCTGGCTTGTGGCGCTTGCCCACAGTAACTCACAAGCCAGAGGAGACGGACTCACCTAACAGGTACGTTAACTTTAGTATTTGCCTACTGGCGGACACAACCCAATTTCTTTAATACCTAACACAGCCAGTCCGGCTAAGGTACCACTAACAAGACTGACCAACAAGACCTCTCCCGCCCTTCCCAACGCTCCATCATTCCTTTCACCTTTCTCTTTGTATATAAAGACCACGACCAACTGACGGACTCCAGTACTGACTAAACGGCCAGACGATGATGTCTTTACATCGAAAGCGCTTGCCCACAGTAACTCACAAGCCAGAGGAGACGGACTCACCTAACAGGTACGTTAACTTTAGTTTCTAGTATCTACGACGTTACACCTTATTTTGGCGTAATGGTGGTGCAAGTTGGAATTAAGCACAGAATAGGTGCGCCGTTCAGCAGGTGGGCACACCCGGCCGATCCTTTGGGATATTGTTTTTGCTCACACAAGGCTTGAGAAGGTCAAAGCTAACCACGTCCGTCGATGTCAGAGCACCCACATTTTGTTTTTCGTAACTATTTCTCTATCTGTCTGTTGAACGGAGCTATAAGACATGATAGCTCGGAAAACGAGATTTGTCGAAGATTAATTTTAGGTTTATTATTTATACTGAATAAATGTTCCTCGTTCAGGAAAAGTTTTTTACAACCCAACCCCTTCAAAATTTGATACTTACCGTTTCAAAACATCCGGGTTTCAAATCTTCAACATCCAAAATATTTGTTCATTCCCAAAAAAAATCCCATTTGGTATCTAGTTGTGCCTGCCCGCTCGGCAATCCGATTGGACGAAGCCTGGTTATGGGCAGAAAACGGTTAAAAAAATGAATGGAAACGCAATTTTGGCATTTTTGAACTGCGCCGTGTTTGGGATCGTTTCCAAGGTAATTTAAATATTCTCAAAACGGCTCTAACGATTTTGATGGAACTTACAAAGTACTTTCAAACTAATACCCACATTTCGTTCTACATAAATGTTCTGGTAGAAATGAGTCGAACGAAGATATAACCCCCGCATGTGTAGCAGGTCGTCCAGTTCACGAAGGTTGCGAAAAGTTGTGTGTTGCTACGCACCAGATATTTCGAAGCCATTTAAGAAAATTCCAATTGGAATGCGAAAGTTTCAAGTCCATTATTTCCCTGTCCCAGTCGATTAAGTGAGCGGACGAGTTGACGTTCTCTCGCGCGGCTCGTCACCAAACTGTACGGTATTAATCCTAGTTCTATATTCATGCGTCTCAACTAAGCACGAGCTCCTGCGCTAAAGACGTTGCTCACGTCTCGGTGGCTACGATTAAACGGGCGTTCTTTTCACGCTCCTATTTACCGCGCGTGCGTCGCGAAGGGGTTTCAGTGTGAGGTTTTTATCTCTCACGTTCAGGGCTCGAAGAGAACTCGCGTATTTACGCGCTCGTTAATTACGGGCTTTATTTAACTTCCTCTTCCTAGGACGGAGTACAAGGAAGAATCGATTTTCCTCCTCTTCAAGTCTCACACGATATCCGTCTAAAGCGAGAGATCCGGAGTTCATAGTAAGTACTTGATGATTTATTTATGTAGATACAGGACAAGCCCAGTTACAGAAAAAAATGAAGTCAGCGCAATTATATGTTGCAGCGCCGACTCAGGATGATTCGGGTGGCCCCCTTCGCTAATATCGCCTTCCTCGAATACCCGATGCATGACTAAAAGACTCACGATTGCAGAAACTAGATTTAATGAACAACTGAAGAAACTAGATTTAAAGTAAATTAGAAAACTGAAAAACAGCACGTCCAGATGCCGATGTTCTCCATCCAAACTCTGGCCGTAAACTGCCCTGGCGTAGGAGAGGGTGTGCCCTTCCCCTTCCGTCTGGCAGGGAGGCGAACTGCTACATATACAAAAGTCAAATGAAGACAATGGATAGCAAGAAGAAGATATCAGGGAGGTAGCTGTGAGCCATAGGACTGCGCCAGAGCTGCAGGACCAGTGGCATTTCGCCGTGGTCTCGTAGGGCCCATGTCCTACCTCCCTAACGAGCTCGTTGGCGGTCCCGCTCAGTGTCTCAGCTGCCGCCAGCACCCATTACCTGACCCCCCTAGGTTTGAAGGAGGGGGGTGCCTGGTTGGGGATTGAACCGGAGTCCGCTGGTTCCTTCCCCTCCCAGCTCGGAAGGCCTCACTCACGCCTCAACGCGCTTGGCCATCGCGCCCCCTCCTATGGATACCCAAAAGGGAGAAAGAAACGAAAGAAGTCCGGAAGTTAACAGAAAACAACACACGCGAAAAGCACAATTAACCGTTAGAACCGTCTGGAGGTATGAGAGCTCAGATGTTTGTCGTAGAAGGGCGATATTGAGAAAAAGTCGGTGACGGGAGGGGACGTAGAGAGGTTAACTTTGCGAGGAATATGACAGAAGGGACGGTGATACGAATCGCGGATATAGGGACGTCTAAGGCCGATACAGGTGCATTGCTGTCTTCGGCAATTAGCTAGGTATCGTCTTACACGTAGGCGGACCTGGCAGCTGATTTCAGCTCTTGGTCCACGGCTCGGCCGATGCCACACCGAGGCTTATCCGCCTACCGCACTCACTTCGTGACAGGGCATGGAACATTTAGAGCTTACTTTCACTATATTGGAAAGGCCTGCCTGCACGCACACTCGTGCCAGAGGTGGGCAGGAAGACGCGTCTGATCAGCTCACGCCAAGGGCGTTCGTCCGCTTAAGAAGAAAACTGGAGGTACATTGCGCAATCCACAAGGGTTGTGCTCAGCCCGAAGAAAATGAAGCTTGCTGATCCAGGGCCAGCATCTCGCAGGGATCACGAATGAAAGCATGGAGGAAAGACCCCTCCTGAACCTCCAAAACGGCTGGGCAGTCTGGGAGAATGTATGGGGAGGGCGTCACGCTGCAAGATTCTCGTGAGAGCGTGAGGTCCAACCTGATACAATGTGCTAAACGGTTCCGGGTCGGCTCTCAGTACACAGGAGACCTACATCCCAGAAAAAAATCTCGTTGGGCCACTAATGAAACATTTAGTATCTTAACCCGGTTTTATTCCCAATAGTCGATATGTTTTTAGCACAGTTTTTTATAATAATAAACTTCATCTGTGTAAAACCCTATTAAGTGCGCTAATACATCTATATATACTAACTATTTGACACTGGTAAGGGTAGACTACCCATTGGTAGCCACGACTGAAATATAACATCTTATAAACAGATAATAATTAATAATAAATAGAGAGGTTTTAGGTGGTAGAATGATGATCACAGTAGAGTCAGAAGTTAGGAGTGAGTATTGACAATGAAGATGTTCATGAAGGTGAGTGGCAGCTGAGTTGAATTAGTCAGGTAACGCTTTAATTTAGTCAGATAACGCTTTGAATTAGTCAGATAACGCTTTAAATGCCGTGTTGACCTGGCGGGTGGAGGCGCAGCAGGGATGGACCTGACTATTTCATTTGGATGGCGTAGCATTCGGCAGACGAGGTTTATCGCATGATGTCGGCTAACGTACCTCAGTGTGATAGCCTAGTTTCTAGCGTACATAGTGTGATGAGTTGAAGTGTTCCATTTCGAAGGGTTTGGATTAGGCGGATCTGTGAGTCGGATGCAGAGCTCCACATTTCGTACGCGTATTGCCATACCAGTCTGATTGTAGACCCGTTTAAATTTGCAGTTAAGTTCTTAGGGAGAGGTGTTTGCTGATGAGAAGAAACTTGAGTTGACTAAGGCGGTTTCGTATTGTGGTCACCGGTGCCGTTAGTCTGCTATCGAGAACAACTCTGAGGTATCTTACGTTGGAGACCTGGTTTACTACTTCAATGTTAATGTATATTACGGGAGGTGTACGACCTTTCTATATGTGAAGTTTAGCAGAGCGGGTTTACAGCTGGTTAATACCGATTTCCCATTCACGCGTCCATCTTCCAGTTGGAAAACTTAATCCTGTAGAGAGAGAGCCAGATGAGTGGCGGACCAGGACGGCCAAGGTCCTCTAGTGTTCATCGGCGTGTAGAGCGATAGTGTTCCCAAACGACGGCAATAATCTTAGTAGAAACCTTTGTTTCAATGACGACGGTTAGTGATGGATGTGTTTGCAAGTGCGGAGTCCCCCAGGGGTCGGTTCTTGGCCCAATCTATTTCATTATATTTATCGAGATTTTATTAAACACGCGGTCTTGCTTTTGGTTTATTATTCATTCTGAATAATAACCCTATGTTTTCGGTCACGAAAATTTTTTTACAACCCCCCCTCAAAATTTGATACTTTACGTTTCAAGATTTGGAGATTCCAAATTTGCAATGTCCGTCTGCCGTCCGGGCCGTTTTGTGCCTTTAACGTGGTCTAAAAAATTCGTTCTTTCGCCCAAAAATCCGATTTGGTATCTAGTTGTGCCCGCCATCTCGGCAATCCGATCGGACGAAGCCCGTGGTTGTAATGGGCAAAAAACGGTTAAAAAAATTAACGAAACGCAGTAGAACGCGGGAACTACAGCGGAAGTCAACGTTTCGTCTGGACTGGCAACGCCGCCCGCTCGCCTCCCCTTTCGACTCGACTCGCAACGTTTAAGGGCGCCGATTTTTTTTTTTCTTCCTCTAGGAAGCGCTCGTGTTTCGTATATAACCTTTGGCACTACGATTTGTCTCTTTATCGTCCGATTGCCTTGTTCTCGTCTTCCCCTCCACGAATGACTGTTTCGCTCCGTCTCAACTATTTCCGTTAGCAAAATATCTGTTACCTTCGATTGAACTTTTCATCATTCGCTTATTTTTCTAGATCCTTTCGTTTTTGTTTTGTTTATTTTAATATTACGATTCAGTTCTTTTCGACCTTTTTTTGGGTTTCATTTTGATATTTTTCTATGCTGAATCGAACGGGATGGGTCTCAGAGCATTAATGCTAGGTCAAGCTTATTATCCGAATAATAAACCGTTGTGTAATAATTTGCAGGGTTTTTCTTTTGTACACTATGCTGCAATTAAGTCGAAGGTGAAGCGTGGGATGAAGTGGTTGGGACGGCTGAGTCCAGTCTGGCGTTGGCTACCTTTTGCCTCAGGGATATGGGGATGTCGGTAACTTTTTCTAAACTCATTTCAGAGATCTTGCACTGAGAGACAGCGATGTTCGGCGCCTTGATGTATTAAAGTGCCATGAGGGGTTTGCACTGGTCTGCCATCAAGTGGCCCAGGTGAGTCTCCTCCGAGTATTGCATGTGGGTGTTCGGAAATTAGCCAGACCTCGTCATTGGGTTATCTGGTAGTTGAGAGTGATCAGTTTCAGTGGGGAAGGCATATTGATTTGTTGCTGTCTAGGCTCCGAAAGTTGGTGTACATATGCAGAGAGGTAAGCGGTTTCTTATCTAAACAAACACTCTGAATGCTTCATTTTGCGCTAGCACAAACTCTTTTGGTTAATGGTACATCGGTGTAGGGTGGCGCAGGCGAGAGTCATCTTGGTCGTGTTTCAGTGGCACAGAAATTGCTCGTAAAAGTTTTAATGAAAATATCTGGTGCGTTGCAACACACAACTTTCCTTAACTCTACGTCAATTCACTTTCAATATAGCTTTGTCTACTTAATCAATTCATTTACCTCTCAGTTCATTTGTTACTTGGTCAAACAACACTTCACAGCAGCAGGAAGCGGTAGCGCTTACAGTTCCAGAATTTATTGTGCTGCTCGTACTCATTCCAGGACCATTATTCAGCAATTGGTACACAGATAATTAATGAGGCTGTAAACACAAATTTTTTGACGAAGGATAGTAATTACTTTTGCAGAGTTATTGGGTAAAAACGTTTAGAACTGGTAGTAAGCGAAACGGCTGTAGTTGAAATTCAGGAATTTCTGGAGTAAGCCCCATGTATCTCATGAGCGTTTGTAAAAACTCGCCCTTTAGGTATTGGATTGTACTACAATACAAATTTTTTTAAACATTCTACTAACATTCCAGCGGAGTTTATAAGGAAAAAACCGCAGTAAAAACGCTTTTTGTCGAGATTTTTTATAATTTATTATGCTGCTCTCATCATTTTCCACAAATGGGAATTTTATAGTATAATTGCCTTACTCAGAGCTATCTATATAAAAAATTTAATCAAAATCGTTCCAGATTATCAACCTGACCTGCGACTCTTCTTAACTAGGGATAAAATAACAATTATTGGGGTGTTTAAGGAGGGACTTGAGCTTCCCTTTATAGCAGAGGGTGTGACTCGGGACTCAAACCAAAATCTGATCTTGCTGGCTGCCTTTCCGTAGGGCAACTCGTGGGCAGCTTGTTTATGGTACGAGTATAACAGTTTGCCTGTTGAACTTCGCTCGCTCTCATCACTTAGTATTTTTAAGAAAAGATTAAAAGATTACTTTAAGTGAGGTAACCCCTCATAAAACTTGCGTTAGTTTTTTTTTGTTCTTTTTTCCATAATTCTTGTTGTTCTGTTCTTGTATAGGTTTCTTTTATAATTAACAATGATAAAAATAATTTATTTCTTTTACTTTGGCTTTAGGGAGCAGCATACTCATTGGCAATTTTATTGTATACTTTTTTCTCTGTATACTAAATAAATAAATAAATGCCACTGCTCAATGTACGAGAAAAGGTTGGTTTGACACTTATGTGGCATTCATCAATCAGTTAATGGCAATTAATGTTCATTCTCTCGCGGCAGTTATCATCGTGGAACAAAGAGTTGAAATTCGAGTTTCCTAAGGAATACGGGTAAAGGAGCTAATAACGCCCCGTCAAACTGTTGACGTCGATTTGCCAACCAACTATTGTTGTTGATTGACAGTCAGCTTTAAACACGGTTATTGACGGTTGTGACGAGTTGGCGGAGTTGAAACAGAAATTTCCCTGTCGCCGCCGGGGTCAGTTCGTCGAAATGACAATAGGGTTCCCTATGAGTCTTAAAATAGCGCTCGGAGTCCTGAAACAGATTGCTTTATTCTTGTCTTTGACGAACGTCGATTTCGCTGTTTTCTTGTCACCTGTTATCTTCGCGTTATTGTCGACGAAGGGGCCATCGATATTTCTCATTTCCAATCTGTCAATCTTGCCTTTTTTTTGTGGAATCTTTTGTTCAAATTTTTGCTCGTTACTTCCACAGTTGCCGGCGGTTTTTGTATTTAAGAGATCGATTAACTCCGTTTTTGGGCTGGTGGACTGCTTGACTTTAAGGGAGATTGGTACTACCAACCCTATCATTCTTGCTCGGCTATGCCTCTGCTGCCCCAGTTTCACTTGCTATACTGATTCGTCAATGCGGCGGGTTATTATTTGAAAAAGTCGATTCCAATAGTTTGTCATTTTGGGTTTCATTATAATTTTATTTCATGTAAAACTCCTGTCCTCCTAAAAAAAACTCGGGTGTACGAAAGCCCTCTTGGTGGGGAGATGATTATGCAGTTGGGGTTTCACAGTTCTGGACCGTTGTTGACTTGACCCCTGGATTGGTCTGTGCTTGTAAGACTTATCCTCACTCCTGACACTAATCGCTCTTTGCTACTGTCCCCTCATGAGCTGGACTGTACCGCTCATTCATCCAACTCACTCTCCCGGTTCTTGTTTCGGAGAACGGACTTATTATTTTTATTTAAATTTTATTTAGACTATATGAGTAATATACTTTTATGAAAAGTGATTGTTCTACACCTTATTAGTTTGTAACACCTCATCCCACACATGGGAAGTGGGTGATTCACGTCGAACAGTTTTCAATGATTGGTTTTCTGCTTGCATCACTTCACAGATCTAAGAACACGTTCCATAGACTGGCAGTGCGTACAACCAAATGGGTCGGGTAAAAACTTTTTAAATTAACGTTTTATTGTCAAGTGACGAGGGCGGGTTTTTGAGGAAGTAATTGAGCTGCGCTGTCCTGGCCAGCTTCTTTTTCAGATCGGCATGCTGGCGATATGTTAGGCGTTTGTCGAGTATCACACCGAGATATTTGTGCGACTCCAAGGTCCTCCTTCGTAAATCAAGGGAATGTCTGAATAATTCTTCTTATACGTGAAGCTGATGGTACACGACTTCGAGGCATTGATTTTAAGCCGCCATCGGTTACACCATTGACCTAACTGTTCAATGAAGGTTTGTAGTCTGCGGGCTACCGTCTCAGAGTGTGGATCACTCCCAGCGTAGACTAAATCATCTGCGAATAATCCAGAATTTGGTAGAACATGTAGAGAAATGGTCCCCACACGCTACCTTGCGGTAGTCCTGTTTGGACAGTCCTGCGGGATGACAGCTGACACTGAACGGATACCTAATAGGTCTTGTCGCTCAGATAAATTGAAAGCAAGGCGAGGGCGTATTTTCAGAAGTAAACCCGTGTGCCACACTCTGTCAAACGCCTGTTCAGTGTCGAAGAATGCTGCTCCGCAAACTGATTTGTCATGGAAGGCCTGCTTAATGTAGTAAATCAGAACCCGAAATGAACGTCCATGTTTGGTGAATGCCAAAAAGTGCGGCAGGAATAGTCTTTCAAATATTTTAGCGAGGGTGGACAATAAGTTAATTGGACGGTATGATGAACTTTCGTTTTCCAGTTTGCCTGGCTTGGTAATCATCACTATGTGCGCGTGCCTCCAGATCCTTGGGAAATACCCATGCCGAACTTCTGACGTGCATATGTGCGCCAAGAACGCTATAAGTTTACGTAGTGCATTGGGTAGAAGAGATTTAACTACCAAATCCAGGCCTGGGAGTTTGCGAGTGGCCATATTCCTGATGGCCTTCTTAACATCATTCGGGATGAAATAATTTGGGGCGAGGGAAATACTGACATGTCCAAGGGTTCGTTTGGAGACCGGCTATTCACTGGAGATGGAGTGCATCTGTTCTGCAACGTTTCGGCAAAGGCTTCAGCTTTCTTCGCTGGTGTCGAAAGAACGGACTGCACGAAGGCGTCCATTGCCCTCTCGCGCTGTTCACCATTTAGCCGTAAAAGCCAGCCTTCACGACTCCGACACCATCAACAGATTCCAAACACTGTACTGGAAGTGATCGCTGGCCCATTACCAGAACCACCACTGGCCATTAGCTTCCCCCGCTCTGAGCCGAACTCCGTATACACCCCCCGATTGAACGAAAACATGGCGCGCTAGATGATAATCTTGTCAAAGGGGCGTCACGCGTATGTGTTCTTTCCCAATATTTGTGAACGTTTTACAGAAAGTGGGTTTGAGCCAGACCATTGGACGAACACGTTCCTTATGGGGCATGGGAACTCCAACGCGCAGCTCTTCTTTTTTTCTCTCAAAGACTCCAGCGCGTCTTGCGCCTCCAGTCCGGAAAAAACAAAATATCGCGTGCTGCTCCACTGTAGTTCCCACTGCAGTGAGCTACGGTTGTTGGAAGAACAGCCGAACCCTCCAAATTTGACTGCCACTAAGCAAGCCAGTTCGCGAAGAAGATATGACAACAAAAACGTGGTCACTGTCGATCAGTCCGTTCAAATTTTGCTACAGGTCGTACAGGTTGTCCAGGGCTCTTGCACTGCTCTTCACAAGGAGACTAGCTACATGACAACCTGCTGCACCTCCACAGGTCTGGTGGATGCTGAGCGAGTGCCCGTACTCAGTAAACAGACCTGTATTCTGCGTCGTCCACAATGCCATTTTCGTAGTACCTACAGCAAGGATCGCCTTCGTGTGGAGATATGCCCGGAAGCAGCCGTGTTCAGATAGACACTGGGTGAGGTAGTATCTCACCTCCGTACCGTCTCACAATCCAAAGCTGGATCAACGTGGGCTGTCCATTGGCCTTTTTCTTCATCGTCCCACAGAAGCTGAAGAGTGACGAGGCGCTGATATTGGTCCGTCAGCGATGCATTAAGTGCAGCTTGTGACGATCTGCAGCTATCAGGTCGATGGGGACGACTACCATCACTGCAAGCTCCGAAAGAGTTCTGGACAACCCTGCTCCGCTTTATTCGGCTACCCATCCGATGAAATACTCGAACAACGGCCAAACGTTGCTCCTTAGCGGCAATGAAATGATTAAACGGAAATCCCTTTAAATGGCCTCACTCGGATTACTTGAAAAGTGTCGCCTTTGAACGGAAAGGGAAATTCTCGGTATTGGTCTTCGGTATTTGCCGCGAGCTTAGTTACCCACGGGCGTTTGATTTCGAAGTTAAAAGCGAAGCGGTAACTCGGTTCCAGTCTGGTAAATATTGATATTAAAGCGAGCTGTGCGGATTTGCCACGTCCTCGCCCTCCTTCCTAAACGTTCGTTTATAACGTCTTTGCTTTCCAACTAGACCTTAGCTACTTAATAGAAGGTTCAATGAGCAATTATGCGGTTGAAATAACCGCGAGGGGGTGCTACAATAGGCCCCGTTGCTGTGACGGGAGGTCATGATCAGACGACCCAAGGGCTTCATTATTCATAATAATTTCATAATTACTTCATATCACTTTCAATAAACTTGGCACGGTTAACTATATCACGGAGGATTCCTATCATTAACATCACATTCAGTGACTAAACGTTGCAGCGTACTGAATAATTAAGTATTGTACTCGGACGAACCAAACTCTTCGATTTAGCGAAGGCTCGTGCTGACTAGCCACCTGAAACGCCCCATTTCACTAAAAACTTTGGTGCCAGCAGTCAAAACAGTGCTCTTGTCTCATTGAGGTGTCGTCCGAATGTAAAGGCGAATAAAACTCCTTGTTCCAATGACTATTCGTGTGATATAGTCCTTACTCTTCTCCTCATTTAGTGCGACGGCATGGCCCAGCAGGGGGTTAATGGGCCTAGGCTGCAGGCTGAGATACCACTGGGTGCGCTGGCAATTGTTTTCCAGGCAGAGCCCTTCGCATTGATGTTGTGCTGGTGATATACAAAAGGATGTGAATTATGTCAGTCAGGCCGTAGTTCAAGCCCAGGCTGGGTATACTGTACCGTTGTTACGTCCTTCCAATGATCGTTGATGTATTATCCCTTACATCTCCGTCCAATGGATCTGTCTTGTTGTGGAAAACAGATTGCCGGTACTGGTTACTAAAGACTGGTATTAAAGTAATTGGGTTAGTTCCACCAGCAGGTTGTTTTCGTTTGTGTAGTGTCTCGAGTGGTGTAAATATGGTGTTGCATTATGTGTTGACTATTAACTGACGTATTTGCAAACCACCTTATACAAAAAACACTTAGAATCGACGATCAACAGAATATTTAAGACATACAAAACCGCCCTTACATTCCTTTCCCTTCACTTCCAACAGATTTCCCAGGAGGTGCATGACCTTCGTTCCCGCCTTCCCTGACGCAGCACCATCCTGTACACCTTTCTCTTCCTACGTAAAGACAACGACCAACTAACATACTTTAGTACTGATTTAACGGCCAGATGATGATGTCTTTACATCAAAAGCTTGCTCTTAGTATCTCACTAGCCAGAGAAGACGGACTCACCAGACAGGTACGTTAACTTTAATTACTAAATGACTCTTGGTTGGATTGATCAAGTTCAGTTACGCACTTTCAGTTGGTTAATATTAGTAAATGATGCGAGAATGCATTATGTCAAGACATTTTTTTGTTAAAGTTAACTTACCTGTTAGGTGAGTCCGTCTCCTCTGGTGAGTTACTGGAGGCAAGCGATTTCGATGTAAAGACATCATTGTCTGGCCATTCCGTCAGTTGGTCATGGTCTTTGTATACGAAGAGAAAAGTAAACGGGATGGTGGACCATCAGTGAAGGGGGGGAAGGAAGGAAGTCATGTGCCTCTGGGGAAACCCACTAGAGGTGAATGGAATGTCTTGAATGGTCTGTCAATTGTGGATTCGAAGTCTTTTTTGTATAGGGTGGTTTGTACGAGTAAATCCGTCAGTCCTCAGTACTGACTTAACGGCCAGACAATGATGTCTTTACATCGAAAGCGCTTGCCCCCAGTAACTCACCAGCCAGAGGAAACGGACTCACCTAACAGGTACGTTAACTTTAGTAGTTGGTGTACTGGCAGACATAACCCAATTCCTTTTTTTGTTACTTGCATAACAATTATATCCGAAAGGTGTTTATTTGATTAACTGGCGATTGTGTCTTTGTCCATCATTGCTCCGTTGGACGTTTGCCCTATTCCCGTCTGTGGAGGGCAGATTGAAAATGAGCTTCTGCTGGGCCATGGGAACTTCAGGGCGAAGCTCCACCGACTCGGTCTCTGTGACGAAGAGATGTGCAGCTGTGGAATCGCCCCTGAAACAGCGGAACACGTACTCACTGAATGTTCCAGATGGACAAGTCAGCGCGCACGTCTGAGGGAGACGGTGTTTGGGGATGAGCTTCCAATTGACCTGACCCGTTACGTGTCAGCGACTGGCTTCCCGGCGCTGGAGGACTTTGCGAGGAGCGTCCTCGCATAGTCTATATCCGAATGGGTACCATCTCCCCCTCAGTATTGCACCCACCGTCGACACCTCTTAGCCTCATTGCACTCACTTCTAAGGTGAATAGAGGCGGAGGCTAGTCGGCACCTCTGAGGAAAGTGGTAGGTGGCCTAACACCCTGAGAGGTCCTCCCCTCAGGCAATGTTAGAACGCCGAGGCATACCAGAAGGCCTCTATGCGGGAGACTGCTTAGCAACTGGTAGCACGGGCTGCTAGAGCCCCGCTGATCCCCCGAGAAGGGGGGCATACTGGCAGGGTGCTGGAGGGTGGGCTCCGAAAGCCGTTTACGGCCTAGGGGTTGCTTTCCCTCGTCTACGACGACGTGGGGACGGGTAGAGCCCCGCTGATCCCCCGAGAAGGGGGGCATACTGGCAGGGTGCTGGAGGGTGGGCTCCGAAAGCCGTTTACGGCCTAGGGGTTGCTTTCCCTCGTCTACGACGTGGGGACGGGTTAGGAGCCCTCGGGCTGGCAGAACTCGGACCGAAAGGTCGGCAGTAGAATCTCTCGAACATGTCCATCATTGCTGTCTTGTTTTTCAAATCATTCAGTCCACCGTTTACATTTATTCAGCTATGCAGCTATTGCAATTTCGTCTAAACGCACAATCTCTCACAATTCCAAGTGTGATTTACCCTCAGTTGAAGATGCCATTCCGTTTTGGAGGTAAATACTGGGCTGGTCGAATGTGTTTGACCTCTCTCTTAGTAGCTAACAATGTGTTGAGTTGGACGACTTAAACCCCGAACTCCATGAAGGTCACACGTTGTAAGCGACAACTGGCGAGACGGTACATCGAAGTCTACGAGTGGGATGCTTTGCCATCTCGAGGTAGTCGGCCGAACGATACGCCAAGTTTTCAAAAAAAAAAAACCAGAACAACTCGGAAGAAAGGGAAGTTGCGTCGAACTGTCAGGTGACGAAGGGGAAGAGCAGAGGGCGTCTTTTGATAAAGCGGAAATGGTTTCATAACTCCTTCGAGAGGAAGGCGGCCTCTTTCTTAGTCTTAGACGCTATTTTAGCCAACGTTGTGAGCAACTACTATACATTACGTTCCCTTCAAAACTTGCCAACATTTCCTCCAAACTCTTTGTTCAACTTGGCGAAAATAAATTCTGCAAGTTTCATAAGGTGTATCCGGACCGCCGCTTGAAGCACAATGCCATTTGTAACCAGAAAACTTCTTTAATTTCGGTTTAGGAGAATAAGACGAGTTGTGGGCTTCTTTTAACCGTCAATTCAGACGAGTTAAGAAAGAAGAGGTTCCGAGGGGTCGAAATAATAATATCAGGAGCGCCGCATCACGCAACTTTCTTCAGTTCTACGTAAATTCGCGGGTTTTATTGGCCGTTGTTACTAATTCAATTTATTTTTCACCGAATTCATTTGAACTTGGTACAACATCAGTTCACGACGGCAGAAAACGGTACCGCTTGCAGTTTAGGTATGTATTGTGCAGCTCATACTCATTCCCTGACCATTATTGAGCGATTACTACTCAGAGACATAACAAGGCTGTAAACTTCATTTCTACCCTGCAGATCACCATAAGACGCCAAAATAGGGTATGATCCTCTCGGAACTAACTATAGTTATCATAGTGATCATAACACGAAATATTTTTTCGTGAACAGCTTCTGATAAAAAGCCAATGAAATTCCCATTTGTGGAAGAAAACCGCGCTTAAGTCGATTTATTATTCGAAAAGTTTGGTAATTTATTGTGCTGCTCTCGTCATTTTACCACAGATGTGAATTTCATGGTGTTGTCCCCTTATCAATAGCTGTTCATATATAAAATTTAAACAAAATCGTTGCGGCGATTTTTGTGAAAAAAAATATCGGTGATCCCCCCATGGTGATCTACGGGGTATGAAGTGAGCTGATGTGATTCAGCCGTTTTTTCTCAACTGGGTTCAAAGGTAGGTCTGTGTCCTTATTTGAGGACTGTACCCAAACGCTCGACGAGGGTTGTATCAGTTATGGAAGTTGCGGTTTCGCTAATGGGCAAGAGGCCGGGCCTGGCCCTGCAGCATCCACCAAACTCAGACCTGCGGAGGTACCGCAGGTATTTGGTCGTTAGTCAGTCTCCCCGTGGAGAGCTGTTGACCGTGTGTGACAGTGCGGAGGTGACCACCTGAGGAATCCCGTCTGCGAAGAGTTCTTAATCTGGTTTCCCACCTGATCTAACTCTTTACTTGGGTGGCATGTTTCAAAAGAACTGATCCACTGTGACCGCGTTTCTTAGCCATCACCTTCTGCGCGAACTCGGCGGAATAGTTACAGGCTTGCTCTGTAGCAGTCAATGCTACTATGTTCGTTTGCCCTCCCAACAACCGTTGCGCACCAGTGGAGCAGCACGTGGTTTCATGTTTCCTTCGCACTGGAGGCGCTAGACGTGCAGAATGGAGAGTCTTTGAGAGAAAAAAGTGGAGCCGGGCATTGAGGTCACCATGTTCATTGCGGAACTGGCTCCTCCAGTGTTCTGGCTCAACCCATTTGGAAGACGTTCACGGATGTTGGGGAAGACCTTATACCTGTCACTACCCTCAAACGAGGATTCTCATTTCGCTTGTCGCATCATTCCCATCTCTTTCGCTTCACTTCCATTCGTCGATAGCGGCAAGACTCACTAGACAACCAAATACCACCTAATAATAACAACAGATGGTATTCCACAACCAAAGAAAAAGCGTCATTATTTTGTGACCTCAATTCACACCAAATCCAAGTTGAATTCCATAACTATGTTGAAGAAACTGTTGCTGAGCCGTTTGCGTTGTCCCCATTTGAAGAACTCCCAATCAAGTTAAGAATGCCGTCAAAAAGTCGCTCTCCCAAAAATCTCCAGGCCCTGATCGGATCATGTACCCTTTCTTAAAAAATATTCCCAGAAAGACTTGTATTCCTAACGCAAATATACAATGCGATTCTTCGGACAATCTACTTTACCACACGCTGGAAACATGCTGAAGTAATAATGGGTCCAAAATGGCCTTGTTTCTTAGCCATCACCTTCTTCGCGAACTCTGCAAAATGGTTATGGGCTAGCTTTGTAGCAGTAACTGCTGCTAAGTTCGTTTGCCCTCCCAACAACCTTCGTGCTGTTGTAGAAACTACAGTGGAGCAGCACATGGTTTCTTGTTTCCTCCACACTGGAGTTGCAAGACGTGCATGACGGAGAGTCTTTGAGAGAAAAGAAGTGGAGCGCGCATTGAAGTCACCATGTTCAGTGAGGAACTGGCTCGTCCAGTGGTCCGGCTTAACCCATTTTCTCGAAAGACGTTCACTTCTGTTGGGGAAGAACTCATACGAGTCATGTCTTTTTCACGAGGATTCTCATCTTGCTTGCTATTTCTCTAACGCCCATTCGTCGGTAGTGGCAAGTTATCATTCTGTGGTGAGATCCGCACGGAGTTCAGCCCAAAGCGGGGGAAGCTCCCGTTTCACTCTCCACTTGTCAACCATGCAGTCAACGACCAAATCAACCAGTAACCAACTAGTGATCACCTGGAGTGCTTCTGTTGATAGTCTTATAGGCCTGGGGATCCACAGGAGCACAGCCAACTGGGATTGGGTCAATACTCTCTTTCGATTGGCTGTTAGTTTGCTACCCCAGACAATGGGGCAGTAGCCAACCACGCCAAGGTATATGGCCTTGTACGTGAGAATGGTGTCATGGTAACACACACCCCTAGTGGCCTTAGTAATTGCACGCAGTGAGGCAAACCTTGCAGTGGTAGTGCCTTTAAGGAACTGGAGGTGTTGGTTGAAACCCCACCTCTCACCTATATTCACTCCTAAATACTTGACGTGCTTTTCAAGAAGGAGCCTGTGGCCGCCAATGCGTAATGAGTGTTGATTATTTGCTCTTCCTTTCAAGAGGATCAGCTTATCTTGACATGCTCGCACCATTGGTTGACAGTGTGGATCACTTGGCGGGTTTTTTCTTCGATTTGGCGGACTGCCTGCAAAGATCAGCACGGTCAAGTCGACCACATAGGCCTACGGCTCACTCTCCATGAGACTCCTGAGAAGACCTTCGAAGAAGGCATTCCAGAGTGCCGGTCCAAGGTCCGAGCCCTGTGGGCACCCCTTTACAGACACACAAACGCACACGCACAAACCATTTTCCCAAATAGTGTTTTTCGGACTGAGGTCTGAAACGTAAAGATCTGAAAAGAATTGAACGGTTACATTACTTGCCTTTCTGGTTCGGAGATACAAAGCAGTGCAGCTCACAGCTTCCTCTTTGCCATAACGTAACTACATTGATGGCGAATTAGCCGGCTCAGTACCTGAACGTTGTACTATAACTGCCAGATTTGTGCTTTAAAATTAAGCTCCCAACTCAGTTCGAGTGGAAACGTAAAATGAACGAACACACAATCTTTTGGAAAAGGTGATTGAGGTCCTGCGAAAATGTGAAGGAAAATCAATTAGTATGTTGATATTGTAGGTGTGTGGGGGATCATCGCGGTGCCAACCTTAGACGTGTGTAATGCACAAATAACTCTACAAAGAGATGAACGTCACATCCTCCCGCTATTGTAAACTTCTGATTTTAACTGAGTGTGTTTTACAACCACTGTTTATTACTCACCTTTTCGTGGAAGTGTTCTCTCGAAAGATTTCTCGCGGAGAGTCAAATCAAGTTTGTGTTATATAAAACCCGTTTTTTTCTGAGCTTTCTCGTGAAACGAAAAGTTTTTCCGGAGAGAAAACGTCGGTACTGCGAATATATTTGTATCGAAACATTACCACAGAAATTAATCGTCTTCTCGACAAACCCTAACTTCAGTGTCTCCTCCAGCATCCCGCCTCTGGCGCAACAGTCCCGAGTATTTCATCTTTCGGGTCGTCAAATTACCCTGAAGGGTTTTCATGTTTGCGTCAGTTTCAGGAATAAGGCGAGTGAATATCAATTTCGGGAGGAAACGAGATAACCGAGAATTAGGTTGAAAATTGTGTATCGAATAATCCGGTGGATTTACGCTGTGAGCACGCTTTCTGCGAAGATATCAGTTATGTCACTCCCCGTCATATTTAATTATCATTTTTACTTCCTTAGAGTTATGTAATCACCTGAAAACAATATCCGAGTTCTCTTCACATTTTCGCATTGCAAGGGAGTCCGAAACACACCTCGTGAGAAAATGATCAGCGTGCCTGTGTACACGACTAGTAGAAAACAGTTGTTTCCTAGTCTGCAAATGAATAATCCGTTTGGTTGTCCGGCTACTTGTCAGGTCGTGTCCAATATGTCGCAATTGGGTTGACTGCAGGCTCTCAGAGGCTTGCAGATTATCGTCTCAATTCTTGGGTCAATCCTCTTCCTTGGATTAAGTGGTGGCCAGGAGTGTTTGGTCGTGTGGAGCGGTAACTAGGTGGACTGTCTCTGTGTGGCAAGTAAAATAATGTGACGGACAGGATTCTCCTACCTCTCCACGACGAACATCCGTTCAAAGCTGGCCAGCTAGACGACACCGCGGGCCCAGAGTCCAGTCTCGCGGAGGATGGATAGTAATGCACCAATATGTTTAAGAAAGGAGGGAAATAGCGTAGGTCCAGGGCGGAAGAAGACGCAAAAAACACTAGTTTCCGCCTCGCGCGGCTGGCTCGTCGGAAAAAAGCTTGGCGTCGGGGGAAGACGATGGACAAGAGTGAACAGGGTCGCTGGATGCTGAGCGTGCTGTCTCGCAACGAGGCCTGAATAAGGAGTAAGGAGCCGTTCCTTCGAGGCAGAGCTGTTCCGCCAAGGGGCCAGAAGACGACGAAGTTGGACGAAGGACGAAGAACAGATGGTGGTGGGGGGGGGCGCATGGCCACGATCGTGGAGGTTACAGATCTGCGATCGCTCCACGGAACGATTCATTCGGCTATTCTCTTCCGGACGCCTTCCATACTACTTCCCTCCTCACTATATCTTTTGGGAACAGACCCGAATATACAGTTATACTGGAAGGAATGGTTATTGAAGTTAACGTATCTGTTAGGTGAGTCCGTCTTCTTTGGCTGGTGAGTCACCTAACAGATACGTTAACTTTAATAATTTGCCTACTGGCGGACATATCCCAATTGCTTGAATGGTTATTGATTGACGCTCGAACCGTATTATATCCATTGCACTGATGTTCATCAACCAGTTGGTATTACAGCCCCTGGCTCGACGTGGGAAGAAATTCGTGGCAGAATGTGGTGTCCCCTGGACAGGGTCAATGGCTGACTGCTTGGACTATGGCCTCCCTCTTAACGTAGAGAAGTATATGTTTGTTGGTGGGCTCTGTGATCGGTGGGCGGTTGTCTACTATAGTGGTTAGTATCTGAGCTCAATATACGTAATCAGACAAGAGCTCATTAAACTCACCTCAGATATCAAACAAACAAATAACTCTTCTTGAGGAGAAAATAAGGAAATTAAATTAAGAACGTAATAAGACCAACTTTGCATTTAATTGAATAAATAGAAATGAAATAAATGAGTCGAACTCCTATCAATATTTAACCAAAGTAACCTAATTTGCTCGGATCATGATTAAAGACAATATCAGGACAAGGGGTTAATAAACAGGGATTTGCTCACCGTTATTCTACAATATTCAAGCTCAGGGCGGAAATGCTCAAGTTAAAATATCTGGACTAGATTAGTACGTCGCAGGGCGTGTGTAGAATCAGAATGAAAAATGGAGCTCGACGCCTCGCGGTTAAGCTGTTTGCCCCTCCCTGTTATTTCCCGCCGAATGGGGCGGGATCGCACAGGATGAAATCCCGACAGAATCAGGGGCTATATCCTTCATAGTTGAGAATCCATTCGCCATGTTCCAGCTCGATATGACTGCCGCTAAATTGGTGTACGCGCCTCTTGTTCAGTGTGGGATTGTTGAATAGGAGCGTGCATTGCCGACCAAAACACCAAATATTTTTTTTCTCAAAAACGGCTGTAACGATTTTGATTAAATTGTTTATATTGATAGCTCCCAATAAGCCAACTATTCCATAAAATTCCCATTTGTGGGAAAAAGACGAGAGCAGGACAATGAATTACCAACATTTTCGACGTAATCGATTTTAGAGTGGTTTTTAGAGAAAACGACCGAATCAAATCAGCTGAAACTTTATATCTAGCCCGCAGGTTACCATGGGACGCCAAAATGAGGGTATGAACAAAATCCACCGAAAGTTAACTATAGTTATCATAGTGATCGAAACACCAAATTTTTTTTCCTCAACAACGGCTCTAACGATTTTGATTAAATTTTTTATATTGACAACTCGTAATAAGGCAATTATACCATAAAATTTCCATTCCTGGAAAAATTACAAGAGCAGCACAATAAATTATCAAAACTTTCCACGACGATTTTCGCGTTTTTAGCGCGGTTTTTTCCATATAAACTCCGCTGGAATGTTAGTAGAATGTTTAAAAAAATTATTAATGTACTACAATCCAATAACTAAAAGGTGAGTGTTTAAAAACGCTCATGAGATACATGGGGGTCACTCCAGAAATTCCTGAATTTCAACTACTGCCGTTTCGCTTAATACCAGTTCTAAAAGTGTTTACCCAATAACTCTGCAAAAGTAATTACTATCCTTCTTCAAAAAATTTGTGTTTACAGCCTCATTAATTCTCTGTGTACCAATTGCTCAATAATGGTCCTGGCATGAGTACGAGCAGCACAATGAATTCCGAAACTGTACGGCTACCGCTTTCTGCTGCCGTGACATGTTGTTTGACCAAGTTCAAATGAACTGAGTGATAAATGAATTGAGTAAGTAGAAAAAGCCATGTAAAAGTGAATTGACGTAGAGCTAAGGAAAGTTGTGTGTTGCAACGCACCAGATATTTTCTCAAGTCTTGCTCTTGTGACACATGAAAAAGTGAACGTTCCAGTAAACGAATGTTTAATAATGGTCATGGGGAAATGAAGAGAATTTTTGGTTATTTTCGGGTATAAATCCAGGATTAGGTAGACGCACAGAGAAATCACGTCGGTAATTCCGTCGGTTACTTATATATTGGTTCATTTATGAAGGCCGATGCAAGCAAATCGGGAGTCCAATGAACTGCGGTCAGGTTCAGTAAATGAATTCAAAAGACCGCTCAAAAGGAAAATTCTGCAACCTCATAAGGAGAAATCCCAAGCGCTTGAAGGCGCATTACAGCTAGCCCCTCACAAATACGCAGTACATGCTCCACATCGCAGGGTGTGCAACTCTGACCCAATCTTGGCCAGGAGCATGGAACAGGTTGCATACTACCCGTTACTTGAGGACCTCTCTTGTTCGTTGTTCGAAGATTTTGATAAACAACTTTGACTGCCTTTGGCCTAGCACATCCCACGTAATGGTTAACGTATAGCTCAGCACGCCAATTCACCGAGTAAAAAATAAATTGTGTTAGAATAGTTAGTGGTTTGTTTCTCTGAATCGTCAACCTGCTTCTCTCCAAAATGAATCGTCTTGACGGTTTCGTGAATTGCCTATGCTGTGGCATCCCTTCGTCTCTACTTGTGAAAGATTCAAATTTATCGCGAAATCAGGTTCAATTTTGCATTGTGCGTGTCCAGCACCTGCTTCTGGGCTGCAGTTTGAACGTTGTCAGATGGATGATGTGGCGCAAAGTGATTTGAGCACGCTAAAGGTTATTCTCGTTCCGTCGTCAAATGTACTAGCAACCAGTCAACATAGCGGATGAGGCAGTGAAGTGGGAACAGTGAGAACGAGAATCTTCGAAACTGGGAAGTTCCATCGAGAAAGTTTTGGGGGAAGGCTAAAAGAAGAGAGACTTCCCTCGGAAGATTTGAGACTTGGAAAGGGTCTCAGCAGGTCGCCTCGCTGAGGGAAGGGAATTGAACTGAGTTCAACAAGTCTCGAATTGGATATCCTTACAAGACACTTTACTTTGCCATCGTGTTTAGTGGATTTCCTATGACTGCCAGCAACTTTCTTAATAAAATCACCCGTTATGTCGGCCTCGGACTCGTTTTTATTCATTCGTTCGGAAAAGGGGGCCTTTCAGCGAACTATAATTTGATCTGGAGAATAAACTACTTTCAAAACTGGACCAGTTCGAAAATGATGATGTGGCAGCGAGAGCTTTCAAATTCATATTTCTCGAGTAGATGGATAAATATTTTGCTGGAGGGTATGGAGGAGGTGGTGATGAGGGTGGGTGCCAGGCCCTAGTTTCTCATATAATTATAGCAATACCTTGGCAAAGGAAAATGACATTCACACTGTGTTGGGTGGCAGGTCATACAAGGATAGAGGGGAATGAGGAGGCCGACCAACTGGCGAGAAAAGGATCTTCGCTTCTTCCAATGGGACCTGAGCCCTTTGTATGGACCTCCAAGAGCCACTTGATCAAGGAGGTTGGTAAGTGGGAGAAGTGCAGGGCTGTGTCAGGCTAAAGAGGGAGCGAACTAGAGAGATCCTCAGTCTGGAAAGAGATAGTATACGGGTTGTATGTGACCTGTTTACACTAAGACACCACCTGGCCAACTGGTAAGTCGAAGGTACGAATTTGCAGATCCGGCGAGGCAGAGCGCGTGTAAGAGGCTGGCTGCGATGCGCCTCAGACTACTTAGGGTTCCTCAAGCTGTGGCCGGAGGAGGTTGCAAGGACGGACCTCAAGGTCGTCTTGCGTTTTGGTCGAGAATGGTGGGGATGTATTGAGGACGCCACATCAGAGAAACCAGCTCCACTGGAGGTGGGGGTGTAACTGAGAGGACATTTTGCCCCATACAATAGGCCCAGTGTGCTGGCAGATGTTTTTCCAGTATGCTTATTGAGAGACCGGACTTCATTCTGTCCAAACGTGACGCTTTCAGGCAGTTAGGTGAAGAGTAAATCATGTTCCAGTGCAAGGCTGCTAAAAAAAATGCGTCCTCAGATTCGGGGGTGCCAATTTCACGACCGTTCGATTTGCTAAATTCATAAAGCGCACTAAGAATGGACAGTGCATTGTATTACACCATCAGGTGAGTTTGTGTAGTGCAATAAGATGGCGTTTGTTGAAACAGCGGATTGTCTATTTTAAGATGAATTGGTGCTGACGTTGGGAACGTCGATCGTTCAACAAAATGTATTTGAAAGCAGCTCTCGAAGCAACGGGATGGCTGAAAGTGGATGATTGATGTTCCCATCGAAAACTACAGAAAGACTTTCTTCGCATAAGGGGCGCTTTACATTGAAGTCATAAATAATGATGTAGAGGAAAAGCGCGTTCTGGGGGGTTAACACAGTTTTTACCCTCATTTTCAATGCGCGCGAGAGACCATAATATGTTATAGAAGGCAAATGAGCGTCTCTAGAGAGAAAGTGGAAATTGGTTAACCCTGAGAGCTGAAGAGGGTGATGAACGAGTCTCGCGACGTCCCAATCGGGGTTTCCGCGGCACCGTAGAGGTTTTAAACGGAAACTCTGTCACCGGGTGACAAGTTTAAAGTGTGGCGTTTAACCCACAGAAGCGTTTCACGTTCCCAATACTTGTCGTAACCGCTTCACTCCTGCAGAAATAAGGGTACCGGCGAGTAATTTCGAAAATAGTCGTCGATTCAGGTAGAAGCCCGCTAAAGATTCGGATTGAACGACAGCGCGTGGAAATACTTGCGTCTTTGATTTTTTATTAATTTGATGCAACGCGTGACGTACTTGGGGAATTTTACAGAATTACCCGCGTACAGGACACGAGTGAAAGTCGTGTCAGGGCCCAGAAAACGAACGAGTTAAATATCCTCACTTGATGTAAATAAACAAAATAATTCCCCTCAGGAGAGTACTGGGAAATGAAATGATTAATTATGGGAGAGATTCGTAAGCGATGTCGCTAGCTGTTCTGACGAAAAATGTGGCTCCTCCTCTAATATAAACAGCGGCGAACTGCACGGGTGGCGGCAACAGTGTTGCCACCATCGGCAGCCCGCCGCAAATCATCACAAACTAGGGAAATTGCAACAGTCACTTCGAATGGGCCTACTGTGTGTGTCTTCCCGTGGAGCTGATGCTACGTCCCGACCATCTTGTACAGCCTTGAGTTCTGTCACGAGTGTTCAGGGGGACACAACCAATTTTCTTCGTGTTTAAAAATAAAGGCTTTATTAAAGGGAATTATAAAAGAAAATAACTGCTTCGGTTTAAGTAAAAAGGGGTAATAAAATATTAAAGTAAACAGGAAAAATAATTCTCCTCCCGACGTATATGGATTAGGCGTTCACCAAGTTCGCTGGCGATCGGTCTTCACTTCGGGGAGTAAACGGAGACTGAGCTCTCTTCATTGATAAGATAGCCTGGCCTCCAGAGTCTGGAGGTCGTGACTCTGTCACACTATCCTCCCCTCGAGTAGGCACTCGTCGCTGCTGGCCAGGTTGGTTTAGCACACTGGTACTTGGCGTAGAATGCATGGCAGCGCGATACGGTGCTGGGTTAGTGCGTGGCTGGTCATAGGTAGAGTCGTTGCTAGGTCGTCGCTGATTCCCCTCTTCTGCGACAGGGTACCTTCATTCCTAAAGTTAACTTACCTGTTAGGTGAGTCCGTCTCTAGCTGGTGAGTTACTGTGGGCAAGCGCTTTCGATGTAAAGACATCATTGTCTGGCCATTCCGTCAGTTGGTCATGGTCTGTATATACGAAGAGAAAAGTAAACGGGATGGTGGACCATCATGGAAGGGGGGGGGAGGAAGGAGGTCATGTGCCTCTGGGGAAACCCACTAGAGGTGAATGAAGTCAGCTGGTCGTGGTCTTTATATACGAAAAAAGCTGACTTACACCAGCAATGACTTGACGGCCAGACAATGATGTCTTTACATCGAAAGCGCTTGCTCACAGTAACTCACCAGCCAGCGGAGATGGACTCACCTAACAGGTACGTTAACTTTAGTAATTTGCCTACTGGCGGACATAACCCAATTGCTTTAATACCTTCATTCCCCTGTCTCCTGGGAAGTGCTGCAGTGATGACGAAGACGATGCTGTGGTCCCGATGGGATGCATTGGCGGATTAATTTGTCGTGGGTAGTCTGAGTGCAAGCAGCGATCGACGTAATGCGAGAAAGGTGCGGTGTCTATTGTCGGGAGGGTATGCATTTTTTTAACTGACTGACGTGGGCGATTTTTATGTTGCCTGGATCTGCAACATTGCTCAGCTCATATGACACAGGTGAAAGCTGTTTTGTTACTTAGAAGGGGTCTGAATATTTAAATGATAGTTTGGTTGCTACATGTTTTACTTTGCTAGAGAGTGTAAAGGTGTTAGGATCTTGCGCCCCAAGAAGACTTTTGCTGGAGACCGTTGCTGAATTTAGCGCCGCTTGGATAAATGGCAGGCTGTCTGACCATTTGGTTTGTTTGTGGGCGTTATAAGAAATTATGGCACTTTTCAGATTTGTTTATTTGCCGTTCATTGAAATTGGGGTTGGGGTAATGAGGAATCAGGGGTATATGTTTGATCCCTAGATTGGACGAAAAGGCAGTGAACAATTTGCTGGTGAACACTGAGCCATTGTCCGTGCAAACACAGTGCCATAGCCCGATTTTACTTAAGATCCTGGATTGTAAGCAAGATATGACTGTGCTGGAGGTCGCTTGCTGGAGCGGGCTGAAGAACACAAATCGGCTAAATGCATCCACCGCTATCAGAATGAATAGTCGTGACTCTGTCACAGTTCCATCCCTCCGACATCATCAGGAGGAACCCCAAGCACGTTAAGGCGCACTGCAGCCAGCCCTTCACAAGCACACAGTACGTAGTCTGCCGACTCTCACTCGGCCACGCAGGACTTGCAACCCTGTACCTCTGACTTACCAATCTTAATCAGTTGACTAACTTGGTGAACCTGTGCACAGGCTTTATTCCACGCCATACTGTCTCTCTTCAGACGGAGGGCCTCTCTTGTTCGTTCCTTGGAGAGTTTAATAAACAACCTTGACTGCCTTTTGCCTGGCACTCTCCTCCCACTTGCTAACCTTCTTGTTCAAGTAGTCCGACTGGGAGAAGTGGCGATCCACCTTTCGCCAGTTTGTCGGCCTCCTTCCCTTCTATCCCTGTATGACCTGGCACCCGACACAAAATTAATGTGTTTTTCTTTGCCAAGGTTTCCAGATCAGTCAGGCATTCTCAAACCAGCCTCGACGAGAGGATACAGAACGCCAAGGCCTTAAATGCAGCCTGACTGTCTGATATCATGTATACTCTTCTCCGTTTCACACCCCTGTGCTGGAGGGGGTGCACAGGCACCATCACTGCGAAGGGGTCTACTTGGATAACTGTTGCCAGCGCACCTAGCCGTATCTCTATCTTCATCCCTGGCCTGTAAACTTCGGCCTCTTCTGACTAATCTGTCCGTATAATCTACCATGGCACTCCAGGTGATCACTGGTCAGTTACCAGTTGATTTGGCTGTTGAGTGCATGATTGACCAGTGGAGAGTGAAACGGGAGCTTCCCCCGCTTTGGGCTGAACTCCGTGCGGAGCTCACCACAGAACAGAAACTTGCCGCCATCGATGAATGGGCTCTAGAGAAATGGCAAGCGAGATGGGAATCCTCGTCAAAGGGACGTGATACGTATGAGTTCTTCCCCGACATCCGTGAACGTCTTTCTAGAAAATGGGTTGAGCCAGACCACTGGACGAGCCAGTTCCTCACGGGACATGGTGACTTCAATGCGCGGCTCCACTTCTTTTCTCTAAAAGACTCTCCATTATGCACGTCTTGTGCCTCCAGTGCGGAGGAAACAAGAAACCATGTGCTGCTCCACTGTAGTTTCTACAACAGTGAGCGACGGTTGTTGGGAGGGCAAACGAACTTAGCAGCTTTGACTGCTACAAAGGAAGCCTATAATCATTTTGCAAAGTTCGCAAAGAAGGTAATGGCTAAGAAACGTGGTTATAGTTGATCAGTCCTTTTGAAACTTGCCACCCAAGTAAACAGTAAGATCAGGTAGGGAACCAGATTAAGAACTACTCCCAGATGGTACGGGATTCCTCAGGTGGTCACCTCCGCGCGGTAACACACGGGCAACAGCTCTCTACGGTGAGACTGGCTAACGACCACATACCTGCCGTACCTCCACAGGTCTGAGTTCGGTAGATGCTGCAGGGGCCGGCCTCTTGCATATTAGCGAAACCGCAACTACTATGACTGATATAACCCTCGTCGAGGGTTTAGGTACAGTCATCAAATAAAGAAACAGACCTGTGTGTGTGTGTGTGGAGAGGTGCAAGACTCTAGCGCTGCTGTGGGTGCTGTCTGCCTGCAACTCGTCACAGCTGCGCAGGCCCGGGTCGTATTAGGGACTTCTGCAGAGACCTACAAAAATTAACTTCGGGCCTCACGCCTAAATTAGAATGTTCGTACTTGAAAGGCTTCAAAACTTCAATGTCTGATAAATCAATTTAATCAATTTTTTTCGCCGTTTTCCATAAGTTTTGCATCGAGGAAAGTCAATATTGAAGAAATTACAATCCATTCCGCCGGCGATTGAACGGTTTGGCTTCACGAGTCCCCGTGGAGCGTTGGCTCCGGTTTTCACAAAAGAAAGGGTAATGAAATATCCCCAATTCCAACCTCCTCTGGCTTGTTATTAGAAATGCTTTCGAGAAAGGGGGAGAGGAAAAAAAAAACCTACACTTTTACGGAAGCGAAAAACACGTGAACACGAAAGCGGCAAAGAACACGCGAAACAGAAGGCAATACATCAACTCCATCCCGCCAAACACAACTCCCGCGGCCGCGCTAATATTGTTCCCATCGAATATTTTTATCGCATCAGTTCACGCCGACCGATGTAATCGCCGAGAGCCTCTATTTTCCGATTCTCTTCATTCCCTCTCGAAAAGGATGAACTTTCCACATCGTAAAAGGGTGGAAACAAAAATAGGATCATCAAATTGACGAATGTAACGTTTCACGGGCAAATATTTTGACGGTTTACCCGACATTTGGCTGAACGGAAAATTGCACGTTCTCAAGACTCTAACAATTTCTAGGCGACAAACGTAAACACGTTTTCACCCGCCTGCTAAACACAGATCGATATGAAATGGGAAACGATAAAAAAATTGTTTGTACTTTCAGTTGTAACGCTGCACAACGGTGTATTATTCTCGTGGCGCAGTTTAACACACCTCTGAGACCCATCACATTCGATTCAGCGTTGAAAAATATCAGTAAACCATACGAAACATGACCTGACCACAATGGAATGACGAAAATTGACATAATACAGGCGTCTGTAGGCAACTGACACGACGTGACGAGTCGACGCTGGACGAGTGGGCATTATGTAAATGGCGAGCAAGTTGGTAAGCCTCGTGGCAGTGAAGTGACACGCATGAACTTCATCGCGACATCCGTGAACGTCTTTGGAAGAACTAGAAGTGGAAGACCACTGGACGAGCTAGTTTCTTACGAGACATGGCAATTTCAATGCAGTGGCTTCATTCATTGTCTCGCAAAGATTCTCCATCCAGCACCTCTTCCGCACATGAAACTCCATGCTGCTCCACTGTAGTTCCTACAAAGGGCGAGCGACGGTTGTGGGAAGATCATCCATAACCTGCCAGCATTCGCTGCCACTGAGTAATCTTATAACTGCTTCCCCGAGTTCGCAGAGAGAGTATTTCTTCATTAATACTTCATAATAACAGTCATGACAAGAAAAAGAAAAAGTCTTATAGGTTTGTGAAAAATAAATCTTAACTGTAGGCTCGGCCTGTGGTGTTGGGAATGCGTTGTTACGGGCACACACGATACTGAAACAATTATAAGCATATAAGTACGGACTCAAATTAAAAACAGGAAGAAAGTAATTACTGTTCGAAGCAAAGCGCCAAATCTGTTCCAGTCTTTGACCTCGGATTTCCCCGAGTCATTGTCTCCGTCTATTTCAATACCTGCTCCTCACCTGCCGGGAATCCCTCAGCTGCTGTCGGGAATCCCTCAGCTGCTGTCGGATGGTTCTTACAGCCCCCTTTCCCAGGTTTTCCCCATTTTGTATTCCCTTCTCAATTTGACTTTCCTCTTCACGACTGAGCTCTTCCAAATTCATTCTGCTTCGAACTATCGCCCCAGTAACTTCTCGCTCTCCCATACAGCTTCCCGGGCCAGTTTACGCGTTCCGAGTACTGCCCTTGTGTCGCCCATTAGTACTCCATCTCAGCTCAATTTTAACTCAACTCATTTCCGCGCGTATATTACAGTCCTCCTCACGCTCACCGAGTTTCATTCTTATTTCGATCCTCAAGCTCCCTCCTCTTGCGCCCAACAATTACAAGTAGAAAAAACAATCTTACTAATAGCCCAATTTTTGTAGAGAAAACAAGAAGAAAACGTGCGAAACTCAATAGGAATATCTCAAGTTTGTTTAAAAAAAATCATACCCTTTCATTATAACCCATGAAAAAGTTAGATTTTTATACTTGCCTTTTTCGTAGCGACCCGGAGACCTCAACTCCTGGTCCAGTCGAGGTTTGGGATTGGCTATGTGATCCTGAAGAGAAAATATTGTAGGTTATAGCTGACCTTACGGTAGTCTCAAGCAGAGTGGAATGATAATGAAAAAAAAAAGGCAGGAGATTCTTTGCGAAGAGCTGCTTGAGAGAGAAGGCAAGGTTTGATTTGATCAGTACATTTGAAATTTGTCACCTGAGTAAATAGTAAGATCAGATTGGAAATCACATTAAAAACTCCTCCCAGATGGTACGGGTTTCCCTGAGTGGTCAGACCTCTACTCGTTAAAACACGCGGGAAACTGGGAAAATGGCCACCTGCCATCCCTCCACTTCGCTTATTTCCCGCGCTGCCTCTCGTCTCATTCCAACAACCCGTCAGTTCTTGCCAATTGCCCAGCGTCGCCTAGAAAATGTCAATTTTCGTCGTTCCGTAGCGGTCAGGTCATGTTTCGTATCGTTTACTGGTATTTTTCCATACTGAATCGAATAGGATGGGTCTCGGAGGTGCTCTTTGAACATTATTGGTTTTGTATGAGTTGTCGTGTCGCACACTGAACGTCTGGCACAATTTTGATTACGATTATTACACGAACAGTCGCGAATAACGCGAAAATACAATATTCTCATATGTGGGAAGAGCACGAGGGCAGCATATCCACCAACGCTCCTCCAAGTTCATTCTTTCTCCAACGTAGACTCTATAATCGCCCGCGAGCAGTTTCCAATATTAAGCGAAAAATCTGGCATTAAGGCCAAAGAGCTGGTGGTAAACAATAATCATTAAACAAACAAACAAATCAGAAAAAACCATCTGTTCGCCAGGTCGAATTAGGTGGGTCTTTGACCTCCTAAATGTCTGCACTAGCGCCTGTGGAAAGCCATTGTTTCCCCTATGGAAACTTCACTTCTTCAGTTATTTCCAATTGACAACAGATTTCCCCCCTTCTTCTGGACTTTCCCAAATTTCCTTTTCCCTATCCCCTTAATTTACTTTCCCCTCCACTACAGACAGCTCCTCCCAAAGTCATTCATGTACGTGTTGTCACGAGTGTCGGTCGTCTCCCAGTTCTTCCAAGACACAGTCGTCAACAGCTCTCACGATGCAGTCGTCTCCCGATTCGTCTCTTAGCTCGTGCTACTATCGCACACACACACACACACACTCTCTCTCTCTCTCTCTCTCTCTCTCTCTCTCTCTCTCTCTCTCTCTCTCTCTCTCTCGGTCCCTCTTCCTCCTCTTAGTGTCTCACAACCAGTTCCCATGTATCGAGAGTCCCTGTTTGCGCCATTTGTTTATTAATAAGTTCAAGTTACTCTTATCTTTGACCGTGATGAACCTTTCTGTGTGCGCCATCCCCACTTCTCTCACCTCGCCGGAGATCGACTCTACCCTTTTCAAGATCAGTTTCTTCTCTTCTCTCGTTTCGAGTTAGTCCCTCCTCAGGTCTGTTTCTTTATTTGATGACTGTACCTAAACCCTCGACGAGGGTTATATCAGTCATAGTAGTTGCGGTTTCGCTAATATGCAAGAGGCCGGCCCCTGCAGCATCTACCGAACTCAGACCTGTGGAGGTACGGCAGGTATTTGGTCGTTAGCCAGTCTCACCGTAGAGAGCTGTTGCCCGTGTGTTACCGCGCGGAGGTGACCACCTGAGGAATCCCGTACCATCTGGGAGTAGTTCTTAATCTGGCTCCCTACCTGATCTTACTGTTTACTTGGGTGGCAAGTTTCAAAACGACTGATCAACTATAACCACGTTTCTTAGCCATTACCTTCTTAACTTTGCAAAATGATTATAGGCTTCCTTTGTAGCAGTCAAAGCTGCTAAGTTCGTTTGCCCTCCCAACAACCGTCGCTCACTGTTGTAGAAACTACAGTGGAGCAGCACATGGTTTCTTGTTTCCTCCGCACTGGAGGCACAAGACGTGCATAATGGAGAGTCTTTTAGAGAAAGAAGTGGAGCCGCGCATTGAAGTCACCATGTCCCGTGAGGAACTGGCTCGTCCAGTGGTCTGGCTCAACCCATTTTCTAGAAAGACGTTCACGGATGTCGGGGAAGAACTCATACGTATCACGTCCCTTTGACGAGGATTCCCATCTCGCTTGCCATTTCTCTAGAGCCCATTCATCGATGGCGGCAAGTTTCTGTTCTGTGGTGAGCTCCGCACGGAGTTCAGCCCAAAGCCGGGGAAGCTCGTTTCACTCTCCACTTGTCAATCATGCACTCAACAGCCAAATCAACTGGTAACTGACCAGTGATCACCTGGAGTGCTTCCGTTGATACAGTCTTGTAGGCCTTGGTGATCCACAGGAGCGCAGCTCTCTGGGATTGGGCCAATACTCTCTTTTGATTGACTGTTAGTTTGCTACCCCAGACAACGGGGCAGTAGCCAATCACACCTAAATAGATGGCCTTATACATGAGGATGGTGTCGTGGTAACACACACCCCAAGTGTGGGGTAGTGCCTTTAAGGGACTGGAGGTGTTGGTTGAAACCCCACCTCTCACCTATATTCACTCCTAAATACTTGACGTGCTTTTCAAGAAGGAGCCTGTGGCCGCCAAAGCGTATTGTGGGTGGATTATTCACTTTCCCCTTCAAGAGGATTAGCTGGGTTTTTTCCTCAGCCACCTGCATCTTGACATGCTCGCACCATTGGTTGACAGTGCGGAGCACGTGGTGGGTTTTTTCTTCAATTTGGCGGACTGACTCTGCAAAGATCAGCACAGTCAAGTCATCCACATAGGCGTACGGCTCGCAGTCAGTCTCCATGAGTTTCCTGAGAAGACCTTCGAAGAAGGCATTCCAGAGTGCTGGTCCTAGGACCGAGCCCTGTGGGCACCCCTTCTCAATCTTTCTCTGGACGGAGACATGCCTACTTTCGATCGTAGCAGTTCTGTCTGTCAGGTAACTTCTGACGAGCGAGTACAGGTTGCGGTGATTCCCCTACCTTTGAGTTCATTAAGGAGCGCTGGCCACCAAAGGTTGTCAAACGCCCCTCTGATGTCAATCAGAACTGCTACGACGTACTTAGCCGGTGCCAGCAGGGAAACACGCCGGATCTCGACAATGACATCCTGCGTGGACCTTCCTTTGGTACACCCGTATTGCCTGCCTGTGAGGTTGCGGCCAAAGACTCCTTCGAGGGACTGCAACATCAAGATTTAACGACGCCCAAAATAATTAGGAGCAACCCTCGAAATTGTTCAATTGAAACATCAGACTATTGTACCTGATACATTCAATGTACGAGAGATTAACTCGTAATTAACAGTAGCCATCAACAAAAATGCTGTTGACAGCCTCGTAAGTCAACCCTTTGGAAGCACCTCAATAAGTTCTGGAACTTTAAGCGGTTCCACCTTCCTCGTAACACGTTGTGTTTTACTGAGTCTAATGAAATTAGTAAAAAATAGATTTGATCAGTACCTTTCATTGCGGAATTTGAAGTTTCGCTGTTTCCATAACTTTCCTTCTTGAGGCTGATGAAACTAACAACTTTTTTCTGATAGCTAATCTTGTTTGCAACATCATAATCTACATCTGCAACTTGCAGTCGACACAGAGGCTGGATAATGAGCATATTGTCCTAACCCTCAAAACAATCATCCTCAGATTCACAGCTCAGTTGAGCACGAATGACGAGCGTCTCCGTTAATTAATGCGATCGTACGCTCCAACAGTCAACAAGCCACTCCAATATTAATCATATAAGTACTCGTAGCGTGAAGAGGACTAGCTTCCGATAATAACGCGTTGGATTCCGCATCGATTGTCCTCGACGCGTTTCGGAAGGATCCTCTCCGCGTTTGAGTCGAGCTTGTCGTAACCGCCGAAACCTCGAATGATTCAATCAGGGTGCTTTTGCGAGGATGGAAATTAACCGGAACTTATCTCGGGTTTCCCGCATTTATGTACGTGTTATCCAGTAGATGCGCCCTGTAATTGGTACCGCAGAGCGGAAATAATGGTTCCTGTGAGTGATTCACGCGCAAAGACGAGGAAAGCGTGGAGTTCAAAAAATTATCCAAAGTCTTCGATAAGAAAAAAAAAAGGTTGGCGGATGATATAATTAGATCATCAACATGTTCGATGAACTACTAAGCGGCATGCTTGTAAATCGGAAAATTAAACCTGAATTGTTCGGTTAAACTATCGATGGACGACGGTGGAGGATATGAAGAATCAGTTGAATGATCGTGTCATTCGGAAATGCGTACAGAACTCCTTTTTTGGGACGAAGGAAAGAGGGTCCCTCGAATTTAATCCTGCGCATTGTGAGCATTGTTTAGCACATTGCATCAGGTTGGCCCTCACGGCTCTCTGCTATGGCAACTCTTCTCCCGCCATAGGTGCCCAGCAGTTTGGGAAGTTCGCGAGCGGTCTTCCTACCGTTGAGTTCATTCTCGGTATCGATAGCACCGCCTGGTGTGGCTGTTCACATTTTTGGACACAATTAGGGAGAAGGTTTATTTTAAGGTTGAAAATCAAAAAAGGCAACTTGCGATGCGTTCTGAAAGCGTTTTATTAATTAATTATCGTGGTAATAATATAAATAAAGTTCATTATCTGTAAAGTTTCATAGAATACGTAAAAGCGAATGAAAACCACTCTTTCTGCGAAGTAGTCTCTTCTACAGCAAATTGTCGAACAAATGAATTTGCGGAGAGGAAATTAAAAGCGGTGACGCGCATCCTTAGTGACGAAGCGATCATACATTTTGTTCAAGATAGTTTAGGTTCAATTTCGACCGAATTTGTCTATAATATTCGGCCTTCCAACGCCAAACGCAATTAATTTGGTCTTAACGGCGTAACGAATTTCGCCTTCGTCGAGTCCACCGACTTCCGCTTCGACATACCTGAGGGTGACCATTTCTCGGGAGCAGACCTTCTGCGAACCGAAACGACTACTTCTGCACCTGCTGTTGGAACGATCCAGCAAATCTTCCGCCTACCAACCTACACCGTCCCTGCACAAACTCCTGGTTGCAGCACGCGTTCGAACCTCGATCAGGCCAGACTTTTATTTTACGAATTTTTTTCAAGACATTATTCCATTTTATTTCTTAAGAAGATTAGTTAGTTTCTCAAGTCCACAATGTTCAAATTATAGTTATTCTATTTAGCCGAATTATTTGTTTCTTTTTCAAGTCAATTTTATTCCCGTCATTTTCTTCTATCAATTAATTTTACTAGTATATGAACACGAACAAACACATTTTGCATTTATAAAACTGGAGCTTTACTTTTTTAAATTTTAATTAAGGAGAGTTTTATTCTATCACCATTTTGTTTTACATCTACTTCTATTGTTGGGCGCACGGAGGGGGGGGGGAGCTTAAATAAACGTGAACAAAGGAACACTAATTGGAGGGAGAGAGAGACGGACTGACGGACTGAGTGATTTATTTATCTATCTGTACATTTTTTGGCCTAAGCGGCCCACTCTTACAAATATACAGAAAACGATATGAAAAAACAAAATTCAGTATCTTACAATTTAAATAAATGTCATCTATCAAATTTAAATCAAATACAGTCATCAAAACAAAAGAAACAATTTCCGTGGTCAATTGCGTTTTCCGATACTAAGTACTTTCGATTAAATATGATAATAATTAAGTAGACTGGAGAACAAGTTTTTCCTTGAACAGTTTCCTCATACGCCTAACAGTTTCCTGTTCCCGGAACAACTCCTGGTTCTCATTGACGATCCAACTGGCTGTGACAATAAAAGAATTACTCATTTTCTCAGATCGATGTCGAGGTATTTCTAGCGTGTGAATACCAGCTCTGAGAAGACGTACTGCTCAGCATATGGAGTTCTGATGTCAAGTATTTTGGTCTCCTTGTTTTCATTAATTTATAGGTTAGTGAGGCTATGTTCGATTGGCGTCGCTGCTTTATTTTCAACCAACCTAGTTGCCTAAAAAATGGTGTAACAAGTCGAACCAAACCCTTCAATTCAGCGGAGGCTCGTCCGGGGCATTTATGCTGACTCAAATGCCGTCAGTTGTAACCGAGCCAGTTCCCTCGTCGCCGTGTCGGCCGCGCTCGCGTTGGCTCCCACTCAGTTCCCTGTCTGTGGTGTTAAAACTTCTACGAATGTAATTGAGAATAAAACTGTTCCAATTGCATTCCTCTTCTATCGTACTACTTCCCGATTCACCTAGTGCTTTACCGCTTCAATATGAATCGCAACAATCGTAACAATGGCATGACGTGTTCATCATACCTTAGTTCATAAATGTAACGTATTGCTGCGTTTAAGGCTATTTGCAGGTCATCATTATTCCTCTCTAGCATATCAGTATATAAACAGGAACAATACTCGTATTAATGCAGGTTCAGTGCCTGAATGAGCCTAATTTTCACGTATCGAGGGAAATAGTAGGCGAACTTCTTCAATTGGTGCAAAGCTTTGAAGGAAGCGTTCCTTATGTTACTGATTTGTGCATCCCAGGACAAATTCTCGGTTATTTGGCTTATTATATTTGGTTATTTGGGTATTGGCTGACGAATTGAGAATTGAGAGACGACTGTCGTTCGCTAGTGCCGATGGATGGCTGATTCTATTGAAGACAGAAAAGTAGGAAAAAGAAAAAGTCCAGGAAAGGGGGGAAATCCACTGCCTTTTGGAAACAACTGAAGAGTGGGACTTTTCATAACTACAAACAAAGGGGGCTGATGCCTCGCAACCATGACTTCGGGTCAAGCGTGGACGTTCGGAGACCAAAAAAAACCCCAGCTAATTCGGCCTGCCGAACAGTTATTATTATCATCGACCAATTTGTCGTTGGATGTGGTCTTGAAGTGCCATCTCTTCGACTGATGCTGAGGAAAACCTGCCAAAGAGTGGAAACCTTCCCTTGTTTCGGTTATTATCTTCGGTATATACTTGTCACCATACCTATCGTTTTTTTTTTCTATTCGAACTCCCCTGAACTATTTGTGTATTGTTCTCCTTCCTCTTCTTTTCGTTCCTTCTTCATCCAATTCATTTGCATCATTTGGAAAAAGGATCACTTCGATTCGCTACCTCGGGATCGCGTGAGTGAAAGAGGTGCAACTACCCTCCAACCCGTTATTTTTACTTTTCTCGGCTCTACCAAGTAGAAAGTTGTGTAATCGGCTGAAAATTTAAAAAAAAATTTCTCATCTTACTAGCCCTTCTCCAAGGAACAGTTACTTTGTTAATTTATATTGCCGGGCGATCAATTTTTTTCCCAATGACCGTATTTGGTTCAAGGTACCAAAATTTATAATGAAAATCAGGATGTGTTTATTTTGAGAGAAAAGACCAACACTTTTAGGAATAAATTAAGAAGTTATATGAATATGAGGAATAAATTTGTTTTAAAAAACCTGTACACAATATCAGCCTCCAAGTTATTGTCAGCATAAGCATTCTGATTCATTTATACTCCTGTAACTGTCGTTTTTTTGTTCTTTTTATTTAACTTCAATTTTTTTTCTGTCTGTTTCGTGTAAAAAGGGAAGTGTAAACTGTTCACTATCTCCTGGGGGAATGAAAGAGGGGGCCCTAATAAAAATAAAACAATTCAATCAATCAATAAATTTGATACTTGACGTTTCTAAACCTCGGGATTCCAAACGTGGAATGTCCTTCCGCCGTCCGGGCCGTTTTGTGCCTGTAACGCGGTCCGAGAAATCCGTTCATTCTCACGAAAATCCCATTTGGTATGTAGTTGTGCCCGCCTCCTCGGCGTGGTTATGGGCAAAAAATGGTTTAACAAAAACACAATTTTAGCAGTTTTATCGCAGTCGTTTACTGGTGTGTTTCGATGCTGAATCGAGTGGGATTGGTCTCGAAGGTGTGAGTCTACGTCAAGCTGTGCCAGAGAATAATCAACTAAAAGTCGTATAATTTTTTTGTGTCTTTGCATTATTAGAGCGGCGTATCGGAAGTAGCCCAATCTAACAGGATAAGGCTCCCTGTTCGACGCAAGGCGTCAAATTGGTTAGATTCAATGCCTGCCCCTCACCTGCGGGAATCCCTCAGTCGCGGTCAGTTGGTTCTATCAGCCCCCTTCCCCAGGTTTTCCCCTTTCTTTATTTCTTTCTCCCCAATTTCACTTTTCCTCTCCACGACTGAGCACTTCCAATTCATTCCAGTTCCAACTATCGCCCCAGTAACTTCTCACTCTCCCATATGGTTTCCCACGCCAGTTCACGCGTTCCGAGCACTGCCCTTGTGTCGCCCATTTGTACACCATCTCAGCTCAATTTTAACTCAACTCAATTCCGCACGTATAATACAGTCCTCCTCACGCTCACCGAATTCATTTTTATTTTAACCCTCAAGCTCCCGCTCTCGTGCGCCCAAAACTCCCAATAGGCCAAACGCTGCCAATTTACGTTTTCGGCTAATTTTTTAGACCTTTTTTTCCCCATAAAAATCATAGGTTTCGTCCGATCAAATTCGACCAGCGTAGGCTACAACTACATCGTAAATGGAATTATTATGCAAAAGAACAGATCTGGTAGACCACGTTAAAAGCACTAGACGGCCTGGATGGATGCCAGATGGGCGTTGTGCATTTGAAATACCCATGCCTCGAAACGTCGAATGGGGGGGGGGGGTGACAAAATTAATATTTCAAAATGAATATTAAACTAAAAACCATTCACGTCCTTTTTTGATTACTCCCTATTCTTCGTTCGATGCAGCCTTCAGCTTGATCGTGTAAATCATGCTCAAATTCTCATAATGAAGAGAGGGGAGGGGGGGGTAAATTCTGTCGATTTAATGTATTGAAATTCGGAAGGAGCGTTTAGGATGGTTCCCACGTACTGACTGATGGGCTCAAATAGGGGAGTATGGTAAGATAAGTATATTACGCAACGATCTGAGTCGCATCTAACGTGGCGATTGTGTGATGAATGCAAAACTTATGAGAGCGTTTCCTTTCATCTTTTGACTTCAGGGGGTCGTTTTGGTGGCGGCGGTTTATTGCTCGGGAAGCGTGCCGCATAAGTAAGCTAGCAATAATGGCATTTTCATTGAGGCGATGCTGCCGTTGAGCCACACCTGCTCCTCACCGCGTCTCTCACTTATTAAATAATTGTTGAGCTGTGACGGGAATGGGCGAGATTTAATTAACAGCACCTCGGGAGGAACTGTGGAGGGCGTTATGAGCTCTCAGGATTATCCGACCAGAGGTCTCTCCCTCGTTCCCTCTACTTTATCCTCCTTTTGATATTATGGGCGTAATTCTTACTCATAACGGGCCGACCGGCGGCCGCGGTATGGGCAGCCCGATCGACCCCGCCCAGGTGTCTTTAATATTATGGAATCAATGCTAGTCCCTTTGGGGGAGACAGGTGGCGCAGTGTTGGTCGGTTTGTGGGGCTGATGATTTTCGCTCTACGGTCTCTTCGGTCTGGCGTGCGCGGAGAGAGAATCTTGTTATCGCCCGAAAATCGTTCCTACAACTCAAAATATAGAGTATCCTGTATGACATTACTTCCTTCAGCCGCGTACAATCATCGATCTTTATCGCTCTACCTTCTTTTAGATAACTCAACTCAGTACAATACAATCGCTGATCTTTATCCTTCCTGAATTCATTAAATCCTCCCTGCTAAAGTCACGTATCGACTAACCGGCTCACAGGCAAGTTATCGTACTGTCAACACGATTTTGTTGGGGATATACGAAAAATGCTGTGTATTTCGCGGATTTTCAAAACATCGTCGCTGCCAACGTGATTTTCGTGAGAAACTATTCTCTGTGAAGCATCACACAACGCATCTGAATTCGGCGATTCAGTTTGGCTTCAATTTACTTACTCTTTAATCTAAAAAATATGAAGGGTTAATTTGCGACGTGTTACGGGCGTTAGAAAAGCGCAAGTCGACGTGAAACACGGTTGCAGCCAGTTGAGTAGTCGCATTACGCTATATATTTAGGTAACAAACCCAAATGGGTAAAATTAGGCTTGAAATGGTGTAGAATGCCGCCAACTGCACCTTTCTATCTCAATCCTTGCCGAGATATGATTTTTCAATTTTTTTTGTAGACAAAACAAAACTTCTGCCGTTAACACTTCACCTTGTGACCACATGATCGGATTCTGCGTTAAATTTCCTATTTTTCTTGTGCGCATTAATAATCAATAGCGAACTCCAAGGACAGCAATTGCAGTAAGTTCCGAAAGTAGTTGTACGTTAACAGGTCTTGTCGTGATTTCTCAAATGAGGAAGATTCAGAATCTCTGTTAATTTACTTGGAACTCCATCAAAGTGTCGACCCTCGCAAATCACACTCTGCCTGACGGCGTGTAGATGCATCCTGAGAACAGCCTAAGGGCCTGAATGGGTGGCGTCAACCCGTCGTGCGCTCCTCTTACCCCAATGCACACGCCCTTTCTTACCTGTCTCCTTATGGGTCGACTGGACCTCGTCAGTGACACGTCCTCGTCATCCCTCCAGCAAGGCACTCAGTGGTGGCGAGGTTGTCTTGGCCTGTACATCAAGTTGGCGTGTATTGGACGTGTGGTCCGAGGACCTTAGGCGATTAGAGAGGATACCTAGCACGGCGACCTTTACCCCTCTCCTGCCACCACGCCATTAGACATGAAGAGCTTTTCGTTGAAACCACAGCCCCCAAGAATCCAACGCCTCGGCTTCACGACCGGTGACCCTCTGCCTGAGACGAGCAGAAACCTCTCGTGGTGTCATTTCAGTTACCTGCGGCTTGAGCTGCCTCAGGCTCTGAATGGGTGGTACGACCCAGTGCAGGAGGGCACTCTCCCAGAGGCTACGCTTTATTCACGCATGGATTCTGAGGATTGGACTTGCGCCCTCTACCACATGATAAAATCACTTAGGTTACGTGGGACCTGAACTGCTGTCCTTTAGCCAGGTAAATGTGTCCAGTAGGCAGGCCTTCACAGTGGGTCCATCAGAGACCTACCGCTACCCAGACAAGGATTTACTTATGGACATAGTTTCTCTGGCCGGCAGGACCTAGTCTGTGACGTGGAAAGCGAGAAATACAATTCTCTTGCCACCTCACCAGCGCAGCCACCTCCTAGCTTCTGTTTTTCCTGTTTCTCTCAGTGCCAGTTGTTCCTAGAATCGAAGCCTTTATTTTAAAAACGGAGCTTACGATATATATTTACATATCCGGTTCTTCATAAATATCCTACGCTCTTTTCAGATGTAGAAGCACCAAAATGAAGTTCAGAACTTCAACCGACACCAGATTCTATGTAGAATCTACGGCTACATTGCCATATTTAAATAACTGACTGAAAAACAGATGTTACTTAGTGCGACGAAATCGCTGAACGCACTTGCTACTGAGGAAAATAATGTAATGCGTGACAGCAAATCTTTTTTTTTCTTCTGGGTGCTCATTGCTCATTGCTTTGATGAAAATTTAAAACTGACAGTGTGTTTGGCAGAGCCGGTGTGATTAAAAAGGGCTCCACCAATTGACCCAGTATTCAAGAAAAATTAATTATATGCGTACGAGAGAAAAGAACTAAAATAAAATTAACTCCTACACGAGACGAAATAAATCTTTCAACCCTAGTGTTGGCGTGATGAGGGCAGGCTTATTGGAACAAACGCAACAGCTACTGCCTTCAACTGTGCTCTAGTTCTACTGTGTGCAAAGTTCGCTCATACTTGAACTATCGAACGCCAGTGCCAATTAAAGTCAAGAGTGTTGTCGGAAGTAGCCGGCGACCTGTCTGTACAATGCAGCAGCAGCACCTGGAAACAGCGGCAGGACTCTGTTGACCGCTGTGGCACTTTCTTTGGTTAGTAGCAACGTGATAGGGAAGATGCAAACACGAGCATGATTCAAAAACCCTGCAAATTATTACACAATGGTTAATTATCCTCATGAACAGCTTGACCTAGTATTACTGCTCTGAGCTGCATCCCATTCAATTCAGCATCGAATACTAGTAAACCATACGAAACATGACCTGACTACAATGGAACTACGGAAACTAAATATTCCCCTGGCGCCAGGCGCCCGTAAACGTCTGTAGGCATTTATGATCCGATGGAGGGGTGTGCGGAGGAAGTGGTCCTAACCTTCTTCCGCCCCGTCGGACAAAAAGAGTCGGGGAAATTGGGATGGGGGCTTCCAGCGAACGCGTGCGAGTCGAGCAGGCAGGTGATTGAGTTTGATATGACGGGAGGGAGGAAGTGCTAACAACGAAACGTTGACTTCCGCTGTAGTTCCCGCGTTATACTGCGTTTTGTTAATTTTTTTAACCATTTTTTGCCCATAACAACCATGGGCTTCGTCCAATCGGATTGCCGAAATGGGGGGCACAACTAGATACCAAATGGAATTAATGTGCGACAGAACGAATTTTTTAGACCATGTTAAAGGCACAAAACGGCTCGGACGGCGGACAGACATTGCGAATTTGCAATCTCCATGTCTAGAAACGTAAAGTATCAAATTTTGAGGGGGGGTTGTAAAAAATTGTTCGTGACCGAAAACATAGGGTTATTATTCAGAATGAATAATAAACCAAAAAAGGAAGCAATGAAATGGTCAGAGAGAATAACTGTATCACTGTATTATTTCCCGGGCGGAGAGAAAGCAATGTTCGTAAATAATCAATGTAACGTCCGCTAGAAGCGACAAAAACAAAAGGCAAAAAAGGGGAACCTTCTCTCTATCTCATTGAGGAGGGATGTCTTGACGGTGGAGGCTCGTTAGGTTGGCAGAAGTGAGAGTCGTCCGGCTGTAAACACTGCTATCAATTAATTCTGCTAATCTGATACCGTAAATGATTGGAGCATGGTTGGGTTGAAGTATTGGAAATGAATGGAGTTGGTTGGTGGGTGGGAAGGCGCCATGATGCGAATTTCAACTCCGTATTGAGTAAGTTAGTAATAAAAAATACACCTAGTGACTTATGAAAATAGCAACGGAATCGTCTGACCGTTTTCGTCTGTGAGTAGCACCTTGTGCACGCGCGATCACGATGTTGGTTAGAGCAGGATGAGAACAGCGTTCGAAGATGTAGCGGCCGTAGACAATGGATAATACAACTCCAAGTTATACGTCGGCGACTCTGCGACGTAGAAAAAACTGGAGATTCGCCAAGGCCAGTTAACTCGAGACAGTTTTTGAACGAGGGTGGAATTCTGATGATCCGAGGTCTGCTTTTGTATCAAAAATGAAAAATGCCGAGAACTGAGGCACTTTTCGAGATCGTGAGCAGATAAAGCCGAGAGGCCGATGGCGATGAGAGCAACCCCTCCCCTGGTGGCAGGAGGCGTCGTAGTGACAAGATCGCCTACATTTTTCGCTGGTTGGTTCCGTGGCCGATTCCGGAGCTTGATGAATCATTGTTTATAGACCTCACAATTGAAAATAAATATATAAAAAAGAAGGATTCTGTGGTGTCCCCATCGCGAAAGGAATCCTAAGTAGATTCACATTGTTCACGTTGTTTTGGTCATTCGGATATTATTGCTATAACGAATTGTGACGCGAAACAAATTTTCGTAGATAATTGATCAATTGGCCAATAATTTCGAGAAGTGGCGAGTGATAGGGTTGCACGAATATTCAAGTCGGCACTTTAACGCTTTCAAACTAAACTCGGAGAGATGTTAGAGGTTCACGGATACTCGGGACGTAATCCATTATTCACTTAGTCCTCTTCACTCATTTTCCCCGGCCTCACTAAATCACCTGACGGTGCGGTACGTAATTAAAAGTTTGGGAAGGTTGGTGGTCTAAAATAAGCGATACGCCACGCAGCAAGTGGTTCGTTGCTCCCGGCCCTCGGAATATGAGGGCATCATTCATTCCCCCCCTGTGTCTCCCAACAGGCCTTTCTGAGCACGCCCGTCAACTCTTTATATTGCTCGTCTCCGAGACACTTTCGCCTCAACGCCTCCCTCGTGTCACACAAGGGTTGATGGGCGATGGAGCGTCCTGGCTTCACTTTTTCGCCGGCCAGTGTGACAAGATTGATCGCCCATCGCGGAGGAAACTCCCGGCAAAGTTTCGTCCTTCTTCCTCCAAGACTCCTACGGCAACGTCATCAGTCGTCTCTCCGAAAAGACGGGGACGTTTAATGCGGTCGAAAATACCGAATTACTTCCCTCGGGAATTACATTTTTCGTTGTCGCTGGAGGACATCAGTAGCGAATGAGTTTCAGAAGCCATTTTCTTCGACAGGGCGGGGAACCGCTGACGAACTAAGAGCAGTTTGATGTGGACTGATGAGGACATTAGAACCTGAAGAACCCCAGAAGAGAGAGAGCGAGCGGCGGAAGAGGTCCTTTTGAGAGGACAGCTCATGAGAATTCGATTCAAAACATTTGGCGCATGCATCACAACACTTTCCGCAGCCCCACGCACGTTCAACGATGTATCTTCGTATTTTCTTCAGTCACTGTCTTCGCGTTAATCTGAAACGGGAGTTAACTGCTCGACACGTTCCAAACAAACATTTAATATTTGTAACGAGGTGAGCAACGTCAATTAAAAACACAACACGCATTGGTAGTGTCCAGCTCGTTTGAAAGATGCGCAAAATGGAATTCTCTCCTTACCTGATATCGACGTAGCTGACCCGTAATTCTTGGTGCCGGGAGGTTGGATTTTCGGTTCAGTTTAAAGACGCTGAGGTCCTACGACGCGAAGTTCGAATCGAGCATCTAAATGTGACCAACTTTATGGTAACGAAGACTGTAAGATAGGTCTTTGAGACAAAACGTGGCTATGGGGAGTAGACAAAATCGGCGAGAACTGGAAATAGTAATAAGAAGAAATGAGCTGCGTCTTCTAAGTAGAGTGGAGGAGGTAATGTCCCCCTTCTTCTAATAGACCGATGCACTCTGCTCTGAAGGTGAGACACTGCGCTTCAGCCTCAGATAACGAAAAGAACGACTTAACTTGCGACAAAGGTGCAAAGATTGGGAGTTGAGTGAAGGAAAATAAATAATAAGATCGGATAAAAGGAAATAGTTCAGTCCTGTGTGTAAACAGCAGGGAATGCTCTAATTCCCAGAAAAATCCTGAGGGGGAATCTATTGGGGGGGTTCGATTCAGTCTGATCAATAATATCCACCCAGGCTGACTTAAATTTGAAACAGATCCGTGGCATATGTAGAAATTAAGTTTGATGTAGCTCCAGGGGACGTTTTAAAAGGCAAGAACTTGAGATTAAAGTTGATCGAAACAACTGTGTATTGCGATCACGAAAGTTCAAAAAGAATATTCGGTGCGACGCATCACGCAATTTTCCTTGGCGAGTGATTCTCTTGACTGCCTCAGGCACTTGTGGCTCTGGAATTCATTGTGCCACGACCGTTATAGAGCAATCAGTTCACACGTGATTCAAAGGGCTGTCTACGTGATTTTTTGAGATTTTATGTCTTTTTTTATTGCCTTGCTACGTAAACTCGAAAATATGAAGTGTAACGCTTGGTAACATCACACGTTTTAATAACCTCAGTGACCAAGTGATGATGTCAATTGCAATTAACGCTGCCGTTATATCGAAACCACCAACGAGCACAATCAAACGTAGTTACTGCATAAAAACCAAAAATAGACCCCCTCGTGGTTGCGTACTTGTACGAAAGCTGTACCTACCGTTTGAGTCGTGTGTTTTACACACACAAACACACACCATACCCCCGATCTAAATCCTCAGCCTGATTTATGCGTTTAGAGTTTAGCATTGTGGTCATTTACTTCCCTTGGCTCTACAAAGTAGAAAGGATTTATGACTGTGACTGAACCTCGAGAAATATCTGTCACTGAGAATTCCAAACACCTAAATTTTACGTTTAAAGAAAAAGACATAAAATGTCCCTCTTGGTTGCGTACTTGTATGAAAGCTGTACCCACCGTTTGTGTTTCGTTTTGACCAAAATTTTATGTCTTTACTTTGCTACGTAAACTCGAAAAACGTTACGCGGGAGATGTAACGCGGGGTATGTAACGGAGAAGCGTCACGAAATATTTCCATCGAATTTAGAAAATAAGTCATACGATTTTCACTAGTAACAAATTTTGATGGGGTAAAAACTATGCGAAACGGTAATAGATGAAACGATGGGGGTTGAAATTCTGGAATTTCTGCAGTAGTTTCTATACATCTTATGGGCGTTATCAAACTCTCGTCGCATTTGTACTTTGGTAATTTACTGAGCTGTTCCCTTCGTTTTCTCACAAATTAGAATTTTAGAAGGACTACGTTCACCATTTTTCACACTAGGTGGTTGAATTTCTGGGGGCTTTATGAGACACTACCCGTGTAGGTACTTGATTGGACTGCCACGTCAATCTTTGTGAAGATCCTAGCGCCATTTGAGTGGAGTTAGTAAGGAAAAGACGCTACAAATTATTACACAACGTGGTTACGCAAAATTAAACTAGTCGATTCAAAAAAATTATGGAAGAAAGAAAAAGGAGAGAGAAAAGAATGACAGGAGTTTAGCCGTTCTATACTGACGCAAGGGCGACCACGGACTACATTTCAAATTTAACAAAATCGGATATGTTGGACAGGGCCGAAACGGACACGGGCGTGTTTTCAAAGCTACTACTTCCGGATGGTTTTGAAAAAGCAGGTTAGCCTCCGCGAGTACGGAGCTATTAACAATTAACAAGCAAAGGCCATCTTTCGGATGTCATTGCAAGTAATCTTAGAAGGGTAAGCCCGCGAGACGCTAATGTCGCGCGAACACAACGATTTATTATTTTCTCGCACAGCTTGACGTTGTCTCGTACCTCCGTGACCCATCTCATTCGATTTAGCGTCAAAAAATACCAGTAAACGATACGCAACATGACCTGACTAAAACGAACGTTTCAATGAGACCTTAGGGAGTGCACACGATAAAACGACAACTTTCGTCGTATTGTCCCTCGAGTTCTCTCAATTAGTAGACTTTGGCTCGCTGTGATTTCACAGTTTTCAGTCTAGACGCAGTCGTACACTACTGAGACTCGTTCCATTCGACCCAGACCAAAAAAAAAACCTAGATAACCATACCAAGCACGGCGTAATGGCGATAGAAATGCCAAAATTGCGTTTATGTTAATTTTGTCTACCATTTTTCGCCGATTACAACCAAGGATCATAAAACGGTTCGGACTGCAGACGGACATTGCCGATTTGGAATCCCAATGCCTTGAAAAGTAAATTTTCCTGAATTTCCATTTTTTCCCCAGAATGCGCTAAACTCGATTTTCTTCGAAATGTTTCGTAATTTATTGTACTGCTCTCGTCATTTTCCCACGAATGAGAATTGTATGGTACGTCGTCTCATCTGAAGCTGTTGATGCAAGAAATTTTATCAACATTATAGACCCGTTTAAAAAAAATTCTCTAGTGTGTATATCACTATTAACTATGTTTTGGGCGTATTTTACTCATGCCTATGGTTATCTGCTGGTGTAATCCCAAATTTTGGTTGATTTGGTTCCAGGCAAACCATTTGGTGTGTTTGTGACTCAGTAGGGAGTACGTAAAGCTAGAGAAAGTAACAATAATGTGCTCGGTATTCAAGTAATTAGGTTAGTTCCGTTAGTAGGTAAATTACTAAAGTTAACGTACCTGTTAGGTTAGTCCGTCTCCTCTCGCTGGTGGGATACTGTGGGCGAGCGCTTTCGACGTAAGGACATCGTGTGCCCTTACATTCCTTTCCCTTCACTTCCAATACAGTTCCCAGGAGGTGCATGACCCTCCTTCCCACATTCCCTGACGCAACACCATCCTGTTCACCTTCCTCTTCCTATATAAAGACCACGACCAACTAAGATACTTTAGTACTGACTTAATGGCCAGACGATGATGTCTTTACATCGAAAGCGCTCGCCCACAGTATCGCATCAGCCAGAGGAGACGGACTCACCGAACAAATACGTTAACTTTAGTGACAATGTGTCCCCTAACGTAAATCATTCGATGCATCGCTGCTGCAGTGTAAACCCCATGTACCTAATAAACTTTCCCGCCATTTTTGTCTTTATTTTGAATGTTTAACATAGAAGTTTAACTAATTTCACTTACTTTTACTCGTTTCAGATATGTGTTCTCACCCGTGCATCCGTTGAATGGGGTTGAAACACTTCATCGTGTCCCAGGTAAGACATTCTGAACTCTTTCAACGTTTCAAAAATGATCCTTAGTCGATAATTTGTTTGAAAATGGTATTTAGGGGCGAGAGAAGTCTTCCTCGTCGTTTCGCATTAGTAGAGAGGTGCTGTGTAGGTTGTCGCCATTCTGGACATCAGAATGATCCAGACCTGTTTGACTGGTTGACCTGGTACAACTCGCCATCCCTTCAATTCGAGTAGCAGGGTGTGAGACACGGCTGTGACGTCAATGCATGACATTCCTCCCAGACCATCATAGGTCGCCTCAGTCGTGGGGTCGTTGGCAACAACCAAGTTGTACCTTGTGAGCAACTCTATATACGCCTTGCCCGCCCCATCCACGGTTGGGGATCCCCACAATGGTGTTCTAGCGTAAGCAGAGTCGTCCTGATAAGGCTGCTAGCGCTCGCTTGAGTGGTTGAAGGCTGTTGGCAACTGGTGCGCCAAATTGCCTGTAATATTACAACCAGCTCAAAGCCACCAGCTCGGATGAGCACAACGGCCAAGTGCTGGCTGTTCAGGTGGGTGAGTGCGAGCATGTCGATAGACGGGTCGATACAGGCCACTGCTGCCTTGGCTCTCGTTCTTGCTCTAGCCACCACTCACGCCTGTGATCCCAGACCAAGAGTTTGGATCTTATGTATGGTCCAGTATGGAGAGAACACGGCAGCTTTTCTCGAGTGCACTCAGCCATAACCAGGGAACTCTTCTTTGTGTTGTGCTGAAGGATTCGAACTGTTTTTAACCTATTCATAGCCCACTTGTGACTCCTGGAGGGCAATCGTTTGCTGACCAATGGTACACCGTGCGTCTCGTGCAGAGTGCGATATCTGTTGGCGTTTGCGATTGACGCAATTGGCACACTTGAGGGGAGCCTCCCGCTTGCATTCCTTGCTCAGATGTGCCATGGCATTTACAGGTCTCCTGCAGGCTACTGCCAGGTGGTCATAACGCTGGCATTTGTAGCACTGTGTGGGGGCTTGGTACTTACAGATGGCACACCGCTGCTTGGCTATTCGGAGTTGCCTTGCCTCCTCTAGTTTTTCGTGTAGGCTGGGTGACACCTCAATCACCCAATCCTTCTTCCTGCCATGCTTTTCTGTGAAGAGGGGCATGACATCCTGCGGCTGCAAGCCTAACACAGGGTTGTGCTCAACAACTTGTTGGGCCTGGTCCTCTTTTTGTAGGTCGGTCCACCCGTCGCACAGTAGCAGGCAGCGACCCAGGGGGCTGATGCTTGTAGCTTCGACTCCTTCTTCGTGGAAATGTGGCTCGCAACCGCCTTGGCCATTTCCAGAGTTTCGCAGTTTGACAGTTTAGCTTTCTGCCTTAACATTTCTGGTTTAGTGTGAGGACGACTATGAAATTCTGTAATATTTTTGATGAAACTTGAAAATCTAGTGGGGTGGGGTTTGTCGTGTAGCGTTCGTGTGTTAGATAATAAAACGTGTGTTGAGTCATTAGGGCATCATTTTGGTAGTTGTTCTAATTATGCGCACTTAGTCCTCGCTTACGGTGTTTCACTGTCGGCCTTCTTTTCTAATTTTCTATGGGTCGACGAGGCTCGTTTCTCGAGTTAATCCACATCAAACTCTTCATCCCTTTTATCCCAACATTCACGGAGGGGGGCTCGAAGGAAGATCCACGAACGACAACTAACTTCTCCTAAAAGGAAGTAACTTTTAACACTTAGGGGACGAAACGAGAAAATGGCAGTCAACCGAATGGCCAAAGGAGTAAATGTAACCTTCGCCTTAAACTCCGATCCAAGTCTCGACGACGAACTTCCTCCGCCGTAAAATGCCGGACGCCGACTCGGCGATGAAGTTGAATTTCCGCGTACGAAGTGCGATGGTCAAAAGCTTCGAGGGTGATAAATGTAGTTTTCACCTGGAGGGCACTTGGCTTCCGACAAACGGTTTTACAGAATAACGGCCCGCTTGAGAATAATAGCGACGGAAAATATGACGAAACAGCCGTTTCTCCTAGTGGCCCCTGTGATACGAGCGACTAGCTGCCCAATGTCGAAACCCAGCCGGGCCGCCGATAAAAGTGCACTTTCGTCGGACGACGTTAACGGTTGATTGTTGAAAAGGGGGCCCCGTAACTCCATTTACGCTTAGTCGTATGAGAAAATTTGATATTCATACGACCAGCCGCTTCGTAAGCGCAGATAAAAGGCTGTAAAGCGGCCGTTGGGCGGCCATTTTATGGCTTCAGGAACTTTCTTAGACGAGCAGAGAGATGCGTTTTTTTTTTGCGCGCGCTTTTTACTTTCCTCTAACCAAATGGTTTGACACTTGGGTGCAAATGAACTTGTGCTCTTCGGTACAGTAACTGAGCCCTTTTTTTTGCCCCTTTTCCTTATTTATTTTTCGTTACAAATTAATTGGCGCCCAACGTAAAGCTAATATCTAGTATTATAAGTGGTATCGTATTTACTCATCCTGTAAGCAGTTTATCTACTTTCGTACAGTTTTCTCTTACTTTCGGTTAACATTTTATATTTATCCCTTCATATTTGTACGTTATATTGTTGCTGATATGGCGAAGAAAGATGCTGATGACTCATCTGCAGTAGAGGCTGTTAAATTCAGATATGCAGAGCTGAAAAGTGAACGTGAGGTTTTGTTTGCTAGTGCTCAAAGTATTTTTGACAAATCGAAGAGCATAACAGCCAAAAATGTCACGGGATTTAGCGCGTCTTATGATCGTTTGGCAGTGATCGAGTTAAGAGTCAAAGAATTAACCGCCAGGATTAGACGTTTCAACGTAGGCCTTTCTGATTAAGACCAGAAGTACAAATTGGAAGTTACAAATTCGTACTCAAATTTTATGGAAGTAATTGACATTTCTCGTTGCACATATGTCAACATGCTCAAAACAGTTTCAACGCCCGTAGCAAAGCCATCAGCAGAATCCCATATCTCCTCGTCTGGTAGACGATGATCCCTCACTTACCAACATGGAGGTCAAGAAGTTTCAATACCTTCGTTCAAGCCTAAAGGGGTATGCGCTATCGGTCATTTCTAGTTTCCCGTTGAATGCAGAAAGCTATCCGCTAGCTTTAGCAGCATTAGTTAATCGATATCAGAACCGACGAAGATTAGCATCACATTTTATGAACCGCATTCTGGAATTCAAACCCCTTAAGGATCCAACGTACGCTGACTGGCAGAAATTTCTAAGTGTTCATGACAACAATTGGAATTCATTAGCAAAGCTGGAAAACCTAGACCTTTTCAATCAATCAATTGCCCCCTCACTCCCACTCCCCCCCCCCTACTCTCTCACGATTCCTCTCTAACTTTCTCTCCCCTAAAAAATTCTAAAATTTTTTACACCAACTTATCCGAGAAACTTCTATGTCACATCCATTTTCGTAGTACCCATAATGCGAGGGAACAAGTTCAAATCCCTCTTCATAGAACGAGTATATTTAATAAATCTTTCACAGTATAGTACTGTATAGTGAGAACCTCGAACTTTTCGACACCACTTTGTCAGTAAAAACGTTTAAAACCAATTTCAAAGGTCTCTTACTTTCAAAATATGAAGAATACTATTAAGGACCTTGTGGAAGCCATTTACAGAAGGACTGGTGTGTTGTATATGCATACAAATGCTAATTTGTACAGGTACAGGTAGGTTTTACAGGCACCATGAAGTACTGTTAGTTTGTTTGTTTTGTTTTTTTTTTTGAGCCCAGTGATGTTTTTCTTTATTTGTCCGTTTTTTTAATTTATTGTTTTTTTAATTTGTCGAAATAAGTATTGTAAGAAGTTCGTGTTAACGAGTATGTTTTTATTGATGATGAGGATAAACCTGTAATGGCCCTCCTGGGTAAAAGTAAGAGTGCGCTTGATAGCCCTATTTGTACCCTGGTGATTGAATAAACTCAAACTCTCCCCCTCTCGCACTCTTTTTCTCTCTCTCTTCATCGCCCTCTCTCTCCCTCACCCTCACTCACTCCCCCCTCTCCCCACGTGTTACTTCGAGACAACTTGTCGGTAAGTCACGCTTTCCACATTCCACATAGCACTGTTTTAGTCGCTACCAACCTGATTTGGATTATCAAGAGGTACGGACCTGTGTGACATAGTTGACAATTTATTATCGATGTTTGGGCTCCTTGGGAGTTGGCTCTTAGAGCGCGCTTCTCCAACTATCCCTTTATAGTTACGTCAGTGTGCTCTGCATACATTAACGGAACGTCTCTCTCAAGTATTCAAACTTCGGGAAAGCGATTCTGCTGCTCTCCAGAAATTTCGTGCGGGGAATCGGAGAACAAGAGGCCAAAAGGGACTCGGTGATGCTCCTTCGGAAATATTCATTGTCGCTCTTTCTGTTCTGTCTCTCGAGGAAAGGTCATGAATAAATTTGAATCCTAGATCACTTTTAGGGAGTCTTCAGTACGAATTTTTGATTGCGAGGAATTGACGGAAATAGTAAGTTCGCCGGGAAATCAGAGTACGTTTGAGGCTGTAATAAGTTCACGAAACGGAATAATCAACCCGATTATTGTCTTTTCAAATTAACGGTAATTTATTTGGTTTGCGCCGTCCCACTCAGAATCATTAAAACATTAAACATTAACACCAGATGAGAAGCAGTGTCCGTGTCTGTGACCTCGATTGAGAGGGAGCGGCTGAACCAAATCAACACAAACTAGATATTTAGCCCACAGGTCTCTATGGGACGCCAAAGTAAGGGTATGGGTCCAAAAGTAACTATAGTTATCATAGTGATCAAAACACCTGCAATTCTTTTTCTCGAAAATGGCTAATAGTATTTTGATTACATTTTTTATATGAACAGCCCTTGATAAGGTGACCATACCAGGAAATTTCCGTTTGTAGGAAAATGACGAGAGCAGCACGATAAATTCCGCTCAAATATTACTAGGTTCTTTAGAAAAATTCAGATGGTACTTCAACGAAGTTCCTTCACGATGAGTCTTCAATAATTCTTATAAAAAATATGTTACTCTAGAAAAATCGGAATTGCAATCTCTTATTATCATTTCTGAACGTTTTTACACGATAACTCCGTAAAAGTCATTATTATCCTTTTCAAAAAATTGGTGTCACACCCTCGTTGATTCTCTTTTGCACCATTTGCCCAATAACGGTCGGAGCATGAGCACTAGCAGCACAATAAATTCTGGAACTGTACGGGCCACTGCTCTCTGCCGCCGTGAGATGGCCAGCTCGGCGTCGGCCCGCGTCCTGTTCCTTCTCGTCTATCATCTTCCCCTGCCATAACTAGCCTTTTCGTCGCTCCACGGAAGGGTAATGTTAGTGCTTTCCACATCTTCTTTTTGCTCTGGACACTCGCTATATTCCTGTTTATTTTCTTTTTCCTTCTTCCCGCAACGTCCGAACTTGGGTCAGTCGGGTTTTCCTGTCGGTCGGCTGTGGAGGAAAGGTAGGCGATTCCTGTCATTTTTACGTAATAATTCCTGGATTTCCGTATTATTGTCAATTGTTTGGTGACCGGTGTTGATTAAAATGCCAGGAAAAGTTAGTTAGGAAGAGTCACAAGTCAGGTTAGCCTGGAATTGTTGTTGTAACTGTTAACGATCTAAAATATTTTTGAATTGCCTGACTCATGGTTTCATGTTTTTTTGGAGCTTTAATTCCCGCAAGGGTTACAAAATCACAGTAATTTCCTGAATATGTATCAGGTTTGGCGCATCGCACAACTTTCTTCCGTTCTACCCAAATTCACTGGTTATCGTGACTTTCACTACTAACTCAGCCCATTTTCCATTGTGTTCATTCGAACTAGGTAAACGGTGGCATAATGTGGTTTCGGAATTTATTGCGCTGCTCCATATAATATGAGTTAGGGTCTCGTTGCAAGATGGCCAGCTCGGCGTCTGACCGTCCTATTTCCTTGTCCGTCGTCTTCCTCCGCCATATCCAGCCTCTTGGTCGAGCCGTGCAAGGGTAAAGTGAGTGCTTTTCGCATCTTCTTCCTCCCTGGACCCTCGCTATTTACCTGCTTATTTTCTTTTTCCTTCTTCCCGCAACGTCCGCAAGTGGGGGTTTCCAGTTAGTCGGCTGTGGAGGAAAAGTAGGCGATTCTTGTCATTAATCGCATTTTTCCTTTACAGCGAAGCATCTCGTTTCACGTTTTCGTACAGTCCACCTGGTTTACTTGTAACACTGCAGTTAATAATGACGTATTCAGTGGCTGTTTCAAGATTTTACGTATTCCTCACAATCATGTCCTAGGATAGCTTTAAAAAAGTGAACATCATCAACCTGAAAAATGGGTGAATTGAATAAATTAACGAAATTACTTACTGTTTGTGTGGTTGATTGTGACTCTCAAAATTCATGAATACAACGAGGCAGTGATAAGAGATTCAATTGCTTCTCTGAGTAGAACAAGACATTTGCCAGCGAACAGGAGGGTTAAAAATGTTTGGTGCGACGCATCACTCAACTTTCCTTTATCTCACGTGCATTCGGCGATTCTCTTGATTCTCTTTATTCTGCTTATAACGTGACGGCTGGAGGCGATGCTCTTATTTGTACCACTACTATTACTGAGCACTGGCCTGGACTAAGTTTGACCATTTGCCCAGTCAAAGCTAGAAGATTCGGTTGCCCTCCCAACAACCATCGCTCACTGCTGTAGGAAATACAGTGGAACAGCACGCGGTTTCTTTGTTTCCTTTTTCCTTCACACAGAGTTCATCCCTGAGTGGGAAATCTCCTTTTTACTTTCCGCTACCCCAAAGGGAAAGGAAAGTATAGTAATCGTTTCAGAAAAAAATTTGGGTTCTCTTCAGATCTTTACGTTTTGAGGCCTACTGAGTCTAAAAAACCTAATTTCGGCGCGTGGTCTGTGTGTGTGTGTCTGTAGTTCGATTTGCGGGAGAACGGCTGATCCGATTGAGCTGGTTCTTTTTTTTTTTTTTTGTTTGTTATTTTTTGTAAACACCAAAATAAGGTTATGTGCGATTTCCGCCGATGGGAAAGGGGGGGGGGGACAAAAATGTTCCAAAACCTAGGGTTAAACTTTCAGATTATTTTCTACTAATCAATACCTAACTTTTCTTCTCCATACATATCTCCATGAAAATACGGTGAACGGAGATATAGGCCTACAAAGCCAAAATAAGTTTTTTTAACGCTTTTTGGCCAAATGGCTCCAACGATTATCACCAAACTTTCAAGATGTATCCGAATAGTTAATACCTACATATTGTTCTGAATAAATGTTCCTCTGATTCTCCATTGAACAGAGATAAAAATCAAAATGTGTCGAAAATAACGTTTTCTCGAACATTTCCGTAAATTCCAGGGTAACTTCTTCACCAAATGTGATAAATCCTAATGGAGTGTCTTACCAGAAGTTAACACAGAAAAGGGGATTTGTCGAATATTAATTTATCGGTATTCCAATTTCCTCAAAAACGGCTAGTACATAAATTTTGTTCTCCATAAATGTTCCTGTAAAAATGCGTTGAACGAAGATATAGGGCCCACATATGTAGCTGGTGTTCGAAATTACGGGGGTGGTTGTGTGTTGCTACGCACCAGATATTTAATTTCTCCTTGGTGGCACCGGAAAACCCCCACTGCGGCCACACTGGGTTTATTGTGTGGGCGAGCATGAGCCCCCTCATGTCCTCCTGGTCCCACTCCCTGCTCCTGTGGAGCTGGTGTTCCCTGATGCAGCGCCAGTTTATTTCGCTCCTCGTTCCCTTCTATTCCTACATGACCTGGCTCCCAACCCAACGTTAATGTATTTTCCTTTGCCAAATCAGGCATTCCCAAACCAGGATGGTACAAGAAGCCAGGGCCTAAAGTGCAGCCTGACTGTCCGACATAATGTTTATTCTTTTCTGCTTCAGGCCCTTACGCAGGAGGTGCTGCACGCACAATGTCATAGTGTCAATTTTCGTCGAATGGTTGGGTAATTTATTGAGCTGCTCGCTTCCTTTTCTCACAAATTAGAATTTTGTTGTGTTGTGTCGTTTAGAGCCCTTTCTTTATTCCCTTCGCCTGAATTGCACGTTGCTCCGCACGACTGAGCACTTCAAAATCATTCCGCCTCCAACTCTCGGCCTAGCAACTTGTCGCTCTCCGATACGGTTTCCTGCACCAGTTCACGCGTTCCAAGTACTACCCTTTTGTCACCCATTCGAACACCATTTCAGTTCAAGTCTAACTCAACTCAATTCCGCACGTATAATACAGTCCTCTTCACACTCACCGAGTTCAGTTTTATTTCGATCCTCAAGCCCCCCCCCCCCCCTCGCGGGGGCCCAACAATCGTTGTAGCCATTTTTAAGAAAAATAAATTTAGATTTTCGATCAAAATAACGTATTGGGCGGATTTTGTCCATACCCTCATTTTGGCTTTCCATACTGGCATGCTGATTCCGTTCAGCCTGATTTCTGTCGATCGCGTTCACAGACACACAGACTATTTTCGCAACAATTGTTTTTAAGAGAACTCAAAATTATTTTTTTCATCCGATTATATAACTTTGCTATCTACTACGTAGAGCCAAGGACAGTAAAAATGGATAATTGATGGGAACTGCCAGCATGATTTTTTTCGGGATGGTTCGTGGCAGCGGTTCTGAAATTATTCAGGAAACACGGCGAAAAAAAGTTAGTTATAAAAGTCAATTTGAATTCTGGAATTTCTGTGGTTGCTCCTGATTTCCTCTCAAACGTTGTAAAAGTTGCGCAGTATGTCTAATTTATTGAACTTTCAATCTTACGGCAATATTAAGGAAAAAAAATTGCGCTAACATCGTCCATATTGTGCTACTCGCGTCATAATCCTACCGACGAAAATATTATTTGGAGCTGTCAATACAGTAAGTTTCACCGTGATAGTGTGATGAAGCAAATATATCGGTGCCTGATCACTAAGGTGGCTAATTTGGTTCTGCCCTTCTCTGCGCAAACAAAGTTGATCATTAACAACTATAATATCGCTGAAACAACGAGTAGTTTCGTAATAATTATCAAACCATTCACAATAACCGTGTGTGTTAATTATGTTTACTTGACGGAATTATGCCACGATGAAGGGTAGCTCTTGTTCACGTCGACGAGTCGTATCAGTCGTGCATCATAGGAGCGAATGGAGAGAGTTGAGGTGGGTAAAAAACGTTTCGACTGACGTAGGTACGTTTCAACAACAGCCGGACTGTGTGTTTTTATAGTCCGGTGATTATTCCGTGTTGTTGTTACACGAGAAGTGGGCGACATTAAGTGAAAGGTGCCTCCTGGTGAGCGGACATCTGTAGACGTTGAGAGTTGTTTCTTTTTTTTATTTTAGTTTTAGTGTGAGCTCATTTCCATTCGATCCTGCGCTCGCTTTGTTCTACCGCCAGATAACCCCTCCAAGGCCCACAACTGGCTCTCTGTTGCTCCACAACTACCTACTTCAGTTCGCGTTTAAGCTTCCACGGAGCATGTTCTTTCGTCCTCCGCCGGTCTTCGCCGATCTGTTAGTTTAAAAACCGTCGGAGTGATTGTGTCTTGTGATTTCGCAAATTGCGTCAATTTTTACCGTCTGTTTATACAATCGTAAGTCTTGCCACGTTTTATTTCATAGACGAGAGGCGTTCTTCGGGCGGGCGTTGTTTACCTGTCATCGATTTTCGTCGTCGTTTTCCTGAACGTGAGGAGGTTACGTGTTACTCGTCACTAGAAAACTGTGCGAATTGTCGTTTTTAAATTCTCTAGTAAAAGAAATCCCTCAATTTGTACTTCCTTTTGCGCTCAGGCCAAAAAAAGAATTGTGTGTGTTTCAAATCTAAACATTTCGACTCAAACACAATTTTAGAAATTGGGCGGTGTACTGAAAGAGAACAATAGTACCAAATTATCGCAAATTTGATATTCAACGTGCAGATGGGGCGCTGAAGTAGTAACGGTAGATTTTTATTCATAAACTAACAGCTTTATGAGGAACGTAATGTAACGGCTAGAATAAACGGTAGGCAAGCCTGTAGGGACGGGTAAATGTTGCTCATGTCATCTTTAAATATTTTCATTCGAAGTTTAACAAATACCAGAACCAACTACCTTCTTCGTATGACATGTATATGTAAAACTTCGTTTTTTACATTGCTTTATTTCGTTAATTTTTGTTAGTTTACTTAAGGTGCTAAACGTAAACGCTGATCAACCCCACGCAATTAAAAAAATCGTACTGAAACATACTATAATTCTTTATTTGTGTCAAAACACCAAATATTTCTTTCTCCAAAACGCCAATAACCGTTTTTATTAAACTCAAATTAAAATGGCGAGGGCATCATAATAAGCTCTCGTCGACGTTGACAAAATAAAATACCCGAGTATTTTCGCACTATTGCTCCGCCAAAAATCACGTAGCTAGTGCTACAAGCAACCAACTCGGTGGGTATTTAATAACGTTTATAAACGAACTACGACACAGCTCACGCAATCAAGGAATTGTATATTAACTGTCGTTTCTTTGAACGCTTGCGGCTAAGTGTCAAAATGGTCACAAAATTATCAGGAGCAATCGCAGAAATTCTGGACATGAACCCGACTCCGTTCTTTTTTTGGCTGTTTCCGCAGTTATTCTCCTATATTTCCGGAACTGTGAGCACGAACCACTAAAAAATAACTCAAATAAAAAATGTACTATCAATAACCTTCACGGTAGTTTTTCAATGCAGGTCGTGGCGTGTGTAGCAGCAGCTCAGTAAATTCCGAAACTTACCGCCGCTGCCAGTTTGTGCGTAGAATAAGTGCGTTTTGCTTAGTACGTATGCACTGAGTCAATAATAGATTATGTTAGTAGCTAAAACCTTGAAAATTGCTGCACGTGTGTGGTTCTGAGGAAAGTTGTATGATGCGTCGCGCTCTGTACTTTCTGAACAGTAAACATCTACTGCCAAAGCATTGTGTTGACAGTCCCACAAACTCGCTAGTTTCTGAGTAAAGATCGATGAATAGCGAGAACTCAATAAATTGGGGAATGTTTGTTTTTAGATAACACTGTGGATTTGGATGGAATGATTGCGTTAGTTAGCGGAGCGATTGAAATCACTGAACGTCCGTGGGGCGGAGGAAAATTGCGTGATGCGTCGCATCAATTATTTTACCTTTGAAACTTGTGGAGGGTGAAAGAAAAAGCTAGTATGCCGATTATAAATAGTGCACAACTACAACACCAATAACGTGGGACAGAAGGATAACGTCGCCGTCTTGCTCTATAAATATCTTTGTCCTTGAAAACGCCCACTACACGCGGCAATAGGTCAAGGTCACCACGGTTGACTAGTCTGTCCGTCAACAGACTGGACGCGACGCTGGGAGACAAATTATTAACTGTTCCGCGTGTCGAGCCTACAGTTTCTTTTGAACAACTTCGCTACTTCTTATGTACACTTCACTTGTCCGTCCTATATTGACGTCGGTCGGTGTCCAGGGCATGTGTTCGCCGTATTGAGCAACGTCAAAACGCAACCCTTGCGTAAGCACAACATCCACACACTATTAGTTATATCGGATCAATAGTGTTTTTACTTTCCTTGCTCTACGAAGTAGAAAGGAAAGTTATGTAATCGGCTGAAAAAAAAATTTTGAGTTCTCTTCAGATCTTTACGTTTCAGACCCCCCTGAGTCCGAAAAACACTATTTGGGAAAATGGTCTGTGTGTCTGTATGTGTGTGTGTCAGTCTGTGTGTGTGTATGTGTGTCTGTGAACGATTTTTAGAGAAAACCACCGTACCAAATCAGCTCAAACTTCATATCTCGCTCGAAAGTCACCATGGGACGCCAAATAAAGGGTTTGAACAAAATCCACCGAAAGTTAACTATAGTTATCATAGTGATCAAAACACCAACTATTTTTTTTCTCAAAAACGGCTCTAACGATTTTGATTAAATTTTTTATATTGGTAGCTTGATATGATAATTATACCATAAAATTCCCATTTGTGGGAAAATGACGAGAGCAGCACAATAAATTACCAAAACTTTCGACGAAATCGATTTTAGCGCAGTTTTTAGAGAAAACCATCGTACCAAATCAGCTGAAACTTGATGTCTAGCCTACAGGTTACCATGGGACGCAATAATGAGGGTATGGGCAAAATCCACCGAAAGTTAACTATAGTCATCATAGTGATCAAAACACCAAATTTTTTTATATGCGCTTTGTGCTTTCTTTACTAGCACAACTACTTAAACTACCATGCGCAAAGGTTGGCAGAGCAATCACCTTATAAGGTTTATAAGGCACACCATATCAAGGGTAAATTCAACACCATTTGTGACTGAGTTGAAACTCCATGGCGCATGCCGAAACACAACTCATCCCCTGCGGATGACACATGGTCTACTACCACACTTTCACCCCCCTCAACATTGGCCGTTCTCCAGGATTTCCCGCAAATTTTCGTGGACTACAACCATTCGCAACGGCAAGATCTAACACTTCGAGCAATTATCGACAGTGTTCGGAATAATTCAAACGATCATCCGCGATATTATCTGGAAAAGATCGTTTGATGTTTGAAACGAAACCGGGGTCATTTCGTGCGGTCGTCCCTCACCACCTCATCGATACGGTTTTCAAGTATTATCACGACTCAGTTTCGGGGTCACATTGGGGTACCTAAAGGACAGTGCGCGCGATTAAACGGCATTTTTACTGGACTAATCTTTTTCGGACAGTCAAATCTCGTATCCAGGTATGTGAAACATGCATTATTAACAAGACTGAGCGTTCGCTGCCCAAAGGTCAGCTGTCATCTTCCCCTGCTGACCGGGTTGGTCAACTCTGTTCGTTGATACCGCTGGAGAGCTACCAGTTGTAAGACTCACCAACGGGAATTTCGTGATCACTGAACAGTTCGCGAAAAATATACCGTCCACTAAACCGATCAAAGATTTCTCAGCTAGACCAGACTGACGAAAGCCGGAAACGATACTGCTCTGACAACTCACGCTTCAATGCCGCCGTGAGAGGTATTAAAGGTGTTGCGTGCACAAAGTTGTGGGGATCTTGCAACTGCGCCAAAACCTAGCACAACTGCACTTCATAGCAACTGCGCCGGAGGTAGAGACAATAGCTAGTGCGCCGTCATACTTTACGGTTTCTATTTCCACTTTATACACTCAAAATTTTATTACGTTGGTATACTTTTTTTCATAATGTCTGGCCACTGTTTGGAGGAATGATTTTCCATCAATCTTTCCTTCTCGATATTCAATTATTCAATCATTCGAATGAATGATTCGTGTTGCTGAATCATTTTCTTCTGTTTTTTGAACGCCCCTGTGTCCGGCTTGGGCACATTCGAGCCATTCATTATGAGGAAGTTGCCCGTTTGCATTCGTTTCAAGGCATTGAGAAACACGAAAATGTTAGGATGAGGATGGGAAAACTGGACATCGAATTTCGAGTGGAACGATTCACAACTGTTTGTGGTTCTTTCCGAAGAAATTTCTGCTGCAGCCCATAACTCAGGAGGAAACTTAGCTTGAACACCAACGTAGTTATCGATAATGTATTCCGCGTACTTTCCAACCCGTGTATCATCTGGCAACGACGTCATACAATGTTCCAAAAATGCAGCACCGACCTCACTTGGATCCAAGAACGGTATACCGAAAACGAGACGAAGCCAATTTCGAATATCCCCCTTTGCTCTGTATGCTTTGGTTAGCCCGAGTGCTTGGATTTTCCTCCACCAAGATTGTGACAAATGGAATCGACATCCCACAATTCGGGAATCTGTGAAAACATTTCTCACTGCGACGTGAATTCCTTCTTCAAAATCAGCCACCACACAATCCGGCTGCAGCCTCAATTGCAGCTCCTGGCATTTTTGTTGAGCAAGATTTAGCAACTTAGTGTAGGTTTCAGCTTGTTTATCGGGTAAAAGCGCAAAGACGAGTGGTATGTAGTGATTGTTTCTACAAACATGGATAGTGAACATCTGTGCAAAATGTTTGGCACAATATGAGAAAGTTCCGTCCACAAGTATGGTGGAAGATGTACAGAGTTCTTTCCAGTTCCTTTCAACCGAAAACGCGACTATTTTTGACGTTCTATCAAAAATTTGTAAGAATGATTCTTCTCCAATTTTCAGGAAGTTATCTGATTCACTCCGGTCACCCAAACAATCCATCACTTCATCAATACTTGATGGCAAACGACTGCTGTATGCTTTTCTCCGGGCTCTGTATGTATTCAGTTGAATATTACAAACTTGTTTTTTAGTAAGATGATGTTGAGCTCCATGTGATTCGACTCCTGCCCGAATAATTTTCATCGGTGCATCGTTGAGGTCGTTGGTCGCTTTCCTTTTCACTGAATAGGAAATTCTTTCTTTCAATAACTGTTGTTCACCAACGTGCTCGTGGTTGTGGATATCCTCCTTTTTCACAATGTTTTTGCTGTCGTGAACGTACGATTTCGCGCAGCAAGACCGCTTACAACACCTCCACTTAACCGCGTCGAGTATCTGAACATAATCACTTTTGCGAAATTTATACCCGTCGAGAACTAAAAGGGGATTTCCGCGCTGAGACTGAATGAATTCCAGAGACATTGCAACACGTAACAACTGAACCTATAACACTACCGTGCCAATCACGAGGATATCGGGCCATCGCATTCACGGTTAAGAAAAGAGCGGCGCAAATGCTAGAGTCCGTTTGGAGCGAGGAAAAATAAACAAGCGCAGTTGCTAAGTTGCTATACGACACCTCTTCCGGTCAACGCTGGTCGGCGCGGCTGCCATACGCCCAAAGTTGTTGCTGCAGTCGTTTGGGTTCATCCCCTAGAGCGAGCAATAGACGAGCGTGACAACCTTTAAATGTTGAACACCCGAATACAATCCACTATTTAGACGATTGATTCCATTCAGAGGCATCATTTTGAACTATCGGCTGTTTATAATCGTATGACTGGGACGTGGTGGGCTCCATCTAGCGGAATATTGGCCAAACATGGTAACCCGCGTGTGTAGCAATTTGTTCAAACCTGTGAAGGTGATGATACTTGAAGAGTCTTTGTTGGTGAGGTGTGGTGGATCCCGGTACTTATTCTTAACACTTTTGCTATTTCCATAGCGCATTGATGTTATTTGTTAAGAAGAAGAGTGTAGATTCAACAGATCTATTACCAAAACATCGTGTTGACAGTCCCACAAATTCGCTGGTTTCTGTGTAAAGATCGATGAATAGCGGGAACTTTATTTGGGAATGTCTGTTTCTAGATAACACTGTTGGATGGAGGGAATGATTGCGTTAGTTAGTGAAGCGGTTAAATTACTGAACGTACGTGGGGCCGAGGAAAATTGTGTGATGCGTTGATTCGACTCTTTAATTGAGGATAACCTTGGATATTTGCGTGAATTGGCCAGTTTGAGAGCGGAATGAAGCTAACGTCACCAGTGAAGTTTAGGTCGAAGCGGAGGGAAACAGTTGGGGAAGTATCGTTGGATGATTGGGGACAATAATTAGTCACAAATAATTGTTAGATATGGAAACTACAGTTACTTCGTTGGCTGGAAGTCCCCTTTTTGCGGTGACTAACAAGCACTTACTGAGGATTCGTTCTGAATACCTTGGTGGAGTCCACTGACCATTAACAGACTGAGACTACCATTCACCAGAGACTCAACAAGTTTAGAATGTTTACAATGAATCGAAACCCACAGCGCTACTGTATTTGCGCATTTCTGTTTCTCACGTGGGTTTTGCATCTGCAAGTTGACTGCGACGGGAAGAGAAGATTTATGGAGAAAGAGAGAGAATCGTTTGGGAGTTTCTTAAACTGACGTACGTTAACTCTAAACGAGGGGCTTGTCTGGACGAAGGGAAAGAACCGGCTGGACAGGAAGCTAAAAATTGAAGGAAAACTAAGTTCTACTCGCATAGGACTTCCAGCTGAAGGAAAAAGGTGTGTTTGCGGGGTGTACGAAAAAAAGAGAGGAATAGACTCACGATTTGAACGAGATAAGACGGCGTTTGTTGGGGGCAGTAGGCCTTTCAGAGGACAATAAAAGTAAAATATAAGAAGCCTCCAAACCCGCTTTGCTCCTAACTATATTTACACAAAATTTAATAAATGGAAAATAAATGCGCTTGCATTCGACAAATAAAATTGCAAGTAAAAATGAAACACCATAAATTAAATCGTCCTACCTTCTGAAGGAGGAATTGTGGGAGCCTGCGGATGTATATGCCGGCATCTTTTAACAGCTTTATTCTTCGGAATTTTCTGCACTTGAGAGCTCCGGCAAGGAATGTGTAGGTGGTATTGTAACAACGTGCCAAGAAAAAATGTCAAGCTGATACAGAAAAGAAATATTCACGTTGGCAGACGGATATTGACGAATGAGGAATGGCGGCTCCGGTGCACCCCTGGTCGCAGCTGACTTGTTCAAGAACACACAAACTTCACCATATTCTACGTTTTATAATAGAAAAACGGAAAAAAATTATTTGGATGAAATATATAAATATTACTTTTTTATAAAGGCAGGAGCAGGAACTTTAATTGCCCTACTATGAGTGCCTAAACAGACAGCATTGACACACTTGCTCAGCACGTTAGAGATTTGATTACGCCGTCATTTGGTTGGAATGATAGTTCTCTGAGTACAAGAACGAAGGATTGAAGTTTGGGTGTGAGTATATAAGTGCGATTCAAGGGGGATCTGAATACGAGAGCTGGTTGCGCAGAGAACTTGAGTGGAGAGAGAGTCAGTAGAGCTGTGAGTAGCACGGGAGCCAATAGATGAATGTGAATTAGGAAGAGCTAAGTGTGCTGGAGAGGAAGTAAATCGTGGGTGGGGGGGGGGATATTCTGCAAAGTTCAGAAAGGGAATAACCGGTCGAAAGAAGTAACTGAACTGAATGGAAGAAGAGGCAGGCCGGACTTTCCCTCAGCTACTGACAAAGGGCTTCAGGTCAGAAATAGGTGTACTCGATGTTCTGGGAAGTTCTCGTTAGTGGCAAGAGGGGAAGTTCCGAGCTCAAAATTCCAACTAATTCAGCCTGTGCCTACAGCGTTGTTGGCCGAAGACGATGCTGAGGGGAGTGCGAGGTTGACGATTGACAAAAAGGGTTTGGACAGAGGAACCCTGGGAACGGTATGAATTGAAATGATTTTTTGGGGCACAGTTTTCCTGAAACGAGTGAACACCAACATTGCGCACGCGCTCTGGGGTGAAGCAGGACCAAATTTGTACAAACCGGATTTTTTCAATTAGTAAATATCTCACAAATCACTGTATGCGAGGCATAGTCCAACATGTGTGAGTAGGAGACAGGCGGTGGAACCTCAAGAATTGAACTAGACTTTTTCAACTGTTCGCATTTGTGCCATTCAATGTGGCGTAGTTCAAAAGCAAATACCAGCGGAGCTCATTTTATTTTTTAAATTGAGAAACGCCGCAGAATAACGAAATATGTTTCACCTCATGAGCAGGTGAAAGATTAAAGCGAGGAGAAAATGATTACTGCAGAACAAAAATGCTCTCCCTTCCCCCGAAAAGCGGTTGGAAATTGAATAATCAATCATTTTCAGGGGTGGTTTTACGAAGACACTGAAATTAATCTCTTTGCGGAGGGCGGAGTCTCTCTTTTTGAAAGCCCACCAGAGAAGCTCATTTTGAGAAGCCGCGGTGAAAAATAACGGCGCCCCTTCGTCACCCCCCCCCTCCCTGCAAAGTTGCCGATGTTTCGGCACCGGAGATGGTGCGTTGTTGAGTTGACAAGACGAGGATGAGGTTCTGTAAAGAGGTTACCCGTCGGATGGAAGCCGTGTAACACCCTCCCGTTCACCCCTTCCTATCCGATCACCAGGAAATGACTTCTATACGTCTTTCCCTTTCCTCGCCCTCAAACCCCGAAGTAACTTCCTCCTATTCCCACCAATCGGCGGAGCTCGGAACATTATTTTCCCATTACTCTCGTTAAATATGAATCTCCGTTTCCACTCCGAGAGATGGTGTTTTTGGTGAGCGGATGAGCTGCAATCGTGGGGCTCGCCTTTCGGGTGAATCCGGGGGCTATTTGATTTTGCGATGGGAATAAAAGTACAGCCCAAGTACTCAGACTTATCTGATGGGCCCATTCAGGTGTTTACTCCCCCCCCCCCCTTAGTCTGACGCATAACCTGTACCGATAAAGTATATTTATTATGAACTTCACATAGTATAACATAAAGGAGAAATGAGTATGGTTAGCACGTGGCATTTCTAGAACGGAACTTGGGAGAGATGATTAAAATAGTTTCGTATATTACTTTCCTTGGCTATGCAAAGTAGAAAGGAAAGTTATGTAATCGGCTTTTAAAAAAGTTTGAGATTTTCTTCAGATCTTGACGTTTCAGACCCTACTGAGTCCAAAAACACTGTATGGGAAGACGGTCTGTGTGTGTATGTCTGTCTGTGAGCGTTTTTTAGAGAAAACAACCTACCAAATCAGTTCAAACTTGATATCCAACCCGAAGGTTACCATGGGACGCCAAAATCAGAGTATGAACAAAATCCACCGAAAGTTAACTATAGTTATCATAGTAATCAAAACACCAACTTTTTGTACTCAAAACGGCTCTAACGATTTTGATTAAATTTTTTACGTTGAAGGCTCATAATAAGAAAGTTATACCATATTTTTTCCATTAGTGAGACAATGACGAGAGCAGAACAATAAATTACCAAATGTTTCGACGAAAATCGATTTTTTTCTTATAAACTCCGCTGAAATGTCACTAGAATGTTTAAAAAATATTAGTATTGTAGTCCAATTCAATACCTGTAGGGTGAGCGTTTAAAAACGTTCATAAGATATAAGGGGGTCGCTCCAGAAATTCCAGAATTTCAACTACCGCCGTTTCGCTTACTGCCAGTTCTGAAGGTTTTTACCCAATAACTCAGCAAAAGTGATTACTATCCTCTTCAAAAAAATCGTGTGTACAGCCTCATTAATTCTCTGTCTACCAGTTGTTTAATAATGGTCTGGGAACGAGTACGAGCAGCACAGTAAATTCCGGAACTGTAAGCGCTACGGCTTCCTGTTGCCGTGAAGTGTTGTTGGACGAAGTTCAAATGAACTGGGTGATAAATGAATCGAGTAAGTAGAAAAAGTCATGTAGACGAGTGAATCAACAAAGTTGTGTGTTGCAACGCGCCAGATATTTTTAATTCTAGTAACATTTCAGTGGAAATTATGAGGAAAAAACTGCGCTAAAATCGATTTTCGTCGAAATGTTTAATTTATTGTGCTGCTCTCCTCATTTCCCCACTAAAGGAATAAATATAGTATGGTTTCCTTACTGGGAGCTGTATACATAAAAAATCTGATCAAAATCGTTAATAGTTAATAGTTAGTTTTAGGCGGGTTCTGCTCATAACCTTACTTTGGCGTCCTATGGTGACCTGCGGTCTAGATAACAAGTTGGAGCTGATTTCAGCCGTTTTCTATCAGACTTGGTTTCTGGTTCACAATTATGTCATCTGGTCTAGGGCATGATTCTGTGGAATAAGCAAAATCTCGAAACAGCCAGTGAGTATTTGTCATTAACGACTCAGCCCCAACAAACGCATCTATATTGTTTGGTCAAAAGGAATGACACAGAGTCAGGCGATTTAAAACTATTTTAGATCGTTAACAGTTACAACAACAAGTTCAGATTAACAACCTGACCTTCGACTCTTCTTAACTCACTGACAATAATAGATCCATGACATAACCCTCTATCTCACTTCGAAAAATGCTTCAACGGTTGTGTGGACGTTGAACGTTGGAAGACACTTTCTGAGTACCCTGTGGAGTCCGTACCCTGACCAGAACGTCGGTTACGTCTTCAGTCCAATACGAGGGTTACAACCCCAAAGTTAGTCTCCAACATAATCGATATTGTGTCACATTTCGGTGTCAGTAGCTACTTTTCTCGAGGGTTATCCATCATAATTGCGTAGCTCCTTATTCGGCAGGGTGGATGAGAACCCAGTGAATGCATGTCGCTCGATAAACAAGTAACACGTGATGAAGATGCTAAGCCCAGTCTTGCTGATGGTCCTCAACAACCATTGAGAGCATCTCCTAGATGGCTCGTTTGGTTGAATCGTTGCATTCCTTCACTTCATGGAGTTGTTCGTGGTGTATCAATTTCTAAGATTTTCATAACTTTTTTGAGTATAGGTACACTCAAAGTTTCTTCCCAGACCGGCGTACAGCTCTCATGAAACGCCAAAACGTGGAAATCCACGCTGAACTAGGCCGTGTGCAACAGTTTTTGCCCGTTGATCGGTATTGGGCACACGAGAGTGCGAGAGGAAGACTGTATTATGTGCAATGAAGTGAGTTAAGATTCGTGTACATAGGACGACACAAGGGAACTACCCGGAATATGCGTGAACTGGTATGGGAAACTGTATTGGAAGGAGAGAGTGAGCTGTAACTGGCCTGATAATTGATGCAGGAAAAGTATGAGTGAGCGCAGGGAGATGAAACTGTCGCGAGTGTTCGTAGGTGAATGAATTTAGGAAGAGCTGCCTGTTGTGGAGAGGAATCTGAAAAAGGAGGAGAGGGAAAAGTGGGGAAAACCACTTCATGGAAATCCGCCGTCAGATAACTGCGGAGGTGGAATTCCCTCACGTATGAAACTCTTTGGGGAAACAATTGACTATGCCGGGGTGAGGGAACTCCGAGATCAAAAAACCCTGACTGATTTTGCTTGCGTCAAAAATTGGGTACTGCAAAAGCCTCTGCCCATTTGGTGAAAGAATCCACTGCCATTATTTATATCCATAATAGTAGCATTAATAGAATCTTAGTAGAGTATAACTGTTAAACTTTAAATAGGAAATAAGTGAAGTGAGAACTAAACACATTATTTACATAAGCCGTGAAAGTGAGCTAGTTAACAGCGTAATGTATTTGAATGTTGATGAGTTTCACTTTCTTGAGAAGATGCATCACTTCGATATCTGCGGTCACCTTGGTTAAGGGGACGGAAAACCGGAAGCACGGCGGATAGGCCCTCCCAGGTGGAGGTTTGGGGGCCTCCTGTCGCTGCTTACTGGAGTCCTTCCAAACTTCTGGGAGGCAAGGGCAAACTGTCCCACCCAGGGCGGGCCAGTGACCATTCTGGCCTTAAGGGTTGTTTGACTCAAAATGGTACCACAGGAATGCACAGGCCGCGGTCTTGCTCTAGGGCCACGGCAGGGCAAGGTAGGTACAACGGAGCAATCCAACTCCTACCCAGGGCAAGGCCTGACAATGGTGGAGAATGCGCTTGCTCTGCGGATATCGTGGTGTCGCTGTAGTGTACTAATCCCATCCCTTTCTTCGTTTTTAAACTGTGGCGTCCGAAGGAGGTAGGGGTAACCCGGTCGGAACTCCCACAGACATCCCCCAAATGCAGAATTGTAATTGTCACATTGGTTTTCCTCAGTTGATGCGTGCGACGTTTCTAACTGTAGCCATTTTCCAATTCGACTTCGTAGTGTAATCTTCCTAATTTCCGTTTGATCTGGCCAAATTTCAAAGAACTTTTATTATTGAAGCACCGTCTTGCGATAATTGTGCCTCCGATGTGAAATTGTCGAGTTTTGGTAAATCAAATCTTACTCGTTTCTATGGTTTCGTTGAATGTGGCTTTGTAAAAAAATCGACTAAACTAAATGTTTTTTTCTAAATTTAAATATGCAAATAAATTACTTGTGGGGGGTGGGGAGCGGTATCAGAAGAGTGTGGCGTCCCGTCCAGTGAGTTATAATCAAATATTTATACGTCACCTTAGCCACCAGAACGGTGGTTCTCTCTCTGCAGTTTTATTAAATTTGAGTCCGTTCTCCCCTCCTGACAACGTAACAAACAATAAAAACGCCCACGACTTTGTGAATGCTTCACTTTTTTTTACTCTTTTAGGTATCTTCAATTGCTTCACTTTGCAGTGAGCCAAGTTGTAGCCCATCCATTTTTCAGGATTCGTTTTTGGCGGCATGTGACTTATGTTTATGGTTTTTCAATGCGATTTGAGCTAATTTACTAGAGAATCGAAGTGAAGTTTTGTGTCAAATCAGAAATATGAGTGGTTGCGTCGTTTTCCGCTTCTTGGCGTACACTTCCCTCGGTTTCCTGCTATTGGCGCCCTTCGGGAACGTTTTTTGCTGCCTATTCGGCGGTCACATGGCGGAATTCCCTTGGATCGTTAGAATCATCGTCGAAAAAACTTCCGCTCAACTGTGCGTCGGAAATTTGGTGTCCGAGCATTTCATCATGTCCCCGGTTAGTTGTTATCGTCGTTGGTCGGCTCTTCCCAAAGACTATTACTCCGCCAAAGATTTAATGATCGTCGCCGGTCGAGACGACGGAGATCGCTTCTACTGCTCACAAGAACTACCCGGCTACATAGTAACCGCTCATTCAAATTTCTCTGCCAACCCTCATCAAAACAACCTCGCCATACTGGAAGTGACCGGTTTCGAATTCGACAAAACCGATTTACCTTTTATGCCTTTTCTTCGAACCGAGAAAGAGAACGTCGCTGCTTTGCTCAGAATCCAAAAAGTCAAACCCGTTTGTCACGTTCCAACTTTCATACAGACGAAGTACCTTCGGAATTTGTTGGACGGCGAGAACGCGACGAGAGTCGAGATTGTAGATCACGATGAATGTTGGAACAGATACTGTCCCAGAGGCCACAAAGCCTGCCTTCCGTTTTTCGACAAAAAGCATTACGTTTGCGCTCAGTTTGTCGACCCTAAAAAACGGTGCTTGCGATACGACATCGGAGCTCCGCTCGTTTGCAATAAAGTGACTCTCGGGGTCATGAAAATTTGCAGGGACAACCGGCCCATGATTTTCCAAGGGCATAACATCAACATCGTCGAATCTCTCATCAGGTTCAGAAACCTTAGCGACAGCGTGCGCGACATACTAGCTAAAGAAAAAGAAAGAAAAAAGAAACTTTACAAACGCTTTTGAAACGTTCTGAACGCTGTTTATAACTTGAAGTTCATGTCGATATTAAGTTTTTTCAATAAATCTGTGTTACTCGGGAGTGATATCTACTTGTAAAAGTAAATCTTAGCGAAATTGAATGTATCAAACATATATGGTGCTTTCAGCGATATTTATAACTATCTACTGATCCCCCTATAGTTTTACACACTTTACTCCCCCCCCCCCTTCGAACACCAACACCACCATCACCATGTGGTAACACAGTGTACTGTTGCTGTGTGAGCTTAACTGACTAAATGAATTCGTGCCTTACCTCCCAGGTCTGAGTGTGGTGACTATAAAGGGAATGTCTGGGCCGTGCAACAGATAACAGGCCAGCCAGGCGTGGTGCCGCAATGTTCGCCCCACTGGGAGCACTTAGTAAGGCGTTTCTCCCAAATACTTTCCAACCAGCACGTATTACCATTTCAGTGCAGGCATTGCAGGCAGTCATGGCAAAGAAACGTGGTCACGGTTGATCTGTCTCTGAAACTTGCCACCCAAGTAAATTGTTAGAACGGCTGGGAAACCAGATTAAGAACTACTCCCAGATGGTACGGGATCCCAGGCGGTTAACACACAGGCAACAGCTCTCCATCGGGATACTGGCAAAGACCAAACCTGCTGTCACAGGCCCTGAGAAAGTTGCTGGCTTCTTGCATGATAGGGGAACCGCGACCTTCTTGACAGTCGGCTGATTTAACTCTCTCTGAGATATCAGGAAGATTGGCAGTCATATAAAGAAGCAGACTAATTAGTAAGGCCACTTGGGGAACGTGTCACTGTGACACGATCCTCATGTACGAGACATTCTACCTAGGCATGATTGGCAACTTCCCCACTCACAGTCGATCAAAAGAGACTCTGGGAGAGCTGTTCTCCTGTGGATAACCAAGGCCTATAAAACACTATCCACAGAAGTGCTCTAAATGACTCAATCAGTAACTAGTTTACTTGGCCATTGAGTGTATGGTTGACTAGTAGAGAGTAAAACGGGAGCTTCCTCCACTCTGGGCTGAACTCTCTAGTGATCAAAGAATGTCGCGATATGTGTGGAGCCAGACCACTGAACGAGCACATTCCTCATGGAGCACGGTGACTTCAATGCGCGCCTTCATTTCGTTTCCCTCAAAGACTGTCGATTCCTGCATACAATAAAGAAGAAACCACGTGCTGCTCCACTGTAGTTCCTACAACAGTGATCGACTGTTGTTGGAAGGGCAGCCAAACCTACCAGCCTTCACTGCTAAGCAAACCTTTAACCGTTTCCCCCAGTTTGTGAAGAAAGTAATGGCAAAGAAACTTGGCAAGGGACTCCCAAAGGTCATTCCTCTACCCAGATACGCACGGGCCACAGCTTCCCCCCCCAGGGGGCTGGCAAAATGACAACCAGCCATACCTCTTGGGTGGCAGCGAAACCACAACTTCGATGACAGCCGCCTGGTATAACTCTCATACGGGTTCAGGAAATCAAGAAATGTCATATTGATAAGCAAACAGACCTGCAACTGATAGTGCGCACCACACCAGCCTGAGTTACCTCTTATCGATAGACTGATATGAACAGTTAACCATTTACAGAGCACACGATTCCTGTAAGAGATTAGGAAAGAAGTAGTAGCCTATTCCCACGCTGATGTTATTTGATATATTAGAAATAGACTACTTACATTTGAATTTCTTTTGGTTCATTATTCATGCTGCATATTCATTGGCATGTAGATGGTCAATACCCCCACCCCCTTTTACTTTTCAAGGAATAAGGATTCCAAATCTGCTATGTACTTCCATCATCCAGGCCATATTTTGCCTTTAACGAGATTTATAAGATTCATTATTTCAAATCATTTGGCATATAATTGTGTTTGCTTGGCAGTCTTATCGGACGAAACTCATGGTTTTTATGGGTTAAAAATTAGCCAAATACTTGATTTGCTGGTCTCAGAGGTATAGGACTGCGTCTAGATGGTCAACAGTGAAATCTCACTAAATACGGTGAATAAATATCGGAGAATTCTACTAGTTGAAGGAATTCGCTGGACGTTGTAGCCAAAGTCATCGTTTCTCCCCGACCTGCGCTCATTTCCCGACCTACCATCCGTTTCACGCCAACCACCCGTCACTTCGACTCGTCATGTCGTGCCAATTGCCTAGAACGTGTCAATTTTCGTTGTTCCGTTGTCAGGGCATGTTTCGTATCGTTTACTAGTATTTTTCGAAGTTGAATCTAACGGGAAGTGTCTAGGAAGTGTGGCACTGCGTCAAGGTGCGCAATCATGCTATCCAAGAGAATAATCCACCTTTGCGTAATCAATTGCAGCGTTTTTGCCGCAGACATCTCATGGTTCAACATGTAACGGAGTTATGTTACGGAAACAATGAGATAAAACAGACCTGCGTATTTGAATTATTGGGCTGTAGCTCTAACTATGAACATTCAAGATTTGGAGTATAAAGGAAAGTTATGAAAAAATTATTAAAAACCTTTCTCTTCTCTGGGGGTATGAACTCGTTTGAGAGAAAATATTTTCTCGGCTCAAATAAACCATCAATTTTCACAGAGAATGGCAATTAGCGCAGTTTTTTAAAATGAATCCCACTCGTGTATTAGCGATCTCGGAAAATTTGAGATGCTAGTACAATAAACTATACGGCGAAAGCCTTCATTAGATAGTTAGGAGCCACACTAGAGAATTCATCACTTGCTACCACTTCTCATGGGGTTTATGTGACAATTCTAAAACAGTTAACACAATCGTTCTCTGAGAACGTGTTGGCGGTGTCACCTGTTGAGAATCTGTTGTAAATTGATTATTGGGCGCACCAGAGGGGGAGCTCGAAATAAAAATGAAACTTGGTGAGCGTGAGCACTGTAATATATGTGCGGAATTGAGGTGAGTTAGAACTGAGCTGAGACGGTGTACAAACGGGCGACACGAGGGCAGTACTCGGACCGCAGGGCAGTGAACGTGAACTGGCGCGGGAAACTGTTTGGGAGAGCGAGAAGTTATTGGGACGATCGTTGGAAGCGGAATGAATTTGGAAGTGCTCAGTCGTGGGGAGGAATGTCAAATTGAGAAGGAAATAAAGAAAGGAGAAAACCTGGGAAAGGGGCCTGTTAGAACCAACCGACTGCAGCTGAGGGATTCCCGCAGGTGAGGGGCAGGTATTGAAATATACAGAGACAATAACGCCGAAACATTTACTACTACCAGTTTCCATTGAGCTTTCTCATTGAAAAACAGATTTTATTTATTGCTGGAGTGATAAAAGTAACGGAATGCGTGTGGGGATGAGGAAATTTGTGCGATGTGTCGCACTAGATATCTTCACAGGATTCTTAGCTGACTCTAATTGGCGGAGTAGCCATTCATGCATTGGCGTCACTGTGCAACGCTCGTACCCACCCTCAGTGACGTTTGGTAAAATTTTTTATTATTACATAACCTGTAAAGTACCACATTCGCGAGAATAAGATGAACAGGCAGTTGCGTGGGTAAAATAAACCCCGTTTCCCAAGTTTACGCCTCGACTTCGATTTAAAATGCGCATTTTTTAAACTATCGATTTCTCGTCGAAGCCTTAGAAATTTAAAGTAAGACCTTGTTCATCACCGCGCGTGAGAGGCTGACCACCCGATGGTTAGATGGTGTCCTGCGGGTATGGTAATGCAGCCCACATACCTCTTCGGTACCGACGCTATCCGTTCGGCCCTTTACTGTCTTCAAAACGAAGGTCGCCATATGTTGAAAAGGACTCAAACTAGCCTCGTAAAGATTCATTCTATTGAAAGCGGATATTATACGGATGAATGTGTTTAAAAGTGAAGGGGAGTTGGAAGGGAACAGTGCGAAACACGTGCCAACGGCTGGTTAGTTATTACTTTCGAACTCGCGCGAGTGCTTCGCACCTCGTTCATAACCGCAATATGCCGAACAAACCAGTCACGAACCTTCGGGGTGTAATGTGGGTTATAATTTTATCTTCATAAATGATATTCCACGTCGATTCTATTTATGATATAAGTCAGTAAATTACAGTAATCTCCTGATGTGAAGCATCACACAACTTTCTTCGGTCTCGTGTGCTTAAACTGCTCTAGCAGCTATCCCGATAGTGATACTTGTGATGCGTTACGAGGTTTCTGCTCACATAGCTCGTGTCTGGGCCCGATATAATTAATCAGACAAACCCTTGAAACTCACGCAGATGATAAATAAACAAATAACCCTTCTTGAGCAGAAAATAAAGAAATGAAATTAATAATGAGACCCACTTTGAATTTAATCGAAAAGATAAAAACCCTGCAAATTATCACACAATGGTTTATTATGCTCATAAACAGTTTGACCTAGTATTACTGCTCCGAGACCCATTCCATTCGATTCAGCATCGAAAAATACTAGTAAACCATACGAAACATAACCTGACTACAATGGAACTACGGAAACTAAATATTCCCCCAGCGCCAGGAGCCCGTAAACGTCTGTAGGCATTTATGATCCGATGTAGGGGTGTGCGGAGGATGTGCCGGCCTCATCAGCTCTAACCTTCCTCCGCCTCGTCGGGCAAAAAGAGTTGAGGAAATTGGGATGGGGACTTCCAGCGAACCCTTGGCAATTGGCACAACGTTGCAAGTCGAGCAGGCGTTGCGAGGCGAGCGGGCAGGTGGTTTTGATGAGACGGGAGGGAGGGAGGGAGTACAAACGACGAAACGTTGACTTCCGCTGTAGTTCCTGCGAGTTCTTTCAATTAGTTGACTCTAATAATTACTGTGATTTCCTTTTACGCAGTTGTGCACGTCTGATACTCATTCCAGTCCACCCAGGATGTAAAAATACCTTGAAAACGATACGAAACACGGCTTTTTTGCGATTATACTGCGTTTCATTAATTTTTTAAACCATTTTTTGTCCATGACAACCATGGGCTTCGTCCTATCAGAAGCCGAGATGGCAGGCACAACTAGATACCAAATGGGATTTTTGTGCGAAAGAACGGATCTTTTGGACGGCCGGGACGGCGGACGGACATTGCAAATTTGGAATCCCCATGTCTTGAAATGTAAAGTATCAAATATTGAGGGGGGGTTGTAAAAACTTTTCCGTGACCGAAAACAACAACATTCAGAATGAATAATAAACCAAGATGAAATGAATCGAACACCTCTTCAATATTGAATCAAAGTAACCTAATTGCTCGCATCGAGAATAAAGACAATGACAGGACAGGGGGTTAATGACCAGGGATTCGCTCACCTTTATCCAACAAGATTCATGCGACAGGAAAACTGAACACTGAAAGCTGGCTCAATCAGTGCGTCGCAGGGTACGTAAAAATCATAATAAATCCCTAGCAATTCGTCTCTCGGAATGCTAATCTCGCCCCCTTCCCTAGAGCCAGCCCGCACGATGGCGGACAGTGCGAAGGAAGGAGAACCGGCAGGTACGAATTCTGTATTCTTCTCATAATGTAACGAGATACTTATAGTGCTCAGTGTGCTGGAATTCATTGGGCCGTTACTACTTTTGCCACGAGCTTAGTTGTAAATCGACCTTCAACGTATAAGTAACTGATGTGGCTGTCAACAAAATGTTTCTGGAAAAGAGCGTGTTCGTAGTTGTGTAATTGTACGAAAAACCCTACAAATTAAAGTTACTTTACGAAACGACGTTAGTTTGAATGCCAGAATTTTTGCGCTTGCCCACGATGAGCATCATTGAACTGGAACCGTATAATTAGGTTATTACACTGCCTATGTGGTATAGTTTGGAGAGCCGGTACCGTATGAGCAATGTGAATGATGAAAGATGTCATTTTGATAAGGAAATACACCTGAGTGCATTTACGCGATTCAGAGAAAATGGCTTAACCAAATCAGCTCAAACTTGATATCCAGCCTGCAGGTCACTATGGCACGTACTCTGGAAAACTGATTATTATCATTCTCTGAAAAATCTGTATATTTATAGCATCATCAATTCTCTGTGTACCAATCGCTCAATAATGGTCGTAGGCGTGAGTAAGAGCAGCGCAATAAATTCCGTATTGTAAGAGCTATTGCTTCTTGCCACTGTGAACTTATGTTTGACCAAGTTCAAATGAACCGAGAGAGAAATAAATTGAATTGGCAGCAAAAAACCATGGAAACCAGTGAATTTAACTAGAGCTGAAGAAAGTTGTGTGATTGGGCTGTCCAGATATTGCATTTGAGACGATTTGGGTTTTGTAAGTACAATAATAATGTTAAATATCTGGCACGACGCATCATACAACGTTCTTCAGCCCCAAACAGGGATGTTGTGCACACAAGAGTGAAGCGTTGAAGATTGAAAATAAAAGAACTCAGTGAGCGTGAGGAGGACTGGATTAAATGCAAGGAAGTGACGAGCGTTCACGTACAAAAGGGTGACAAAGAAGAATCGGAAATATGCGTGAACTGGCGGGAAACTGTTTGGGAAGGAGATAGCAAGCTAACTGTATGGGCGGAGAATAGGTACAGGGAAGTATCTAAGTGGGCACAGAGAGATGAGTGTGACTTTCGCGAGAGTTCGTAGCGGAATGAATTTTGGGTGGAGTTGTCTCTTGTGGAGAAGAATCTGAAATTGAGGAGAGGGAAAATGAAGAAAGGAAAAACCCACTGTTAGAAATAACGGTAACTGTGGCGGTGGAATTTTTGCAGGTACGACGGGGTAAAAGGAGACAATGACTAGGGAAGTCTGACGTCAAAAGACTCGGACTGGTTTGACCTGCGTCGGACAAGGGACTTCATTTGTGTGAAATGATTAGATGATGTGAATATTTAGTAACGGAATATTTATTAAGGTTGGAGGTTTCACAATACCAACGAAGGCGCGTTTGATGCGGCCGCTGTTACTCCTGACGGGACTGGTCCAGCGATAATTTAGCGGTCGGATGAACCATTCGTTCGTTCGTAAAATTCAGTGAGGTTCTTGGGGGGATTTCGTGTTAACCTCCACCTCAGAGCTCTGACAGCTGTCTCGTGGCCTCTGTCTCACTCTCTCTCTCTGCCGCTTTTCTGACGATTTATTTCCGTTTGATTTCCCGTAATTTCGTTATTCAATCCGTCCCGACCTTCCGCTCTACCGAGAGATTCAGTTTCGCTCTGTCCGCGTTAAATTATCTATTCAGTTATCTCGCCAAGCGTCTAAAAATATACGGCAGCATTCTGAGTAGTGAGAAATCGAAGGGAGCGGTAAAGCCACCCGAGAATCCTTAGGAGTGAAGCAGCTAAAGGTTTTCTACCCATCGAAAGTTGCCATCTTCCCGATAGGAGAGTTGAATTTCGTTGAACAAAATATAGTGAAAGTGTAAATCAGAATATCTACTGCAGGCCACTCGGCAACTTATACTCATAATAATCAGTTAATTAAACTCCTCTTTCGCTGTAGTGCTACTTTCATAGCTAAAGCTCAATAATTCTAGGTTGGATAACGAAAATACGTTCCCTGAGGGAATTAAATTATTGTTCTATGCGCTCAATGTATTGGTTTTGGCTGTAATCAGTGGTACAACCCGTAGCTAACAGGCTAATTGCTCACATTTCCTTGGATTGATAATGAAAGCATTGCCTAGTTCATATTGTGAAACTTCCAACACAATCAATTTTGCTTCAGCACATTCACGCTCATCAAAATGCCCGTTGGGCGCACGAATGGGGGAGCTTGAAACTGCGAAATGAACGAACGTGGTGAGAGTGAGGGCTGTATTATAATTGAAAGGATAGCGTTATCAGTTACATGTGAAACTGGTTGAGATACTAAGTGGAGTGGCTTTAGCAGCTTGGACTTCGTCTTGCTTGTGGTAATTTTGGTGCCAGTTTCAATACGTTACCCAGATCCTCGGTGAGCTCTGCGATAGTATCATCAGAATGGCCAGGCTAGCAAGTGATCGGCATAGGTTCCTACTGACAGCACTTAGTGTAGCGTGTTGACAGATAAGTGAACAGTAGTGCTGACATAACAGAGCCTTGCGGTGCGCCTACCTCCAACTTTCTCCATGAGGACAATTAGACGAACCAAGAATGATGGTAGACCTGACAGCCGGTGCTGCAGGGCAAGACTTATTAGGTTTGTTCATTATGTTTATTTAGGTTTGTTCATTATGTTTATTCAGGTTTGTTGAATGGTTCGTTACGCGTGTTACCGGGGAGATTAATATTGAAAGCGATATTGCACTAAGAGAATTGGGGAGTTAGTGCGATGTCAATGCAATTGGAACAAGGAGTTTTATTCGTGAATTACATTGGGAGATGTTTTACCACCACAAACAGGGAACTAAGTGGGAACAAACTCGAGCGCAGGCGACACGGCGACGAGGGACCCGGCTCGGTTACATCTGACGACAGCGAAGTCTCGAGCGAATCAGATCATTTGAGGTGCCCAGTCAGCATATATGCTCCGGACGAGCCTCCACTGAATCGAAGGGGCTGAATTCGTCCCATTACACCACTCCGCCCATGATGATGTGCCTGTCCTCAGGTAATCATGAGCACTGCAGTTTCTTGCCATGTACTGCAATCAGGGCGTTGCTGTCCACCCAACAAAGGGGGACCTAATCTTGAGCAAAGAGGGAGAATTTCGATTAAAGTTCCAAAAGGGTGCCCATGTTTGTGGTGGGAGTATTGAATAAATGCAAATAAACAGTCACCTCACAATGCCTCTGACGTACACATCTTCTGTGGATCGTACATCTTCGTCCCACGCATCTGCGACATCCACGGTTAAGAGAATCGGTCCATCTCTTGGCAAAAGACGATTCTCTGAGTAAGGGGAGTCGGAATTTCGCTCCTCCTCTGAGGACACCTGCCCTCAGCTGTTCCAGAAGGGATAGTGCAGAGCGAAAATGCTGCGTCTACCGTGCAGTCGTTAGTTGCACTTTTGGGAACAAGTGCGGCGTCCTGGCTCATGGAGTGGGGCAGGGTGTGACAGCATTCACGCGTGTATGTTGAGTGGCAGCTCTAGAGCGTGTGTGAGGCTGCCGGACAATTCTTACACAGATTGTGCACTTCCACGTAGGTTCTTCGAGCCTCCTGGATGGAGTTGAAGAACCGTAGGGAACATGTAGGGGAAGTTTGACCACTAGTTGGGCGCCAATGTTACAGGGGAGATTAATATTGAAAGCGATATCGTACTAAGAGAGTTGAGAATTTAGTACGATATCAAGATGAATGCAATTTGAACAAGGAGTTTTATTCGTGAATCACATTCAGAGATGTTCTACCACCACAAACTGGGAGCTGGGTGGGAGCGAACGCGAGCGTGGGCGACACGGCGACGAGGGAACTGGCTCCGTTACAACTGACAGCAGCGAAGTCTCGAGCGAATCGGAGCATTTGAGGTGCCCAGTCAGCATAAATGCCCCGGACGAGCCTCCGCTGAATCGAAGGGTTTGGTTCGTCCCGTTACACACGCGTTAATTTATTGTAACTGCTTTCCCAAAATGAAATCATGTATTTCTGTCATCTTAACCTCCAAATGAAGGAAAACCTTCAAATTGGCGTGCAAGAGCCTCCAAATTGATGTGTAAAACTTTCAAAATATTTCCCGATCCCTCATGACTTTGTGAAGCCCCACGGTTAGGCGATTCGAATCCGGAGTTAATAAAACCACGTTCGGCGCCTACCGGTAGTTTTGAAAGTGAAAAAATAATTGTTCGCGCGACCCTACAACGTTGAGAATCAAGTATTGAAGCGTTTTCATCAATAATCGAGGCCTATTTCGCTTTTATCGGCCTCACGGGGAGGGAAATCCCTTTCTGGAAAAACGAAGGGAATAATTCACGGAGAAGCTGCTGCTCTCAAGTCGATTCAACCCGGTGCCTGCGGAAGCTGCCTTCAGTGTTTCCTCTCCAACGTTCCTTGTCCTTACAAATCAATCATCAGCGCGGCTTTTCGAGAGGAGAAAACTCGGCGATTAATAAACGTAGCGTTCGCAAAATGAGTAGGTATAATCCAAATTGGAGAAAGTTACCGCCTATTTATGAGGCGATAAAGCCCTGGGGTTCGAATGAGCTATGAGTTAGTGCCCTTCGGATTGGATCAGCGATGAAGAAAACTCGGTTTAATGGCGTTGTAACAACTTTGATTAGCTCGTCCCCCCACTCCCTCCCACCCGCCGAGGGCGACTTGAACTAGGAAACTCGGAAGAGAGTGTCTACCTGGCGAATGGCCCATTTATATTTCCACGTTTAACGACCCCTCTAAAGCTCGTTCGTGGACTAGCAAAAACTATGTAGGTTCCTCTTTTTCCTCCTCTTCGTCCCTTTTCTTGCTTAATCCCGCCGAGTCGTGCGGAGATTCATTTCAAGGGCCACTGTAACGGGGGTCCGGATAAATGTAGACGGTGTCAACTATTGTACCTCTAACGCTTATCTTGTGATCTACACAAATACAATGTTTGTTATATTTATAACGTATACTGATATATGTAAATAACGGTCTTATGATATATGAGATGCGTTGTGTGTTTAAATCGATGAATTACTTCCTCAGCTAACTCAGTTTGATGCCCTTGCGGCTGAACGAATTGTCTAACTCAACAAGCCGCTTCTAGTCTTAATTTGTTAAGAAAGATTCTCTCTCCTATGCTGCCCGTTCGGCGCAGGCTGAATTAGTTGGGCCCTGAGCTCGGAATTTCCACGCTTGCCCGTAACGGGAAGCCCTTGCATCGAGCCCTCCGATGACATGCATGTGCAGAGAACTCCAGTCAGCCTCTCAGTTATTCCGAAGCGGTTGGTTTTCCCCTTTTTTTCTGGACGTCCCAGTATATGTTATTCCCCCTCCCCACCTCTCAATTTATTCCTTTTCCACAACACGCAGCTCTTCCAAGACTCAATATTCTCTCAGTTCTCGCTATTAACTCTCTCTCCTCGTGCTCCCCTGCGCCACCAGTTCACGTGTATTCAGAGCTCCCTTGTCCATGTTTAAATACTCACACTCAAACTGATATAGCTATTGTGTCACAGTGCTCAATATAGTCGTAACTCACACTCACCACGTTTTTTCTCAGTTCAGACTCCCTCATTTGTGCGCACAACACTGCCCTTTCAACTCATCTCTACTGAATGACAAAAAACACACAAAAAGAAGAATTCCACTTAGCCTACGATGTGATTAATTTAAATTGGCCCTCAAAGAGTACACCCTCCGCCTTTCAGGCTCATTTTAGGCTAGTGACCATCATTATGAGAGAATCTGTGCCGCACTTTGTGCAAATAATGTAAACTCTTTTTTCGTGTATACTTCCGCAGCCTCATCGAGCATCTCAGTTGGTAAGGCTGTTCACATTTTGAATGGGCTCTGATAAGTGTTCAATTAGGGGAAAGTTTATTTTATTTTCTTAAATTAAGGAAAAGTCTTGTTTTGCCCTCATTTCTTATTATGAGTAGTACATTACACAACTCTGCATGATTTTTGTTGTTAGAAAACTGAAGATGATTCTTAATGGTTTTTCAGCGCTGAGTTCTAATCCGTTGGAGTTTTCTCGCTGCCACGTCTAGATTTTTCGCAACTCTCATGTTAAGTACTGCAGAGAGATATTTAGCTTGGGTAGAATCAAGTGGCAACCCTGAGTCATGGCGGTGGTTGTGTTCTTCACATTTTTCCTTCGTCCTAGTTGACCCTTGTTTTATCAGTTTTGTCAAGTTCTCTTGACTTTGGTAGTGGACGCGAGTATTTGTTTAGTGTTTAAGAATGAATGTGAACCAGAGGCGTAAGTGCGGGAAGAGTCCTAATGTTTTTTGCTTCATCTGCGGTTCTTTCATAACCGAAAAACAGAAACAGGTGATAACTCCTTTCGTGATGAAAACACAATGGGAACAAGTACGCATCTATACCAGTGGCGCATTCTGTGCACATAAAAGAAACGTATGAAAATGTGAAGGCCTCATTGACGAACATTAAATACCACGTCTTTGTGGAGATTTCAAAATCATTGGGATACTTTTGGGACAACAAGGAGGTTTCACTAAAATGCCTTGTTTTCCGTGGAAGTGGGATAGCACAGCTCGGGATCAACATTGGAAGAAGAAGACGCGGCCTGAGAGAACAGCATTGGCTGCCTGGTTCTAAAAACATCATAAATGAACCCTTGACCCAACGTTCTGTTCCCTCCACTGCACATTAAGCTTGGATTGACGAAACAATTTGTTACCAAACTGGACCGAGAAAATGATTGTTTCGGATACCTTGCAATGAAATTCCCCAAAATCGCGTCCGAGAAAATAAAAACAGGTACTTATGCGAGTCCACAGATACGCAAACTGATGAAAGATCCCCAGAACGCGAGTCCACTCTTGAAAAAAATGCTTGGGTGAGTTTGAAGTCAGTTGTCGAAGGCTTCTTGGGTAACAAAAAAGATCCCAATTACGAGCAACTGGTGGACAATATGCTCACAGCATTTCAAAGGCTGGGGTGTAACAGCGTAAAAGTGAATTTTCTTCACTCGCATCTTCAATATTTCATAGAAAACTTGGGTGATTATAGCAAGGAACATGTGGAAAGGTTTCGTCAGGACATGAAGACGATGGAACAGCGGTATCAAGGAAGACGGAACGCTAATATGATAGCTGAGTTTGTCTGAAATTTGAAGAGGTACTGTAGCGGCACTATCACATCTCGGAAGTCAATCAAAAGGAGATTTCTCTCACCTTAAGACTTAGAATTATTCAGAAATTATGTAGTTGTATGTACATGGAGTAAAAAACACAATTTGTTTCAAATTAGTGAACCGTCTCTTTCTATAAATTCTCAGTCTGCTGGATCACGATGTAGGCACCAAAGTGAGCCACTTTTTAGTTTGTTTTTGTGAAAAATCTGGATGTGATAGAGAAAAAGTGAACTGATATTCGTGCTCAGCATTAAAAACCCTATCAGAATCACAACAACGTTCAAATCTGACAAAATTCAGAATTGTGTGATCATTTTGGTTTATTATTCATTCTGCATTATAAGCCTAATGCCTTTAACGCGGTAAAACAAAATTCGTTCTTTCGCACAAAAATCCCATCTGGTATCTAATTGTGCCCGCCTGCTCGGCAATCCGATCGAACGAAGCCAAGTTGTTACGGCCAAAAAACAGTTGAAAAAATTAACAAACACGCCATTTTGACAGTTTTATTGCAAATACGCCGTGTTTGGTATCGTTTTTAAGGTATTTTTACATCCTGGGTCGAACGGAATGAGTATCAGACAACTGCGTGTAGTGTGAAATTACAGTAATTATAGTGAGCCAAAGTCTACTAATTGAAAGAACTCCCGGGACAATAACTTCAGCGACAGTAATCGTTTCATCGTTTGTACTCCCTCCCTCCCGCCACATCAAAACCACCCGCCCGCTCGACTCGCCACATCGTGCCAATTGCCTACGAGCGCCTGGAATATTTAGTTGTAATCAGGTCATGTTTCGTGTGGTTTACTGGTATTTTTTGACGCTGAATCGAATGGGATGGGTCACGGAGCCATCAGACACCGTCAAGCGGTTCGAGAGATTAATAAACCGTTGTGTCATAATTTGCAAACTTTTTGATTGAAGGTACCAGAATTTATAATGGATTCAAGGATATCTTTATTTTTAGTGAAAGAACTGACACTTTTAGGGATAAATTTAAGAAATTATTATTAGATTAATATTATAAATAATTTTTAAAAAACCTGAAAATTATTACACAATGGTTTGTTATTCTCATGAACAGCTTGACCTAGTATTAGTGCTCCCCCATCCCATTCGATTCAGCATCGAATACTAGTAAACCATATGAAACATGTCCTGGCTACAATGGAACTATGGAAACAAAACGTCTGATGATTTTGCCCCGTCGTCGGGGAAATTGGAACGGGGGGCGCTCGAAGCGAACCCGTTCCGAGGCGAAAGGGGGGTTGAGTGGTGGCGTCGTTGGGAGGCGAGCGACTGAGCGGGTTTTTTAATGAGACGGGCGGGGAGGGAGGGAGTTCAAACGACGAAACGTTGACTTCCACTGTAGTTCCCGCATTGTACTGCGTTTCGTTAATTTTTTTCACCGTTTTTTGCTTGTTATATCAGTATAAAAACTTCTGATTTATTACAGAAGAAATATTTATGTTATGCATGGTTGAGGAGAATGTAAACTGTCTTATGGCTCCAGAGAGAATGAAAGAGAGGGCCATAAGGCTCTAATTTTCCCAGGTTTATAATTAAAACATTTCAATCATTCCTCTCTCTCTATTTTCTCACTCTACTCTCCTCAATTTTATTCTGGTCTCATGAGCAATGTGCTCTCATCTCGATTATCTAATCTTTGTGCGCACTTGACCCGATTCAGCCACCCTTAGTTCTCTTTCAGCCTTGTTGCTTCGTCCAATTTTCATTGGTTCGGTGACCGCATGCGCGCAAGTTCGATTTCACGCGCAATTGCCAATACTACAAACATTTTCAGTTTTCTCAACTTAATACTAGAGCTCGAAACAGTTGACTACTTCTTTCTTATGCCTTTCAACAGTTATCTCTAGTAATAGCTCAGCTTTTCTTCGGATGAAAGTTGAGCCGGTTCGTTGGTTTAGCTTGAGTGTGGTTCAACTGTGCATGCCGAGACGTGAAGGTTGTAACAGGAGTACGTAAAATGATAACAAGTAAGCTAGTTGGGCTAGTGGTGATCTATGTATCTCATAACTTCATTCAGTGACAATTACGTTTTAGAAGAAAATTCATTGGAAGAAATGTTGCGTGTCCGACTGTTGTATTTTATTCAGTCAGAAGTTTAGGAGCAGCTACTCAAACGGAAATCGGGCAGAATTCTCGAGTTGGAAAGAGGGCAGCTGCACCGAAGGTTTCCTGAGTCATGAGCGGGGGCTCCAGTTGCTCAAAAAGAAGATGCGTCGTTGGTGAAGGGAAGCCAGAGAATCGCCCTCATCCTCGTCCTCTCATCCTTATCCCCCCTCCCTATACTTGCATACCGCTCCCAGTGACCGGTCTGGTTCTGGATTCCTGAGCGATGAGTGGGCTCCGCCTTCGCCTTCACCTGTGAACGATCATCATCCTCCTTCTCCTTTTCCATTGTCGCCACGCTCATTGTCGGTGACCCACTACAAGCAACCGCATTCCCCTCCTCGTTTGACGTCGTGGGACGAGCAACTGCATTCCCCTCCCCACCTTGTTATCTCCTGAATAAATGAAAAAATCGTGGTTTCGGATTACCTCCAAAAGTTCTACCCATATTTTTTACTCTTTTTGTTTTTAAATCCTAATAAACAAGATTCTAAAAAACAAGGTTTTAACAGCATGCCGTGAGTGATTTAGAAATCATGAAACCAACCAAATACCTGGCGATAAGCAACGCCACAACCACTACCCTGCAAATTGAAAGCTAAATTTGTCTAGGAAAATCGTTTACTCAGATATAAATATGCATCCTAGATACATGAAAGTAGCCTTTGAGCATGATAAAAATCTTAATTGCCGTTTTTGAGAAAGTTAGAAATTACTTTATCTGGAGCAGCTACTCAACCCTTCCCTTAGCTCTACGTCATTTCACTTTCTATATGTCTTTGTCTGCTTAATCAATTCATTTACCACTCAGTTCATTTGAAGCAGAAAGCGGTAGCGCGTACAGTGCCGAAATTTATTGTGCTGCTCGTACTCATTCCGGGACCATTATTGAGCAATTGGCACACAGAGCATTAATGAGGCTGTAAACACAAATTTTTCGGAGAAGGATAGTAATTACTTTTGCAGAGTTATTAGGTAAAACGTTTAAAACTGGTAGCAAGCGAAACGGCGGTAGTTGAAATTCAGGAATTTCTGGAGTGAGCCCCATGTATCTCATGAGCATTTTTAAACACTCACCCTCTAGGTATTGGATCGGACTACAATACTAATTTTTTTAAATATTCTACTAACATTCCAACGGAGTTTATAAGGAAAATACCGCGCTAAAAACGCTTTTCGTCGAAAATTTCGATAATTTATTCTGCTACTCTCGTCATTTTCCCACGAATGGGAATTTTATGGTATAATTTTCTTATTGAGAGCTATCAATATAAAAAATGTAATCAAAACCGTAAGAGCCGTTTTTGAAGAAAAAAATTTGGTGTTTGATCCTTATGATAACTATAGTTAACTTTCGGTGGATTTTCATCATACCTTTATTTTGGCCTCCCATGGTAACCTGTAGGCTAGATATCAAGTTTCGGGCGATTTGGTACGGTTGTTTTCTCTAAACACCGCACTAAAATCGATTTCGTCGAAAGTTTTGATAATTTATTGTGCTGCTCTCGTCATTTTCCCACGAATGAGAATTTTATGGTATAGTTGCCACATTGGGAGCTATCAATATAAAAAATTTAATCAAAATCGTTAGAGCCGTTTTTGAGAAAAAAAAAATTTGGTGTTTTGATAACAATGATAACTACAGTTAACTTTCGGTGGATTTTGTTCCAACCCTTATTTTGGCGTCCCGCGGTAACCTGCGGGCGAGATATGAAGTTTGAGCTGATTTGGTACGGTGGTTTTCTCTAAAAATCGTTCACAGACACACATACACACACACAGACCCACAGACCATTTTCCCAAATAGTGTTTTTCGGACTCAGGAGGGTCTGAAACGTAAAGATGTGAAGAAAACTCAATTTTATTTTTTCAGCCGATTACATAACTTTAAAAAATGACGTAAAAATGTACATCCTAGATACATGAAAGTGCCCTTTGAGCACGATGAAAATCTTTATAGCCGTTTTTGAGAAAGCCAGAAATTACTTTATCTTGAGCAGCTACTCAACCCTAATACAAATAAATATATGCCAGCGGTGAAAACGATGGAAATGAACATGTGATTTTTATTCAATTTAATTTATTTTTATCTTTTTGGCTATGCCGCGACCCAAATGAAAAGGAAAGAGTATTCTTCGACGTTAAAAATGCCTTCTTTCTCAAATTTGTTCAAAACTAACGACTTTCGTGGAACCAATAGATACTACTAATCGGATTCCACGTTTTGTTGCCATTAAAATGTCATGTTGCCCGATGAACGAAGACGCTTGAACGTGTCGTATGTCGTAGAATTTACAAGGGCGTGAGGAAAGTTATGTGATGCGTTGTAGTAGACGTCTTAAGAGAAGAGGGAGATTGATTGATAACGTCTTTATTGTTGAATCTGGCGAGGTTTGGCCATACATGGCCATTCTTCCACCTAACCAGAACTTTTCAGGCAACAAGTGACGAGCACAGATTGGCGCAAGGCGACATTACATGTTAATCAATTTTGTGTTACAAAATTCTCCAGCTTTGTGTTTAAGAAAAAACTACTACTACTAATAAAAAATAATGATAAATAAAAGTAAATAAATGTCTTCTTTACTGCATTCCACATTATAGGTAATTACTTCCTTCATTTTTTATTCAGTATAAAAAGATAACAAGTATTCATTCGGATGTTTCTTGAAAGCAGGATAACTGGTCAATTTCTTGAGGTCAGGTGAAAGTCCGTTGTAATATGAAATGCTCTGCATAAGGAATGACTGGCGATAGGCTGTAGTGTAGCCGGTAACATAAATCCTTATTCCGGGTTTCAAGGGTGTGAATTTGGGAGAACATCAGATATCTGTCAGCGAGGTACTTGGGCCTTCTTGATGAAGTTATTCTAAACATCGTGATTAGAACCATGCACTGGATAAGCTCATCAACTTTCAGGATTTGGAGATGTCGATATTTGTCGTACACCCTGTTGTCATATTTAAGATTTAAAATGTACCTAGTACAGGTATTTAAAGCTCTTTGCATTTTGAGCCGACAAACAGAGTCCAGATCGCAGGCGACTGCAGCACCATACATGAAGTAAGGTAGGATCAGTGAGGGGGGGGGGGGAGTGATTATTTCGTTTATTTAACCACCTGGGGGAAATAAACCTCTCTTACATTTCCCCCAGATGAACACTGAGTTACATAAAAACGTTTCAATCAACTTAGGTCAGTGGTCGGCAAACTTTTCAGGCAAAGAGCCATATGCAAATTAAAACTATTTAAAAAGAGCCAAATCTTTTTGTAAATGTAGTTGTTAGGTTTTTTTGCGTGGCCTGTATGAAAAGTAACGTGTTATTTACTCTTTTTCGGTGGGCAGAAGGTAATTCCGTTTGGAATTCCGGGAGAGCGGGGATTCTGTGCGAAGGGACGAAGGGAAGGAGCGTTGGGCTTACCGGAAGTTCCAGTGTGCCAATAATAACTAAAAGGGTAACTTCACTTTTCTAAAGACCCAAAAACATAAAATTAAAACAAACAACAAAACCTAGAAAGGAAATTTAAAAGAAATTATGAAACTCGAAATTAGGTAAAATGTAATTATGAAGTAAAGTTAAGTTTGGTTGGGGGAGGGGACAAAATCAATTATCTTCTCAGGGTAAAATGGCACAAACAATAATTACAATAAATATCAAAATAAAGTGAATCCAAATAAATCGGAAAGGAAAAACTTTATGTTCCGGCAAGTGGCGGCGATGTCAATATAGTATGGAGATCGACGATGAGAGCAGTCGATGGAGAAGTATGCGAGATTTGAGGAAGAATCCTTCGAAAAGGGGAGGAAAAATACGGTACTTCAAAATGTCGGGATCGGGAAACCAAAACGCGGATAGCCTCGTACGAACGTTCCTTCGTCTCAGGTTACCTTGATTGGCGGGAAACGAGACTCTGAGACACTGAGGTGGAGCTGCATGCGGCGGCGTATGAAAGATAGCTCCTCATACGAGACCGCGTAAAACTTCTACGTTACACCAGGCGATTGAAAAATGACCAGCCGACGGAGACAATCCGATGTACCGAATTTGTTGTACGAGTTTTTCACTCTCCGACGCCACTTTTCCTAGCAATCGATAAGTAAAGAACCGCTTTCCGATTTTTCGTATGTAAATTAGTAACGTGAAGTGTTCGAAAAGTCATTCGCCAGAGCCGCAACGCACGATTTAAGTAACAGAAAAAGGAGCGATGGGAGGCTGAGGATTGGAAAAAGAGGGGCGCACCAAGGTCCGAACAGTAGTAAACATTTATCATAATTTTAGAGATTCATTAAATTATGGGTACATTCAATATTTCATATTTAATAAGGACTTCAGTCATTGATACAAAATAATTTGATATTTAAAGTTAACGTACCTGTTAGGTGAGTCCGTCTCCTCTGGCTTGTGAGTTACTGTGGGCAAGCGCTTTCGATGTAAAGACATCATCATCTTTATAAGACCACGACCAACTGACTGACTCCAGTACTGACTAAACGGCCAGACGATGATGTCTTTACATCGAAAGCGCTTGCCCACAGTAACTCACAAGCCAGAGGAGACGGACTCACCTAACAGGTTGTTAACTTTAGTATTTGCCTACTGGCGGACACAACCCAATTTCTTTAATACCTAATTTGATATTTAGTAAAGCGTTCATGTAAACACTATTTAATCCGAAGAATGTTCTTGCATCTCCTTCGAAAGCTTGCTCAAGCCCGGATTGTAGGTCGTTGTTTTTAATTTTAGACACATTTCCAGGTTCTCATCTATGAGACGACTTCTTAGTTTGTTTTTAATAAGATTCTTGAAAAAGATTGTTAGCATAAATAGGTTGAGCTGAAAAGGGAAAGAACAGCAAACGCGAGTTCTTTTAGCTGATCCTAAGCATCCGAAATACTATTCCAGGCGTTGAACAAGGCGTTTTTAAAGCATAATACTTGTGTTGAGAGCTTAGTTCACATTTTTTCTTCAATATTTCCAAATCGACACAAAGTTCAAATTTAGAGCTCCATATATCCTCGATTTTCAAATCCAGCAATTGTATTTCAAAGTTACCAATGTCAATGCCAAAAGGAGAAGTTATCGTGGTTTTTGACGAATGCTAAGGTCGCTTTGCTGTTTTTAAGGTCATAAAACCTGTTGAGAAACGCTTCCTTTGTTTATTTTTTGATAAATGGCCGTCGACCGATTGGAGGTCGGGCGAGCCCATAGGATATTTGTGCCAGAGCCACACTCAAAAGTTCAAAGAGCCGCATTGCCAACCTCTGACGTAAGGCAAACACATAAAATTTCAACAACTTGGGTAATAACGAAGTAAAAATATCTGGTGCGTTGCAACACACAACTTTACTTAGCTCTACGTCTTTGTACATGGCTAACTCTATTTAATCAATTCATTTATCACTCAGTTAATTTGAACTTGGTCAAACAACGCTTTACGACAGCAGAAAGCGGTAGCGCTTACAGTTCCGCAATTTATTGTGCTGCTCGTACTCATTGCAGGACCATTATTGAGCAATTGGTACACAGATAATTAATGAGGCTGTAAACACGATTTTTCAAAAAAAGGATAGTAATCACTTTTGCAGAGTTATTGGAAAATAACTGTTACAACTGGTAGTAAGCGAAATGGCAGTAGTTGAAATTCAGGAATTTCTGGAGTGAGCCCCATGTATCTCATGAGCGTTTTTAAACACTCACCCTTTAGGTATATGATTGGGCTACAATACCGAATTTTTTTGACATTCTACAAGAATTCCAGCGGAGTTTATAAGGAAAAATCTGCGCTAAAAACGCTTTTCGTCGAAAATTTTGATAATTTATTGTGGTGCTCTCGTCATTTTCCCACAAATGGGAATTTCATGGTATAATTGCCTTATTGAGAGTTATCAATATAAAAAATGTAATCAAAATTGTTAGAGCCGTTTTTGAGAAAAAAAATTTGGTGTTTTGATCACTATGATGACTATAGTTAACTTTCGGTGGATTTTGCCCATACCCTCACTACTGCGTCCCATGGTAGTTACCAACTAGACATCAAGTTTCAGCTGATTTGGTACGGTTGTTTTATCTAAAAACCGCGCTAAAATCGATTTCGTCGAAAGGTGTGGTAATTTATTGTGCTGCTCTCGTCATTTTCCCATAGATGGGAATTTTATGGTATAGTTGCCATATTTGGAGCTACCAATACAAAAAATTTAATCAAAATCGTTTGAGCCGTTTTTGAGAAAAAAAATATTTGGTGTTTTGATCACTATGATAACTATAGTTAAATTTCGGTGGATTTTGTTCATACCCTTATTTTGGCGTCCCATAGTGACTTCCGGGCTAGATATCAAGTTTGAGCTGATTTGGTACGGTTGTTCTCTCTAAAAATCGTTCACAGACACACATACAGACAGACACACAGACCATTTTCCCAAATAGTGTTTTTCGGACTCAGGGGGGTCTGAAACGTAAAGATCTGAAGAGAACTCAAAATTTTTTTTTTCAGCCGATTACATAACTTTCCTTTCTACTTCGTAGAGCAAGGAAAGTAAAAAAAAAGAACCTTCCCTTGTCTGAATTCCGTCGCCTTATTCATCATATGTTGTGAGTAGAATAGTTGTTAACTCTTCTTTAAAGCAAGGGAGAGATAGTGATGGAAATTAAATGAGAGTGCGATGATTGGTGAGGAATCAGATGAAAGTAGACTGAATGATTATGAATAAACGCTGATTGGTTAGATGACACAATATATTAACGTGGCAGAGTATTGTTTAACACGTAAGTTATACTGTGAAAGTGCGCTGTGCTAGATAAAAGAAGTGAACTCTTAGGTAGTTCAAGGAGGAAGTAAAGGTTGACTGTGTGAACGAACTGGGGCGAACAGGCTGCACTAGGAGGTGTCAAGGGAAGGGGTTGGAGATTAGTTAGAGAGGATGGGGGGAAGGTAAACCTAATGATGGATTGACAAAACCTTGTATGACCTTGGCTCCTACAGTTTGACATATGACTGCTTTGGCAGCTTGTGAGTGGGAACTTGCATTATAAATGTGGCGTTTGTAGCAATGTTTGATTCAGTTCGGGTTAAGACTAATCAACGACGAGTTACTAAGTATTTCTACAGTGTTACCGCCGTATGTTTTACTAAATTGAACTCACTCAAAGCCGCCTTCATCTTGTAATGGTTTGCGGCGGGCTGCCAATGGTGGCAACCCTGTTGCCACCACCCGTGCAGTTCGCCGCTGTTTATAAAAGTGGAGGAGCCACATTTTCGGCAGAACGGCTACCAGCATCGCTCACGAATTTATCCCATTTTTAAGCCAGTGTATACGTATTTAAAGTCCTGTTTATATTGTGTGAATTAAGGTAAGAGATCAGAACTTGGTGTATCAATTTCCCCATTGCCCCTTTATTTGTTATTCACTACAATCCGAGCATAGGTTATTTGTTTCATTCTAAAAGGAGTTCATTTCTATTTCTTTTCTGATTAAATTCAAGTGGGTCCTAGTTGGTTAATAATTTCATTTCCCAGTACTTTCCTGAGAGGCATTATTTTGTTTATTTTACAATCTCCAGAAGAAGACTGTAGGGCATCAGCCAAAGCCGAGGGAACAATGACCTGAGTCGTGGCCACAAATGGGCTTATTTCCCATCACCCAAATGAAATATTGCTTCTTCAAACAATCTAACAAATTAAATTCAAAAATTCACAACACAAACAGTGGGTGCAGCTTTCGTACAAGTACACAACCTTTAGGAACATTTTATGTCTTTTATTTTTGTTTTTATGCAATGATAACTACGTTTGATTGTGCTCGTTGATGGTTTCGATATAATGACCGCGTCAATTGCAATTGACTTCATCACTTGGTCATTGAGGTTATTGAAACGTGTGATGTTACCAAGCGTTACATTTTGTAACATACGTTACCAAGCCTATCCAACGCAAATATTTCGTGACGCTTTTCTCCGTAACATCTCCCGCGTTACATTTTCGAGTTTATGTAGCAAAGTAAAGACATAAAATGAGCCCTTTGTTGGGAATACCAGGAGCCACCTACATAGAGAGGTTGGCAAATGGGAGGACAGGTGCAGGGCTGCTCATTGGCAGGGGCTGCCCGGCCTTAGACAGTCAAAACTCTTCATCTGGCTCTCCAGAGAGAGGTCCAAGGAGGAGCTTGCACTGGGGAGGAAGGATATGAGGATCATATGTGGCCTGTTCACAGGTCACTGTCCGTTGAGGTACCACCTTGCAACTATTGGCAAGTGCGAGGTACAGGTATGCAGGTTCTGCGAGGTAGGGCTAGAGACGGCAGAGCATGTGCTGTGCGTATGCGTGGACTCGCGGCATCGCGCCGTTCTGTGTTTGGGAGGCCCTTTCTTCAGCCCAAAGAGGTGGCAAATTCAGAACCTGCGGATATCCTCCGCTTTGTGCAGGGGTGGTGGGGGCTCAAATTTGAGGATTTTCCTCCATTCGTTATTTCGTATGTCATCCCTATCTATTGTACGTCCTCCTAGTCTTTGTAATCTGGTTTTGAACCCTATTGGGCATTCACCCGATGGTCGAGTTGAATCTATGTAGTGTGTTCCTAACTACGTAATGTCTAGTAAGCATGTCTTCTTAATTGATTCCTGTTTGTTGCACCTTGTGGTCCCTGTATGCTTAGAGAACTCTGTCCCAGAGGGTATTATTAACAGCCTTCTTGACTGTAGCCATCGTTACAGGTATTTATGGTCCGCTCGTTCGTTCCCGCTGTAGCCCTTACGTCCTGGGCCTTCATCTCCAACCTCAACTAGAAGCAGCGCTATAAAAGTGTTTACATTGTTATCATTTGCCTTCCTTTTCGTTTTCACCTATTGTTGTAGTTGTTGGTGTCACCTTCTTATTATTATTCCCGTTTTGTGAATGTAGCCGACCTCGTCTTTTCCGTGCGATCCGCAGTTATTTTCTTCCCAATTTTTACTTGCCGCTACCCGAAGGGAAGGAAAGTATAGTAATCTTGTCCAAATAAAAATTTCGATTTTCTTCAGATTTTTACGTTTTGAGGCCTACTGAGTCTAAAAACCCTAATTTCGGCGTGTCTGTAGTTCGATTTTGCGGGAGAACGGCTGATCCGATTGAGCTAGTTCTTTTTTTGTTTTGTTCGTTATTTTTTGTAGACACCAAAATAAGGTTATGGGCGATTTCGGCCGATGGGAAGGAGGGGTGGGGGACGAAAATGTACCAAAAACTAGTGTTTTTCGCATTTTTATCGAAAACGGCTCTAACGATTTTGATTAAACTTTCAAATTATTTTCTACTAATCAACACCTAACTTTTCTTCTGTATACATATCTCTATGAACATGCGGTGAACGGAGATATAGGCCTATGAACCAAAAATAGGTTTTTTACGCTTTTTGGCAAAACGGCTTCAACGATTATCACCAAACTTTCAAGATGTTTTCAAATAGTTAATACCTACATATTCTTCTCAATAAATGTTCCTGTGACGGTCCATTGAACAGAGATAAAAATCAAAATGTGTCAAAAATAACGTTTTTTCTAACATTGCCGTAAATTCTAGGGTAAATTTTTCACCAGGTGTGATAAATCCTAATGGAGTGCCTTTTAGTCACCCATACCCACATTTCGTTCTCCATAATTATTTCTGTATATATATGTTGAACGGAGATATAAGGCAAGTTAACTCAGAAAAGGAGATTTGTCGAATATTAATTTATCGGTATTCCAATTTTGTCAAAAACGGCTCTAACGATTTCGATCAAACTTACGGAGTACTCACAGCTAACTAGTACGTACGTTTTGTTCTACATAAATGTTTCCGTAGAAATGCGTTGAACGAAGATATAGCACCCGCATATGTAGCTGGCATTCGTACTTGAATGGGTGGCGGAAAGTTGTGTGTTGCTACGCACCAGATTTTTTTTGCATTTATTCGAGAAGATTACAAAAAAAGGTACAAAAAGCAACACAAATACTACATAATGCGTTCCCCCCTCGATAAGTAAAAAACTTGTGCTGAGGGGAGGAGTCGTTATAACTTTCTAGCTACAGATTAATAGGTACAAATCGCAAACCTATTTAGTACAATATACTGAATTATATGATAAATAGTTCATAAAAATCTGAAAAATAGTTATCCCGGTTCCTTACGTGGCACCGTCATCACCGCGACATCATTAGAGACGGGTGGGAACGTACGTTTTTTCAACATTTCAAGTCAGCTATTTTTCCTGTGTTGTGCCTGAACCAGAGCGACTGCATTGGCCTTGATTCAATATTTTTATTTCCATCTGATATATTTTCTATTTATTACACATTTATTACCGCTTCTTTGCCATCACGCAGACGTTGGTATTTATTTTCAAAGGGTGTAATATCCTGAAAGGCGCACAGGCGTTTATTTTAACCATCACACCTCCACTAATTGGGTGCTCGTCCAGATAGTTTAGAGATATCGTTAATCTATACACTACATACAGGATATATATGCATTCCTCTTCAGATTTAGTGCTCTTCACAACAGTCGGAATCTTTGGATGAGCATAGATCCACCGAATAATCCCGGCGTTTAGGTTCTTGCGTGGTACGCCACACAAAGGTTGGCCAGTAACTCCATACACAAGAGCTCAGTGGCATGTGGTTACCTGCGGGAGGGGGGTCAGATCTGCATGAAGGATTTTGCGTTTGTCCAAGCTTGAGTCGCGGTTACTGCCAAGTGTGTCAGGCGTGAAACGCGATTGTGATGACCCTCACCTTTCGGTGCTACGGTTACTGCCGGTAAAAGAAACCTGTTAATTAGAGAAAAGTTTCGAGGGAAAATTCAGAGCCTTGTTTGTGTCAATCTCTCTGTTGAATTTGCGGCGGACACATTCTCCGCCTCGAACTGTCCTCTTTTGACACCTCTCTTCCAGCTCAACGTAAACCTTTTCCATCCAGTTCCCTTTTCACCTCGTTTCATGGGATTCATTTCTCGCCGGCAGCCCCCGTCCGAAAGCTATTCATCTCTTTTATTTTATAATTCTCATTCTCTTCCTCGCGGAGCTCTCCGCATTAAATATAGCAAGGTATTTCTCCCTTTTCAACCCCCGTCTCTCTGCTACCCCCTCGAAATACCCTCCAACTTCAACCCTCTCTGGATTACGTTCACCGCTCCCTCTCTCTCTCTCTCCCCCCGTCCTTCTTTGCCCAGACCATTATAATTCTCTCTGGGAGTTTACATTCACACGCCAGACTTGAATACACCCGCAGTTAGAAGAGGAATTAATGCAAATTATTCTACGAGTTTCGTTTGTTGTTTCGTGTTGCTGATGTGTTAACTGTTTTCAATTGAATTTCCAGTTCTGTTTATCCAACTTTTTTTTCTTCTTTTTGTTAAGCCTCTTAATCTTCGAAAGCTAAGTATTGTTATCTTGTCGAGTTGAGAGGATTGAGCGACCTCTGAATTTTGGGCTCCTCTAATCTTGAAACGACACGAATCTTGAAACTGTTGTGTTTCGGCCTTGTTTTGCTGTTCCCTCGCTAAACCGCGTCCAACTTGGGAAATATTAACCCGCAACAAGCACCGAATTACCTTTGGGCTCCAGGTGGTACAGGCGTAGTCGCGATTCTTGAAACTAATCCTCGGACAACTGTGTGCCGTGTGGCGGGTGAGTTGTTGGGTCCTTCTCACGAGAAAACGTTCACGTTGGAAATACGCGGGCCCGTCCATCGCACATTTTAACTAAACTGCGCGTTATACTCGTAAACCATGGGGCAGCTGCTTTTATCAACCCCAATGAAGCATTTTTATTTACAAAATTTACCAAATAGCCGATCCCGTGCATTTGATCAACATCATCAGAGCTGTTTTTGAAAATTCCATATGATTAAAAAATATTGAAAATAAAAATAGAAAACTACTTTTTAGTACGATATTAAAATATAACCTAACGCTCATATTGGGAGTGTAATGAGTAATTGTCAGCGTTGATTATTCTATAAAATAAAGTTGAGACAGAACGGGGATTGTACGTGGAGCTAAGGAAAGTTGTTCGATGCGTCGCGTCAGATATTGCGTTATTATTTTCGGTCCCTTCCATTCGTAGGATTAATGAATTTGTTTAAGTTTAGTTTTGAAAGCAGCGTGCCAAATATAGCGAAGGCATTTGATTTCACGATTCATTGGCTCTCTCATGTCAAGAGTCAATTGCCTGTTTTTTAGTTTCGTCGCCGATAATTCAGACCATTAGATAAACCTCATTAGAAGGAGACCTCTTGTCCAGTTCTTCGCGAGCCTCTTGGCAACGGATGGAAGGAAGGTATCGGTCGAAGAATGCGGTTCGAAGCGCCACTTGAATCTAGTCGCACAAATTTCTTTGGCTCCCGTCCAACTTGTTATGTTCCCACCTCTTTCATCCCGCTCGCTCAGAATTCCCCTTATGTATCCGGAATCCCCCCATACAATACTTTTATTGGAACCGCCGGTTGACTGTCGAACCTTATTTTTAGTCAGCTAAGTGCCTGGGCCCCCTGAAACATCCGGCTGGTTTTGTATAATTATTTTAAACCCGTTCGTCCGTTTGGAATTCTTCGAATTCTTTCGCTTTCGGGGTCTCGTATTTATTCGAAACCTGTCGTACCATCCTCTTCACGTATCTTCGCTTTGTACGAAGTCACACTTCTAACGTATTTTCGAAGTTAATCGGAGCAATGAAGTGTGCCTTTTTTGCCCCAGCGGTGTGTTATGATTGTCAGCATACTGTGCCTTTCTTTCTTCCCTTGATGGTACTGGGAAAACCCTCACAGCGGCCACTACTGCGCCTATTTTGTGGGCTTACATGAGCCCCTCTCGTGTTCCCCCAGTTCTCCCCAGTACGTTCCGACCATTCTCGCTGTAAACGCAAGACAACCTTGAGTTCCGTCCCTGGAACCTACTCCGGCAACAGCTGACCTACACCAAGCACTCCGAGACTCACTGCAGCCAGCCCCTCACACGTACACAGTACATGCTCCGCTGACTCCTGCTCCGTCTCGTAGAATCTTCAATTCTGTACCTCCGACCTACCTCAGTCGACAGTGACCTGTGAACAGGCCACATGCCATCTGTATACTATTCAGAACTCTTAGTAGAGTCAATTTCCCGCATATTTCTTCTTTATATTTCGATAACGCCGAGATTTTCGATAGTTTCACCAACCGCGAACTTTTCGACTATTTTATTGTGCGACACTGACACTAAATTACCGTTGATTGCGCTAAATTCACTCATGTGGAGGGTTATTTGTGCGTAATATTCTAACGAGAACTAAAACGGTGGATGAATCCGCTCTGCTTATATAGAATTGGGGATGTGACATGGTGGTAGCCTGAGACGATTCCGATTCGACTCCGCAATAGACAAGTCGAAACACGTTTAGAAATTATTGCTTGCTATTAAATTCCGAGAATAGAACGCCTGAGGCTATGCAATAAGTGAACACGTCATGCTATTGCATCATATTTTGAAACATCTCAGCTATTAAACATTTCCGAGAATACTACGCAGTAGCCTAAGGCAGCTGCTATTACATCATGCTGATGAGTCATGCCCTTGGACGATCATTCGAACAATCGTCCCACAAGGATGATGTCACGTCTGTCCCTCTTATAGCACAAGTTAGCGTTATTTTACAACACTGCGTTGGTAGCCTATTGGATACAGTGCTCAACTAAGTACGTGAGGTGCTGTGTTCGATCGCAGGGAAGGAATTTTTTTTTTTAAGTGGCGTCATCCAAACACTCTGAAATTTTATTAGGAGGGGGAGGGGATACCCCTACTATAGTACACTCACCAGGAGGCTCATGGGAGGAGGCTGGATGGAAAGGGAGATGGTAAGTACTGTAAGGAGGAGGGAGTACAATAATGTAATTAGTTGGTGTGTGGGTAAGATGGGTCTAGAGGTGGACAACTTCCGGAAATTCATTCAGGAGGGAGGGGGTAAAAGAGGTGTACTACAGTATGATTGGTTAATAATTATGGTGGAGAGTGTAAGGGGGCGGGGTTGAGAGGATAAAAAATGACGTACTACTACGTGATTGGTCGGGGGGCGTGGCCAAAACCTCCTACTATAGTACGAGGCGTGGTTTTCTTCCCCAACTCCAAATTGAGCCAAAACTCCTATATCTGGTTTCTCTTCCCCACATCTCACCTACTGTGCTATACTACTACTGTTCCAACATTCACCAATAGGCCTTGCATATGTCAACAGGCTTCGTCGTTAGTAGTGTTATAAATGGTTTTGTCTTTGGACTATAAACAGGACATTTGAAAATACGTTTACCTCATCAGCCAGAAATATATGAAGATTGCCTGTAGGTTTTTGGCGCACCACACCATGAAGTCTGGCAGTCGGCTACGCCTGAGGTCTTACTGGGTCTTGCACCTCTCCACTTACTTATGTGGATACAGTACATACAATCTGGATGGATGTTGGATAAGGTGCGTGCGGAGGGGCCCGCTTTGTATGTCAGGAAATCAGTTCAGATGAAGTTCAACTTCGATCTTCTATGCAGGGTACCAATCCGTGGAAGATTTAGATGGGAAGGGCCCCTCGCTCGTAATTTATACATAAGACCAGGAGAGACCTAGCAGGTGCAAGAGCTTATGGGCCAGGGAGCCAGATACTACTTGCATGCAGCCCCTCCTGTGTAGGGGCCTCAAACAGAAAATAATGTACATCATATTGGACAGTCACGCAGCCCTCGAGGCCCTATACCAACACGTTGGAATGCCTTACTGGCCTGAAGATCTTAGCAAAGGGTAACGCATTACACTGTGTTGGGTCAACAAACTCGCGAGAAAACGATGTGCGCTTCTCCTCGTGGAGCCTGAGAACTTCATAGGAACCAACAAGAGCCGCTTGATCAAGGAGGTTGGTAAGTGGGAGGAGGGCGGCCTATAGGCAAGTTGTGACCAGCCAAAGCCAGTCAACGTTGTTGATCAGAATCTGCCGGGAGCGAACATGAGAGATCCTCAGTCTTGGGAGAGATAGTGTACAGATGGTATGCGGTCTGTTCACAGGTCTCTGTCTACTAAGGTACCACTTGGCAATGATTGGTAGGTCAGAGGTACAGAATTGCAGATTCTACGAGGTGGAGCTGGAGTTGGAAGAGAGTGTACCGTGTATGTGTGAAGAGCTGGCGGCAGTACGCCTCAGAGTGCTAGAACTTCGTCAGTTGCGCCTGGAGGAAGTTGCAAGGATAGACCTCAAGGTCGTCTTCTGTTTACTGCGAGAATGGTGAGGATGTGTTGGGGACGCCGCATCACAGATGGTCCTCATGACCTGGTGGACGTGAGGGGGCTCAGTGGGGGTTTCCAGTACCTTCAGGGGGGGGACTCGCCGAATGCCACAGCCAACCTTTTAAGTGCTTTGCAGCACTTTATTCTATTTTAACCAAAATTTAATACATATTCTTTTACCCATTTTTTTCAAAAGTAATAAAATCGAAGAACATACAAAAACGTGACTAATCTTTTCAGTTGTCAAAAACAAACTACTCATCCAAAATGGCTGATAGTGCTGACATATAATCAGCACATGTGTACCAACATAAAGTTGTGATAATCGAATGCAAAATTCACCTTTTCTTTTAAACAGACTTTGTACATGGCTCAACAGGTCGTCTGCGTGAAAACATCTCTTTGCGGGGTGTCCCATAAGACAACGTCGGTTGAAAATGACAGAAATCGCCCTGTGGCCCGCCCGCGTTGCCAGCCTCGCGCTTCGTTCTCATTAAAGGTGCATTTCAACTGCCGAGGAAATTAGGCTGAAAGCACTTTCGGCTAATCGCGGTAGACACTCACTGTGACCTACTTACACGTCGTCACTGTGAGCTGCAAATTCTTATTTCGAATTTGAAGCTGTTCAGTTGAAAAGGAATTTCCCTGAGAGCTCTCTTAGTTGTTCGGAGCAGTGACTCACATAAATATCTTAACGCGACCCTCAAAAACTAAATGGTTCTGTAAATCACGCACACAGTTCTGTTTCCTTATCAAAATGACTTTTCTGGAACCTTCACAAGGTTTAAACCTTATTTCAATCGACTGTCATGGAGGTGGCGATTTCGCTGTCATGCAGGAGGCTGGCCACTCGCGCGGCGTCCATCGAACCGAAACCTGTGGAGGTGCGGCAGGTTCTTTCGTCTTAGCCAATCTCCCAGTGGAACATGGTGTCTTTGTTTAACCGCACGAAGGTATGACTACCTGGGGAATCCCGTACAATTTGGGAGTTCTCAGTCTGATTTCCCATTTGATATAACTATTTACTTGGGTGGCAAGTTTCGTAGGGACAGATCAACTGCGAGTACGTTTCTTTGCCACGACTTTCTCAGCAAAACAGTTGAAGTGTTCCTTCAGAGCAGTCGATCTGGTAGGTTTGTCTGCTCTTCCACCAACCGTTGAACCACACACGCAAGACGAGTGACGTGTGAAGTAAAAGTATTTGAAGTTGAGGCTATGGTTGTCGTCTGTGCATGAAGTGTTAAACAGGTTAAAGTTTAACACTTCCCCAGTGGGCTTACCCTCTTCCCTTCCCTCATTCCACTTTTCAGCCATTTCTTGCCAGCTACCCAGTTACACTCGCTCACTCTCAGCTTTCGTCCCTTCATCCTTTCACCTTCCCAGAAGACCCCCCTCCCCACGAGTGAATTACTTCACGTGTAACAGTATAGTCTTCACTCTCACTCTTCTCATTCGTCAACTTCGCCCATACCAAACTTCACTTCACTCTCTCTCTCCCTTTCGTGCATTCAATACCACTCATATTCATTACCCACATGGAGATGTATTATTTGCTAACTTTTTATTTTCGATTTCAGGTGAGCGCAGAATGACGATGTTTGAGTTAAGAAATGGGTGTCCTGTGGTAAGTCTTGTTCGTTCTAAGTAGTACAGTATCTGTTTAGTTTATTATTCATTCTGAATAACACACCCATATTTTCAATAAGAAATATTTTTTTACACCCTCCCCCCCCCCTCAAAAATGAGAGGGTTCTCAGAGGTGTAGGACGGCCTCCACATTGGGAATAGTGAAATCACAGTAACTACAGTGAGCCAACGTCTAATAATTGAAAGAACTGGACAATACAGCGAAAGTAATTGTTTCATCGTTTGCACTCCTTCTCGTCTCAGTCCAACCTCCCATCACGTCGTGTCAATTGCCTGCAGGCACACACAGGCGGCTGGAATATGTAATTGTTGTTGTTCGGTTGTAGTCAGCTGGTGTTTTATATCGTTTACTGGTAGTTTTCGACTTAGAATCGAATGGGACGGGTTTCGAAGGTGTGAAACCACGTCGAGCTGTGCAAGATAATTACACTTAGCGTTTTTTATGAGCTCGCACTTGTTGCCGCAGATATCTTTCGTTTTAACCGGTAATGGAGTTAAGTTACGGTAACTGTGGAATGAAACCGACCTGTGTATTCGGATCATTGTTGCCGGGTCATGGTGGTATCGCTTTTCGGCTCTCGATGGTGGGTCGAATGAAATAAGTCTCAGAGGTGTGCGACTGGTGTACATCGAAAACTGTGAAATTGCCATAAATATTGGGGTGTTCTATTTTTCTTTATTTTTTATTCAAGTTAACACCCCGTTAAAAAGGGGCTCTCAGGGGGTGGGGACCTATCGTCCTATTCTCTCTCTAGGGCTCACACAAAAATAAAAGTAAACTTCTTCAAACAGGAGAAAATAAATTTAATATGAACTGTTTACGATCGAATGCAATTAATGACGGTTTTGTAATTAGATGATTTCGCACCTGCGTCTGGTATCCAATGGGATGCCCAGAATTCAAAGACATAAGTCCGCCCGTTCTATTTTCCTGTGTGGAAAGATGGCGATACGCTGTTCGCTTCAGAGACGGCTTCTCCACTCTCCAGCGTCTAGCCTGCGACTACTTCCTGCGTTTTTCCAACGTTCGAGGTGGCGTTTCCCACTCCCTCGTCTTCCGTGCAAGTACACGAGCCGTGTTCTGGCTCCACAATACACTGAGCCAATGTCTACTAATTGAAAGAACCTTATCGTCTCTACTAGACGGCTTCGCGCACGTTGCCTATGGGCGCCTAAAATATATCAATTTTCGTTCCGTCAGGTCGTGTTTCCTATCGTTTATTGGTAGTTTTCGATGTAGAATCGAATGGGACCGGTCTCGAAGGTGTGAGACCACGTCGAGCTGTGCAATTCAATTCATAAAGTCCGAGTGTACTCTAGGAAATCATGTTACCAAAGGTGCCTAAATGTAAATACTTTAACCGCATTTACATTGTATATCCGTAGTTGAGTTTGGATGTCTGATGCATTTATGAATAGGTCCGTGCAAATCAAAGCACTAATAGGAATCAAGAATTTACTAAGTGTAATAACATATTGTTTGGGTGTTGCTTCGTTTTGCTTAGTATATTCCATTTCTTGGTAGGCACAGGAGGCTTTTTAATCAGGTATCGCTTCCCGTCTCTTCCTAAAATCTAAAATCAATGTTTCCGCACTTCGAATACAAATCCTCCCTTATTTTCAACAATTCTCGCTTGTTATGTCAAGAACGTAGCAGTTCGAGTTGATATTGAGAATTTCCGATACCTCTCTCCGCTGGGTTTCTCAACAAGAAGGAATTCCCAAGATTTCAGATTTTTTTTTTCCACCGGCTCCCATTTTTCTTCGGTCTCGCTCCCTCCGCAAGAATTTTCCGCTATCGGTTATTCCTTTAACTTTTCCGCCTTTTTTTACTTCACTTCTTCCTCGTTCTCTGTCGTAGTTTTCGTTCTGCCCCATTCCGTACGCCGTTTGATAGACTCAGTTACCTGTATCGATCCTCCACCGCCGGTTTGTTGGCCGTTGGGCTCTACACACGACGTTATATAATGACTTTTAGCCAAACCGTTCTACAACGGTATATCGTATTATAGGGTCTACAGAATTGTACTTTTTACTTATTGAGCGCTGGTAGACTTCCAATCAACGTAAAACCCCGTCCACTGCGGTATCGTTTACTAAACGAAGGAACTTGGAAATAGTGTCACCAACTATGCAAGGAGCCGGACTCCAGGTGATACAGAGGTAAAATACCTCTGTTTGAGTATGCTCTGGGCCTGCCGTCTAACATTGGCTATAACCCCGCACAGCTTACTAGCTTCAGAAACTAACATGTGATGGGTGTAAGAAATCGTGAATTTTAATTTGAACAACCGGATACAACTACAAAGGGCGACAGGGGAGTTCAAAGAGTTTATTCACAATTACCGGTTCGGGAAACACAAAATGGAAAAAAAATGATCCGGTACTTGTATAAATCCAACTCGGAATCACGAGTTGGGGAACGCTGAAAGAGCGCGCAAAATCGTTCAAACCCGTTCCGGTGTCTTCCCTGTTGGATGGTCGGGAGTCGCTGTCCTTCACGTCCGAAAGGTGGCGAGATTCCGAACGAGAGGAGAGGAGCGGCGTATAAGATGCCGTAAACGATGCAAATACAAAACGGTTAAAGTAAGTTCGGTAACGAAAAAGAAACGGCATACACGAGATCTCAAAAAGTTGATGGTAGATGATGATGAATAATGATGGAAGAAATTGTAATAATAAAAACGGAAGAGGTTACAACCTCGTTCCCTCCAGTGGTGGGCGGTAGTTGCTGCTGGGAACAGCGCTGTTGGTCATATTTAAGAACAATAGTGTGCTGGAATTTCTTCTGTTCTGTTGACATAACTCTTGATAACTGATAATGGAAAAGTAAACATTAAATACCGGTATCGGGAAAGTGGTGTGGTGGGTGTGAAATGGGAAGGAGTGCTGGATGGTCTTGTTTGGCTGCATGTAAAGTCGGAGTTGGCGATTTGAGTTCCTAACAACCTCGGTCGGGGGTGATACTACATAAGCAATTTATATGAGAGCCACCAGACCTGCTCTCCAGCGCATCCAGTAAATCATGGGGCGTCACTCCAAAAATGATGAATTGGCTCTACAAGGGAATAATAACATCCCGTGTCTCTTGGTGGAAGGCGACAAGCCAGCAATTAAGGGGAAGCTGCGACAGGCTTGCTTTGCTATCACAGGGGCCATGAACACTTGCCCAGTTGCTGCAATAGAAGTCCTTTTGCGTATGTCTTCGCTCCACGTGCACATTCGGAGGACTGCATACCTGGGAGTGTCAAGGCATTAGCGGACCACTAATGTTTCTACCAGGGCTAAGGCAATCCTCTAAGGAAAGATTAGACATTTCGATTTAGAAGAGGTGGCAGTCCTTGCTGTTAACGTTATGCCACAGCGGAAGAACCTTCAGTTGCCATCAACATCTGTATTTACTCATGGGAACAGGTCTGTTTCCTTATTAAATGACTCTCGATGAGGGTTTATCAGCGGTTTCGCTAATATGGAAGAGGCAGGCCCCTGCTGCATCTACCGTACTCTCCCCTGCAGAGGTATGGCAGGTATTTGTTCGTTTGCCGTCTCCCGATGAGAGCTTGTTGGTCATGCGTCACCCCATGGAGGTAACCCCCTTGAGGAATCCCGTACCATCTGGGAGTTCTTAATCTGGTTTCCCCCCTGATCTACTGTGGCAAGCTTCAAAAGAACTGATCAACCGCGTTTCTTAGGCATCACTCATGGGAACAGTGGGGGAGAGGGCTGTGTCAGACTGAGGTGGAGGCAGATGCTGAATGGCAACTGAAAGTTTTTCCCCTCTGGCCTAAAGTTAGCAGCGAGGGTGGCTCCTCATCTCGTGTACTGAGGCAGTGCATAAAGGGTCGAAGGGATGTGGGGTTGGGGCATCGTTGGGCCCAACTTCAGCCTTGTCAAGGCGCTGCGAGAGTACAACACGATATATCAAGTAGAAATTCCAGTTACAAAGATCTGTGCAGAAGAGGTCCAGACGAAAGGACTCGAGGGTAAGCGGATCTACATTTTCTCGGACCGTCAGCTGCCTTAAAGGCCATCACAACCTACACCTTCAGATTTAGGCTGACGTGGGAATGTGTTCAGGCGCTCATTTAGCATTTTTTGTGGTCGCTTGTGATGAGCCAAATCAAATCCTCCATCGTCAGTCCGTAGTGAAAGCTTCTGGGGCTTCTGGTATGCTGCGACTGCCTCCGAGGGGCCAGTAAATTAAGGAGGGGTGGGAAATGGCTATCAGAACGAGGTATAAGAGGAATGCTGATAGCAGGACGTTAACTTTAACTTTCTAAGTAACACTTCTTATTCCCTGCTCACAGTTCTCTGCAGGCTCTCCTTTCAATGTTGCTCAACCCAATCATTTTGCTTTCTTCTTTGCATTACTTTAGTCTGCTTTTTGGTATTCTCTACGTTCTGGCCGCCTTGTGGGGGCTCCTCGTTTTGAACTAGCCTGAATGGAAGCAATGAGCAGGCGGTGAGTCTAACATTTATGATTCTACACGTCTCAACTCATGACGGAGACCCTCGTTTTGATTTAGCACGGCCAGACGCAACGATGTATTTCTGACAGTCTGTGATCTTAAAGACTTTAACTTTATTATTTATTCTGAATGATACACATATGTTTTCGATCATTTAACTTACTTACACCCTACAAACCCCAGCCCCATCCCTCCACCCACCAAGTTGACGCTTTACGTTTCTAGGCGTTGGTTTTCCAAATTTGCAATGTCAGTCTGCTGTCCAGGCCATATTATGCCTTTAAATTGGTATAACCTATCCCTTCATCCGAACAAAATTTCCATTTAGTATGTAGTTGGGTCGGCTACTCGGCAATCCGATCGGACAAAGCTCGCGGTTATTATGGGCAAAACGTGTTTCAAGCAATTTTAAAACGGCGCTCATTACCATCTCACGCTAGTTCGACTCGTCACGTCGTGCCAATTGCCTAGTTTCGCGTAGAATATGGTGGAGGCGTGTTCAGTATCTTTTTTTTCATTCATTAATTTTTATACAGTAAGTACATGGTTATATGTTCGAATGCAACTCCCTCAGGTGAAGAAATCTCGTGCTTGGGGGAGGAGTTTATCTTCATCATACTATTAGGAACACCATAGGTATTTCATTAACATGGAAAATATGGAATATTCTATGCCCCATAAATATGGAATATATTGTAACGGGACGAACCAAACCCTTCGGTTCAGCGGAGGCTCGTCCGGGACGTTTATGCTGACTGGGCACCTCAAATGCCCTGATTCGCTCAAGGCTGCCGTCAGTTGTAACTGAGCCAGTTCCCTCGTTGCCGTTTTGCCCGCGCTTGTGTTTGCTCCCACTCAGTTCCCTGTCTGTGGTGGTAAAACTTCCCCCAATGTAATTGATAATAAAACTCTGTTCCAATTGCATTTGGCTCGATATCGTAATACATCCCGACTCACGTACTAATCCCCCCCTGTAACATTGGCGCCCAACTAGTGGTCGAACTTCCCCTACTTTAGTTCGAGATGCCGGCCACGCAGAAAAACTTGAAGGTTCTCCTAATGCGATGGGAATTTTTGACCCCCACCATCAAGTTTTCTGCCCTACTGCTGTGACCTACTGTCTCGCCCATCATCATGTTCGAACGTTGAACACTGCTTTGCGTTCAATTGACGACGGCTGCTTCGAGGAAAACAGGACAGATGTACTGGAGTTTCTGATCTACATAGAAAGGTATCTAGCATCACAGCAGCATAAACCTACTAGTCAGCGGAAACCTACTGACCGTTCATCTCACAACGAATCCCATCATGCGTCAACATCGACATCTTCCCGCGTGTCTGACCCCGAACGACCTCTCAAACAACAAGTCCGGGGAAACCACGCGCCTTCAAAATGGCCAGGTGAAGACAAAACTCCATCGCCAGAGCCACATCTGCGGCAAACATCATGAGTGAAAAAAAGTGCCTACGTTCCCTCAATTCCAGCTAGGAGGCTCAAAAAACCTGTGTGAACGTGCACAATCTGTGTACAAATTGTCTGGCAGCTTCACACACGCTCAAGAGCTGCCACTCAACGTACACGTGTGAATGCTGTCAACACAGCCATCACACCCTGCCCACCCCATGAGCCAGTACACCTCAAATGGCCCGATTCACTCGAGACTTTGCTGCCGTCAGTTGTAACTGAGCCAGTTCCCTCGTTACTGTGTCGTCCACGCTCGGGTTTCTCCCACTCAGTTCCCTGTCTGTGGTGGTGAAACTTCCCTAAATGTAATTGATAATAAAATTATGTTCCAATTGCATTCGGCTTCTATTGTACTACTTCCCGATTCACCTAGTGCGATACCGCTTACAATATTAACCCCCGTATTGCCTCCTGTCTCGTTAGTTCGACTCGTCATCTCGTGCCAATCGCCTAGCGTCGCATAGAATGTCAATTTTCGTTCCATTGTTGTTAACTAGTAGTTTTTCGACGTTGGATTGAATAGGGCAGATGCTGCGCAAGTGTGATGATTTGCAGCGTTGTCCTGGTTAGAGTGGTTGATCCCAGCATCCAACCCAACCTTCAACTCTCTTCTCTCCCTCTTTCTTCCTTTCTTAACTGTGGGTTGGGGCTCTTTCCCTCATGTTAGCAATAACTGGTAATTGGGTAACTTCATCCTTTGATTATTCTCTCACCAGTTTGAGTCGCTCCCGCCGTATCCTAAAATCGTTTTAGCTGAAGTAAAGCGATAACAGCCCACTCACTTATCATTTACATCTTTTTTGACCCCATTATTTATATATTGTATGAATTGCTAACGTAATTCGTGCGCAATGAAATATTACCGGTGGGGAAATTAGGAAGGTTTCCCGGATCGCTCTAGCAGTGTTGTCGCATTCCTTAGATCTGCCTTCCATCAATCTACCGAAGCGGGAGTGCGACACACCCTACCGTAATTAATGCCGCTTCCTAATGGCTTCGAGCACTTTGAACTCTGAGATTACCCAGACGCTATTTTCCGTTCGCTGGAAGGTCCCATAAAATCGAAGTGTGGCTCTGTAATATCTTCGTTTTCCTCCGAACATTCAGTTGTGAGACATTTTTCAATGGCGTTTAGCGATAAGATTAATCCGAATGCTTCCCCTTCCTCCGAAAATCGGAAGTTTGGAAACTCGGTAATTGAGCAATTTCCGCGAAATAGGTTGGCGCAAAGTAGCGAAGCGATTCGTTCTAATGATTGGGTTCGCAACTTGGAGCTAAGCGTTCGTTGAGATTTAGTTGGGCTGTTTTCTGGGTTTGTTGCGTTTATATTCCGAGTGAGTATGAAATAGCGTCGTTATAAAAGCATTCTCGTGTGTATCGTCATACGTATTCGCTCAATTTTTTGTTTCTCCTCTGGAAATCACTCCGCAACCCCCGCCAACTTCCCTTCAAACGTATTCAACTTCACGGTATTTCACGAAGTGATTGATCATCAACCTTTCGTCGATTGATTCATCATTTAGACATCCCCGAAGAAAAAACTCCCTACCCTCTTCCGTTCCAACGTGTTCGACGTCGATTCGAGCGATGCGCTCAAACGAATATGCTCCGTATATTCAGGCTGTCGGCCTCTACATTTCATTCGCTGTCGAATACGGTTCGTTCGATCCGCGCTGCTCACAATATGTGTGTATATATATAGTCAACATCGGGGAGCTATGAAGAAGAGGAAAATGGGATCAATGGAGTTTTCGACTGTTCAGGTGCGCTGATGGTCTCTGTAAAGCGCGTATTGGAAAAAGGGAGCTGCTCGTCGATTCTAAAGGGTTAATTTAGGCTGCATAGTCCACTCGAAATCACGAGGGAGTGAAAAGTGGCGCGATGCTAATTTCAAATGAGTTTTGCCCTTTTGCAAATTACTGTGTGAGCTGCAATTATTAGCGCCTCGCTTCTGAATTTTGTTTAAAACGCCAGGCCTGGGTTCGCAATGTAGAGCTGTGGGGCAGTATAGTTTTATGCGTTTTGGACGGTCAAGAGTTGTGAAACGCAACTGTAATATCGAGAATGTGTTGAAACCTTATTTCTTCGTCTCATGCCAGAAACTATTGAGTGGCATTACTGACATTCGATGACACGCTGTATTCGACCAAATTCAATTTTACTGCGGAAAGTATGGCAACGTCCGTAATCACGTTTTTGGTTTATTATTCATTCTGAAATTTTTCACAACCCCCCCTCAAAATTTTTGATACTTCACGTTTCAAGACATGGGGGTTCCAAATCTGCAATGTCCGTCCGCCGTCGCCTGTCCCCCGTCCACTGTCCCCCATCCGCCGTCCGGGCCGTTTTGTGCCTTTAACGTGGTCTAAAAAATTCGTTCTTTCGCACAAAAATCCCATTTGGTATCTAGTTGTGCCCGCCGTCTCGGCAATCCGATCGGACGAAGCCCATGGTTGTTATGGGTAAGAAATGGTTAAAAAATTAACGAAACGCAGTATAATCGCAAATAAGCCGTGTTTCGTATCGTTTTCAAGGCCCGCTCGACTCGCAGCGCCCTTTGGACTCGCAACTTCCTGCCAGTTGCCATGAGAGGGCTCACTGGAAGCCCTCGTCCCACCCCTCCATCGGATCAGACGCGCCGGGGGAATATTTTTAATTTCCGTAGTTCCATTGTAGTCAAGTCATGTTTCATATGGTTTACTAGTATTCGATGTTGAATCGAATGGGATGGGGGAGCAGTAATACTAGGTCAAGCTGTTCATGAGAATAATAAACTATTGTGTAATAATTTGCAGGGTTTTTACTTTCCTTGGCTCTACAAAGTAGAAACGAAAGTTATGTAATCGGCTGAAAAAAAAATGTTCTCTTCCCCCTGCACCAGTCCTCCCATTTGTCAACCTCTCTACGTAGTTAGCTCCTGGTAGTCCCAACAAAGGGCTCAGGGCCAATGGGGATCTGCGCTGATCCCTTCTTAGCCAACCTATCAGCCTGTTCGTTTCCCTCTATACACTGATGCCCTGGTACCCAACCCAGTGTTACACTGTTGTCCTCAGCCAGAGCCTTCAGTCCAGTCAGACACTCCCACACCTGCCATGATGTAAGACAGTATGAGGCTAAGGCCATGAGAGTGGCCTGACTGTCCACCATGATGAACCCCAATGGGCTCGCCGCTATGATTCTCGGCCCAAAGATGCCTGCCCCTGCAAGGCCACACTGCACCGAGCCATCAGTGTAGTATTCCAGGGCCCCAGCTTCGAAAGCGGGAACTCCCCCTTCCCACCTGGATCGCTCATGAATGAGTATCCGAAAGGGTAGCACGAAGTTGAACCTTACGGGCATTGAGTCTAACACATGCAGTGCGGGCCCCCCCACCTTCACCTAGTCAAGGATCACATGGCAGGAACTCCTCCACCCTCCGCGTGATCATACCCAACTCCAGCATATGCACCGCCTGGAGGGACGCCGTCCTTTCAACATGTATGTGGAGTGGAGCAACAAGCCGTAGGGCATGTTGTCATACAGCCTGTTATGGCCAGACACGCCCTACGCTGCAGTTTATTTAGCTGCATCTGCACTGTTTTGTTTTCCACCCTGGTCCACCAAACCAGGGCTCCATAGGTGACCGCAGTGTACAGCCACCGGATCATCCCCGGCCTCAGCCCTCATGTCTTCCCCACCATTCTCTGAGCTGCCCACATCACCACTGACGCCCACTGTAAGGCTTTTTTCACGTGTGTGGCCCAAGTGAGCTTCCCATCAAGGAAAACTCCCAGGTACTTGATCTCATGCTGGATCTTCACCGCCTTGCCACCCAGCCTGAGTTCCCGCGGTGCAAGGCTGCACCTTCTGGTGAACGGGACCAGGCTCGTTTTGTCTGGATTGACAAACAGTCCTTGCCCATTGCACCATCTCTGTAGGGTATTCAGTTCATTCTGCATGCATTCACTGATTACACTCGCGAATTTACCCCTGACTGTAGTTACCAGGTCATCCGTTTATCCTATCGCCTTGTAGCCTCCTCCTCCAACAGCTCGAGAAGGGTGTCAACTACCAGTAACCAGTGGAGAGGGGAGAGCACCCCCCCTCCCTGCGGGCACCCCTTGGTGGGCACCACAGAGAGTGTCTCCCCCCCCCCCCAACACTCCGAAAAGACCACCCTGCTACTCAGCATCTCCTTGGTCCGAGAGATTAGGTAAGGATCTGGTAAAGATGGTGCCATAGAGTCTGATAAAGCCTATAGAGTGGTTTTTATAGGAGTGCGAAAAATCCACATTTCCGGGTAACTTTGCCGCCTGAATCCCCCTCACCCCCCTACCAATCATTCCAGTTGACTTAATTAGGTAGTAATTTTATCAACGTGCTTTAAAAAAAATCGTTCATCACGTACTTTTCATCTGCCGGCCGTGGAAATTTACAAAATTCAGAAGTATTGTCACAAATTAGGAAAATATCGTATTCCGAACTTTGATATCAAATAGTGCCGCGCGGGAGAGTCGAGACATGTATTTTCGACCAGTATTTGTCGCCCTAACTGCCCTGTTAATTTTATCGAGCGTAATAATGGAATATATATGTGGACGAATAACTATGAAGTTATTTACCAGAAATTGACCGTCTTGCGGTTCACTCTATTTTGAAAGTCGGCGGTATTTTGACCACTGCAGTAATTTTTGACTATATTTTTGTGGTACATGGACGCCGTAGATGAGCGGTGACATTATTCGATGGATTATAAGAAGTGGCGGAGATACAGGGAGTTCCGTGGCCCGATATACGTTTTTATTGCGAATTTAGCATTTTCTCGGCTGTTCTTCACATATGTATATGTTCCTGAGCAAGTATGACGACTATTTAAAATTGTATACACCTAGGAATGATTCTATGAAACGTATTTTGGTCAAGAGGAACCATTCGCGACTAGTTAATTGAAGTCGGCAGTCAGACGTTGCCACAATCAATGTGACTCAGGGGAGTTTAGATTTATTTTAAAAGGTATTTAAAGGTTTAAAGTATTTAAAAATCAACTTCGTAGCAGTGGAGGAACGTTGACCCTTTGATCGTTTCGAGTTGCGATTAGACAGAATCCTGCGACGACTTGCCGCTCCAGTTTTCCCTTTCCCTTCTCCTTAAACTCGCCAATTCAAAAGGTGCCAAAGGAGTTTCGTGATTCGACTGCTAATTGCGCGATTTCTCCTTTCCCTCCCGTCCAAATCAACGCCTTAACGTCGAATTCTCAGCATTGAGTTTTCATTTGCCGAATGAAGAAGTAATTCATTTTCTTTTATTTCAATACAAAAAAAGTGGGCTAATTGAGTACTACATTTTCAATCACCCAAATTTTCCTTATGAATCGGTAATTTATTTGCATTGACGGTAATTTGGTTTAGGCTAATTTTCATTGAAAATGATATAACGGCGAACGTAATCGCGGAACGGAAATGAATTGAAACGTGTGCAATAAAAAGTGAGACTGTTCGAAAAAACTTTCTTGCGTAGGTTTATAAATGAGTATGGATGTATATATTGTGTGTGCGTGTCTTGAAACGAATTCTAAAAGCTGTACTGTAGAAACCATCAAAATCGTTTAACCTTCAGTCCAGTTCCAAATGTTTAAATTCGCTTTTTTCGTGAAAAATACGCAATTAATTAAGAACAAGGGCATTCATAATGCAATTCTTCATTCGAAGTTTTGGCCCTCGCTTCAGGCAATTTACGGACACAGTTCGGGATGATATCTTAGACAAAAATAGAGGCGAATAAAATCCTTGGACTGTATTAATGAAACGTAGAAAATATAGAATCAACGGCAATATTAAAGGAGCTCTAACGAATCGCAACAAAATAAAGCTGCGGCGCACTAATAAGCTATGGACGTATAAACTGAAAACTGTGGATCGTGGAGTGGGTTAATGGCCCTTGCATTCAAACGGCGACTTAGAATTTGAGATAACTCAGTCGGTAAAGAAAGGGAATTGGGGCTCTTGAAGCTGAGTTGAATTGGATTTAGAAACAATTGGGGGTGGAGTTGCTCAATTGTAATAAGTATGGGATATCTCGTGGTTGCGAAACTGCAGAAGGCTCGGAGAAGAATGGCAATCGCGTTGACGCGGGTGGCGAGAGACAGGCGAGAACTAATGGCAGCAACAAGTCTCAGGTTTATAGTTGATCGGCCAGATCCTTCCCTAACCTTGACCTTTGAGCGTCAACCGACACGATTCCAAGTCGTCTTTCGTCAACATCCATTTTCTATTGTTGCTCGGCTAGTGAGTGATGCGTTGAAGAGAAGGGGCTAGATCTGACGAATACGGTTGTTGGGTTAGGAGTTCCCCACCAAGCGAGGAAATCGTTTTTTTGACTCATGGTTGGTGGCTGAACGTGCAGGAGCGTTGTCGTGACACAGAATGACTTTGCCGTGTCTTTGCGCATCTGCGCTTCTCCCAGTTCTTCGTAGAGGCCACTAAAAGCCACTTGAATAGGGAGATTGGCAGGTGGGAGGAGAAGTGCATGGCTGCCTATAGGTGAGATGTACCAGGCCGAAGGCAGTCAAGGTTGTTCATTACTCTCCAGGGAGCGGCGAACCAGGGGTGATTCAGCTGCGGCTGGATGAGGTTGTAGGGGTGCACCACAAGGTTGTTCGGTGTTTTGTGTGAGAATGGTGGGGATGTAATGAGGACGTCGCATCACGGTACGCCAGCTCTATGGGAGCTGGGGGTGGAACTTGAAGACATGAGTTGGCTCATGTGTAACCTCACTAGGCCCATTAAAGGGCGCAGTGGAGGTTTTCCCAGTTGCCTCAAATTAATAAAGAAAGAAGAAAAAAAAAATCGCTTTCTAGGTATTCCTTGTGCGTTTGATGACGATTTTGTGAAACTGGTGTCAGTGCATGAGATATTATGGGTTCCTGACCATCGCTGCTATTTACTCTCAGTCGATGTACTTCCCCGAGTTCTTGCATTCATTGGGGTTCGCTGTAACCCCCCTCATCACTTAATTTCTCACCCATCACCTTGACACATCATCGCTTCTCAAGGTGCTCCAGTTTGTTCACACAGTCACTTACCAGTTTGTGCTCGAACCTCCCAACACTCCACGAAGGTTGGTTGACTCTGTTCATTCTTACTCATTACAACGAACTAACCAGTCATCTAACGATCAGTCGAGATTAACATAGAATGAAGGCATTTTATTGGATTTCTAACTCTAATGACCCATTACGTTCATCTTCACCTTCGCTATGGTCCTTTTCTTTTTACTATTGTCTCCATCATGTGCTGCTCTTTCCAAGTTGTCTCAACCCGTACTTCTTCAACTTTCGTGCCTGCTCTCACCTATGTCTGTACTTCCGCCGTGAGTGAAGTCAAGTTATTTTAAACAACGCCATTGCTATCGAATCGCTCATTGTGGAGCTCACAGCGCTAGTTCTCTTGCAGAATCAACTCACTATCCTGTTCACTCGTAGAATCGAATTGTGCGTATTGCTATAGCCGTTATCTCTTCCCTTATGAAATCCACGCGTTTGCCGTTTCATTATTTGCACAAACTGTGCAAGGGGATGAAGGCGTGGTGGTGAGGGGGGTGGGAGGGGATTTATATTTTTCCCCTAAAGAAAATCTCGTGGGAGAGCCGACCTCAGCGTGGAATTCGATTTCAGGCCTCTGGCTTCCTAAAAGTAACAAAATAACCGCAAAACCCAGAAAGTAATCATCGACTGCGCTTTAACGAGGTTATAAAGTCATTAACTTTCGAACAGTTATTTCCTCCCCAGATCTCATCTGAACGGAATCCGCTGCCAACTTTTATTTTTCGCCATTCATTTTCACGACTCTCTCGACGCAGTTTAGCCACTAAGTAGGCGATGGCCGTTTTGATTGCACATTTAGCCGCTTATCGTTTTTCCCCTTCGCCCCGGGAAAAACTAGCGCTTATTTTTCATACCCGCCGTGAAAGCTTTCTTAATGCGTTTGTCGAAGTTTCTTTTATTAATCTGAGTGAGGGCGTAAATGTTATCGCTACAGCGACTTTCAACAAAGTGTCGCCAACGAGATCATTAATCGTCAACTCCGCCCTCTTTCCGGCGTCCATTATTTTATTGGATGTATTGATTCGGGACTGAGGTGATATGTTTTCTGCGAATCTTCTCTTCCCACCGGAGTCTCTCTCTCTCACGCCGCTGATGGAGCGTCGAGTCTGAGAAATGAATGCGCGCGGGCGAATTGCTTGGAAAACCGAATGGCCGCGGAGTTGGGAGCAAATGTTGGTTATCGCGATGGAAGAAACTTAGTTTTGCTACTGTAACTTTGTTGTTGTCTCGTCTCCGAAGTTTTGTGAAGTTTACGGAACTGCTTTGCGAACTTTTAAAGTGTCACTTTGCACTTCAACTGTCCTGAAATCAACTGCGCTTTGCTATTTAAATATTGAAGCATTGACTTCGAACTAAAACCTCCAAATCTCGGTGTATTGCAATAACATAACACTACTGGAATCGCTGAATTGCAAAATTTTTGCTGGTCTAAACCCGAAGGATTGTATAGCAATTTGAAAATATCAGGTGGGCCGCATCACACAACTTTCCTTAGCTCTACGTCAATTCATGTGTGTTCGTGGCTTATTCCACTTACTCAATTTATTTTCATCTCAGTTCACTTGAAACATCACTTGACGGCATCGGAAAGTGGTAGCCCTTACACATCCGGAATTTATTGTGCTCCTTCTACTCTTGACTCGACCATTATTGAGCGATTGGTGCACAGAGAATTAATGAGGGTGCACGCCCGATTTTTGTGTGGATAGGATAATAATAATTTTTCCACAGTTATCGGGCCAAAACGTTTAAAAATCGTAGTAAATGAAACAGGGGTAGTTGAAATTCCGGAATTTCTGGAGCAGCCCCTGTATATTTTATGAGACTCATCGTATAGCTACTTGATTGGAGTACCACCTGAATTTTTCTGAAAAAGCTAGTAACGTTTGAGCGGGGTTTACTATGAAAACATTATGCTAAACTCGATTTACGTCAAAATGTTTCGTAATTTATTGGGGTGCTTCCGTCATTCTCCGAGAAATGAGAATTTTACGGTATCTTCGTATCATTTGTTGCTATCTATAGCATTTTCACGTCAAATTGGAGGTTTTCAGCGGAAGCGCCTACAGTTCTGGAATTTGTTGTGCTGCTCGTACTCGTTGCAGGACCATTATTGAGCAATCGGTATACAGATAATTAATGAGGCTGTTAACACGAATTTTTCGAAGGAGGATAGTAATTACTTTTGCAGAGTTATTGGGTAAAACCTTTTACAACTGGTAGTAAGCGAAAAGGGGGTTCAGGAGAGAGAGAGAGAGAGAGAGAGAAGAGAGAGAAATATTTTTATTCATAGTAACTGACACAAAGAAATATTTAATACATCATGTGTTGACCATGGATTAGCCGAAATAGGCTAGGCCTGTTCTTCGGCTAGAGTTGTACGAGTATACTTGATTTATGTTATTCGCCTAAGTTACTCATGTATTTAATTTTCTGTTGTACAGCAGTTCCACTCTCTTAACGTTAAACATAATATATAAGTATGGAGCCTGCTTGGAGGAAACTCCTCGCGATGAAAAGAAAAAGATTTTTAACAATAAATTCGACTTCGCAGTTGATCAAGATCAGCTTGCCCTAAATTTATTAGCCAAGACGAAATCACATTTTTGAATTTGGTGCGGGTTAGGTGATGAGGAAATTTGATATACTGGGGGGATCTGTTATAAATATTCACCAAATTGTGCCAGGGTGAGCGAATTGTGGCGCTCAAGCGAACTCGAGGAGGAATGATCATTCCTGACTCACTAAAGCGAGTAAAATAAGACATCTCACCATCAATGGGTCTAAGAATCACATCAGGGTGTTTGTGGTAGTAGTGTGTGGTTTGTGGTTTTGAGGAATTTCTGGAGTGAGCCCCAAGTATCTCATGAGCGTTTTTAAACACTCACCCTTTAGGTATTGGATTGGACGACTGTGCTGACTGACTCCTATTAGAGGCAAGCGGTTGATCGTGGTATAGTGATTCAGACAGACGATTCATAATCCTCGACGTAAGTTGAGGATTGTGGATCGAATCTCCGGCGCGATTGCCGTAATTTTTGCCTGAGTCAGCAGCCCTTCAAAAGCATTTCCAAACTTCCTCCTCAGTACATTGGCGCCCAATTATTACGAGGTGAAGAAATTTGGAGATGCTTTTGAAGAGCTGCTGACTCAGGCAAAAATTACGTCAATCGCCTGTCTTGACCACTAGACCACGATCAACCGGTTGCCTTTAATAGGAGTCAGTCAGCACATCTCCCCCCTCGTCTTTTAACCGCTGCTCCTGGAGCGGACTCTTTTTAAGGAAAGAATTTACGAGAGTTGAGCGAATCCCCGGAAAATCCGATCTTTGATTCGAGAAGAAAGCTAAAAGGAAAGTCTTCTTTCTTTTGCATTGTAGTAGGCGCGTCGCCCATTTTACCTTCCTTCACGCTGGAACTTTCACAGCGTCAGCGAATCCCGGACCCGAGAACTCGTCTCATTATTTTCTCTCTTAATTTTTTAATTTCTCTCTCTGGGCCGCTTCGTTTTCTTGGAAAGAAGAAAACCACTAGTTGGGCGCCATTTGTTACGAAGTAGTTTGGAGATGCTTTTGAAGAGCTGCTGACTCAGGCAAAAATTGCGCCGGAGATTCGATCCACAATCCTCAACTTACGTCGAGAATTGTGAACCGTCTGTCTTGACCACTAGACCACGATCAACCGGTTGCCTTTAATAGGAGTCAGTCAGCACACGACCACGGCAATTTGTTTCAACATTCGACTACATTCCAGCGGAGTGAAAAAGGAAAAAACCGCGGTAAAAACGCTTTTCGTCGAAAATTTTGATAATTTATTGTGCTGCTCTCGTCATTTTCCCACAAATGGGGATTGTATGGTATAATTGTCTTATTGAGAGCTATCTGTATAGAAAATTTAATCAAAATCGTTAAAGCCGTTTTCGAGAAAAAAAATTTGGTGTTTTGATCACTATGAGAACTATAATTAACTTTGGGTGGATTTTGCCCATACCCTCATTTTTGCGTCCCATGGTAACCTGTAGGCTTGACATCAAATTTCAGCTGATTTGGTACGGCGATTCTCTCTAAAAACCGCGCTAAAATCGATTTCGTCGAAATTTTTGGTAATTTATTGTGCTGCTCTCGTCATTTCTCATAGATGGGAATTTTATGGTATAGTTGCCATATTGGGAGCTATCAATATAAACAATTTAATCAAAATCATCACCTCCGTTTTTGAGAAAAAAAAAGTTTGATGTTTTGATCACTATGATAACTATGATTAAGTTTCGGTGGATTTTGCTCATACCTTTATTTTGGCGTCCCATAGTAACCTGCGGGCTAGATATCAAGTATGAGTGGATTTGGTACTGTGATTCTCTCTAAAAATCGTTCACAGACACACAGACCATTTTCCCAAATAGTGTTTTTCGGACTCAAGGGGGTCTGAAACGTAAAGATCTGAAAAGAACTCAGAAAATTTTTTTCAGCCCATTACATAACTTTCCTTTCCACTTTGTAGAGCCAGGGAAAGTAAAAATAAAGCAAGTCGTAACTAACGGCGGCAATTAGAGACTTTAGAATGAGGCGAATCAACAGGTACCTTCAAAAGAATGGCGTTTGGAAGGGACGGATGGAATGTCGTCATGTTGTGTTGCGCGGAGTAGGTATTTTCAGAATCACCGGGTGTTTCCGCCTTCCACGCGGGCTAGCGTTGCGGCGTTTAAAACTAATGTGAAACGAACCATTTCCGTCAACCTCCAATTTGAAATGGAAAGCCTCCAATTTGACGTGAAAATGCTATATACAATAAATTCAATCAAAATCGTTACAGCCGTTTTTGAGAAAAAAAATTTAGTGCATTGACTACCATGATAACTATAGTTAGTTTCGGGCGGATGTTGCCCCTTTCCTTATTTTGGCGTTCCATGTTGACCTGCAGGGTAGATAGCAAGTTTGTGCTGGTTTGGTTCTGCCGTTTGTTCTCAATCTGAAGAGAACTTTTTTTCTTTGAATTGGGGGACAAAAACCTAGACCCACGCATCACACAATGTTCCTCAATCCCACGTTCTGCTATTATTGTCTCTCAAGCAACTAATTCAATCGCGTTGTCGCGGTTATTACGTGTTCAGCTCAGATCCGGCGGGAAAGCCCCCGGGTGTGGGTTATTTCCTCACCTCACGGGAGTTCAATTAGACTCTCCAGCTAACAAAAGGCTTTTCGGATACTTCCAGAGTCGACAAAATGTTCATTCCTACTCGCCACCCTCCAGGTTCGACTCAAAAAACCAGTTCATTTATTTCTTTATTTCTTTCCCTAACCCCAGCTTCCCTTCTTGTGCGCCCAACGCGTGGAGTAAACAGAGCAATTATGAGAATTGTTGATTTGTTGACACAAGACGCTGTTGATTGATGACAAAACGTTTTAGATTCAGATTCGAATGTTGTCGTGATGATAAGAGTGATTTTTCCCCCTTCGAAACGCTCATTTCTCACAACCGCACGCTCCAAATCTCGGACTAACGTCCCCAGAACCCTAAATAGAACTTATCCGGGGTTTGTCAAAAGCGACGAGCTCAGAGACGATGGCAGAATGGCACTACGAGAATAAAACGGTCGGAATAAATCCCGCGGATTCTTGTGTATATCCCGCTCCTTCATTTTCTTCTCCGTAGCCCTCGAGTACGAGATGCATATTTCATGACCGGCTCGCTCCTATTCGAACTACTTTCCTTCGGAAACCGTTGAAGAGAGCGAATTCTCGTCTCGTATGATACGTGTCTGAGCGGAGCGTCATTCTTCAAATCTGACGAAGTAGTAGTCTTTTAGAAGAGTACTCGACCGAAAATCGCGTTATGTTGACGCGGCATAATAATAACGTTCCTTAGCGCGGATTTGGAGGTTTGAGAAACATCAACGCGTTGGCTACAGATTGCAATATATTCATCTAGCGCCTCAACTCCGGCGTTCAGATCGATATGTCACAAATTATAAACCCTTTATCGCGGCCATTGTACTCGCTGAACAGTCCCTACAATAGATAGACCAGATAACTCTGGAAAAATTGTCATTTACATCATTGCACAGACTAAAATGTCTCTAATTAACTATAATCCATTTAAAAATGCACGCAATTGACTGAGGAAATACCTTATTTCTGTATCTTCGACGCAGGAACATGTGACATAAATAAGGAATTATAATAGAGTGATCATGGACAGCTGATTCTATCTAAAATGTGGTGTCATCAATTCTCTGTCTAGCAATTGCTGAATAATAGTCCGGGAATGAGTACGAGCAGCACAATATATTCCGGAACGTAAGGTTCGTTTTACCAAGCTCAAGTGAACTGAATGAAAAATACGTAGAATTATTATCAAATGTCATGAAAACCTAATGGGGAAAGAAGCCAGTCTATTCTTCGAGCCTGCCAGCTCGTTGGGGAGAAAAGAAGGTCTTCCCCACCCGCTCCCCCATCACGATATCTAATTATTAATGAGCGCAGTGTATGTGAGTGCCTTTACCAATTTTCAATGGTTGGCAGGAGCGTTACGTGGGGGAGGCTTCCAGGCCTCCAGTTTACAGCGTCTGTTTGCCCATGCTTAAGCAAACGTGGAGAATCTACGCATGCCCGCCCTTGTTAGTAGGAAGTCAACTACGTTCTATGCAGGGAGTCGTGTTCTTGCTCGCACATGTTGGTAGACCGGGCAAGCAAACGGTATGTGTGGTGCGGCTTCCACCGCAGCTTGTTCACTCGGGCAATCACTAGAAGTTCTTCGTTTGAAGTGGAGTCGTCCGTTGAATGCTCCGGGGCCTGATGATAGTTGTACTACCGCGAAGGTGGAATGCCACCACTACATTTGTACTTTCTGACCCACGGTAGCGTGCGCTGTGCGCCATTCGTGGGCGAGTTTGAGTTCGAGCTCATGTAGCATTGCTGGGACTTCGGATGGCATGGCCCCTTAGTACTGGGCCGGTAATCCGTTCTTGATGTAGGATTCTACAACTGTGAGGTCCATTGGTGGTTTGCCCGCGAGAATTTGTAATGCCATGTGTGAGGTGGCCCTCCAAGCTGGTAGAATGGCTAGCAGGATGTCACGCTTAATAGTTTTGGCTCTTTGTCTACAAGGGCGTCCTGGCAGGCCTCGGGTGGTAAATTCCCCTTGGGACAGCTCTGGACGCCTTGGTTAGTTTGTTGTTGGTTGCCCTACAGTATGAGTTATTTGGTTTGCATTTTGGATTGTTTTTATTGCCAATTTGTTAATTTTTAGGGACTGTCCGGACCACCGGGCATTAAGAAAGCCCTGAGAAACGGGTCCCGGGAGTCCACTTATGTGCAGGAGGGCTCTAGGCCAGCTGGGGGCTTCGCTCCCCTCAGCTAGCAGGTGTAAATGGGGTATGAGAGAGGAAGGAGTGGGAGTGGTGACTAGGAGGGAATCTAAAACCCCGACGGGACGGAAAACTGGCATTTTTAGGGGCCAGATTCCCATCCAGCTGCTGGGCGCAGCTGGTTGGGGGGGGGGGGTCCTTACGTACCAGGGACCTGGGGCAGTCCAAACCCTTCCAAGATGGGCGCAAGTCCAGGCGGGCTAGTGACCATTCCAGCCTTAAGGGATATTTATCCCGAAATGGTAGTGCGGGGGTGCACAGCCTGCAGCAAAAGCCGGTGCACCATGGGTAAGGTCTACGTAAGGTGGATGCCTCAGCAGGACTTTATCGTAAAGGTGGAGTAATCTGCTGCTCCCTAGAAACCCAGCAATGGGGTTCTGTAGATATCGCAGTGGTCGGGGTTGACTGAAAGTAGTCCCTGTCCCAGTCCCTTATTTTTCATTTTTCCTGACGGGGCGGATGAAGGTTAGACCTGAAAAGCTCACGCTGCCTCCACACACCTCTATATCAGAACGTAAATAGCTGTGATGGACCAAAGAATATTGCTGCTGCATATTGCACGATGAACAGGAAGAGTACTCGATAATATAGGAATTGGGAGTGGTACAATGCCCCCCATGTGGGTCCTGAGAGTGACCTGGCGTGTACCATGAGAGCTGAGCATTTCGTCCAGATGTTCTGTTGGGCGACTCCATGGGCAAAAGACGATGCTCAGATACTTTGCCACGGTGGTGTTGGTTACACTTAAACTTGGAGCCAATTCTATCGTGTGGGAGGGCATTGAGACTATGTTCTCGGAGCAGGGGCCTGAAGCCTGTTGTGATGACGCCAGTCATTGATGAGTCGGGCTGCCCTTTGAACGTGAAGTCTTACCACTACGAGATTGTCTCCTCCAACCACGCCGACGATGTCATTCACATATGCTACGGGGTCCTAGCCATTGGCCTGAAGGAGAAGTAGTAAGGGAGTCGATGAGAATAGCCCATAGGATTGTTGACAACACCGCTCCCTGTCTGTTATCAAAGAAGCTTGATAGAACATGGTATAGGTTTGGTGGGAGTGTGAGCCGTGTACATCTAAAGAAAGTGTGTGATGAGGTGCACTTGTTATTTAAAGTGTTATTCGTTACTTGTTCATTACACGCAATCGTTTGGTTGTTCGTCTTCGCAATGAGAAATTCAATGAATTGTTCATCACTCGGTCACCTTTGTACATCCTCCCACAGACATCGTATCATCCTTGAGACGATTGGGCTCGAAAATTAGGATATAATACTCGTAAGAGACTTCATAAAAAGTCAACCAAAAAATATCTCTTTAACTTTCCCGTTTGCCTTCCCGTGGAACTAAATTAAGAACTCACAAGCAATAGCCGTGTTCGCTCGAGATATATTAAGGCAAAAACCAATCATTCGATCCTTAATTCCCAAGAATTACGCCAGAGATTCAATTAAGTGTGCGGCGGAGGGGGTGGGGGGATTATTCGTGGATTTTCTAAAAGCTCCGCGACCTCCCCATTCAACCCTCAATAAATAAAACGGAACGACTCGCCAACTTGAGATTTGAATGGGAGTTCTCCTGCTGGAAAACCCTTTTGCTTTGAGAATCGAATTTGCTCACTTTTGAAGATTACCGAGGAAAGGGGGGGGGGGACTTGAAAGCTCGGGAAGCATGATTTAGTTCTGTCATATTATGCTGGAAACCAAATAGCGGCAACTGTTTTTGCTTCTACGTTCCGTTTTGTAACGTTTCTCTTTATCACACAAAGGCTAAGCCCGAGTGGTTAATTGTGATTAAACCAAACCAACCGGATCCGTTTTACCTTGAAACGTTGAGAATTCAAGGTTGGAGGTTCAAGTATTTGCTAGTACGCCCCATCTCTATTTTTCTTTCCGCTATTTGTCTAGCAGTGTTTATTGGCTTCGAAAATAAATTCATACAGCTGTATCACCAGAACAATGAACTAACTTATATGACGTGTGTGTAGCCTGTGTCTGGGCTACGCTCAATCTGACGCCTGTTAATAAACGAAAGAGAAAGTAAACTAAAACTGAAAAATGTGAGAAATAAACGGCAAAATTAAAAGTAAAAGTGGACTGTATTAATATAAGTGCGCAGTGGTATCATGGACGCTAAAGAAAAGGTAACTAAGAGCTCTGTACAGGCAAAATTAAAGAAAAAAGGAATAATGCAAAGGAATAAAGTATTGAGTATGGGGTAAAATAAATTATTCTGGAACTAAAGAAAATCAATATGGAATAGTCTGACCAGGACTTCTGGTAGGAGACGAATGAAGCTGAGGGGGATCCTGTTTGTCTTCTCGTCGCTTTCGGGTTTTCCTGGAGGAATACGAACAAAGTATTTAATAGGAATCTAGCCCCACTTGGCGAGTGATATACCGAGAGTGTCAGGGTTGAATGGCACATTACCTTGTCCAAAATGTCCTGTAATTATGGCTATCCTGAGAAGCCTTCGGATCCAGAGACCCTGAAATAGAGAGAATGAGAACGGTTGAGGTACAGGAATTCGGCAATGAGGCTGGGGCTGTGGGGATGTGACCAACGATTTTATGCGAGTTGCGCGTTGTTGGGGATTGGAGACCTTGAGGAGCTTAGTTGGGGTCACCAAACAGTCGAACAACTCTGTCGACTCGGCCAATATCCGTTGGCGTCAACACTAACTTACTTGAAAACATAAAGGATATTTATTACTTCAATAAAATAAAGTAGAATGCCAAATTTAAGTATTCACTTAAACTGATGAATGTATACACTGCTGCTTATACTGGAGAGTATAGCATGGTGTCCAGACTGACACGAATCAGAGACAGAAATATACACGAATTGAACGATATATAGGACATAGGACTCTATTGAAATACTTGCTTAACAGGATAGTGTTTTGATAACGCAGTCACTTGGTTAGAACGATAGTTCTCTGAGTACAAAACTGAAGGATGGGAGTTTGGGTGTGAGTATATAACCGTGACAAGGGGGCTCTGAATATGTGAACTGGTTGCACGGGGAACTAGAGCAGAGCAGAGCAGAGCAGAGCAGAGCAGAGCAGAGCAGAGCAGAGCAGAGCAGAGCAGAGCAGAGCAGAGCAGAGCAGAGCAGAGCAGAGCAGAGAGAGAGAGAGAGAGAGAGAGAGAGAAAGAAAGAGAGAGAGAGAGAGAGAGAGAGAGAGAGAGAGAGAGAGAGAGAGAGAGAGAGATTTACCGCAGTTACAGACAAAGGGCTTCAGGTCAGAAGTAGATGGACTCAAAGACTCCCCATTAGTGGCAAGTGTGGAAGTTCCAAGCGCGAAATTCCCACTAATTCGGCCTACGCCGTACAGGCACATCGTTTTGTATTCTTTCGGCATAGTAGCCTGGGCATTCCAGGAAGATTTGTTCCGGAGGTTTCGTTGGCCAAGGAGCACGGACGGCAGAGTGGTCAGTGCTACTGTGAAGTTGTTTGGTCAGGTAGTGGTAGCTCAGCGTGCATTGCTCAAATCGAGAGGATTTAAACACGCCGAAATCCTATCTCGCGTTTAGTAACAAGATCTCTCCGGTTCTTTCGTAACGCTACGCTGCGTAATGGCCCGGGCGTCCCATCGAAGTCCTACAAGATCGTCGTGAGTCGCACGTCCTCCCGCCGGAACTCATTTGCCGGCTCAATCTTGAATCAGCTGCCGAATACCAATAAATCCACGCCGACGCACCCGTTTTCCCCTATACACGTTGACGTTGATTTAAAACACTTGCTATAACTCTTCCGTTGATCCGCTCTTATATGCATAAATACGATATCCGCTCAGTCATTCCTGTAGCTTCGGAAAGCGTAGTGTCTGAATTAAACCACTTCAGTCATCGAAATGAAATTCGCAATTAAATTAACTTGAATGGGTCTTTCTCCCAATTTCATTTTCCTATCGACGACAGAGCATCTCCAAATCATTCTGCTTCCACCTTCCACCCCAGTAACTTCTCACTCTCTCTCACAGTTGCCCACGTCAGTTCACGCGTTCCAAGCACTTCCCTTGTGTCGCCCATTTGTACTCCATCTTCTCATGTAATACAGTCCTCCTCACGCTCACCGAGTTTCAGTTTTATTGTGATCCTCAGCTCCCCCATTCTTGCACCTAACAAGGGGTGTCCTCTTTACAACTCAAGGAGTATGTTCCTGTCAGTGTAATTCATTTATAGTGATTAACAGCTGTTGTTGATACGTTCTCAAGTGAATAAAATAAAAAGTTCAGTTCCATTTCTAATCTTGCTGTTCTTATCTCTGCATAATTGGGGTTGTATATTTCAAATAATTAGTCAATAAAACGCCTTCTTATAAATAATTACCCCCATAAAATCGTTTGTAAACTCGTGAAACAACCCCGCGGTATAGTTCGTTTATAGTCACGATATTCACTGGAAGGGGATTCACGAAGATATCTTCGCACATTAAAACACTGTCAGAGAAATTGGATAAGACGTTAAAGACTGGGAATATGAAACAGATGACAACTGAAGTTAAACTGAAGCAAAGTAAACATAAATGAAAAACTTATACGGGATACAGAAAAACCAACTGCCCTAATCAAAAATTATGAAACTACAAAACACAACTTTCAACAGGAACCTTCAACGTTTCAGATTATGCCTGTAACTAGAGCAATAAACAAGATAACTGAGTCCCAGCTTATAAGAATAGAATAAGATAGCAGGGAGGCAGCTGCGGGTCACAGGACTCCGACAGAGTGGCAGACCAGTGGCCTCGTTGGGCCCATGTCCTAACGAGCCCGCTTAGTGTCCAACCCGCCGCCAGTACCCATTGCCTCAGCCCACTGGGTTCGGCAGAGGGGGGTGCCCGGTCAGGGATCGAACCAGAGTCCGCTGGTTCTATCCCCGCCTGGCTCGGAGGGACTCACGCCCCAACGCACTTGGCCACCGCTTCCCAAACAGCCCCCCACATCCCTATTGACAGTGTCCATTCATGATGAATGTAATGTCACAGTAACAAAGATATTTTTACACAGTTTTCCGACTGTCTTTAATTTCAATCGTCCAGGGAGGCTTTCTCAATCTTTGGAAAAACTCAATCCTTAACGCAGACCACTTCTAATGATCTTACGGTTATCCTCCTTTTCCAGAAAACCCCAGCGAGGATTCGAGGACTACACTTTTTACTTTCCTTAGCTCTACGTCAATTCACTTTCTACGTGTCTTTTTGTACTTGACCAATTCATTCATCACTTAGTTCATTTGAACCTGGTCAAAAAACACTTCACAGCAGCAGGAAACGGCAGCGCTTACAGTTCCGGAATTTATTGTGCTGCTCGTACTCATTCCAGGACCATTATTGAGCAATTGGTACACAGATAATTAATGAGGCTAGGATTAAAAAAGAAATGAGAAATCAGGGAATGAGTATCTACGCGCTACGTTTTTCTTCGGTGGCCAATTTCGAAAGGCTGACAAAAATCCCACAAACACATTTTTCTCCTGATTTCAAATTCGTGTCCTAGTGATGTCTGCAACGTGAGAGGAGTGTGGCGTACATTGCTTGGGTCGTCATGATGCGTAGCAATAAACTTATCAATATAATGACAGGCAGTCAAACGTCTTGCAATGCTCTGAGGAATTACTGCACAATGTCAAAACTGGTGCGGGAGTGCAGGATGCAGCTCAACTATTTTATATAGTTAACGTTTATTGGATCACTGGAAGTGTGCTATCTGCCCTTATGAGGGCAGCTCTACAGGTGGTGAGCTCGTAGTAGGCGGACTGCCCGTGAACTTAGCAAAATTGATCATAGTGGCGTTTACAAGACAACTATCAGGACTGAGACTGCAGGAAGGTTAGGGCAAAGCAACTACAACACTGCTGGCACAGAGCAAGCATCAAAAAGAACTGTAGCAGCCTGGCCATAGTACGTGGTAGTGGAGGGGGGGAAGGAAATTATTACCTACCATGAAGAAAACGTTTGACTTTCTTCTCCTTGACATGTTTGCCAAGGCACAGGCTATGAAGTTGTCGTACACTCATCAGGCTTGGAACTAATGGGCACGCGTCTATATTCAAGAATTAGGAAGCACTCACGGACATGATGGTGCTCACGTATGATTTTGATAGGAAATACGACGTGCAACCAGAAGGAAGCCTATAGAACAGCGAAAGCTGTAGTATGTTGGCTTTCTTTAGGTATCCACATCTACACAGATGGATCAAAAACTCTGGGGGGCAAGAGCTTTGTGGTGTGGATAAGTGGCTCTGGGGAGGAGTGGGACGTACATCGCCCTGGGTCCTACTCTATTTACGCTACCATCATAGTGCGTGAAAAAATCTATAGCAATAAAACTACTAACATAATGACTGATAAGCGCTGAAGAACTACTGCACAACGTCAAAACTGGTGCGGGAGTGCAAGATGCGGCTTAATTCCTTAGCAAACACAAATACAGTTAACGTACAATGGATTCTTGAACAAAAACGATCACTGGTGACGAGAGGGCGGACCATTTGGACAGACTCGGTACCTATAGTAGCACTTCCCTACTGTGGGACTGTTCTGTCACTAGCCAAGAGAACTGTGGGAGAATGCGCCAGGTAAATTCATCGGACAGTATATCTGAAGCAAAACGCTCTATCTCAGGGCAAACGAACGAGAGTCTTCTAATGATGGAGAGGAAAGACTTAAGGCAGACAGTTGGGATGACCACGGGACACCGCAAAGTGCCAGAGGGTGGGTCTTCTTGGTCTTCGCAACAACTCCAAGAGTGGGCATCAAAGAGGACGCAGGAAATACCTTGCATTCCTTAGAAACCTAGCCATTGGCCTGTGAGACATTATGGGACAGTCGGAGTTATAACAAAAAATTTCTGCGATCATCCAGGACAGCCGGGCAAACATTCAACGAATATGTAGCCAACTTCAGCTCAGCTGTTTCATTGCCCACTAATTTCGGTAAACATTTTCCCGACCGTCCATAATTAGGTTGTTTATCACCAATCGATCTGCGTTCCAAAGAAATACTGAAACGGAAAAACAAGGGCTGTCAATGATGTGAACAGTGTGGTTAGTGCTTCAAAAGAAGAACCTCGTCATTTCAGAATTAGGTCCGCTCTTTGTAAACTTGGTGAACTGAGCTCGTGCAATGTACTACTCTGTATATTATTGAAGAACTGGTCATAATGAGGCGTATCAGCTACTCGAGCGCTAAAATCGCTACAATAAGAATCTTAGTAGATTTTCCAAGGGCTGCCTACGTTTCTCGTTCCAACGCGATAAAATCCTCCTTCGTTCCGTAAAAAGAAATGAGGCAGCAAACGAAGACGACGCGGAAAAACGGCGATCATTACCGCCTTTCCATCCTTTCAACTCCACACTTCAATTAGAATATCATCTCACTCGCAACGGCTATTACTCCGATAAAGTTGCATTCGTTTTGAACCGTTTCCGACCATCCTGCTGGAGATTTCAATTCCGATACCTAGGATCCCTCTATCACCTGCAAAGCTTTCAAACTGGATCCGCTAATGACTTGCGAAGAGGAAACCGGCGAAGGGGAGGGGGTCTTGTTTCCCAACTAATGGTGGGAGGTATCGCGTGAGAAAGAAGTGGTGAAAGCTTTAATGGATTCCGCCGGTTATGGTATTCCATTGAAGAGCGAATTCTATTTTTCAACGAGGGGGAGAGGGTACGAGAGTAATATTCGGCTCCACGAAGAGAGCACTTAGGCTCGTAATCCTTTTTGCGTCTTTGAAGCTGTATGATGCTAATCTAAGTAATAGATTAAGGTTGGTAGAGAGGGGACGCGACAATTTAGCGGAGGTGGAAGGAGGGGATAGTGACGAATTCATTGGATGGTCTCTCCGAGCTACCAGACGAATTTCCACTTATTTTCTCGCGTTTGATGGACTAATTGAAAGGAGGGGGCGGCGAATGCTTCGCAGGACGTGCCATCAGGCTGATGAACGAGAAGGGAGGACACGATCAATGGCCCCTTTTAGAACCTGGAAAAACGTTATGCAGGCAGGATCTGGCTTGTTCAGTGGTGAGACTCTGCTCACCTTCAATTTCGTACTTTCAAATCGAATTTTTGTGGCAAATACGTTTTACTAAATACCGTAACGAACACATATATGCACACTGATCAATAATACACATATTCAGGTACAACTTTTTGACGTTTTAATTCTCACTAATAAATATGCCTATCTGGTGCGTTAAATATGTTCAACTCAGCTGATGCATTGGAATTGAATTTTTATTTTTTATGTTTTAATTGAAATTTGCTGTTACGATCGCGGATAATTAAACAGCCACACAACCCCCATGAGATCAAACATCCATCTTCCTACCGCCCTCTCAGTTCCACGCCGCACAAAACCTTCATTTCGTCCTTACGGAAGGTCGTAAACTGGATCTCATGTCCTCATCGATGCTCACGAAAGGAAAACCACCGAGTTCCACTTGGAAGAGCACCCTCGTACACCAAAACTGCCAAGCAGCAGGATTCGTCAACGTATCATCTTGTCAAACCTGAAATCGTGTGCTACAAGAAGCGATCACTTGATTCTGCGAATGGCTCGTTCATTTCATTTAATCATTCGAGAAAGAAGCAATTTTATTTATTTAATTTTCTGCAGGCGCTATAAGGGGGTTGTGAGGGTTTTTATAGTACTACCAACCGCTTAAACAATAACCTAAAATCAAGCCGGGCAATAGTTTCGTCGTGAGATAGTGAGCTGCAGATTCATAAGGTGTAGGAAGTTGTAAGGAATTATTTATTTTTGCTGGCTGATCGCAGAAGAAGAACGCTAGGTAATGAAGCACAAAAAGGGACAGGTTTCAAGGGCAAGTCAGCTGGTTTTAATAGGAAGACATCGCTCTAGTACTCTGGAAGGTTTCCTGTGATCTTCCGAACGTTTGCCTAGTATTTACATTTTCTGTACAGGCTGGTGAGCACAAGAGTAAGTCTTGGTGGGTGTTTGTTAGGGGCAATAGGCCTTTGAGAGGACAGTAAAATTTAAAAAAACCTCCAACCTGCTTTGCTCCTAACTATATTTACAAAAAATTAAAATAAAATAAATTCGCTTTCTTGTAAAATAAAATTGCAAATAAAAGGAAAGGAAATGAATATAATTGTTCGACCTTCTGATAGATGAATTGTGGCGTCAGCGTATGTGGGGCCCCTTTTTGGTAGAGATAAAATGCGTAGATCTTGTAGAACTTGATTCTTCGGAATTGTCTTCGCTTGAGAGCTCCAGCAAGGAATGTATAGTAACAACCTGCTAGGAGAATTTGAAGCTTTAGTAAAAGACTTTAGTAAAAGTTCAAATCGTGTCGCATGGGCAGATGAAAATGGAAGAATGGCGGCTGTGGTTGACTTGTGGTCGCGGCTGACTAGTTTTTAAATCACTTCACTTTCACAGTAACTTGGCCACATTTACTTTATACAAAAAAAAAGAAAATATATTTCAACAAAATAAATAAATATTCCTAGTTTATATAGGCAGGAGCAGGAACCTATTGTGGAGGCCCTGACCTACCATGAGTGCCTAAACAGTGGGGGTGTTTTATGCGCACAGTGTGGTCAAGGGTGTGTGTGTGTATGGATCCTCCACGAAGGTACGTGTTCATGGATGGAGCTATGGACGAGCTAGTTCCTCGTATTTCGATAAATGTAAGCATTTCTTCTTTCTTTAACTTTAAGATTGCCAACTGGAAGACACAAAGAATCACTTTCCACTCCATCCTTCACAGCAATGTACAATACAGAAAGAAGAGCCGAATGGTTTCTCAATCCAAACTACCACAAAGGAAAAGCGTTCCCTGAAAATGGCTCAAGGAGGGAGTGTTGATTTTACGACAGCTGTGTTCAGGATCTGCTCTCTTCTCTTGCTAGGCCAGGTCTAACTGGGTCGCTTGCTGAGCCCTTTCTTTTTGGCCTGTGGCAAGTGCTCCTCTTGGGTCAAAGTACAGCCACCATGAGATGACACAGATCTAACCCTTGCACCTATAAAACGCAATTGGAGGGTTTATTGGACCACCTTCCACGACCCGACTCAGTATTGGCAGTACGCAAAGCCATTGCCCTCATAAACAGTTCCTACCAGGAGGAGCTACAGCAGAATCACCATTGGAAAATCTACAAATGGACCACAGGGACCACCATTCTGGCGATTGCTGCAGTAGTGGGCGTATTGGTGCTGTTCAAAGTACTTTTAGGCAACCAACAGGCCCCCATGGTGTTGATAAATAGGCCAGTCTCTTCCTCGCAGCCTCAAAACTCAACCCCACTTTAGTATTTGTTCGTATGTCAAAGTTATATCATAATTTTGCATATACAACCGGGTTTTTGGAATGATTTTTATACGCGTTATATTGCTTTGTGTGTCCGGGTTATACCATAATTTTGTATATATATAACCGGTTTTTTTACAATAATTTTTATTCTCTTTAACTCATCGTCTCTGTCTATGTGATCGCACAGTGTGTCTCATTAAGTGATGTTCTTTCTTTTGTTTTTAAATGGCCACCACTTTCTTTTATGTGCGCATCCCCACGATGTGATTTTATGTGTAAATGTTGAACATTACGGCACTCATATTTTCCAGCAGGTTGTGTGTCCTTCTTTCCATGGCAGATCACTTATGAACCTTTGATTTCAGGCGGTACAGCAACACACAACTTTCCTTAGCTCTACGTCAATTCACTTTGAACATGGCTAATTCTATTTAATCGATTCATTTATCACCCCTACTAAGGACTGATGGTACCAGGACACTCTCGCCGAGGGGCTGTGCCGAGGAGGCTCGTGCCTCGTTTGTCCTTATGGCGTTCATGTGTAGGATCCTATAGAACAACCTCTGCATGATAAGCTTCGAGAAACTGAAGCGTGGTTTCGTTTGTCCACTCCATTTCCACTATACAAAATCACAACTTAACCACGAGCACAACTCAAAACAATGAACTACAATAACAGCGTGGAGAAGCGACTGTGAGTCCGAGTGCAGAAGAGAGTGTACTGCGGTGATCTCGGGGTCGCTCGGGCCCTTTGACTCGTGCCAAAAACCTCTCCCAGACCGAGCGCAGGCGAGGCAGAAAGAGACATGACGAGCACACCGTGTACACTCTTGCCCTCGCCTGCTCTCGTCTTGTCTCGGCGAGAGTGTACTGGTACCATGAGGTATGATATCTTCGTCGTCGCTCCTGGTCAGTCTAGTGGTCCTGGATGCCCAGGTAGTATCTGAAAGCCATCCGTGACAGGGCGTATCTTTGTACGGCGGTACTGGAAGTTTGTGAGGCAAATAAGATCAGAGTTGCAGCATTGACTGTGTAATGTGCGGTGTAAGAAATGTGTTGCTGCGTCGGCTGTGTGTGTCAGTTTGCTTTCTTCGTTAAATCACCCCCAGCGTATGATGCGCAAAAAATGTATGATGTAATTCCCCGAACTTGCAATTCGACTGAAACCCCGAATTTAAAAATTGGGAAAGATCTATCGTAAATGCTAATCTGCAGTTGTTGACTCATTTCATCCATCCTACGTTTTCTGTGAAAAGACCGTTTGTGTTGAACATTTCGGCAGTAATTTCAGCTTAATAGATTAGGCGAGACTTGGTGGTGTTCTGTAGCGGACATCGACAATTAGGTCGTGATTGCTTTTGAATCAACCTGCCATCAGTTTATATAGGAAAGGGGGCGGTACGGGAAGTTAGGTGAGATGCAAGGTTCGTGCAATACAACGCTTAACACAGGAAATAATGGGGTATTGGTTTTATCCTTTGGTCGTTAATTATGTCATTTGCTTGTCTGTTGATTGTGTTTATGTTGAGGGGTGTGAATGTAGAGTATGATTGGTTGAGGTTGGAGTTTTTCACTTTCGACAGCTTAATGGAACTTGGTGCTTTCAGCAAGGGAAGACGGGCTCAGTCAACAGGTACAGTCTTCATGCGAACAAGCTTCGAACTAAAGTTTAGGTGTTTTTTTTTTCAGGTTCGCTACTTCTGCAGAATATTATTGGGATTCCGCCGCTTTTCGAATTGTTTTGCGGAAACACAATTGATGTTGATCCCAAAGTGGCTCGTCTGAGTCGCATTGGTTGATTGGTGTTGACGTTGACTTTTACAGGTCACCGCTCTTCCTCCACATTTCTCTCTCGGATTTTCCGCCCCGACGAGCTCTCGCTTCTCAACGTCGGCGTCTTATTAGTTGTTTGCCTCAAGTTAAGATAAGAGGCGATGAAGTCAACAGTGAAGCGAATCGCAGAAGAAAGTTGCCAACTGTCTCCTAGTTTCTTCCAGACGACGAATAATGAAGTTGGTAAGGTGGCTTTCTCGTCGGTTGTTTACGGTTCCCCTTCTCAAGCATCGATGACAAGGGAGCCGCTCCCTCGTAAACAAAGTCACATATCTCCTGTCTTTCCCTTACGGAAACAGGGGGTTTCTGTCCCGCTTCCCCCCTCGGGCCGCAGTACCTACGAGCTTTCCAGGGCGTAGGTGTGAGTTATCTTTCTGAAAATTGAGAGGGTTGGGTGGACCATCCACTCTCAAAGTTAGTACCTTTCTTTTCTGTTTACCGATGAAAGGCGTAAGAAGAGTAAATTTGCGGTTCAATGAAGCGGAATTCGAAAATCGTGCGAGCTGCCATTATTTGGAATTATGAAAGATCTTTTCAGCCCACAGCCAAACAACATTGAAATATCTACTGTGTGCCGTTTGGACGACTCCAGTTTGTCTGCCTTTAGGATCCCAATTTAGCGGCACGCTCCTTTGAGTTGCGGAAACTGTCGTAATAGGTTAAAATAAGTTCAATTTTCGTCTCATCTTTTAGGTGTAATTGAGATGTGGGGTCGTTTTTGTCTGTGGAAGTTAACTCTGTTGTGGATTCTTGAGAGCCAGTCAGAATGCATGAAAAGCTTTCTCTAGGCCGACGTTTGGCTTAATTTATATAGGAAATCACAGCAGGCAATTGAGTTACAATAAATTATAAGGAACTTATAGAGAAAAGCAGCCGTTAATTATAAACAACAGATAGGACTAGTGTGGAAGGTTTTAACGAGATTATGAGTAAACAGGAACATAGTGAGGATATCAAATTATCAGGTCAGATAGGTTTCTAAACTACAATTCACGTCCCCCAGTCAGGTAATAATAAACGCTCAAAACCAAAGCCCTAAAACTAAGTGATAAACCCTTCCACGAAAAAAACCCTAAAATTCCCTACTAAATTCTATAATTTTTAATTCTTCTTCAAACCTCCAGCACGAAAGTTAGGACAAACCCTCATCACACCGGGTATTCACAACAATACGAACTCTAGAGCATCTTTAATCGACCGCATGCCCCCTATCACACCCACCACTCGAACTCTTGAACAAGATACATATGCAGACATGTTCCAACTTCAACACCTTGTTCATCACAGTCTTGACCGCAACACCATGTCTCTCTAATAACAGAGGATTGATATATATCTAAGGGCTGTCAGAAACCAAATCAGTTGTAATAATAAAAATGATAACGTGCTCAACAACGTGGTGTATTCAAACACAAATCTAGAATTCTCACTCAAAACAGCAACGGCATTGTGTACTCTATACCATGTGGCAATTTTTCTAAACTGTATATAGGGGAAACAAAGCTGATGATTTCCAGAATTAGGAGCCACAAATCTGACGTCAACACATTCCACACACACTGGCCCAACACTCAATCAATGACCGCCATTCATTTGATTTTGATCGGGAAAGCCCTCTGCAGTCAGTATGGGTTCTTGACCTCGGAATTACCTCACCTGCCCTGAAGGGACCCCCTGGCCCTTAATGGCCAAGTGATTGTTTCCCTTAACACCTTCGTCCTCAACCCCAATTCCACCTCTTCAGCTAACTGACGGCGGATTTCTCCTTCATCTGGACATTCCAAAATATCATTTCGTCCTCTCGTTTCACATTCCTCTCCATAACAGACAGCTCCTTTTAAAATCACTCACCTAGGAATTCTCACGCAAGTCACTCGTCATCCCATTGCTCACACAGACACATTTTCCTACATGACCTCGTGGTCCAGTCACAGCTCGCACTCTTCTTCCAATATAGTTCACATGTGTTCCGAGTCGTACACTTGTGTCGCTCTTTTACACGCACTCATTGCTCATTGCACAGTCCTCCTCACGCTCTCCCAATTTTTTCAAATTCTGTTCTTCAATTCCCCCTCTCGTGCGCCCAACACCATCATTTCAAACGTAAAATAAAAGAAATTATATATGTTGTGACAAAGTGGTGAATGGTTATCCAACCAGATTTTGCACACAAAATGTTTAATATAGTAAAATGTTGGAAATAAATTAATCGTTGAGCTGATAAACATAAATGGAAAATAAAGTTACTGCTCGTGAAAAGTCTGAAGCGAAAGTAAAAATAGTCGGGTACTTGGCACAAGTTTTCTTTGAGCGATGTATAATGTTCGTGATCCTTCTTTGTCCAATTGTCCTTCGGCTGTATGTTAGTCCAGGTATGGTGCTGGTAGATGTTTCCTGAGTATGTCGTCCAGGTATGACGCTGGTAAACGTTGAGTACAGGACTTGCGGGATACTGCGACCCGAAGAGAGTGATAACTGCGCGTGAATGATGAAATGTTCAATGAAATGTGCAAAGTGAGGAAATGGCAATGAATAACTGAAATAAGCAGTTTAACGTGCACGTGGCGGTACGCAGATAGGTAGAATTGGGAATGGGAATAAAAATGGCGTATGGAGAGCGGGTGATGGCTGGTGTCTTGACGTCACTCACATCTAAAAGAAATAAAATATAAAACTTCTGAATGGATAATATGAGTAGATACCATAAGTGGTGTAGCTGCCTGAACAATATATATAAGCAATACAAAGACTGACACTGAAAATCTTAGCAAAATTTATTCAAACCTGATTAACGATTACACCTAACTTGTTTCTCCCGTCTCTTTCTAAAAAGTAAGAATAATTCCATGTTTTGTCATACATGAAGTTTTTTCTGATCTCTTCACTATGTTCCCCTTTACTCATAACCTGATTAAAACCTTCCACGCCCGTCCAATCTATTGTTTACTATTAGGGTCTGCTTTTCTTCGAATGTCATTATTTTAAGCAACTATTAGGTTTAAGTTTACGTCCTATTTCGGCGCGTGGAATTAATCACAGATTCCAAATGAATGGTGCTGTTAAAAAGCAGCAGTTGATGGGATGCCTCGCGAGACATGGAGAATTTAGGGCGTACTGCATTGGATTGGTATGTCTGCAAACCCAAACTGGCTGCACTGGTGGATGAGTCAAAGGTGGTCAGCCTCGCAGGGCACAATACACTTATGTACTTGCAGAAACCTTGTGACGTACTTGGGGAATTGTCTCACAATTCCCGCGTACAGAACGCTCGTGAAAGTCGTGTCTGGGCCCAAAAGAAAAGAATAAATCAAATACGCTCAATAATACTCACTCGATCAAATAAATAAAATAATGACTCTCAAGAAGGTAATGGGAAATGAAATTATAAAGCAATTAAGACCCACTTGAATTTAATCGGCAAAACTCGAAATGAATGAAAAGAAACGAACTCCTTTTAGAATGAAATAAATAACCTATGCTCGGATTGTATTAAATGACAATAAAGGGACAATGGGGAAAATGAAACACAAAGCTCTGATCGCTTACCTTGCTTCACACAATCAAAAGGGGAATTTAAACACTGACTTACAACAGGAATATTATTCGCCAACGAGCCGATAGCCGTTCTGATTGAGAAAAGCGGCTCCGACGCTAATATTAACAGCGGCGGCCTGCACGGGTGGTGGTCAGTGTTGCCACTTCGCGCAGTCCGCCGCGAAAACCATCATAACGTAAAGAAGTCGCAGTTGAATTTACTCTTTATTAATTTTAATCAATGTTTCAACGTTCCACTAATCAAGTATTACCTGTGGGTAATTACAATAATATCTGCGAGCATTATGATTAATATATGGCGGACTTGAAAGGGAGCGATTCTTGGTCTTTGGTGCTACCCCTACAAGGGTAAACATCAAAGTAGACTTGCACGAAATATCTGGTCTTCCTTAGGAAGGGCCTGTAAGTCGTTAGGGCATCTACGTTCTGTTCCGGACTCTCGGCCCCAACCTGCGTCCGCCTCCCCAGGCAAAAAAGAGAATAGTGGGACTGGGACAAACCTACTTCCAGTGAGCCCTCGACCACTGCCTTACCATCAAGGCTCAGGAACCAGCGGAGTTCTCTGCCGTTACCCTAGCGCCCTGCAGGGGCATCCACCTTCCTATGATCTGCAAATGGTCGGTTTCTTTCCGGCCCACAACTCAGAGGGCGTTTTGTCAACTACGCTAGAAATTCCACTGATGTTAAGAACATATTTGGCAGTGTTTATCGTTTCTACCCAAAGTCCTTTGCTTGATATTTCCGCGTACATCAAACAAAATGGGGACGAGCAAATTCTGGTCGTGCTGTACGTTGATGATGGATTAGTTGCTGCTACTAATCCCAGACACGTAATGGAGTTGTTTCGAATATTGAAACAAGAATTCCGCATAACTGTGAAGCCTGCAAGCTACTACCTGAGCATTGAGCTGGATCGAAAGTCAGATGGTTCAATCTTAATTCACCATAGGCCTTATGGTGTTAAGAGAAGTCTGAATCGTTTTGGGATGGAAGACTACTAAACACCTCCTACGGCAATAATTAACGAAGATATACAATCAGGGAAAGTTGGCAAGACTGAAGAAGCAAGAGAGAAGAAGAAGTTAACTGTGTACCCGTATCAAAAGCACCTCATGACTGCTACGGGACCGGACATTGCGTGTGCTGTTAGAGTTATTTCTAGGACCCTGGAAACCCAGCAAAAGCTGACTGTGTTAAAGTGGAGAGAATTTTCCGATACTTAAACGGGACACAGAACCAAACTCTTCCGCTGAGACTACAAAAAAGGGAAATCTTGAGAGCTACTGCGCCGCAGACACCAAAAACCGGAAAATCAACTTCTGGCATCGTTTGCGTTTACGCTGGAGGAGCCATTTCGTGGTCGTCAGCGACGAACGTCAGTTGCAATATCGACAACCAAAGCAGAAGTGGTAGCTGCAAGTGATGCTTCAAGGGAAGTCATCTGGTTAAAACGCCTGTTATCCGAATTAGATGAGAAACGCTGACTATGAAGCTGCAATTCGCTTGTCTCAGAATCCAGAGTTTCTTCGGCGCACTAAACATATTCGCACTCGACATTTTTACTTTCCGCAACCCCAAAGGGAAAGGAAAGTATAGTAATCGTGTCAAAAAAAATGTGGGTTTTCTTCAAATCTTTACGTTTTGAGGGTCTGTGTGTGTGTGTGTCTCTGTAGTTCGATTTGTGGGAGAACGGCTTATCCGATTGAGCTGGTTCTTTTGACATTTTATGTCTTTACTTTGCTACATAAACTCGAAAATGTAACGCCGGAGATGTTACGGAGAAGCATCACGAAATTTTTAACCCGAGTTGCAGCTACATCTCCTGTGGCCTAGTGGACAAGCCATCGGTCTCCTAAACCGAAGATTGTGGGTTCGACTCCTACCAGGGTTACGATTATTTTTTTGACATTTTATGACTTTACTTTGCTACATAAACTAGAAAATGTAACGCCGGAGATGTTATTAAGAAGCGTCACAAAATTTTTTAACCTGAGTTGCAGCTACATCTTCTGTGGCCTAGTGGACAAGGCATCGGTCTCCTAAACCGGAGATTGTGGGTTCGAGTCCCACCAGGGTGACAATAATTTTTTTGACATTTTATGACTTTACTTTGCTACATAAACTAGAAAATGTAACGTGGGAGATGTTACGAAGAAGCGTCACGAAATTCTTTAACCCGAGTTGCAGCTACATCTCCTGTGGCCTAGTGGACAAGGCATCGGTCTCCTAAACCGGAGATTGTGGGTTCGAGTCCCACTAGGGTTACGATTATTTTTTTGACATTTTATGTCTTTACTTTGCTACATAAACTCGAAAATGTAACGCCGGAGATGTTACGGAGAAGCGTCACGAAATTTTTTAACCCGAGTTGCAGCTACATCTCCTGTGGCCTAGTGGACAAGGCATCGGTCTCCTAAACCGAAGATTGTGGGTTCGACTCCCACCTGGGTTACGATTATTTTTTTGACATTTTATGTCTTTACTTTGCTACATAAACTCGAAAATGTAACGGGGGAGATGTTACAAAGAAGCGTCACGAAATTTGTGTTGGGTTAAGTGCATGTTAACGTCTGTTACAAAATGTAACGCTTGGTAACATCACACGTTTTAATAACCTCAGTGACTGAGTGATGATGTCTATTGCAATTGACGCTGCCATTATATCGAAACCACCAACGAGCACAATCCAACGTAGTTTTTAACAGATTTTTTAAGGAAAAAGACATAAAATGTCCATCGTGGTTGCGTACTTGTACGAAAGCTGTACCCACTGTTTGTGTTAGTGATTTTAAATTTTGACATGATTACTATACTTTCCTTTCCCTTTGGGTAGTTATCAGTGAACTTCATCTTCAAGATGGCTGCCAGTCGTTCCTCTTGTCCGTGTGAAATCCTTACATCCTTCTTTATATCTTCAGCACATAGAGCCTTTGTCACGTATGGACCATTTGACGATTCAATAGAAAAAGCTAGGTCTCGTGACAACGGAACCCCACAGACACGATAGGATTATGTTTCATTGAAGCTGTAAAATGGAGAATATTTGAGTTTTTCTTCAACTTCAATATGATCGGAGATGATAAATAGAATTCTTATATGGTTCAGTTTTTTTTTTCATTTTTGTCTTCTTGCCCGAGCGAGATTGTTTTTGTTTTGTTTGTTATTTCTTGTAGACACCAAAATAAGGTTATGGGCGACTTCGGCCGATGGGAAGGGGGAGGGGGGACGAAAATGTACCAAATTTAGTGTTTTCCGAATTTTTCCCGAAAACGGATTTAACGATTTTGATTAAACTTCCAAATTACCTTCTACTAATGAATACCTAACTTTTCCATAAATATCAATTATAAGTAGGGGGTTGATTTTAACGTTTTTAAAAAGTACTTTATTAAAAGTTCAACACGGACAGCGTTACGTTATGAGAGACGGGATGGAAGCGAAGCTGCTGTTTAATGTTGCAGGGGGTTTATATAAGTTTTTCTAACAAGGGATGCATTGTTCGTTTCTGCGACGAAGCTGATGAGGCTGGAGAGATCAGCGAAGTCAGCAGGTTGATATCCTCTGAGGCGGATCCGACGATTGCGACGTTCGAGGAGTCAAAGGCGTCTATTGTCCATAAGTTGTTGACTCCTACCACCTGAGATTCGGCTTATGGGTGTGAACCTGTTGACGGTTGACGCACAGTAGACGGTATTCGCAGTGACGTCATATCGATTTGTAACGGGAAAAGAGATTTAGACTGTGAGATTTGACGGGACGAACGTTTTTCGTCGTCGGATCTCGAAGATAAAAACAGTGCGACGATTGCAACGTTCGAGGAGTTAAAGGCGTATATTGTCCATAAGCTGTTAACTTATCTCCATGAAAATACGGTGAACGGAGATATAGGCCTATGAAGCAAAAATAGGTTTTTACGCTTTTTGGCAAAACGGCTTCAACGATTATCACCAAACTTTCAAGATGTTTTCAAATAGTTAATACCTACGTATTGTTCTCAATAAATGTTCCTCTGACAGTCCATTGAGCAGAGATAAAAATGAAAATGTGTCGAAACTAACGTTTTTTCGAACATTTTCGTACATTCCAGGGTAACTTCTTCACCAGATGTGATAAATCCTAATGGAGTGACTTTAAGGCTCACTTACCCACGTTTCGTTCTCCATAATTATTTCTGTAAATATATGTTGAACGAAAATATAAGCCAAGTTAACTCAGAAAAGGAGATTTGTCGAATATTAATTTATCGGTATTCCAATTTTCTCAAAAACGGCTCTGACGATTTCGATCAAACTTACGGCGTACTCTCAGCTAACTAATTCTTACATTTTGTTCTCCATAAATGTTTCTGTAAAAATGCGTTGAACGAAGATATAGCGCCCGCATATGTAGGTGGTGTTCGAACTTGAAGGGATTGCGGAAAGTTGTGTGTTGCTACGCACCGCTCGTTTCGTTCTTGAGCAGGTTATGGTTGAGAAAATAGCAACAGAGTTTCAACTGGTCGATGCGTTGACGAAGGATAATGCGCCCCCGCGATACCATTTTGGGAAAAATATCCCTCAAGCCGGGCTCTGGGCCAGACGTATGTCCTTAGTGAATTATTATTCTTTAGAGCTGAGGAAAGTTGTGTGATGCGGTGCACCTGATATTTTACCTAACTGTTCTCAATAAACATTTGTGGGAAAATAGGGTTAGGGGATACGTGAACCAGAGCTCGCAAATAAAAAGGCTCTTTGGTGAGGGTTGTCCAGAAGTCGTCCAAGGCATCTCAAGGTGCCATCACTCAGGTGATTATCTTCAACGGATCGTCATCGGCAACTCTCGAACTTTTCGAGAAGCGTTGAAACTGAAGATGAAAGGAGAGTGACGGATGAGAACCATGGTGGGGGGGGGGGGGGTTCAGCGAAGGTTTCCATGGCAGCTCCTTTGATGGGAAATCGGAAAGACTTTATGGAGGTTCCTTTCGGAGAGACATCGGGAGAGGAGTGACAAAAGGATGGAATGCAATTTTGGGGCCGATCATCGAACTATTGGATCTTCCCAGTGTCTTCTTCCTCGTGTATGACGACCTGGGGAATACACAGAGCGCGACGCAGATCCCAGTGCCGACGCAGACGTTGCCATAAAACCCGAAACTGCCTGAGGTTTTTTTTTCGTTTCTTCTCCCTTTTTGTCTCCAACGCTCCTTTTTCCTCCCAGCTGTAGAGGAATAATAAATTATGTATCCGCGTTTCAAAGTACAATTGAAATGCTTCACCTTGTTTCCGAAGCCCCTCTGGTTCGGCTTCTATATCACTCTCTTCCTTTTTCCCCTTTTACATCCGTCCCTTTTTTTTTTCAATCTTTCAGACGGAGAAATCCAATATTTTCCGCTCTGGTTTTGTTGTGGAGTTCGGTGCTGACGAGGGAAAGGCGCGGGTAGTATTTTTTTTTTTTTTTTTTTAACCCAGATTTTTCCCCGACATCTTCCAACCAGAGGCCTACGCTCTACGCCAATTACAACCGCAAAATCTGAACGTTAGGAGCGGCCCCGCGGGGGCTGAGACGACTAGACGGTTCAGGGAGGTCGCTCTCAGCGGAATGGCATTCGAGGGCGGCTGTTGAATACGAATGTTCGCTTTCCAGAAACGTCGGCTTAACGTAAGTTCCAGTTTTATTCCACAGCAGGCTGTCGCCGACATTTCGATTCTATACGGAACGACAAACGGCTCAACTTATAAATAAATAGGGAACGGGTTCAACGTCAATTTGACGGGGCCGGAATGCGGCAGTACGCGGTACGAAATGGCCTACTACAGCCAGCGGGCGTATGATTACCGGGCAGCAAAACTCCACTCTATTCCAAAATTGTAAAGTTAAAAAAAAACTGAAAAATCTCACTTTTCGATCTATCTTGGCGCAAGTTCAACGAACGATAACAAAAGTCTTACAACAAAATGTCGTTCGTGATTACTACAAGCCCAACCATCACAATGATCGAAGCCTGCCTCGTATTAGCTGTGGAAAATTCGGAAAGATGAAAAACACGTGTGTTGGGGACAGTTCAGTTATTACCTACGTTGAACCGCCCGGTTGAGAAATATTTATAGAGAATATATAGGGTTATTTGAGACACCTAATGAGTTTGACGTCATCATGTTAGTCTCTTTTCCATTAAAAATTGAAAAGAAAGAAGATAAATTTTATACTAAACTAGCTAGCTAAGACTAAACTTGGCTAAGAAGGGATTAGAGCAGATCCCTATTGGCCCTGAGCCCTTTGTTGGGACTACCAGGAGCCATCTACGTAGAGAGGGTGGAAAACGGGAGGAAAAGTGCAGGGCTGCTCATTGGCAGGGGCTGCCCGGCCTTAGACAGTCAAAACTCTTCATCCGGCTCTCCAGAGAGAGGTCCAAGGAGGTGCTTGCACTGGGGAGGAAGGATATGAGGATCATATGTGGCCTGTTCACAGGTCACTGTCTGCTGAGGTACCACCTTGCAAATATTGGCAAGTGCGAGGTACAGGTATGCAGGTTCTGCGAGGTAGGGCTAGAGACGGCAGAGCATGTGCTGTGCGTATGCGATGGACTCGCCGCGGCGTCGCGCTGTTCTGTGTTTGGGAGGCCCTTTCTTCAGCCTGAAGAGGTGGCGAATGCAGAACTTGCAGATATCCTCCGCTTTGTGCGGGGGTGGTGGGGGCGCATAGGTGACGTCACACCAAGTGAGACCAGTACCGTGGGGCCTGGGGTCGTGCAGGTGGGCCATGATCCGAGTATCATGGACGCCCTAACAATAGGCCCGTTTGTGGCTGCAGTGAGGGCATTGCCTGCATCCACCGATTCAAAAAAAAAACAAAAAAACTAAAGTATTCCTCCTGTCGTAGAGCACGAACTTATTCTACTTGTAGGATGTCAGGTATTAGAGTATTACAACAGTATAGAAACCACCAGTTTGATGTAGAACGTTGTTATAAATTCAATGAAACTTTCGAACAAGTCAAAACCACGAGGGACATTTTATCTCTTTTTCTTTAAATTAAAACACGTTGAGGCTGGCGGGCGCGAAAGAAACCTTTACACAAACGGCGGGTACAGCTTTCGTACAATTACGCAACCACTAGGAACATTTTATCTCTCTTTTTTTTATGCAATGATAACTACGTTTGATTGTGCTCGTTGATGGTTTCGATATAATGGCCGCGTCAATTGCAATTGACATCATCACTTAGTCACTGAGGTTATTAAAGCGTGTGATGTTACCAAGCGTTACATTTTGTAACAGACGTTACCATGCACTTAGCCCAACACAAATTTAGTGACGCTTCTACGTTACATATCCCGCGTAACATCTCCTGCGTTACATTTTCGAGTTTATGTAGCAAAGTAAAGACATAAAATGTCCAAAAAATAATCGTAACCCTGGTGGGACTCGAACCCACAATCCCCGGTTTAGGAGACCGATGCCTTGTCCACTAGGCCACAAGAGATGTAGCTGCAACTCGGGTTAAAAAATTTCGTGACGCTTCTCCGTAACATCTCCGGCGTTACATTTTCGAGTTTATGTAGCAAAGTAAAGACATGAAATATCAAAAACATATAATAATTAAGCAATCTTAAACTCAATAGATTAGATAATACTAACACTTTAAGATGGCAACTAAACAACTATTATGTATTCTGATTTACCTGAGGTACCGTCTTATAAGACGATTATTGAATAAGAAGTTGAACGAGTGTGCCGATTCTGTACTACTCCCCACAGCACAATTATATGACTTATACTGGGGATTAGCATAGATTTGTGTAGCTTTTTTTTGTATTGCAATACCTATATAATAAATTCATTTTAAAAAATAGCTACCTATGTTAGTCCTAAGTAGAAAGGAACGTCGCTAACAGGCTGCAGAAAACCGTAAAACATCACATTTCCGAAAATGGTATCAGTAAACTCCTGATCTGCTTGTCGTGGTTGACGTTAAACTGAGTCTTCAATTAGAAAATATCTGGTGCGTAGCAACGAGTGAAACTTTCCAACACCCCCGTAAGTTCGAACGCCAGGTACTGTGAAGGGGCAAGTGTTGTGAATTGATCACTTTAACTACTTTCAGTTTTGGTACGATGTCACTGACTACAGTTTGCTCAATTTGAGAAATTTGGAAATCCCTAGTTTTCGGTGCATGTTCGCCCCCCACCCCTCTTTCCAATCAATAGAAATCGCCCATAACCTCATTTTGGCGTCTAAGAAAAACGAATGTTTTACCGGGCACAAATAAAAAATATCTGGTGCGTAGCAACACACAACTTTCCGCCACCCCCGTAATTTCGAACACCACCTACATAGACGGGCGCTATATCTTCGTTCAACGCATTTTTACAGGAACATTTATGGAGAACAAAATGTAGGGACTAGTTAGCTGAGAGTACTCCGAAAGTTTGATCGAAATCGTTAGAGCCGTTTTTGAGAAAATTGAAATACCGATCAATTAATGTTCGACGAATCTCCTTTTCTCAGTTAACTTGGCTTATATCTCCGTTCAACATATATATACAGAAATAATTATGGAGAACGAAATGTTGGTATGGGTAACCAAAAGACATTCCATTAGGATTTATCACATCTGGTGAAAAAGTTACCCTGGAAAATGTTCGAAAAAACGTTATTTTTGACACATTTTAATTTTTATCTCTGTTCAATGAACCGTCACAAGAACATTTATTGAGAACAATATGTAGCTATTAACTATTTGAAAACATCCTGTGAGTTTGGTGGAAATCGCTGAAGCCGTTTTGCCAAAAAGCGTGAAAAACCTATTTTTGCTTCAGGGGCCCTTATCTCAGTTCACCGTATTTTCATGGAGATATGTATAGAGAAGAAAAGTTAGGTATTGATTAGGAGAAGATAATTTGAAAGTTTAATCAAAATCGTTGGAGCCGTTTTCGAGAAAAATGCGAAAAACCCTAGTTTTTGGTACATTTTCGTCCCCCACCCCCCTTTCCCTTCGGCCGAAATCGTCCATAACCTTATTTTGGTGTCTACAAAAAATAACGAACAAAACAAAAAAAGAACCAGCTCAATCGGATCAGCCGTTCTCCCGCAAATCGAACTACAGACACACACACACACACATACACACGGACCACGCGCCGAAATTAGGTTTTTTAGACTCAGTAGGGTCTGAAACGTAAAGATCTGAAGAAAACCCAAATTTTTTTTTTGGGCCGATTACTATACTTTCCTTCCCTTCGGGTAGCGGAAAGTAAAAACGAGATAACTCGGCTTGTATACACGGTCTATTTTGATTCGGTCGATACAAGATTAATTAAATTGGTGTAAAGAAGCAGAAATAATATTCGACCAGACGAATACGCGCGCCAGTTACAGGAATGAATCCGCCATATTTCCCAAAAAAAAACACTTGGGCCAACATGACAACACTTAAATTGCCCACGTAGGGCCACCAACACAATACCAAACTGGATGGAAATTTTCCCTTCGAAAACAAACCTTTCACTGCCAAGATCAAACAAGAGCGTGAGCCTGAATGGTTTAATTGAACTGAACTTGAATAGTATAATTGAAAAGGAAAGGGCTAGGATGGAGCAGGAGTGAGTCAGGGAAGATGGCGTCACAAAGAAAGTGACAGCATGGAGTAGTCGGATATCTTCTGCGCGGCAGAACAACGAACAAAACAAACAAATAACCAGCCCAATCGGTCCTGCCGTTTTCCCGTAAGTCGAACTACAGACACACATGGCAGAAATTAGGTTTTTACTTTCCTTGGCTCTACGAAGTAGAAAGGAAAGTTATGTAATCGGCTGAAAACAAAAATTTTGAGTTTTCTTCAGATCTTTACGTTTCAGACCCTCCTGAGTCCGAAAAACACTATTTGGGAAAATGGTCTGTGTGTGTGTATGAACGATTTTTAGAAAAAACCACCGTACCAAATCAGCTCAAACCTGATATCTCGCCAGCAGGTTACCATGGGACGCCAAAATAAGGGTTTGAACAAAATCCATCAAAAGTTAACTATAGTTATCATAGTGATCAAAACACCAAATATTTTTTTCCTCAAAAACGGCTCTAACGATTTTGATTAAATTTTTTATATTGATAGCTCTCAATAAGGCAATTATACCATGAAATTCCCATTTGTGGGAAAATGACGAGAGCAGCACAATAAATTACCAAAATTGTCGACGAAATATATTTTAGCGCGGTTTATAGATAAAACAACCGTACCAAATCAGTTGAAACTAGATGTCTAGCCTACAGGTTACCATGGGACGCCAAATTAAGTGTATGGGCAAAATCCACTGAAAGTTAACTATAGTTAGCATAGTGATCAAAACACCAAATTTTGTTTCTCAAAAATGGCTCTAACGATTTTGATTAAATTTTTTATATTGATAGCTCTCAATAAGGTAATGATACCATAAAATTCCCATTTGTGGGAAAATGACGAGAGCAGCACAATAAATTATCAAAATTTTCGACCAAAAGCGTTTTTAGCGCAGTTTTTTCCTTATAAAGCCCGCTGGAATGTTAGTAGAATGTTTTTAAAAAATTGGTATTGTAGTCCAATCCAATACCTAAAGAGTGGGTGTTTGAAAACGCTCATGAGATACATGGGGCTCACTCCAGAAATTCCTGAATTTCAACTACGCCCGTTGCGCTTACTACTAGTTCTAACAGTTATTACCCAATAACTCCACAAAAGTGATTACTATCGACTTCAAAAAATTCGTGTTCACAGCCTCATTAATTATCTGTGTACTGATTGCTCAATATGGGTCCTGCAATGAGTACGAGCAGCACAATAAAATCTGGAACTGTAAGCGCTACCGCTTCCTGCTGCCGTAAAGCGTTATTTGACCAAGTTCAAATTAACTGAGTGATAAATGAATTGATTAAATCGCATTGGCCATGTACGAATTGACGTAGAGCTAAGGAAAGTTGTGTGTTGCGACGCACCAGATATTTTAGATTCAGTAGGCCTCAAAACGTAAAGATCTGAAGAAAACCCAGCTTTGGGTAGCGGAAAGTAAAAGGTAACTCTCGTGGTAACCCGGGAGACCTTTAATTATCGACTAATTCAAACGTATCACTTACGTAGATATAGTTAAGTTTCTAGCTTTGAAACCTTAGTTTAAGAACCCTTGAAAAATTTTAAAATAATTGTCTGCCGCATTGAATGATTTTTACTTTCCTTGGCTCTGCGAAGTAGGAAGGAAAGTGGTGTAATCTCCTGGAAATAAAAGTCCGAAAAACAGTATATGGAAAAATCGTCTGTGTGCGGGTGTATCCGTCGTCACATCGGGGTCGCTCGCTGTCGTGCCAGTGGTAACGTGTTTTGAGTTGCTGAATTATGCTGTACAGGTGTGCCCGAGTACTCAATCGTCATAACGCAGTCTACAAGCAGGTTGCTTGTGTATTGTCATCTTAGAGTTGGGAAGCGGAGAGAATGGCACTACTGGGTTGTGTCTAGAGAAGGACTGAGGTCTGATATCGTCGCCGTTGGTCCTGATCAGTTTGCAGTGATCTGGGGTGTTCAGGTGGTATCCAGCAGGAGGGGATGTTTCGCTAACTTGGCGAGCCAAGAGGCGATAATATATATGTGAACGGATCTTCCGCAGCGTGACACCCACGCGTTTCGTTCAAGTTTTTTTTTCCAACAAGCTGCCTGTTTCCACGAAGGGGATGGAAAACCGGAGTAGTGGGTGGAAGCTTGGTATACCTCAGCAGGAAGGTAGAAAGTCCACACTGTCTCCTTCTGGGATGAGTTAAAGCCGTAAGTACCATCGAAACATCGGGCAGGCCAAGGACTGTTCCGGCCTTAACAGTTGTTTGACCCAAAACGGGAATGCACAGTATGCAGCCTTGCACCGGTGCATTATTTGGTGTGGGCCACAACAGGTGACTGCCTCCGCAGGGCAAGGCCTGACAATGCTGGAAAATGCTCTTGACCTGCGGACATCGTGAGGCTGTTGGAAGGTAGTCGGCCCTTCTCAATTTACTTTTAACCTGCGGGGTCTGTGGGAGGTGGGGGCCATCCAGTGGGTACTCCCCCAGACACCCCCGAAAGCAGGGTCGTAACTGCCTGTTTCCTCGAGAGCGTTTGTTTCTCGGCCAGCTTATTATAATCTGGACATCGACAGAATCTAACTTTGACAAACAATAAGCGACGGCATTGTCTTTCCCTGTTATGTGACGGTTGTCTGTAGTAAACTGACTAATACAGTCCGGTTGCCTGGCTGAGCGTGGTGATGCCTCGTCGATTTTCTGGTTAAATACGCATGTTAGAGGCTAATAGTCCAAAATCAGAATAAAATGCTTTACTGAAAGAAACGCTGTGAACAACCCCTGGTAGTAAGAACCGTAACGCTGTTTTGTCAGATTCAACTGTCGCCATAACTCATCAATTGCTGCAGGGAGCATCAACCACAAGAGCCCACTAAGCGCTGGAGGTAGGATAGGCGAGCACGACAGCAGAAAAGCCTTTAATGCCTCAGGGTCCCATTGGAATCCTGTTTGTCGGAAGTAATCCCCTTGGCAGAACGCTTGAAACAACGGGTAGGTGTTGACAGTTCGAGTGCTCTGTTTTTTCTCAGTTGACAGAGTTGTGTGGTATCGACCATAACGATAGACTTCATGGCTGTCACAGGCATGTTGACCTTACATTCAAAAAGTCATGGCTTAATAGAAACGTCATGGCGACGGCCACACCTTGAAACGCCACGTGCCGCTCCGACAACCATTAAAAAACCTCCCCCCAGGATGATCTCTTTTTTGATGACGAAGAGACTTGAATTAACCCCGGGACGAGACCCATCAGGACAAATCATTATCGAGATCAGCATTCTACTGAATTTTCAATCCGTCTCCATCATTTTCTCCTCGCCATTGTTACCAACCAAGTCTTCTTCCAACAATTCAATCTTGCCAAGGGAAGAAGCGCTTTACAAAGAACCGAAGTTATGACGGGTTTTCCGATGGATGAATACAGAGCAATTGCTGGTTTCATTTAATCCCTTTCCGAGTTTCAACTTTTAAATTGACTTCTCCTTCAGCTTTTGTGTTTTCGATTGAATCCTCTCCTTTTCAAGTTTCAGTTTAACCCCTTTCCTCCTTCGATTCGGTTTGTTGAAAGCAGGTTCCCGTAGGTCTCCTTCCCGACTTTCCCCGAGACGCCCTCATTGTTCAAATATTTGACTTAAGGCATCGCTTTGGAGAGTAATGGGTTTTCCTTCTCTCCCTCGAGTCAAATGAACTCGGGTCTACGGAATAACTCGAAAGATGTAACGTCTACACGGTAGCTGAGCCGAGTCCAATAGTTGGCTTTGTTAAAAAAAACGACTGAGCTGGAAAAAAATGCTCGAGTTATCCGTTTAAGAAACGAAATAAGACGTGCGTGCACTCTCAAGGTGAATTTTTAACTCACACGTGTTGAAAATTACCATACATCGCCTACTGGTACAGCGCTCCGGCTATTGGTTGCTTCTAAAAAATATTACAACCGACGAACTGGAATAGTAATTACTCCAGAGATCGGTCAGAAGTGCTCCCGCCCCAAACCACTGGCGTCCATTCTGTCCGTGTAAAAACATGCAGTGTGCCCTCCCTCCTCAGCTTTATGAGATAATTGACTATATTTTTGTAATTCATCAACACCTTTACTTTCCGCTACCAGTGGTCCTGGGTGCCCAGGAAGTAACTGGCAAGCCATGCGGCGCAAATATAGCAGGAAGGATCTTTGTGTGGCTGTGTGGAGTGGAGGCAGGTAAAATCAGGGTTGCAGCATTGACCTTGTCCTGGCGTGATATGCGGTGTAAGAAAAGTGCTGAGGAGATGCGTTCTCTGAGGTATCACTACCTGTGGTTGCTCGGGTCGTTCTATTGTGGAACATCCTATTATCCTTCTTTCCTTCCTCTTCCCAATCCTACTTTTCTGCGTAATTTGGTGGCAGTGTGCGCTCTTATGTAGTATCCCTCTCTACCACTATTCTTTTCTTGCTCTGTAAGCGCCTGCTTGCTTTGTTGGCATTTGACTGGGATGTCTCAGGGGCTGTGGATGGTCTTGGATTCGTTCAGCGTCAGCTGCAGTAGTTTGACATGGCGGCGCTGCATCCCCATGAGCCCAGTAATGCTTCGAAATTTGTGGCTGCTCTGCATGGTTTGGTTGAAGAGCGGGAGCTCAGGCAGTGTCCTGACTCTTCCTACTCTTCTGCGTGAGTGGAGGGACTTCAGAGGGTGTGTCACCATCACAGCGATGTGGCGTACATGAGGCATAGATCGTCACATTGTGGATGCACGCTGTCGTGCCTGCGGTAATCAGTTTGAGTGTCTGCTCATTCATGGGGGTGCATCAAGCGTCATGACGCAGTCTGCAAGAATGTTGCTGGAATGTGGGGAGAGAGCGGCACTGCTGGGTTGTCTCTGGAAAAGGACTGAGGCCTGACTTCTTCGCCGATTGATCCTGACCAGTCTGCAGTGGTCCTGGGTGTTCAGGCATGCGAAGCGGCTGAAATATATCTGCATGGACCTTTGAATAACAGTGTAGGCATGTCGCATCAGTGTTGCAGCACTTGGCCATGCCCTGACCAATGGCCGTTTCCAACCCTCATTCCAAAGGACCTCTCGATCACTACTGAAATCCCAACTACAGTAATTACTAGCACGCAGATTACTCATGAAGTGTTTTCTTAATCCCTTACAATGTATTACTATAACCTAACGGCGATTACTATACTAGAATATTCCTCTCCTTACTACACCTGCATCTCACTTACCCGGGACAAAACCCTACTTTCAGCGAATCTTCGACCACTGCGATATCTGCAAGGGCCCCTTTTCGGTTCGGTGAATTTCTCCAGAGGCATCTGCAACTTACATGGACCTATTCATGGTGCATTGGAGTAACGTCATGCTATGCACCTCTGCAGCAAAATTTTGGAAAAAATATCCCTTAAGGTTGGAATGGTCGCTAGTCTGCCCAGATTTACGGCTTCAGGCACCTCCACCTAGGAGAGGTTTGTACTTGCCCGTCTTCACTAAATACACCCAGGTTCCTGGTGTATTGACATTTATGATCCGATGTAGGGGGTGTGCGGAGGAAGTGCCGGCCTCATCGGCTCTAACCTTCCTCTGCCCCATCAGGGAAATTGGGACAGGGACTACTTCTAGCGAACCCTCGACCACTGTGATATCTGCAGGGGCCCATTACTGGACCGAGGCATCCGCCTTTCACGGACCTAACCCACAGTCCACCGGCTTGCACAGCGGGCTGTGCACCCCCGCAGTACCATTTTCGGAAAAATATCCCTTAAGGCTAGAATGGTCCCTAGCCCGCCCAGACTTGCGTCCAGGCTTTCGGTTTCGGACACCCCCGCCTTGGAGGGTTTGGACTTGTTTGGACTGCGCCCAGCAGCTGGAAGGGGGGGAACGAGCCTGGTGTGTTGACAGCTGGTGATTTGCTTTTATTAATTGTCAACCTCCATCTACAGCACCATAAGTTTGTTGACTTCTTCCTGGTTTGATCTCTCAACGCAACTTTAGTTGAAGAGTAAGTAAAAGTACGTAGTGGTGGAATACCTGTGAGATCAATCGATAGTCTCTGGATGTGGTGAATGTGATACCGTAGAAGGCCAACCTGTTCAATAATGAAGATTACGTACTATCCGATCAAGTAATCCTACTGTCAACCTAACTACCATTAATACAAGATGCTACCGCTGTATTCTTCGAATGTTTCTGGGTTTGAACATAGTCCAACGAGAAGCGTTCTTAATAGCCCCGAATACGGTTCGAGAGAAATTGCTATCGCTCCATATAAAATAAAATTTCCGCTGCATCCCCGTACATACGTTCACTCTGAAGCTCCCAGCCTCGTCGAGTCAGTCATTTTACGGTTCAATTATCTCGATCTCTCTTCACGGGCTAAGTTCTCTTCTTCGGTAATTGCCTTGACTGCGGATGCTGTTGCGGGGAAGCCGGAAAACCGTTGTCAGTGGATGCAGTGACGGTGTAATCTGCCGCCTTTCATGCCGCGTTTTTTGAGCCCTCATCATCGCGGGGCGTAACAAAAGCCTTTTCGGTAATAATTAATTGGTGAAATTGAGCGGGATGACTGCGATGGGAAGTTATGCGGATATTTTGGAGCCAAATAAGGAGCGTGATGGCGTCAAAGGCTTGATTGTGAACTTTTGAAGCGCCAATATGCCCTGCATCGTGTTAATGCAGTTGTTTCGATGTAATTTAGTCCTTTGTTGCACATTCCCCCGCTCTAACAAGAGTAAGGTCTGAAAAATACTGTTTTGGAAAATGGTCCTTGCGTGTCTGTGACCAAATCAGCTTAAACTTGATGTCTAGCCCACAGGTCTCCACAGAACGCCAAAATAAGTGTATGCGCAAAATACGCTAGAAACTAACTATAGTTTTCATAGTGAACGAAACACCAAATTTTTTTTCTCATAAACGGCCGTAACGATTTTGATTGAATTCTTTGTTTAGACTTCTCCTAATGAAAAGACAATAACACAAAATCCTCATCCGTGGGAAAATGACGAGAGCAGCACATAAATTACCAAACTTTTCGACGAAAATCGATTTTAGCGCATTTTTTCTTATAAACTCCGCTCAAATGTAATTAGAATATGATGAATGGAAAAATTATTGTTATCCTTCTCCATACACATGAACATTGCTCAATAATGTCAGGGCCTGAGTGGGAGCAGCACAATAATTTCCGGAACTTTAAGTGCAACTGCTTCCTCCCACCAGGTTTAAATGAACTGAGTGAATAATAATTTGAATTAGTAGCCAAAGCCGCGAATTTAAATAGAGGTAAGGAAAATGATGCGGCGCGCTTGATATTTCTGGGCGGACAGTTTCATTTGCCTTAACACATCCATCCAGTGATACATCCTCCAAGAAGTACAATCTGGACTCAAAAATTCACGATTTCTGATACCTGGAAAAAGTGCAAATTAGTTTCTGTTTCGAAAGAACCCCATGGATGAATGATTATTTACAGAGTAGAATGAGACTTCATGTCGCTGTTGTATGCCGGCCGGCGTAAATGCAAGCAAGTACTGTAGAAATCTGTAACACCCACTGGTTATTATTAAACAGATATATGTGTAACACAACACAAGTTACGTGATAGCCTCAAACACTTGCTCGCTGAATATCAACAGTCAAATATTTCAAGTAAAAGATACAAAAACTTATTGGCGCGCACACAAAGAAAGGCTGACATCCGATTTGCGTTTTGTCCCGACTAATTATCGCAGTCTCTCGTTCAGCCAGTATGGTAGTGAGAAACATGAAACATTTTCGAACTCTAATTGAAAATTTTAAGACACCAACAAGATTCATAAGCGAGTAATTGTGCATTTTGTTCAAGAAAAAGGTACTCAACATTTTATTTTACATAGCAAGAGGAAATATGTTGATGATTTCTCTGCTTCTGCTGGAATCAGAACCTAAGCCTAGGAGTTTGGCCTAAGAACGTGTTATCTCTAACAGAGCACGATGAATTGTGCAAGGTCAACAGAATGGAGTTGACAGGAACGAGTCCCAAATTGATTTTAAAAGCAAGGCCGATTATCAATTCTTGGTAGGGCACTCATCTACGGTGACTATGTTTTCGTTCGTCGTTTTTCCTACGCCTAACCATTTATAAATGGTCGAGTCAAAGGATTCTCAGGCCTTTTAACCTCCGAGGACCAAGGCCCGATGCACATGTCCTCTGTTCAGACACGGCCCATTTGATTCTGGTGTAGAATAAATCCGATTATCCACGTCGGCACTCAGAATCGGGTACCCTGAAAACGCCGAGTGGAATACAAATTGTGCACCTGTCGGTTTGCGGTCAATTAATACAAGTTAATTGAATGTGCACACCAAAACCGATTTTTACTCGACTCGGGCTAACGACTAACAAGCGTTATCGCGTGTCTGGGCACCCATGGATTTTGTGGGGATCAAAATCGCATGAGCTGTACCTAGGGTACTGGAGACAGGAAAAATTCAAATACGACAAACCTGTTCGGCTCCAGAAAGCAAAAGGGTCGTGGTTGGCCATTCTCCACAATTCAAAACCCAGTACAGAGTCACTCTCAGATTACCTAACAAAGAGGACAGAAAGAAAAAAAAACTTCCCAATGAGGACAGAAAACTATCCGACGATGATCCGTGACATTGAATCGAGTCTAACCAAGGGAATCAGAAATACGAAATTTCAAAAATCGGCGAAAAACCTCAGCGGCCATCTTGTCTTGTTGTTGAGTACTGCGTTATTTTCTAATAGGGAGGGTAAAATACGGCAAGCGTTTTGAGGAGAGCCCTACAACAAGAATCGGCAAAATCAGGCGAGAAATAAAGAAATATCACTCTGTACTCGTTGTAAGACAAATTAGTTTTCGATACGACGCAATACCTAAACGGAAGCGATGTGAGAATAGGAATGGGGGACGAAGCGAAGCCGAGACACCATCGGGAGCCGAACCACCTGAACATCTGGGCCCTGTTTCACAATGATTTAGTAACTATTATTACGAGTGAATGCACTGGTAACTTGTAAATTCAGGTTCACAATAACATTTTACAAGTGCCGGAAATATTAGTGAATTCACTTGTAATACTAGTAGTTTTACAAGGAGGCTGTTTCACAATCCTGTCTTGTGAAATCAAACCTCCAATAATATAAGCAAGTCCTTGTAAATATTTTACCAGCTCTTGGTAACCTATATATTTGTTGTTCAATGTTCAATCGTTTACGGTATTTTGGAATTCAATTGTCCTAGGGACAAAATGCTCGAAGATTTGTTATTTGGTGGTTCTGAGTCCGACGAAGATCTTCAAGTAGGCAGAGAGAATCATTGTCGTCGTCCTCTACGACGAAGTAAAGTGTTCCGTGCAAGAGTGAACTTCAGTTTTTTGAGTGAATTACAGTGCAATGAAAGATTCCGTATGACTTCCGACAATATCGAATTCTTAGTTGAACAAATCGGAGAACTCATTGCGCACCGCACTGGAAAAAGTGGTTCTCTATCCGTGCACCAGCAGGTGTGCGTGGCACTTCACTGGCTGGGAAGTGGTGCCCTGTTCCACGCCGTAGCAGACTTGCATGGTGTCAGCAAAGCAACCGTTTCTCACTGTGTGAAGAAAGTTGTGGCTGCAGTTAACGTTCGGCTATTCAACAGAATGGTGATTTGGCCACAAAACATGGAAGAACAAGTGAACAATTTTTCAGCATAGCTGGTTTTCCTCGCGTCTGTGGGGCTATTGATGGCGGTCTAATCAAGCTCGACGCACCCACGAGGCATGAGGCAGCATTCGTTGACCGCAATGAGAACCACTCATTGAACTGCATGTTCGTTTGAGGAGCGTCAGGTCAGTTTTTTTTCGTGAATGCGAACTGGCCCGGAAGTGTACATGACAATCGAGTGCTGAGGAACAGTCGATTGCCAGCCATCATGGACGACGGAAAGTTTGGCAATTTCCTATTGCTTGGGGACTCCGGCTATAATACTCGCACTTGGCTGATGCCACCTCTACGAAACGATCCTCGGAATCAATCAGAGATTTTATACAATAGATACCATTAAAAAAAACTCGGCGTATCATCGAGTGTGCACTTGGTATCTTAAAAGAACAATTCCCATGTCTCAACAAACTGAGAGTGAACCCAGTACTTGCAGGGGAAATTGTCAAGTGCTGCGCGGCGTTGTGCAACATCGCGAGACGGGAAGAAGTTGAACCATTACATGTTCCTCACGATCTTGATTTTGATGACACAAATAACGACCCTCAAGACGACAACCAGCCTGCAGCAGCAGCCCGAATGAGGCAGGAGAAAATCATTAGTATGCTCCGATGATCATTGGTCATTAATGTCCTTTTCTAAGCGGTTCATATAAAAATCACCTTGTACTTTAATCAGAACTTTTTACTCATTGTCTACTTACTTGATAATGCATTCATTAATGAAATTAGAATGAAATATATATCACGCCAATTTGAACATAATGTAGATAGTACTTTGCAGCTTATCTCTATTTATGAGGAACTAGGTTAATGGAGGAGTAGGGTAGAAAGGAGAGGATTTCCCTCCAAGCAGCCATCGCTGAACGCACCAAAAAGCACTGATCTTCTTTGCTTCACCTTTTCGAGAACGCACAGCGCACAGTTATAATCGCCGCTTGTCCTCTATTTTGCTCATCTTCAATAGGTAGGTATATCGAAAAATTTAGGGGCGCGACGACGAGTGAAGGGACGCGATAAAGATGCGGGAGCGGCGGCGATCAGCTGAGCTAGTATTTTTTGTAAGTTACTGGTAAAATTATTCTTGTAATACCAGTTGGAGGCAAGAAGGAGGAGCCCCAATTGGAGGTTCTGTTGCATTGTGAAACAGAAATTACAAGGACTCATAATACTACCACTTGTAAACTTGTGAATTTCACTTATATTACTAGCTTATTGTGAAACAGGCCCCTGGTAATCAATCACCTACTAGAGCGCGTCACACATTCCACATGTGAGTCAAGTTGTACATACAAAATATACCACGCACCCCAGCAATCAACAAACAAAAATAAGGTTTTCGTTTTGTATCAATCAGCAATCGCTTCTAAAATTCAGTTACTTGGCTCAATCCATGAATAAATAACAACTTCTTTTGTGTCCTTTTACCGTTCCGAGTGTTTTCATCATTGCGCGAATTAAGGTAATTCGGTGGGGCGAGGTTTTCGAAGAGCCTCCGAAAAGTGCGCGACGGAAAAGCCTTCAAGGGGTAAACAATTTGCGGGGAGGTGTGAAATTAAGGGAGGTAAGAACATCAAGGTTCCAACAACACCGTTGAGATGAAAAGTCGACTTCGAACAAGAGTTGCGTGAGGGGAGTTGAAAATTATTACTCTGGGGGCCTCATTCCTCCTTTTTTTCCACTTCACCTTCTATTGGAATTTTTCCGTTCAGTTTTCCATTGAAACTTTAATAATGATGAAAAAAAAAGTTGAAAAAAGAAGCAGCGTGGGGGTGGCTCTTGATGAATTAGGGTTGTTGCATAATTGCGTTTTCGCCCTTTTGGGGCGAGCAGAACTGCTCATAAATAAGGGGTTTGTTTTTCAGTCAACGTGAGGAAATACAATCTCTTCCGGTTCACTTCTTCATCGTTATCAACCAAAAATCTAATTGCCGCTGGTCATATGTCCGCTAACCAGACCTACGAATGGCGGAAGCTCTTTGTAGCTAAGGCCGCCAGACCTGGGCATTGTTGAACGCCACTCTGAAAAGTATTGCGATCGCCCGCAGCTCTACGAAGTATAAATGATAGTTATGCTACCGGCTGGAAGAAGCATTTTGAGTGTAATTCAGAACTTCACGTTTTAAGGGCTCCTGAGCTGCAAAAACGTTATTTGGAAATGTCATATTCTGCCCGTAGAAACTGTGGGACGCACATGTATGGGTCAAATCAGTGCAAAAGCAACCGCCGTTTTGATGACATTTTTTGCTCAAAGAACACGACAATACTGTAAAATTGTCCGTATCGATGTTCCTGACGCACAATCGGAGTGGTAGTTCAACAACGACCATAACCCGAGGCACTCTCTGCGTGGGAGAACTTTTACGGAAGGAGCTAGGTGAACAGTATCGTTGTGGGAGGTTACCACGCCTCCAATTTACGACGTCTGTTTGCCCAGGCTTGAGCACGGTCGTGGTGAGTAGCCAATCAGTCGTGTTGTGCCCAAGAATTTTGTGCTCGCGCCATCACATCCTGTGGAAAGTTGAAAAGTACATGAGGAGCATTCTCAACCTCGGCTTGTGTTTTGAAGTAGAGGAGCCGCCCGTTTAAGGCTCAACACCACCATTTTATTTGTAGGCGTTCTCTGACTGACGGAAGTACGGTACGTAAGTGGCGCGCTGGGCTTCCTGTGCCCCATCACTGCTGCCAACGATCCAGTACCGAGACCATGACTCTCTATAACCCCTTCGTGCTGTTCGAACAATCCTTTTTACTTTCCTTGGCTCTACAAAGTAAAAAGGAAAGTTATGTAATCGGCTGAAAACAAAAATTTTGAGTTTTCTTCAGATCTTTACGTTTCAGACCCTCCTGAGCCCGAAAAACACTATTTGGGAAAATGGTCTGTGTGTGTGAACGATTTTTAGAGAAAACGACCGTATCGAATCAGCTCAAACTTGATATCTCGCCCGCATATTAACGTGGAATGCCAAAATAAGGGTATGAACGAAATCCACCGAAAGTTAACTATAGTTATCATAGTGATCAAAACATCAAATTTTTTTTCTCAAAAACGGCTCCAACGATTTTGATTAAATTTTTTATATTGATAGCTCACAATAAGGCAACTGTTCCATAAAATTCATATTCGTGGAAAAATGATGAGAGCAGCACAATAAATTGCCAAAACTTTCGACGAAATCGAATTTAGCGCGGTTTTTAGAGAAAACAGATATTTTTAAAACATTCTAGTAACATTTCAGCGGAGTTTAAAAGGAAAAATATCTGGAGCGTTGCAACACAAAACTTTCATTAACTGTACTTCAATTCACTTTATATGGCTTTGTCTACTTAATCAATTCATTTATCACTCAGTTAATTTGAACTTGGTCAGCAACGCTTTACGGCAGCAGGAAGCGGTAGCGCTTACAGTTCCGGAATTTATTGTGCTGCACGTACTCATTGCAGGACCATTATTGAGCAATTGGTACACAGATAATTAATGAGGCTGTGAACACAATTTTGAAGTAGGATAGTAATCACTTCGGCAGAGTTATTGCGTAATAACTGATAGAACTGGTAGAACTGGTAGTAAGCGGAACGGCGGTAGTTGAAATTCAGGAATTTCTGGAGTGAGCCCCATGTATCTCATGAGCGTTTTTAAACACTCATCCTTTAGCTATTGAATTGGACTACTATACCGATTTTTTTTAACGTTCTACCAACATTTCAGCGGAGTTTATAAGGAAAAAACCGCGCTAAAAACTCTTTTCGTCGAAATAATGTTCGTTGATAATTTATTGTGCTGCTCTCCTCATTTTCCCACGAATGGGAATTTTATGGTATAATAACCTTATTGAGAGCTATCAATATAAAAAATTTAATCAAAATCGTTAGAGTCGTTTTTGGAAAAAAAATTTGGTATTGTGATTACTATGATAACTATAGTTAACTTTCGGTGGATTTTGATCACACCCTTATCTTGGCGTCCCATGGTAAACTGTAGGCTAGACATCAAGTTTCAGCTGATTTGGTACGGTTGTTTTCTCTAAAAACCGTGCTAAAATAGATTTCGTCGAAAGTTTTGATCATTTATTGTGCTGCTCTCGTCATTTTCCCACAAATGGTGTAATTGCCTTATTGAGAGCTATCAATATTAAAAATTTAATCATAATCGTTATATCCGTTTTTGAGAAAAAAATATTTTGTGTTTTGATCACTATGATAACTATAGTTAACTTTCGATTGATTTTGTTCATACCCTTATTTTGGCATCCCATCGTGATCTGCGAGCGAGATGTCAAGTTTGAGCTGATTCGATACGGTGGTTTTTTTCTACAAATCGTTCATACACACACACACACACACCATTTTCCCAAATAGTGTTTTTCGGGCTCAGCGGGGTCTGAAACGTAAAGATCTGAAGAGAACTCAACTTTTTTTTTCAGCCGATTACATAACTTTCCTTACCACTTCGTAGAGCCAAGGAAAGTAAAAATATCTGGTGCGTTGCAACACACAACTTTCCTTAGCTCTACGTCAATTCACAGGTGTACTGGCTTCTTCCACTCACTCAATTCATTTATCGCTCAGTGAATTTCAACTTGGTCAAACAACACTTCACGGCAGCAGGCTCGGGAATGAGTACGAGCAGCCCTACAATTCCGGAACTGGAAACGCTACCGGTTTCTGCCGCCGTGAAGTGACGTTTTTCTCAAGTTCAAATGAACTGAGTGATAAATAAAGCCACGATCTCAAATGAATTGACTGAGCTAAGGAGAGTTGTGTGACATTTTCATTTCTAGTTCAACATTTACACGATGTAACCAACTCTCTCATTTGCGCTAAACAACCGTAATGTGAACGTCTGTAACCTCGCAGTAGAAATGATATCAAACCTCCGACAGTATTACTTTGAAACGCTACGCTGCAAATTGAAGGGTTGATGTTTTAATTCGTTAAATAAAATTAACGCGACGCGCACCGTGCTCCAAGATCCCTCGAAAACTTAATAAATTCTATTTATAAAAGATTTAATTAGACTCCGGAACATCAACTTTTTAACGGCCCAACGGCAACGTCGAAATGACGCGATAACGGGCTTGAAACGGCTATAAAATGAATAGCAGCGCCATTCCGTGTATCCACTATGACCTGAAGAGCTCATTTGTGAGAAAGAAAAAGAAAACTCGTTGTTCGAACAAACGTTTTAACTCTCGAAGTTGGCAGTTATTGGATAATAAATATTATAAATATTTGTTCATGATTTACTTAATTGGATGTAAAAATATTTTTTGACATATAACCTTAAAATATTAATAACTAGTTCTCACGTTGGAAAAAAAAATTGTTGGAGTTGAGAGAATAATTTGATGGCAGAAAGTTTTCCAGGATCAAAGGCAAATTCATAGGAAGAAGGAAAAAACTACTGGGTTTTTTTCGAGGACAGAATGCACTTTGAGCTCCTCAATTACCATGCGAGTAGAAGAGGGGACGAGAGAGGAAGAAGTTATGAAACTCGACCTGGGAACGAGGTAGGCTTGGAAAATGAGGCACAAGAAAAGTTTGGAAGCCTTTTTTCGAGAAAAAAAAGTTCAAAACTTGAATTTCGTTAGCTCAAACTGCATAACATTATGCTTAACATTAATTTGGAATGAACTAAGATCAAAGAGGCTTTGTTTTATTTTGGTTCAATTGTGATCCGCGCCGGCCGTCGGTTAATTTCTCAGAACGTTCGCATTTCACTAACTTTCTGATTCACGCTCAACAGTTGCCAGACGACAAAGGAACGAGCTCTCGTAACAATGGCTTTTGATGTCGACGATTTGTTATAATTGAATGCCGTGAACTGCATATCGAAAACCAAACAAACGGTCGGACAATGGGCATTCGTCGTTAATGTTGCACGACTGGGTAATGAGGATCGGAAGACGCTTTCAGTTACTGGGGCGAGAAATGCCCATTTTGAGGATACAAATATCTGGTGCGTAGCAACACACAACTTTCCGCCACCCCTTTAAGTTCGAACACCACCTTCATAGGCGGGTGCTATATCTTCGTTCAACGCATTTTTACAGGAACATTTATGGAGAACAAAATGTAGGGACTAGTTAGCTGAGAGTACTCCGAATGTTTGATCGAAATCGTTAGAGCCGTTTTTGAGAAAATTGGAATACCGATCAATTAATGTTCGACGAATCTCCTTTTTTGTGTTAACTTGGCTTATATCTCCGTTCAACATATATATACAGAAATAATTATAGAGAACGAAATGTTGGTATGGGTGACTAAAAGACACTCCATTAGAATTTATCACATCTGGTAAAGAAGTTACCCTGGAATTTACGGAAATGTTAGAAAAAACGTTATTTTCGACACATTTTGATTTTTATCTCTGTTCAATGGACCGTCACAGGAACATTTATTGAGAAGAATATGTAGGTATCAACTATTTGAAAACATCCTGTGAGTTTGGTGGAAATCGCTGAAGCCGTTTTGCCAAAAAGCGTAAAAAACCTATTTTTGCTTCAGGGGCCCATACCTCCGTTCACCGTATTTTCATGGAGATATGTATGGAGAAGAAAAGTTAGGTATTGATTAGGAGAAGATAATTTGAAAGTTTAATCAAAATCGTTAGAGCCGTTTTCGAGAAAAATGCGAAAAACCCTAGTTTTTGGTACATTTTCGTCCCCCACCCCCCCTTCCCATCGGTCGAAATCGTCCATAACCTTATTTTGGTGTCTACAAAAAATAACGAACAAAATCGATCTAATTCTTGAGTCGAAAGAGTTCTTGAGTCGAAAGAATTCTTGAGTCGTCTTTCAGCAAGAAGTGGTGGCTCATACTCACAACCTTGCACGTCAGAGATACTATTGGCCTACGATGTCGAAGGATGTGAAACTTGCTTGTGCCCCATGCGATACTTGTAGTAAACGAGGAAAATCACATATGGCCACGAAGAAAGCACCTTCAAACGGCGGCTCCATCAAACAACACGTGGGAACATTGTTGTCGTAGCTGATGCTTTTACAAAATAACCTTTCCAGTTCCAAATCTACAGGCTGAAACTGTTGCTAAAGGTCTAGTGGATCAGTAGTCTCCCTTTTTGGCGCTCTTCCCACGCACTTACAAGCGCTACGCGCACAGCAACTCAGTATTGTTCGAACCTACAACAGCAACTGGATGAAACGCATGAAGCAGCGCGACTACAATTACTCAAATCTTTTGAAGGAACCAAACACCGATACGATGTTCACACAGAGGTTCCTCGTTATCAGATTGGTGACAGGGTCATTGACCTTGTTTGGCGTTGTAAAAAAATTTCGGACGTCATCTTCTGTACCCGACTCCAAACCGCCGAAAAAATATCTGGTGCGTTGCAACACACAACTTTCCTTAGCTCTACAACAATTCACTTTGTACATGGCTAATTCTATTTAATCAATTCATTTATCACTCAGTTAATTTGAACTTGGTTAAACAACAATTCACGGTGGCAAAAAGCGGTAGCGCTTACAGCTCCGGAATTTATTGTGCTGCTCGTACTCATTCCAGGACCATTATTGAGCAAATGGTACCCAGAAAATTAATGTGGCTGTAAACACGGGTTTTTTGAAGGAGGATAGTAATCACTTTTGCAGAGTTATTGGGTAATAATTGTTAGAACTGGTATTAAGCAAAACGGCGGTAGTTGAAATTCAGGAATTCCTGGAGTGAGCCTCATGTATCTCATGAGCGTTTTTAAACACTCATCCTTTAGCTATTGAATTGGACTACTATACAGATTTTTTTTAACGTTCTACCAACATCCCAGCGGAGTTTATAAGGAAAAAACCGCGCTAAAAACTCTTTTCGTCGAAATAATGTTCGTTGATAATTTATTGTGCTGCTCTCCTCATTTTCCCACGAATGGGAATTTTATGGTATAATAACCTTATTGAGAGCTATCAATATAAAAAATTTAATCAAAATCGTTAGAGTCGTTTTTGGAGAAAAAAATTTGGTGTTTTGATTACTATGATAACTATAGTTAACTTTCGGTAGATTTTGATCATACCTTTATCTTGGCGTCCCATGGTTACCAGCAGGCGAGATATGAAGTTTGAGCTGATTTGGTAGGTTGTCTTTCTAAAAATCGTATACAGACACACAGACCATTTTCCCAAATACGGTTTTTCGGACTCAGGAGGGTCTGAAACGTAAATATCTGAAGAAAACTCAAAATTTTTTTTTTCAGTCGATTACATAACTTTCCTTTCTACTTCGTAGAGCCAAGGAAAGTAAAAATCGTTCATGCCGATAAATTGGCTCCCTATCATAATAGGTCCAACCTGTCGGAAGAAAAGGGGAAGTGTTGTCAGGCTTTAATCATATGGTGTTAGGTAGTAACTATGTTTGTGGGTTGCTACGTAGCAACTACGTTTGTGGGTTGCTATACAAAAATACAAAAATCAAAAAAACACTTTCTAGTGTAATTCTTCAACCAAGCCAGTTCTGTATTTTTGCTAATCTCAACAATATTGAGGAAAGGAATTATTAATGAATAAAAATAGTACATAAGCGTAAAAAACCTATTTTTGCTTCATATGCCTATGTCTTCGTTCACTATATTTTCGTGGAGATACGAGTATGTATAGAGAAGAAAAGTTAGTTATTGACTAGTAGAAGGTAATTTGAAAGTTTAATCAACATCGTTAGACCCGTTTTCGAGACAAATGCGAAAAACCATAGTTTTTGGTACATTTCCGTCCCCCACCCCCCTTTCTCATCGACCGAAATCTCCCATAAACTTATTTTAGTGTCTACAAAAAATAAGAAACAAGACAAAAAATGACCCAGCTCAATCGGTTCAGCCGTTTTCCCGCAAATCGAACTACAGACCATTCGTGGACCACACACCGAAATTAGGGGTTTCGGACTTATGGCCTCAAAACGTAAAGGACTAAAGGAAACCCAACTTTTTTTTTGACACGATTACAATACTTTCCTTTCTCTTCGGGTAGCTGAAAATGAAAAGGGCCTGAGAAAAAACCCTGCAAATTATTACACAACGGTTTATTATTCTAATGAACAGCTTGACCAAGTATTACTGCTCCGAGACGCATTCCATTCGATTCAGCATCGAAAAATACTAGTAAACCATACGAAACATGTCCTGACTACAATGGAACTACGGAAACTAAATATTCCCCCGGCGCCAGGCGCCCGTAAACGTCTGCAGGCATTTATGATCCGATGTAGGGGTGTGCGGAGGAAGTGGCCCTAACCTTCCTCCACCCCATTGGGCAAAAAGAGTCGGGGAAATTGGGATGGGGACTTCCAGGGAACCCTTCGCAATTGGCACGACGTTGCAAGTCGAGCGGGCGGGTGGTTTTGATGTGACGGGAGGGAGGGAGGGAGTACTAACGACGAAACGTTGACTTCTGCTGTAATTCCTGCGAGTTCTTTCAATTAGTTGACTCTAATAATTACTGCAATTTCCCTATACGCAGTTGTACACGTCTGATACTCATTCCATTCGACCCAGGATGTAAAAATACCTTGAAAACGATACGAAACACGGCGTATTTGCGAATTATACTGCTTTTTGTTAAATTTTTAATCCATTTTTAGTCCATAACAACCATTGGATTGCCGAGATGGCGGGCACAACTAGATACCAGATGGGATTTTTGTGCGAATGAACGGATTTTTTAGACCACATTAAAGGCACAAAAACCGACAGGGGACGGAATCTCCATGTCTTGAAACGTAAAGTATCAAATTTTGAGGGGTGGTTGTAAAAATTTTTTCGTGACCGAAAACATAGGGTTATCATCTAGAATGAATAATAAACCAAAATAAACAATTGGACCCCTACAAAAGATTAACTCTCAAAAACCCTGGAGCGGCGGCTAATGGTGAGGGGGAGAGGTAGACCCCCATTTTAGGTACCTCCAGTGTTCGTAGTCTAGTGGTAAGAGACGAAGTCAGCGGCTCTTCAACATTTCCAAACCTCTCGTAACACATTTGAACTACAACGTAGGTCCATATAACTGTAAACATAAAGTTTATTTTTCCGCCAAAAAACAAATCTAGGCCCAAATTTATTACGTAAATTGTACATCGTTAGATTTCCCGAACTTCTGGTGCCATTGCTGTCTCCAGCTGGAAGGAAGCACTCAGCTTCTGGTTACGTCCCTAATACTTTTTCGATTAGTGCGGCTGTAACGCTGACGCAGGCAAAAATTACGGCAATCGCGCTGAAGCTCCGATCCACAATCCTCGACTTTACGCCGAGAATTATGATCAATTATCTTAACCACGATCGCCCGGTGCCTTTAATAGGATTCAGGCGGTACACAGCTATAGTCGAGTTGGTTTCTTGTTGGTTCGTTTCGTAAATGACTTTGAAGATCGTTGTATTTATTGTAAACTTGAAAAGCACCTGTTGAACATGAGTCGGTATCTTTGAAGCCACTTAGCGGAGACCTTGGCCCCAGTTAGAAAGAACTGATGGTTTATGGTTGGTTTCTTTCGGGTGAAAGCTTTTGAGCGTTGCTTTGTACACAAAAAGCTTAATCTAGAGGGGTTGAGAAAATACTAAGTGGTAAGAAAGTATTTAGCGTGAAAGGAAGATTGTGGAGCGGTATTGGATCGAAGATGGCTTGCTTGGCTGCGTGGACGAGAGGGCAATAGGGTGGCGGGTGAGGGGGCGTTATCGTAAACAGAATTAATTAGAAGGAAGTTGCAAATGGTGCGGTTGAGACTGGAGTTAGTCTCCCGGCTGCTGGAACTGCTCTTCATCGCCACTCAGCCCCCACGAAAAGGCTGAGTACAAGTGCACCACTCCATCGCAGAGCTCTTCCTTTTAACCCGTTCTTTCTTTCTTTTTAAGGCTCCCTTGAGAAAAATCTCCTGCAGAATATATTAGCAAGAAGGCTGAAGGGAGTCTGCGGTCTGGAGAGGAGGCCTCTTCAGTAAACACCTCCGAATAAATCTAAAGCTCCGTCGAGAAGCTTCACCTTTCACCCTGGACCGCCTTCTTTCAAACAGCCTTCATATTTACGTTCATATCGACTATGAACCTCCGACCCCCATTGTCGGATTGCCCTTCGCACTTCCCAGACCTTCTTTACTCGCCTCGCGCCTCAGTTCGGTGTGCAGGTCTTTCGTGGGGGGGATGATGGAACGCACCGCTGGGGGCTCCCTTAAACCTCTCGCCGCTCAGCGGAACGGCTTTCTTGCATACTTGCCCCGAGTACAGGAAAAAAAATTCCCTCTCTTCCTGTCCGTGTTATCGCAATCCCCCTGCGTCACTTAACTCAGACTGACAGTTTTTACTTAACACGCATCTAAAGGTTAGGAAAAGTTTTGTGATCGATTTACGTTTAGAAGCCCGTCAAATCCGTACTATCTGATGGAAAGCATCGCTCAACATCCCACAACCCTCAACGCATTTCTTCTAGTTTATGGAGAATAAAATATATTGGTTAGCTTTTAATCAAAATCGTTACAGCCGCCACTAATTAAATCTGAACACCTTGTTATGTGTACAAAATCTCATTTTTCGGTGTTTTCCGGTTGGCTCTCCGTACGACAGACGGTTACTTAAATAGTTCCTGAGAACAAAATGTGAGTATAGGTTGCTTGAAGTCAGGTTGATATAAATTTTCTACAGGAAATCCGAAAACTCTTTTTTAGGTTTTGGTTATTTCCGTTCAACAGGACGCCGAAGGAGCATTTATGGCCAATCCTAGATTCATCAGTTCCAAGCATCGTGCTCAAAATCGTTGAAACTGTTACTCCAAAACGCGATTTTCACTTCCCGCTACCCAAAGAGTGAGGAAAGTGTTGCAAAAATATCTGGTGCGTTGCAACCCACAACTTTCCTTAGCTCTACGTCAATTCACTTTGTACATGGCTAATTCTATTTAATCAATTCATTTATCACTCAGTTCCTTTGAACTTGGTCAAACAACACGTCACAGCAGCAGGAAGCGGTAGCGCCTACAGTTCCGGAATTTATTGTGCTGCTCGTACTCACTGCAGGACCATTATTGAGCAATTGGTACACAGAAAATTAATGAGTCTGTAAACACGAACTTTTTGAAGAAGGGCAGTAATCACTTTTGCGGAGTTATTGGGTAATAACTGTTTAAACTGGTAGTGAGCAAAACGGCGGTAGTTGAAACTCAGGAATTTTTAAAGTGAGCCCATCAAGTTTGAGGGGATTTGGTTTGGCCGTTTTCTCTGAAAACCACTCTAAAATCGATTACGTCGAAAAAGGTTGGTAATTTATTGTGCTGCTCTCGTCATTTTCCCACAAATGGGAGTTTTATGGGATGATTGCCTTATTGGGAGGTATCAATGTAAAAAATTTAATCAAAATCGTTAGAATCGTTTTTGATTAAAAAAATATTTGGTGTTTTGATCACTATGATAACTATAGTTAACTTTCGGTGGATTTTGTTCATACCCTTATTTTGGCATCCCATGATGACCTGCGAGCGAGATATGAAGTTTGAGCTGATTTGGTACGGTCGTTTTCTCTAAAAATCGTTCACAGACACACACAAACACACTGACCACTTTCCCAAATAGTGTTTTTCGAACTCAGGAGGGTCTGAAACGTAAAGATCTGAAGAAACCTCGGGTGAAACAAAGAATATGGACCGACCGCTTGACAACGCTACGACTGCATGTATCGATATGCGTCCGTTTGTTATCTCATATTTATTTCATATACCCATTATTATTTTAATTGAATTAACTCCTTTTCATAGTCTTTGTACATTTAAAATAATTATATAACGGGGTATTACATAATGAACATTAAATAATTGGGATAATCGTACAGCAGTCGTTATTAAATTTAACTCTTATTTAACTCAAACGTTGAAAAAATATATCATTGGGGTATTTAACAGATTGTGGATTAAATCTTAAAGTAAATGGTAAACTAAAATCATCCTTTCAATCTGTATGATCATCCAATATTCTGCAAGGGAAGAAGAGCTGAATGATTTTGGTCGTTTTCCAAGCTCTTCCTCACTAATTGGCTCCTTCTCCTTAGTTTAAAATATTGATCGTGTAGAACGTAAACACAACCGTACTGTCATAAGCCGCACCTCATCCGTTAGTAAGATGGCGTCAATGAGACAGGTTCTCAGCGTCCCGGCCTTATCGTTATTTACGTACTGTCAACGTTCCTACCTTTGTTTACCCGCGGAATTTCGGTATTATCCTTCGTACCTATGTTCACCCAGTTCAAATTGAATTGCATTTCCCCTTATTTTGGCGTCTCATGGTAACCTGCGGTCCTTTCCTCTGAAAATCGTTCGCAGACTTACATACACACTATTTTTTCAAAAGCTCACAGTAAATGGGACGGTGGCACCCAAAAAAGGAGAAACTAAATAAACAATAAGTAAGGGAGTGGGGAGGGCCCCCAGACCACCCTACGCCAGCTCTAGGGATAGGAGGTTTGAGGGGAAACTGGATTCTTATAAACTGATCATGGGTATGCAGGGAGTCGAAACTTCTTCATCTTTAGCTATTCCCGTCATTATAATTGCTCTAATAATATTGCATCCTAGCGGCGTAATTTGCAATGGAGTCCCGTTGCATAGTCTCGGCGCTTTGCGATTTCTCATTAACAAAACTGGAACCCCATCTTTCAGTCTCAGCTTATGAGACGGCACTCCTGACAGCTCTAAAGAGTTTAGAAACTCTGCAGGATAAGATGTCACCTGTTAACCGTCCATGTTAATATCTACTGACAAATATTCGACAACATCGCCTTGCACATGTGACATCAATCGTTCATTGATCTGTCCCACGATTTCATCGGTCGGTGTTGATATTGCCCTTTCACTCAGCCACTCTCTATTCCTCATGTTATACTCCAAACCGGGATAGACGTTGTTTTTAAGATCTTCCAAGTTGTGGACAGCATTACAAAATTCTTGATTTGATGTAATCATGCCGTTAGCGTCCGTAGTCATTCGACCTTCGCCGATTTTCAATAGAGCTCCTGCATATTTCCCCGATTGCGTATCGTTATGTAGTTGTACTCGCATGTTTTTAGTGAGACAAATTTTTTTTACATGCACCCATAGTGTAGACGCTGTCAAACATGCATTTATCTCATCTGCTGGAGTGCCTCTGGTAATGACAGGTAGTGTCTGTCGAAAATCACCAGCAAGCGGCACTACCATCCCACCCAATAAACTCTGGTTGCTTCTGATATCTTTCAGAGTCCGATTGAGCGCCTCGATCGCTTTTTTATGCGACATTGTGCACTCATCCCACACCAACAGTTGTAGCATTCGGCCACGATCGCTGTTTTTTGTAATGTTACAAACTGGAATTTCCTCATGAGGTAAATTTAATGGGAGTTACTGAATGTGCCATCGAGCAGCGTCGCCGCACTTCCAGAGGAACAACAGCTATTCCTTTATCTTTGCGGATTTGGGCTAAAAGTAAATTTAATAGAAAAGTTTTTCCAGTGCCCCCTGGCGCGTCTAAGAAAAACAATCCGCCCTCACCATTATCGATTCTTTGCACAACAATATCAAAGACTAATTTTTGTTCCGTGTTCAATCGAGGAACAGACTCTGATATTTGTTGCTGTAAAGAAGAGACATTGTGGTCGAGTTCTCTTATTAAAAACTGACTTCTCCGATTCTTTGTGGCTGGTTCATTCCAAAATCTGATAATGTCTTCCGAGATATAGCCATCACTTGGTCTTCAATCTTAGTTAGCGCCCCGTTGTATACTAAATCGTTATATGTGATATTGGGATTATCATCCCCTTTTTTCGCAATAAAAGGTAGCCATGTCCTTGCTCTGGGTCTAAAGATATTTTGTGCCAAATTTCATCAAAATCGGTTGAGATTGATTGATTGATGGTTTTTATTTTACAATCAGGGTAGGTTAGGGCCTTCCACTTACCCTGAAACAGTGTACAAGTTTTTCCTCTTGAGTACTTCAATTAATAACTAGTAAGAGTTCCTGCGTAAAAACAAAATCATTTCTCATCTTATACTACTTTTGGTACTTGGTTTTAAAATTGTTCTTGAAAACATCAACATTCAAATTGAGGTCAAACATTCCGAGGTTCTCATTGTATAATTTTGATGCTTGAGTCGAGAAGCTTCATCCGAACAGATTCGTTCAATGTGATGGGATAAGGAGAACTTTATTTCTGCCACGCGTATTCCGGGAATCGAGGAAGTTAAAATTTTGAAGGATGTAGGATGGACGGTGGTGCTTGAAAGTTTTGAAGATCAGAGTAGCCATCAGGAGTCGTTTTCTCTCTTTGATCTTCAACCAACCTAGCCGGGAGTAGTGGGGCGTCACATGCTCATCTAGGCGGAGTCTTAGAGCGAAACGGAGTGCTGCATTCTCAGCCCTCTGCAGCTTGTCCATTTGGGCACCATTGAGGTCACAAGTGGCCGCTGCAGCATAGTCAAAAAATGGCAAAACGAAGCTCTGTACAAGTTGCAGCCGTACATTGATTGGGAAGTCGGTGGCCAGTCTACGCAATTGGTAAATTGCTTGAAAAGCACGATTACACGTTGCTGTGACCTGCGCATCCCATGAGAGTGTGCTCTGGATAGTAATCCCCAGGACTTTAGCACTCTCGACATATTCCAAGGGAGCGTAACAGACAGAGTTACTTTCGCATTTATAATATTAGTAGGGATTATTAGGGATACATGTAAGCAGTTAATTATTTGAATGAATTAAAAACAAAGTGTGTGTTGCAAATCCGAATTGTTTGATTGCAGGATTCACAAATGGCGATACGCTAAGACTACGACTCTTCGAATCTCATTTGGTGAGTCAACTTTTTAATGTAATTTTCCTCAGTATTAGCTCATTTTCTCACCTCTTTTACCCAAAACCCGGAACTTTACGCCGTCTAATGGTAGGCTTTCACGATATAAAGCGGCGACGTGAACCGTATCCTCTCTTCGACGATGATCCAGATTGTCGAGTTACGAAAGCCGTTGCTCCATCCTGGGCCGTCGCAGTTGTACAAACAAAACTTGGCGAAAGGTCAGCACGAAGGGGAGGCCGCCGTTGTTGACTTGGTAGACGAAATTTGTTATCCTGAGCTGAGGGTTGACTAAGTTCCTTCCTCCCCCCGATTGTTTGCTCTTCCTTGACCTGGCACTTCCCCTCGACGAACTGCACTAGAGAAGGGAAGTTGTGAAACGGACGATTCATCTTCGTTCGAATTTTGAAACGTTCTCCGCGTTAAAAGACCTGACTCGTGCATATTCCGTTCCTCTCTAAACTACATTATGTAGAAGTGCCCTGTAGATTTATTCGAAAGCCTGTCAAGCGATACAAATAGTTCACGCATTCGACAACTGAGCAGGTACTGTAAATAATGGGTCAAGCGCCAAAATTAAGTTTTTGAGATTACTTAAAAAACATAATAACTAAAATAATACTAAGTATTTCTGGCCGAAAAAATACACATTATTAAGTTATGATCAACTTTATTAGTACAAGAATGTTCATCCAACTACAATAAGTGATAAAAAAGAAACAATGTACTAGAATCAAAAATTAAAAACGTTCTTTGTCACTTCGTAGTTTCGTCACTAACGGGCTAAGTGCAGTTAGTAAGTTATTGTTAAAAATGTGTGACAGTCACTCATGGTAGAAGTGAAACTTTAACGTGCAAAACCGAATCGCAACGGACAAGTGGGAAATCGAATCACAACGGACAAGTGGAAAAACAACGGAAAAGTGGAAAAACGCATCGCAAAAAAATTTTAACTCGAAGTTTTACGGGCAGGTTTTCAAATTCAACAAGTACATTAACAATCTGCCTGTAAAACTTCGAGTTAAAATTTTTTTGCGATGCGTTTTTACAGAATTCAATCCGGGAAAAAAACATCCATAGTCTACTCTACAACGCGGCACGCTCTATTGACGTCGCCAGGTGAGAGCACACGAGCGAATTAATAGGTCAAGGAGAGCGAAAACGACAGACGGAGGCAACGATGCCCAGCCACGTGGAGAGCGGAAATAAGAATAACAGTTAAGCACACGCTGCCGGGACTTGGTAGAGGACACCTCGTATCCCCGCTCTCTGCGCCCGGCTGCGCATTACGCAGTTGCCCTCTCTCCACTGCCCCTAGCCTTTTCTCTCTCTGTCGCTGCTGCACCTGCTCTCGCCGTTGTCTTACCCTCCCACGCGACCTGTAACGGATTTTCGTGACTCAAGAATCATAAGACTATATAGAAGTCCTGGTCAATATAGAAGTTTCACTTCAAGACTGTGCACCCCTTTAGTAAAGCAACAAACTTAGTTAACCAAGTCCTCATAAAAAGGTTTATTATCTTTTTTTTAAAATGGAATCATTGCCTTCAGATCTTCTTCTTAGCTTCTGATAGCCTGTTGGTACACTCAAGTAGTGGGAGCTGAAAGTTACCTACGTCCTCTGGTTTCACTCCCTTTTTAAAAACATTGAAATTTTTCCACTCCTCAATTTCGTTGAAAGATTCCTTAATATGTATCGTGCCAGGGTTGGCACTAGTCGCTCGAATCCACTGTGCCTTTGAAATTTCAATTTTTTTCGGGTCAATAAACAAGGCAGCAGCTTTTTCAAAGTCAAAAAAGTCTTCTTGGTGCACAACAGTCACCAGGAATGGATTTTTTCTGTTCGATTGTACAATCATACTTACCAAATCCATGGGAACTTCACACTTTTGAACCCATTTCTTCTTTTCGATTATAGCAGAGTCCCCGTCGCACTGCATAAATGTGCATAAATGTTTTGCTGCATTACGTTTCCTAACATAGTCTTTCCCTTCAGCTCGAAAACGTTTACTTTCTTCCTGAGCTCTTCCTTCACGTTTCTGCCTTCTTTTACTCACACTAACATCCACTTTATATGGGATTAGAACATAAAAACGTATAGGGATACACAACACGAAAGTATAAACAATCTCATAACCTCAAACGGCAACAAGTGCTTCTGTCGCTTGGCTCGTATTTTGCCGAACTGGTCCTGTGACATAGCACGCACCCTCTCTTGGGGAATTTATTTCAACTACTTCCTGAATGTGTGTCGCTTAGCCCATTATTTGCTATATCGGGAACATCGTTTAAATCATTATTCACTTGAAACAAAAATAAACATAATTTTGGCGCTTGACCCGTTATTGACAGTAGCTGCTCAACTATCGTTTTGTAGCATGAATACAGTATTTCCGAAGCATCCAGAGGTTACAGGCTCTAGCAGCAAAAGTAGGGGCTACTATCCTTTTTGCAAAATTTTTTACTAATTAATACCTACACTTCGTTCTCGAAAAATATTTACATGGAATGTCGAGGCTGATGCTGAAGGGTGAAACGAGCCTGGCCTGTCGGTTCGTCGGTAACGAAAGAGGAATTGAGTCGCGTTTTCTGGGTTTTTTTGCTCAGTTATCCTTGTCCAAGTCACTTCTTGACGCTTTAGAGGTCTGATTCTCAATTCTCATTGACTGTGGAAGGTTCCCAGGCTTCTAATTGATGACGCCTATTAGCCTGTGCTTGGGCAAAGGTTGTGAACCGTCGCACGGCTGCTTTGGCGCATAGAAGTGATGCAGCCTCGTTTTCTCTGGGGATTTGGGCTGGTGTTCATGCATTGTGGTAGAGCGAGCAGGTGCACATCACATGTTCAATGTCCTACGCTTGAAGTAGACAATTGTTGTACCATGGGGAAGGTTGGGTGCCACCATATCATCTGCACTTGATCTCTGACTGAGGGAAGTATTGTGTACAGGTGGCACGCCGTGCTTCCAGCATCCATTCGTGAGTAAATATGAGTTGGCGTTCTCGTTTGGCCTCTTGTTGCAGCATAGGGAGCGAGCATGGGTCCATGGTGCTGCGTTAGTAACTCTTTCTTGATTTAGGAGTTCAGCGCTCCTAAGTCCAATTGAAGGTCTTCTGGTGGAGTGCCTACAAGCACTTTCGGAGGGCCAAGTGTGAAGTCGTCCTACATGCCAGCAGGATAGCAAGCATTATTGTCCTCGTTTTCTGTCATTCATCTTGGGATGACGCGATCCACCACACTGGATTGCGGCACATTGCACAATTGGTAAGAATACATCCTTGTAGCACACATATAATGAGTGTGAGGTGATGCTCCTCAGGTGGGTCCCAACAGGCCAACTGAGCAAGTGCTGCGAGGGCCAAAAGAGAATTCCCGAGTATTTGGCAGTGGTTGTCAGCACGACTCTGATGCCTACTGCTAGTTACAACCCCTGAACGTAGCACCACCATTTGGGTTTTGGTAGCTGGTGGTTGTCGAGGTCTTTTCCATCAGGATTGAATTGCTCTTTGACTGCTCACTACTAAAACATTTCTCCACCGTCGAACAAAAATACGAAACGAACGATGAGTGAAAGCCGAATTAGTTGAATTAACTAGCAGGGGAGCAACGCTTGTTAAACGAAGCACGACAGCTCATTACTAATCATGTTAGCAAACTAAATGCTGGCTGCTGACATTCAACGCGAACAGCTTGTGGCCTTCTAACACCCAACGAAGGTTGGCGAACTCGAAAAAAGATAAGCGTATCAGAGTGGAGCAATGTGAGCAAAATAAAAGGTAAAATCAGGATAAACGTTAGGGCACTTTAATTAAGTTGCCTTTGAAATTAGGCTGGTCTGAGGCATATATGTTGGGGAGTGAAATTAACTGCTGAGAGAAAGCCACTTAACCCATTCGGGACGGGTGGTATCATATGATATCATGAGAGGCTCCCGTCCCGGCCTCGTGGTATCATATGATGCCAAGCTTGTAAGTAGATGAGAGGCAGACTCGAACGGTTTGCCCACCACGACGAACTGTGGGGAAACCTTTTGCCAGGTAGAAATGACTTCAGTTGGATGTGAACTATTGTGAGGAAAGGTTCGTCTGTCTGCGTCAGCCGTCGTTAATGCCTTATATCACAAACTCAGGTAAGCGTCTTTTTTGCCAACCATTAAGCATTTTTTCGCAATTTCTTCTCTTACCTCGCTTTTCTTTTCATCGTAGCAATATAGTTTTCGTTTTTATACAGAAAGAAATCCTAAGCACGAAAATTTGATGAAAAATTTGTAAGAAAAGTTCATGGTTCGTTCATGGTTTCCATTATCCAACTTATTTTATTTTAATCTTTCCTTCTAGATATTTTTTCTTTTCTTGTGGAGAAAGAAACTAGCTTGCACGGTATGCAGAGAGAACGAAAAACCCCTTCATCAGCCCATGGTAGGCACTACTTTCTTTCATTTCTTCGCATTTTCTTAGCCCTCCATTTTCCCAGGGAGTTTTCTATAATTGTTTACCACATTTTTTTCGTCTTCTCTTCAGGCGATGAAAGCAACAATGAGTTTTTGGTCACCACCAAAACGCTCAAACAAATCAGATCGCTTCCTTCTGAGTGATTTGGACGAATCCACTATTCAGTTACGTCTGGATTTGGAAGGAGGATCAAATCAAAACCCAAGCATTCTCAAATGGGAAAATGTATCTGTCCCAGAATTTAAAAAATGATTCGGTTTACATTTACTGATGGGAATTGTAAAGCTGGATCGTTTGAAGGAGTACTGGAATGCAAACGAGAAATTGATTTCCGTTTTTCAGGGACATATGACTCGTGATAATGGTTTGGAATATTGCAAAGCCTTCATTTTGCCCCGTCTGATCCTTCAAACGATCCACTTCAAAACTTAGGCCACTAATTGCTTATTTTCATGATTGCATCAACGATATAATTGATCCTGCAAAGAAGAATTAGGTGTAACACTTGTTTGCTAAAATTGACTGATAGGGCATATTGACTTTTTTGACTTTGATGTATGAACTGTGATTGTTATTTTTACGTATTATATGAAGTTACACCAAATTATATCGATAGATTTTATGATTGAAATATAATATGTTCTTTCATCAACCCTAAACCATATGCTTCATGTGTGACATCATATGATCTCATTGGCCTGGTATGAAACTACAAGAGTATTGCGGGTTTTGCATAATCATTCCAATTTGTCGACCAGATGATATCATATGACGTCATATGTAAAAACCTAAAAGACACCACACAAAAAAGTTTATTACCAAAAAAATACATTTTGAAGAAAAAAAAACAAGCTGCTAATGTGAAATTTGGGCCAACAAAAACGTTCGGCTGGCACGAAAATCTGGATTTTTGCGCTCGTCCCGAATGGGTTAAGATTTGTGTCGGGTAAAGTGAGAGAGGTAGGAAACTTTCCAGAAACCTAAGTGACAATTAAGGATATAATAACCGTTCTGTTGACTGGACATTTGCTGTTGGTAATTGAGGGTCATGAGCTTACCATAAACGGTTCACACAGCGAGCCAAACAGTCAATACCTTCACCCGTCGATAGCGTCAATGCCAAGGTTGACGTGTTCATAACTGTGACCCTACAAGATAGCCTCGACTCCCTCTCAGACTGGTCTGCCAGAACTGACCTTGCACTCAACCCAGCAAAATGTGCAGTGACATCCTTCCGTCGCTCCCATGCACCTGTAATTCACACCTATTTCGTCTCTATAGTAAAGGAAGTCGGGATGATTTTGCACACCCAGCTTCACTGACTACATTGCTCAAATTTCAGCTCGTGGAATGCGTTCTTGACACAACATACCAGGTAGTCCTCCCACTTCCCTGTCCTGGCTGTCCTTTACCGAGCACTCTTTTCTCCGGTTTTCTGTCAGCCGTTTTATGGTTGTCAGGTGTGTAGTCTTTTCCCGCTACATAGCCTTCAAGATGGGAATCGCTCTTCTGGATATCAACTCTTACACACTATGTCTGAGTGCTGTACCATAATTGACATGACCTTCCTCCATGCTCGCCTCTCTTGCCAACTTGATGCTCCCTGCATTCACTCTCTCGCTGCACGTCCCTCGACCCAACTCCCACCAAACAGACGACAACTACACGACCCATATGCCCGTTGAGCCGTCTGCCCTGCACCGCTAACCTGCTTCTTTCGTCCTCGCCCTATCTTGACCTACTGTCTGCGTCCCTGCCTTCTCTATGTTCTCAAAAGCCAGCTTACATCTGCACTCCCCCTATTGACTCCCCTCAACCCTGCTTGTTTCTGTATCCCCCAGCATTGACGCTGCACCGTTTCGTGCATTCCGCTACTATCATTTGTTGTTACAGAGTTGACTCCTTGTTCTCTGTTAATAAATAAATGCCATGTCTTAGCACGAGTTGAGTTGAGATGTTACACCTGAGTAAGCACAAGGAAACTCAATTGATAACTCTACTTTGCTCTTTGCTGGAATTCGATGGGATCGGCGCCCTGGTGCTCGAAGTATTTCGTTATAAATTCGATTCGGCATTTACGATTGTGTATTTTAAACCTCTTTCTGCGGTGTGGTGGAAAATTTACAAAACATTCGTTCATTTCGTCATCGATTTCGTTGGATCATAAACCGAAAACAAGCGACCCCTAGAATTCCCAACAAAATTTAGATTGTTACCGACGGGAAGAAGCACTAAAATAGTTCAGAGCTCTAAGACTATTGTCGGGTCGGAGCCTTATGAATGGGAATACTGTTTTCAGAGATAATATTTCCAAATTGCCCGCCACGGGTGGTGGGTGGGGGGGGGGGAGATGAAACTCACCAGTTCCTTCTTTGATAAGAGGGCAACGCTCCAACGTTCACCGCGAGTAGATCCAGTAACTATCCTTATCCCTCTTCTATCGCCCAGTCTTTAAAAATCGTAGGCGCCATAATCTGGAGGTCCGATCGACCAGAGTTTTCTTCCCCGTGAATTACATAGCTGTGGATATTGGCTGTGAACGTGAATGTGGAAGCGAAGGGGGGATTTACCGGAGTTCCTCGGTGAACGTTGTCGTTCTAATCTCCAGGCGAATGGGTATATCAATGTTCACATCAGATGTTATAAGTGTACAACATATACCAGTGCGATTAAATATAATAAATAAAACTATTGCGCATAACGGCGTATCATACTTAAATATTACCTACTAACTCCGCTTCACTGGCCTTACGTAAAAAAAAAACATCTAGTCCAGGAGCCGAGGGCTAAAAGCGTTGACCGTCGAGTTGAAAGTTGGTTACTATTTTTTCTGATAGTGCCCTCAATGTTTGGTAAAACCCCGCAAGTCTGCTCTCTCTGAAGTATGGACTAGGATAATGGCGGCTCATCAAAAAAGTCAAAATTTGACTTATTAGTTGATAGTTACCATATTTACCGCAGTTGAGGAATTGGCTTGTACTTTCCGAGTTCACAACTCTGCTATCTTCCATGCTTGGCCATTAAGTTGCAGAGTCAATAAAAATTCTTCGAATTTTGAACCAAATTTTGACTTATTAGTTCACGTCAGAAATTTGTAAGGTGGATTCGCGTCAAGTAACTGAGTCGAAAAACCCGACTCTGCCACAGTAGTTTCGTGAACCTCGACCGTTCGTGAACTTGCAGACAAAATCAAAATTTGATGGCTCAAAAATTGACTAATTAGTTGATACTTGCAAACGACGTGAATGAGTTCCACATCCATCAGCTCTACTATAAAATTTTATCTGCCACCTCAAAAACGTGGCATTTTCAAAGTAGAGTCGCTGAAATATATGCTGCAGCCGAGTCAGGATGATTCGGGTGATCTTCTCTCATCTCGCCGTCCTCGAATCTCGATGCATGACAAAGACACAATTGAAGAAACTAGTTTTAATTACAACTGAAGAATTAGATTTTAAAGTGAAATTGGTAAACGGAAAAGTAGCACGTCAAGATGGCGAAGCTCCCTGTCCGGGTAGTCTTGACGTAGGTAGGGAGGCGAACTGCTACACGGCCATCCTGAGGAACGTCGTCCTCGACGGCAGCAACTAGAACAACTCAACAGAAACGGGTGTGGTCAGTTCTCACCAAAAACCACTAAGGTCCATACCAAGTGAATGCACAAAGGCAAAGAGCAAATCAAGCTCAAACTTTGGGGAGGGATGTTGAAACATTCCATCCAGAACAATCAGTAATATGGTCCCACTGACCAAACTGTGACAACAACTGTGCCACACAACAACCACACACACTAGTTGACCACAGGGCAATGCTACCCTGAATGCAGAAAATCAAATACTTTAGCGAAATCTGAGAACAGACAAGTTGCAAAGGATACACCAGATGAGGCAACTCTGTCACCCACTGAACGAGAACACCACCTGCAGGCTAGGAACTATGTCTCACTGAGAGCACATACAGCCCGAGGTAGACTCCACACTGAGCACACCACTCGAAGTAAACCTCATACTGAGCGTACTTTCGAGACAACACCTACGTGAATCAACTCATTCGGGACACCTCACCACTATCCTCTGCAATTCAGCACTGCCTGCTATCGCAATTTTAACAGTTAAAACCACAACCCAGACAACTCTGATCAAATTGACTGAACGCGTACACTCCTGCTGGCCTGTCAGATCACTGGGCAAAACGGCCCATCGTCATACATGACTGTACAAAAACACGCTCACAACAGACGTAGGCAGCACTGGATGCCATGGATGAGGATATGCTGTCTCCCAATGAACAAAAGCATCACTTACTGAGGCAGGTGACCAGCCCCACTGAGTGCACATCCTGCTCGAAGAAAACCCATCCTGAGCAACTGCTCGAGTTAACCCCATACTGAGCGAAAACTCGACACTGACACCATGCCTACGCGAAACATCCTGTTCGAGACTCCCCACCATAACTGCATCCCAAGCATCCTAACACTGTCTGACTTTGTGAGGTTAAGATTAAAACATTCACTGTGTGATCATTCTTGACAGCTCAACCCTAGGTGCATAAAAAGTCAACTCAAACAAGAAATATAAGCAGCCTGCATAAAAGCAGCATGTAACACGTATGAAGAGAAACGTGAATACAGGAACTTTAAATTTTAATAATTATTCACTACTGTCTGCCTCGTCTTCACTGATGGGCCACCTGTGGAATCAGGCACACATCGTACTCGATCGTGTGCATACTTGTTGGTACGGCGCCTGTCAATAGATACTATCTCGTTTCTATCATTAGGCAAGAGTTTTCAATGGAAACCCATCAATAATGACAGAACAATGTACTTGACTCGTACATGACACTGTGGATTCACCTAATCCATGCAACGTTACTGAGTTTCCAAATCGTGTGCCCTCAAATTTAGAATCTAGACTTAGTCTCAAGAGAGAGCATTCTAAACCACTGTCAAGTTGGTAACAAAAACGCTCACCCTTATGATCGAGCTGGCCCATAGGATTGACTTGGCAAAAGGCGACTCGCTTATCCAGTGAACGGGTGGCTGCCGGCTCGCCTTTCTTCTCTGAGGTCTTCAACGAACATCTGGAGGAGAAATGCCCTGGGCGCTTGCAGTTGTAGCAGGAGACATCCGGCCTGGGGGATCCAGTCGTTGATCTCGATGATGACGTAGAATTTGAGGTAGCCACTGGGCGGCAGCACCCTTCAGAGCTCTTCCCAACGATAATAGCAGTTTGCCACCTTTCTGCGACGTTCATGAAAACGTCGACGGTAGAGCACCACGCGCGAGCGTTTACTAAGGACACGTCAGGGTCGAACTCAGGTAGCAAGAATGGAGCTTGCGGGGGGTCGGAGTTCCGCCTCTCGTTTCGTTCGGTTCTCTCCGAATGCACCAAAAATTGTTGAATGGTTTTCATTTGCTGTCGAGCAAAATCCGAACGAATCATCTTCTTGAGAACGAGAACAAAATCGACGAAAACCATCGTCATCATCATACCTGTCGCGATCACTACTTGATGACGCCTGGGACATCCCACTTCTGATGTTGCAGCCGAGTCAGGATGATTCGGGTGATCTTCTCTTATCTCGCCGTCCTCGAATCCCGATGCATGACAAAGGCACAATTGAAGAAACTAGTTTTAATTACAACTGAAGAATTAGATTTTAAAGTGAAATTGGTAAACGGAAAAGTAGCACGTCAAGATGGCGAAGCTCCCCGTCCGGACTCTTGCCGTAAACTACCCTGGCGTTGGAGAGGGACCCTTCCCCCTCCGACCGACAGGGTGCGACGCTAGAAGATCACACTGATAATCTTGACGTAGGTAGGGAGGCGAACTGCTACATATAGTTATCCAGCATTTAAAAAAAACGAATGGTTGACAGCTGAAAATTACAATCGCATCTACAGCCGCTCAGTAAGGTATTAAATAATATCTGCTACCTTCAAAATGTTCTGTTCATACAGCAGTCTCAGCTTCCGGGCTAAAATTATTAATCGTATTACATAATCGCCTTGGTATTCCTGTATGCCTTTAGTGGATGGGAAGTAAACCCCATTGGTACGCATGTAATACGCATTATAACATTTTATTCCTGATTTTAACAAAACGCGTTCGTACTGGTGCGTAGTAACACACAACTTTCCCGTAAATTCGACGACCTGCTACATATACGGACGCTATATCTTCGTTTAACGCAGTTTTATAGAACATTTATAGAGAACAAAATGTAGGTACTACTTAGTTGAGGGTACTTGGTAAGTTTGATTTTAATCGTTATAGCCGTTTTTGAAATAATTGGGAACCCGATAAATTATTACTCGAAAAACCTCGTTTTTTGAGCTATTACGGCTTATATCTCCGTTCAACATATAGGTACAGAAATTATCACGGAGAACAAAATGTGGGTATAGGTTGCTTAAAAAGATTTCATAAGATTGACCATCCAGTGACTCAATTAATTGAGGAGAACCAGCTTAATTGGTTAGCCGTTCTCTAACGAACGACAGAAACTCGCGGTAATGAGGTTTTTTGAACTATTGAAGAAACTCAGTTTAATATGGAACATGAATTGCTTTTATTTAACTTTTGCTTTAATTCGGAAAGTACAAGCTAATTCCTCATCCGTGGTAAATATTGAAACTATCAACTTATAAGTCAAATTTTGACTTTTTTGATGAGCCGCCATTTTCTTAGTTCATACTTCAGAGAGAGAGGGAAGTATCAGAAAAATAGTACACAACTTTCAACTCAACGGTCAACGTTTTTAGCCCTCGGCTCCTCGACTAATCACATTATTACGAACGAATACGTACTACTTCGGCCAACTCATTCAAACCATCACTTATCGCCAAAGATTCTCCCGTGGGACACGAAGGAAAATACAGACAAAATATACAATAACACAAATAATTGAGCTTCGTCCATTCCTTCGAACTGAGTGGATACACCTGTAAATGTACGGATTGAATGAACTTGTAACTTTGTAGGTTCAAAATTCATTTCTCTTTAAAGCTCAAGGGAGTGTTTTTAAGAAATAAATGAACCTCGAAAGGGAAATAAGTTTCTTTTTTTTTAATACTGGGTGATTCTATTTATTGTAGGGTTCTGTTTTCTTTTATTTTCTTTTATTATTTTTTTGTTAACACCCTGTAAAAAAAGACTCTCATAAGGTGGGGACCTGGCGTCCTTTTCTCCTTTGGCCTCACATTTAAAAAAACTTCCTCAAGTCATACGAGTTAATTTAATTTAAATTATTAACGATTAAATAAATATAATGACGGTATTGTTATGTATTAAAGAAATTGGGTTGTGTCCGCCAGTAGGCAAATACTAAAGTTAACGTACCTGTTAGGTGAGTCCGTCTCCTCTGGCCGTAACTCACAAGCCAGAGGAGACGGACTCACCTAACAGGTACGTTAACTTTGGTATTGTTATGTATACAGTTTCGCCCGTGCCTCCAGGATCCAATGGGATGCCCAGAATTCTGTCTGTTTACGCCTAAGAGCAGTTTTGGTTTATTATTCATTCTGAATAATAACCCCATGTTTTCGGTCACGAAAAATTTTTGAAACTTTACATTTCAAGACTTGGAGATTCCAAATTTGCGATGTCCGTCCGCCGTCCCCCGTCCACCGTCCGGGCCGTTTTGTGCCTTTAACGTGGTCTAAAAAATTCGTTCTTCCGCACAAAAATCCGATTTGGTATCTAGTTGCGCCTGCCATCTCGGCAATCCGATCGGACGAAGCCCGTGGTTGTAATGAGCAAAAAAAACGTGTCTGACCGGTTTAATGCGGAACTTCGTACTGCAAGACAATGTTGCGAAGTGAATCCAAATGCATTTTTTTTTTTTCATTAAAAAAATTAATGAAACGCAGTACAACGCGGGAACTACAGCGCATGTCGTTTGAAGTCCCTCCCTCCCTCCCTTCACAATAAAAAACGTCCTCGCCTCGCAACGGGTTCGTTTCCGTAGTTCCATTGTAGTCAGGACATGTTTCGTATGGTTTACTAGTATTCGATGCTGAATCGAATGGGATGGGGGAGCTCTAATACTAGGTCAAGCTGCTCATGAGAATAATAAACCATTCTGTAATAATTTGCAAGGTTTTTTTATTTGTTTACTTTCTTTGATTACTGGTGAGCCTCCTTCTCATCACCTGAACCGCCTCCACCGTTTTTCGTCTTTCATCTCCGCCATCATTCTCATTCTCGTTGCCCATCACGTCGTCTCGGCTCAACTTCTCCTTTTTATACACATCAGTGGTCAGCAGCATCCACCGAAAATTTCTCTGTCTCCGACTTTGGTTTCCTACGGCCATCAGCATCCAAAGGAAACCAATATTGTCAAGCATTTGGATTCACTTCGCAACATTGTCTTGCAGTACGAAGTTCCGCATTAAACCGGTCAGACACGTTTTTTCAATAACTGTACCAGCGAAGAAGTTTTATTTTCGTCCTTTAGTCTATTTCTATCTTGAAGAGACCTTTTTACTTTTGCTGTTTTGTTTGTTTCTTTTTGTTATATAATTTATTCTCGAAATATAGTCTAGTTATTCGTTCTTCAAGAGTTTGAAGCCCACATCTAGCATTTCTCCAAGCACTGTCTTTTTTCCGCCTGGTAAGGGTTGAGGCGGCGATTCGCTCGCAGCTTCCAGCGATGACTTCCCAACTCTCCTGCGCCCAGCCTCCGACACCCCTTCTGCGTTTTTGCGTGCCCCTCTCTCTCGCCTTTGCAGTGCATTCACGAACAAAGTTTGGACTCCACATTATACGAGAGGATAAATCCACTTAACGTTAATGAAAGAAAGAAAATACGTTGCTCATCGTTGTAAGTTATTCGGGGAAATTCTCTCTTTTTGTGTGCTCTTGTAGCATCGTAGGCTGTGTTACCGTGAGGCACAAAGTAACCCCGAAATCACAATTATCCCGGGTGTAAGCAGTTGTAATAAAATTATCAAATTTCCCTTGTAAGGAACCCGTGTGATCCTGAACCGCTGAACGGATCACCCTCAACCCGCGGGCGCCTGGAATGGCACCAGAAAAAGTATAAATGGACAGCGGAAATGAAAGGACTCACCCTAGTTTTCCTAGCTCTTCGATCAACGCCAATGCTTTTAAGGAAAAGCCACAGTTGTTCGTGAGCGGACTCGGCGGGAGCAACGACGGAAGAGATTTGACCGAATCTGTTGCACATTTCGCAGTAAAAGGAATGAAAAGGGAAGGGTTTTTTTAAACATCGGAGGGCACACGAGACGGAGTCACTGTGGCCACACATGGGCCTATTGTAGCGCTATCCCTTACTTAATAGAAGGCGTACATACCAGCCCCTTTTAGGAAACCGAGTACGTTCTTCGCCCCACACTCCGCTACGGTTTGATGAACCCCTGGGAGAAGTAATCAAAGCCCATCTTGTTGTGGTGATTTCTAAGTGGGCAGTGAGGAAGCTAGTTAGGAGAGTGTCAGCATTGTATGCGGCTGTCTTAACCGTGGCGTTAAGGGCGCTATTTTCCTGTCTGACGATTCAGGTGACTTTCTGGCACTCCTACATGGGAATCAGGCCCGATGTGGAGGGATTCTGTGCCCCTTTTCACTACGCAGTTTGCCTTTTCATTGCCGTTGTGCGTTTCATGAGCTGGTACCTAGATATGGGGAAGCCTACTATGGGAACCGAGTCGCTTGAGCGCGAAGACATTTCCACGTCATGCTGAATCTGAAGGTGCAGGCTGCGATGGCCTTTAAGCCAGTCTGGCTTTTCGGGAATATTGTCTTGCCCTTGAGTACTTTGGTCAGGATCTTTTCTGCGCAGATCTTTTTGGCTAGAATTTCCGCTTGATGTACGGTGGCGTATTCTCCCAGTGGCTTGGCAAGACTGAAATTGGGCCGTACAATGCTCTACCTCCCATCGCAGAACCGTCTGTGCACCACTGCACGGCGCCCACCTCAGGAACTGAAAAGGAAAGGGTATAAAACGATTCTTGACTCTTAAGAATATTGAACCAGAATGAACGAAAAAGTGGAAAAAGGGAACAATCGTGAGGAGCGAGGGAACGGGAAGAGGAAATGGAGGGGGAGAGGCAATCCTAGCGCCCACAAGCCCCCACAAACGTCAGGTCTAGCAAGCCCTCTGTCTATCGTCAAAATAAGCAGTTTTTTCTCCCAAGTACACACCCATTGCTTGTAACATTTGGCTCACGCTGAAATGAAAAACCAAACATGGTGATAATGGAGGACGGGCTATTTACAATAAATGGTGGTTGGGAAATTGAAGAAACTAGTGTTCTGTACACCTCAAGATTTGTCAAGATGGCGCTTTTTTACACGAGGCAGTCATGAACCAGAGTCAAAAGAGAAAAGCAGAATGAATCAATATGTTGGCCATCCCACCCTCGCCCCTTACTCATCTCAAAAACGGGTCGGGGCGAGAATCAACATCGGAATTGATACGGGCATCAGGGGCTGCACCGACAATAAAACCTTAGCTCTCGCTTTACAACTTTGATGGGAGCATCATAAACGACCGAGGGACCAGCTAAGCCGCCTCTAATCCCTTTGGCTCCTAGCGAATAATTTCAGGATGAGAATGGCCAACCCGCCGTACTCTTGAAGCCTCTGCCCCATCCTCGCGCCCTTGCTCCTCCTATAAAACGTCAAATCCAGCGCTGATTTCTGAACAGCACGGGCGTATTATGAAGAAACTCGCCATGCCCTTGTGAAGTGGGGAGGTATTGGGACAAGTGCCGTTACAGCAGACTCATTTTCACTGACTGACATAATGACTCAGCTGAGAATCCCCCGGAGAGCTGTCTGGTGCTGGCTGGAGAGGGGTTCAGGCCACAAGGCTAGGTTCCCTCTCCAAAGCCATGGGCTTATGCCCGGCACTAATACAAATGTCATAATGACTCAAATCGAACCACTATTATAAAAATATTGTTTTTTATCCGCCAATTTTTGTCTGCTTGTTGAAGCACCTGAAGTGCTTAGCACGTTGCGTCAGGTCGGCCCTCGCTCCTCTCTGCAGTGGCAGTTCTTCTTCCTTGTCGTCTTCACCCTCACGAGAATCCTGCAGCGTGCTGCCCCTCCCGTACGTCCTCTCATACTGCCCAGCAGTGTCCTCTTTCTTCATTCCTGCTGAATACTACTTCAATATCAACAATCCTCATCAGTACTGACCGGCCAAACAAGGCAATGTGCAATTAAACGTGGTGATGACAGTTGTCTCTGTCCGTGAGCTGTCCAACTACGTCCTCCGCATGCACCTGCCTACCTAATAGATATGGAAGCATCATCCACTCATTACCTACTGTTCCTGACCAGGAGCCGGTTGCACCTAGGCTTCATACGTGGCCCATAACACCCATCAGCACCTCGATAGCCTTGCTCTTACAATCACATCCTTCCTCATTCAGATTTGACGGTCACCCCATATTCATTCTCTTAGACTGCAACTCAACCCTTTTGTTTGTACTTGTGGAAGACCCGCTCCTCAGTTATTTCCAAGTAAATGGATTTCCCCCTTTCCTTGACTTTCCCAAGTATCTTTTCCCACCCCTCAATTTTAGATTGCTCTTCACAAGAGACAGCTCCTTCCAAGTCAGTCATTCTTCAGCTCTCGTGATACAGTCGTCTCCCAGTTCTCCCAACAATTCCTCTCTCTCTCCCACTCTCTCCCCCTCCCTCTTCTTCAACTTAGTATCTCACAACCAGTTTCATATGTATTGAGAGTCCCTTGTGTGCAATCAAATACTCACACTCAACCGTTCGTCGGTATTCTGTCAGGTGTAGTACAGTCCTCACTCACGCTCAACACGTTCATTAATTTAGCTGTTTGAAGCTCCCCAATCGTGCGCCCAACAGTCCTCATAAATTAATCTATAACGGAGATTATTCGTTGTAACTGTAATTATGATAAGTTGTAACCGTGTAATTTGTTGTGATTGTTTAAATGCTCTTTCTAAAAGGTATCTGTTAAAATGCGCAAAGCTCACGTAAATACATAAATATTGGGGACTAACGGAATAATGTAATCGAATGAAAAGTAACTGTTATAATGAAATGATGGAATTTTAAACAACAGGTAATAAAATGAAAAGGACGCTCTGTATGTGAAATCAAAAAAAATCGTACAGTAACGTAAAGGCTTTTCCTGTCAAAGGGCAAAGTCGATGCTGACACTCTCCAGACAGGATCTGAGAGTTCTGACAAGCTTCCTCACCGGGCACTGCCCACTTAGATATGACCTCAACAAGATGGGCATCTCAGAGGCGGTGGAATGCAGACTTTGCGGCGAGGAGGACCGAGACGGCAAAGCACATCCTATGTGAACCTTGGCAGCTTAACGTTTCGAATTTTTCGGTCAGGGGACCATTGAACCCCAAATCATAGCTGAATCTGCGGGGAAGGACATACTCGACGGGTGTGTACGACACCTTCTAATAAGAAAGGGTCAGTGTCACAATAGGCCCATATGTGGCCGCAGTGACAAAGGGACTTGTCCCGCACGCCCTCGGGGGAGAAAAATGTGAGAACAAATCGCTTTTAGACGAATAACTTGAAAAAACACTTTAGTTAAAATAATAAACGGGCCGCGGAACTCACTGTTACCACAACAAAATATGAACTGTTATTCACATTGACATCGACCTTCATCTTGGGGAAAATCCGGGGAGGGGGCTTGAGTCGAAACCGCCCGAGTCAAAACACCTTCTTTAAATATTTAAACGTGGTGGTAGAGTGAACCGCAAGACGACCATTCATGGTAGGCCCAGAGTTGTAATTATTCTTCTAATTATCACCCTTCACAAATGCAAAGGCTTTAAGAAAAGAAAACGTACAAACTGGGTAGCCAAACGTGGCTAATAAGTAGCTCGACGCGCACGCTCGGAAAATAAGTCCGATCCTGGTATGATACTGTTAAGGAATATAGAAAGCTTAAAGGTAGAAAATGTACCGCTCAGTTTGGTATCAAGAATGAGAATCGTCTTTTTAATTATTTACACATAAACACATGCAACCAATGCCAATCAACAATGCGGTAACGATGGAGTGCAACAACATGAAGTTCTCAACATCATTCCCCTTCTCCTCCTTCAGATGTAGCTGCTGTATACGGGGTCAGGCGGTCTGCATGGATTACTCTTGGGCGTCCTCTCGGTCGACGAATGCGAAAAACCACGTCAGAAATGACTGACAATTTTGCAGGGCCCTTCCCACGGTGACTGGAGTTTAGGACATTTTCCTACTGTACGCCGCGGCCAAAAACACCATACTTGGTCCCCGACTTTAAATCTCGGATGCGTAGCCCTGGCATCGTATCTTCTCTTCGCTCCTTCAGCTGCTGCCAGCAGCTTATCTCGTGCTAACTCGTACGTCGCTACTGGGTGCTCCTGCAACGACTTCGCATATTCGGCCGTCGTTTGTACACCTGGGACTGAACCCATCAGCAGGTGGACTGGTAAGGTCAGTGGTCGCCCCAAGTTCAATTCTGCTGGTGAGAAACCTGTAGACGTACGCTCCGTGGCTCTATAAGCCAGCAGTACACAAGGTAGCCACTTGTCCCAATCCCTCTGGTTTTGGTTAACCACTTTTGCGAGCAAGTTCCATAGCGTACGGTTGAATTTTTCAACAAGACCATTGCTTTTGGGGGTGAAGTGGGGTGCTACGTGTCTTCTGTATCTGCAGTAGCTGTAAAACTTCCTTGAAAACGGCAGCTTCGAACGTGGTTCCCTGGTCTGAGTGTATTTCCCTTGGAATGCCGAAACGAGAAATGACGGTTTCTACCAATCCCCGAGCTACTGTTTCAGCTTTTTGTATCACGGACAGGAAATGCCTCTGGCCACTTTGTAAAGTGGTCAATCACAACCACAATGTATTTATTCCCTTGATCTGTTACAGGCAAGGGGCCTATGGTATCGATAGCAACCTTCTCAAAAGGAACGCCAGATATGTAACTTTGCAGTGGTGCCTTCGCTTTCTGTGAGGATCCTGCCCTTCGGCCACAAATCTGGCAGGCTAGGCAATGGAGCTTGACATCGCCTTGGAGGCCAGGCCAGTAGTATTTGGATCGAACTATACTAAGCGTTCTTCGGCGTCCGAAATGGTCCAAGCTATGCGCTCTATCTAGAACCTCATTTCTACAAGATCTGGGGACCAGAAGCTGTTATAACGTTTTCCGACCAGACTCATCTTCCCAAATGCGCACCAGTATTCCGTGTTCAATGGCTAAGGAATCAAACATTGCCCACAATGTCTTCACAGCCCCCCGCTGCCACCAATGTTAAGGAATATAGAAAGCTTAAAGGTAGAAAATGTACCGCTCAGTTTGGTATCAAGAATGAGAATCGTCTTTTTTAATTATTTACACATAAACACATGCAACCAATGCCAATAAACAATGCGGTAACGATGGAGTGCAACAACATGAAGTTGTCAACAATACTAAAAAAAACTTCGGAATTATCAATTATCGAGAGGAGCAGCGATTGACGAGGCGGAGAATCGTGTTAGTTTTTCCCAAAATCGTTGACGGGGATCGACAATGACACGCTGCCGAACGTCGACCAGGCAACCACAAAACCAAGCATCGAGATTAAGAGAGAGAGAGAGAGAGAGAGAGAGAGAGAGAGAGAGAGAGAGAGAGGGAGTGAGTGAGATTCCGCTGAGTGACCTTGCGGCAGCCTTGGTGCTACTTATTAAAAAGTATCAATAAATTCTTAAATTTTGGTCGATGCCTAATTACTAATAACAGCAGTCTAATACGAAATTGAATTGACCAGTAGCGGCCGAGAGCTGGGAACTGCAAGTGGCACCTTGTCATGCGAGGCACACGAAACAGTGGAAGGAGAAATGCTCTCCATTCGCCGATTAGAGGGAATTTGATGAGAACCCTTTCCCAACTCCTCGCTCACGATAATTTGCTCCAACAGCGTCGTCCTCATTCGGACCAACACGTTTCAAAGGGAGTCCGACGGATTTTGGATCATTTGCGTCACACGACGAATTCTACGCTTTTCTCTCCGAAGGGTTTTCAGAATATTTCTTATTCACGTTCCCTCTCGAACTTCCGCAAATTGAAACTAAATCCAGTGGAAATGTTACGGCGCTTTGCTGTGAAATTATTTGCGACGCAGGTATTAGGGTAGGAAACCTATTACTCGCTCTTTTAAGCTGTTCGGTCTTTTTCAGGTTCGTGAATCAACTTATTCATACTGTTTGAACCCGGAGACTTTCTCGGATTTCCATCTATTTCCTTTCGACCGACCCGAACAGAATTCTCAAACGCTCTCGGAATAGAGTTTTCTTCTTCCGCCGCTCGGTTCTCCCCCAAGATTCGAATCTTAATCTCCGCTTCGGTTCGGTATTGATGGAAAACTGAACTTGTCTTTCGCGCAGTTTCCCTCCTTTCTCGGAAAGTTTTTCTCGTCTCGGAAAACGAAATTTGAAGTTACACCCGGCTTTTCGAACAGCCTGGCAGTTGTCTTTTTGATTAATCTTAGTTTAACTTACCTGTTTAGCGATTCCGTCTTCTCAGTCAGTTAGTCGTGGTATTTATATAGGAAGAGAAAGCTGGACGTGATTGGGAGGATTGGTAAAGGACGGTGACCGGTCATTCGCTTCCTGGAAAATCCTTCGGAGTGTGAGGTCTAATTAGTCTGTTGATTGTCGATTCTGAGTATTTTATGAATAGGTTGGTCTGCAAATCCGTCAGTTGGTCGTTTTCGTTTGTTTAGTGTCTTGAGAGGTGCAAATATAGTGTCACATTTTGTGTTGATCAGTGGTTTACGATCTGTCCGCTGACGTTTTTTTTATTTATAGATATTTTCTAGTACTAAAGCTAACGTACCTGTTGGGCGAGCGTGAGGAGGACTGCATTAGGTGAGCAATGAACTGTGTAGAGTTAGAATTGAGCTGAGTTCGTGTACAAAGGGGCGACACCAGGTTAGTTCTCGGAACGCGTGAACTGGCGCGGGAAACTATATCGGAAGGAGAGTAGCGACTTTCGTGAAAGTTCGTTAGATACTGTGGGCGAGCGCTTTCGATGTAACTCATTCGCCTGAGCTGAGTTTGGCAGGAGGTTTCCAATGGATTCTGAACGCACGGAGGAGTTGAAACTTCAATCGATAGAGTGCCATTTTGGATGGGGCCTCGAAAAGCTGGGAAAATGGATGTCTGACACGGTCCCGACTATAGAAAGATTCATCTCGAGATACAGTGCCAACAACTTTGACTTAACGATGAAGTTCCTGTATGGTTGTCTCCTGTCCTACGTAATGTACAAAACTGACTTGGCTGGTCCTCCTGGAAAACACGGAAAAACTTCTGACCTTTGCACAATCTCGCAGTGTGGTCGGGGGATTGGGAAACGTTCTTCGTTGCGGCGTCAGACGTTGGTTGCGACGTGCAGAACGAGGAAGAACAGGAGAGCGATGACGATTTGAAAAATGTACTTTGGGTTGCAGCGAATCATGTATTCTACTTTCTGTCAGAATCTATCCAGTCGTCTGGTTGTCATTCCAAACTGCAGGATAAGATTCGGTCAATGAAGGGAAGTGTGATGCTGGTCGACGAAATGAGCGCTGCTGACAAAGCCGCTGTGTTGATTATAAAAGCCAAAACTGCGAGATACACTTGCGGAGTGAATGGCCCCCTTCTGGCGATAAAATTTGCCAAACAAGCGATTCGCCTTGCCCCAGACAATTCCTGTTGGGTTCTTACATTAATATCATTCTGGAATTATTTCAAACAGCAGCATTGGGAATTCGTACCTGATCGGAAAGATGAGGAGCTTGTTGTTGATACAATCGACTAGATGTTATCATTTGATGTACATCCCAAACTTCGTATGGAACTTAAGTCTGAGAAATTGAGGATTCTGTGGACGTCACCTCATTTCAAGAGTAGAGAAAAAACCCAAAGTACTGCTTGTGTTTGGCGGAGGAGCTGCTCCCATTTTCAACTAAGCCCTGGCTCGTAGCCTTCCGCTTTCGATGTAACGACATCATCGTCTGGCCATTAAGTCAGTTAGTTGGTCGTGGTCTTTATATAAGAAAATAAAGGTGAATAAGGAAGAAGGGAGGAGGAAGGAGGTCATGCACCTCCGGAGAAATCCGTTTGGAGGTGAAGGGAAAGGAATATAAGGGTAGTAGGTATGTCTTAAATAGTCTGTTGATTGTCGATTCTAAGTCTTTTTTGTTTGGGGTGGCCGGTAAATCCGTCAGTTGGTCGTTTTCGTTTGCGTACAGTCCTGAGTGGTGTAAATATGGTGTTGCATTCCGTCTAAATTTGTTCATTTATGATGTGTCCATTGAAGTTTTTTACTTTCCTTGGCTCTACAAGTAGAAAGAAAAGTTATGTAAAAATTTTGAGTTTTCACCACAGTGATCAAAACACCAAATTTTTTTTCTCAAAAACGGCTCTAACGATTTTGATTAAATTTTTTGTATTGATAGCTCCCAATATGGCAACTATACCATAAAATTCCCATTTATGGGAAAATGACGAGAGCAGCGCAATAAATTGCCAAAACTTTCGACGTAATCGATTTTAGAGTAGTTTTTAGAGAAAACGACCGTACCAAATCCCCTCAAACTTGATATCTAGCCCGCAGGTTACTATGGGACGCCAAAATAAGGGTATGAGCAAAATCCACCGAAAGTTAAGTATAGTCATCATAGTAATCAAACAACATTTTTTTCTCAAAAACGGCTCTAACGATTTTGATTAAATTTTTATATTGATAGCTTCCAATATGACAATCACACCATAACCACTTCCATTCGTGGGAAAATGACGAGAGCAGCACAATAAATAATCAAAATTTTCGACGAAAAGCGTTTTTAGCGCAGTTTTTTCCTTGTAAACTCCGCTGGGATGTTAGTAGAAAGTTTAAGAAAATTAGTATAGTCCAATCCAATACCTAAAGGGTGAATGTTTAAAAACGCTCATGAGATACTTGGGGGTCACTCCAGAAATTCAAGAATTTCAACTACTGCCGTTTCGCTTACTACCAGTTCTAACAGTTATTACCCAATAACTCTACAAAAGTGATTCCTATCCTCTTCAAAAAATTCATGTTTACAGCCTCATTAATTTTCTGTGTACCAATTGCTCAATAATGGTCCGGGAATGAGTACGAGCAGCACAATAAAATCTGGAGCTGTAAGCGCTACCGCTTCCTGCTGCCGTAAAGCGTTGTTTGACCAAGTTCAAATTAACTGAGTGATAAATAAATTGATTAAATAGAATGTACAAAGTGAATTGTTGTAGAGCTAAGGAAAGTTGTGTGTTGCAACGCACCAGATATTTTGTCTATAGATTTCCATGTTTTCTAATTTGGTCAGTTTTCGTCTTATTTATGTAGTAAGGTAGTGCAGTCCCGTATTTTGGTAGGTTCGTGTCCAGTTGTCTTGAGGAGGTTGGCAAAATTTGAGTCGTCTTTGTTCCTACTAAGAGATTTAATGTGTTCTAAATATCTGGTCCGTATTTTTCGTCCTTTTTGTCCTATTTGCGCGTTTTTACACGTACAATTATTTCGTATACCCCACTTATGGTCGAGTTGGGTCCGTTTCTTCAGTCTTTGTAGATAGTTTTGTTCTTAGTTTGTTGTCCGTACGTAACATCCCACTAACCGAAGAGGATAAAAAAAAAGAACTTGTCATTATTTAACAAAACTGTAGTTGCACCAAATAGTAAACATATTATTGGGACAATACGACTCTAAACAAGGCGTTCCTAAACCTCTAAACACACAGACATTGACGAGATGCTACACAGGACACAAAATGCGCAGAATAACCAACATCCTTCGGAACGAAGGTATAAAAATTGCGCTACGTACGGATCTGTATTTTCTCTCCCAAAATGAAGACGTTCCGTCATTTTGTCATTTCTTGTTAAGATTCTGTTGTTGGTACCGTTGTGTAGCGTAAGAAAAATATATCAAGTTCCTAGAAGAGAACGAATCTTTTACGACATTTATTAACTGGCTCAGTTATAATACGAAAGATAACATTTGGGTCACTTTTCCTCTTTACTCATAATTTCGGAGAGGTTTTCAGTGGCCCCCCCACCCATCCCTCTACCGTGGCTCACGAAAAAAGTGTTATTTTTCGATTAGGTAACAATTGATTCTACGCCCCGAGAATGAGTTAGGAAGTTGAGTTGGGAATGGGAAAGAAACGGTTGCATTTTATATCTTTTGAGAACTCGTGATTTGAGCAGAAAGTATTAACGAAGCACGAGGCCTGAGCTCGGGACGGTTATTTAGGTAGTTCGTGGATGACCCAGTTTGGCAGTAGTAACCGTAGGGAAGAATTCTATGTACGAATAACGTTGTCAGCATGCGAGCACATCATACGTGTCAAATAATGTGCGGGGGGATATGGGGCATAATGGCATCTCATGGGGGTCGATTGTATGGTTGCACAGAGATGCCATCCGAAAGAACTGTAGCAGTCTAGCCAAGTACAAAAGCAGGTGTGCTTACTAATAGCTGCCACACCTAGCAGTACTGTGGAGATAGTGTTTGATCTTCTTTCTCTTGATATATTTGTCAAGGCAGAGCCTATGAAGTTGGCTTACAGACTGACTACGCTTGGGCTGAGCGTTTGGGAGCTGAGATGCCATAGGCTAGCAATAAGCACCTAGCCATATTCAGGAACTTGGAAATCTTTACGGAGCTCGACATGGTCACTGACATGACAGTGCCTAAGTACGAGTTCGACGAGAAATACAAAGCACAACCGCAACGGAGCATATGCAACAATGAAAGTAGAATAAATGGAAATGAAATAAATGAATCGAACTCCTTTCAATAATTAATTCAACGAAGTAACCTAATTTGATCGTATCGTGATTAAAAACAATTTCGGGACAAGGGGTTAATAAACAGGGATTTGCTCAACTTCAGCCAACAATATTCAAGCAAGGGAGGAAAACACTGAACTTAAAATCTCTGGCTGATGAGGGGAAGGCTAGATTAGTACATTGCTGGGCGTGTGAAGAATCAGAATGAAAAAAGGCGCTCAACGCCTCGCGGATAATCGCTCGCGCCCTCCCTGCAGTTTCCTGCCAATTGGTGGAGAGTGCAAAGGAAGGAGAGCCAGTACAATTAGAGGCCATATCCTTCACAGATAAGACACCCCAAACGCTTTATATCAGGACCTACACATAAGATGAGACGTAGCTTTCTGATGATGGAGAGGAAAGAACTTCAGGCAGATAGTGGGGATTGTCACGGGACACTGCAAAATGAACAAACTTACTCTACTATTATCGCGTTAAATATTTTGATGATAATTGGCACGTTGACAGTTTTTATTGTTGGTCGTTCAGTTTCTTTCCTTGCGCCTGCTTGATTTATCTCATCATTATAATACTTATCAAAAGTTACATGACTCATCTTGTGCGTATTGTATTTGTATTTTTGTCAAGCATTGTGTTCGACAGACCTGAGTGAGTGAGCTTTAATTGCCTTGATGAGTATACTAGAGAAAGAGAAATTAAACACCGGGGGAGGAAATAAAAAAGTGGTCACTAAACATGAGAGTGAACTGTGTTGATATCGAGATGTACCGACTGAGGTGAAATGAAAGAACAGAGACCGCTTCCTCTAAGGCAATATATCGACATATCACGACCGAGGTCAGGTTATCGATATGTATGACATCGTAGGCTCTGGCGCCATGTTGGAAATTGGAAATAACGACAGCTGTACGATTATGCCAATTATTTAATGTTCATTATGTAATAACCCGTTATATAATTATTTTAAATGTACAAAGACTATGAAAAGGAGTTAATTCAATGAAATTAAGAATGGGTATATGAAATAAATATGAGATAACTAACGCACTCGGTACACCTGTACCACAGCCTTCAGAAATACCCTCGTTAGATCATCACAGTCACTTCTCGTCCTTCTCCAAATATATTCGAAGAGGTACGAATTAAAATGATCTGTGACCGATCTAGAGGGAATCCCTCGCTTGATAGCGTCCCATGTTCCCTCGATCGAATCGATCGTGTGGGCTTCTGTTGCCGGGTCCTTGAAAAACAAGGAGTGGTTCACGGTTAGGTGACGGAAACCTTCGTCCTCCAGGCAATCATAGGCCTTCCAGCAATCAGAGAACACTGTCGTGCCCGGAAGAATGAATTCCTTTATGGTTGCGAGGAGGACTTCCTTCCATGTCAGGCATATCGATAACATTCCTACGATGTCGGGCATATCGATAACCTGACCTCAGTCGTGATATATCGAAGTTAAAAGTGTAAAGACTTAGGGGGACTTTTTAAAAAGGATTTATTTTCAATTTACAAAATTCAATAATAAAGACTTTAACTTTTTACAACACTTTTCAAAATGGGACAGAGGAGGACACGAAGTTAACTAAGACGTCTGATCGAGAACACACCGAGCTGTGGGGTGGTGGAAACATTTATAGCCTCTTATGAGCTGACACAGCAGCAATGACTAATGCTTCAGCGTCTTGGTACAATACAGCATTTTATAATGATATAAGTCCTCCCCCCCAAGTTTCAAAAACAAATTAAACAATATTGTTGCCCCCATGATTATTCAATAGTCTTATTTACTAGCCAGATTACAATGTGAATATGAGTTACAACGTATAAATTCCCGAAAATTAACAAAAGTACAAAAGAACGGAATACAAGGTAGTGAAGCTATTGCTTCTACGCTGGGTTATTCTGGCTTCGTATCTTTCTCCTATGGAGTTGATATTGATAAATTGAATATGAAATTAGGCAAATAAAAATTATGTACATAATGACCGTCCAGAAGCTTGGCACTAATAACTCCACTGGTTGAAACTGACTTCTAGCGTACTGGATTTTATTCTTTAAAGGGGATAATAATGTTAGATCTTCCAGTGCAATTTGTTGGTTTGGTTGAATTTGAAATGTGAGTTTTGAATTTACGTTATCGATAAACAATGGTCTTCCTACTATTGTTTTTTGAGCTGCAAATAGAGTTTTATTTTTGTAAATTATAGTTTCTACGCCAGGTTTTACTAAATAAATTCCTTGGAGATTCTTGATTTCAGTGCCATGCTCCTTAACAATCGTTAAACTGTCCATTTCTGGGAAAACTAGTAGGTATTGATTAACTTCTGGTAATAGGCTAACGAAACTACCCATATTATTTCCCACTTTAACATATTTACAATTCTGTACATTTCCTGACCCAATGAAACCCTTTTCACATTCCATTCCACTTTCTATTATAATGTGTGCTGGACACAGAAACACCTTCCTGAATTACAATTTTCACGGAGCCCTATTACTTCGGAAGTGGATTTTAAAGTGTATTTAATTTCTGGGATAATACTGTAGTATTGTTCTTCAATTTTTGTCGGCAGGGGTAACAAACACTGAAGCTCAAATTTACTGGGGTTTACAATCGGGATGTCTAAGAAGTATAAAATTTCTGTTTTACTCACGAAACATTGGACTTTGATGTAATTTTGTACTTCGAACAAATTTTCGTTTTCGAAATTGAGAAACCTGGGACCATAGTGTTTCGACAACCTCTCCAACTCTAAATACAGCTGCTCTGAGTTTACTATACTTGGATGTAGCTTTCCTAGTTCACAAAACGTTAGCGAGTTCTCAATGTCTTGGAGGATAGTTGTTATAATATTCAACATGATCTGGTAATGCTCCAGCAAATCATTGATCTCTCGAAGATGGGCAGCTTCTCCTGTGTGGGATTGTCGGAGGTTATTGAGCTCCGTCTCGAGCTGTTTATTATTGTGGTTTATGGTTTCTACAGTTCGATTAAAATTGGCTAACATTATCTCGTTTACCGAGTACTGAGAATTGATTTGGGACTGAAGGTCCTCTTGAGTTTCTTTTAGATGATTTATTATTTCATTGTATTTTCTTTCGTCTTCTGCGTCTAGGTTCCCCGTGATGAATTTGACTAAACTTCCCAAACCGTTAATTAAACCTCTCTTGTTTCTAGTTTTCGTACTCGATACTCTGATGTTTCCCAGCTTTTGTTCTATTATCCTTAAGGAATAGTTCATTGAGGTTGTTAACATATCGGTTTTTTCTCCTTTAGTGTTGTCCAACTGGGGACTAATTGTGCTCAAAACGCTTATGTAGTCACTTTTGAATAATTCGATTTGTTCGTATAGTTCGTTAAGTAAATAATAGTGCGTTGACGTGTGGTATCCTTCTATTATCCTTGCTGGTCCCAATGTAGCTGAGAGTATTCCCGGGTTTGAGGTTATTTCTAGAATTTCGGTTGTCCAAACGGACGTAATGAACAAGAGTAACAACATTATCTGCAACAGTTAGTTTAGATAGCCCTGTAATATTTCGGAACACATTTCTTCTCTGAACTGCAAAATTTCATTTGTTTCGAAATCAATTAGTCCTGAAGTTACAAAAGATTTGGTATATTTGCAAACAAAAACACCGCAATCATCTGAGTTTGATTGCTGTGGAATGTGCTTGAGCTGAGTTTTACTCCAGGTGGTGAGAGGTGTAATATCTTGTCCTTTCTTAGCTTTATGTTCTTCGAGCAAATAGTTTTCTATAGACTTTAGTATGTCCGTGCCGTCCATATTTAAAGAATCTAAATAAAGTATTCTTCTTTCTTTTACCGCTACAATAACGAGTCTCCAATGTGCCGATTTGAAGATGGGTATTATTATTAAATTTTTTTCAAAAATGTCGGTTTTCCTAGAGTGGTTCTTCACTCTATCGTAACCGCCGGCTACCAAAGACACGTATAGGAAGGTGCTAAATACGAAAATGCTAGGGAGTTGCTCATCATTACTGCAATGGTTTTCGATCATTGCCAGATAGAAATTTATTATGTTGTCATTCATCCAGTTACTTGGTTTGATCGTGATCAAATCTTCCCGAGTCAATTTTAATCTGAAATTTTCTACTAATACTTCCGTTTTGTCCAGTGTCTCGTCCCATGCCGTTTCTACGTTTGGTTTTACGTATTTTCGGGGTCTCCTTATATTCGCTATATGAACCTTTTCTTGGGTGTTATGGTGTCGGGGCTCTATTTCGGCTGTTTTGAGTTCTTTATCTATTAGTTTCAAATCTTCTTTAATGTACCTGGCTTTTGTTTTTTCCTTTATTTGTTTATTCTTTATAAATACTTCTTTAGGGAGTTCAGGGATTTCTTCCCTATTTTCGTTGAGTTTTTCAATTACCCTTTCTTTGTTTATTCGACTCCTCTCTTGTACGGTATCGTAAATTACTTTGATTTTTTCTCTATGTTGGCTTAGATAATTATTCAAAATGGTTTCCTCTGTGTCTATTTTAATTACTGGATCGCTTTCCACGTGTCCATTGAGGATTTCGAAGGGTGTAAGCTTCGTAGTGGAGTGAATGCTATTGTTGTATGCTAAAATCGCGTAGCCCATTTTATCTTTTATATTATCCTTTTTGAACTCATCCCTATTGTTCAACAATCGACAGTGTTCTATTATTGTTGAATGGAATCGTTCGATGAGTCCATTCGATTCGGGATGTTGGGAGCTTATAAAATGAATCTTGATTTTATGAAGGTTGAGAAGATCTTTAACCAATGAGCTCTTAAATTCCGCGCCGTTATCTGCTATAATTATTTTTGGGACCCCATGATGTCCGTAGAATTGTATTAGCTTTTTGACAACTTCTAGGCTGTTAGAGGAACTGACGGGGTATGCCTGCGCATATCTAGAAAATGCATCTACTACTGTGAGGAATTTTGAACCTTCGATAGATAATTTGTCCATGTGCAAAATTTCTAGAGGTTTACTCGGCGTAGGTGTTATGTTGTATTTTGGTTTGAGCGGACACCGTTCGTATTTACATACCTGGCAGAGTTCACAATTGTTAATGTACGTTTGAATTGATTTCTTTAGGTTGGGCCAAAAGTAGTTTCTCTTTATTTTTTCATATGTTTCCTCAATGCCTCGATGATTGGTTTCTCCGGTATGATATTGGTCAATTAAATTGTACTTCTCTGCTTCGTCTGCTACGTCCGTTAACAGTTTAGTGCATCTTATTAGCTTGATCTGGGTACCCTTGAAATTTTTAAAGACTATGTTACTGAATTGCTCATAAAAATCCGGTTTAAAGTATATCAAATACTTGGTTTTCGGAGCTACGTATGATTTGATAAAATTGACTATTTCGTCTTCAAGATGGTTCTCGCTGATTTCGGCTGTGATCCTAATTTTTGATTCGAATAATCTTTCAACCTTTGGTTTATTGGGATTATTGCTAACTTTACTCAATATTATTTGGTTTTTTCCATGATTCAAAGGGCTTTCCGACGTCGGGATTGTGGTACCTTCATTTCCAAATGCGTTTGAGTGTACAGTGGCGTTTGAACTATTGGCGTTGCTCGGAACCATGCTATCCCCTAAAAATGCTATCATAGACTGGTTATCTGAATAACTGGAATTTTCGTCACTTTCGGTTCCCAAGACCATTTTTATTTCGTTTGGATCCTTTAGGAAATGTTTAACTTCAATTTTTTTCAAGTTTTCCTGGAGTTCATTGTTATTAATTTCTACTCGCGACAATGCATCGGCATTCATGTTTTTCTTGCCCTTTTTATAAAATATTTCGAAATTGTATGCTGCTAAATTTTCTCGCCACCTGAAGAGTTTGGAACTAGGATTTTTAATATTCATCAGCCATCGAAGGGGCATGTGATCCGAAAAAACTTTAAATTTCCTACCAAAGAGATAAGGCTTAAAATATTCTACTGCCCAATGAATTGCTAGGCACTCCTTTTCAATTGTTGAATATCTTTTTTCTGTTTCGTTTAATGTTCGTGACGCATATGCTATGGGCAAATCCCCTCCGTTTGTGTCTTGACTTAGTACTGCACCTAAAGCTACGTTACTCGCATCTGTAGTCAAATTGAAAGGTCTATCGAAATCTGGGTACTGAAGTATCGGGTCATTCATTAATAAAGTTTTACAAGTTGCAAAAGCCTCAGCGTAGTCCGGGTCACTGGTATTGATTTTTGCATTCTTTTTCAGCCTAAGAGTGAGTGGTTTTGTTACGTCCGCTAAATTTTTTATAAATTTTCTGTAGTAACCAAGTAGGCCTAGAAATCCTTTGATTTCTGTAGTGGTTTTAGGTATAGGGTAACTTTTTATGACAGCAACTTTCTTCGGGTCAGGCTTTACTCCCTCAGGTGTAACAAGATGGCCTAGGTAGTGCACCTCCTTGCATAAAAAGTTGGTTTTGTCAAGTTGGACTTTTAGGTTTGCATGTTTCAGTCGTTCGAACACTTTACGTAGACTACATATGTGTTCTTGTAGACTCGTGGAGTAAACCAGTACATCGTCGAGGAAGACGGTGCAGATTTCGTTCTGGATTCCTCTGAGGACGTTGTCCATCATTCGTTGGAATGTGGGTGGTGCATTTTTTAATCCGAACGGCATCCGGAGGAACTCCCAATGACCGTTTTCAGTTGAAAAGGCAGTCTTCTCGACGCTATCAGGGTGCATCTCGATTTGATGGAACCCTGATTTTAAGTCTATTGTAGAGAAGTACTGACACCTTCCAAACTTATCGAGTAGCGAAGAAATGTCAGGCAGGGGGTACTTATCGTCCACTGTTTTTGCATTGAGACCGCGAAAGTCAATGACCAGCCTATACTTCTGTTTTCCAGAGTTGTCGGTTTTCTTGGGGACTATCCAAATTGGGCTATTCCACGGACTGAAACTTGGTCTTATTATTTGCTGGTCCACCATATCATTAATCTGTTTTTTGACCTCGTCTCTGTAAATTTCCGGATATCTGTAGTTTCTTGAGTAGACGGGAATTTCATCCGTTGTACGAATAAAATGCTTGACATTATTTGTGAAAGTTAATGGGTCTTCGCTGGCTTGAAATATCTCTTTGTATTCGTAAATTAACTTCATAATGGATTCTTTTTCTATTTTACTCATGTGACTTGTTTCGATTTTACTTGGGTCGAATTTAATTTTCTCGCAATTGTAATAGTTCAAATTAGGACTGCTTTGAAACTCTTCTTTTTTGGGCATTTCTTCTAAATTAATTGGCTTTGCTAGACTCAATACTTGTTTCTCGGCACCTGTATTAATGGCACCTATGTGTGCGTAATTGTTTTCTATTTTCACAATGCTCTCCGGTATTTCAATTTTGTTTACTTTTAAATATTGCATTATTCCATCTCCATTTTTAATATTTTCCACCGGCACTTTAATTTTCGTAAATGTTCTGGGCTCTAATTGAAATTTATTCTTCCTTTGAAACTCGGGGTATTTTCAATAATTTTCTCATCTAACTTTTCTTTTGCCCATTTCTCATCATTTGTCTCTACTGGACTTTCATTTGTTTGTGCCCCTATAATGATTTCTCTTGCAATTTTGCTAATATCTCCCTCTTTTATTTCCGATTTATTATCCTTTTCAATCCTTGTTTCTAAATTCGTTATTTCTTTATTTGATTTCTTAATTTTTGCCATATTCCCTGGCATTTTTTTAACTTCATTTACCTTTTTCGTGCTCTTTGGCATCTTTTCCTGTGTTTTAATTTGGGCATTATTCGTTTTTTTCTCCTTCTCAAAGTTTTTGTGTTCGTCTTTTACCTCACCACAAACTATTTTTTCATTATTCCTTCCCGTCTCTAAAAAATATAATGGCAGTGTCATGTGCGGAAGGCGGAAAACATTATTTTGTAAATCAATCGTTGCTTGCAAGTATTTAAGGTGGTCCATGCCAATTAACATGTCGAACTTATCATGAAACTTGAAAATTTTGAACGGCAAAATTAAATTTGGAGTTTCGAATAATTTCCAACATGGAATGTCCGTGGAGTAATGCTCCCTGGAGATGCCATGGGCTGTGCGAACTTCGAAGGGGTCTTCCCTAATATTCGCGGAAAATCTAGCTTCAGCTACTTCCGGGTTTACAAATGAACCCATTGAACCACTATCAATAAACAATTTCAGGCCTGAGTGTGGAGAAATCAAGTAAGGCAAACTATTGGTTTTTTGTTCCAAGTGCATTAGGCTATATTGGGTGAATCCGGCCTCCCTCGGCCTTCTCCTAAAAAAGGCTGTTCATTTCCCGGATAATGATTGGGATTTTCATCGGTTTCGACGCAGTTAAAATTTGGTCGCGTCGTTTGCCATGACATTTTGGAACCATTTCCCTGCGGTTGGCGGGGTTGAAATTTGTTTTGGTTGGAAGGCGGTGGGCGTACGGGAGATTTTTGATTTTGATATTGAGGGCTCTGCGGAGGCCTCGAGGTTTGCGGATTGGCCGTAAACTGTGAGTACGGCCTATCCCATTGATAATTTCTTTGAAAATTCGGGGGTCTTTGAAAATTGTTCGGGCGGAAGTAATTATTTTGAGGTTTCTGATTAGGGGGTCTAGATGTGTAAGGTTTTGCACTATTGGCCTTATTTAAATTTCCTACTTGGTAGTCGTTGGTCATCATCGAGAGTGCCTGGCCCAAAGATTCTGGCTGACGATTCCTAAGGAAACTTCCCATTGGATCTCTCAAATGGGACAGCAAGACCCTTAGCGTCAATTTTTCGTAATGACTCGTTAATATTTCCGCCGTGTTAGCTTCGTAATTGTGGATATAGGCTACGATATTGTTTAATTTTTTTTGTAGCTTTTCGAAATACTGAAACGGTGTTTCTCCCTCGTTTTGTTTGAGTTGTATTAATTCTATGTTGAGCGTGTATATGTCTTTCTTGTCCGTGTATGTTTCTAGTAACGCGTTTTTAATATCGCAGAATGATTCTAAATTTCTGGATTGTATTAGTTCTGCGGCTGGCCCTTGTATTTTTGAGATCATTGCTGCTAACAGCATCTCATTTTGAAAACTGTCTTCATCTTGTTCGTTAAAATATCTTTCGAACAATCTTTCGCATACGTGGAGGAACCTTTGCAACAGCTCTGGTTCTCCTTTAAATACTGGAATTAGATCGAGATATTCGCGCGGTATTCTGGCCCTTTCGGGTTGACTTCCTAGCGTCAATCTCTGCATCGTGTGTTGTAGTTGGTTAATAATAGTTTGTTGCGCTTGGAGTTGTTGTAGGAGAGTTTCCTGCGAAATGTTTGGCTGTTGTTCCATGTTTATTGGGGTTGTCTCGGGAGTTTCTAATATCGGCCCTAATGAACGGAGCTGATAATGAATGTACCTTTTCAGTGTTTTGGGAATTTTGGCGGAGTTTGACTAAGATTTCTTAACGATTAATACAATAAGAAAGATTGGTGCCTAAGCGAGTATTCGGCCGCTAATTTACACTTGATTCAAATTGATTATAATCGTTAGAAAAGGAGAGTGAAGCTCTCGAACAGAACGACCGTTAATAACGAAAGGATGACTCGCAGGTCGAAGATGTAACGGTAGAGGATTCCGTTCGGCTTCCAGGAAGGCGATAGGAAAGATGCTGATGCTCCGTGCTGCGGAAGACGTTCTAGGAGGGCAGGTGTGCGCGTTCGACGGAAACGTACTGCTTAGCAAGCAGTGGATGTCGAGAAGGTCGGAGATATGGAAGTTACTTAGCCGATCTCAGCTTCACGGCCCTTTAAATGAGCTCTTTAAAGTCTGTTCAGGCTTCTGAGCTGATTGGAGTGATCTGAAATTGTAGAAAAGACTTTAGTGATTTTTTGATAAAGGAACTTGGTTTCCTAATTACCGCTCTTAGTTGATCGTTTGGCGGGATGTCTCCAGACGTCTTGGCCTCTCCTCTGTCCGAAAGTTCTTCTTCGTAGGTTCCTGAATTCCAGCGAAGTCCAGCGATGTTCCTCGAGGATTTCGCCTGCTTAGTCCGATATGCGTTCGAAAAATTCAGGTCCGGAAAGACTGCGCCAGTTAAAAGTGTAAAGACTTAGGGGGACTTTTTAAAAAGGATTTATTTTCAATTTACAAAATTCAATAATAAAGACTTTAACTTTTTACAACACTTTTCAAAATGGGACAGAGGAGGACACGAAGTTAACTGCAAGACGTCTGATCGAGAACACACCGAGCTGTGGGGTGGTGGAAACATTTATAGCCTCTTATGAGCTGACACAGCAGCAATGACTAATGGTTCAGCGTCTTGGTACAATACAGCATTTTATAATGATATAAGTTCGATATATTGCCTTATCAGAGGAAGCTGTTCTTTGTTTCACACCCGACTGACTCCTATTAAAGGCGCCGGGTGATGGTAGTTTTGTGGTTAGACAAAGGTTTCGTAATCCGATGAAAGTTGGACTATTGGGTTGGAGCTCGCGATCGCTGTAATTTTTGCCTGAGGTTTTCAGCGGTTCCCCAAATGTCTCCAAAACCCCCTCGTAACAGAAATACTGGATAACTTGCGGTGTACAATGAAATAGAAACAAGAGATCGAGAGTTGATCATAAGCCAAACTATACTGCTTGTGGTAATTGTACTGTTCAAAGGGCTTCCATCCGCAATCATGGCATCATTACCCGCGTATCGCGCCATTATCGAAACTAATTTGTTCATTGTGTTATCACGGGTGTGTCAGAGGAAACATTTATTTTTTCACATTATATTTACTCGGTGAAAAACATACGATCATACAAATTGCTGATTAGGCACGGTACCCCACAGCTTATAGAAAGTGAACCGGGATTCATAAGCTGTTCTCACGTCGAACTATTGTGTCCACAATCGACCATTATAGTTCGTGTGTAATCTATAAGAAGTCAGGCTCAAAGGGCGGAGCTATTCAACAAAGCAAACAGCTTGAAGAATTGACTGGTCAAACTCAGAAGAGCCTTAGCATGTTTCCAACTGAGTTGGCTTCGCCCCTGTAATTAAGAGCTACTCTCCAGAGCCCTTAGTCAAAACCTATCCCGTCTAAAGAGCCACGGATTGGACGAGCTCCGAGCTCGGTAATCGATAGCGCTCTCTCCTGTAATAGTGTCATTCTTACGAAGGAAGAAGATTAGTCGATTCAACAACGCAACACTAGTACCTCCCGATTTCGAGGTTATTTTATTCTCAATTTTCCTCCACTAAAATCGATAACTCAGTTATCCAGAAAACGGCAATAGCGTTAGTGTAACTCTATTATATCTCCATCTACTTCGTGGACATATTTTTTCTCCCCTCGGAGGTTTTTGCCACTTGGGCCGTCTCGAAACGTAATTGGATCATTTTACATCGTAAAAAAAGAAAAACACGGAGTGAGCCTTAGCGATATTTTTACCTTGAACTACTGATCAATTCGATCACTCAGACGCTTGACTGAACAAACTCCCCGCCATGATAAAGAATGGTGGAACTCGTTGTGATAATTATGGTGCTAAGCGGACCAGAATTATAATAATTATTAAATTACGTTGGCATCTTGAAGTGGTTGATGTTTGAATCACGTACGAGTAGTTAGGTCTATGGCACTTTTGGGATAGTGATGTCAGCCCCCCTCCTCTCCTTCCAGATTATGTGACGTCATGCCCCCCCCCCCCCTAACCAGTTGATCTGACATAAGACCCCCCCTGCCACACACAGCTGATGTGACGTCACCCCCTCCTAACAACTACAGCTGGCCTGACGAAACCCCTCCCTATCACAAACAGCTGATAGGATGTCCCCCCACCAACAGTGTAACTTCTGAGAGTATCCCCCCCTCCACTATCGAATACAGCTGATATGGACCCCGCCCCCCTAGTCTATATGTGACGTCATCCCCCAACAAGTTTTGCACTCATACCCCAACCAATTATTGCGCTAACGCCTAAGTACCTCCAACCACAACTTCCCCTCCCCAGCACATGTGTTCACGCTAAATAAATTCCGAGCACACGTGGAGCCTTAAAATAAATCGCTACGTATTTTTACTGAGACATAATTGCGCAAAAAAAATGGTCGCCCTACGCTCCTAGCCAACATTACGCAAATTACCAGATTGATAATAAAAATATCGCGTATCGTTATTATTGCGAAATAAAGTAAGCAAAAATAGGTTTTTTACATTTTATTAATTTATTTAGATCGGTTATGCGACAAAAAAGACGTAAGTCGTCGTTAAATTTACGCGTTTTTTATATTTTTCGAAAAAAAGATTTACGACAATAGATAAAACATAATCGTTAAAGGCACGCCTTTTGATTTTTGGTTTATTATTCATTCTGAATAATAACCCTATGTTTTCGGTCACGAAAAATTTTTTACAACCCCCCCTCAAAATTTGACACATCACGTTTCAAGACATGGAGATTCCAAATTTGCAATGTGGTCTAAAAAATTCGTTCTTTCGCACAAAAATCCCATTTGGTATCTAGTTGTGTCCGCCATCTCGGCAATCCCCCCCCATGATTGTTATGGGCAAAAAACGGTTACAAAAATTAACGAAACGCAGTACAACGCGGGAACTACAGCAGAAGTCAACGTTTCGTAGTTAGTACTCCCTCCCTCCCTCCCATCTCATTAAAAAACTTTCGCGCTCGCCTCCCAATGCCGCCCGCTCAACTCCCCTTTCGACTCGCAACGGGTTCGCTCGAAGCGCCCCTGTTCCAATTTCCCCGACCCGACGGGACAAAATCATCAGACGTTTTGTTTCTGTAGTTCCATTGTAGCCAGGTCATGTCTCGTTAGGTTTACTAGTATTCGATGCTGAACTTGGTCAAGCTGTTCATGAGAATAATAAACCATTGTGTAATAATTTGCAGGGTTTTTCAAAAAGATGTAGGACAATAGATAAAACATAGTCATTAAATTTACGGGTTTCTATTGTCTGCAATTATATTGGTTATACGACGAAATAGGACCAATGATGCTGACTGGGGGGGGGGGAACTGATATCACATCAGCTGTTTGTGATAGGGAGGGGGGTTCGTCAGTTCAGCTGTAGTTATAGGAGGGTAGTGACGTCACATCAGCTGTTTGCGGCAGAGGGGTGACGTCACATCAGCTGGCAGAGGTTCTGACGTCACTATCCCAGAAGTGCCATAGACCTAACTACTCGTACGTGTGATAAAGTAAACTGCCTCCATTGATTTTTTGTCTCAGTTCAATTATTATTAAGGAAAATTTTATAGGCAAACTCACACAAATTCTACACTATTATTGCTGAATTTGGCTCGACCTCTGCTTTCCTGGTTTTCAGCGTTTTTTTGCTGAAGGTATTGAAGGTGTACAGTGGAAGGGGTCCAGTACGTTATAATTTCAAATAAAACGAGTAGTAATTTGAGTAGTTAGTAGTATTCTCCACCTGTTTTCCTAAATCCGTATGTAAATTCTCTCCTCGAGTTCCAAGCTCTGACACTACAAATTGTTAATTATTACATAACGGTTTATTATTATCTGTCTCAGTATGACTTGAACATTGCCGAATATCGCACGAAGTCAAAATCAAGACTGTTAGTAGTGGTGTGGCGGTTCACATTTCGGATAGGACCACTCATAAGGTGGCGAATTAGGTAAGAAGGAAGTATTTTATTTTTAATTTCATAAGAGCAAGCAAATGTTTTGTTTATTCGTTTTTTTCTTTTATTATTATTATTATTGAACGATTCGTGACGGGATGTAGTTCGTAGTGTCATCGCCGTGTTTTTATATCCTGCTATACCTACCGTTTTTCCCAACATCAACCTCATCCGCAGATCTAGAAAAACTCCACCAGCTGTGAGTTATTCATGGGTGGAAGAAGTGCAGCTAACCAAGCAACTATCTCCAAAGCAACGTTTTATCCGCCGGTGTTCGCTGATGAGGCGTTTCCAGTACGTCCGTTTTTCGAACAAAATGCAAGGCGACCTTGAGGTTCATTCCTGTCTCCTCTGGCTGTTCTGGAAACATTACTTGATCCGCTGTGTGAACTGGCCAAATACCATCCGTATACTATCTTTCTTCAGACTGAGGATCTCGCTTGTTCGCTCCTGAAGCACCAACCTTGATTGCCTTTGGCCAGTTACATCCTTCCAATAGGCAGGATGCCTGCACTTCTCCTCCCTCTTGCTAATCTCATTGATCAAGTGGCCTACGAAGGGCTTAAGTCCCGCCGGGAGAATTCGCCAGTTTGTCGGCCCCCTCATTCCCTTCTATCCCTGTACGACCGGGCACCCAACATAGTGTTAATGCGTATTCCTTCCAAGGTCTTCAGGCCAGTCAGGTATTTTCCAAACCAGTCCCAACATGATGGTATAGGAAGCCAGGGCCTTCAGCCTGGGCGGACCAGCCTAACTGTCCGACATAATGTACATTCTTTCCCGTTTCAAGCCTCTACGCAGGAGGTGCTGCACGCACACCGTCACTGCAAATAGCTCTGCTTGTTAAACTGTACCCAATGGCATCGCTGTCTAGTTCCCTGGCAATTAAACTTTAGCATTAAGAGTGGCATTTTGATTTTCCCTCAGGTCATCTTCCGAATATATTGTGTGCCTCAATCGAAATGAATGTTGAAATTCTGTAAATTATCCGTTACGTGTTATTCTTACTCGATGATATCATTGCTGATTCCAACTGAAAGAGAACCGCACGTTGTGGCAGTTGCCCAACAGTCTGAAATACCTCCTTATTTCCGTTAGCTTGAACGATATCGAAGGTTACTTCACTAGCCGATGCCTCAACAATGTGTGTCAGCTCATGTTCTCTCGGGCGTTGCCTAATGCTCAATCATCAGTTAATTGGATGCGTTAAAACTTCCACTTTGAAAAAAATAAACTTATAGATAAAAGACGAGTTAAGACGAAGTAGTCTATTTCCACGGGTAAAATAAAGACAATGATAACTTGTAGACGCGTTTCGGTTTTGCTTCATCTGAACTAGTCTTTTATAAGATGGATTTCCACTATCTCGCCGCACCCACATTACATTAAACTTATAGATGTTCAAAACCTTCTTTCTTTTTCAAACTTCTGTACAATAAATCCTATTGAGGGAAGATGACATAAATAATCGAGGAGGAGGATTCCAACTCTCGTCTCGACATTATCGTTTTTCCTAAACCTTTACGCCTCAACTTACCTCGCCCTTTCCCTCGACTCGAGCGTCTTACTTTTTTGACTGCTTCTTCGCCTCCTAATCAATCTAAATGGGAATAGAAGTTGATTCCAAAAGTTGCCTGGTATGAAACGAGCCCAAAAGGTTTTCTCAAAGCGGAGGATCAACCAGGAAGTTTGAATCGCCCAAACCGTCCTGCTTGGAAGGTGCTTACAGTAAGACAGATTTCAGCCTCTCTGCCACCCCCACCACCAACCCACCCCCCACCATTGGCCATTTCTCTCACAACTCCCTCGCATCAGACTATTTTCGATTCACTTCGCAAACTCTTATCGACGGAAAAGGACTTTGTTCTCATTACGATTTCTGCCCTTGTTTTCTCCCTTTGAGCCATTCATTTCTTCTCAGTTCTCAACTCTCGTCACTGCCTTATATTCAATTTCCCTTCCCTTCAAAAACTCCAGATCCCCCCTCCACCCCCGCCCATCCATCTATTTCCCGTCGCTCGTTCATCATTTCGTTAAACTCCCTTTTCCAACGAAATTTATCTTCCCTCTAATTAGAAGCCGCTTTTCCGCCCTTTTCTTCGTGAAAACTGCCCTCTACTTTCCTTTCTCGCTCTTGCCGGGTAAAAAACACGATTGCCCTCTTCCTATTCGGACGAACAATTAGTCGTAATTGTCGACTATCTTCTCGCGATTGTCAAGGCCGGTAATTGATGTAAAAAGCTTTATTCGGGCGCGTATTTATATCGGAATGTCAATAAAATGAGGCATTTGGTTCGTAAATGCAACGAAAGAGTGAAATAATGAAGAACGGGTGAAGAAAGAAAACACTTTTTTTCAGAGAACGGACTCTTTTTACCTTGGATGGTATAAAATCTAAAATATAATGAACTAAATAGCTGCTCATAACTTATCCTTATTACAACGCTAATCAGAAAATACGGTAAAAAGAGCAACTACCCCATTTTATCTGAGTGCAAATTAAAATCTGTGTAAGTAAAGTCAGCAAATATTGTAAAAATAATTACTGCCCCTTTTTTTAGCTCCTTAGCCAACGGAGTAAAAAGGGAAGTTGTGTCATCGGCTAGAAAACATTTTTGTTAAAGTTAACGTACCTGTTTGGTGAGTCAGTCTTCTCTGGCTGGTGAGATACTGTGAGCGAGCGCTTTCGATGTAAAGACATCATCGTCTGGCCGTCAAGTCAGTAGTAGTCAAGTAGTTGAGTCAGTAACTTGAGTAATTTACCTACTAGTGGAACTAACCCAATTACTTTAATACCAAACATTTTTATCGTCATATCTTTATGTATTTGCGGACGTGTAGAATAACGTGGGGCGTCGTGATATGAGCCAAATCTGCCCAACACAAACTATAGTGATCACAGCTCTAGATCAACGAAATCGAAGATCAAAAGTGTCAGAGTTCGTATTAACCGCGTGAAAAAATAGTTATTTTAGTTGGTAAAGCGCCGAGGAAAGTTATGCAATGCTTCGCTCCAAACGTCTCGGTCGGTTTTGAAAGTTTGGTGCGATCACGTCCAATCAGGACGATATCACTATTACTCGTGGAAAATGACGAGAGCAGCGCGAGAAAAAGTTGTTGCAGATCACCGTGGGACCCCAAAATGTGGGCATGAACAAAATAAGTCTCCTCCTAACTGTAGTTATGGCGATCAAAACACCAAATGTTATTGTCTGACAACTCCATCGATTTTGATTACGTTTTTACTTTCCTTGGCTCTACAAAGTAGAAAGGGAAGTTATGTAATCGGCTGAAAAAAAAATTTTGAGTTTTCTTCAGATCTTTACGTTTCAGCCTCCCCTGAGTCCGAAAAACACTATTTGGGAAAATGGTCTGTGTGTGTGTGTGTATGTGAACGATTTTAGAGAAAACCACCGAACCAAATCAGCTCAAACTTGATATCTCGCCCGCAGGTCCCCATGGGACGCGAAAAAAAAGGTTTGAACAAAATCCACCGAACGTTAACTATAGTGATCGTAGTGGTCAAAACACCAAATATTTTTTTTCTCAAAAATGGCTTTAACGATTTTGATTAAATTTTTTATATTGGTAGCTCTCAAAAAGGCAACTATTCCATAAAATTCCCATTTGTGGGAAAATGACGAGAGCTGCACAATAAATTACCAAAACTTTCGACGAAATCGAATTTAGCGCGGTTTTTAGAGAAAACAACCGTACGAAACCAGCAGGAACTTGATGTCTAGCCTACAGGTTACCATGGGACGCCAAAATAAGGGTATGGGCAAAATCCACCGAAAGTCAACTATAGTTATCATAGTGATCAAAACACCAAATTTTTTTCTCAAAAACAGCTCTAACGATTTTGATTAAATTTTTTATATTGATAGCTCTCAATAAGGCTATTATACCATAAAATTCCCATTCGTGGGAAAATGACGAGAGCAGCACAATAAATTATCAACATTTTCGACGAAATCGTTTTTAGCGCGGTTTTTTCCTTGTAAACTCCGCTGGAATTTGCGTAGAATGTTAAAAAAAATTGGCATTGTAGTCCAATCCCATACCTAAAGGGTGAGTGTTTAAAAACGCTCATGAGATACATGGGGGTTACTCCAGAAATTCCTGAATTTCAAGTACTGCCGTTTTCCTTACTACCAGTTTTAAACGTGTTTACCCAATAACTCTGCAAAAGTAATTACTATCCTTCTTCAAAAAGGATGTGTTTATTGCCTCATTAATTATCTGTGTACCAATCGCTCAATAATGGTTCTGCAATGAGTACGAGCAGCACAATAAATTCCGGAACTGTAAGCGCTACCGCTTCCTTCTGCCGTAAAGCGTTGTTTGACCTAGTTCAAATTAACTGAGTGATAAATGAATTGATTAAATAGAATTAGCCATGTACAAAATGAATTGTTTTAGAGCTAAGGAAAGTTTGTGTTGCAACGCACCAAATTATTTATACGGGTAGCTCCAAAAAATACGACAGTACGTCAAAAGAACATTGCGAGTGCAGCACAACAAATTATCTAAAATTTCGAGGATAATTTTACCGCAGCTCAGCGCAGCTTCAAAAATTCGACTAATATGATGAGCATTGTCAGAAAAATTATGGCAGTGGTTTTAATAAACTTCCTGGGCCCTTTCACAATGATTTAGTAACTATTATTACGAGTAAATGCGCTGGTAACTTATAAATTCTGATTCACAATAACATTTTACAAGTGCTGAAAATATTAGTGAATTCTCTTGTAATACTAGAGGAGGCTGTTTCACAATCCGGTCTCGTAAAATGAAACCTGCAATAATATAAGCGAATCCTTGTAAATGTTTTACCAGCTTTTGGTAACCTATATATGTAAAGATGTGCACTCATCTCTAAACCTCATCCAATAATATCAACCTGCCGGACTGTGATGAGTTTGATGAAAAGGTAATGGGGATCAAGATGCGAGGTTCACCGACGGAAGTAAATAGTGTTCAGTTGGGCGATAGCCACGGTGTCGTGGAGGTCGGCTAGAGACTCTCGCCAAAGTTTATTCGCGGTTTTTTTGTTTTGCATGTGTATTTATTGTTGATCCCGGATTCGGAACATTTGTTTTCGATTTCTTTTGTGAAGTAAATCAATCGAAGCTAGTTTCCGTTCTGGATTTTCCTAGAAGGACCCTCAGAAACTTATGTATATTTGTTGTCTTCATTGTTCAATCGTGTTACGGTATTTTGGAATTCAATTGTCCTAGGGACAAAATGCTCGATGATTTGTTATTTGGTGATTCTGAGTCCGACGAAGATCTTCAAGTAGGCAGAGAGAATCATTTTCGTCGTCTTCTACGACGAATAAAAGTGTTCCGTGCAAGAGTGAACTTGAGTTTTTTGAGTGAATTAGAGTGCAATGAATGATTCCGTAAGACTTCCGACAAAATCGCATTCTTAGTTGAACAAATCGGACAACTCGTTGCGCACCGCATTGGAAAAAGTTGTGCGTGCACCAGTAACAGCAGGTGTGCGTGGGACTTCACTGGCTGGGAAGTGGTGCCCAGTTCCACGTCGTAGCAGACTTGCATGGTGTCAGCAAAACAACCGTTTCTCGCTGTGTGAAGAAAGTTGTGGCTGCAGTTAACGTTCGGCTATTCAACAGAATGGTGACTTGGCCACAAAACATTGAACAAGAAGTGAACAATTTTTTCAGCATTGTGAAACAGAAATTACAAGTACTCATAATACTACCACTTGTAAACTTGTAAATTTCACTTACATTACAAGCTTATTGTGAAACAGGTCCCTGTATGTAAGTTTAATAACGCTTATAAGATAATTAGAAGCAACTCCGAAAATTCTAGAATTCGAACTAACGCCCCATTTTCCACAATTATTGCCCGATAATTCCAAAACAGTAAATATGATCCATCTGAAATTAGTCACCGCTGCGCTCGAAATGGTCGTGGCAGTACTTGCTACAACTCAATAAGTTTTAGAACCTTGAGTGGCTTCAAGCTCCTGTAAGCTGAATCGGAAAGAGATTTGATTGGTCGCAAGGCTCGCGAAGGCTGAGGAAAGTTGTATTATGCTTCGCGCTTGAATGTTTTTCCGTCAATTTTTTATAGAATTGTGTGCGTGTGTGTACAGATCCAAAAAATAACACGTTACTCGGTGAGAGTCCAGAAGAGCCTCGCTAAAATAGATTTTTGTTGAAATTTTTGATAATTTATTGTGCAGCTCTCGTTATCTCCTCCAGATGAACGTTACATTATTTGGGACTAGTCGCGCGAGACGTGTAATTTGGTGTTTCGGTCACCATGACAACTATAGTTAGTCTAACGTCGCGTGTTAATCCACGGGTTTAGTGCAGCGCTCTCTTTATTGCGACTAGACACACATTAACGTTTTTCGTGCAATTTGATTTTCTGACCGTTCAAACGACGATCTGTCGTTTTTGCAAAAGATTCTCATTATCGAAATTAATGAACCTCGAAGTGAAGGCGGTGTATTTACACGCCCAGAGCTGGATCGAAAAGACTGTGATCGTACTACGACAATTGCACGATTTTCTTCACTGTCCTGTTACCCGATTCAGTACAGAACTTTGTTATCCCAGCTTCATTTTCTCAATTGCGCGGTTTTGTGTGCGGTTTTGAAAATTGAACGACGCAGCAGCGTTTTTATTCCGAACGGTGCATGATTTACGAGGGTTTCGCAAATTGGGTCGTTCAGTTTGTGTAAACCATCGGAAGTTAAATCACTCTCGCCGCACTTCCTCTTTTCCTTCAAAATCAACTTCCCTTGGCAATTAACGGGGGAAAGAGTTCGTTTTATTTTAATAATGTCATCATTAATTTGAAAAATCGGAATAGAGTTTCCTGCCGCGAGTTAAATTTGCAGTAAGGGAAACAAAAAAGGGGTGTACATTTTTCTCAGCGATGAAATTAAATGCGAACGCTGAAACTGGATCTTGTTTCCTCGGCTCTACGAAGTAAGAAGGAAAGTTATGTAGATGGATGAAGAAAGTTCTCTTCAGATCTTTACGTTTCTACTGAGTGAGCACATTATCCTTCGAGGATTATGCCGTCCTCCTTGCAGGTACCAAGCAGTACCAACGACCAGAGCACCTGTTAGCCACTCTAGAGGGAAACCAGGACCCCTCCGGCATTAAGATCAATTGAAAGGAGCCCTACACCCGTCTAGGGTGCTACCATTGACCACCACGAGGAGGTTGGTGATGACTAGGGCCGCCTGGTCTAATCTATACACAGCTGCAACCCTTTGGTCGACCAAACACACACAGGTCTGTTTCCTTATTTGATGAGTGTTCCTAAACCAGGGGTAATAACAGTCATGGAAGTTGTGGTTTTGTGCTGACTGATTCCTATTAAAGGCACCGGGCGATCATGGTCTAGTGGTTAAGACTTTCCTTGTAGCCCCCTCGTTTCTCGAATTAAAGACCGAATTTTTCCGGGGATTCGCTGAACTCTCATAAATTCGTACCTTAAAAGAGTCCGCTCCTGGAGCAGCGGTTAAAAGACGAGGGGGGAAATGTGCTGACTGACTCCTATTAAAGGCACTGGGCGATCGTGGTCTAGTGGTTAAGACGTTTGTTCATAAATCTCGACGTAAGTAATTGCTGTAATCTTTGCCTAAGTCAGCAGCTCTTCAAAAGCATCTCCAAACTTACCTCAGTACAGTTTTGTTAATGTGCAAGAGGCCGTCCTCTGCAGCATCCACCGAACTCTGATCTGCGAAGGTACGGCAGGTATTTGGTCGTTACCAGTCTCCCGGTAGAGAGGTGTTGCCCGTGTGTGACTGCCCAGAGGTGACCACATGAGGAATCCCTAGAGAGGAGTTCTTAATCTGGTTTCCCACCTGATCTAACTATTTGCTTGGTTGGCAAGTTACAAAAGGACATCAACTGTGACCACGTTTCTTAGCCATCACCTGTGATGCAGCTAGGCATGTGGCGGTTGGGGGTGAATCCCGCGGAGTGCGGCTTGGTCACATTGGTGCTGTTCTATCGAGGTTACAGTCTGAAGGTAGTGGATGGTTGTTTTCTCCTGGGTAGTGGCTAGGCGTGTCCTCAAGATGTGGCGGCACCTTGGGATCGAGTTTCTCAGTACAACCTCCACAGCTGGAAGTGATTATATTTGGAAGGAAGCCACAGAAGAACTTCAAACTCGCTCCCAAAGCTGATCTGTAGGCTGGTTTGTGGGAGGCATCTCACATAGCGTCTTATGAACGTACATTCACACTCCACTTTGTTCTCGAGGACTCGGTGTTCGATCTCTCTCTACCACTATTCCGATCTTGCGCCATAAGCGCTTTCCTTGCTTTGCACGCACTAGGCTGGTATGTTGCTCTCTCTTTGGTTGGTCTAGGGTTCATTCTGGATCAACTGCGGTGGTATGACATGGCGACTCCATCTACCCTTGAGCCTTCCAAGTTTGCAGCTGCTCCGTATGGTTTGGTTCGACAATTCGGGCAGTATTCTGACTGTAGATAGAGTGGGCTTCAGAGGGCATCCATGGAAGGGATTACCAGCACATTGACATCGTTCGTGTGGTGTCAGTGCCTACAGCGATGAGGCCGGGATTGTAAGGTCTTGGATGCTTGCTGTCGTTCCTGCTGTAACCAGTTTGAGTCGCCGAATCATGTGGTGGAGATTGTGTCTGGGTGTTCAGTGAGGCCGCACTACTGCAAGCAGGTTCCTGGTGCAGTGACATCTGAGGGCCAGGAAATAGCGACAGAGCGGCACTGATGGGTTGTCTCTGGAGAAGGACTAATGTCTGCCAAATCGTGAGTTAACTGTGGCTGAGCGCAGAATCTCTCCTTCACCCCGCGTGGTTTAATTCAAGCATTGAGCGTTGGAAAAACGGATGATAAGCGACTCATGGTTCAGCTTTGGTACTCGTCTCGACCTCACGATTCCCCTTCCCTGTTTCTTAATTAAGATTTTCGGTTGTGTCCTCGTTCATTCGAACGGTCGAATGATGAAAAAATGCCCCCTCGTCGGTTCTTTTCATTTCGTTGTCCGCTTGTTCTCAAAGCCGGGCGTTTTGTTGATTGTCCTGCAGGGAGGTCGTCTGGTCAATCAGTTTGGGCCGCTGAACCGTCAATTATTACGATTCGCGGGATTCCTCTTTTTCTCTCATTGATGAACGCTGCTGTTTTTCTGTTGCTACCAATTCTGTTTCTCGTTGCGGCAGCATTTGCTAGCTGTTTGAAACTCACCGCGGTGACCCCTCGTCAAAATAAAGCGAGGGATAAAGTTTCAACGCCAGACTCTTCTATTCACGAGTCTTGACTGCCCTCTGCAGCGCAGTTTCATAAGGAAAACTGTCAATTCCACCCATCGAGTCTGCAAAATCGATGATCAATTTTCAAGAATAACCCGTTGAAATATCAAACTCGATGGAATTTCCTAGCTCTTGTTCAATTTCCCAAACCGGTTAGAAAATAAATATAATTTATTGAAGTTGAGGTTTCATGAAATCATGATACTGTAAAGCCTACTGCATCGAAGAAGCTAATTTGGGTGAGTTGGTGGGTTCTGTGTGTGGGGAGGGGCTCCTGATCTACTTATCGCAACGAGGGTGTGACGGCCTTGCGGTTGGAGGTGAGAACTCTGGGGACGTCGCAATAGGTCTTGGCGTTTGGCAAGGGGACCCCTCTGTCTCCTGTCCCCAGGTGTGCGGGTGGGCGCATTAGCCTTCGCTAATTAGACCTTCGTCCTCCTCACAGGGGTTGCAGATCGCCCTAGACTAGTTAGCATGGCAGCTTGGCACGTGTGAGTTGGGTGTGAATCCTGAGAAGTGCCGCTCGGTCCCCATTGGCCGCTGTCCTATCGAGGTTATGGATACGGGTTGGCGAATCCTTGTTCCAGGCTAGAGGCGTCAACGTAATACCTTGGGATAGAGTTTCTCCTACCTTGGTGATTATCTTCAAAAAGCTGCCAAGGCTCCACTGAAGCCGCAACATGAGCTGTGCCTCCTTCAGACGTACTTGCTCCCAAACTTGACCTACAGGCAGGTTTGTGGGAAGTTGACAATCAGAAGGCTCGACAGAATTGTGCGCTCTGCTGTGCGTGCTTGGCTAGGCCTCCCACATAGCTCCCAATGTGCGTACATTCACGCTCCAGTTCGGTCTGGGAGACACTTGCATTCCATCTGCCTCCCTGTGTCGATCTTGCGCTATGAGCGCCTGATTGCTTTGCAACCAGGCACTGATAGAATGTCGAACGTGCTGAGGGTGATCTTTGATTCGTTCAGGATTAGCTACGGGAGTGAGACATGGTGACTCCATTATCTGCCCTAAGCCCACCAAGCCTTCGATGTTTACGGCTGCTCCGCGTTGTTCAGTTGATGGACGGGAACTCAAGCATTGTCCCAACTCCCCCTACTCTTCTGCACGGTTGGAGTGGGCTTCTGAGAGCGTCCATGGAAGGGATAACTAGCACTTTCATAATGTTTGTGTGGCCTACAGAGATGAGGTGTACAAGAGGCCTGAATCGTAACATCATGGATGCTTGCTGTCGCGCCTGTGGTAACCAGTTTGAGTCCTTAATCCAGTGGTGCAGATGTGTCCTCATACTCGTGAACATCCCTTGCGTATATAACGCCTAGGGTCCTTAGGAGGAATTTTAGACGAGTCTTGACAACTGCCTTCATGATTTCCACCGGAATCCCTCCTTGACCGGGAGCCCCCCCCCCCCGCCCAAGAGTGAGCCAATGGCCTATATGTGTTGATAAACCTGTCAAGAGTACCTCCAGTTAACTAATGGGATGGTGAAAAGTGCGATTCAATTACTGCTTCATTTGTGCCAACTCAGAATGAGGGGCTCCGTCAGGAAGTAGTCCAGAAGAGCAACAATAAACTGTATGTAAACAGTATAGAAGAGTCGGTGGGAGCAAATCAGTAATACAGGGGTTGAATAGTGGAGGTTGACAATGAAAGGCTCTGAGGTAGAATAAATGCTGTTGGTTGTATGCTGCTGCTCTCATTCCTTTCAACTTCCCCCACGTTTCGTTGACTCAATTTCAAGGTAGTTAGGGCTTCACTTTTTCGGGTTAAGTTGAAGCCCACTTTTCTAGTCTTGGCTTCTACCGGTTTCAAGGACTTATGACTCACGGTCGTCATGCTGGGTGCTCGATATTCGACAAACGCCGAGTTATTTCACCGCTGCACGAAAAGAATAGAAAAAAAAGTCTGGTCCGAATAAAATTTTCAAATGAAGGGTCACAAAGTAGATGAGATATTTCCATTCATGTATGCGGACGTATACGCGGTCGAAGAAGAAGGAGCAAGGATGGAAGCAACCTCGAAATGTAAGCCGAAAAGGGAGGGCCCTGCCCGTCACAAAACAATCGCTCCAAAGCTCTACTTTGGTAACCAGATTCGTAAAGGGAAGGGGAGGGTTTGACAATTCGCGGTTCCTTCGTTTCCAACAAATAGATTCAAGCCGAGTTTAAATTCGTAAACTCCGCCGAGCGTGTGTACTGCAGATCCGTAGCATTCAGCGTTAACGCTTTTTATTTATTTAGAGGCCAATACATGTTGAATTATTATACCTCAGTGGCATTAAACAGAAAGTTGCATAGGTCGATGAGGTTGAAGATGTGGCGCCTTCGTTAGCTGCCGAGTTTTTGGGGTAGAATGTTGTGGGCGGACAAGTCTATCGATGCCTTCCCAGAGGGTTGTGGTAGATGGTGTGATTTGCAGGGCGGGGCATGAATGATCCTAACCAGCCCTAATCTGCCGGAGGGCGGATTTTAGGGCGTATGTTAGAGCTGACGGATGAATATCTTGTAGATAAGCGTGTTATTTATCAAGTGACATGTGCGGAGGGGCCTGCTTTGCATCTCAGAGACTCGGTACAGACGAAGTTCAAGTTACTCTTCAGCGTACGAATTCATGAAAGATCCAAATAAGAAGAGGGTGGTCCCTCTCTTGAGGCTGGAGCCATGGTATATTGAGGGGTGGCTTAGTAGGTGCAGGAGATCGTGAGCCAAGGATTCGGACAACACTTTTCGAAGGAGAGCTCTTGTCAGTGATAGTGTGCGTGCAGCACCTCCTGTGCAGGGGTCTGAAAAGGAAAACCATATACATTATGTCGGGACAGTCAGCCTGCGTAATTTTGGATCAAAATTTGTGTGATACTCGTTTGCTGTGTCAGTTTGTTTTGAATGGTCACTTTGTAAGTCCGCTTTTTCAAGGTAAATCCTCAAACAAGGTGTTAGGTAGGAAGGGTTGGATCTTCAGAAGTAATCCCTCGTGCCACACCCAGTCAAATGCTTGTTCAGCGTTGAAGAAAGCTGCACGACACTTGCTCGTTCGATGTGTCGTGAACTGATGAAGTTGGGAGACCCGTGACAAGTTTTCTTTCAATCCAAGTTGTTGCTGTGGGAGTGTTTTTTGTAACGAAGCATCAAAGGTAGAAGAAGCTGGTTTTTGGGAAGAGTCAACAGTCACAATTTGGCACGATGAGACTTTTCGCTGTCTTTCCGAGTTTGGGCATCATGACTATTCACAACTAAACTGGCCCTGTGATGTAAACAAGATCCACGACTGAATTGGAAAGAATAGTTTGAAGTTCAAAATGGGAACGAGTGGTTTGTGCTGTAAACACTTCAATTGACGTCCCGTTTGAATTGTGTTGGGGCTCCAGTGAGTTACGTTCTGTTGATTGTCGGGCGCTGGTGACTTCTGCAACGGCCTCAAGTTCTTTAAAGTTGAATGGATGGGACCTCGAGAGTTATATTGTTTGGTTTCGACCTGATTTCCTTCCCCTTCTTTCTCTTTCCATTCGACCCGTGACATAATGCAGAAGGCTCCCGTCAATAAGACGCTGGGCGGCTCCCATTGACGGTGGTAATGACTTCGGAGACAGACGACAGGCCTCGAGGGAGAGTCGATCTGGCGTCTCGTATTGTTGTCTGTTCACCGATTTTCTTTTTACCTGTGTCATCTAATGGCGCACTCGTTGACCGTGGAGTCTCGCTCAGTTGTTCATCTGACGCCAAACCCTCTCCAAGAGGGAAATGGGTCAATAAATCACCTCTCGGGCGTTTCCTACGAGGTAGGAATGTATCGAGCTTTTCAGTTTTGAATTCCGATGGTCTCAATGTACCCTCAAGGGCACGCTCTCGTCAACGATCGAATTGAATACATTTTGCTGTAAGAAGATTTTGACCAGGATTCCCTAAGAGAGAGATCTGTAAAGAGGAGGGGAGAGAGTTAGGCTCTCTCTTCCATTCTCCCTGTAAAACAAGCAGTACAGCATTTCCTCAGCTTTTTCGGCTCATAAATAAATTTCAATAACTTCCTCATAGAATCACAATCATAGTATTGTGATAGCTACCCATACTTTGCATTTTAGTTGTTGTTCGTGCATCACGAAAAAATTGTTGTTACGAGTTTAGAGTTGGTGTTTGTTGTATCCTGACTATGATAGGAGATAAGAGAAGAGGAAGATGATATGGAGATAGGCAAGAAAAGGATGATTACGAGAATAAATGGTATACAGTTGTCTGAAGTTAATTATTCCCTTAAGTATACAATATTTGGCGCAGTCGAAGTGTTAAGCTACGTGTTCTAGTGTATTTGTCCGTGATTTTCTGATTATAACAAACCGTCCGTGTTCGATCCTCACAGTGAACCGTCGTCAGTTCAGAAAAGGTGGAACGTTTGGTTGTCTGACTTCGAATTGTTCATCATTGCAGCTGATATTACTAACGATGCAAGGAAAAAGACGGCTCTCCTCAACTTGGCTGGACGGGAGATTTTTCGCAACTTGCCAGCTGCTGAAGTTGGTACTACTTACGATCAGTTAAAAATAGCACTGACTACGCATTTCTCCCCGACTGTTAATCCTCTATACGAGATCTTTAAGTTTAGAGGTTCAAGAACAAGAACCTGAAGAGACGTTTAAGGAATGTTACATGCGTTTGAGAGGATTGAGTTCAAATCGCGATTTCGCTAATGCCCTCGATGGAGAATTGCTTATTCAAATCTTGTGTGGGACAAAATCTCCTAGGCTGCCGGATCAACGCCTTGTCTCCCTCCAGTAAAGTGTGAGGTTTTGTTGATCGTCGTGCATCAGCATAATTTTTCATTTTTTCCTTGCTTGTAGCATCATTCTGCCTCAACACATCAACTTCTTCCTCAAATAGTATCTGAGGAATGTGCGGTAAACAGGATATGAATTGGCTTCGCAAGAGAGCTTGCGCAGGGGGAACACGTGTTGACGAGTGAGAGGTTGCCCGATGTTGAATAGGAAATTCGGGCAAATGAATTTCCCATTTCTTCTTCTCCAAAATCATGGTTCTAATCGTTTTGTTTAGTGATACCATGAAATGCTCAACACGACCATTGGCTTCTGGCCATAACGGCGTTATTTTTTTGTGGTATACCCCAATCTTTTCACGGAATTTTCTAAAATGCTCACCATTGAAATTGATTCCATCTGATTTGATTTGCTTTGGTATACCAAACATAGCAAATATCTTGAACAATAAGGGGTTAACAACCTCTGCTGCCACAGAATTGATCCTTACCTCCCATTAGGGTAAGGACCAGCAAAGTCAATAGATAGGTTCTCCCAGGGCGCCGGTGGTGTAGGAGTTGTCCTGATAGGGTCCCTTGAGGTTTTTGGGTTAGTTGCTAAACAAGGCAAACACTTGATGATAAGTTCTTCCACAGCTTTATTCAGCCCCGGAAACCATACGTGACTTCTCAACAGTTCAGTTTCATCCTTAACTTGCGAATTTTCATTTTATGAGTAGCTTAAATATAAACATGCTCTAACGAAAAGATAAGAGATACTGGAACTTGATACTTCCTTTCGAACAGAAATAATCTCTTGCACGCGGCAATGCGTTCATCAAGAACTGTAATTCCGTTGCGGTTTCCGTCAACCTCTTCGCAGAAGCAGCTCTCTGCACGCGACGTTTCTGTTCCAGACGCAACAAACAGTTCGTCGAATCGGCAGGCGACAGCTGGGAGAAATTGTTGGAACAAACTACACCTGCCGAGTAATTCCCTAGAATTCCTTGCGTTCCCTCGGTACCTAGTAATCTGTATCGGTCGGATGTCCGGAGGGGGTCTTGATACGTCCAGAAGGGTCGCTCCCTGGAATGAATAGGACTCCTGACAACTAACGAACTCATCGTTCTTGGAACTTACCGGAGAGCCAGTTACTTCCACTTCTCTCATTCTCTCTCCCTCTCCATCGCCCATCCCTCTCTTCGTTCACCTTTGTAATATCACTCACAAATGGGAGTTCGTGTTCATTTGGTCGTATACGTTCGAGAGCTGGAATTTATTTAAAAGGGCTTCCCGCGAGAAAAAAGTTGATTCAAATAGGAATGGTTGCAGCGCATTGAAAGTTTTCATCGCGCCTAGCCTGTGTGCTGTGTGTCAACTGTGGAATATCCCGAGAATATTTGTCACGCGACTTGAAATGTTTTATTTTTATTTCCCAAAACCAAGCAACTAGCGCTATAGTCATACTACCCTACTTTCCTTTGAAAGCCAGAGGCTGGTATTGCGAAGAGATTTAATGGCGAACGCTCTTCCGCGGGGGATTATCTGTAGTCGACCTTCAGCAACATTTATGTCTAGAATATGATGCGCGCGCGTCAGATGAAACCGCTTCGGAATTTATTAGGTTGCTCCTACTTATGACACGACCTTAGGGAGGCTATCAGCGTTTCCAGTGTGTCCGCAATTTACGGCAATGTGAAACTTTTTTTTTTTTCAGATTACGCTAAAATACAGGTTTGAAAAAAATCGGTCCAAAACTAAATAAAGTCATCATGGTGATCGAAACACCGGCTATTTTCTTTTCTCAAGAACGTATTAAACGTTTTTAGTGCATGATCAAAAATAGATCATTATCGTCGGTCCAGTGCTTGGTCCACAGTGTTTCCTCATTTGATGACTGTTCCTAAACCCTTGACAAGGGTTAAATCGATCATGGAAGTTGCGGTATCAACATCTACCGAACTCATACCTGCGAAGGTACGGCAGGTATTTGGTCTTTAGCCAGTCTCCCGGCAGAGGGCTGTTGCCCGTGCGTTATAGCGCGCAGGTGACCACCTGAGGAATCCCATGCCGTCTGGGAGTTCTTAATCTGGTTTCCCACCTGATCTAACTATTTACTTGGGTGGCAAGTTTCAAAAGGACAGATCAACTATGACCACGTTTCATAGCCATCACCTTCTTTCCGAACTCTGCAAAATGGTTATAGGCTTCCATTGTAGCAGTCAACGCTGCTAAGTTCGTTTGCCCTCCCAACAACCGTCGCTCACTGTTGTAGAAACTACAGTGGAACAGCACGTGGTTTCTTGTTTTCTCCGCAGTGGAAGCGCAAGGCGTACATGACGGAGAGTCTTTGAGAGAAAAGAAGTGGAGCTGCACATTTAAGTCACCATGTCCCTTGAGGAACTGGCTCGTCCAGTGGTCTGGCCTAACCCATTTTCTTGAAAGACGTTCACGGATGTTGGGGTAGAACTCATAGGTGTCACGATACTTTGACGAGGATTCCTATGTCACTTGCCATTTCTCTAACGTTTCTCTAACCTTGGCACGTAAAGCCCAATGTGGAAGAAGCTCCCGATTCACTCTCCACTTGTCAACCATGCACTCAAAGGCCATATCAACCGGTAACTGACCAGTGATCACCTGGAGTGCTTCAGTGGTCACCTTGATACAGTCTTACAGGCCTTCGTGAGGCCTACTCTCTATATGCCAATACTCTCTCTTGATTGACTGTTAGTTTTGCTGCCCCAGGCAGCCGGGCAGTACCCATTCACGCATAGATATATGGCCTTATACATGAGGATGGTGTCATGGCAACACACACGCGACGCCATAGTGAGACAGACTTCTAGCTCACTCAGGACATGGAACATTCACTGCTTACTTGCACCGAATTGGAAATGCTGTGAGCCCAAATTGTCTGCGCTTCAGTGCAATAGTGGATGGTGCTTTTCTTGCCGTCTTCTTGTGCCATAGGTGTGCGGGCTAGTGGCGCACAGTGGCATTCACCCGCTCCATACTGCCTTCAGAAGAAAACTCAATTTGCCGAAGGAGCGCTCAGCCAAAAAAGAATGTTCTATCAGTATCTCGGAGGGTTCAAGAATGAAGGCAAGGAGGAATGATCACTCCTGAACCTCCTAAACTGCTGGGGAGTCTGGAGGCACGCTGCAAGATGATCTTGAGGGTGAAGAGGACAAGGAAAGAGAGCTGCCATCGCAGAGAGGCAGGTTAGTTTTCAATGCGCAGGAGTAAATTCATGGGGCCACAAGGAATAGTCCCAATTAAAAAATATCGTATCGTAAATAATGAATAAAAACGGCCCCAACGCTATATCCTGCGGGACTCCATAACACCGAGGGTTACTTCTTTACTCTTCACTCAGTTTACTAACGTAAATTGTTTTCGTTTTGCATGTGCACGTCAGTTCAGCTATTCTGTCAGAGTTGGATGTGCTTGTAGCTAATAATTCCAGGTGAGAACATGGCCTATCCACTCGACAAGCCACTCACCAACACTTATGGTTTCATTATTCACCTATCGTTTCTCCCATTAACAACGAGAAACGTCGATAATTGAATTGATTGCGCAGTTAGGCTATTCGTGCACCCGACCATGAGTCGCTGTAACGATCTAGGAATGAAAAACTGAACGCCGTTTCCGTGCCGTAAGCCGCCTACGGGTTAAACGGAAATAATGTCAGGCGGTCGTTCACAGGCCGTTCGAGCGTTGCGTTCCCAGCGAGACAGATCTGACAGATGTTCTCGCAAATGAATCGGTTGCCCTTATTCGAGGTTGCCGGGGTGAAACAACCTTGGCGTGTAATGTAAAATCGTCGTAACCGACGTTTCGAATGTTTGGCCTGATCGCGGATGTTCAAAACGAGCTTGAATTACTTCGTCGCTAATGCGTCAAATTCGGAGTGCTGTTTGATGGTTTTATACAACAAATTATGTGAGAATTACTAACAGGAAAATTGATTATGTTTGTGATCACTATAATAACGTTTTTTGGAGTCCGAAACTCCTTTCAGTTCTGCCGCCATTTCATTCTCACACACAACCACACACCGTTTTCTTAAATGACGTTTTTTTTTCTTAAGAGCTCACGAAGTGTCAGCCGATTACATAACTTTCCTGTATACTTCGTGGTGCTAAAGAATTTAAATGGCCTGACCGAGAATTATGTTTTCCGGACTTAATCCAATTGCGTGAAATTGCTACTCGAGCAACAGGTAGCAGTAGCCAATCACGCCAAGAATTTAAGATACACTGACGGGAGGAAAACTCTCAAAAACGATATTGAGTTGCATTTGCACAACACGCAAATATGTATTTGGAGCAGATTGACGTTGAGTCCAACTCTGTTCATCTCAACTCCTCAAATAGCTCCAAGGACGAGAGAAGCTACCTGCGTTTAACGTGAGGAGCTGAGTGGAGGAAATTTTAGAGTTGCGGTCGGAAACCTTCCGTCATCGCGCGCCTCTCAAGTCAGGTTACACAAAACAAGGGAAAACTGGCGAAGAGGGGTGAGGGTCCTGGGGACAAGACAGAATGCCAGGCTCGGAACGACAACGAGAGGGGCGAGTTAATTAGTAGTGCCCGACAACCTCTAACTTGCTACTATCCAACTCCTTCTCAACTCCAAACGCGATTCCCCGCTAACTGCTAATTACAATCATGAACGCCGTCTTAATTACTTCAGCAATTCAATTCACATAGTTTCATCTTAGATTCAGCGATAAGATCGACCACATCACTAACCCATTTGGTGTTCATTACACAACTACCGAGTGCGAGCGGTTGCATGAGGAAAGCCGTTCAAATTGAATTACAGCTTCGGCGGAACTAATATCGAAACGATGCGTCTTCCAGAGTCAGCTACTTGTTTATTCTGAGGAGTTAGCTGAGATTTATCTTCGAGAATCAAAGCAGGATTTGGTAAAGTGGTTTCGAGTTGCTTGAGAAGGTAGGGGTTAAGGGTGATACGCTAAGCAGCAACAACGCTAAATCAGAACCTTGGGAGTTCCCCGAAAGTACGATCTTAACACTTTCATGGCTTCAATAAAGAGCAATAAGTTACAATGGTAATTGTGCTTTGAGCATTGCCCGTGGCATTGGAGAGGGTGCCTAGCCTCGCAGCCTTTACCCCTCTCCAACCAGCACCAATCATCTCTCTAGGGGGATTTCCAGCGAAACCACGGTCCCCACGAGGCCAATCCCATGGCATCCACACCCTAAAAGCTCCACCCTGCCGGTCGTGGGCTAAAACCCCCATGGTACCCATTCTATATGGCTGCACCTTGAGCAGCCTAAGGACCTGAATGGGTGGCAGGCCCCGGTACTGGAATTGACAAGAGGCGTTCTACCGGCACCTACGCTTTATCTCCATGGGGGTGCGGGATTGTACTTGCCCTCGCACCAGCCATGGAGAAGGGTATCAGGCCGTCTGTTATGGCCTGAACTGCGATCCCCATTCCGACGTGACGAGGGTGAACTACTCTATATTCGGCCGCCCTCGACCGCGACCCGCCTATCTCACACTAACCTAACACTACTAATCCTACATTCGCACATTTCCCGATGGTCCAGGGGCGGACTACTCGATATTCATCCCCCTGGATCCATCCCTACACTACCTAACCTACAAAGCACTATCACACATATACACAACACATTCAGCCCTTTAATTCATTCACACCGGTGGTCCAGGGATGGGCCACTTGATATTCGACCATCCCTGGCACCGCCCACTCAAAACCACACAAAACACACACATAAACACACAACCTAAACACCTACTCCTGAGGCTGTGCACACATTTCCTAACCTAACTGTTTCTCTATCCTTTAAAACTCTTTCACCAAACCACTTCCACCATACAAAACTTGCTTGCTCCCTAACCTTATTCGTATCCCACTGGCTTCCTATTCCTATTACCTCGTTCCTTGCCCTATTCCTTTCCTATTGGTTGCTAACACAGTGGAACCACCACACTCGCACAGCCTGTCAGTCACCAACCCGAATCTACGGAGCTTTTCTCAGAAGTCTCCGTGGCTGGTGACGAGCTGGGAGGTGTAAAAACCAAATCCCTGCCAGCAGGCCTCTAATCTTTCTCCTCGTACATGTGGCAGCCATGCGTATGTCTACCTTCCTTTCTCACTGGTGTCCGTCCCACCTTACCTGCCACTCACTGCCAAGCTAGTTGTCGATGAGGGCCTTCCTTTTTCCTCCTTCCACCTCACACGTCCCTGTGCTCTCAGCCGGAAGCCCGCCCACCTTCTCTTCAGTTCTGGGTCTATGGGCGGCTCCCCGGCAACGACGCACAGAGCATCGGAGGAGACTGTCCTGTAGGCCTTTACCATGCTTATTAATATCTTTCTTCGGCCACCCGCCAGTCTCCTCCTCGTGTGGACATTCAACTTATCCCACCATGCTCTAGCTGCGTACGCAATGACTGCCACATACATGCCCCTGTAAATAGTGCGCAGGGCCTCTCTACCCACTCACCATTCTTCCCTAGCCATTTTCACCACCCCATAAAACTTATCCCGCCTCTTCCCTACAATATAATCCACGTGCTTCCCCATTGTCATTTCTGCACCCCACATTACTCCAAAGTACTTTATCTCCTTCACCATCCCTATCCTATTTCCACTGTAAAACAGACGTGGTGTCCTACCCTCATCAAACTTTCCCTTCGACATCATTATCTTTGTTTTTCCCGCCGTTACCTTCATCTTACTTTCCTTGCACCATTCCACTATAACTCCTAATATCCTATAAGTGCAATAAGTAACAGTAGTTTGCGTACTACTGAGAGTGTAAGATTGTGGGAAAAAACATCCAATCTTCTAACTTGGTGTTGCCTAAGCAATAAGGTCTTAGAGGCGCACACAGACCTGAAATTTGCCCCGTACACGCTGAAAGTGATTCTCTAACCTTTAAAGGTTAATAAACTAAGACACAGTAAGAGGAGTGGAAAATGTTGGAAGAAAGCGATACAAGTGACACGCTGAGCGAACACTATTGACCCCACTGGCCACCACCAAACTCCTCAAATAAAAAGCAACACTTGCAACTCACTTCATCTTACTTGGACGTCCTCGAAGTGGTAAGAGGTCCATATTGCGTAATAGATTGGAAAAACCCTGCCACCACCGAATCAAAATACCTGGTTCGATGCACCACACCACTTTTCTCGTTCATACATATTTTGACCTATTTGTATCGCCCGTACAACCAATTCAATCTGTTTTTTACTGAGTTTAAACAAACTTCGGCTCTGGAATTTATTGAACTGTCTCCACTCACGACCTTTACTGAGTTAGAACACAGTGAAAGCAAATGATTACGTTGACTAACCATTGCAAAAGTAATTCAGCGAATGTCGAGATACTAAAAAAAAGGGAGTTCAAAAAAGGGCGAGTTAAGATCAGAGAAAAACGGTACACACCGATCAAGTTACAAGTCGATAATTTCAATTGAATCATGAAGCAGTTATCCCTTACTAGCAGTTACTAGGCGACATTGCGACTAAACAGCAGGTCACTCCAAGATCTTTCACATCTTGTAAAGGAAGGAGGCATAATCAGTGGGTCGCTGGACGTCAATTGCCATTGGTCTTGGATTGGTCAATGTGTTGGTTGCCTTCGACTAGTGCATCAATATATTTCCTAGGGAAACGTTACCAGTCAGTCAGCCATATCCTAATAACGAGCTAGTGACGCGTTTTTTTGTTCTCATCTAAATTTCCACATTCAGTCAGTGGTGTATATTGAGTTCATCGCTCTGCTATAATGTGTTCTAAAACGGGCGAGTTAAGATCAGAAAGAATCGGCGTGCTTCTGTCTTTATTATCTCTTATGGCACGTTTTACTATCTTAACCTCGAGAGCAACCGTGCAATTAGAGCGCAGTATTGGCAGCTTCGATAGAGCATTCTAAGGTCATGCGCATCCTCTGAGATGTTTCAACGCCAATGTGATGTGACGTATAAGTGAAAAAACGAAGAAAACGTCCTTGTGCTTATAGTCCACGTAGTGACGAAAAATGGTATGTTCAGTAGCTGCACAAGAACTCAACCAACCATGCGAGCCCACGGTTAAGAATAAGGAATAAGAAACACAACTCAGAGCGCGAATAAACCGTTGCGTACTTTCCATCATTTTAATACAATGTTTTCATAAGGTATGAGATCGTTAGGTGTATAAATAAAATGGACTGAAATAATGAATGTTTGACGTCCATATTAACACTATCATTATTCTCCATGTTAAGTTCACTGTAATTATTGCACGTCAGAAGAAAAACGTGCGTCACTCATTCAAGTAATTGTGTTTGTATTGTTCAGCACTAATTGAGTGGAACGTTTTAACTAAAAACGCATCGCCCTGCGCTAACCAAACTCAGCCCGGTTTTCATTTACTTCCCTCGACTTTACCTATCTTTACACTTCCAACCCTCCGGCCGACTCGAAGTGTAAATATTTACGGCGCTGACTTCAAGTAATTCACCCTTCAACTTCAATATTTGGGCAATTGAGGAACGGCGGTTGGAGATTGATGAAGCCTTTCTCTCGTTTCTCACGGGAAAACGTGAGAAGTAACTCTTTTCCCCCCTTCGATTCCGAGCCTAAATGTTTATTTTTTTAAGCGTATTTATTCGCGTAAACGCGACGGGAGCGAAATACAGAGCTTCGCGAAATCGAATTTATTGTAAATCGAGGGATCGACGGATTTCGAACGAGGGGGTTAAGTTTCCCTCATTTCGATTAAACGATTTAGAATTGAAAATTTCGCGCGAAAGGATGAACATGTTTTGGTCCGTTGATCGATATCACCCGACAGGGTGCCAGGTGAAGTGTCGTTCGTTGGGAATTATTAAAGATATGAATTGCGGGTGTGTGTGAAGTGGGGCCCTTCACTTTGCCTTTGCTGCCAAAAAGCTCACTTCATATTCCACTCCAGGCGGGACTTTTCCTCGTTGTGTGAACAACTCTCGTGGAGAACGGCTTTTGAAACTATTCCCTCTGAACGTCACAATCGTTATTCAGATTTATGTTGGAGTTTTGTTGTATTTTCTGCCAAGTATAATAACGCGAAACTTTAATAGTTTTCCTCGTAGTCAACAGAGTTGTGTGCGTTAAACAATAAGCAACTCTCATTTCCCAATAAATTCATCAAACCCACGTGGGAATGAAGGTACTTAACATACCATTTTTCGTCAATACGCGGCCTTCATGCGTGTAGTACAAGGACGTTTTCTTCGTTTTTTTCCCTTCTGAGGAAGATGTGGTAGTGTCACCTCACATTGACGTTGAAACATCTCAGAGGATGTGCATGACCTTAGAATGTTCCATCGAAACTGCCAATACTGCGCTCTTATTTCACGTTTGCACTCGCCCGTTTTAAAACACATTATAGCAGAGCGATGAACTCAATATACACCACTGACTGAATGTGGAAATTTAGATGAGAACAAAAACGCGTGACTAGCTCGTTATTAGGATATGGCTGACTGACTGGTAACATTTCCCTAGGAACTAGACCGATGCACTAGTCGAAGACAACCAACCCAAGACCAATGGCAATTGACGTCCAACTGATTATGCCTCCTTCCTTTAAAAGATGTAGAAGATCTTGGATGATCTTGAGAGTAGAAGTGGTTTAAGCGATTCGAGCCAAATAAAAGGGTATTCAAGAGGATACCAGTAAGTTATCACGCACGAAACTGGCTGGGTAGGTATTGTCTTTAATTATAGCGCAAACTGGCTAAATGAGAGGGTCGATAGAGGAGTAGAGTTGAGAGAAAGAGTGGGTCGACATCGAGGCCTGTGGATGACAGAGCGGGAGAGGTCACTGCAGTCAAGCTCTTTAATGGCCAGTGAATAAATAATTAAAATGACTGATGATTTCGGGAGAATCGTAGTAGCCTTTTTGGTGGCTCAACTGAGCCGTAACTCTGATGGGAACACTCCGTGGTCCTCATTGATGACTTTCGAAATTGAGGGGCTGAGAGTACACAGCGCCAATCCTGCACAAGGCTACTTCTGTATGTAGGTAGTTATCTCCTTTGATTTTAGCACAAACTGACTAACTGGCAAAGTGGAGTCTGATACTTGAGAGCACGATGAGAATGGCTTCCAAGGTGGTTTGAAAAATTGTGGGTCTGAGCGGGTGCAGTTAACAATGCACAGCACTGTACGTGAACAGATGTCTTTGATTTTAGCTCTAGTTGTCTTAATGACGGGCCCAAAGAGGAGTAAAGTGCTGGGCGAAAAAGTGGAGTTAGGTTGAGGTCACACTAATATTACGATCAGGAGTCATGGAGTGTAAAGTGAGTGGGGTAGGTAAATATTATAAATAAGTCAAATGATTGTTGTTTGTAATTGAAATGAATTATTCTTGTCTGTGTCTCGAGTAAACCATTACTCATTGGAATTAAGGAATTTTATTCACGGAAAACATTTCGTGGTACAGGCGACTTTGGAAATTGAGGAGCTGAGCAGACAGGTCTGTTTCATTATTTAATGCCTGTTGCTAAACCCTGGTGGAAGTGGTGGTTTTGCTAACATGCAAACGGCTAGCCCCTGCAGTATCCCCAGACATGCGGAGGTATGGCAGGTATTTGGTCATTAGCATGTCTCCCAGTAGAGACCACCTGAGGAATCCCGTACCTTCAAAAGGACAGATCACGTGTGACCACGTCTCTTAGCCATCACCTTCATTGCAAACTCTGCAAAATGGTTATAGGCGTGCTTTGTAGCTGCTAAGTTCGTTCGCCCTCCCAACAACCGTCGCTCACTGTTGTAGAAACTACAGTGGAGCAGCACGGGGTTCCCTGTTTCCACCACACTGGAGGCGCAAGGCGTGCAGCAGCATGGAGAGTTTTTAAGAGAAAAGCAGTGGAGTCGCGCATTGAAGCCGCCACGTCCTGTAAGGAACTGACTCGTCCTGTCGTCTGGCTCAACCCATTTTCTTCCAAGACGTAAACTTGAACGTGACGTAAAATTATTCCTTGGGGAACTGATACGGGCCACGTCCCCTTGACAAGGATTCCAATATCGCTTGCAATTTCTCTAACGCCCATTCGACGATGGTGGCAAGTTTCTGTTCCATGGTAAGATCCGCTAAGAGTTCCGTCCAAACCAGGGGAAGCTCCCATTTCACTCTCCATTTGTCAACCATGCACTCCACAGCCAAGTCAACCGGCAGGGCAGGAGCCATTAACGCCTAGATAGATGGCCTTGTACATCATGGCCTTCTTAATTGCACGCTGTGAGGCAAACCTGAGCTGGGCAGACGCAGTACGTATGATGTGAGCAGTGGGCAGGTTTCTCCTTCCAGTGTAGCACAAACTGGGTAACTGGCTGAGTAAAGTTTTCCAGCAGACTAGTGTATAGTCAGTTCGTCGTTAGGTGACATCGATCGTTCATTTCAATTCCACCCAGCCACCAGCCCTGGAAGGTGTTTCTCCGATACATCCTATTGTGCCTTTGTTTTGGAAGTTGAGCCGAATAAAAAAAAATGATGGTGTTTTTACATACATCGCGAAGAATAGCGTGAACTTATTCCGTCTGACATTGACAAGGCGCTCTCACGTTTTATGGTTCATTATTTTATGCTAAATTAAATTAAATCTGATATACGCCGTTACACTAAGTCAATCCCCTATTAGTCCATTTCGTACCGCGAGGATTATAGGATGCGTGACCTCTAGGGAAATTCGTGAGATGAAGGGAGATTTAGTATTCAAATTAGCGCAAGGCAGAATAGCGAATTGCCTGTATCACGCTGTGTAGCCAATAGTTGTTGATGCTCGTTACTGAATACGTTAAGTTGCTTTCAATTAGCGAGCTGAGGCTATTGAGCGAGCATTTGCGGATGATCTAGATCCACCGATAATTCCCACGGCGTCGTCATTAAAGTTAACATTCAATGGGTTAAAGAGCCTGTTTCAGACTAACTGGGATTTGCTGTCGCGCGTAGTTTCGAAGTTGAGAGACGATATGAGCCACTGAGCGGTGATCGTCCATTTTGGATGAATCGGCTCATTTCGTTGCTTCCGCGTCTGTCCGCGAGCTTTTTCCTCGGAAGATCAAAGCTTTTCTTCCACGGCCCTCTGGCACTCTCCACTCCTCGCTACCCAAAGGCGTGAATCCAGAGGATCCTTTATGAAAAATGCATCACGCCACTTCATACGTGTCAAGGGCCATCATTTTTTATTCCATCGCTTTTCTTTGTGTCTGGTTAAATTATTTCTTCTTATTCAAGTGTAGTTTGTCTGTTCTTTGTTAGGTAACATAAAAATTATGTACAGGCTCCTTAATTGGTGTATTTCGTTAACCTGCCTAATCCGTCCATTTATTTATTCAAAGCGTGCGTCCCTTATGTTAGGTCACAAAGGTTTAAAAGAGAAATGTTTAACACTTCATTATATGTACACCTGAATTAGCTTCTTAAGTGACTTTTTACTTTCCGTGGCTATACGAAGTAGAATGGAAAGTTAGTTACGAAATCGGGTGAAAAAATAAAATTGAGTTCTTTTAAATGAAAGTAATAAAGTAATAAAATTGAGAACCCCGAGAAGTACCGTTCTATCGAGGTTACAACGTAAATGGTTGCGGGTTTCGTTATTTGGGAATCCCGGGTTCGGGCTAGATGCGTCCTCGAGGTGTGGTGGTACATTGGGATCGAGTTTCTCGGTGCAACCTCCTTGGCTGGAACCTTAGTGATTATCTTCGGAAAGTTGCCAAGGCTCCACTGAAGCCGCAGAAGCTGAGCTACGTACTAGCTCCGAAAGCTGGTTTTTGGGAGGATGACTGTCCGAAAGCTAATAAGCCTTGATATAATGATGCGCTCTGCTGTGCTTCTTGAATAGGCCTGCGTACATCCACGCTCTGGATGGTCTGGGGGACGCTCTCTACCACTGTTCTTGCACTGTAAGCGCTCCCTCATTTTGTGGGCATCTGGATGTGAGTTCGCACATGTTGTGTCTGGCCTTGGATTCTCTCAGGATCAGCTGCAGTGGTGTGACATGACGGCTGCATTTGCCCCTGGGGCCTGTAAGGGGGATCTGCATGGTTCGGCTGATGGACAGACTTTGGCAGTGTTCCAACTTCCCCTCCTTTTCTGTGTGGGTGGACTTTACAGGGCATGCATGGAAGGGATTACTGGCACTTTGACGCGGTTCGTGTGGTGTCACTGCCTCCAGCGATGAGGTGTACAAGAGGCTAGGACATTAAAGTTGTGGATGCTCGCTTGTTTGAATCACTCCTACATGTAATGCAGGTGTGTCAGCGTACTCATGGAATTCATTTTCATCTGATGGCTGGGAAGTGGAGAAAGCGCGACGTTGCTGGATTGTCTCTGGAGAAGGAAGCAGACCTGACATCGTCGCTATTGGTTGGACGTTGGTTCTGATCAGCAGTGATACTGGATCTGGTTGTTGCAATCTTGCGCTAACTTGACTTATGTAGTGGAGGCAGGTAACATCAAAGTTGCAGCATTGACTGCTACCTGGTGTGGCGTATAGTGCAAGGAAAGTGCTGAGGAGATGCGTCTGCTTGTTGTGTCAGCAGGTCTGTTTCTTTATTTGATGACTGTTCCTAAACCCTCGACGATGGTTATATCAGTCGTGGAAGTCGCGGTTTCGCTAATATGTAAGAGGCCGGCCCCTGCAGCATCCGCTCCGCCGAACTCAGACCTGCGGAGGTACGGTAGGTATTTGGTCGTTAGCCAGTGTCCCGGTAGAGAGCTGTGGCCCGTGTGTTACGGCACGGAGGGGACCACTCGAGGAATCCAGTACTGCCTGGGAGGAGTTCTTAATCTGGTTTCCCACCTGATCTAACTATTTACTTGGGTGGCATGTTTCAAAAGAACTGATAAACTGTGACTGCGTTTCTTAGCCATCACCTTCTTCGCGAACTCGGTGAAATAGTTATAGGCTTGCTTTGTAGCAGTCAATGCTGCTAAGTTCGTCTGCCCTCCCAACAACCGTCGCTCACATTGTTGTAGAAACTACAGTGGGACACTGGAGGTGCAAGACATGCAGAATGGACAGTCTTTGAGAGAAAAAAAAGTGGAGCCGGGCATTGAAGTCACCATATCCAGTGTGGCTCGTCCAGTGGTCTGGCTCAACTTATTTTCTTGAAAGATGTTCATGAATGTCTGGGAAGAACTCATACGTATCACCGTCCCTTTGACGAGGATTCCCATCTCGCTTGCCATTTCTCTAACGCCCATTCGTCCATAGCGGCAAGTTTTTCTTTCTGTGGTGAGATCCGCAACTGACCAGTGATCACCTCGAGTGCTTCTGTTGATACAGTCTTGTAGGCCTTGTAGGCATTCTTCGAGGTACCACCATCCCCGCATTGCTCGGGTCGTATGTAAACTGGCGTCGTTCTTTCATGAAACGTCCTCCGATCCTTCTTTCTTTCCCCGTCCATCTATCCCAATAGCCAGCGTAGGGTAGTCTGGCCGCCCTCCTCACGACCTTAATCATTATTTGTTTCGTTCCTCCTTTTCTGGTGCCACCGTCTCATTTACGGTAAGCTTCGGAGAAAAAAAAGTGTGTGTGCGATTGAGAGAAAACGGCTGAACCGAATCCGCTCAAACTGGATATCCAGCCAGCAAAGCACCATGAAGGAAGGTATACGCCGAAATAAGGGTATGCGCGAAATCTCCTCAAAACCAACTATACTTATCATAGTGGTGAAAACGCTAACTTTTTTTTCTTTCAAAAATGGCTATAATGATTTTGGAAAGTTTTGTTGTATGAATAGCTCCGAATGACACAATAGTACCGTAAAAATTATGATGTGTGGGAAAATGACGAGAGCAGCACAATAAATTAATTATAATTATAATTCGACGAAATTTTAGCGCAGTTTTTTCCTTCGATCGCCGCTCAAATGTTAGTACCTTCAGAGAAATTGTCCAATGAGGTATGTTAATCTTTTACCTACTCGATTTGCTCAGTCAACAGTGCTTCTCGCTACCTATTATTTTGTCTTTCACGATTATTTCTTGCAACTTCCATAAAATGGAGATATTAACAAAAACGCGTAAGGAAAAGATTATTTATGATGGCGTTAAGTTTATTTGGTAATTTGAACTAACCTTTGGTCCCTTTTTCTTGTTTCCCGGACTATGGTAGTCGCCCTGTTCCTATTGGAGTAGGGCTTTCCACATCTTCAGAACCGTCTTGTTCGTAGTTTTCGTCGGCCTAGATTCGAGTATGGTGTGAAGTACCGTCGGTTTCACTTACTCCCGCCTATTCAAAGCACACGGAAGCTTCCGGCTCCGCTTCCACTTGGCTCTTCACAAAAAGTGAACTTGCCGACAAAGGACCTTTGGGAAAAAAAAATCGGTTGCAAAAGTAGTGCTCGTTAAGCCGCTCTGACTACTTTGAGTCGAACCGACTGTTTCTTTCATGTTTCGCGAGGTTGCCGTTTTATTTCTATTTTGCCTGACTCTCGCTGACATAAGTTGGTGGGCAGAGTAAACCGCCCGTTTAACTCCGTCGTCTACGCCTGCCCTGAGGCCTGACTTGGGCGAACCCGCGTGTGTCCGTGTACCTGGGAGATTATACATTTCGCACGAGGGAATAGTGATTTCTTCGTGTGAGAAATTAGCTTGGACGGAAGTCGGGCAATTCGCGTAAAAAAAACTACTGAGGCTGCGCTTCACTTAACTTCCCTCGGTCTAATTACCAACCAAAATAATCTTGAAACGGAACAAGTTCGGACGCAATTAGATTTTCTAGTTATCTCACAACTTTCATCAACCAAGATAATTTATACTACTGTCAACATTAATTCTGTTTGTGGGTTCGCGTTCGCTGTTGTGTATTTAAAGCGAACGAAGTAGTAAAAAAGTGGTTAGAATTTCGTGGGTTGCTGCGGTTAATTACTCGTCCCTTATTACTTCTCCAACACGATTCTTCCGGTTATCTTCGTTCAAGTTCAGGAAATGAAACACCAAAAAAATACTTGTAAACAATTTGTTGTACTGCTCTCTTTTTTTTGTCCCAAGTGTAAAAATCCACTGTTGGAAGTCTATTAAAAAAAGTGTAATTAAAATCTTTTGAAAGCAAATATCTGACGTGCCTCGGCCCTACGCAAATTCAGCGATTTTTATCGCTCTTGCAATAAATCTTTTCTTCTTTTAACGTCAATTGGGCGGAAGGTAGATGTTAACAGCTCATCGAGTGGGTACGTTATGGGGCAACATCCACGAGCTCAGTGAGAACGGGGTGTCACATAAACGTGATTTATCGGAGAGAAAACGGTTCAGTAAATTTCGTTAATTTATCGTGCTGCTGTCTTGCGATTTTTCCAAGGATGAACATTTTTTAACAGTCCTTATATAGCGTTAAGTCGTAGCATAGTATATCAACTGATTTTGGAGGCAGTAGCTGCCAGTCCAATCTATTTTTCGGTCAGTTTTTCAACGGTTGAACTCGAAGTTCTGGATTATATTGGGCTGCTGCAACTTATGTCAACACCTTTATTGATATTTGGAAACGCTCGGACTTAGAGTTTTGGAATTGTATGGGAAACTCTGAGAATCAAACGACGTTAGTTTGAATCCAGACGTTGCTCTCGATTATTATTAAACTTCCATAGCATTGGCTGCTTATAGCAGTGATGGTGGGGTGAAACAGAAATTAGGAATAACTTAACACTCTATTAGGTACAAGGACTCTATAAGCTGACGTTCCCGGCGATCCAGTTGTAGTCGGTGCATTCAAAGCAAGGCTTCTGTTCTTTAAAAGACGCCAATGTCATGCCTGCCCCTGCGGTACCGGAGGTATGGAAGATGCGGCCCAGGTCATCTACATCTGTAACTTGTACCAAAGCGCGCGTGAACGAGCACGCCTCCTGGAACGAACGCAAGCGCGCCTGCTCTTCGTTTCAAAGGTACTTTGGTACACTAAATTTTCCCTAGCGTGGGCGAAAGGCGCCGTCACCTGGAAAGATGGACACCAGGAGCCCCAGGACAACACGCTGACAGCACGAGCAATGACCAGTACGACCTAGCAGTAAAATGTTGCCTTAAGAAAATATCTGGTGCGTTGCAACACACAACTTTCCTTAGCTCTACTTCAATTCACTTTGTAAATGGTGAATTCTATTTAATCGATTCATTTATCACTCAGTTCCTTTGGAATTGGTCAAACAACTCTTCACAGCAGCAGGAAGCGGTAGCGCCTACACTTCTGGAATTTATTGTGCTTCTCGTACTCATTCCCGGACCATTATTGAGCAATTGGTACACAGATAATTAATGAGGCTGTAAACACGAATTTTTTGAAGAAGGATAGTGATAACTTTTGCAAAGTTATTGGGTAATAACTGTTAGAACTGGTAGTAAGCGAAACAGCGGTAGTTGAAATTCAGGAATTTCTGGAGTGAGCCCCATCTATCTCATGAGCGGTTTTCAACACCTCACCCTCTGGGTATTGAATTGGACTACAATACCAATTTTCTTTAACATTCTACCGACATTCCAGCAGAGTTTATAAGAAAAAACCGCGCAAAAATCGCTTTTCGTCGAAACTTTTGATAATTTATTGCGCTCCTCTCGTCATTTTCCTACAAATGGGAATTTTATGGTATAATTGCCTTAGCAAAAGATAGCAATATAAAAAATTTAATCAAAATCGTTAGAGTCGTTTTGGAGAAAAAAATTTGGTGTTTTAATCACTCTGCTAACTATAGTTAACTTTTGGGTGATTTTGCTCATACCCTTATTTTGGCGTCCCATGGTGACCAGCGGGCGAGGTATGAAGTTTGAGCTGATTTGGTACGGTGGTTTTCTCTAAAAATCGTTCAGAGACACACAGTGTCACTGACCATTTTCCCAAATAGTGTTTTTCGGACTCAGGAGGGTCTGAAACGTAAAGATCTGAAGAGAACTCAAAATTTTTTTTTCAGCCGATTACATAACTTTCCTTTCTACTTCGTAGAGCCAAGGAAAGAAAAAAAAAATGACGAGACTCCGTTTCCGGACAAATCGGTGAGAAGGATAGACTGCCTCTCCCACTGTGCCGTATACACTGAGGCCATGAGCTGTTTATTCATTATTTATGAGGGGCCCGGCTCACAACGCCCATTAGGAATGAGTAGGCCGTCGAACTGGCGATAGTTAGATCTGCACTCCTCTCCCTATGGAACACCAAGAGCCACTTAAATAAGCCGGTTGGGAAGTTGGAGGGTAAATACAGGGTGCAGAATGTGTCTGGCCGCACACTGTCCATTACAGTACCGCCTGCCCAATATTAGTAACTCAGAGGTGCAGAGTGGCAGATCCTGGGAGGCGAAACAGGAGTCAGCGGAGCATTTACACTGTACTTGTGAGGGGCTGGGTCCAGTGCGCCTTAGACTGCTCGGGGCAGAGTGGACTTCGAGGCTGGTTTTGTGCCAGAATCGTGGGGACACATCAGAGACGTCGCATCAGGGAACACCAGCTTCACAGGAACTGAGTGAACATGATGCAGCTCACGTATGCAGCGCAAAGACCTCAAAACTTAGTTGGGGTTTTCTCAGTTGCCGCCAGTATACGAAATTTTACAAATCTGATTTCTTATCTGCGTCGTATGAACAAGATTTATGAGAAGAAACGGCATTAAAATCGCTTTTTGTTTAAAATTTTGATAATTTATTGCGCTGCTGCCTGTGAAATATTTATGGTAAGATTCTATCATTAACTACTCCCCACGTTTGTAGTTTAATGAAAAATGTCGAAGTCGTTTCTGAGATAAATAATATTTGGTGCTTCATCACCAAGATAGCTGTGGTTAGTATCCAAGCAGTTTCTCTCATACTCGTCTGGCGTGCCATGGTGAACTCAAGAACTGGTTCAGCATTTCTCTTTTATTCGTATGCAGAGACACACACAGTTCTCAAGTGATTTTTTCGAACTCAAAAGCACCTGAAAGTAAAGAACTGTATGAAATTGATTTTTTTCTTCCTATTCAGTAGAACTAAGGGAAATAATAAATAATGTGTTAACTCTAGATAGCTGAAGTTAGTTTTGTACCAAATTTGCTTATCTTATCACCTGTTTCGAAAGTGAAACTGTTTGCACTGTGCTCGTATTATTCGGGTAAACTGCGAAGGGGCTGTACAGTTTTTATGAACGAAGGTGAATCACGACGCAGTGGATGTTACACACAATCCACAACAGAAACACGGCTGAAGTCCTCCGTAGGTTTGCGGAGGAAGATTCACATTTAGCCGGTACAAAGGAAACTGTTTTGGGGACAAAGAGAGAAGCGAGGGAGCTCGAGAACCATACCTTATTCCTATTACAATCAACGCTACCTTTTGGGGGAACAAGAAGGTGGGAAAGCTGAGACTCCTTCTATCGGGAACATGAAAGCGCGGCTTCGTCGTCTGCGGGGGACGTTTTCGGAGAATGGGGAAAGATCGGGAAGGAAGGTAAACTCGGGAGGCAACTAGGGGGAAGAGACGGCAGCGTGGCTCGATAGCTGCGTGAAGCAAAAGGAGATGTTAGGGGAGGGACAGGATGTAAACAAAGAGCGTTATCTCTGCACCGCCCGCCTTGACGAGAAATTTGTTCAGAGCCAAGTCAAAAGCCCCATTTGCTCCACACGTACACTCCCAGGGCACAAAAGCTCTCTCTCTCTACCTCCTAGATCACAAAATGTTACCTTGAGTTTATGACAGGATGTTTGCGGAACACTGAGTTTAATGAGTACTGTTGCTAAAGATGTTTTAATGGGTTTTTCATATGTGTAACAAGCATAGTCAATCACAGTCAAATGCTAGTAAGTGAAGATCCCCCTGAAGACTTCCGGAGATTCCGCAAGCAGTGATTCTCAAATTTCTGGGGCTGCTCCTAATTATCTTACGAACCTTATTAAACTCTCGCCGTCTAGTTTATCAGACTAGCGGTTTGAGAAGTTTTGTTGATACATCCAGCTGACGCACGTGTTCTTGTCGCCACACCCAAGTCCGGGAGCTGTTGGACGATGCTGATAATTTGATGCCTCCTTTCTTCGTTATTCTTATTTGAAGTGCATTGCTAGCCGAACTTGTTTCCAGGGACGCTTGGATAACCAGGAACATTGCAGGCAGGTTGCAATGGTGACGATGTTTGGCCACGGTCCTTCTCCATAACGTGCGTTTGAGTCACTCTTTCTGCACATCCTCTCCCATAGATGGCAAGGAGCCTTGTGAGTTCGAACAACAAAAGAACACACAATTTCGTGAACCTGGCTTCTTGCACACTTTAGCGTGGTAGGGAAAGTACTGTAATATCTTTCGTGAATCAAAATCTCAATCTACTCACCCCAACGAATGCGCTAAGTTCCATCGACTGAACCAATCTGGACGAAAGGAGTCAATCCAAGGCCTCCAAAAACTAAAGTCTAAACTAAAACCTGCCACGCACTAGTCAGGAAACTGTAAGAGTCAATAGGTAATAAGGAGATTGCCTTAGGGGCCTTTGCTGATATTGTGGGGGCCTTTTACTATACCCCGCAGCATTGGAATGCATTAAATAGATTTATGGGGATGCAATAAGATGGATTGCGTCTGTGCTGAACAGCAGAGAGATTCAGACTCTGCTAGGAGACTGCTCAATAGGGTGGGGACTGTGAGGGGATGGATTTGTAACCAGAGTACTGTCTCCGAGATCTGGATAGTTAGCTTTGGGAGGAGTGGAACATACCTTGGGTCCCACTTCAACGGTTATTCCAGCAGAGATTTATGCTATCATTGCTGGAGCATCATAATGCATGAAAAAGGCTATAGCTATAAAACTATCAGCATAATGACTGATATCAAGCGTGGTGTAAAGAGTTGAAGAACTACTGCACAAGTGCAGGATGCGGCTAAACTCCTTTGCAAACACGAATGGAGTTAACGTGTATTGGGTTACGTGGCATAAACTCCTCTACTGTAACTATAGGGGCACCTCCCCGCTGTGGGACTTCTCTGTCACAAGTAAAGAGTACTGTGGGAGAGTATGCCAGGAGAGCGCATCATTCAGTCTAGAATGCTGCGGGATTGAGGCACTCTGAATGCTTTATCTTAGGACACACCTGGGAGATAATATGGAGCTTTCTGAGGTTGGAGAGGAAAGACCTAAGATCAGATTGTGGGGATCATCACTGCAAAATGAACAAACTTGTGCATGTCATGGGGCACAGTCAAGCACTCCTTGGTGTAGGTGGTGTGGCACAGAGGAGGACCATCCGGGCCATATCTAGACTTTAACGCGTTCTATAAAAATCCTGTTTGGTCGCCCCCGCCTGCTCGGCAATCAGATCAGACAAAGCCCATTGTTGTTATGGGCAAACAAATGGTTAAAAAACTAACATAACGCAATTACGCCGTGTTTGGTATCGTTTTTCGTGTATTTGTCGATGCTGGGTCGAATGGAACTAGTCTTAGAAGTGTACGACTGCCTCTGTTCCGAAACCAATGAAATCACAGTAATTACAGCGAGCCAAAGTCTGCTAATTCAAAGGACTCGCAGGACGGTACAATGGATGTAATAATTTTATATCTACTCCGTCCTGTCTTACTCCAACCACCCGTCAGTCGTGCCAATTGCCTACGAGCGCATGGAACATATAATTTTCGTCGTTCCGTCGAAGTCAGGTCATGTTTCATATCGTTTACTGGTATTTTTCGATGCTGAATCAACTGGGACGGGTTTCGAAGGTGTGATACCACTTCAAGCCGATAAATCAGTCTGTAATAATTTGCAGCTTTTTAATTATTTGTGTAACGTAACATCAAGGAGTTAACTTACCTTATCACCAAATAGAACCACATAAGATTTATCCAAAAATTGTTGTTTCACAGCGACATGCAATTCTATTTAAGAGTTGAATTCTTATGGCGTTTTCGAACTAAATAAAGTGCCGTTGGTTCAGTAACTACCTCTTACGGTTCAGAAATGATGCAAATTGGTAGTTATTTCGCTTTGACAAGGAAATTCCAAGATGAATTTGAATGAAAGCTGCTAATAAGTAAAGTTAGAAGCCAAGTTCGTGTTTCGTTATTTCCTTCGTAGTCGCTCGTTGAAAAGCCGAAAGAAAATCCAATAATTTTCTCGTTGCAAATAATCCTTAACATCTCTGAATACGCCGTCTTAGGACTCCAGGAATTACTTTTCATTAAGCGAGTTGCAATCATTTTCAAAAGTGTTTTCTTCCCCTTTTTAATGTGATTGCTGGTTTTATGGAAAAACGTCGAGAAAAAAAAAATCTGCTTCGACGAAGCCGCTGATAACTTATTTTCTTCTTATTAATTCGTTGCTTCTGTGGAAATTTTCCTTTTCAATAAATCCACCGGCGATGAAAGATAAGATAAGATTCCCCTCTTTATTCCCCTTCTCTCGCTCTTTTTCTCTCTCCTTCGTTTTCTAGTTAATTTTGGAGAAGACGCAGGTTTGTCCTGTAAAGGCAACATCGCCGCGTTCTCATCTTTCGCCGGCCACATAAAAATACCCCGCGTTACGGCTCGCTGAGCTTTAAAAAAAAAAATACGCTTTAAAGCCCGTACGCCCTTGTTATAACTCGAGTTCCCTCACATTTTTCCTATTAACCTTTGGAAGATATTAAAAAAAAAATTTTTTTTTTTCCTCCGTCCGGGGAGGATTTTCTTTTCATAAAGATCTTATTCGGCTTTTGGGGCGCGAGGAAAACGTTTTTGATGAATATTATCCGCCTCAACTATAAAGTCTTAATCAGCGGGTGCTTTTTAGTTGTAATTTGTCTTTTTTTATGATTATGTTCGGGGGACCAGGAGGGGTTCAATTAGTGTGGCAGCGAGGCCTCCTCTCAAATTACGAGCGTATCACCGGGAGTTCAATATCGGTTATCGAAGCACGGGCGACGTGATAACATATTGTAACGATGAAATTTCGAACTACGAGGGTTCGATAACAGTCATTTGATAAGGAAACAAACCTGCAACAATGAAATTTAGCCGATTCTTACGTATTTTCACTGGCTGAGTTCAACGATAACCACGAGAATGACCGATTGGCGTCATTTCTATAAGCTCAGTTATAGTATGTTGAGAAATCTGGTTTTTGGAAGCTGGCACACCTGTAAACATACCAAAATTAACGTTTTACAACTATTTGGAGGTTGTACGTAATTTCTGTTGTCCTGACAGTTCCGGAGAGATTTTGAAGAGTAAAATCGTAAATCAAAATAGTAGGGGAGACATGGGGTTTGAAACGGTTAGAGTGGGGGAAGAAAAAAACGCTCCCTCCAGCCTCGGCCAATCATACTACAATACGACGTTTTGGACACACCCCCCAACCAATCACGATGCAGTGCGGTATTTTTTATCCCCTCCACTCCGCCCCTAATTCCTCTCCACAACAATTATTAACCAACCGTACTGTAGTGCAGCCTGAGAGCTGTTGAACAACACTGAGAATACTAAGCACCCGCTTGGGGCAGCTAGGATTGGGTCGTGTTGTGAAACTATGAGTGGAACGATGACGTGAACACCACACGCCTGCCCCTTTTGGCGTTCTGATACTACGAGTTTACATTATTCTTCAACGATTCATTCGTAGCATGGTGGATAGTGTGAGGGCTAGGGTTCAATCCTAAGGAAGGCAATTGTTTTAAATAGTGACGTGATCCAAGTCGCTCTTGAACTTTTGAGTTGGTGGTGGGTGGGGCACTCCTACTTTAGTACATTCACTAGGAGGCTCGTGGGAGAAGACTGGAAGGAGGGGGAAATGTAAGTGCTTTGTGAATAATGTTATATTTGTGGTGAAATAACGTTTTCGTCACAGGAACGCAATCTTCCTCCTGTTTAGTGTGCCTATCCGCATTATTTTGGTTATCCAGCAAGTCGTGAGCTCTACATATATGTTGTGTGTCGGGAGGGGGAGGGGATTAATATTGAAAGCAGTATCGCACTAAGTGAGTCGGGAAGTTAGTACGATATCAAGCCGAATGCAATTCGAACACAGAGTTTTATTCTCAAATTACATTCCGGGAAGTTTTACCTCCACAGACAGGGAACTGAGTGGGAGCGAGCGCGAGCGCAGGCGACACGGCGACGAGGGAACTGGCTCGGTTACAACTGACAGCAGCGAAGTCTCGAGCGAATCGTGGCATTCGAGGTGCCCAGTCAGCACAAATGCCTCGGACGAGCCTCCGCTGAATCGAAGGACTTGGTTCGTCCCGTTACAGTTGTAACCCTTGTTCGGTTACTGAAAGAGAATGACTGAAAAATAAAAAACGATCTATGGCTTTTGCTGTGGCTGTGGTTTGCCGGGAGCCTACAACCTTGTAAATGATTGCTTGGAATTGTCAGCAAAGAAAAAAGGAACGGTTCAATATCCGAATATTACTTCGGCTATTCGACCAATTCCACATTCGTTTAATTTACCAATACCTACTCCACCCCATAGATAGGCACTTGAAGTGGAAAGTGAAGATAGTGAAGAGAACTGAACACGCCTAGCTCATCTCACGACCCTGATTTTGAGGAAACAGATGATAAACCCCACAGATTGAGTGACCTCATTCGGGATTTGTCACAGGATAACGCGGAGCTTCTAAGGTCAAGACTGGAGCAGTGGAATCATCTCTAGCTTGATCTCAGAATACCACACTATTGGCAGCGTCAGAATGATCTACTTCCTTTTTTTTAAATGAAAAACAGTTGTTGTATGCTGCAATTTGAGATTGAACCATGATCCAACTGAATGGACACTATTCATATTCGTTCGAACTTAGCTTGAAAGCTGTCTTACTATACAACGCGAGTATACTTAATACTTAATGTTAACGTACCTGTTTGGTGAGTCCGTCTTCTCTGGCAGGTAGAATGCCGTGCTTTCGTTGTAAAGACACAATCGCCTGGCTGTTACGCCATGGGACGCCGAAATGAGGAAAAACCCCAAAAACTAACTATAGCTGTTCCCGAACAAACCCAAGACCCGCCACAGCAGAGGGAACAGACGAATATGGCGAAAGAACGGAAGAGTGGTAGAAAAAGAAACGAACGCCAGATCACTACCGCAGATAGCCCTTTTTCCAGAGATACATCTATCTGATTACGAATTATATCACCAAATCAGCTCAAACTTGATATCTAGCCTGCGGGTCACCACGGGACGTCAAAATAAGGGTATGAGTGAAATCCGCCCCAAACTAACTATAGTTATCATAGTGATCAAAACACCAAACATTTTTTTTCTCGAAAATGGCTGTAACGGGTTTCATTAAATTGTTTATATGTATGGCTCCTAATAATACAAAAACACCATAAAATTATCATACGTGCGAAAATGACGAGAGGAGCACAATAAATTACTAAACATTGCGACGGAAATCGATTTTATCGCAGTTTGTTCCTTATAAACTCTGCTAAAATGTTAGTAGAACCTCCAGAAAAATTCAGGTGGTAGTTTGACCAAGTACTTATACAAAGAGTCTTTCATTGCGCTCTTCAGATATATACGGGCCACTCAAGAAATTCTGGAATTTCAGCCACGGCCGTTTCACAATAAGGTAACACTATAAAAGCGATTATTATCCTCTTCTTAAAAATTTGTATTTACAGCCTCATTAATTCGGTGCGTACGAATTGCTCAACTATGGTCGGGGCATGAGTACGAGCACCACAATAAATTCTGGAACTGTAACGCTACTGCTCTCTGCCGCCGTGAAGTGATGTGTTACCAAGTGCAAGTGAACTTAGTGATAAAAATATCTGGTGCGTTGCAACACACAACTTTCCTTAGCTCTACGTCAATTCACTTTTTACATGGCTAATTATATTTAATCAATTCATTTATCACTCAGTTAATTTGAACTTAGTCAAACAACGCTTTACGGCAGCAGGAAGCTGTAGCGCCTACAGTTATGGAATTCATTGTGCTGCTCGTACTCATTGCAGGACCATTATTGAGCAGTTGGTGTACAGAAAATTAATGAGGCTGTAAACACACATTTTTTGAAGAAGGATAGTAATTACTTTTGCAGAGTTATTGGGTAAAAACGTTTAGAACTGGCAGTAAGCGAAACGGCGGTAGTTGAAATTCAGGAATTTCTGGAGTGAGCCCCATGTATCTCATGAGCGTTTTTAAACACTCACCCTATAGGTATTGGATTGGACTATAACACGACTTTTTTTTAACATTCTAGTAACATTCCAGCGGATTTTAAAAGGAAAAAACCGCGGCAAAAACGCTTTTCGTCGAAAATTATTATAATTTATTGTGCTGCTCTCGTCCTTTTCCCACAAATGGGAATTTTATGCTATAATTGCCTTATTAAGAGCTATAAATATAAAAAATTTAATCAAAATCGTTAGAGCCGTTTTTGAGAAAAAAAATATTTGGTGTTTTGATCATTATGATAACTATAGTTAACTTTCGGTGGATTTTGTTCAAACCCTTATTTTGGCGTCCCATGGTAACCTGCAGGCTAGATATCAAGTTTCAATGGATTTGATACGGTCGTTTTCTCTAAAAATCGTTCACAGACACACACAGACTGACTGACACACACACAGACCACTTTCCTAAATAGTGTTTTTGGGACTCAGGAGGGTCTGAAACGTAAAGATCTGAAGAAAACTCAAAATTTTTTTTTCAGCCGTTTACATAACTTTCCTGTCTACTTCGTAGAGCCAAGGAAAATAAAAATGTAACCGGAATTCAGAACACCCAAACGTTTCTTCCTCTAAAGTGTAAATAGCAGTTCTCGTACATGCGGCTTACTCTGAAATATAACTCTCGAGTACAAGTAATTTCACTATAAAGAATGTGAAAAAGCATGCTATTGGGTAACTATACCAAGGAAGAAAACGGTACGATTTTAAGCAACGTCGATTCCCCTAGAGCTTTTTCGACCGGCAATCCGCAAACAACCCTTGGAACAACAATGGGATTGAGTCTAGGTTCAACTTGCATCTCCCTATTCACCGTAATACCGTTCCTCCCTATCATTTAGGGGCATAATTTGGTGAAGCAAACACTGGGACGGTTCGCTCCCGTTTTTCCGCTCTTTATTTCCCTCAACTTGAAAGGTTTTTCCTCCCTTCTCCCGTTTTATTCCTGGCGTATAATTTTCTCGTCCAACGAGAAGAAGTGAACTTACAGAATCAGCGGTTTTCATGTCGAAGGGGGGATTCACTTTTTACGCCAATACAACCACATTATTATTGGAAATCGAGGCCCATTAAATAAACGATTCCCACTTCTTCCTCATAAGAGAGGCGAATCCCCTGCAGATTTCCTAAGTCATCTCTCCAATAAATATGTGCCGAGTCCTCGGTGAAATTGCCGACTACGGTTTTGGCATCCGAAAAGTTGTTGGCAAAGGTAGATCCAATGATTTGTCGAGCTTTTTACTTCTGCGAGCCAAAGGGTAAGGAAAGTATTGTAATCGTGTCAAAAAAAAAAGTTGGGTTTTCTTCAGATCATTACGTTTTGAGGCCTGATTTCGGCGCGTGGTCCCTGAATGTGTGCGTTTGTAGTTCGATTTGCGGGAGAACGGCTGGACCGATTGAGCTGTTTCTTTTTTTGTTTTATTCGTTATTTTTTGTAGACGCGAAAAAGAGGTTATGGGCGATTTCCATCGATGGGAAAAGGGTGGTGGGGGCGAAAATGAACCAAAAACTAGGGTTTTTCGCATTTTTCTCGAAAATGGCACGAACGATTTTAATTAAACTTTCAAATTATCTTCCACTAGTCAGTTCTTCTTCATTAAATATTTTCATGAATATACGGTAAATAGAGATATAGGCCTAAAAAGCCAAAATAGTGATTTTTATGCTTATTGGCAAAACGGTTACGTCGATTTTCTCCAAACTCACAGAATGTTTTGAAATAGCCAATATCTATATATTTTTCTCGATAAATGCTTCTTCTGATAGTTCATTGAAGAGACATATAAGTGAATAACGTTTCAAAATCGCCGTTTTTGATCATTTTTGTAATTTCTGGGGTAACTGCCTTACAGGATTTCATGAATCTTATGGATTGTCTTCTAGCAACCTATAGCCACATCTTGTTCTCGGTAATTATTCCTGTGCCTGTCTGTTGACCGGAGGTATAAGCCATGTTAGCTCAGAAAACTAGATTTGTCGAATATTAATTTATCAGTTTTCCAATTTTCTCAAAAATCGATCTAACGATTTCGATCTAACTCAAGGAGTACTCTCAGCTAACTAGTCCCTACATTTTGTTCTCCATAAATGTTTCTATAATAGAAGTGCGTTGAACGGATATGTAGAGCCCGTATATGTAGCAGGTCGTCGAATTTACCGGGGGTCGCGGAAAGTCGTGTGTTTCCGGACCGAGGTGGGTGCCCTGCGGTGGTACACCGATCGTTCAGTCATGGGAGGCAGAGCTGGACTGGGCATTGTTGGGCCCAACTACAGTCTGGCTAAGCCGCGGAAGAGATCCTGTCTAAGGGACTCAAGGGCAAGCGGATCTACATATTCTCGGACAGCCACGCCGCATTAAAGGCCATCACAGCCTATAGCTTCAGGTCCAGGCTGGCATGGGAATGCCTTCATGCGCTCAAGCAGCTCGGCGCCCACAATCGGCTTTCCCTCATCTGGGTAACGGCTCACATGAGGGCAATGAAAAGGCCGACCACCTTGCGAAGAAGGGCACAGAAGCCCCACCCATTGGGCCTGAATCTCACGTAGGTATGACCAAAAGTCACCTGAACCGTTTGGTGGCCCAATGGGAGACACTGGAAAATAGCGCCCATTGGCATCGCCAGCCACGACTTAGACAATCGAAAAGGCTTGTTACGCCTTCTGGTCAAAGGGCAAAGGCGATGCTGACACTCTCCAGGAGGGATCTGAGGGTCTTGATTAGCTTCCTCACCGGACACTGCCCACTCAGGTATCACCTCAACAAGATGGGCATCTCAGAAGCGGTGGAATGCAGACTCTGTGGTGAGGAGGACGAGACGGCGGAGCACATCCTATGTGAGTGCCCTGCCTTAGCAGTGAAACGCTTTGGATACTTTGCCCAGGGGATTATTGAGCCCCTCCAGCTGCGGTGAAGGACATACTTGGCTTCATAAAAGGGGCGGGTATGTACGACGCCTTTTACTGAGGAAGGGTTAGTGTCACAATAAGCCCACGAGTGGCCGGACTTGTCCTGCACGCCCTCGGAAAAGAAAAAAAAAGTCGTATGTTGCTACGCCCCAGATATTTGCTGTTTTATTTCGTTAATATTGTAACTAATTACGGGCAATTTTTCGCAAGACTCGAAACGACTTCGTATGCATCAGTCCCCAACTCAAAGGGCTGCGAAAGTATAGTTTTAAAAAAAAGCGCGATAGTATACTCAAATTAATAGAGCGGTGTGCTCCTTGTTCCTGCTTCGTGGGTCGCAGGTAGCCCCCGCCCTTCAATCACGATGAGGCTACTTACTTAAAGTCGCCGGCTCTTCCCAGGGACGGATCTTCATTATCAACACAGATCCCCCTGTACCACTCACCCTTAGCCTCAGGGTTGGGGACTGAAAAAAAAGAAAAAGCGAAAACTGCGGTGGATGTGCCGGCACGAAGTGTGGAAGAAATTTGTTATGGACCTGAGGAATGTGATTGAAAGCAGCCAAAATGACATCGGAAGAGATCGAGGCGAAACAGAATTAACGTGTTCGTAGCAACGCGCGGAAATATTTGATGAATAGCTTGTTGTACGAAATCGACTGCTCGAGATGATGAAGGTCGGTGTGGACAGATTCGTCTTTGTGTTTTCTCACGGAAAGCAACGTTTCAAGGGTCACGATAACTATTTATGCTAGCTGACTCTTGCGTCGAGTTGGATGGGCCCTCAGGTCGGGAAATTTCACGCACAATGTTAACCAAATTTTAGGATTTTATTTATTTCCTTCGTATTATTACAATATCTTGCAATCAGCAGCGGTACGTAAATAAATAGCTTTCTGTTGAACGGTAATTTATTTATTTTTTAATCTTCTTTCGGCGCGTTTCATCTTTATCCATCTTCTATTTAAATAAGGATAGTTAGTGACGAAAAGTGTTCCCGCAAGTTCCTTCTATAATCCGCACAAAACTTCCACTTAAAGTCATTAGGTCACTATTTCTTGCACGACTGAAAGTTGTTGAATAAATTTCATTTCGTAAGTCCAGACGCATCTAACGTCAGATTTGTTTGTGTTTTTTATTGGTTCGCACTCACAGCCTGTTTGTAAACTTTCAGATTTGTTTCTACTTCTCTTTTTCGTCTTGTTATTTCATGGCTCAAGAGTTGAGAAGAACGTTCTACGAAATTAGGGACGTAACTTTTTATTAATGTTAACCGGTCGAGATGGCCGTCTCCGTTGTGAAGTAAACTTTTCTCAGAGCGAAATTAGTGATGAACAGTTTGACTCGCCACCGGTTTAACTGAACGAAAGTTATTAAACACCCACACTGAAGGCGGAAACCGTAGCTTCTTTTTTTTTCTTTCGTGCGCTCTAAAAAATTTTGATCTTCACAAAAGCATCTCAAGTGTAAGATGAAGAAAAGTTTTCGAAAACAGCTCCGTCGAAAGTGATTTATCTGCCGAAGCAGTTGACCCGCATAAAAACTCCATCAGCGCCTTCAAAAGTTTCCTTCTCATTTTGACTTGAAGGAAAGAAATATTTGAAAGAAGAGGAAGAAAACTTCAATCTATTTTCTTGATTTCGGAACGCTTTTTCTGGCAACTGGCGCTCCGGTTCATCTATTTTCCGTTCCCGACATTTTTTCCTCGTTTCTGAAAGAGTTCGTTCGCGGCTAATTTCTAATTTTCCGGCCAACTCTTTGTAGCAAGTAAAATGGTCTATTAGGAGTCGGTCGGTTGAGTTTTAACAACTTTCACCAACTGGACAAATATTTTCGTCAGCTCGAAGAGTGTCAGAGTTTAATTTCCCTAAAAGCGGTCTGTCACAGCATGATGGGTTCCGTCACATTAAACAAACATTTGACGAAATTGCCACCGCTTTTTGCATCCAGTTATTCTACTCGAAACCACGAGCAGAACGAGGCGCAGGTAGTCGAGTACTACTGCGTTCGACGAAGTCCTGCGGATTATTCCTTTTTGTCAGTAGAAACTAAAAACGCTGCAAATAATTACACAACGGTTTACTATTCGCTAGCACAGCTCCAAGATCTATCCCATTCGACTCAGCATCGAAAAATACCAGTAAACGATATGAAACATGACCTGACTACGAGGAAAGTTGCATATTCCACACGCTTGTAGGCAACTGTCACATGTAACGAGTCGATCTGACAGGTGGCTAGAGTGAGATGAGAGGGAGCACTAACGATTAAACGATTACTTTTGCTGCATTGTACTCAGAGTTCTTTCAATTACATACTTTGACTCACTATCGTTGCTGCGATTTTACTGTTTTCGATCTAGATGCAGTCGTACACCTCTGAGACTTGTTCCAGTCGACCCAGCCCCTAAAAATACCTAGCGAATGAAACCGAATATGGCCTAACTGCAATAAAATGTCCAAAATTGAGTTTTCGTTAAGTTTTTTAACTATTTGTTTGCCTAGGTAAGTTATTGAGAATGAATAATAAACCAAAAGCGACAGTAGTCACATCAAGATGGCTGGAGGAAAGCCTGAGTGCACTGTTTCACGTCGGGGTCACCAATGAAGCGTCAGTATGAACGTTTTTAATTGTCTGAAATTACTTTAATTTTACGGCTTTTAACTGACTGACTGGCTGGCGGGGCAAAGAGGGGTTACATTTTCAAACAGCTGACATTACCCAGTAATGGTAAAACAATTGCCAAACTGAACTTGATGCCCAAAGTGATGCTAAGTAGCTTCTACGCACACATATATCTCCACATATGTACGAATAGAGAATGAAAGCGCGAGCGTAATGCCGAACAGAAGACACTAACTTATCTCGCAAAACTACCCATCTGGAAAATCTGAGGACAGGTGTCCTGTTTCATTGGTTGCATAGACATGAACTGATTCTCTGAACCTTGGATGTCGCTGCTGTGTGGCAATGTTGTGAAGGGCGTGTTTATTTTTCGATCTACTTTACTTCAACACTTCTACCACAAACATGGGCATCGTTACAGAACTTCAATCAAAATTCTCTTACTGCTCAAAAGTATGTTCTGTGTTATTGGGTTGACAGCAACGATCTGAGCGTTAATGAGTACCAAAGGAAGGGCTCTTCGTCAAGGGCAGAGTGATGTACTGGGATGAACTCAACTCTTCGATGTAAATGAAGGCACGTCCAGGGGATTTGTGCCGATTAGACATCTCAAATGCACCAATTCGCTCGAAACGTCGGCGTCGCCTGTCGTAACTGAGTGGTTGTCTCATAGAGGCGTCGCTCGTGTTCGCTCCCACCCAGTTCCCTGTTTGTGTTGGGGCGAAAACCTCCCCAGAAAGTAATTTGCGAACAAAACTTCTTAAAAATTTCTAAAGTCCTCTGGCTGGTGAGTTACTGTGGGCCAGCCCTTTCAATGTACTACGAGTACTGACAACGGCCAGACGAAAGCGCTTGCCCACAGTAACTCACCAGCCAGAGGAGACGGACTCACCTAACAGGTACGTTAACTTTAGTAATTTGCCTACTGGCGGATATAACCCAATTGCTCTAATATCCCAAAGATTTTGTGCCAATTACTACTCGGTGGGTATCGTACTCTCTCCCCACTCACTTAGTCCAACCTCGCTATTATATTATAAAGTCGACGAATTATGTATGGTGTTTCGATCAAATATTTCTTCAGAGTCGTGAGTTCCTTTAGTTCGCACTCAGTCGCATTTTGCCCACTTTTCTTCGTTTGTAAAGCTCGTGTGAGCAATTTCAATAAAATTCCCTAAAGTGACCGTTAATATAGATCCTGACGTAGGGAGAGCGCAGAAAGTTATCTAAATCGGTGGTTAGCAGGCGAAAAGGGAGTAGCTTGCAATGGGTCACGACAGGGGTACTGCGGATTGTTTACATATACATGAGCCCACAAAAGGGGGGGGGGGGGTTTGGATTGAATTGACAGTTTGTAGAGAGCTTTTTAAACAAGTACCGGGCTAATAAGGTGAGAAGGTCAATCACCCGGGTTGACCTGCGTAGTCAGGCGAGGGTCAAATTTCACCTCTTGCAATTAGTGGAGGGAGGCTGACGACGAATCGCGGGAGATTTGCGCAACCGCTCTTGTTATTCGCTTTTTCACGATTTGAGACTCTTTATTGGCGGATTTTTGCTTTCAAGTGCTCGAAAGAGATCAGTAGGACTTCGAAGCTAACTGTGTGCTTCGCGTCCCAAATGTCCGGAATTGTGGAAAGGGAGCGCTTAGACATAACGCAGATCCCCGGCCGCCTTGTGAATTTCGGCTGTGACGTGTTCCTTTTTTGCACTTCTGAACATGTCTTTCTCGGTGGGGCATCAGGAACCACGGTACTAGCAGGAGGCAGGCTATATAGCGGTATAGCTATAGTCCTCGGTAACCTTCAACATGCTGACTGGTTGCAGCTTTCATGTGATCAACTTTTATGGATGAGCCTGCTTGGGTCACTTACCACCTTTGTGTAGGCTGTTTCCATAGCAGGGGTATATCGTGAAAGGTGCAGTGTCGGGGATCTGGGCATCGATACCACTAAGTGCGCTGGCAACAGTTTTTCAGGCAGAGCTTTTCGCAGCGATAATGGTGCGTGCAGCACGTCCAGCACAGACAGAATAGTCGATCATCTGATGATCATTAGTAAACTTGACATAGGCAGCTTATCGCAGTGATTGAGTGCGTGCAACGCCTCCTGCTCGGGGGACTGAAATAGAAAAAGATGTACATTATGTCAAACAGCCATAGTAGTTTCAGGAAGGCCTGACTGGTCTGAAGACCTTGGCAGAGGAGAACTCATTAAAAATGTGTTGGGTGCCCGGTCATGGAGAAATAGAAGGAATGACAGGGCTGACAAAGTGACGAGACGAATCTGCGCTTATCCTGATGGGACCTGTGATTTTTGGAGAAGGGATTATTGGCAAGATGGGCCAGTCAAGGTTGTTTATCCAACTCTCCACGGTGTAAACAAGAGAGGTCCAGTCTGGAGAGAGAAAGTATACAGATGGTGTGCGGCGTGTTCACAAGGCACTGTTGACTAAGTGCGAGGCGGAGCATGTACTGTGTAGTTGTGAGGGGCTGTGCTGCTGTGGCCGGATGAGGTATGGACTTCAAGGCTGCCTTGCGTTTTGTGAGAGAAAGGCGGGGGCACATTAGGCTTTCAGGGGAACACTAGCTCCATATGAACTGGGGGAGGACCTAATGTTACGAGGGGGGTTTGGAGACGTTTTTGGGGATCCGCTGACTCAGGCAAAAATTACGGCAATCGCGCCGGAGATTCGATCCACAATCCTCAACTTACGCCGAGGATTATGAATCGCCTGTCTTGACCACTAGACCACGATCAACCAGGCAGGACTTGGACGCTCGCACAATACTCCTATTTGAGGGTTTCCTTCCTCAGTGGCGCTACAGTGGACTACATTGCTGCAGTCCTCGGTAGCCTCCCCAGCTGGCTGGTTGCAGGTTTCATGAGATCACATTTTATATATGGGCCACCTTCTTGTAGGCCTTTTCCATTGCTGTGGTATAGGCTCTACACCGGTATATCTTGAAAGGTGCTGTATCTGGACGGGCACTTACCTGGTTAGCCCCTAAACTCCGAGATTTGATTCTGGGAGGTTCAAGTTCAACTACTAGGCTTTTTGATCCTTTTCGGCTTTCGACCCTAAGTGGGAGAGTTCAAAAGTTGTAATGGTAGTTGACGTGGTTGTGGTATTGCTGGTCAACTCAGATATTACCAAGTTTATGCATAGGGGGATTTCCCCATCCCAAATGGTCGAACGATACAGGAATATATGTGAGTTGCCGTGCTACTCGAGCCCTTTAAGAGTACTACACATGTATGGGTGCCACGCCTGAACTCGGATGTAAGTTGGACTTGCACAGTGCTGGTCACGGGGCTGTGTGCCCTCACTTCCTCTCTCCCTCTCTTCCGCATTGGTTTGTCACAGAGGTAGCTAGTACTACTTTCCACGTTTGTGCTCAGCTCACTAGAGTAGGCTACCCTGGGTGGGTTGTGCCTAGGCCTTGCCAGGTATTGTTAACAACTTCAAGGGAGATAGCACCTCCTTTTTTTATCCCCCTCCTTTCCGGCAATACTTCTGCGCGCGTGACCAGATTGTGCCTCAACCCCTGCGTCAGTGAATACAAACAATAAGCATGTAAAAGTTGGTGTTTGGTTTTGTTATCGGTCCGCTCTGCTCAGCGTTCCTGTCGATGCGTGTATTTTCTGTTGTTGCTCCCTTCCACCTTATCCTTCCGCTCTTCCGTTTTCCTCTTCCCCACCATCAGTCCGTCTGTCGGCACTCTCCGGTAAACATACGCGAGTGCGAACCCCGAAATCTTCTTCCTTTTAACAAACTCACCATTTCAAAATTGGCTGCACAAGGAGCACTTCGACGGATCTCCCCAGGTAACCAACCTCATCAGTACTACATTTGATTTGGGCTGTGTGTTGCGATGCAGATACTAATTCAGCGCTATGCGTCAGCGTAAACCAGTTTAACGCAATTATTCAGTGTGTTCGATTCATTCTGTCCCGCAGCAATAAGGAATATTATTGTTGTAATTGTCTTAAGCCAGTAAAGTCCATCGACCACATGCCATTCTTTTCGAGCCAGATTCCAGTTCTCGTTCCGAAATTAATGAAGCGTGCCATGTGTGCCAGATCAGGCGTGTGATGATAGAAGACTCATAGGAATAACAATCCAATCATCCGGGGAATCTGTTGTATGAAGTTGCTGTTTTTGGAAACCATGTTGCATTTGGCGTTGAACCGAATGGCTCCTTTCACTCTCGCGAGGAATGTCGATATCTGAATGGACCGACCTCCCTCCGCTTTTCCATTGAAAAAAATAAAAAATAAGATGAGTGAGCTGGCGATGACAGGCGATATATTCACCGTTGAATATGGAGACGTGACAGTTTTGAATCAGACGACTCCCTTTGCCGCTTGGTGCCGATGTAAGTGGATTACGAAAACGGGGGAGAACCGGGCGATTTGTCCCGTCGATAGGCGAAATGTCGCTGTTATCGGCTATGTCGCTTTCCCTGTCAGTCACAGCAGATGAAACGCCTCCCTTCCGCGAAATGTCGCGGAAAGCGGCGCTCTTGCGGTTAGTTTCCGTCTTGTCGGAGGATCTATAGCCCTCCCGTTGACCTCAAGAGCATGTGTTGCCTGCTCGGGACCAAGTATTTTATGGGGGGATCGGAAGCCGAGTTGAGAGGTCGACTGGGAAACCGCGGATTATGATTTGTAGGGTTGATACACCTCAAATGACCCCCCATGTATCAGGTATATTGAACCAATCCCCCCCCCCCCTTGACCGATACCAAAATGACGTAAGCAGAATATCATCTCAAGTATTGCGATTGGTAGAAAAAATACGTTTTGAGGACTACTGACCCGGAAAATTGGATTTCGGCGCGTTCTGGGTGTTCTGTCAACGTTGTGAATGAACGGCCGATCGAGGTCTTGGACTAAAATTTATAAAATGAAATTATTTCGGGTAACTACGAGACCTCATCCACTTCACCATCGTAGTACATAGAAGATATCAGAACCAGCCCATACACAATGTAAAAACCCTGTAAAGAAGAAAGAAGTTGCAGAAAGATATTGATTTACGAGAGAAAGAGAATCAGGAAGATTCTACAGAAGCTGGAAGTCAGAAGACCCAAAAGTGGAAGGAAGAATTGTTCGAAAGCCACACTGATTTCAGAGTTAAATTTGTTCGCGGAGGAAGAATGTCGAAAATAGTTTTGTCTCCTCCAGTTGCTTATAAAATTTGATCGATTAACTCACATATGGTACGAGAATTATATGCAGTTGTTCGCCTTAGTTCGAGGACGAATATTTGTGTTAGAATTAATTTCTATCAATTTAGGCCACGGCTCGCCTTATTTAAGGTATTCTTATCAATTCTTTAGTTAAAACGTCGATTAGGTAACGATCTGTTAACGATTGATGTTAAATTTGAAAAACGATACATGATGCTTTTCAACACCAACTGTGCGGTGTGTTTCACACAAATTGACATTTCCATGTGTGTACAACCACATGGCCTGTGTCATTCTAGCCCAGTGGTAAAACGCTCTTTTTTCTTCTCCAGACATCGTCTTTGTGAAAGTGGGGGCAAGTGAACAATCTGGGAAACTAGTTTCACAATGAGGGAGGCAGAAGTTTTACTAACGCCACAAAAGTCGCCTACAGCTTATAGCATCGAACCTGCAAAGAGAAAACGAAAATGATTATTTACGTGTTTTACTTACGCATAATTCCAAAGTTTATACGAATCGCCTTGAATAGTAAGGATCTTTTCATTCGTATAGCCTCATTAATAGCCTATGTGATTGGTAAATATCTGGTGCGTTGCAACACACAACTTTCCTTAGCTCAACTTCAATTCACTTTTTTCAAGGCTAATTCTATTTAATCAATTCATTTATCACACACTTCATTTGAACTTGGTCAAACAACGCTTTACGGCAGCAGGAAGCGGTAGCGCTTACAGTTCCGGAATTCATTGTGCTGCTCGTACTCTTTGCAGGACCATTATTGAGCAATTGGTACACAGATAATTAATGAGGCTGTAAACACAAATTTTTTGAAGAAGGATAGTAATCACTTTTGTAGAGTTATTGGGTAAAAACGTTTAGAACTGGTAGTAAGCGAAACGGCGGTAGTTGAAATTCAGGAATTTCTGGAGTGAGCACCATGTATCTCATGAGTGTTTTTAAACACTCACCTGGTAGGTATGGGATTGGACTACAATACCAACTTTTTTTAACATTCTACGAAAATTTCAGCGGAGTTTATAAGGAAAAAACTGCGCTAAAAACGCTTTAAGTCGAAAATTTTGATAATTTATTGTGCTGCTCTCGTCATTTTCCCACGAATGGGAATTTTATAGTAAAATCATCCTGTTAAGAGCTACCAATATAAAAAATTTAATCAAAATCGTTAGAGCTGTTTTTGAGAAAAAAATTGGTGTTTTGATCACTATGATGACTATAGTTAACTTTCGGTGGATTTTGCCCATACCCTTATTTTTGCGTCAAAAGGTAACCTGTAGGCTAGGCATCAAGTTTCAGCTGATTTGGTACGGTTGTTTTCTCTAAAAACCGCGGTAAAATAGAGTTCGTCGATAGTTTTGGTAATTTATTTTGCTGCTCTCGTCATTTTCCCATGAATGGGAATTTTATGGTATAGTTGACATATTAGGAGCTACCAATATAAAAAATTTAATCAAAATCGTTTAGAGCCGTTTTTGAGAAAAAAAAAATTTGGTGTTTTGATCACTATGATAACTATAGTTAACTTTCGGTGGATTTTGTTCATACCCTTATGTTGGCGTCCCATGGTAACCTACAGGCTAGATATCAAGTTTGAGTGGATTTGGTACGGTCGTTTTCTCTAAAAATCGTTCACAGACACACAAACACACACAGACCATTTTCCCAAATAGTGTTTTTCGGACTCAGGAGGGTCTGAAACGTAAAGATCTGAAGAAAACTCAAAAAAATTTTTTCAGCCGATTACATAACTTTCCTTTCTACTTTGTAGAGCCAAGGAAAGTAAAAAAGATAATTATTGAGTTTTCTTCAGATATTTACGTTTCTAACTTCCAAAACCACCCTTTTCAAAACATGGTGTGCGAATGTACAAACGAATGAGAAAGAACGACTGAACCTAGTCAGCTCAAGCTTGATATTCACGATCTCACACCAAAATTATACTTCTCACCGAGGTCAAAACGCATAATTCTCGCCTATCGTTCACGCTAAACTCGTGTTCCAATAAGCCACAAAATGGAAAGTCAATAATAATTAGAAATAAGCAAACAAAATACGGTATACTTCTCCTTTTTTTTTTCTCCCTATAATTTCAAAAGAATCAAAACGGAACTCGACAACAATCGTCTCGTCATACGTTTACCATACATGTCACTCAAGCAATGTAGTAATGTAAGTAGGAGCAACCCTGTAAATTTCACAACGTCTTCTCTATCAGTTTCGACACAGTTAGGAACACCATTGCATTACTTGGTAAAAACCGCCGAACGTACGAGGGGATTTGGAAAAGTTGTGATTTGTCGAACCAGATTTTGGGACTAACGGAATTGAAACGTAAACATTCGACGAAAGCTCCAAATTACTTTTCGATCTTGACGTAAGTTATATCGTGCACGAATGTAACGTGGTGGGTCGATAAAATATTAGATTTGTACTTACCGAGGCCGTAGAACCTGAGCGTTAGGAGTTTCTTCATTGACTAAATTGCGTGATTTCGATTACTTGGTGATCCAATCCGCGTTAGAATTAGCGAAAGTACGAACAGCGTTGTTTTTTTCGACAATCTGAACCTAGTATGAAAATTTACGTCGTCGAGCTTATCAAAATACTCGATTCTCAGACGGACCTGGTGCGTGTTGATCTTTTTGTCAGAGAAATCAGAGTCTGTGAGCTCCCAGTCGGAGTCAATTGCTCATAAAATGATATTAAATTGAGTTGGCTGCATCCTAATAAATAATAGAACGATAATAATAATGTGATGTCGAGTGCAGAAATGGAAACAGATCGAGGCAAACGGAACACGACCGAACATGGCTGCCAACAAAATTTTTCAGATAGCTACAACTTTCTGATAACTGAAATAACAGGTCGGAAATAAATAAATAAAAACAGATCGAGGCGAGCGAAACACATCATTTGACAGATATAATGGTTAGTTATCCGATACCTAAAGAGGGAAGAGACGAGTTAAAAAATGACTAGCTAGCGCTAACGAGGCGTCAAAGTGAATTGATGAACGCGTCTTCGGGAGCTAAGGAACGAATGATTTGACTCAGTCAGCCTTTAGTCGAGCTAGCAAATGACGTTGTTAAACTGGCCCTTACACTTCTAGCGCAGATCCAATTCGGGTTATCGAACTAATTAACCAAGTAAAAATTCACCTGTGCGACCAACTCGCCTGCGGTAAATAAATACAAAACAAACCATAGTCTAAGGGAGTGGACGCTTCCGTTCGTACCTGCGAAATTCGAGGTTGTAAAGGTTGACAGCGACAGTAAAAATAATCATTATTTCGCGTCTGGCCTCCTATTTTGTTTCCATTAGCCCGAACCCTCTTCCGCGCTCTGTGGAAAAGTTGAAGCTGAACCTTCGTTCGCTAGAACTCAGGTACCAGAGTCGGGGTTGCATCCTTCCACCACCCCAGGACCTTTTTTCTTATCTGCGATTGATCGTCGTTTTACCTGCGACTCGAAACGTCCAACAACTCAGTTTTCTAAGTTCTGCGTTGACGGAACGGTCGGCTATTCCGTCGTAGAACAGAATTTCGTGTGATTACCGTCAGATATAGGCGTTGATGTGAGTTGTGAAGTCAACATTCATGAATTTGTGAAAACCAGCTAACGTACTTAATTCACTCGTGCGCGTTGGGTGAGGTAAATGTTTGAAATTGATCTATTTTTAGCCCAAGTGTCATTAATAATGGATTTAAAAGTCTGCGATAATTGCGAAAATGTGGCACAATAATCGGATTGACACTATTTAGGAGGAATTCAGCAGTTACTTAATTCGACTTTCGATAAAATTGATGAACAGGAGTTTACATTACTCAATCACGTGTCAATAGTTAGAGGATAGAGCGTAGAATGTCACATAATGAGTTTTTTGAGAAAAATCGGCGTTTCTATCACTTTCTGCCACCCGAAAGGCCAAACAAAGTTGAATTTTAGGTCTTTTGGACCCTACTTGAAGGAAAACACGCTGCAAATTATTCTCTCGCTTAACGGAACGACGATAATGACATATTCCAGGCTCCTGTAGGTAATTGGCACGACTTGGCAATTACAATTGCACTTCTTAGCTGAAGTTAAGCCACATATTCATAATCGAATGTTTGACCGTTTGCGCTACCGTAAAGTTTGGCGAAATTTGGCCTAGTTCAACATTCTATTCTTCTAAAATGTGTTTTTTCCGGTGTCTTTGATTTGGATGAAACGCAGTTGTGTGGTAATCCCTCATTTGGTTACGCTGTGGGATCGAGTATTCGTCCGTGAGTTCTTGAATAAAGTTGTATGCCGTATATGCTTCCTCTGTTGATGTGGCATTAGTTTTGATGCCCGCCTACATATTCTCCTTGCTGATTTGGACCATCCAGGACGGCTGGGCAAACGGTCATTCGCGACGACATTGTGGAAACGCATATCATTAAAAAACAGAATAAACGATAAATTGTCTATATTTCCACAGAAATAATGGGCGCAATTGTTAAATCGATTTCGACGGTTAGGTCATCATCAGTAACAAACATGAACTGAAAGTACCTCATAGAAAGGGCATGTTATATAGTCAGGTGAACGGAGACATTGAATAATATTGGCTCAGAGAAGTGAAAGGTGGCGGGGCAGGGGGGAAACTCAGACAATGGTGGAATAATCAAAATTTATTAAATGAAAAATCAGTAATTAAAAGTATAGCAGCGAGTAATGGATATGGACGAGAGCTCATCGACTTTATTTGGAATAGAGTTCTTAAGAAAAAAAGTAGGGAAGGGGTCTCAAATTTAGTAAGGGAAAATGTGTTAGAAGAGAAAAAATGGATAGGGATACCTTACCATGGGAAAAGTTCGGATAAACTTGACAAAATTCTATCATCTTGAGGTTTCAAAGTGGGTTCTAGAAATAAATATCTGGTGCGTAGCAACACACAGCTTCCCGCCACCCCCCTAGTTCGAAACCAGCTACATACGCGGGCGTTATATCTTCGTTCAACGCATTTTTACCGAAACATTTATGTTGAACAAAATGTAGGGACTATTTAGCTAAGACTACTCCGTAAGTTTGATCGAAATCGTTCGAGCCGTTTTTTAGAAAATTAGAATACCGATAAATTAATATTCGACAAATCTCCTTTTCTGAGTTAACTTGGCTTATATCTCCGTTCAACATATATATACAGAAATAATTATGGGGAACGAAATGTTGGTATGGGTGACTAAAAGACACTCCATTAGGATTTATCACATCTGGTGAAGAAGTTACCCTGAAATTTACGGAAGTGTAAAAAATAGTCTTCAAGCTTATTGGGTTCTGTTAAGGATAAAATTAACGTTCAGGATCAACAAGCAGGGTTCTGGGTTCTGCGATTTCGTCATTTTCCATCTGCAAGCAGTCTGAAAACTGCTGAAAACCTTCATATCGACTCAGCATCGAACAATAGCTACAAAACCATACCAACGTACGACGTAATTGCGATAAAGCTGCCTAAATTATGTTTAGAATTTGTAATCTTTCATGTTCATGGTGTGATCTGATTAGCTCAGCGGGGAATACAGGCATGTTGTGTCTGAAAGAGTGGAGTGGTGGAGAAAAAGAAAGTCGTGTGGTTCGTCGCAGGTGATGATTTCGGTTGAAGTGATCGCTGTTGCATATTTATGCAGATTCGGAGCGCGTCGTTGTGCACACTGGCCACGCGTTACGTCCAAGTGACATCGACTTTTCGCTTTTGTGAAGTTGGGCGTTTGAGCCGGTTCACGATTTCCGATCATTTTCCAACTCACGCCACTGGAATTGCCAATGCTCCCAAGACTAATCTAAGGCTATTAAAAGCCCCCGTCGGATTGAAGCCTGAAAAATGAAAAACTGACGGCTCCTTCGGTAATTTTCCTTTTTGCTGCAGGAGCGCCGCAGTACCATTACTCTCAGATATTACCGGCGCTTTAGTACAACTGACAAATCTCCCTTGTCGGACAGTCAACGGCGAGGTCAGAAGGTGTAGAGAGATCCCACATATCAAAGTCTCGGTTATGTTCGGCTGCTGTGATACTTTTGTTTTACGCTCACGTGCGGCGGCGGTTTTGCTGGATGGAGGCCTGAAGCCCTGAACGGCTCGTTGATGACTCGTTAAGGGTTGGGACGTGTGGACTGGAAATAGAGGGAGTTTTGGTCGAAAATAATGACGGGAGCTCGCAGAACCATTTGGGCGCTGCGGGCCGGTGCCGGCAGCTGATTTACCGCTCGCACTCAAGTTTCGGAAACTAATTTTCACCGAGAGTTCTCGAGTGGAGCCGCTCTGTGTGTGCTCCCGTTGGGGAAAGTGAGGTATGAGTCATTGCAGAAGGAAAAGCTCAGTGCCAAAACAATGAAAACCCCCCACTTTGCAACTTCATTTAAATTTTAAATTTGATTTTTTATAGTCTAACGTTTCTATTGTACTCGTGAGCAAGAGGAGCTTAATTGTAAAAAAAACCTTTTCCGCGGTCAAAGGAAATAATTATTTTCAATGAAAGTGGACCTTGAACGTCAGAAGACGCCACGTCCCTAAACACACTCGTACTTCCACGGGAGCATACAGAAATGTTAACTTATGCCTCGTGGATACCCATCTGCCTCCTCGGCATATCCCACCACATCGGAAAGCTTAGGTAATACTAGAAGCATTATCTAATCCAAGAGCCAGTCCAATTGTGCTGGTCACCAAGAAGGATGGCTCGTCAAGGTTTTGTGCGGATTATTGCAAATTTAACGCGGTGACGAGAAAAGATCCATATCCACTGCCGAAAATTGTTGAGCTAGCAGGAGCCATAGCTGGCAGTGGATGGTTTTCTCTACGCTCGAGCTTCAATCAGGTTTCCTGGCAAGCTCCGACATTATCTCCATAATGCTGGTGTGGTATTGGTACTTTGACCAAGTTGCTACAGTTCTCTCCAATGCAATCACGAATCACAATACGATCGACCCATATGAGATGAACGGTCTCACAATGGCCGCGTAAGATGAGCAGGCCGTTACTTATGCCTTATGTCCTCCCGCACATTCTTTGATACGTCCACTGGTCCGTCTTTTTGGTGATTATACCTTATGTGCCCTTTTCTGGTTAGTTTTCGATCCAGAATCTCGTGACCTGCTTACTGAGCTGAATTACTTTGCCCAAAATTTGCTTCCGTCGCAGTCCCGACAGTTGTCTTCGCCTTGTAAATGGCACTACGACCGTTTGTGCTGGGTTGATGGACAGTCCCATCTTGCACCACGAGCACACCACCTGTAGAGCTGCCCTCACTAGGACTGATAGCGCGCTTCGCACTCAGCCTCGAACAAGTACAGCCAAATTATCAGCGTATCCTTGGGCGTAAAACACCGCCGCATTCACTCAGCACGCAGTCAAAATAATATCTTCTGTGCTTATGTTCGATCCAACACCAAATCGCCCTGGGCGAAACAAAGAATTGGCGTTCAAATAATTAACAAGTCACTCATTCTTCGAAGACTTTAGAAACAACTCCCACCAAAGAGATCGGACGATAATTTTGTATTAATGTTCGGTCGCCTGCTTAAAAACAAGCAAGACTAGACTTATTTTGAAGTTCGTTTGCTCAACAAGAGCTGGACCAAAGACTTTAAAATAACAGGCTTAGCCAACTTAGGGTCCTTGCTACTATCCCACTCGGACCTGCACTCGATCCCTCATTTGTTAGTTCGAAATAGTATTGTTTTCTCGTTATATTCTCTCAATCTGCTCGTTGTTGAACCAAATGTTCGTTTTTACGTGTGTTCCCAGAGCTTCTCCATTCGGCGAAAACAAACTTCATTTCTTTCTTCTCCGATGACATTTCCCTTGGTTATTTTACGTTGTCGAGACTGAGAATGTTTATGTCCATCAAAACTATCACGAATCTCATTCACAATTGTCTTCCGTCGTTTTTTCTTTAACTGGCGAGAAGGAATAAGAAGAATGATATTTAAGTGTGTTTTTTTTTTCGTTCATTTCGGTTCATCGCGTACTTTAATTTTTTTTTACAGATCACTGTAGCGCCTGCAAGTCGACAATTCTTTACTCGAATGACGAATCGTTTCAGAAACCGTTACAAGTAAGTTGCACTTTCTATTATAAATAAACACACACTGCACGCCCAAAACTAGAATGTACGTTGTTATGAAACAAGAATCCGCTCACTCCTGGCGGTTTGAACAAATTAACATTGTTTCAACCGCAGTGGAGGGGCTTTCATTACCCAAGTGCTAAACGAAAGAGAAGACAAATTTAATACAATATTTGTAACAAAACGGAAAGTATGTACAGTGAAATGAAATTAGAAGTTTCTACTATACTATGGTTATACTAAGAATAAATTCAAGTCAAACTAATCTAAGGTTAAGCTTGAGTAGAAGAATGAATAGAATGTTCGAATAATAAGAAAGTTTCGTCTGACCGTAATTGCTGAGACGTTGGGAAGGAGCAACAAGACGAGTTAGGAGGTCAGAAGAAGATGATGCGGAGTGTGGAGGCTGCGGATCGAGTGATGCAGACCGTTGATTCCAAAATTACAATAGCTAATGGGATTGGAATACTGACTACCCAATAATAGTGGGATACTGACAACCCAGCTATTTCAACGAGTTGGCCAAAAAATGAGAAACACGCGTGTACTGGTGAGCGAACTGTTTGAAGGTAAGGCAGTTGGGCACGTTCGATCCAGATGCGTTTTGATTACCGTTCATATGTCCTCAGCACTTATTGGGTCTGTATTATTATTAAGCAAAAACAACTCCTTGCTGGGCGTTAACAAACGCTAATAATGAGGTGGTGGACGACTTCCGAATGTCTGCTCTAGGCCCCAGGGGGGACTCATTGTTTCCCCAAGCAACGGCCCTTTGTTTGTACCTGTGAAAAGTCCCGCTCCTCAGTTATCTCTGAGTGACAGCTGATTTCCCTCTTTTCTGGACTCACCAAAATATCCTTTTCCCGCCCCACAGTTTCACATTCTTCTTCCCAACAGACAGTTCCTCTTTAATAGAGTCATATCCTAGTTCTCACGGTTGACAGTCGTATCCCTGTTCTCCCAATTCACAGTCATCTATCTGGTCTCGTGGAATACTCTCGTCTCCCAGTTCTCACTACAGACGTTCCTCCATCAACTCTCGGGCCAGTCACAGCTCTACTCATTCTCTCTCCGATCTACGAGGTAGTTCCCCTCGCAACCAGTTCGCTTGCATTCAGAGGCCCCTTGTGTCCGCACTTATACATGCTCAACCTCAAATCGCTAATCTGTTAAAGCTCAATACAGTCTTCACTCACGTTCACAGTGTCCCCTTTTTACTTTCCTTGCTCTACGAAGTAGAAAGGAAAGTTATGTAATCGGCTGAAAAAAAAATTTTGAGTTCTCTTCAGATCTTTACGTTTCAGACCCCCCTGAGTCCGAAAAACACTATTTGGGAAAATGGTCTGTGTGTGTGTATGTGTGTCTGTGAACGATTTTTAGAGAAAACCACCGTACCAAATCAGCTCAAACTTGATATCTCGCTCGAAAGTCACCATGGGACGCCAAAATAAGGGTTTGAACAAAATCCACCGAAAGTTAACTATAGTTATCATAGTGATCAAAACACCAAATTTTTTTTCTCAAAAACGGCTCTAACGATTTTGATTAAATTTGTTATATTGATAGCTCTCAATAAGGCAATGATACTATAAAAATCTCATTCGTGGGAAAATGACGAGAGCAGCACTATAAATTATTAAAATTTTCAACCAAAAGCGTTTTTCGCACAGTTTGTTCCTTATAAACTCCGCTGGAATTCTTGTAGAATGTTAAAAAAAATTGGTATTGTAGTCCAATCCAATACCTAAAGGGTGAGTGTTTAAAAACGCTCATGAGATACATGGGGCTCACTCCAGAAATTCCTGAATATCAACTACCGCCGTTTCGCTTACTACCAGTTCTGACAGTTATTTTCCAATAACTCTTCAAAAGTGATTACTATCCTTTTTTTTAAATCGTGTTTACAGCCTCATTAATTATCTGTGTACCAATTGCTCAATAATGGTCCTGCAATGAGTACGAGCAGCACAATAAATTCCGGAACTGTAAGCGCTACCGCTTCCTGCTGCCGTGAAGCGTTGTTTGACCAAGTTCAAATTAATTGAGTGATAAATGAATTGATTAAATAGAATTAGCCATGTACAAAGTGAATCGACGTAGAGCTAAGGAAAGTTGTGTGTTGCAACGCACCAGATATTCAAATATCAACTCTGTTACCCCTCTCATGCGTCCTCATTTGGTAATTTCCCGGGTAACTGTGTCACTGGATTTCATTATTCTTATCGAGTGTCTTCTAGCAACCTATAGTCACATCTTGTTCTCCGTAATTATTCTTGAGTCTATCTGTTCAATGGATATGTAAGCCGCGATAGTTTGGAAAACGAGATTTGCCGAATATTAATTATGGTTTTTCCAATTTTCTCAAAAACGGCTCAAACGATTCAAATCAAACTTCAGGAGTTTTCTCAACTAACTAGTACCTACATTTTGTTCCCCATAAATTTGTTGTAGAAACCTGTTGAACGGAGATATATATAAACTAGAACTAGCCAGGATGCTCTTTAATGCGTTATCAATGTCTACATTTTGTTCTCCTTAAACCATTCTGTAGAAATCTGTTGAACCAAAACCAAGAAATGCAGCGGATTATCGAATTTATGAGGGGGCGAGGAAAGTTGTGTGATGTGTTGCCTTCGTAATCAAATATGGCTACAGAGAAAGATATGGGTTGAGTTTATCGGGGAGTGAAACGCCCTAAAAGTATACTCAGCTTGCCCTGGAGGATGATGTGTTGCTTCGTTCGTTTTATAGCCGACGTCTTTCAAAGTGGTTTTTTATGGTGTTATTTCAATTAATGTTGGTTTTCAATCAAAAGGAGGTTCGAGATTCACGTTTTGTGTTGATTGGTTTTAACCCCGAGTTGGATGTTTACTCTTGTGTTTATTGATATAAATCCCCAAGAATTCCCAAGAGCTGCTCTTACGGCGCAAACGTGTTGGTTTGGGACCAAGTTTAAACGTCTTCGAACTTGGTAAATGCCGTGGATGTGATAAGTTACGCTTGCTTGAGACGGGATTCAATAAGTTTCTTCGTCAAGTTGTCTTTTCCCTTCCTGTTTTGGCTTTTAGGGCCAGAATCAGCTTAGCTCCTTCATCTCCCAACTTCATCGGTAGTTGTGGCCTGAGCAAAGAGATCGGGTGAAAGCAAAGTTTTCTTCTTCGGTCCTCTCGAGAGCCGAATTCTTTTCGGTTGCCGCTCATCTTGTGGATGTGCGAATCGTTGAGGAGGTTGGAAGCGGGAGGATGCAGATTCTGTGCCAGTGAGTTGAGTCGCTTTAGAATTCGGAAGAAAACAGCCTCAAAGTCGCAGCCCACATTTCTGAACTAGTCTGAAACGAGAAGCCTGCTCAGCATCAGTTGAACCAGTTCGGGAATGGGTGTGATTCCATAACGATACTATGTGTCCAGATCAGTATCGACATGAAAGCATGACGAGCTGAATTGTGACTGTGTTGTTAAGCACAATAGCCTGCCATAAATGACAGCATTGCTGTTTACTCCCTACGCAACTGACTAACACCTACAAAACTGTGGCTCATTACGCAACACGATACTTGCGTCAACATCAGTGTCAGTGCTAATTAGTTAGATACCTTTGTACTGTCATCGTACGTCTGACCTCAAGCGCCCAGATCTGTATCTTGGATGATGACTTGAATGTGTCTGTTTTCGATTTACGTACGTCTTTTATCAGGTAAGGGCCAAGGGCCGTCGGAATTGATATTATGTGGCACTATCTGTAATTTGGCCTAAATCTGCTTCCATTCCTGAAAGCTCTCATGTCCCAAGCGCATATTATGTACGATGTGATGACCATCTGAGAGTCAGATACTCAAGAACAGCTTAGATATGAAATTATAGTTGATTTGATGCCTCAACCAAAATGGATGTTCGGGGGAGTTCTAAAAATTATGTTGGGCATGGAATAACGTTTGGCAGGCCGAATTATCTGGGATGTTTCTTTTCCTCCACACATCCATGCTTCACCCTGAGTCATGGTTTCCCCGAGGTCTTTGTTTGTATCTTTGGGAAGTCCCGCTCCTCAGTTATTTTCATGTGACAACGGATTTCCCCCTTTTATGGACTTTCCAAAAGCTATCATTTTCCTGGCTCTCTCTTTTACTTTTCTGTCCCTCGACAGATAGCTCCTTCCAAGTCAGTCATCCATCAGCACTCCCGAACGACAGTAGTTTCCCAGTTCTCCCAACAATTCGTCTCTCAGACCGCTTTTTTTTTTTTTGAAATGGTGGATGCAGGTAATACCCTCACCCTCAATCATCCTCAGATGCCCCCCTGCACCACCCTCACTTGGTGTGACATCACCTAAGCACCCTCACCACCGCCGCACGAAGCGGAGGATACCCGCAAGTTCTGCATTTGCCACCTATTCTGGTTGAAGGAAGGGCCTACCAAACACACGACGGCCCGATTCCACAAGTCTATTGCTTACACACAGCACATGCTCTACTGTCTCTACCGTGCTCTACCGTCTTTGCAGAACCTGCAAATCTGTACCTCGCACTTGCCAGTATTTGCAAGGTGGTACCTCAGTGGACAGTGACCAGTAAACAGGCCACATATGATCCTCATATCCTTCCCCAGTGCAAGCACCTCCTTGGCCCTCCCTCTGGAGAGTCGGATGAAGAGTTTTGATTGTCTAAGGCCGGGCAGCCCTGCACCTATCCTCCCATTTGCCAACCCGCTTAGTGCCTCACAACCATTTCACGTGTATTTAGAGTCCCTTGTTCGCATTTATATACTCACACTCAAACTGATAACGCTATTCTGTCAATACTTGTGTGTCCTCACTCACGCTTGCCACGTCCATTTATTTCTCAGTTCCCCCTTCATGCACTTTACAAATAGTCTTCATGGCACACTTAATGTGTGTTCTCTTCCACCCTTCAACAATCAGTTAATAAATGAATTCGTAACTGGTACGACGGATCACACAACTTTTCTCAGCCCTACCTACATTCTGGCTAATCCAATCTGTTGTTACTTACTGAACTTGATAACACGTAACTTAAGGTTTCTACGTATAAACTGGTAGCGCTTGAAATTCTGGCATTTACTGAGCTTTTCTCTGCAAACCGACGTATAGTTAATTGATGGTAGTGTCTGAGAAGGTTCTAGTCGTAGACCACAAATGAAACTGGGAAAAGAGTTAAACAACAAAACGTCTTTAATTTGAATTCCGTAATTTCCGAAGTTGCTCCCGATGAACTATTAAACTCTTTATCGCATGGGCAACTTATCGACTACGACCCGGATTTATTGTGAACGGTAGTGTGATATGAACGATATTTACTAAGTAAAAACTGCACAATAGCGGCTTTTAGTCGAAAAGTGTGTACTCCCCTTTTTTCCTATTTCGTGTTGCTTGGGAAAGTAAAAATTAGTGAGTGAAGTATAATGACATTAATTGGGGGACGATAAAAATATGTCATTCTCATGAGCGCGGTTGTTGACTTGATTTCGAGCGCGGGGCTTGTTTAGGCGCTATATTTCCGTAAGCAATATTCTCCGTAATGCACAATTTTATGGGAAAGTGAAGCTTAACGCGATCACGAGAGAGAGAGAGAGGTTTGGATTTTTTTCCCCTCTTCGCTGCGGCAACCTATCTTATCGTTGAGAGAGTAATAAAAAGGAAAATATCTCGGAGGGCATGTTACCGGAGGCTGTGCAACTTGTCTTTACGCCGAGGGAGAATTCCCAGAGTGACGGTTTAACATTTTTATTATGGATGTTGGTATACGATTTACTGCTTCCCACATCAACGCCTCCTACTCGTCGAAAAATAAAACCAGGTATTACTCCCGTCTGATGAGAATCTTGGTCGATGGTTTCGTCTTCTCTCGTCAGGTTGCCAAATCGATAGTTTCGTTCATACTTTCGTCCCGATGCTATCAACCTTGCCTTCTATATTATTATGTTGACGCCTTTGCAGCGTGCTAAGACTAGTTGCTTAGTAGAACGAAGAATCATTGGAACCGAGAAAGTACAGGGTGAGCCATAACAAATGGTGCAGTTTCGAAGGGGTGCTGCATGCCTTGTAGTGGGGTTAACGACCTGGGAGGGGTCTCATTGTGCCTGGGCAGTGGTCCCGTTTTCAGTCGTTACAATGGTTTGGAGCGGAGAGCAACGAGGTTTCGTCATTCGCACGTTTTTTGAAAGTGGCCGTTCGTTCATCGCCACCCAGCGGGCCTTCCGACTGCGTTACAACATCCCACGTCGTGATCCCGTCCCTCACCGCAACGTTATCGCACGTTGGGTTCAAGCATTGGAAGAAACTGGTTCCACAGTAAGGCGTGGAGGTGCAGGAAGACCAAGAAACGCAAGAACACCTGAAAATTTGGCTCGAGTGAGAGCAGCAGTGGAACAGTCGCCTCGGCGCTCTGCTCGGAGGCACGCAGTAGCACTGAACATCTCTAACACCTCACTAAGGAGGATTTTGCACATGGACTTGTCATTCCATCCGTACAAGATTATGATTGTTCAGGAATTGTCACTTCCAGACTACCAAAACCGCTTGAATCGATGCCAAGAGATGATAAACCGCATCCCACCAACGTCCACTTTTTTCAGTTCGGACGAAGCCCACTTCCATCTCTCTGGAGCGGTTAATAAACAAAATTTCCGCTATTGGTGTGACCGCAACCCAAGACAAATTCACGAGAGACCTCTCCACTCCCCGAAAGTCACTGTCTGGTGTGCCATTTCAAAATTTGGGGTGATTGGGCCTTATTTTTTCGAGGAGGATGGAAGGACTGTTACCGTCAATGCTCAGCGTTATCTTTTCATGCTGTAAAGATTTTTTGAACCCGAATTGAACCAGTTAGCTGAAGAAGAGGATCTGGGGGATATTTGGTTTCAGCAAGATGGGGCTACGGCCCACACAGCGCAAATCTCAATGGTGAAACTGCGGCAGATGTTCCCCGCACGCATAGTGAGGAAAATAATGAATTTAATTAATAATTAAAAAACAATTAAGACAAATTCTAAAGGAACTTTACATTAAAAGGAAATTGAGCTTCATATAGTAACCAAAAAAGCTTAATTTATAATGTTATAGAAAAAATGACTTTAAAATTATGTGTCCTCTACTACCTGCGGCATGCCGAAAAAAAAGGAAATTAAGGGCCATGGACTTCCCGAAGCGGCGGTTTAGTATTCTTCCCCTTCATTCGAACCGATCCCAATCCAGAGAACCGTTTTGGCGCGGGAAGGGAGCAGACGACAGGAGATAAGATCGATAATAAAAACGGGAACATGTGCCAGGACAAAAAGGAAGAGATAGAAAAGCATAACCTTTTCTGTCAATTTTCAGTCTTTTCGGTCAGAAACGATCTTTGTTCTGGGCGACTAGTGTGGTTCATGGGCATACGAAGACTACACCCGTCGAATTTCTTGTCGCACTGTTCACAGAAAAAAGATTAATGTAAATGTTCCGTAACGCGTGAAGTGGATCTCTGCAGGTCTCTAAGCTCGTGTGAATTCGTGAAAAAAGGCAATTTCAGTGTGGCAAGAGATTGTTTAAGGGTATCTTGAGGGAGGAATTGGTTCGAAGCGTGCGACTCAGCAGACACATTGTCTGAATGTGAGGAACTAGTAAGAGGAAACTGGGACCCAGTTTGTAATTCCTTTAATTAACCAGGGGACGTGGGCGATTGTTTATGCGAGTTAGTTACGAAGAAGGTTCTGAAGAAGACATTAACTGGTTGATAAAATGATGTCATGAGCGTGGCGTGGTAATAAACTCGTCGACAAGCGAGGTGGTGATTGAAAGCAATTTGCTTCTGGGCGTTAGTATATTCAGTACCATTGAAATTTGAACGAAATGTTGAAAATCTAGGTCTTGAAGTTGATAGAAGTTTAAACACACCTAACGCAATTTCCCAAGTACTGTACCAGCGAAATTACTAGGAAAACACAACGGTCTACTGTGCTTATAGAGTCACATTTGGAGCGTCTCAATTAATAGTCAAGAGGACTGTGAGAGGATATGCCAGGAAAATGCGTCAGACTGTCTGAAACGCTGTGGGATGTTGATGACCGCAGGGAGGCAGCCGAAGAACAGTAGCAGTTGCCGTGGCCAGAAGTTGGGGCTGTCTGTATTAGGCAGGGGTAAGGCAAGCCAACACTGGCTCGAGCCCCACCCAGGCATTCCCCACTCCCCTTCACAGTATCGTTGGGGAGCCTGGGTTTGGTGGAGGGGGGATCCCTGGGTGGGGCTCGAGCCAGTGTTGGCTTGCCCTATCCCTGCCTAGTACGGACAGCCTCACGCTTCAGTGCACTCAGCCACTGCTCCCCTGCTGCAGGAGTGAGTCACTCCTTTATCTCAGAACCATCATTCGATATAAGGCGTAGTCTTCTGATGATGGAAGGGCTTGAGGCGGATAGTAGGAATTATCATGGGGCACTGCAAAATGAAAAAGCACATATTGGGCGTAGTCGACCCAATATGTGCAGGTGGTATGGTACAGATGGAGGAAACTTGAAATAACATGGAGACAACAGGAGCATGAGCACTGCAGTACGCCAAAATACCTTGGAGTTAAATTAGACCGAACACTCCCCTACAAAGCTCACTGTCATGATACAAAGCTGAAAGTAACTGCTAGAAACAATATAATACGGAAACTAACAGGAACAACTTGGGGAGCTCAACCTCACGTACTACGTACATCAGCGATGGCATTGTCTCTCTCTCTCTCTCTCTCTCTCACCCTATCTATCTATCTATCTGCGGCAGAATACGCAGCCTCAGTCTGCAATACGTCAGTCCATGCAAAACAATTCGACATAGCGGTTAATGAAACAGGGAGAATCATTACAGGATGCCTTAGACCAACACCCATCGAAAAAATTTACCCAATTGTAGGTAAGTGGCGGTCGTGGCGTGGAGGTTAGTGTATCAGCCTACCATGCCAAATACTTGGGTTCGATTCCCGAGCGTAACACCTAACGATTTGCGGCCGTCACCTCGTGGAAGGCAATGGCAAACTACCACGAGTATACTTGCCTAATAAGCCTCTCAAAAATAGTGCCGTTTGGAACCGGCGATAAACTGTAGGTACCGTATACCTGTGTATAACAGTTAATGATACACAGCACAGGTATATGTGAGAGGTCGCCTACGCCCTCTATGGGTATGCAACTTCGAGAAGAAGAATTGTAGGTACAGCCCCCTCCCCCCCCGCCCTATCTATTCGACGAACAGTTGCCAACAATCACCAACAACAGCAACAAAGAAGGCTAAACTTGTGGCAATAGAAATTGCAGACTCCAATATAGGAACTAAAAGAACCAAGCGGTGGTTTTGAACGTCCCTTTACCACCTGGAAATCACTAAAACGACTTCGTACAAAAGTAACCAGGTGCAAAACTAATCTGGTTAAGTGGGGCTACACTCAAGAAGATACTACCTGCGACTGTGGGCATGATCGCATCTTCCACGACGTGACTTACTAACATCACCCTGCACATACGAAGATATTTTAGCAAGTAATGACAAAGCGGCTGAAAACTTGAAATACAAAGTTTAAACAGTGGATCTGGACACGGAAAGAAGATGGTGCAGATGAGGGATTCCCTTGTTATGTCCTGAGACTTGAAAGGGAGCGATTTACGGTCGTCGGTACAACTTCTTCTTTTGTGGACATCAAAGTATCCACCCTCTTGCATGAGGTACTGGGCATTCCTCAGGAAACCAGTCGTGGACCTGTGAGGCAGTAGGACTAGCACAATGGGACTTTAGGTCGCGGTGGTTTTCACTTCTCGCATAGTGCCTGAAGCCTAACCAAAATTAGGTGATGTGTGATTATCGATTTTTGTCCAACAGAACCTCATGGTCCTAATAGTATTACATCCATCAAACGTTCTGTTCCTTCTGTCACAGGTCCGTTTTCTTCGCAATATTACTGTTCCTGAACCCCGATGAGAGAGTTAATCAGTCTAACACAGACACCTGTCGCTATTCAAATCCTCCCTGGTATTCACCTTATCCACGCCCATCTACCCCTGTTTTACTCCGTGTTTGAAACCCACCCAACATGCAATTATCGTCCCAGTCCCTCAACCACGCCTCTTTGTGTTTTCCCCACTATGGAAAATCTGCGCTCCTTTGGTTATCCGTCTCCGCGCTCCTATACACCCCAAAGTTCCAGATTCTGAGTTGCCCACGATGTCAGTTTTAGCGGGGCTCAGAGAATTTTCGCGTGTAGGGGTGACAACTCTTTTGTCAACAGGCATCCCTGGCTATTCCGTCTATTGGCCTGCCTGAAAATTAGGTTGTTACATCTAAAGCACTCGCCTCCACAACACCATCAGCCAGAGAAGACGAACTCACCTAACACACAATTGATCATACCTTTACTGGCAGACCTAACCCCACCGCTTTAACTTTTTTCTGGTTTTTCATGCTGTAAAGATAACTGTACAGAGTTGCAAATGACAAAACTAATCTGTCTTGACCGGATGTTCGATGAAAAAGGTGGATTTGCTTCTATTATTAATAACATGGGCATTTGACACGTTCTTAAATAATTCTTATTGTATCTGGAGGGTGCTCAAGAATTACGGGCAGCTTATAGTTAGTTTTCCATGCCTTGCCGTTTGCATCTGTGGCAGATGAGGTTACAGAAGTGAAAGGTTTTGGTGAGGGTTTATCCCGTAACACCTGAATTACGTTTGTTTGCTAATCCCCTAACTTAGCTATCTCTGAAGCTCCCTCGACTGTTAGATGTACCTAATGAGGTCAAAATCGAGCAATGCTTCGATGACGCGGTGAACGCGGACGCCAACCTGGATTAAGACTTTTGATGAATAATTAATCCAGTGGAACGAGGCGGACGCAGTTGTGAAAGCTTCCAGGAGGGTGATTGTGTTAAAAGGGAAAGCATTGTATAGTCAGGGGCTGGCATAGTCGAAAAGGGCGCGGTTGGAGGAGGAGGTAGAATTCAAGAAAGAGAGATGATGCCTGAATAGCAATAATTAAGGGGCGTTCTCTCAAAAGACCATTGTCTCGAGGGAAGATCTCTCCTTCCAAACTCCATTCACTCACAGCTCGGCCGCCTTCTACCTCGGACGGTACAATAGGAAACATCTTGAGCTTCGCTCGGTGAGCGGATTCCAGGAGGTTCGGCGGAGAAAGGAAGTCGAGGGAGGTTGGCAGAAATCATTGAGTCGGGGGAGCCTTTTGACTGCCCCATCCTCCCCCGAAGGCTTTCTATTTTCGGGCGTTTCCCGCCTATGCCGTGAATGCGGTCATTAAGAATAAATGAAGTTTTCCGAAAGGAGCAGCCGCTGGTCGAGTTCGTTCTGTTGTTTGGATGAGCGGAGGTCTAATCAACGTTCATCAGGCGTATTCAGACCAGCGAACCAATTCAAATGGAGGGATCGTAAAAACCTGGATGCTCTCGCTCACACATCAGACGATAAATGGTATATCGCCACCATAATACAAACCAGAGTCACGTTAATGCACGTTTGACCTATCTTCAACTGCTTTATTTAGCAATTTCAAGAGGATTGGGTCAAATAATCTGTAAGCATGTGAAATTTGAACGGCGTATACCCTCCTCTGTCCATTAGACTACCTTAATACGTTTGTGTGCACGTTTCTTTCTTAAATTTTACATCGTAAGCAATCATCTGGTCCACCTTCCCTTCTGGAGAGCTTTTCGTTCCACTTGCCACCTCCCAAGGGTAATAGTACTCCTTTTCTTCTAGTAGCCATACTCTTGATGGTTACAGCAACTTCCTCTCGGTCGCCAGAAGGTCGATCAGAATAACAGCAGCGACATCCAACGCTGCTTATTAAGGAACAGTGTGGTACAAGGGAGCAAAGTGAAGGGCGGTGCGCCCTTCACATTGCTCCCTTGCCATGAGGTGCTCCTATGCTTTACTGCCGTTATTTTCCAATAGAATCGGAAATGCTCAGGGTATCGGCCCACACCTCTGCCCCAGATAAGAGGATGGTTTAATTGGTAATGGTCATGAGTACGCTCCTAACTCACGCTCGCAACAGCCTTGTGGCTGTGGATGCTTCATATGCTGCTTGCCGCATGCGGTAATCAAATGGGACTTCAAGAGTGACTGTAACTTCTTCAGTTGTTTTTTTAATACTTTATGGCCATAATGGCTGGGTTTAGGCGCTATACGAGAAATTTATTGGTTTGGGAGTGTAGCATGTTGAATTACATCGTGCGATTGTGTACTGGGAGATCAAGGGGGTTGACATGTGCAGTGGAGAGGGTTTTGGCTACTCTGATTCTAAAGGTTCTGTTGGAGAGGAACGGCGGGCAGCAAAGTAGAATGAGCTTGTAAATCAAGTCCTCGTGCCACAACCTGGACAAGGCTTGTTGGGCGTCCAACAGGAGCATGGACGTCTGGAGGCCCTTGTTTCGGTTTTCAGCAATGTATTCTGTCACCCTTAGGTGGCAAGTTCAGTGTCGGTTCCTGAAGCTGTGTTGGAAGTTGGGGAGCATTGTTAGTGGTAATGAACTCGTTAAGGCGAGTCGGGATGATGGCCACTGTAATCTCACTCAGGGTGCTGAGAAGGCTGATGGGTCTGTAGCTGGCAGCGTTGCTGAGGGGCTTGCCTGCCATGGGTATGCAGATGATTGTGGCCTCCTTCCACGCTGCCGGGAAGTACTGAAGGCACGTGGAGGCGTTGATGATGTTGCAGACGGTTACTGTGTGGATCTTGGGGCGTGTTTGTCAGATACGGTGGGGATTGTCAATATCTGCTACACCATATAAAAAGGTTAGGTTTGCAGGTCTTTAGGTCTATTCAATGCAGGTTTGCTTAGAATGCTCTGTGCCCTCTAGAATTAGGTGCTTGGTCCACTGCTCCTGTTTGCTCTTGCCGACCCTTCAGGGACGTCACTCGCTTGCATTTCTCTTCCATTTTTTGTTCTCTCAGCGAGCACAATTACTTCTATTCAATAACCAGGTAATTCATACAGCACCTGCTATTTCTGTGACTGTCTTCAGATAGACAGTGTGGTATACACAAGTGAGGCACAGAGCGTACATTTTCCCACATGTCAGCCTAAATTTGTAACTGGATTGGAAGAGAAAGTCACGAGTTTCTGACCTCTGATTCTCAATTCATTCAGTGGTGTATATCGAGTTTTTCTGATGTTACTGGCTGTCCTACTAAGAATATGTTGTGGTCTGAGTTGTTTGATTGTTTAATATTTTGCACTGTTTCCCGCATTGAGCTGTTTAATATTTCAAGGGTTATTTTCCAATTTTTCAAGGAATATTTTAATTTAATTGTCATTCAACAAAAGAGGATACTATTGATTGAAGTAGCATTGTGTTAATCGGTTTGTTTGATTAAACTGGTTGAGTCTTAATGGTATCACAGCTACGTATCGAATTGCTTCCCTTGTTTGGAGCTCAGTGGTCTCAACACAGATGCAGAGGAAATGGAGTCTTTGTGTTGTCACCAGGACTACCTGTGTCTTCTGCAAACCAAGAGACAGGCCATGAGATCTAACCTTCTCTCTTTCCCGTCTCATTACCAGCGTGCGACCAATAATTACCGCTACCCCGCTACGGCATCTTTGTAAATTGGTCAAAGTAGTCTGGGCAGACTGGGAAATCTTTAGGACAAAAGAAGTGAAGTCGCAGTTGTAAGGAACTGACTAGTCCAATAGTTCGGCTCGACCCATTTTCTGACGTGTTCGACCGAGCGGGGAAAACTCCTTGCAGTTGCTTTGACGATGATCATGCTACGCAAGATGGGAAGTTCCTTGCTGAGTTCGGTCCATAGTAAGGTAAGCTCTTCACTCTCCATAGTTTGACCAGTTATCACTTGCAGAGTAGGGTCGTTACATTGAAGCGCAGCTCTCTGGGACAATGCCTCAGCAGCCAGTGTCCTATCTGTTGCTATTCTATCCAAAGTAAATGGTATCATGAGAATGGTGTCTCGGTAGCCACCACATGTGACCGCACTAAAAATTTTGACTGAGGCAAATATGGTATCCTGCAGCTGTTGCGTTAAACGCTACCTCGTACCCACAAAACGTATAATTTCAGGCACAGCTAGGCGACAGGAGTCTTAACAAATGATAATGATGAAGGGCGATGGGGGGGGGGGGATGAACCGTAGTGTTTTGAGGAAAACGAAAAACCTTTTCTTATTTTGTCAGTCCAAAGAAAGTAAAAATACCACGCACGTGTCGAAATGGTTAGCATTCGCGTTCCGGGGGAGCTCTCGATGAGCTCTGTTTAGGATTCGCTATATGACTGGAATAACGAAAAATTGCTCTCCCTTCCGTCCTTGGCAGCTACAACCGTGGAATTAACTCTTTGGCCGCGGCTAATCCTTTCATTGTCATTCAAAACGCGCCCTGTCGTCCTCGGCTATGACCATCTCTGCACAATTTTAGACGGCGGTCGACGTGGTCGGGACTTACGGCATTACTCAACGTATAGCGATGACTTTAGCAGTAAGACGTTAGACTTATCTAGGACTTGACTAGAAGCAAGTTTCTCTCCCCAGATACTATAGGAGCTAAATGAGTATGAAAAATACTGAGCTCACTCAGCTCATGAGCGCAGGCACACCCTCGGTCAAAATTTGTTCGGCTATCTCTTTGTTGAAGCGTTTTGAAAGACTTCTACTGTTCCACCTAAGCTGATTCTCCTTTGAGAATAAAATTCGGCCAATTCGACGTTTTGAAGAAAATTTCAATTTGCAATGGCTTCATATTACTTTCCTTGACCCTACGAAGCAGAAAACAGAATTATGTAATCGGATGAAAAACCAATTTTGAGATCTTTACGTTTCTGACCTGAGTTTGAGATACTGAGTACACGAATGAGAGAAAATGCCTGAACTAAATCAGCTAAAACATGATATCTAGTCCGCAGGTTACCATGGAACGCCAAAATGAGGCGCTAACGATTTTGATTACATTTTTTATATTGGTAGCTCTCAATATGGCAACTATACCATAAAATTCCCATTTATGGGAAAATGACGAGAGGAGCACAATAAATTACCAAAACTTTCGACGAAATCGAATTTAGCGCGGTTTTTAGAGAAAACAACCGTACCAAATCAGCTGGAACTTGATGTCTAGCCTACAGGTTACCATGGGACGCCAAAATAAGGGTATGGGCAAAATCCACCGAAAGTTAACTATAGTTATCATAGTGATCAAAACACCAAATTTTTTTTCTCAAAATCGGCTCTAACGATGTTAATTACATTTTTAATGGTAATAGCTCTCAATAAAGCAATGATACTATAAAATTCTCATTCCTGGGAAAATGACGAGAGCAGCACAATAAATTATCAAACATTTCGACGAAAAGCGTTTTTCGCGCAGTTTTTTCCTTATAAACTCCGCTGGAATTCTTGTAGAATGTTAAAAAAAAATTCGTTTTGTAGTCCAATCCAATACCTAAAGGGTGAGTGTTTAAAAATGCTCATGAGATACATGGGGCTCACTCCAGAAATTCCTGAATTTCAACTACCGCCGTTTCGCTTACTACCAGTTCTGACAGTTATTTTCCAATAACTCTGCAAAAGTGATTACTATCCTTTTTTTTTAAATCGTGTTTACAGCCTCATTAATTATCTGTGTACCAATTGCTCAATAATGATCCTGGAATGAGTACGAGCAGCACAATAAATTCCGGAACTGTAAGCGCTACCGCTTGCTGCGGCCGTAAAGCGTTGTTTGACCAAGTTCGAATTAACTGAGTGATAAATGAATTGATTAAATAGAATTAGCCATGTACAAAGTGAATTGACGTAGAGCTAAGGAAAGTTGTGTGTTGCAACGCACCAGATATTTTCTCTCGCTACCAGGGACGAACACACCAGCAGAGTGCTCGATTTTGATTAAATTTTCTATATGGACGGCTGCTAATAATTCAACTATACCATAAAATTCTCATCCACAGGAAAATGACGAAAGCAGCACAATAAATTACCCAACGTCTCAACGAAAATCGATGTTTGCGCAATTTATTCCTTATACTCCGCTTTAATGTTACTAGGGTCGTCAGAAAAATTTACGTGGCACTCCAACCTAGTACTTATACTATGAGTTTTTGATAACGCTCGTACGATATGCAGGGGCTACTCCAGAAATTATGGAATCTCCTGACAAATCTGTAAAACAATTTTTTTAATGATTGTGTTTACAGCTTCGTTAATTGTCTGTGTACCAATTGCTCAACTATGGTCAAAGCTTGAGTACGAGCAGCGCAATAAATTTCGGAACTGTTAGCACTACCGCTTTCTGCCACCATGAAGTGATCTTTTTCCCAGTTGTACTGAACGAAAAATGTGTGTAGAAAAAGCCACGAATACGAGGGAATTGATGTAGAGCTAAGGAAAGTTGTGTGATGCGGCGCACCCGATTTTTTCTGAAAACTGGCTAAAATAGCTAACGTTGTGACGAACTATGTTTCAATCTGAAAAACTTGGACCAGTTAAATAACTTACTGACTGTACAGGGGTGTGGAAGCTTGTGTTGCCATTGCCACACGGGTTTATTAATATGTATAAGTAGTGCCGAGTTATTGGAACGTAAAATGAATTTCAGCCAAATATGCTGGCGTGAAAAACTTTAGGTTCCCTCATAACTCCTTTTAGTTGTCGCTCTCGAAATGTCGAGAGCGTTAACGGATTCTGAACTCCCGTCTCTTCTACTGGAATAAGACGCCGAGGGCGTTGGTTTGGTTTTCTCAGTGACGCGCGACTGGTGTTTGCTCTCTTCTCAGCCGCTTGGTCGGTTGCGATACCGCGGGATTAAATTCTGATGACGCGAAGAGGACAAGGGAGCCCTTTTATCTGGTTTCCCTCCATTTCCTTGCCGACTTTGCTAGAACTCGTCGACTTCTCGTTTTATCCGCCGCTTTCTTTATCCTTCGCCCTTTTCTTGAACTCTGATTGTCACTTTTGCGCGACTCTGCCATCTTCGGAATATTTTCTTTAGCCGCTCGAGAGGGCGAAAGATAAGAACCGGGTAGAGGAGGCCTTTTTGAAAATTGCCGTCGCCGAAAGAGGGAGCTTGATGACAAGATGACGGCGAACTCTCCCACGACTCAACATGTGGCCCTGATACGTGAGTGAATAACGCTCTGCAGTGTAAAAAAAGAAGTGTTTCGAGCTTTTATTCTTAGTTGAACAAAAGTACTTTCTTAGTTCTGCAATTAGCGGGAAATACATGGTTCGTTTTCGTCGAATTTTCGTGTTTGTTGATCATTGTAGTCAATTCTGCAGAAGACAACTGCTCAATCGTTTCTTTTACAGAAATAAAGCTATGGGGCACAACAAGATGTACAATCGTGTTTGATTTGATGATTGAGAACTCTAACAATTGATTAATCAAACGACATATTTCCACCAATCAGTGTATCCGCTCTCTATAAAGTTCTGTTTTCACGAATACTTTATGAAGCTGCAGGCCCAAGAAGTGACCTTGTTTTGATTTTTTTTAAATCAGAAAAAAGTAAGATTGAACTCGGCAGGGGTCTTTTGTTGTTACAAGTATTTCTTTGACAATATATTAAAGATAAATGTACCCTACTGCTGCAATGGAAGTCCTTTTAGACATCTCACCTCTCCATATACATATTCAGAGGACTGCTTATCTGGGAGCAGTAAGGCTTTTGCAGACAGGGAACATCTCCACCAGGGTTAAGGCAAGCCTCCAACGAACAACTAGACAGTTCAAACTGGAAGAGGCAGTGGTCTTTGCTACCGACGTTATGTCAGAGCGAAAGAACTTTCGGCTGCCATTCAGGGTAAGTATCCACTCGTGGGAACGATGGGAGCAGGAGACGTTCCGGACCGAGGTGGGCGCCCTGCAGTGGTACACAGATGGTTCAGTCATGGGAGGCAGAGCTGGACTGGGCATTGTTGGGCGCAACTACAGTCTGGCTAAGCCGCTGGGAGAGTACGCCACGATATTCCAAGCTGAAATCCTAGCTATAAAGATCTGCGCGGAAGAGATCCTGTCTAAGGGACTCAAGGGCAAGCGGATCTACATATTCTCGGACAGCCAGGCCGCATTGAAGGCCATTGCAGCCTATAGCTTCAGGTCCAGGCTGGCATGAGAATGCCTTCATGCGCTCAAGCAGCTCGGCGCCCACAATAGGCTTTCCCTCATCTGGGTGCCTGCTCACAGGGGGCATGAGAGCAATGAAAAGGCCGACCACCTTGCGAAGAAGGGCACAGAAGCCCTACCCATTGGGCCTGAACCTCACGTAGGTATGACCAAAAGTCACCTGAACCGTTTGGTGGCCCAATGGGAGACACAGGAAAATAGCGCCCATTGGCATCGCCAGCCACGACTTGGACAATCGAAAAGGCTTGTTACGCCTTCTGGTCAAAGTTCAAAGGCGATGCTGACACTCTCCAGGAGGGGTCTGAGGGTCTTGATTAGCTTCCTCACCGGACACTGCCCACTCAGGTATCACCTCAACAAGATGGGCATCTGAGAGGCGGTGGAATGCAGACTCTGTGGTGAGGAGGCCGAGATGGTGGAGCACATCCTATGTGAATGTGCCTTAGCAGTCAAGCGCCTTGGATACTTTGCCCAGGGGATTATTGGGCCCCATATCCTAGCGGAAGCTGCGGTGAAGGACATACTCGGCTTCATAAAGGGGGCGGGTATGTACTACGCCTTTTACTAAGGAAGGGTTAGTGTCACAACACGTGGCCGCAGTGACAAAGGGACTTGTCCCACACGCCCTCGGAAAAGGAAAAAAAAATTAATGTACCAAAAATGTATTTTAGTACAACAGATGAACAATTTGAATTAAATTACGTTAGTTGTTAACTGTACGTAGTTCTTCACAATTTGAACGAAAGTTGAGTAACAGTCGGGAGTGCGAGGATTCAGAAATTGTAGATTTTGAGACAAGACGGTGCTATATCTAGTGTACAGCGTAGCAAAAAGACGAATGATATACGGGGACGAACCTGCATAAGCAGAATTGGTAAAAAAATTAATAAAAGTACAATTCGAATTAATAAGTGCGCAACGAGAAATTAAACCTTATATCGAACACATTACAATAATTTATAATACTTCTTGGAAACATGGAATGAACTGGCACTAATTGAACGAAGTTGAAACAGACTGAAAAATAAACACGTAGTCGGTTAAAAATAAACGAGCCCTTTTTTCGGCCCACTTTCTGGCGTATCATTAAAATAACATCAGCCAGCCCCTACGTTGTTGGACATAATCACCTTCAGACAGGTCAGAGGTGAAAATTGACAATTCTGGTCGATAAAAGGCAAAAACTGGACAAGAGGACTGACGAAACGAAGGTTATCTTCGCTTTATTTGATATAAATGTGTCAAGGAATCGTTCCGGGGTTAATTCAATAATAGGGTTAATTCTTCTTTGATTAATAGGCGATGTATATTTCCATTAAGTCCATTCAATCCACTAGCCTCTACATGATCTCAATCCAGAATAAATCACGTTCGTGTTGGCCATCGGCAGCCATCTTTCACTGCCACAGCCCTCCTTTGCTTCACCTTCCGACTTCAACATTTCCATTGAGCTCTTTTAGAACTTCCTACCCGTCAGATCTGCTCGTCACGTCGTGCCAATTGCCTGCAGGCTCCCACAGGCGCCTGGAATGCCGCAATTTCGTAGTTTCATTGTAGTTAGGCCATGTTTCGTATCCTTTACTGGTATTTTTCGATGTTGAATTGAATGGAATTGGTCTCGGAGGTGTGTGACTACGTCAAGCTATGCAACTATAACGTGAAAAACTTTGTGGCTCTTGGTAATTTTTGAAATGAACCCGAGTATAGTCATTTCAAAACTACTATGAATAAAATAGTTCTACCCGTTTTAAAATTTATCACAGAAAATACTACAGCTGTGGTCAATGCGAGTTCCTTTCGTCAACGTATTTCCTTCTCGATGATGTTCAAGTTTCTGATGAGTGTAGAGTGTACCCAAAACGCATCAAAAAAGTTTTACGGGCAGGTTTTCAAATTCGACAAGTACATTAACAATCTGCCCCTAAAACTTCGAGTAAAAATTTTTTTGAAGAAGTTTCACTTCTACCATGTGTGACTGTCACACATTTCTTTTCTTTATTCACTGGTTTACTGCAAATTATGATTTGGTTAGGGTAGGTAAATTGTAATGAATGCATTTTTTATATTATTTAAACATATTTTATTTTATTAAACAAGAAAACAGAATTCAATCCGGGAAAAAAAACATCCATAGTCTACTCTACAATTATACATATACAAAAGAACATTAGCAAATGCAGATTTTTCGTCATTAATCAGTATTTGGCTCATCTGCGTTATAATCAATAAAAGATACATTCGGCTTATGGTAACTAAAATAAGATATAAAAAGTTGAGATTTTAATGTCTCAATAAATCTAGCAAAAACGGCATCGAGTGTTGTCCCATGTCGAGTTGTAGGTTCTCGTGGGTTGTTGCTAAAATCTAACAGTAGTTTTTCTTTTAAAATAACAGTTGAGCACACGTCGCCGGGACTCTGGTGGAGGACATAGCACACGAGAGCATCTGCTCAGCTGTCCCTCCTATCCCAGCTCTCCGCGCATGGCTGTGCATTATGCAGTTGCCCTCTCTCTGCCGCTCCTAGCCTTCTCTCTCTCTCTCTCTCTGTCGCTGCTATACCTGCTCTCGCCGTCATCTTGCCCTACCACGTGACCAGTAACGGATTTTCGTGACTCGAAAATCCTAAAACCCCTAAAATCCTAAACTTCTATATAGAAGTTTCACTTCAAAAATATCTGGTGCGTTGTAACACACAACTTTTCTTAGCTCTATGTCAATTCACTCGTGTACACAGTCTTTTCAACTTACTCAATTCATTTATCACTCAGTTCATTTGAACTTGGTCAAACAACACTTCACAGCAGCAGGAAGCGGTAGCGCTTACAGTTCCAGAATGTATTGTGCTGCTCGTACTCATTCCTGGACCGTTATTGAACAATTGGTACACAGAGAATTAATAAGGCTGTAAACAAGATTTTTTTGAAGAAGGATAGTAATCACTTTGGCAGAGTTATTGGGTAAAAGTTTTTAAAAATGGGAGTAAGCGACATGGCGGTAGTTGAAATTCAGGAATTTCTGGAGTTACCCTCACATATCTAATAAGCGTTTTTAAACACTCAACCTATAGGTATTGGATTGGAATACTACACCAATTTTTTTAAACATTCTAGTAACATCGCGCTAAAATCGATTTTCGTCGGAATGTTTGGTAATTTATTGTGCTGCTCTCGTCATTTTCCCACGAATGGGAATTTTACGGTATAGTTGCCTTATTGAGAGCTATCAATATAAAAAATGTAATCCAAATCGTTGAAGCTGTTTTCGAGAAAAACAATATTTGGTGTTTTGATCACTACGATAACTATAGTTGACTTCCGGTGGAATTTGCTCATACCCTTATTTTGGCGTCCCATGTAGCCTGCGGGATAGATATCAAGTTTGAGCTGATTCAGATACGATCATTTCTCTAAAAATCGTTCACAGAACCGCAGACCATTTTCAAAATAGTGTTTTTCGGACTTAGTAGGGTCTGCAACGTAAAGATCTCAAGGTAACTACTTTGTAGAAGCAAGGAAAGTAATGATGTTTCAATTTGAATTTTATCCAAAACTGCTCTATTACCTTTGATTAAAATTGAGTTGAGAAGGTCAACGTCAACCCGTCGCAATTAGGTTTTTTCGAGCTCGGACCAAGGGCTGAAAATAATCGGCTTTCGTAGAAATGTTTGATAACCATGACCGATTGTGAAGAGGAAGAAGCACAATCATAATTGAATTGACCTGGACAGTGTGGTTTCGCTCTAAGATAACAACGAGAACGAGCTTATTTCGACTAGAATACATTTTTCTGAGGTCATAGCTTCATGACGACACGTTATCCTCCAGCCTATGCGTTGCCCCTTCATAATGACCGTGTAAAGGTGTGCGGAGGACACTTGCGGTCCCCTGCAGATTCAATATTTGCGGCCAGGCTCCGCCGGGAGGTGATGGATCGTCTGAGGTAAACCTCGATGACCGCCTCAACGGGGTCACGTTTGCGGGAAGGGGTCGACTCCTGCCGGTTCCCCGACCGAATGGCAACTTATGAAGAACGTGCGTGAACGTTTACGTTGGACGGGAAGTTATGTCGCCAATTTGGGTGTAATTATTTTTAAAATTAATTCCGTCGCGCCGCGCTTATTGTTCTGTGCCCTGTCGTGTGTCTGATGTGAAATAAATTAATTCTTGAGTTGTTGAAAATAATTAGTATTTGTGGAACGTTGAAACACCGAGATTGATAATCTTTGTGGTGCAGTGATCATTGGTATAATTTCGAAGCAGCAACTCTTGTGGCATTGCCAAATATTTCGACAAAACCCGATTTCAGCATAGTTTTTTATCTCACAAACTGCTGTCAACTGCTACTAGAACTTTTCAAAAATTGAGGCACTAGTCCAATCAAATACCCTCACAGCATTTTATAACGCTCGTAAGATATACGGAGCCTACTCCAGAAATTCGGGAATTTCAACTCTTGCCGTTTCACTTACAACCATTTCTCACTGTTTTCATCCGATAATTTTGGGAGGGTGATTATTGTGCTTCTCAAGGAACAATTGTTTACAGTCTTATTAATTCTGCACGTACTGATCCCTCGATAACGCTCGTGGTACGTGTAGGAGCTCTACGATAAACTCCGGAAGTTTGGCACTATCACTTGCTACCCCGGTTAAGTTACGTTTGACCAGATTCCAATGAACTGAGTGAAAAATAAATCGAATTAGTAGCAAAAGCCAGTAAATTCACGCAGAGCTAAGGAAAATTGTGTGATGCGTCGCACGCAATGTTTTGTAGTTAATTCCGAATAACGTAGCGACGCAATTAAACGTTCATTTGTGAGAGAGTTGCCAGAGCAGCACAATAAACGAGTAAACCTTCATTTTTAGCTCAGATTTTGTTTGGTGTTGATGAACGCAAAGATCCGTAACACTTTTGCATTCATCGGGAACGCCTCATGAATAAGGTGACCTTACCTCCCGTTTTCAACGGGTCAGTCTCATTTTTGGGAGAAATGTCCCCTTGTCGCGACCAACCCTCTCGGGACGCTTATTTGTCCCGTTTTCATGAGTATTTGTAGTTGGATTATTCGGTTATGTTACTATTACTTTTTAGTTTAAAATATTTTTATAACTGCTCTACACTTTCAGGCGGAATTCTGTCTGCATTTCGAGGCGCAATAAGCTGTACTGAGTTAAAATACAAATAATCAGGTATCAGAATAATATACGTAATCCCTTTCCTGAATCCCTGTTTCAATTTACACTATCATCGGCCATTTCCGGCGTCGTTCGCGAGCGTTCGGGCTATTTACCGATATCCCGATCGCAGTGACTTGAACAAAAACGTACCATTACCTCTAGTGGTCCGTAACTACATCAAGCAAGTAGAAGATGGCGACAAGAAGCACATTTTAGATACTATCTCCACTTTCTACAAAAACTGTACCGATTATTTAAACATGTGGGCATGGCATTTTGATGACGTAGAAAAATATCAATGGTTAGTTTTGACGGCAGTGACAGAGTGGGAAAGAATTGAGGAAGGGATAGATTTGATATTAAGCAAATTTACAAAACTGGAGATTTCAGATATAGTGAGCTGTTTGATGAAGTTACATATCTAAGGGAATTTGTAACACAAGAAAAACTACTGAAGTGGGCCGATGAAAAAACTCCTTTGTATCAGAGATCCTCCACTCATAGATATTTCACACTTCACAAAACAAAATGTCCCAATCAAAAACTTAAAACTGATTGTTTGGTTTTGTACTTTCCTTGGCTCTACGTAGAAAGTAGAAGTAGAAAGGAAAGTTATGTAATCGGCTGAAAAAAAAATTTTGAGTTCTCTTCAGATCTTTACGTTTCAGACCCCCCTGAGTCCGAAAAACACTATTTGGGAAAATGGTCTGTGTGTCTGTGAACGATTTTTAGAGAAAACCACTGTACCAAATCAGCTCAAACTTGATATCTCGCCCGCAGGTCACCATGGGACGCCAAAATAAGGGTTTGAACAAAATCCACCGAAATTTAACTATAGTTATCATAGTGATCAAAACACCAAATATTTTTTTTCTCAAAAACGGCTCTAACGATTTTGATTAAATTGTTTATATTGATAGCTCTCAATAAGTCAATTATACCATAAAATTCCCATTTGTGGGAAAATGACGAGAGCAGCACAATAAATTACTAAAACTTTCGACAAAATCCATTTTAGCGCAGTTTTTAGAGAAAACAACCGTACCAAATCAGCTGAAACTTGATGTCTAGCCTACAGGTGACCAAGGGACGCTATAGTGAGGGTATGGGCAAAATCCACCGAAAGTTAACTATAGTTATCATAGTGATCAAAACACCAAATTTTTTTTCTCAAAATCAGCTCTAACGATGTTAATTACATTTTTAATGGTAATAGCTCTCAATAAAGCAATGATACTATAAAATTCTCATTCGTGGGAAAATGACGAGAGCAGCACAATAAATTATCAAACATTTCGACGAAAAGCGTTTTTCGCGCAGTTTTTTCCTTATAAACTCCGCTGGAATTCTTGTAGAATGTTAAAAAAAAATTCGTATTGTAGTCCAATCCAATACCTAAAGGGTGAGTGTTTAAAAACGCTCATGAGATACATGGGGCTCACTCCAGAAATTCCTGAATTTCAACTACCGCCGTTTCGCTTACTACCAGTTCTGACAGTTATTTTCCAATAACTCTGCAAAAGTGATTACTATCCTTCTTCAAAAAATTTGTGTTTACAGCCTCATTAATTATCTGTGTACCAATTGCTCAATAATGATCCTGGAATGAGTACGAGCAGCACAATAAATTCCGGAACTGTAAGCGCTACCGCTTGCTGCGGCCGTAAAGCGTTGTTTGACCAAGTTCGAATTAACTGAGTGATAAATGAATTGATTAAATAGAATTAGCCATGTACAAAGTGAATTGACGTAGAGCTAAGGAAAGTTGTGTGTTGCAACGCACCAGATATTTTCTCTCGCTACCAGGGACGAACACACCAGCAGAGTGCTCACGTTGATCAATGACATTTGGTCAGAGAATAAATCCCAACTGAAAATGTCTACGCTAAAAGAAATTTTAACGGTGAAGTGCAACTTTAACATGTCATGCGAAGCTTTCTTGGAAGTTCTCAAACAAAAATGAGACCTTTTGAGGAAGATTCACCGTCAGAAAAGTATGAGATATAAACATATGACAATCTTGAACGTTTAGAAATCTGTGGCTGCAAATTATTGCGACTTGACTTGGCTAGCTTACTTTTGTAATCCTGTCTTGTTTTAAACAAGCGCATTTTCGTGCATGTTGTATACATCTTAAATAACTTCAAACATTTTACCTGCACAGTTAATTTGGTCATAATTTTGTTGAAAACCCCCTTTATCATGAGAAGTTTAATAAAACATGCTCTAAACAATTCAAGTAGAAAATAAATTAAATATTTTTGTACAGGAAAAAAATAGTAAATATAAAAGGGCACAAAGTTTAAAAACTATCCTTCAAGTCCCTCAAAACTCACAATTTTACTCCGAGTTTAAAAAATTGTGTTGGAGGGACTCCGTACACCAACCCCTCGCCACTCTACCAATGCTTTCAGTATCAACATGTGAAACTCCTTAATTCCAACTTGAACTTTCATGGACTGAGTTATTTTTCACGGTGTTTGTCAATATCTCTAAAACTGCCAGCTACCTTACCACAAAATCAATCGTGTTGACAGTCTTATAACTCACATACACGACGGTGGCTCAGTCAAGGTCGTAACATGAGTGGCAGCAACTCACTAAATTTGGGAACCCCGAGTTCTCCCCGATTAGTTGCTACAAACCAATGTTGACAGTATCTTAAAATACCTGTGCACTGGTTCGGCTGCGACGTGAAGTGATAGCATTCCAATAAATTCGGCAACCCTAAGCGCGAGTAATCTTTACTCGGAACATTCGGTCAAATTCTACCATAAAAAGACTCAGAAAGGGATTCGATCAGGTCGGTGAATGCATGCAGAGCTGAGAAAAGTTGTATGATGCGTTCCGAAAAGATGATACTTTCCTGAGTCTTACGAAGTAGAACGCACACACATTCTTTTTGGTTCAATGTTCAATGCGAATGGCACCCAAAAAGGAAAAACTGAATTAATTATAATTAAGGAAATGGGGAGGGCCCCAAGACTACCCTACGGCGGCTCTAGGGATTGAAGGATTGTGGCGGGGAAGGAAAGAAGGATAAGAGGATGTTTCACGATAGAACGACCAGAGCAAAACGCGGTAGATGATAGAGACGCATCTCCTCAGCACTTTTCTTACACCACACACTACACCAAGACATGGTCAATGCTGCAACCCTGATTTTACCTGTCTCCACTCCGCGATTGAACGAGACCGCCACAAGAAGATCCAGCCTGTCGTATTTGCGCTTCTTGGTGTGCCAAGTCAGCGCAAGATCCCAGCTGCCAGATGCTACGTGGACATCCAGGATCACTGCAGACTGGTCGGGACCAACGGCGACGATGTCAGGCCTCACACACATTCCTAAATCGTTATGTAATCGTCAGAAAAAATTAAGTTATCTTCGGGTCTCCACGTTTCTAATGCTCCTGAATCCAAAAAACTCAAAAGCTCAAGTTATTCAGCTCAAAAATTATACTTTTATGTGAAATAAGGGCACGAGCCAATCCAATCGGCCAAAATACGCAAAACAAGACAAATTTACGTAGAGCTAAGGAATGTTGTGTGATGCGTTGCTCCTGATGTTTAGAAATGTAAAATTCTTGTGGAAGTTGACTACTTATTTTTAAGTTTATCTTTCAACTCCGAAATGAGCAGCTGCTTTGAATTACATTAGGCTTGTTCCTTCTAATCCGAGACTGCGTTTTCCGTCGACAACGTAAAACATTGTGTTGAGGGGGATGTTTCCACAATTTGGCAGCAACCGTAAGTATCACAACTTGTGATGACCCCTCCGACCAATTTCGATGCCCTCGTGGTTTACCTTCACGATATCGACCCTGTCACGTCGCCAATCTGTAATAAATGTGCTCGCGAGTTCTGGAAAACACGGTGCCACCAGCTCTCGTCGTTTTTATTTTTAAATTGGGAACGACGCGTGGAAAGTTAGAAAATTCGACACACAAATAAATCCCTAATTTGTCTGCCTGAGGCGATGGCCGTTTCATCGGCGGGGCGAATAGGACCAGTTTTCCCGCGGGAAGCGGAGTATTCCATTTCGGCGGACAATAAACGAATTATTTAACAGTCGGCCGGGTTGGAGTTGAGAGACTAATCTGGAGTCATCTAAACAACTCGTTGGCCGCTAAACTGCTTTGAAAAGGGCCTTTCAGAAACTGTTTGTCGTCCGTGGACGTAGAGAAAAAAAAAACCCCTCCACTTCCTGATCTGGACGTCTACCATCAGCCGCTCTCACAGTATAAACCTTCTTTTGGCTCCGGAATAGTTCTGCCCGTGTCCTACGTGCTGACACAAAGTTCCTTCAGTCGTTCAGCAATCATTGGGAACAAATCCCGTGAACATTGAGAACTGTGTTGGAATTGCCTACACGAAAACGTACAAGCAAACGTTTTCCTTTTTTCTCACGCTGATCAATTATCCCAGAGACACATCATACATCTCGAAATAAATTACGTACATAACAAACGATGCTACCGCCTTCGTGCCAAATTTGTAAAATCGTCATTCACCAAAAAAATTCGCTGTATGACATATGGAAGGGGGATCTTGCAACTGCGCCGAAACCTAGCACAACTGCACTTCATAGCAACTGCGCCGGAGGTAGAGACAATAGCAAGTGCGCCGTCATACTTTACGGTTTCTATTTCCACTTTATACACTCAAAATTGTATTACGTTGATACAGTTTTTTGTCACTTTTTTCATAATGTCTGGCCACTGTTTTGAGGAATGATTTTCCATCAATCTTTCCTTCTCGATATTCAATTGTTAGTTGCTGAATCAGTTTCTTCTGTTTTTTGAACGCCCCTGTGTCCGGCTTGGACACATTCGAGCCATTCATTATGAGGAAGGTGTCCGTTTGCATTCGTTTCAAGGCATTGAGAAACACGAAAATGTTAGGATGAGGATGGGAAAACTGGCCATTGAATTTCGAGTGGAACGATTCACAACTGTTTGTGGTTCTTTCCGAAGAAATTTCTGCTGCAGCCTCAGTAGGAAACTTAGCTTGAACACCAACGTAGTTATCGATGATGTATTCCGCGTACTTACCATGTATGCTTTGGTTAGCCCGAGTGCTTGGATTTTCCTCCACCAAGATTGTGACAAATGGAATCCAAGGTGTAATCCTACCTTTCAAGGTTATTTAGAGATATTCTTATAAGAAACAACTCCTTTTCTTTTTCATTCTACCTATTGGGTTCCTCACCTACACGTTTGATATCGTGCACAAGGGTTTTTCTCGAAGACGAGATTTGTTATTAACTTTTCAAAGGTTTATCCTCTCTCGGGAGTTCCTCGGAGATCAAGTTCACGCGTTGATTCGGAAGAATTGAGTGTGAGGTTGGTGAATCGGTTCATTCTGTTTTTGTCGGAACTTGAGATTGATCGAATCAACTTCTCTCACTTTTATCTTACCCCCTTAGAGATCACCTTTTGGTGTTGATCGCGTGGATCTTGTGTAAGAGGTTGTTGTGTCGCTCTTCGCTTGGAGCTAAATTAAATCATCTCGCTTTCCCTAACCTTTAGGTATCCTCACAGATCACGTTTGAGATTTACGTTGTCGTTCGTCGATATAAACTCCTTTATTCGATAAAAATTGTAATTTACGAATTAATTCCTAAACTATTATTCTACTTCTCGGGCTTTTTAGAGATGATGCGGGTTATCATGTAGGTGCAGGGTGCCATGAGTGTATTGCTATTTTTGGAGGTTGAACGATATCTCGATAGGTGGAGCCAACCAACCCCCTGTCACATGATTGCACGTTGCCGATTTAGTTGACGCATGAAATAAATTGTCTAAACATTCAAACTACTACTTGCTACTTGTTCGTTAGAGGTTGAGATGGATGGCAGTATCATCTCTGGAGCTTCTCGCAGAGTGATAATGTTGTTTATCTTGCCGATATTCTGTATGAGACTGTTGGCTTCTTCCAGAATGAGGTTTGCTTCCACCGAAGAACTTCATTCCGTCGCTGAATTACCACTTATTATTCTGAATGTTAATTAATGAATAGGTTGTTAGACATTTGCGTTTGCGAGAAGCCTCTCGTTTTACCGCATTTCTCCTTTTGTGATTGTCGCCAGGCCGGTTGACTAACTCGATGGTTGGACCAGTTCCTGACGAGAGAAAAAAAACGGTTTGCGAGACGTGGCCAATCTAAAACGACAACGAGCTGAATTGAATTGCGGGAGCCCAACGACGGAGCATTAATAAAGATGTGTTGGCGCCTCTAAGCGCATCCACCTCTCAATTTATAAATCAAGTTTTATCCCAGTGCACTCGGTTGGAATTATTCATAGTCGGCGGCAACTCTGGCCGCCGCGTAATGTTAGCCCGCTTCTCACTTGAAGCCCCTCAAAGATGAAAAGGTTAACACCGTTGTTCCGAACCCGAAGCCTCTCATTTTGCTTACTTGTGGCGCGACCCGTCGGGGTTACGGTGGCCGGGCGGTAGGGTTTATTCATTTAAAAGGCGATCGTTTATTCAAAGAAGCGGAAACCTTACTAGCAGTATGATTTATTCGAGATTGTAGCCCTGGCATCGGCATCGCTCAATGGCTGTGAGGTCGGAAGATTGAGCTTTCATTCGGAGCTGCACACTCAAACATCACAGTCCTTCAATTTTCCAAGGTGTGTAAATGTATCGATAATAAAGCCTTCCTCGAGGGCTTCGTTTAGAACAGTCACCCTATTGTCGAGAGTTTTAGCTATTAACGAGTTAATTCAAGTTATCAAGTGCGCCACATCCACAACTTTCCTTAGCTCCCCGTCATTTCACTTATATTCATGGATTTCTCTACAAATTCAATTTATTTTTCATTCATTGAAACATACTCGTAACTTCACTGCGGTAGCGCATACAGTTCCAGAATTTATTGTGCTGCTCGTACACAATTTTTAGTGAACTTAGTGATAAAAATATCTGGTGCGTTGCAACACACAACTTTCCTTAGCTCTACGTCAATTCACTTTTTACATGGCTAATTATATTTAATCAATTCATTTATCACTCAGTTCCTTTGAACTTGGTCAACAACACTTCACAGCAGGAATTTATTGTGCTGCTCGTACTCATTGCAGGACCATTATTGAGCAGTTGGTGTACAGAAAATTGATGAGGCTGTAAACACAAATTTTTTGAAGAAGGATAGTAATCACTTTTCCTGAGTTATCGGGTTAGCACTGTTAGAAATGGGAGTAAGTGAAACAGCGGCGGTTGAAATTCCGCAATTTCTGGAGTGGCCCCAGAATATTTTATGAGCGTTATTGAAGACTCATCGTATAAGTACTTGGTTGCAGTACCACCTGAATTTTTTTTAACCACCTAGTAATATTTGAGAGGAGTTTATAAGGAAAAAACATCGCTAAAATCGTCAAAAGTTTGGTAATTTATTGAGCTGCTCTCGTCATTTTCTCACTTACAGAACTTTTATCATATTGTCGTCCTTTCAGGAGCTGTCCATATAAAAAATATAATCAAAACCGTTTGAGCTGTTTTAGAGAAACAAATATTTGGTGTTTTGATCACTATGACAAGTATATTTAGTTTTGGGCGGATTTTGCTCATACCTTTATTTCGGCGTGTTATGGCGACCTGCTGGCTAAATAGCACGTTTGAGCTGATTAGGTTCAGCTAATTTCTCTCAATCTCGTTCACAGGCACACGCACAGACCATTTTCCCAAATAATGTTTTTTGGACTCAGTAATGTGTGACTCGTCATTAGCAGACAGTTTCCGTGGCTTTTTGTTGAAGGAGCCCCTCCACCTTCGCAATTTTCCGAATAACTTGGGATAATTAATCGTAGCTTCAGTCCAAAGTCCGGAGGTGTCTATTGTAGCCTCCACCCGTTTGTCCCATTTAGCTCGCTGTTTGTAGTGGTAGAGGATTGTGGGCGACACGTGAGGGTATCACTTGACAAGTTTCTTAGCCTGGTATAATAGTCCTTGAATAACAACAAATTGGCAGAAATGAAATCAACTAAGTTTTATCAATCCTCTTCACAACCATCAACCTTTGGCCTTATCCACTTACCCAAATCTCTCTATATCTCAGGAACGTCATTTTAAGTATCAGTACAGCACCCCCCCCCCCCCCTCCTGTACGTGCTATCTTCATCATCTCATCCATTTGTCCTGAAAGGTTGCTAGGCATTAAGGACATTCTGCATCGTTGTCTTAAGTTGTACACATAGGTGGTTAGTGGATGTGCTGAGCTGAGTTAACAGGAGCTGAGTGTAGCCAGAACAGTCAGCAACTGATTGTGTAGTGGACAATAGCTCACTCAACAATGCGGCCTGCAACAATGTCTTCGCACCTCAATATTTTTTTAAATCGCCAAGTTTGACATGTACAGAAGAACATGGTATAGTTGTACGTGTTCGCGCCATTTGTTTATCAGTAAGTTTTAATAATTAATCTTTGACGCTGATGATGCTTTCTGTCGGTGCCATCCCCCCTTCTCTCACCTCTCGACTCTTCCCATTTGTTTTTCAACCCTTGTCTTCTCTCGTTTCGAGTGATTCCCTGGGTCATCAGCATCCCACCTGACGTCCAGCATCAGTTGCCGACTTCTCTAAACGGTCAGACGTCTCATGTTCTAATTCCTCGAGGACATTAGTTTGAACAGTGCGTTAGTTCGTAATCATCGAATTTACGTGTGCGGCTGTAATGATGGAGGAGTCTGGGTTGGGCAATAATCAGGCCACTTCTTCGGTAAACGAGATATTATTCACAAGGTCATGTATGTACAATTAGGCGCTAGGATAGTGAGTCAGAATAAGAATCGGAAAGCCATTCCTGAACCTATTCACGGATCCAGGTCGTGTAAACTGCTCGTTCCCTCCTTTCTCGGCCGACTTCGTCTTTACACTTGGTCCGAAACTGGTAGGAACGACTCCGATGAGCTAAACCTCGTTCCATTCCTTTGTCACTGCAGGTTCAATCGTGCCTGCATGGTTTTGGGGGAACTACTCATGAGATATGGTGTGGGGGATTCATCATTCTATTCAAAAATTTAACTAGAGAGCAATTTAGAAATTACTTTCGAATGAATCGTCACCACAAGTTGTGGAATGTATTTGTAGTGATAACACAGGATGTCATGTGACTGGCAAGAAAAACTGGCGCTAACACCTTCAATGAATAACACCTCCACATGTTGTGCACAATTAAGGAACTGAAACGATTTGAGAGGCTGAAATGTGAACAAACAGAGGAACTACCTCAAAAGGAAGTGGTCGGTATTTGCAGTGGGGGAAGCCAAGTAGCTTCAGAAATTGAACCCAAGCCATGCAAAAGCGGACTGCCCTGCACATTTAACGGCCGCCTTGTCATTTAAAACCGTAGATTTCATTTTACAAACTGTCTCAGCTTCGCTTTTGGTGACCGGGCAGCCTAAACACGACTACACGTAGGCTATTCTTCTTCCATTCGCTTATTTCCGCTACTTATTGGCACAATACTGAACTCTCCCCTGTGCTCACCCAAACGGGAATAGGAAGAACCGCGTATTTTCCATGGCTAAAGTTTCAAGACTAGACGAAACAACGAATTGCCTGTCCACATAATACATCACACTTACCCGAGGGTTTTAATTCCCATGTTGACTACAAGTCGATTGAATTTCTCGTGGCATTAAGAAATAGTCGAGAAAGAGAGAGTTTTGCTGTACTTTTCGTCCTTCTTTCTTTAAACGCTGCATCTATTCAGGACCTATCAACCCGGGTCTTTCGCCAGGTCGTAAATTGACCGTCCGACTTAGCCCTAATTCCCCGTGAGTTAACGCTTATCCTTAATCACCCTGTCCAGAACTTTACTTCCGCTTAAGCAATTTCGTGCTAACGATCCAGTTAAACCTAAATCCCGTTCGATAAATCGCAACAATACTATCAGATCCGTTTCGTGGGTTATGTTAAAATGATGACCTTTTAGCGCGTTACAAGTGCGTCTCGTCGGGGCTCTTCACAGGTGCGAAGATTTCACGAAATGAACGAACCAAGTATTTCATGGAACGTCACCAAAAGTCGTCTTTGTCTTCAAATATGTGGTGGGAGCACAATGTGCAACTTTGTGTAACCAAAGAGCTGTTACATATCTCGCTATTACGTCTGTGTAGTCAAACCGACAATTATCCGGCGACTCAATTAGAGATGATTCCCCTTCTTCCAAATATGATGCCACGGAAACACCGAAATAGATCACTGGACTTATTAAGAGAATGAGACGTGAATGAAAACTGCAGGGTGGTTATAATGAGTCCACAGTATAAAACTTTACAACTAATTAATGGGGGAAACAGTATTCGAATACTCCCGCTTTGGAACCGCAACACAATGGACGGTCTTGTTCGCAACGTACTTCAGCACTGCTTTGAGGCCTTCGACTTGGGGCTGCTCAAATCAGAGATAGGTAGCGCTAGTGGCTGCCTCTTCCAGGGGTTTTTAGGGCAAGATATCCCGCCTAGACCTGGTGCAAGCAGGAATCAAAGTGGCCCCTCCCAGCATAGCACTGGCCTGGGACTGTTCCTCACTGCACCTGGCCTACGTCTCCCACTTGGTAAGATCAGGAGCGTTACCCTCCTCGTTGGGGCAGCGAAGATAATATTCCCCCCCATGAGAATATTTCCCCCCTTAAAGGGTATTCTCACATCCCCCCCCCCTTCTTCGTCACTCTGCATCAGCGCCAGCCATGCATATCTTCGTTCAGCGTGCCTGCTCAATGAATGCACCCCAGCAGTCTGGATATCTCTCCATGTCAGTAAATGTTTCCGTGGCACAGTGTGGGAGTCTAAGTCTCTCTTCGCTCCAGCGTCAGCACTGGAAGAAGGTGTGCTTTGCGTCAGCACTGGAAGAAGGTGTGCTCTGCGTCAGCACTGGAAGAAGGTGTGCTTTGCGTCTGCACTGGAAGAAGGTGTGCTTTGCGTCAGCACTGGAAGAAGGTGTGCTCTGCGTCAGCACTGGAAGAAGGTGTGCTCTGCGTCAGCACTGGAAGAAGGTGGGCTCTGCATCAGCACTGGAAGAAGGTGGGCTCTGCGTCAGCACTGGAAGAAGGTGGGCTCTGCGTCAGCACTGGAAGAAGGTGTGCTTTGCGTCAGCACTGGAAGAAGGTGGGCTCTGCGTCAGCACTGGAAGAAGGTGTGCTTTGCGTCAGCACTGGAAGAAGGTGGGCTCTGCGTCAGCACTGGAAGAAGGTGTGCTTTGCGTCAGCACTGGAAGAAGGTGTGCTCTGGGTCAGCACTGGAAGGTGTGCTCTGGGTCAGCACTGGAAGAAGGTGTGCTTTGCGTCAGCACTGGAAGAAGGTGTGCTCTGTGTCAGCACTGGAAGAAGGTAGGCTCTGCGTCAGCACTGGAAGAAGGTGTGCTCTGCTTCTGCTGTGTAGTTGCAGTAGCCCTCACCTCATCTCCTGCAGCTTCCCTATGCAGAACAGGCCCAGGCCTGTTATTATCTGGGTGAGGTAATAGCTCGCCTCACTGTGTCGACGCTGCAGCCATGACCGTATCTTCCTGATGAGGCGCCTTGTCCATCTTCCATGGCTCTGACCATTCCTCCTGCCACAGACACAGAGGGTCTTCAGTTGTTCCTCTCTGTTCTCTTTGCTGGGTGCAGTAGCTCTTCTTCAATACATTCTCCGGCGTTCTGGTGCCAGGCAGTGCAACAGAATGGCATCCACCACTACAGACACCGCTGGCTCAGAGACGATCCTGTACGTAGAGGACATCCTCTGGGCCCCTCGCCTCTGCATGGCTGCTATCTTCCTTCTATACTTTTCAATGTGCCCATCTCTGTGCGTCATAGAGGGGGATGGAATTTGCCACAGACCCACCATTGCTGCCGGATCTGCTCCCTGGGCTGCAGTTTGCTATCATGAGATCGAGATAGAGCGTGGATGGCTTTGTGACTACCTCTTTACCCCCAACCACGTAAGGCACCAATAGTGAGGGCGAAGATCTGGGTCTTTTGTAGAGCCAGACCTCAGTCTCTTTCATCAGTCCTGTGACCCTGCACATCACCCGATCCAGTACAAGCTGTGCAGTCTCGTGGGTCCTGCCAGTGATGATGGCAGCGACATCATCAGCTTAACAGACCAACACATCGTCCCGCATCACCCCCTGTAACAGCTTATCGTAAGAGGCATTCTACAGGTGTGGGCCAAGTATCAACTCCTGCACAGCCCCTGCCAACATACTCCCCACACATTGTCCCCCCACGCCGCTATAGAGGAGCATCTGCTTGGAGGGATAGTTTCATCCCGCAGCTCACCATAAAACCTCAAAACAACAGGGTATGCGGAAAATCAGCTAAAAACTAACTATAGTTATCATAGTGATCAAAACATTAATTTTTTTCTCAAAAATAGCTATAACGATTTTGAATACATTTTTTGTATGGTCATCCCCAAATAATAGGGCAATAACATAAAATTCTCACTAGTAAGAAAATGACGAGAGCAGCACTATAAATATCAAAACATTCGACGAAATTCGATTTTAGCGCACTTTTTTTTTTATAACCTCTGCCCCATGTGACTAGAATCTTCATAAAAATTAACGTGATAATGCCATCTAGTACCTATACGATAAGCGTTTGATAATGCTCATAAGATTCATAGGAGCTACTCCTGAAGTTCAACCCCCGTTTCAATTCCCCGTACTAATGTTTGTACCCAATCATTCCAAAACGGTGAACGCGATCCTTGTTAAAAAATCAATTAGATATTCTCTTGAATCACCGTTGAGTTGATTGCTCAATTGTGGTCGTAGCACAAGTAAGAGCAGCACAATAAATTCCTGAACCATAGGCGCCTCCCGCTGTCATGTAGAACGTCGTTATAAACGGAATAAAAAAAGAGATTTGATTAGTTGCTGAGTCGAAAGAACCGCTGAATGCACGTGAGGCCGCGGAAAGTTGTGTGATGCGTCACATGGAATATTTGAGTGTGGGAAATAGTGGAGTACTGTGTGTGGATGTCTTCACTGCTATCAAAAATGTCTACTTAGCCCCCCTCTTCACTCACCTCAAATAACTTGCTCTAGCGACGTCCATAGTTGGAAATTAAGTTGGTATAAAATCGATTGCTGGAAGATAATCGTGTCAACACCGGCATGTTGACCAATACTAAAATATTAGCATCACGGTCTCGACACCCAAACGCTATAATCGTGGCTTGACTACTACAAGGTTAATTTTGTCCAGGAAACGAGAAACGCGTAGATTGCGGGGCCGAAGGGTTGTTCGTATTCCACGTGTACCTTTTCCCTGTTCTCCCTCCAGCGCCATTCATCCTCCGCCGCGGTAAAAGTAATAGCCCCGAGATTTATCCGCCGCGAGCCGCAAGGAAAATTTATACACGCGGAAATAAATATACGCAGCAGGCCGAGTAGGCAACGGGCCGAAGATAGCGGGATCCATGCAGTTGTTTTCCCCCTTCCCTGCCACTGACTGGGAGCGTCGGGCTGCCAAATGAGTTCTCCCTCAGAGGAGCGCTGATATATCCTTAATGCATTGCTCAGCTGATAGTTTTCTCGACGGGAATGAGATAAGAAAATAAAAGGAGCTGAATGATTAAGACCTGAACGGAGTAAGTAAGGAATATATATTCCGTGTGAGCAGGTGAGGCTATTTTCGTTGTACAGGGCGAACCGGATGAAAGAATTTATAGCGGGTCAGATAAGTTCAGAAGCATTAACTCACGTGTCTCGTACGTACATTTAGTTCAATTCAAGGCGCAAGGGGATGAAATGACGCAATCTATCGGAACCGTCGATCAAATTGGATTGGATTTTGAGGAAAACCAGAGCACGATTCTTGAGCAACACTCGTCCTCCTTGTGTAGTCCCTGCTTCCAGATTGCACCATGCACGTATTTTCAATTCAGAATCTTATCACTCATTCTAAGAGATAGCCATTTTTGTTCCTGTAACTACTAATAAAATATATTTTACACTCTGTACGTGCGAACTTGGTAAAACATTAGTTAACCTGCTAAGTAGCAACTGGTATTGCTTAAGGTTGAGGGGTTTATTGCGTTACAGCTACTCACACCGAGACATTCGTTTTGAAACCAACGTATGAATAATTTTATGGTATTTTATGACATCCCCTACTCCATCACCGACGTTTGACGGCGCTCCACCTCCATTTCGGGAACCCCAATGGCACCTTTCACCTGAAGATGTGGTAAAGGCAAAAGGCTGCCCTCTCTTCGAGGAAAAATTGCGACTCGGAGATGGAGGCCGGGATCTACCAGCGCTCCACACTGAGGCCAGCGTTGTGGGCACCAATAAGTCTAAGGTACCTTTGAGCTTCATTGACTGAATTGGGAATGAACGTCCCGAGTAGCGGGAATAGGGCGACTCTGGCACAGGGGCTATTGAAGATCACCTGACATTGAGGAAAACCTCAATGAAACCTCTCTTTTTGGGGACACCTCCCACTAGAAAGGTAACCTTCTTGGCAAGGTCACGGCCACCACCGTGTCGTTGTCAACTGGGTGTGTTATTCTTTTTCCAGAAACTTCATACATTATATATAATTTGCCACTTTTAACAAATTCTTGTTCGCGAATCCATAAAAATATTATCAGTGAATATCAGGATCGAACACAGTTTGCCTGGACATGGGCCGCACACGTTATCCACTGTATTTCGACTAGAATTCGAATGGAACTTATATTGAAATTTCCGATTTTAGTACGCTGCACATGGGGACATTGATAGCCGATGCGTGATGATACAAAGGAAAGGATACAACATTGCGAGGGTTGTACACTCATACCACAATTAATTAATTAAGATTAAAGAAGAACAAAAGAGTGGTACAGTGGATAATGTGTGCGGTCCGCATCCAGGCAAACCATGTTCGATCCTGATCTTCACTGATAATATTTTTATGGATTCGCGAACAAGAATTTGTTAAAAGTGGCAAATTATATATAATGTATGAAGTTTCTGGAAAAAGAATGACACACCCAGTTGACAACAACACGGTGGTGGCGGTGACCTTGCCAAGAAGGTTACCTTTCTAGTGGGAAGGTTCCCCCCAAAAAGGGAGGTTTCATTGAGGTTATCCTCAATGTCAGGTTATCTTCATTAGTCCCTGCGCCAGAGTCGCCCTATTTCCCCTACTGCCCGAGCCTCTTGTACCCCTCCAGTTGTTTCAGGTACATACCTTAAGCTGCCTACCCTCCCACGAGAGTCAATGACTGATTGGATATCACCGTATTGCTTCGCTTTTCAGGTGTCCTCGACATTGTCTTCCTTTATTGTTATGGGCGTCTATATTTGGGTCCCTTGAGTACGAGGGAGCTAAACAGTCACCACTGGCAGAGCCCCGTATACATGTGTAGGTTAAAATACAATGTAGTGCCGCAAGTGGGTCGATAGTGATACTCATATTTAAACACTCGGTACCATTCAGGCTACCAATTGGTACAAAGCCTTTCTTCCCCCTAAATATCTCCATAACGAGCGGTGCGTAGCAACACACAACTTTCCGCCATCCCTCTAAGATAGAACACCAGCTACACATGCGGACGCTATATCTTCGTTCAAGTCATTTCTACAGGAACATTTATAGAAAACAAAATGTAGGGACTAGTTAGCTGGAGTACTCCGTAAGTTTGATCGAAATCGTTAGAGCCGTTTTTGACAAAATTGGAATACCGATAAATTAATATTCGACAAATCTCCTTTTCTGAGTTTACTGGCTTATATCTCCGTTTAGCATATACATACAGAAATAATTATGGAAAACAAAATGTGGGTATGGGTGACCAAAAGACACTACATTAGGATTTATGACATCTGGTGAATAAGTTACCCTGAAATTTACGTAAATGTTCGAAAAAACGTAATTTGCGACACATTTTGGTTTTTTATCTCTGTTCAGTGGACTGTCAGAGGAACATTTATTGAGAACAATATGTAGGTAGTAACTATTTGAAAACATGCTGAGAGTTTGGTGAAAATCATTGAAGCCGTTTAGCCGAAAAGCGTAAAAAACCTATTTTTGCTTCATAGGCCTATATCACCGTCACGTTCGCCGTATTTTCATGGAGATATGTATAGAGAAGAAAAGTTAGGTATTGATTAGTAGAAGATAATTTGAAAGTTTAATCAAAATCGTTACAGTGGTTTTTGAGAAAAATACGAAAAACACTTGTTTTTGGCACATTTTCGTCCCCCACCCATCCCTTCACATCGGCCGAAATCATCTATAACCTTATTTTGGTGTCTACAAAAAATTACAAACAAAACAAAAAAGAACCAGCTCAATCGGTGACATTTCAAACAGCGGCAGAAGCGTCGACCGACGAAATGTGGGGGGAGCAGCGATACCAGCCTACGTTTACTCCTTCAGTCTTCTTCTCGACAGGATGGAGGCAGTATCATGATCTGATTCCGCGTTTGATAATTACGTACCACTGTTACTAGAAGAGGAGAGTTCAAGTAGTGGCGAAGAGCTCGTGTTAGACAACAGAAAACTTCAGATAGAAACTGCTACGGGTCGCAAGGTTGTCATCCCTTTGAAGCTCGCTAACTACGCATGCGCCTCGATAAACGTCTGCGATGCCTGTTTGAATTGGCACATTGAAACAAAGGGAGCCGATCTTTTTGAAAGCTCGCCGACATCCGTCGCCGACGTCGACGTGGTGATGTGGGAAACCGCCTTATCTCACAGAATGTTTTCAAATAGTTCATACCTATGTATCGTTCTTCATAAAAGTTCGCCTGACAGCCTATTAAGAGACAAAAGTGAAAATGTGTCGAAAATAATTTTTTTTCAACATTTTTGTAACTGCAACACTTATTTCCATCAATCTTATGGAGTGTCTTTCGCCAACCGATTGCCACATTTTGTTCTCCGCAATCATTTCTGTGTCTATCTGTTGAGCGGAGATATAAGCTCGGAAACGATTTTCTCAAAAACGGCTTCAACAATTTCAATCAAAATCATGGAGTAATCTCATCCAACAAGTACCTACATTTTGTTCTCGATAAATGTTCCTGTAGAAATGCGGTGAACTAAGATATAGCGCCTGAATATGTAGCAGGTCGTCGAATTTACGGGGGTGAGGAAAGTTGTGTTGCTACGAACCAGATATTTGTTATATAGGTTTTGGAATGATTTTACTAAGAGCCTAATTTTAGCTTTCTATGGTGATAATTGCTGAATCTAAAATAGAATCATGATAACAAACGAAAGTGTTAAACGATCACCGCACAATTAGATCTTCAATTGCACTAATATCAAACCATTAAGCCAAGTGACAATGCGCATATTGAGTTGGGCGTGTTGAAATGTTGAAACGTGAAATTATCGCAATCCTAGTTGGGGGGGGGGGGGTTGCTGGCTTGAGCCGTCTTCCTGGTAGCAACATGGAACTTGGTACATGGATTACGTTCAAAACTCCGCAGAAATAGTCTGCTCTTCGATTGGTGGCTGCGAATTTCGGTCACAGCCAGTTTTAAATTTCTTTTCGCATCACAAAGGGCGGGAGTGCACACACGGAGCTTAATCTTCTTTTTTTTTGCCGTACCCACTAACAGGCTGCTTCCTGTCTCCCTTTATCTTGTTTCTCGCGGTTATCTCCTTCTGCCTTCATCTGTTTATCTTTTTTCCCCCCAGTATATTTACTCTATCGCGAGTATCTCCTAAGGGCGACGGGCTCAGCGGGGAGTTCGAAAGGGCAGGCTGATCAGTCGAAAGAACCGAAACTCCGGGATGAAGCCCGCAGGAAGCAGATAAAAGAAGCCGAGGTAAAAAGCCAGATATAAACTAAGGTTGAAAGCCCAAACCCCGATGTAATTCACTTTACTGAATCTTGTAGGGCTCGTTCTGGATGGGTTGGGATGGCCGCCGGAGGAAACGTGCGAAAGGGAGTCTGCACTTTTTTCCCACTCCCCCCAACCACCCCCCTCACACTCAGACCCATGGACCCTTTTCAAAAGAACACACAATACGTGACAACATGTGCCTCGCAAGTAGGTTGCAGGAGCTAGGTGTGTTCCGTTTCTTCACCTCCGACACGACGCGCATCCTTTGCATACGATCCTCAGGAGCCACGCCCAGATGTCCTCCCCGTTTTTCTTTCATAGTAATTAGTTTCGCCTTCTCTCGTTTTCGGAAGCCCTTCGTTCCCTCTTCCACTCCACTTTTCGTTCTACCACAACGCGAAACGTCGTCGTTCGACTTCTGATGTAACGAACATTGCCGATTACCGGTCAGACGGTGTGGAGACGTGGGAGCGCCAAGTTGAAATCACTATGACCGTGGTTGAACACCTCCCATTCCTGGATCACGTAGAGGATGTGAAGGAGGCTCTCCAGGAAGCTCAGTTTTACTCGTTGTTATAATCACATGTTTCCAATCATATGTTATATCGCGTTTCCTAGCTACAAGTTTGTATACTTAGTTTCCAAATTTACTTTTCTCATTTTACGTAAGATTTAAGTGGAATAAAGCCTATAATTCTACGGCTTTCTTATTACAATTTATTCCACTTAAACTTAAACTACTATGGACAGAACCTTCGTCCCGAGCGGGCCTCAACCGACCCATCCTCAAGAAGATTATCTGCACTGGAAGCATACATTCGTCAACTTCCTGGATGAAATGAACGCTACAGAGAATCCGATAGCAGAAGTGGTAAAGTTGAAAGTGCTTACTAACTTTTGAGAAGCTGAACCTGGATTTTAAAGGGCCTCTTCCTTCATCGACAAAAAATCAGTAGCTACTCACTATCGTAGATGAATATTCTCGATTCCCCTTCGCCTTTCCCTGCTCAAATTTGTCCGCATCTACAGTGATCGATCACTTGAGGAACTTGTTTTTGACATTTGGCATGCCAGCGTACATACATTCAGATCGTGGATCGGCTTTCATGTCAGCCGAGCTCAAAACTTATCTCGAACGACCTCCTACAACCCTAGAGGTAATGGGCAGATTGAACTCTCCGTTCTGCAGGGTTGGACACACGACAGTGGGAGCAGGTTCTGCCTCAAGCTCTACACTCAATTAGATCGCTCCTGTGCACAGCCGCTAACTCAACTCCCCATGAGAGGTTGTTCAATCACCCGCGTAGATCAGCTAACGGGCCGTCCCTACCAACATGACTATCGACGCCTGGACAAGTGCTGATGAAACGTCCACCTCCTGGAAGCAAGTACGATCCAGCCATTGTGCAAGTAGAATTCCTTGAGGCGAACCCTAATTACTCCCACGTGCGTCTACTTGATGGACGAGAGACAACTGTCTCTAATCGCCATTTGGCCCCTATGGGTGAAACCGCTAGGATTCTAACGAAGAAGATATTCACAACATAGCCATAGACGAAGTTTCCGAGCCATCACTTTCGAAATCAGATCCTAACCCAGTTGCGACCCCCTCCATGCCCTCCCAAGTTTTGAGGCATTCAGAAAGGACGAGACAACCCCCAAAACACTTAGAGGACTATGTTCTAAACTAAAGGCGGGGAAATTGTTATAATTACACGTTTTCAATCGTATGTTATATCGCGTTTCCTAGCTACAAGTTTGTATACTTAGTTTCCAAATTTACTCTTCTCATTTTATGTAAGATTTAAGTGGAATAAAGCCTATAATTCTACGGCTTTCTTATTACACTCGTCGATGATGATGTCTGAGCGGTAGTAAGAAACAAAAGGTAATTCACCCTTAGCACCTTTATACCATCGGTGTGTTGGTTATAGCTCTTAGTAGGAGGTGTACATTTTGCCATGCGAGGTAGTTAGGCCTAGGCAGCCCCCTCTTCCACTCCCCTGAATAGTCAGGGCATTTGTGTTAGTTTTTAAACTCACATTAGATCCTCTTAACCTTTGCATCAACATTAGTATTATCATCCATAATAACAACCCAAATAATTCAACTTGAATAACGCTAGTCACTTGAATGTTATGTTAATATTTGACTAATTACTTTCGATTCTAAATTGCTTTCAACGTCTCACTTAGATCAACAAGTTCAACATTTTCAGAATGACCTCACAAGCATCGTCGTTTTATGGCTAACTATGTCAAACTCTCGTATTGATACGTGTGTGGGTCTTCAAAACTGGGCACGGTAACAGCAATTTGAAGTAGTCTGCGTCCTCATATCTAGAGCCACCATAATGTTATAAACTGGGGTCATTTAATAAGGAAACAGGAACAGGAAATATAATTTAAACAGTCATTTAGTAAGGAAACCTGAAGTGTCACAGCTTCGTCTAATAGTACCAGCTCTCGCCGGGATTTGCACACTTTTGCCGATTGGCGGGGGGGGGGGGGGCTTTGACTCGTGCCAAAAACCGCTCCCAGACGGAGCGCAGGCGAGGCCGAGGCATGGCCTGCACGAGCACACCGTGTACACTCTTGCCCTCGCCTGCTCTCGTCTTGTCTCGGCGCGAGTCTACTGGTACCATAAGCGTAACCTCATTTGGGGGCCGGAAGCTCCCGAGTCGATTCAAATGTTCGCAACGTATAATTCGCATGACAGCAGCTCAGATCAAGCTCTGAACTAGCTGTAGCTAAACAGCAAATTGAAAACTTTGAAGATTAGCTACAACTCGTAAATTCTCCGAAAAACTGTGCTACATGTCAGGGTTGGATACCCCAGCAGTGAAGTAGTCCCGAGGTTTTGGAACATTGAACGTATTCCAAATCGACACTGCTGCAACACTGAGGCATCTTGGGGCAGCCAATCAGCGTCTTTCCCAAAGCCACCTTCATCCCATGTATTAGCTGACCGTCGACAATCGTTGGTAAGGCCTTCACTCAACGCGGTGTAGATCACACGCCCGATAAACCTGGAAGTCCTTCGCGTAATACGTTTGTCGTGACCTGGGAGAGCTCATCATACTCTTGGGCGCGGGTGAATTGAGCCTGAAAAATGGAAGAGACTACCAGCAGTTTCACGCTCATGCATCTCCCTCCGTGATGAAGTGTACAAGAGGCTGGGATTGTAGCACTTTGGATGTATGCTTTGCTGCCTGTGTCGTTGAATCGTGGCATCCAGCTGCGCCCTTGAACTCATGGGGGCCTCGTTAAGCAGGTAGCTGGTGCCCAGTAATCTGAGAGCTGGGATGTGGAGACAGTTCCGCAATTCTGGGTTGTAATTGAAGAAGGGCTGAAACTCGTCATCGTCACGATTGATCACTATGAACCAGCTGGGTTCCTGAATGCCGAAGTAGTTTAAACTGGTATCTCGAGCTCTCTAGGCCAGACAAGCCCAGAAGCACAAGCATGGACTTGAAGCAGATAATGGGGATCATCACAGGGCACGGAGAAATGTTCAAACACATGTTATTATCATAGTCAATACCCCTTGGTGCAGGTGGTGTGGCACAGACAAGGAGACTCCCTACCACGTCATGGGAGTGTACATCAAAGAAGACTTTTGTAGGAAATACCTGGCATTCCTTAGGAAGCTAGGCATGGGCCTGTGAGACATTACGAATGGCACAGTAGAATTTGAGGCTGCAGTACTAATCCTTAATAAGGAGCAGTTTTGTCAGCGGTCGTTCGCCCTGGTGTCACAACTCGCATGGTCAGCAGTGGACGTAGTATAGCCTATCCTTCTTTCCTACCTCCTCCCAATACTTCTATTCTTAGAGGTAGCATGCTAGTCTGAGCGCCCTCCTGTCTCATTTTCATTTCTTCAGTTTGTTTCTTGGATGTCATCTTCCTTTCACGGTTAGCTTCGTTAAAAATTATGTAACGGGGTAGGAGCCAGTCAATAATAATAGTTCTCCACCCGCACAGATCACTGTACTGAAATGACCTTAAGATAAAAACGTATCAGCCTCTTGACGGATTATAATTACTTCAAAATACTGCCTACTTGAAATGTAAATTGTTCCCGCCAGCGTTATCTGACTGGTAAACGTTCCCCTCGCTCTTCTCCACAACTTGGAAATTCCCCCTCCTGGAATTGATATTCAAAACACTTCCCCTGGTAATGAATACTCGATACCACCTCTCTGCCCTGAAATGCCCCCATGTGAGCTGCATTATATAAAGATCCCGTTTTGTCATCAGCGATCTATTGAGCCGAGGCTGGCTGCGACCCAATGAGAATGTTATTAGCGCGCAACTCTGAACCCATTCGCCCAGCGAAGCTCCCTGCTCTCTACGGCATAACGCCGTAACGTCGCTCTTTTCGTTGCTCCATTGAATTCAGGCCTATTTCGAAATCAGAAGGAAATGGTGCGCTGGAAGAGGGAACGTGTAGAATATTTTTAGACGTATACGAACCTATAGGCTGTACACTACTTCGTGCCATACACATGTAACTTCGAAATTCTCTCATCCTTTTATGGATTGTTCAGTGCACACTCGTCCACCTGTACACACACAGAATACAATACAAATGCGTGTGGCTGTTACTGCTGTTGGAGCAGTGTTACTCATGTTCCTCCACAGACGCCAAAGTGATACTAGCCTGAGGAATGTCTTTTTAACTCAATCTGGCACATCAGGGCGACACACATATAAACCGTACTCATTCAAATTTAGGTTGAACGTTGAGATTGTTGTTCAACTGCGTTCGTAGAGCCGCATGTAGCGTACGTGAGGATAGCGGCTTTCTAGGTGATGTATTGAAAATGGTAATCAAGCGTGTCTGCATAGCCAGTGGACTAGTCCGAATGATTATACGATGCTTTGCTACATTATTCAGGTCTGGGGGTTTCTGAGAGCACGGAGACTCAAACAAACAAAAACCCTGCAAATTATTACACAACGGTTTATTATTCTCATGAACAGGTTGACCTAGTATTACTGTTCCGAAACCCATTCCATTCGATTCAGCATCGAAAAATACTAGCAAACCATACGAAACATGACCTGACTACAATGGAACTACGGAAACTAAATATTCCCCCGGCGCCAGGCGCCCGTAAACGTCTGTAGGCATTTATGATTCGATGTAGGGTTGTGCGGAGAAAGTGGCCCTAACATTCCTCCGCCCCATCGGGCAAAAAGAGTCAGGGAAATTGGGACGGGGACTACAGCGAACCCTCGGCAATTGTGGCACGACGTTGCGAGTCGAGCAGACGTTGGGAGGCGAGCCGGCGGGTGGTTTTGATGTGACGGGAGGGAGGGAGTACTAACGATGAAACGTCGACTTCCGCTGTAGTTCCCGCGAGTTCTTTCAATTAGTAGACGCTAATAATTACTGTAACTTCCCTATACGCAGTTGTACACGACTGATACTCATTCCATTCGACCCAAGACGTAAAAATACCTTGAAAACGATACGAAACACGGCTTATTTGCGATTATATCGCGTTTTGTTAATTTATTTTAACCATTTTTTGTCCATAACAACCATGGGCTTCGTCCGATCGGATTGCCGAGATGGCGGGCACAACTAGATACCAAATAGAATTTTTGTGCAAAAAAACGGATTTTTTAGACCACGTTAAAGGCACAAAACGGCCCAGACGGGGGACGGCGAACGGACATTGCATATTTGGAATCCCCATGTCTTGAAACGTATACTATCAAATTTTGAGGGGGGGTTGTAAAAAATTTTTCGTGACCGAAAACATAGGGTTATTATTCAGAATGAATAATATACCAAAACTCGCGCACTTAGTTTAAAAAGCGAGCCTTTCAGTTATTCAAGAATCGCTGCTCTACGTTCAGGGAAATGTAAAAAATAGCGTTATTGGAGGCTCAGGAGTTATTGTAGTATCGTAAGACACGGTTTTGTCCCATGGAACCATGGACAATACCGGTTGTGCACTTGTCTCAGCTTTTTGTTGAACGCTACTAATTATTATCTTGTTTCTTTTCATTTGCAGAGGAGGTGGCGAGGTGATGATGTAGAGGGATGAGGTTATGCTTGAGAGACAGTACCTGGTTGGGAGGCAGTTGCCAGCCCTCAAGGTGAGCGTCCTCCGACGTTCGCGTTTACCCACACACTTCTCCGTCAAGCGCTGCGTCGCTGGGCTTTTCATCCTCAGCCTCCTATCGATTACGTACTTCCTCATCTACACGAGCACGCCATTATCTAAGTAAGATGAATTTAATTGACATAATTCGTAAAACGTTCGAATATGTGGTTGAAAATTGAATTGTCGTTGACTCCATTGAGGCAGGGCCTAAGACATATTCTTAAGTTGAGTTATGTGTAAATACAGGAGAAGGCTGTTTTACAAAACGACTTCAGAATGTCAGTGAGAGGGTCGCGTTTGTCCGAGCTCCGACTACCGCTGCAACCTGCAATCTTCTCATGTTCCAAGGACTGATGATGAACTGCGTCATCTTACTATGATCCCATTTACACGTCTCGTCTTCGTATTATTCCTTCCTCGGCCGACGAAAAGCGTAAAGATGCGAGGGGTCATCTTGAGGCACACCATCAGGTGCCTCCTAGTTACTTCAGTGTTACGTTACTTGGCAACACAACGTCTTTCATTTTCTTTGTCTTAAACATTTCCTGCGTTCAAAGGTATCAAATGGAAACGATTTCTTCTTATTTCTTCTCCACTTTCCGTTTTGATGAGGTAAGACCTCGGCTGGTCTAGTCTGCTTATTACTTCTTTCATTTTCATATTAGTTATCCATATAGTTTGCCCTCGTTGAAGGTGGAATACTCCGTATGACTTCCACGTCGACGATCAAAATTCCTCAAAAACTCATTTTCTGGTTGTTTCGATGAAATTTACTCCGTTTCCAGTTATTGTTACTCTTTTCCTCGACCATTTTAATCGGTTGCTCAGTTAACCTTGTCCAATTGTTTCTACTCGAGTCTTCCTTAATCCGTCCACAATGGTTACAAAATTTTCCAGTCAGTTCTTCAACAATTTGTAAAAGAAGAAGATAATATTGTGTTAAAATCGTATTTGACGCATGTAAGTGCAGAAAGAAACAATAACATTATTTATGTGTGATGTAAGCGGAACATTAAGTTAACTTTCGACGTCAATGGGGAATGTCTTTTGGCGGAAGAGTGCGAAAACCCATTCGACGCAAGTGTCACAACCTGCCTCTCGTCTTCAAAAAGATATAAAGCATAGAAGAAGGATTGCTTAATGCTAAGCTTTACGATAGGAGATGAGGTGAACCAGAGTGTCAGGGCTATCCGAATTTCTTAAGGGCCGTTTTCACCAACTGCGTTGATCCCGTTTAGAGTCGATTAACAGCACCTAACCCGCTCCCGACACAAAAATGGCCTTCACCTGATTGGGTTAAGCTGATCAAACGTTAACCCCAAAAAGTTGGGCGGTTAGGTCCGGTTAGCTCTTATCTTTCATTATCATATTATTAGCTTCTACTATTGTGAACAATTCACGCATATTTTGGAATAATGATAATAAACAAAGATATTGTTTACAAGTGCGCAGTTATTTCAGTTGCTATTCCACTACGATGATAATCTAACATGCTGGGTTATCGTCATCTCACCCGGCGCCTCAGCTCGCTATGAGCGGTGTCCGACGACTTCTAGAAGAATGAATTTAAACTCTGTTGCGCACAGAAGTATTACGGTCGTCGAAAACAAGTTGTTGTTTGCGTAAAATGTGTGCTGGGCAGTTTCCGAAAAAACCAGACGTCATATTGCCGTGTTACAAAACCCAAACGCAAATGGCTTACCTGGGTGGATTTAGTAGCAGATAAGTAGGACATATTAAATAATACCACGCTTTTCACACACACATTAATATATTAAACACGACAATGCTCCATTCCTCATTAAAGTTCCTTGCTTGTTAAAGTTGTAACCTCATAATTTCGGTTTTTATTATTTCTTGCTCAGTTCTCATTTTCTTGTAGCGCTTCCGATTTTTCCTACACGCACAAAGCATTCTCCCGGACTAATTTGACTTTTTCCCGCAGCTCTTGCAGTTGTAGTACGCGTATTTTCACTTTAAGCTCCTAACCAGTTTCAGCTTCGGCAGAGGTTAATGCGGCCACTTTCTTGTCTGACAATAATTAGAAACAATAATTTGGTCAAATCCGGATTGTCGAGCATTGGGCATCTACGGGGTACACGGCTACGCGGGCGTTTACGTTTACATGACACTTCTTTACGGGACGGGATGTCAAACAGATGCCCAATTTCCTTACTTTACTGTAACCTCATTAGTTCGCTGCCTTCTCGATATGTCTTAATCGCAGCGCAATCACGTCTATGCTAACCGCATCACACATTGATCTCGGCTAGCGTGGTGGGCACGAAAATGGCTAGCCTTGATTTACTTATCTAGCCCTGATCAGTTGGATCACGTTTAGTGCTGTTTTTATGAAAACGGCCCTAAAACGTTAATTTCTACTTGGTTCGCATAAGTTGAGTGAAAAATATATTATACCAGTTGGTGGGTTACAATAGTTTACTTACTGGATTGGCACAATACGTACGAAGTCTACAATTCTATTTTATGTGGCAAAATACCCACAGTACAGAACCTCGCTCTATTCCGAACTAGTTATTGTTGAAAAATTACAATTTCTACGCCCCATCAAAGCGGTTTACTTAATTTCTCAATAATCTTGGCGATACACGTATAACTAATTGTATGAGCCGTGTCGCTTGAATATTTCGCCCGTGGCCTCGAACAGCGTCCCCTCGTCGTCCGAAGCGAACGAACATCGTTGCAGTTGTTGACATTTTAGACCGGCTCGACTCAAAAGGTTGAAAGGTGTTGTGTGGAATGAGGCTCTTGTGTCGAAGCTTCTCAGAAATCAGCAGAATGAAACAGCTTTCACATCAACCCGAAGCGTGTGAAGGGAGATACTGTAGTCATTTGCATTCCTATTGACATGCTAAGAGCGTCCCGTCAAACCCTTGGAAACTGATCCCCCCCCCCGCCACTTCTACCACTCGCCCGTTCCACCGCCAAGCTTCGTCGATTGATAACATGCGCCCACTTCGCGCCGATCGTCCCTAATGACTGGTAAAAGCCCTTCTCCCAGACTCAACATCCTGAGTGCTCTCTCGGCCTCTTTTTATCTTCTCATTCGAAGCTTCAGACCCGTTTTTTTTTTGTTCATTCTCGCTAAATGCGAAAATGAAATTCGGCTCGCGATATGTTTGAATTAGGCCGGCCGGAAATCGAATTTGGGATGATACAAAAGAAGAAAAAAAATGAACGGCACGCGCTTCGGGGGGATGCCATTTGCGCTAATTAACGCTCTCATGACGTTCTTATTAGCGGAACATTTGAGCGGATATATGTTTCTGGCTCTCGAAACGGTCGAACGAGAAGGGGAGCGTGATTGATCCTAATTGATGGCCGAATCAGTTTTCCCGTGCGGCATGAAAAACCTGTTCCACCTGAGTTTTCGCGTTGCTTTTGTTTTATTCACGAGGGAATTTCTGGAGGTAAAAAAATGCTGACCTCTCGTCAAAGTTGGGGAAAACGAAGAGAGAGAGGTATTGTTGATTGTTAGGAATAAAATGTGGCATTCGCGACCCCCAATGAGTTCATTTTATTCCGAATGGCGTAATTAACAGTTCAGTTTGGGATTCATTTATGTTTACTCAATTAGCGGCCAATTTTGATTGCATTTCCATCTCCCCAAACCGCCTCTCATTTAACTGATGGGTCCCATTGTGTTTTTACCTGCGTGTTGCATCATGAAGCACAGTTCTGCTTTTTTTTACGATTAGCTCAACGAAACTAACTTTGAACTCAATCCAAATAGCGCCAGCATCAATCGGAAAAAAAACGCTCAAATGATTACGCAACGGTTTATTATTCTCTTGAACAGCTTGACTCCCATTCGTTTCAGCATTGAAAATTACCAGTAAACCACACGAAACATGACCTGACTACAACGGAACGACGAAAACTAAATATTCCAGGCGCCTGTAGGCAATTGGCACGATGTGGAGGGTCGAGCGGGCGGGTAGTTTTGATGTGACGGGAGGGAGGGAGTACATACGATGAAACGATTACTTTCGCTGAAGTTATTGTCCGCGCGAGTTCTTTCAATTAGTAAACTTTGGCTCACTGTAATTACTGTAATTTCACTAATGCGTCTGGTACTCATTCCATTCGATCCAGGATCTAAATATACCTTGAAAACGATGCCAAACACGGCGTATTTGCCATTAAACTGCAAAATTGCGTTTGTGTTAATTTTCTTAAACCATTTTTTGCCCATAACTACCATGGGATTCGTCTCCGATTGGATTGCCGAGCAGGCGAGCACAACTAGATACCAAATGAGGTTTTCGTGCGAAAGACGTTAAAAGCACTAAATGGCCTGGACAGCGGACGGACATTGCAGAAGGAATTTGCAAGTATCATTTTTTGAGGGGAGGTTGTAAACCGCAGACCGAAAACATGGGATTATCATTCAGAATGAATAATAAACCAAAACAGTTTTCATCAGATTTTCATGATTCTGGGGCTCCCTAGTTATCACAGCAGTGCGTAGTGTGTGTGCGCGCAGAAAATACTTCAAATTGATTACGAAGACAGTTTTCTAGAATAGACATTGGGGGAAATGGCTCATTAGCCGTTTAAACCTGAAGAATATGCGAACATTTTTAATAGCAGTTGACGTAACTTACCTGCCTACTCCGGTAGGGCTATGGAAGGTAAAAAGTGCGAAGTTACCGCCATTTTGTAGCAAAGACGTGATTCAAAAAAAGTAATTGCGTGGCACAAAGATTTCGTTCTCGAAGCTGACGAATATCTCGATTGGAGTTTTCCATCCAGCAGGTTATTTTGGACGTTTCAGGTGAGACGAATTACACAACTTTCCTTAGCTCTTCGTAAATTCACTAGTTTTCATAGTTTTTGCTACGCCTGTGTGCTTACATGCATCACTTCAGGGCCCTATTGTACTCACCATGCTTTGAAAACTACTGCTGTTTGACCCAACCTTCTGTTGCCTGGTGGTCCCTGTTCTTCTCTTTGCACTACCCCCTGTGCTTCCCCTTGTGTTCCCTCATTCAACCTCGCCTTCGTCTCTAAACTCGAGTGGTCAGTTGTCGTGCTCAACTCAAACGCCCCATCATTTGTCTCACAACACCTGCCCTGGCATGTCCTAGCGCTCCTACTCAGTCCTTGTTCGCTCTAGCCGTGCTGCCCAGCTGAACTAACACCTGTCTACTTCAAGGGTAATATTGCTACCACAGGGCAGGGAAGAATGTTCGGCTCAGGTCGAAATCGTTCGGTGTTTTTGCCCCTAAAGGGAAGTCCTTGTTTCGGGCCTTCCCCAAACATCGACTTCAACTTTTACTGACCTTAAGCCTTGGTGTCGGTAGCTGCGGGAAAGTATGAATTGGCCGTTCAGTCGGTTTAAGTGTATTTCTGAAGCCGACGACGGTTTTTTCCTTTTTGGACTTACCGAAGTATCCACTTTCTACATGCGGTTTACCTGCTCTCCAACTCTTCGCTCTGCTCAGAACCAACCTAAAAATACACGTTCTTCTCTCAGCTCTTGCACTCTACACTCGTCCCCACAACCCAGTTCACCTATTCAAAGACCCCCTTGCGTCGCATAAATTCCCACACACTGTTCTCTACATTACATTGACGTGTTCACACACAATCCTCTCACACCCACCACGTGCATCATTTTATTTTTCTTATTCCACGTTGAGCTCCCCCTCTCGTGAAAAAAAGTTAATGTTTTGATAACTGTTGTTAGTATTGTGCCAATTTTGCCCATACCCTTGTTTTTTCGTCCCATGGTAACCTGCAGGCTGCATATTTGACACAGTCACCCACACAGGCATAATGACGCATAGACCATTTTCCCAAATAATGTTTTTCGGACGCCAAACCCCGTAAAACGTAAAGAACTGTTTCATCCTTTTACGTAACTTTCCTTTATACTTCGTATAGCCAAGTAAAGTAACAACAGTGACGCCGACTTACTGTCTTATATTCTCCAAAACTGCGGTAGTTTCATCCGCTATCCATATTCTGCAACTTTTGGTTCGTCATTTTCAATCTATGAACGTTCTCATCAGGCCCTGAGAGAGAACTAGCTCGACGGAAAACATGCGTGACGAACTAAAAAGAGCAGAAGCCATGTATCGCGCGATTCATCCGTAATCATTTCGATCGTTGCGGTTCGTTCGGTTTCGTATCAGTTACACCGCTGCCTTTTTCACTGTTTCATGAAAAGAGACGCCCCTTCTTTTTTTTCTAACGACGTTCCCGTTTTTAATTCGGATCTTTTAGATGAAATTTATGGTTTGATGCGTATCAATCTAAATGGGATTGGTGCTGGCCGAGGCCTCTGGAGGGAGGCGAATTGAGAACTGTTGCCAATACCATCGCCCTCGTTCCCATCACTCTTTCGCCCTTTGTTAGCGAGAAGGGCGGAAAAAAAAGTATTGTTTCCTCTGGTTTTTGTGTGGCTGTCGGCGTTTTCTGCGCTGTGTCAAAAATAAATCTCTTAGGGCCATTTTCCCCTCGGTTCGCGCTTTTCCAATTTTCGAAAATTGAAAACGGCTCCAGCGTTCTGTTGATCAAACTCAAAATGGTCTTGGCGCGAAACGAACGGCCTAAACGTAAACAGTCGTGAGGATGGCCATATATTGTCCGTTTAAAGCCAAAATGTACGAAACGTCGCTTCCCCCCAGTGATTTTTCATCTAGGGATTCTGAATTTGATGTTTATGTTCGGGAATAAATAAAACGAAACTCCCGGAACTCGAGAATTTAAAGTGGACTGTATTTATTTACATTTGGATTACTCTTTCCAACAAAACGTTGTGGCACTGACGTACTGGGTTGTCCACGGTACACATAGTTCCACATACCACGAATGATCGCAATTTCGTGAACCGGTCGAGGATTCCGCCGACCGAACGCGAACTCCGATACACGATTGACTCAAAACACGACGGTAAATTACGAACTAAACGGTTGAGACGGCGTATCGGTGTATCATGAAATAACCGACATTTCAAACAATAATAAAGCGGTGGTAAAAAGAGGCGGAATATGGCCGCGCACAGCGCGAGCGGGTGATTCGTAATAATGTGTTCTTAATAATATAAGTGCTGGCGTCGCCTCGTGATCCCGAACATCCTAGATCCGCGGAAAAATGGGCAAATTCAGCATGCGGTAAATAGAAGTCGCGGTTAACAGTAAAAGAAAGGAAAACAACAACGAACTCCACGAACCGCAAATTTCAAATACTTGTGTTCGAACACCACTTTTATTTACTCAATTTTTATTTAATTCTTTTCTTTATTCGTTGAATAATTTGTGGATACTCCTCTGCGTGTTGGAATCTATTGTTTGTAGAAAGTCCTTATTTTTAAGGCTTCGAGCAAGAAAACGTGATTGGCTGTTCCTCATTGACATTCTTGACTTTTAGCAGCTAAAGAGCGTTTCTTAACATATTGCCGAAGTAATTTCCAACACACGGTCATAGTGTGATACCTACCTGATATGCAGTTTATTTACGCCTCACTCAACGTCTATCTCCTGTTCAACTGAAGGCTTTCGATGACGATTCTGGAGGTCGCCAGACGCGCGCCAATCGATATTCGGCTCAAACTCTGAATTGTCGAAGCGTTGGATTGGCAGCGAATAGCGCTGATTGCCCCTTTAAGACTGACATGTGTCGTAGGGCGTCTGCGGTGTCAATCAGAGTGGAGGGTCCTCATCTTCATACGGGCACAAGTTGCACGCGTGAGCGGCTCAAATCTGAGCGATCTATTCTCAGCGGCGGTCTAATTGTCGCATTACCGTTGTATTCATTGCAAAATTTACTAGCAGAACAATCGAACGCTATTCATCACGCAACTTTCCTTCAAACAAAAACGCGTTGAACTGTGACAAACTGCGCTACAGAAAGAAGTGTTTTACGTTGTTTTTTTTCAAAAACGGTATCGACGCTGTTTTTTCAACGATTGGTATCAAGCTGGTTCTTTTTTGTTATGTTCGCTATTTTTTGTAGACACCAAAATAAGGTTATGGACGATTTCGGCCGACGGAAAGGGGGGGGGGACGAAAACGTACCAAAAACTAAGGTTTTTCGCGTTTTTCTCGAAAACGGCTCTAACGGCTCTAACGATTTTGATTAAACTTTCAAATTATCTTCTACTAATCAATACCTAACTTTTTCTATCCATACATATCTCCATGAAAATACGGTGAACGGAGATATAGGCCCATGAAGCAAAAATAGGTTTTTTACGCTTTTGGCAAAACGACTTCAGCGATTTTCACCAAACTCACAGGATGTTTTCAAATAGTTATTACCTACATATTCTTTTCAATAAATGTTCCTGTGACGGTCCATTGAACAGAGATAAAAATCAAAATGTGTCAAAAATAACGTTTTTGCTAACATTTCCGTGAAATCCAGGGTAACTTTTTCACCAGATGTGATAAATCTTAATGGAGTGTCTTTTAGCCACCCATACCAACATTTCGTTCTTCCTAATTATTTCTGTATATATATGTTGAACGGAGATATAAGCCATGTTAACTCAGAAAAGGAGATTTGTCGAATATTAATTTATCGGTATTCCAATTTTCTCAAAAATGGCTCTAACGATTTCGATCAAACTTTCGGAGTACTCTCAGCTAACTAGTCCCTACATTTTGTTCTCCATAAATGTTCCTGTAAAAATGCGTTGAACGAAGATATAGCGCCCGCATATGTAGGTGGTGTTCGAACTTAAAGGGGTGGCGGAAAGTAGTGTGTTGCTACGCACCAGATATTTAAATAGTCAATGCCTGTGGGCCAAACTTATTTTGTTGTTCGATGATCTGCTTATTCAATGAAATACTCCTAATAGTAATGAACCATTTAGGAGCAACCAAATATATTCTAGAACCCAATCTAGCGTCGTTTCTAGCTAATTGTAAGTTTTCCCAGCGGTTTCCTCATGATTCCAGAGCATTAAGTCACGATCTTGGAACGCAACCGCAATCCTATTAATTGGTGAAGGTGACATGGGCAATCAAATAAAAAATTCAGTATCAGGTCTGCAGCCACTCAAGTTCACTATTACAGGTATTTTATTTAGCCACCCAAGTCCTAAAAAAACGACTTTTTCTTGAATTGGGGAGCTAATTGAAGGAAAATGAGTTTTGTTGAGCGCACGAGTGGGAGAGCTTAAAACAGAGAAATAAATAGATGTGGGTGTATCAGTTTGAGTGCGAGTATATAAACGCGAACGAGGGGCTCTCAATACTCGTGAACACTATGCGGGGAGAGAGAGAGAGAGAGAGAGAGAGAGAGAGATGTGAGTAGCTTGAGACTTGAGGGACGAATGAGTTGGGAGAACTGGGAAACGACTGTATCCCGAGAACTGTTAGGCGATTGTGTATTTGGAGAAACGGGAGACGACTGACTTTTGCGAGAACTCATAGGTGAATGAGTTTGGGAGAAGCTGTCTGTTGTTAAGAGGAAAGTAAATTGAGGAGAGGGGAAAGGAAATTTGGGAAAGTCCAGAAGAAGTAGGAAATTCGTCGTGAATCAGAAATAATTGAAGAGGTGGATTTTCCATAGGTAACAAAACTTTCGCTCAAAAAGGCTTGAGAGCAAAGGTGTTTGGGAAACAAGGCTTGGGGGCGAAGGTGTGTGGGGAAACAAGGCTTGAGAATGAAGGTGTGTGGGTAAACAAGGCTCGGGGACAAAGGTGTTCGGGGAAACAATGACTTTCCGTTAATGTGGACATTTTGGATGTCAAAGGCCCAGCTAATTCGGCCTGCCAGACACAAATATTTTAAAATTGTTTGCTCTGAAACTGAAGTCTTTTTTACCAATTTACATCCACATATACTTCGTCACTATTATTTTTGCTCGACTGTGCACAACGTTTTTTTTTCATACGAAGGAACGACATGCGATACTGTACTGTGTTGTGGGTCACAGGGACGTTGCACCCTTCGTCAGAGCATTTGACAAATAATTTTAAAATTACCGTAGGATGAGGAAAGTTGTGTAACGCTTCGCATCTCACTTTTTCACCCACAGGCCACTATGTGCCGAGTGGGTTGAGCGTTTTCCAGTTTATTTTTTACGTTTATATTAGTTTATTTGTGCAATCCCGTGAGAAGTTCAGTATTAATTGTTCTATTATTTTTTGTTTTCTTTTTTGTTTCAGTATCATAAATTTTGTTCGTGATAAGTTAAATTTTGATTGCATCTTTTATTTCACGTCCGATTGATCTGCTTTTGTGCGTGTTTCCTATCGATTGATCTATTTTTTAAATTTCGTGGTCGTAGGTTCTTCCCCTCTTGACTTTTACAAATTGAAATATTACATAATTCGGCGAAAATGTTTGAATAATCTCGAATCAAAATCAACAAAGTACGACAAAACTCCAATAATAGGGAGAGTTAATAAAAAGAATTGTACACACAAACGTATTCCTTATTTTTCACGCGCTAATGGGAAACGAACTTGAAATATAGTTTTTCGTGCATTCACGAGCACCAAATATTCGCTGTGCGAGGATTTCCGTCGCTATATTGAATTAAGACTGACTATGAGATAGTAGAGTGATGGATGAACCACCGAACATGAGTCGAAGGCATCTGTTCTCATTCGAGGGTTTGAAATTCACAAACGGGGAGTGGAACGCCTCTGGGAAAGCATTGATTTACTTCTCATCCCCATTTCGCTCGGTCGTAGTATATCATGCTGCCTATGATTCGCACATGTACAGTTCATGTGGCGTTTCCCTTCTGGAAGTTACCGTACTGAAAGATTAGTAATAATTTGTAGGATAGGCCTTCAAAAATAAACGCTCGTGTAAAATATATTTAATTCATCCTGTTTTCATAAAGGTAAATTGCCTTGTGCTCTTTGTGTAGATGCTGGTACGACAAAAGTTCGAGTAGAATAATGTGGGCACTAGACCTGTTTTGTGAGAAGTGAAACTGTGGATTTTACCCGAAATCAAAGACTAGTTCGGCAGGCTGCATTAGCTGGTTTCTTTTTACCTCCGAACGTCCGCGTTTGACCCTGAGTCATGGTTTCCCCGAGCGCCGACCCCTTTTGTTTGTACCTGTGGGAAGTCCCGTTCCTCAGTTATATCCCATTGACAACGGATTTCCCTACTTTCCTGGACGTTCCAAAAACTATCCTTTTCCTGCCCCGCTTTTTATATTTCCCTCCTCAATAGACAGCTCCTTCCAATTCAGTGATCCATCAGTATTCACAATCGACAGTCGTCTCCCAGTTCTCCCAACTCACTCTCTCACCAGCTACTCACAACTCTCTCCCTCCACTAGTGTTCCACAACCAGTTCACGTGTATTGAGAGTCCCCTTGTTCGCGTTTATATACTCGCACTCAAGTGATATCGCTATTCCTGCAAGTGTAATACAGTCCTCACTCACGCTCACCGCGTCCATTTATTTCTCAGTTTGAAGCTCCCTCATTCATGCGCCCCACAGACTTCCCGAACTCTTGCTTTTTCCAGCAACCCAAATTGAGTTCTGTTCAGCCTTTCTTTCAACTGGTGATAATTTCTTTGTCTGCCATTATTTTGTTCAAAGCTCCCTAATTGCCGAAGGAGGGCACATGTATTGTTTTCCCGAAAGCGTTTTCATCATCCAGCGGATCTGTCTCCCTCGAACTGATCCGCTTTGCCATGAAATCAAACTCCCGTCACAGTCACTCCGTTCTCAAATTTATGTTCGTTCGTTATAGTTCAGCATTCGAAAATAACCGTAGTGTGTCGTGTGCGATTTAGAACGTGTGCTCTCTCCTTCCTATCTCGTGTGGATCGTCTGGTAGCAAACCCGGCCGACTCCTCGATTTGTCTTTCATCTGAGTCCTAAGATATACGATCCATCCGGCGTTACTAATAAACCAGGTCAAACCCCTGCTGAACATGCGTTTAAAAATCGCAATGTGCAGTAAAAACGGACAAATCTCGTTTTGGTGGGATTTAAAACCACACCCGCGAGAGCGCGATGTCCAATAAAATATCTCAGCGCTATTTCATGGACTGAAGACCACTGATTACACCGGATTATAGTTCTTAAATGCATGGCTGACGGCTGCGGTGGTCAAAATACAAATACTACCATTATGTTCATGCCACAGTATTGGTTAACCATCACGTTTCTAAAAACCTGGAAAATATCGAGGATCGTAAATAGGAAAGAAGTTTAAAATAAATCGAGACACTCGTTGAGCCCTCAGAGTTGAAAGTGGAACAGTGTTCGAGCCAGGAAGAGACCACGCTGATTATGGTTGGATCAAGACCAGTAATGTTTTCCTCTTAGACTGAACACTTATTTCAGCAGAATCACAGTTATTAGATGCGTGGCTGACGGCTGTGCTGGTTAAAATAAAAATACCACAGTATTGGTTGCCCAAGCACGCCCCTAAAAACACGGAAAAGATCCTCAGAATGGCCAGAAGAACCCCAGGACGAAATTTGTGAGCCCATTGAAGAGGTCTGGCCTTAGAGCTACGCTTGCGTATGCGGGCTTACTCTTGAATGCATGTTGAACCAAGATTGTGAGTTTTTTATTTCAATATCGAATCGCGCGGGTGCATCGATATTTAAATAAATTCCGTTGAACCACAGGTTTTCATCCTCATCGAAGTAAATATTTTTAGTATTTTCGTCCAACGTGACCCGAACTATACGCTTTAGGTGTCGCTGCTTCATGGATGTAATCGCATTTTTAATCGACGTTACCCAACTCGGCGTGTTTACTTACGTGCTGGTATTCGGGCGGTAAACCGTACATTTCGGGTTCATCACTTCGCTGTATACTTTTAACGTTTAAAACCGTTGTTTTTGAATCATGAAGAGATGCTTCGGAAGGCCAGAAAAACTTTAATTTTCATCGTGCCCAGAATTCGAAGTCCGGTTTTCGATTTATAAGTTTCTGGGGGTTCTTCTTGGAAAATCCAAAACGGACACAAGCTTCGATTGCTTTTACTGTACGAGAGAAATCGAAAACAAATGTTTCGAATCCGGGATCAACAATAAATAACAATTGAAAATACACATGCAAAAAAAAACCCCTGCAAATTATTACACAACGGTTTATTATTCGGATAAATAGCTTGACCTAGCATTAATGCTCCGAGACCCATCCCGTTCGATTCAGCATCGAAAAATATCAAAATGAAACCCTAAAAAAGGTCGAAAAGAACTGAATCGTAATATTCAAATAAACAAAAAAAAAAAACGAAAGTATCTAGAAAAAACTGAATTTTAATATGAAAACATGCACGCTAAATACTAATATCAAAATGTAACCAAAAATTTATGAAAAAAAAAACAAAATGAGAATGAAACGAAAGAATCTAAAAAAATTGAATCGTATTAAAACCAAAAAAATGAAATGCACGAACCATTGAATAAATAAACCAAAAATAAGCGAATAATGAAAAGTTCAATCGAAGATAACAGATATGTTGCTAACGGAAATAGTTGAGACAGAGCAAAACAGTAATTTATGGAGGTGAAGACGAGAACAAGGCAATCGGACGATAAAGAGACAAACCGTAGTGCCAAAGGTTATATACGAAACAGGAGCGCTTCCTAGAGGAAGCAAAAAAAAACAAAAAAAAACGGCGCCCGCCCGTAAATGTCTGATGATTTTGCCCCGTCGGGTCGGGGAAATTGGGCGAACCCATTGCGAGTCGAGTCGAAAGGGGAGGTGAGTGGGGGCGGCGTTGCCAGTCAGCAGGCGAGCGGTTTCGTTCAGACGGGCGGGAGGGAGGGAGTACTAACGACGAAACGTTGACTTCCGCTGTAGTTCCCGCGTTGTACTGCCTTTCGTTAATTTTTTTAACCGTTTTTTGCCCATAACAATCATGGGCTTCGTCCGATCGGATTGCCAAGATGGCGGGCACAACTAGATACCAAATTGGATTTTTGTGCGAAAGAACGAGTTTTTTGGACCACCTTGAAGGCACAAAACGGCCTGGACGGCGGACTGACATTGCAAATTTGGAATCTCCATGTCTTGAAACGTAAAGTATCAAATTTTGAGGGGGGGTTGTAAACAATTTTTCGTGACCGAAAACATAGTTTATTATCATTCTAAATAATAAAGCAAAACGCGAATAAACTTTGGTGAGAGTCTCTGGCCAGCCTGGATGGCACCGTGGCTATCGCCCAACTGAACACTGTTGCCCCCCTTCGGTGAACCTCGCATCTTGATCCCACCACACGATCATCTTTTCATCCAATTCATCACAGTCCAGCAGGTTGATAGTTATGAATAAGGTTTAAAGATGAGTGCACATCTTTACATATAATACTCGTAGAGCGCATAAAATAAATTTTTAGTTCATTTGTAATCCCGACCACTCTACATTTACATCAAATTCAGCGAAATTTCAGGTATTTTTTCCCGCAAAGCCTGCCACCACCAAAACGAATGTCACAAACGGCCAAATCCTATATGAAAATGCGAAATTTAAACTATGGAAGGAAATTAATATAATCACCAGAAAACAATCTATTAAGTTAAATATAACGCTCAGGGTCCTTTGAATGCAACGTTATCTCATAATTCCCTCGATGAGTGACTGACAGGCAGAGAGTTGTTAACTTACAGATTGGATGATCGATAGAGAATGAGATCATAATCTTCAACGAGCCGGCCCTGCAAATTTCGCTCGATAATACCTCATATTAATTTGTCCCAAACCTGCTACGATCTTGATTATAGTTTGGTACGCAAGAGGAGGTAAATTGAACTAAACGACTCTTCTCTATTGAATATTGTGAGGCACGTTCCCGCGAGGGAGGAAAAACGCAATGCGTGCAACCTCTTGACGAATTACTCAAACTAAATGTGCCCTACATAGGACGAGTTAAATGACCACTGGTGACCATAAATCGGAACGGACTCGTTTGTCGTGCACGAAACGCTTCACTCGGAAAAAATTGTTCGCAACCCCGATTGAAACTGGGTAAAAAGGAAGGCGGACCAATACTCAACCGGGCTAATGAAGGTCAGAAACGTGACTGGTCGTTGCTGCCTTACGATTCAAACACCTCGAAGGTGTTGCCTGCAAATAGCTGTTGTTCAGCTTCAACCTTGAGAACGGGCAACAGGTCAGAGTGACATCGTTCCATGTAAACTGAGTGTCAATCATTGTACAGGTAGTTGAGGAAAGCTATGTGCTACGTCGCTAGACATATTTTTATACCAAGTCTGTCTTGTGAGAAGAATAGTGCGCTGTGCAACGGGATATCACGCTGCTCTCATTTCACTGACGGACGTTTGATTGTGAAAATTTTAATTAAGCACTGACGAGACGAGAGCGAAAGCAATAATATTTTCACTGTTTAGAAATTAGTTGTACAATCTCCTTGATTACTTTTTAACTGCCACACTAAGAAACGTATTACCGAGGAAAGTAATAAGTAGGAGAAATGACTCTGGCCTGAATAAACGAGCGTTACGCTGACGATTCTATTCTGTTCAATTCTGTTTCAATCTCTAAAATTCCATTGTGTTCTATTTTTGTTGACAGTTTAATAAGAAGAGAGACTCGTCCTGAGCCATCCATCAGATGTCAAGTGGTGTCCGGGTGGGAAAGGCCCCCGGCCCACGACCATCGCTCCAACGCCCGAATAAGGATCGACGCTAAAGTTCTCGTTTTCGTCGAAACGACGTATTCTCATCTTGGAAGAGACATCGCCGAATTGCTAGTCCACAATAGAATTAAGTGAGAAAATCAGTTAATGAGCTTGTTATATTCGGTAGGCTGAAGCTTTCTCCAACTTGAGCAGTTGCTCCTTGACACTCAAATTAGGTTGCCTCCGGATCCTCAACAGATTATATCCCCCTTTCTGAAACTTCCGCTCAAAATGTCGGCGCGTTTCGAGAGCCTCTTACGTTCCAATAACTTCATCGATTTTTCGTTCTGTTTGAGTCTGTTGAACTGCGGTATGTCAGAGTTCATTGTTCTTAATCTTCAATGTGTAACGAGCGGGTTGTGCTAAACAAAGACAAGCTTTTCGGTGTATTACTCCCGATATTCAGGGAGCCCTTCGTTTCGCCGCAATAACCGCCCCTTGCTGATTCTGGCCCGTGTATCCCGCCACAAGCCTGTGTGTTGTCGGCGCCTAGTTTTCATTTAACTCTATCGTCAGAATTAACCTCCTCATTTGCAGCTTCCCTTTATGTTGCCAGTTTTATTATAATCAATGACAGGAATGAAGAGAGAGGTTGTTTAATTTATAAACCACCGCGAAGCCTGTTTGTTCAAATTAAACGTCGCAAAGTTCAAAAATAAAGGAAAATAACCCACTCAACCGCGCATTGTTTTTCAACAAGAGATGAAACGGGTTGAAAAGTACAGAAATTGGCTTTTGAGCTCTTTTAGGTAATTGGGCGTGAACGTACTTCTGTATTCGTGCAATTTTCGCCCAGAAGTTGTAAGGTTAGGACTACGGTTGTGTGATCGCCCTGCAGATCCTCCAGGTTCGTTAGACTGTACAGCAGCTGGCTTGAGCGATAGGGCGTGTTTCCTGTTTCTTACGAATTAAACGAAGAGAGCTGCCGAAAGCATTTAATTGATTGATTGTTAGTTGTGTCCCATCATTCCCTATCTTTTCTTTTTCACTTCATTCAAACTTGTGACATGAAATCGGACTGAAGCAGTTTCAGGGTTTGGATTTCAAAAATCCATGAACCATCCTAGCTACTGGGAACAAACCTGGCCAAAAACGAAGGCCACAGAAGGGCGGTTTCTGAAATAAGGTTATGCCGGACTATCTCTTCTCTCTCTTTTTGTCCTGGCACATGTTTCTGTTATTTTTATTCTTTTGGCATGCTGTAGGTAGGAGAGGATAATTAGTTTTTAATTCCAGTTCGTTTTTCCATCATTTTTTTGTTTGTTTATACATGAAGCTTCATTTCTTTTTAATACACATTCCCTCTGAATGTGTATTAACTTTTTTTTTGCTTTTTCTTTCCCTAAATTCATTGGTTCATCCCCAGTAAGAATTAATTTTATTATTTTCCTTTTTTCCTCAATTTTTCCTCCCTCGTCACAACCTGAGGAAGTAGGTTTTTACATTTACGAATGAGATGTATTTTTTGGTTCACATTCTAAACCCACTAGCTACATATGATATAACAAAAAAGAAGTAATTCCTAGTCCTCATTAATTATCATGCAATTATATTATTACGGGAGCTAATTAGAAACAGGGTATTATTTTCAAATAATCATTCATACTTTCACGTTAAAGGATATCCAATTTCCCCAATTATGGTACTTAGTATCGTTTATTGAATTCAAGAGGGAGTACATTCTTCGTTAATCACAATCACTCCGCATTCTTTAAAGTATTCTTTATTTGGCGTTTTCCACAGTGTAAGTTTATTTGTAGTTTTGTGCACTCACGCTTTGAACTGCGAGAAATGAAGCTCAACCCCAGAAGTTCGTGCCCATGTGAAAAGTTTCGAAGATGAACTTGATAGATTAAATATTAATGAAATGAGCCGAGAAGCTCAGACCTGTTTCATTATAGAAATGACTGCTAATGGACCCTCTCGAGAGGGTCATATCAGTCGTGTGTGATGGAGGTTGTGGTTTTACTGTCATGCGCAAGCATAGCCAGTCGCTCGGCATCCACCGGAACCAGGCCTGTGGAGGTATGCCAGGTTGTCATTTAGCCCATCTCGTAGTGGAGCGCTGTTGCCTGTGTGCTACTGCACGAAAGTATGACCCCGGAGAAACCTGTAACATCTGGGAGGAGTGCTTAATCTGGTTTCCCACCTGATCTAACTATTTACATGGGTGGTAGGTTTCAAAAGGGCAGATCAACCGTGGCATGTTGATATGTTTGGCTGTCGGAACTGATACGTGTCACATCCCTTTGACGAGGATTCCCATCTCTCCTGTTATTTATCTAAGGCAGAAACGTTTGTTCAAGAGAGAGGTCTGTACAGAATTTGGCTCAGAGCCAGGGAAGCTTCCTTTCAACTCTCCCCTTGTCCATCAGCCAGGGATCACTTGAAGTGCTTTAGTGGATGCAGCCTTATAGACCTTGGTGATCCAGGGAGGCTCAGCTCTCTGAGATTAGGCGAGTACTCTCTTTTGATTGACTGTGTGTTTGCTTCGCCAGACAATGGAGGAGTAGCTAATCACACACGGGTGAATGACCTTGTACATGAGAATTGTGTGATGGTGGCACACTCTCCAAGTTACCTTTCTGATTCTTTAAGGGACTGGAGGTGTTGGATGAACTGCCACTTCACACCTATATTGACTCCCAAGTATTTGACCTTCTTAAGGAGCCTGTGGTTGCAGGTCATCCATGTCATCCGTTCTTCATGTTTTTTTTCCTCAGTCACCTGTACTTAGTCGTGCTCACACCAATGAGAAACGGTTGGGAGCGCAAGATGGATTTTACACAGAATTTATTGGGTCTACTGTGCAAGGTTCAGCACAGTTAGATCGTCCACATAGGCGTATGGCTCCTGACAATCCTCATGGTAGCAGTACACTCTCGCCGAGGCGCCTCGCCGGGATGTTCGGCAAGGCTTTATCCGACGAGGACCCACGAGATTGTACAGCGAGGGTACAAAGTACACTCTCGCCCAGGAGGCTCGTGCCTAGTTCGCTGCCGGTGCATGTTGGTGGTGTTGTCCGGTTGGTGATTGTTGAAATGGAGGAGACTCTTGATGTGGAAGTAGCAGCTGCTGCATTATTGGCATCATGTAGTTTTCGTTTGTCCTTATGATGTTCGTGTGTAGGATCCCATAGAACAACCTCTGCATGATAAGCTTCGAGAAACTGAAGCGTGGTTTCGTTTGTCCACTCCATTTCCACTATACAAAATCACAAAACAATGAACTACAACAACAGCGTGGAGAAGCGACTGTGAGTCCGAGTGCAGACGAGAGTGTATAGGGGTGTCTCGCGCTCGGGGTCACTTGGGCCCTTTGACTCGTGCCAAAAACCGCTCCCAGACCGAGCGCAGGCGAGGCCGATACATGGCAGAGCGAGACATGACGAGCACACCGTGTACACTCTTGCCCTCGCCTGCTCTCGTCTTGTCTTGGCGAGAGTGTACTGGTACCATGAGGAGATATTCGAAGAATGCGTGACCTGATACAAGCCTACATTCGATCGTAGCAGTCACCTAGGTAGATTGCCTGGTACATGAAGATAGTTCTACGGTAATACACTTCCCCTAGTGGCCATCCTGCACCTGCATCTTCGCACGCTCGCACCACTGGGTGATAGTTTGGAGCACATCGTGGGTTTTTGCCTCGATTTGACGGATCGACTCTGCACAGACCCGCACAGTCAGATCCATCTCCATGAGTCTCCTGAGAAGACTTTCAAAGGAGACGTTCCTAAGTGCTGGTCGGTGATGTAAGCTCTGCGAGCACCCCTTCTCAATCGCCCGGACGGAGACAAGCCTACATTCGATCGTAGCAGTTCTCACTAGGAAGTATAGGTTACGAGGAATTCCGCTACCTTTACGCTCGCGGAGCGCTGACCACCAAACGCTGTGGAACGTTCCACTGATGCCAATAAGAACTGCTACCACGCAGAGTTCAGAAACACGACGTATAGAAAAGCCCTCCGTGTGAATAAGTGATTTTAGTGCAATTTTGTCATAATTCTCACTCATCGTATAAAAATACATCGAAGTGTAGTACGGTAAGCTGGCTGTACGATGGGAGTTAAATATTGTTCATAAGAGATTCAGGTATGGCTACATTTGATTCACTTCATTGTTTCTCATTGCGTTTCAATTGTCTCAGGTACAAAGTCGAAGTTGCCAGCAAATCGTTACCTGTTTTAACTAATTTGGACAAAGGAAAATATGGCGTCATCGTGTTCGAAAACCTCCAGAAGTACCTGCACATGGATAAATGGAATCGAGAGCTGTTGGACAAATATTGTCGCGAATATGCGGTCGGCATCATCGGGTTCCTTTTGGGAACGGAGGAAAAGCTGGTCGGCGCCCAGTTGAGAGGCCTTCCGCTCTTCATCCACACGAACCTTAAACTTAAGGTTGGTGCGCGAGTTAACTAAATTAAATAAATTAAATATCAAGGCGTTCATAAGAACTACACGCAAAACTGCTTTTAGGTCATGCTGTATCGTAATAGGCAGGTCTCATAAATTTATTTACGTCACTTTGTTCTCTTTGCGTCTCTCTCCTCGCTGACAATAATTTAATTAACTCCCTAGAACGCCGCGTTAAACGGAGGATCTCCCGTCCTCCGACTGACAAGAGCTGGAGAGACTGTATGGGGACCGCTGCCAGGAGAAGATTGGACGGTTTTTACTGCCAATCATTCGACGTACGAACCTCTCGCTTGGGCCAATAACAACTCTCACGATTGGAGCGACCCTCAAGAGCGCGACGACACTTCACCTCTCTCCACTGTAATTCAGGTATTGCCGCCTCAATTCTTGTGCGCTTATGAAATTTGGCGTAATTTATTCTTGATGTTTGAAACAATAGAAATATTTGGTTTTGCGTCGTATTGAGTCGTTGTAGAGTTGTAAAGTGGGGCAGGGAAAGGTTAATTAAGTTGAATGTTGTTATTCAATTAATGGCAATGTTATTAATGTAAATTTTGGAAAAGGGTTTGTCAACACTAGACGTTGAGTTATGGATCGTGGGTTGCAGTACGAGGCTAACCGTCAGTTTCAAGTATTCTGTCTCGTCTGTATATTACCTTCATAAGAACGTCTTTGCCTCCTCAAAGGTTCACAAATAGTCCACTTTCTTGTTGACGTCCTTCCCCTCGTGAGCTACAATCGATGTAGTTGACGGTGCATGGTGTCGCACTTTATCGCCGGAATCACAGCCAGCGACTCTTATTTGGGCGTCCTCAGATGATCTGCAGGCTGAATATTTGAGTCGAAGAAGACACCTGCTCGCCACCATTAACGCATTTTCGGCGCAGGTCGAATTATTTGGGTCTAGAGCTCGGAACTTCCACACTTGCTGATAGTGGGAAGCCTTTGTTTTGGGCCTTCCCCGAACATCGAGTTCTCTGGTATTTCTCGCACCTGATGCCCTTTGTTCGTAGGTGCTAGGAAGTCCAGCCTGCCTCTTAGCTACTCCGAAGCAATTGGTTTTCCCCTTTTCCGGACTTTTTGATATATCCTCTTCCCCCTTCACACCCCTTAGTTTATTCCCTCCCTGCAACGCACAACTCTTCCAAGACTCACTCTTCTCTCAGTTCTTTCTCTCTCTCCCTCCTTCTCACCCACCACTTAGTTCCTCACCAGTTCACGTGTATTCAGAGCCCCCTTGTTCGCGTTTAATTACTCACACTCAAACTAATATCGCTATTCTGTCACAATGTAATACAGTCCTCATTCACGCCCACCATTTTCATTTATTTCTCAATACAAGCTCCCCTGTTCATGCTCCCAACAATCGGCAATTGAAGCGGTCAAAACACCGAACACTTTTCTCGAAATTTGCTGTAAACGATTTTGATTAAATTTGTGGTATTGACAATTCCAAATGGTACTACTCCTGCTGAACGTGTATCACAGCGTTAATTACCGCTCACTCAGCATCCATCGAACCCAGACCTGTGTAAGTACTACAGCTACCAGTTGGTCAAAGTGGTGTTCTGAGATTTCCCCCTCAGGCATATTGATTTTAGCCCCTTTTGGTTTTGAAGGTTGAGGGGAGATCCCCACACAGTCTACAGCTGCCAGTCTTGCCAACCACCAGGACTGCTGCTGCTCAGTGTCATATCTTGGCCACTGGACTCCCGCTTTCAGCGACCTTTGGGATCATTCAAACCCAGCCCCCTCCCCCCTCTTATTCCAACGCTTCTGCTCTTCCAATGGCTCGTGGGTGTTTGTGAGTTACCCCCAGAACGTTTTCGCTCACTATGAGTGTGTTGAGTCAATGTGTTTAGGAAGCTTTCCATTCACCCTGGAGAACCCATGTATGTTTCCTTAGTAGAATGACTGTTGCTTAATAGTTATCAGAGTTGTATCAGTCGAGAGTCATGGAGATAGCGGTTTCGCTAGCATGGGAATCAATCAATGGGAGGTCGTGCAAGTATTATTTGGAAATCCTCTAAAAATTAGGTAAATGTTTGTCATAAATCACGCCTACTTTTTATCCTATCCCTTAGCGGCTTTATAGTTATACTTGTGGTGGGGAGCTCCCCACTCGTTGAACTAAGGTCTGTTTCCTCCTCTGCATAAGAGCATGGGCACTCGCTCAACATCCACCAAACACAGACCTGTGGAGGTATGGTAGGGACGTCCTATGAGCCGAAGTTGCTCCAAGGTGTGTCCTGGAAGTTTCCCCCTCAGGCCTTTCCATGGTCTGGTAACATTCAAGGGGAGGCCCCCACCGGGACTGGGACTCATGACGGATAATTCGGGTGCTGCACAGTGTCAACCCTTGGCCACTAGTGATGTGGTGCATGGAACCCACTATATACACTATCAGCTTCCCAGGGAACGCTCTAACCCAGTTTTTCCCCTCTTCATTCCAAAAGCCTCGCCTTTAGTACTTGTGAGCTAAACTGAGAACTTAGTCGCGCTCGTTTAGTGTATATGAGTCAACGTTTTCTACAACTCACAATCGATGCAGTGTTGTGACTGGGATGTAAGTTATGTAGGCGTCGCTTACAGAACGCCTTTTACTGCCAAGCAGAGGGTACGGCAGCAGAATTCTGTCTCCCAACGTGCGATGTGTGTGTACCACTTCAATGAAGGGTGTTCCGCAGCGAACGCGAAAATAAGTGTACGTTATCATGTCCAGGTTGACCACGCCTTCCCTATATGTCCGCTACATGGGGCACGCAGGGAATTTAATAGAGGAATTCTCGAACCCTAACAATCCGCTAAATCCACTGTGATGGAAAGAGAAATAAATGGTCATGTTTACGTTCACGTGAAATGCTAGCTGCTTTTTACTAGTTAAAACCTGCTCCATATTGTAATTAAAAGCGGAAACTTGAATTGATGGCATTTGGATCCCAAATATTCACGTTGTTGTTCCTGCTGCGTGGACAAATGACCTCTCTCCATCCCTTTTACTTTCTAATATAAAAAAAACTTCCTAACCTCCGTTGAACGTTCACCTCTCTGAAACATTTTTTTACGCTTTCGGGAATTGATACGAGCTTTTATGTAGTGGGTGGGTCGCTTGTTCCGTCACAGAGCGCGCACTCTTATTTCACGCTCATTCCCTGCCCCGCGAACCGTTGGATTCTGCGGTCGACTCTGACGAGCCGGGCAAAGGTGGAAAGGTAGGGTTTTGGACGCCTCAGGAATTTGAGCTCCGATATTCGGCCGGCAACTCCCGCGCTGCGATAGCCTTGTGCAACATCGTATTACTCCGCCGAATTCAATGAAATTCGTCTGGGCTGAGGTTGACCGATCCTTTTCCATGTCGTTCTGCAGCTCTCCTAGCTCGGTTTCTTGCGTACAATTTTACTTTCGTTAGCCCGCGATGCAAGAAGTTTTAAGGTTCTCAAATTCATAAAACACCATTTGAGAGGTGCCTTATCTTTATATATATATATGTAGCATTCTGACTGTCCCACAAAGGGGGGGGGGCTGCCACCCATTCAGGTCCTTAGGCTGCTCAAGGTGCAGCCATATAGAATGGGTACCACGAGGCTTCTGGCTGCAGCCAGCAGCGTGGAGCCTTTAGGGGGTGGCGCTGTCGGTCGTGAAGCCAATGGGTTTGGCCTCGTGGCGTCTGTGGTTCCGCTGGAAATCCCCCAGAGAGCTGTCTGGTGCTGGCTAGAGAGGGGTTTAGGCCACAAGGCTAGGTACCCTCTTCAAAGCTTAGGCTTATGCCCGGCATAAATACAAATGTCCCACAATGGGGATATGCACCGCGGCTAAACGATCTATTGTGCCAGTCCTAATGCCTTACAGGTCAATGTCTAGCCTCCTAAGGAAAGCCAGGTAAGTCCTGCAAGAGTTTTCATTGATATCCACCCTGGGAGAAGTGGTACCACAGACCAGAAGTCGCTCTCTCTCAAGTCCCCTGCACTGGGGTGGGATATGGTAGGGAGTCTCCTCATCCGTGGCACACCACCTACATCGAGGGGTGTCGACTATACCCATAACATACATGTGTTTGTTCATTTTGCAGTGCCCAGTGATCCTAACAATCTGCCTTACGTCCTTCCTCTCCACCCATCTCATCGTTTGCTCTGAGATAAAGCGTTTGGAGTGCCTTACTCCTGCAGCATTCCAAACTGTCTGATGCAGTCCTCTTCTGACTAGTGACGGAGAAATCCCACAATGGGGCGGTGGCCCAATAGGTACTGTAGACGAACCGCGTCCGCTGGATGGTCCGGCCTCTCATTTCCAATGATCCCCTTATGACCAGAAATCCAATACACATTAACATTCGCGTTTGCTAAGGAGTTAAGCCACATCCTGCACTCTCACGCCAATTTTGACGTTGTGCAGTAGTTCATGACCGCCTTGCAAGACGCTTGACTGTCAGTCAATATGTTTATAGTTCTGTTGCTACTGCCTTTCTCATGCATTATGATTGCCCCTGCGATAATATCATAGATCGTTGGGTTGGGGCCTAAGGAAATGCCAAAACTGACGACTCTCGCTGTTCCATAGGCCTCCCAATGGTCGCGCATTGTATTTTCATGTCCGTGACCATGCTGAGCTCCGTGAAGGTCTCCGAGTTCCTGAATATAGCCAGGTGTCCACTAGTCGCCTGTGGCACCTTAGCTATACCGAGCCTAGTGAGTCTGTATGCCACCTTCATCGCCTCTGCCTTGACATAAATGTCCAGGGGAAGAAGCTCGAACATCTGCTGGTGCTGGTAGGTGTGGTCTTCATCACCCCCGCCTTTGTACCTTGGCCAGGCTGTTAAACTGTATGTACGTGAAGGACCGTATTTGTTAACTAGGAACGACGAACAGGAAAACTTTTATTAGACAAAATTTGATCAACTGTTAGGTAACAAACGAAAGATGAGAATGACAACTTGGCAACTGTAGTAACGCCACAATTTTCCCTCGTTTAGTGGTAATTTATTTTTGGTTGTTCTAAGTTTTGAATCGATTATGTACGTCTATATTTCAAATTGGTTACCGGAGTGTGTTCTGCTGAATGTCAACACTCCTTTTGTGTGTTTGTTATTTTTTTATCGGCCTTCTAGCCAATTTGAAGTGAATAGTTCGCAACGATTCGAAAAGAGTGATAAGTTACAACCTGAGGAGACTCTTGTCTGACGGCAATGGCTCTATTTTCTACGAAAACTCGCTAGTAACAAAAACTAACAAAGTGAGTCTGCCTTGTATTGCTACTCTTCGTATTGGCCTAATTAAGATCCGAGATTCTACGGTCATCCCGAGAGCACACAAAGGAGGTCAGCTCATAAAGCGAGAGCTTTTGAGTCCCACCGGAAACATAAAAGAATGATGTTGTCGACAGTCATTCTGATATTTTCGTGCTGTAGAAATTATTGCTTCGAAACTAACTTCGAGCTACGCTTTCCGTTACAAGATCATCTTCTTTGCTCCGGCTTTCTCACTTTGTTAGCGATGTTTTTCGCCTGCTTTCGAAAAGTTTTCAACGAACCTGTTATTTTGCTCCATTTCAGGATCACGGGGGCTTCGACAACATTCACAGAGTATTTTTTGGCTCCGGTTTGCGGTTCTGGCTCCATCGACTCCTCTTCTTGGACGCCCTTTCGTATTTGTCTCACGGCCAATTGTCAATTTCTCTGACTCGATGGATCCTCGTGGATGTGGACGATATTTTCGTCGGTGAAAGGGGTACGAGGTTGAAGAGGGAAGATGTGAAGGTAATTAGAGTATTATTATGTTATCTCGTGTATATATTACCCTTATCACTAACATGTTCTGACCTGACTGCACTGTATTAAAAGGCGTTATCGGGTTTCGAAAAGAAACTTGGGCATGTCACGTTTCGTCAACAAATATTTCTTTTTACTTTCTTTGGTTTCTTCATACTCCCCTCTCTTAACATCAACCCAATCGTATCAGCTCTTCACGATAACGAGCTAAACTTCAACTTATCTTAGTACACAACCATATGAAAGCCGGCCATCAAGTCTTCATCCGAACTCTATGTTTCTGGTATATGTGTGTGAGTGCGTGGGATCGTAAAATTTTACGTGTTCGCTTGTCGTTCTTGTAGTACGACTTCTTCCATGGTTACTCTCCACGTCGAAGAGCAGGGGTGTAAGACCACTGCTTGAGTTCCTGTCCATCAGCTGTACCTTGTTAGTGCAGGAGCAACCTCGGAAGGCTAACTTACACAAGGTTTAAGATAACGGGACACACAAGGGCTTACTGGCGAAGTCCACACACTATTATCAAGTCTCCTGACCGTCTTTTACGCATTCTTGGGGTGTTAAAGCCTACCACAAAGAGGTGTACAACGAGCCGGAGTTGGGTAAAATGAAAGAACAGGGACCGCTTCCTCCGATAAGGCAATATATCGATATATCACGACTGAGGTCAGGTTATCGATATGCCCGACATCGTAGGCTCTGGCGCCATGTTTGAAATTAGAGGTCCACACGAATTCGATCGAGGGAACATGGGTCGCTATCTAGATCGGTCACAGATCATTTTGATTCGTACCTCTTCGAATATATTTGGAGAAGGACGAGAAGTGACTGTGATGATCTAACGAGGGTATTTCTGAAGGATGTGGTACAGGTGTACCGAATGAACAGTGGAGGAGAGGAAGCATCCGGCAGTTCTTCGTCAGGGACTTCTTAGAACCTGTAAGTACAGTATAACATTGTTCCAACTTTTGTTAAATGTACGTTTTCGCCAATCCGTTAGTTATCTCATATTTATTTCATATACCCATTCTTAATTTCATTGAATTAACTCCTTTTCATAGTCTTTGTACATTTAAAACAATTATATAACGGGTTATTACATAATGAACATTAAATAATTGGCATAATCGTACAGCTGTCGTTATGTTTAATTTCAAATATTAGGCCAGAGCCTGCGGTGTCGGGCATATCGATAACCTGACCTCGGTCGTGATATGTCGATTATTGCCTTATCAGAGGAAGCGGTCCCTGTTCTTGGTTTCACCCCCGGGGTTGTACTGTTGTGGGTGCTAGCTGTCGTGCTGAAGCTGCCCAGTTACTGTCATTGAATCACATCGTGCAGGGGCTACCGAGTACTCACTTATCCTAAATGCCTCCTGGTTATCTCTGAAAGTCTGAAGATGGATCTTCATACGGTGTTGTTGCCTCTTGGAGTGGAGGCAGATGTTGCATTGACTGTCAGTGTCAATTTATTGTAGTGATCAAAAAACCAAAAGTATAGAAAAAGAAGAAGATATAAGGGAGGCTATAGGACTCCGCCAGAGCTGCAGGACCAGTGGCATTTCGCCGTGGCCTCGTTGGGCTCATGTCCTAACTCCCCAACGAGCCCGTTGGGGGGCCTGCTTAGTGTCCCAGCTGCCGCCGCCGGTACCCATTGCCTCAACCCCCTGGGTTTGGAGGAGGGGGGTTCCCGGTCGGGGATCGAACCAAAGTCCGCTGGTTCTATCCCCGCATGGCTCGAAAGGCCTCACGCCCCAACACACTTGGCCACCAAATGTATAGAAAGTTCCAACTAACAGGACGGGCCTATCAAATTTTCATAAATGGGAAAATGACTGGAGCAGCACAATAAATTGTCAGTTAGCACAGCTTTCCAACAAAAAATACGCACTTATAAACTACCTGATCTCTTCCGACTGCCCCTTATTTGGGACGTGCATCGCGGCCTGAAGTCCTACCATGCCAATGCTTCACAGGTTGGCCAGCTTCATAGGGGTGTCGATTATTCCCATAACGCGCATGTGTTTGTTCAGTCAGGGGGCCTCCCTCACCGAGGAATCAGTGGGGAGTCTAGCAGCCCGTGCTATCAGTTGCTAAGCAGCTTCTAGGTTTTCCTAGGCCTGCCAGCGGCTTTAGGGTATACCTGAGGAGAGCCTCTCAGAGTACAAATTCCTCCATCGCTTCCTTCAGCAGAGCTCCCTTCTTCCATGCGCCCCTGTGCTCTTGAAGATAGTTCGAAGGCTCATGCAATACTGGAGAGGCTACGATCCCGAATGCGGATATTGTACAACGATGCTAGTGCACTCCTAGCAAAGTCCTCCAGCACTGGGAAGCCAGCTAACATAATGGGTTAGGTCCATCAGGAGCTCATCCTCGAACACCGTATCCCCCAGACGTGCGCGCTGACTTGTCCATCTAGAACTTTCACAGTGTACATATTCTGCTGCTTCTGTAGCAATTCCTCAGCTACACGTCTCTTTATCACAGAGACTGAGTCGGCTTAGCTTCGCTCTGAAATAACCATGCCCCAGTATGAGCTGTGACTCGGTGTATCCAAGGCTAACCCACCTCATTTCCAACCTGCTCTCTACTCACAGGAATAGAGCAGACATCCATCAGCCAGTTTTAGTCCCTGTCTATCTTTCTTGCCACACACTTATTAGGTGGGTCATAATCTCCCAGTTCACTGAGTGCTGGAGAATGGGTTTCTGAAGCCAGCGGGCAGCCATGGAGTTGCTTCCCCTTATCTACGACTTGGGGACGAGTTTAGATTCCTCAGACTGGCACAACTAGAATTTCTCACATTTTACAGTGTCCTGTGATGATTCCCACTACCTGCCACAAGTCGTTCCTTTCCATCATCCTTTCTTCCATCGGGCTAGGCCTGTCGTGTATTGGTCTTGAGACAAGGCATTTGGAGCATGTTCCAACAGCCTCGACAGCTTAGCTTGATGCATTCTCCTGGCATATTCTCTCACTGTCCTCTTGATAAGTGACGGACATGCCCCACATTGGTGTAAACTACCTTTACGATGACAGCACAGTAACGTTCATAGACAATTATGAGCAACGCCTGAAATTTCTGTTTTCAAACCACCGCCGTTTTACTTACCGAAATTTCTTACAGTTGGTGTTCGCTAATTCCCAAACAATAAACACGTTGCCTGAAAAATTGTGTTGACAGGCTCATAAATCATCAAGTACTGATCACTCAATAATGATTCTAGTATAATCAAGAGAAACTAAATAAATTCCGGAACTTTAAGCGTAACCTGTTTTTACGTGAAACACTTCGGACGTTCCAAATCTCCCCTTCCCCCTCCCACCCTGTGCAAACGAACTAATCATGAGTTGCAGTCGTACGATTCAAGGTGAACAGATTTCCAAAATTTTGTGAACTGAAAAGGAGTAAAAGGGCTGAGTGGGAACATACCGTATCAATGTGTATTTTACGTGATCAGCGTGTGATTAGGACATGACGAAGTATTGGCGGCGTTACAGACATTCGAATATTCGAAGGAAGGCGTCCTTCACAAATACGTCGACTTCTGCTTGGAAGGAATGGAAGGACGGTTTTTATTGCCTCCCAGGGTCGAACTGTAGAGGCGTATTGCCGTCATTAAAATGTAAAATAATGAAGCTCAGATTGTCGAGCAATAAAATGTTTTATTCCTTCTAGAGCTGCGAAAGGAGGTTCAAGAGGCCTCGAGGTTCCCAGGTTAAAGTTGAGGCTCTCAAAAAGTGACTGTTCGAGCAAACCGTTTGATTATTAGCGCAATTCAAGTTTATTACGAACGCATTTACGTTTTATTTCCCCACGCTCGCTCCATTGTTTAACTTCAATGAACCTTTTTTCGCGGTTAATGTTTAATTATGGGAGAAGCCCGCCTTTTTAATTAGCGCTCAGCCTACATAATTGTCAAACTTCTGTAATAAGGGAGTCAACTTAAATATAAACGAAATTTATTAAACTTATAGGCAGTTGTAGTAGATTAATGAAACGCCTGCGGTGTACCTCTTCTGACTCTTGTTTATTGAGCAAGTCTTTCTGCGTTGTCTTGGTCGTTTTGAACCACCTGTGTCCAAAAAACGTCATTTAGGAAAATGTTTTGTTTGTTTGTGTGTATGTGTGAACATAATCACGTGTACTGGCGCCACTTTAAGGCACCGTGGGCTCTTTGCCTGATTCAATTGCGCATGAACCTCGTCCTGGCTGGTCTGTGATTGTTACGCGTAAAGCTGCAGTGATGTGACATGTCAAAAGCATCGGATGTAGTTAGTCATCTGTGTTTCTGTGTAGTTCAGTTCCTGGTTCCTGCACCATTCACTGAGGGTGGACTGCGCCTCACAGAGCATCTGTGGAACGAATTATTGCCATCTGAGGACACTGATTGATTGACGTTCATTCAATCGCTTGGAAAATTAGGGCTGCAAGGCCCTCTCTACCGTTCTCCATTGAAAATGTTATAATTCCAATGTGAATTAGAATAAACTACTCAACTTCTCGTAGGTGGGTTTAAAAATATCTGGTGCCTTGCAACACACTACTACGTCAGTTAGCTCCACGTCAATTCACTTTATATGGGTTTGTCTACTTAGTCAATTCATTTACCACTCAGTTCATTTGAACTTCAAACAACACTTCACAGCAGCAGGATTCGGTAGCGCTTACAGTTCCGGAATTTATTGTGCTGCTCGTACTCATTCCAGGGCCATTATTGAGCAATCCGTACACAGTTAATAAATGAAGCTGTAAACATAACATTTTTGAAGAAGGATAGTAATTACTTTTGCAGAGTTATTGGGTAAAAAAGTTTAGAACTTGGTAGTAAGCGAAACGGCGGTAGTTGAAATTCAGGAATTTCTGGAGTGAGCGCCATGTATCTCATGAGCGTTTTTAAGCACTCACCCTATAGGTATTGGATTGGACTACAATACCACTTTTTTTAAACATTCTACTAACATTCCTGCGGAGTGTATAAGGAAAAAATCGCGCTAAAAACGCTTTTCGTCTACGATTTTGATAATTTATTTTGCTGCTCTCGTCATTCTCCCACGAATGGTAATTTCATTTTATAGTTGGGGCAACCAATATAAAAAATTTAATCTTAATCGTTAGAGCTGTTTTTGAGAAAAAAATTGGTGTTTTGATCACTATGATAACTATAGTTAACTTTCGATGGATTTTGCTAATACCCTTATTTTGGCGTCCCATGGAAACCTGCGGGCTAGATATCAAGTTTGAGGTGATTTGGTACGGTCGTTTTCTCTAAAAACCACTCTAAAATCGATTACGTCGAAAATTTTGGTAATTTATTGTGCTGCTCTCGTCATTTTCCAACAAATGGGAATTTCATGGAATAGTTGTCTTATTGAGAGTTATCAATATAAAAAGTTTAATCAAAATCGTTAGAGCTGTTTTTGAGAAAAAAATTTGGTGTTTTGATCACTATGATAACTATAGTTAACTTTCGGTGGATTTTGCCCATACCCTTATTGTTTACAGCCTCATTAGTTATCTGTGTACCAATCGCTCAATAATGATCCTGGAATGAGTACGAGCAGCACAATAAATTGCGGAACTGTAAACGCTTCCCGGTGCCGTGAAATGTTGTTTGACCACGTTCAAATGAACTGAGTGGTAAATGAATTGATTAAGTAGACAAAGTCATGTAGAAAGTGAATTGACGTAGAGCTAAGGAAAGTTGTGTGTTGCAACGCAACAGATATTTCCGCTCAGAAATATCTGCCAATGAAGACTATAACGCAGGTATGACATGATCTTATAGCTGAACCTTACGACGTGAAAGGCCCAAGGCCCAAGGCTTAGCCTACAAAGCAAGGATAGGCCATATCAGCCTTCTCGCCTTTGTACTTTTGGTGTCGCCTCTCTTGAGCCGAATTCGCTGTCTCATCTCAACTGTCATTGCAATAGAATTGCTACAGACTCGGTTCGTTCTGATTCTGCAACAATCTACAGTCTCTCGATTCGTCTGCCTATTGAAGGCCCGTTTTCTCAACTTCCTCAGGAACCTTACAAATTCCCAGACTCAGTAGTGCCTTTTGTAAATCATTATTTTCCTCCATCTGTCCCCATAGTTCTGAATGGGTTGACTTCAATTTCTCGTTATGATACAGTTTGAAGCGGCTAGATGTCAGGAAGAACATCGCGCTGTTTTCACCCTTCGTTCTTAGGGAAGTCTTTATTTCGTTTGTTTTCCCGTTTGTAATGAGCTCGTACTTTATTAGTTGGCGTGATTTTTTTATGTGTAGAGCTGCAGTTACTTTCAAATAATTTGCCATTGTACCCGAGTCAGCGCTAACTAATCTCGCTCTCTTTTCTTTTCCGTTTGAAGTTTTCTATTATTTCGTATTTTGTCTCCGTGGGTTCATCCCTAGCGTCTGCTCGAGCAGCTTTCCTATCACAAGCCTTACTTGTATATTCAAATCATTTTGAAGGTGCCGTAGTTCGTCACTCTTGAGGTAACAATAAGCCCCTTTGGCGTAATAGAATCCAAATCCTAGTTGAAGAAAAGCTGTCGTAGCCATTGTGGTTAATTGGCAAGGCCACTTTGGAATGGCAGTACCGTAACACAATCCTCACGTACAAGGCGATTTACTTAAGTGTGATTTGTTACTGCCCAGTTGTCTGGAGTACCAAACTCACAGTCAATCAAAGGGAAGTACTGGCCCAATGCCAGAGAGCTGCACCAACGCCTACAAGACAGCGTCCACTGAAGCACACGAAGTGATCAATAAGCAGTCATATCTCCACAGGGTCTACACATGGACGACAGCGGTTTGAGCGTTTTCACGATGGTTGATAGGTTGTGTCCCACACGCTACATCAACAGTGGCATGAGGGCTGATACTGAGCAGCACCTAAATAATCCCCCGTGAGTCCCAGTCCTAATGGGTGGCCGAACTGGCTGTTGCAGCACCTGTGGGGGAGCCTCCCCTCGGACCAGCAAAAGAAGCTTGAATCAACGCACGAGGGGAAGCTTTCAGAACACCCTTTTGAGCAGCTAGGGCTCATGGGAGGTACCTGCCGTACGTGCACTGGTCTGAATTTGGGCTGAGCGAATCCCCATGCTCTTACATGCGAGCGAAACTGAAACCACTCTAAGGAACATGCCTCATAGGTCGATAAAGAAATCCCCGTCATAGCTAAGCATGCTAACCGACCAACCAACCAAATATGGTGGAATCCAACAGGTTCGTTGATTTTATGGATGCCTTTCAGTGAGATTACCTTGATTTTTATTCTATCAGCTACGGGTGATAAAAGTGACGCTGTTGTTTGCAAAAAATAACAAAAACTGAGCCTTCTGACTTACAGGCTCTTGTTAACAGCAAGAACAAGGAGCTTAATGAGTATGGAGCTCAAGAGGTTTAATGAAGCGAATAGCAAGAGGCCCATTATTTTTTCAACTATTTACTTTTATTTGTCATTTGTCGTTAAAGCAACTTCGTTTCAATGAAAACTAAATTTTTCGCTTACAGGCCTTGCTTGATACTCAAGAAAAGATTCAAGGGATGGTTCCAGGGTTTAAATTTAACCTTGGGTTCTCCGGTAAATACTTCCATCACGGAAACCCTGAAGAAAATTTGGGCGACGACATGCTCCTGAGTAAGTGGACTCGAATTAAAAATTCTTAGATCGCTAACATTATATTTTTATTGGCGTATTTTATATAATTCCTTCTTTCCAGAAAATGTCCAAAAATTCAACTGGTTCAGTCATATGTGGAATCACCAACAACCACATCTGTACGAAAACCAAACGCAGTTGGAGTATGACATGATGCTGAATAAAAATTTCGGAAAGGTAAGAGACAATGTGAATCATGTTGGTTAAATGTTGATGTTGATGAACGAGGGGCGCCTGGAAAGCCACTCTCACTAGAATTTTTTTGAACGTTGGCGTTACTGCATCTTATGGTTGGATGTAACGATCAAATCGAGACGAAAATCTTTTCAGTGCTTGGAAATATCTGCCCTTCGTGACGATAGAGTCATTGGTCCAGGGTGCCAACGTCGATCACTGAATATTTAAAGTGCATAGGGAGATTAGTTTCTAAGAAGAAGTCAACTCCACTCACATTCATCCTTGACCTGTCACAAGTTACGAACTGTTGGGGAAAGAAAGAACCAAATGAAGTGAGAAGAGGAAACAGGAAAAAATTGTACAGTTGATATTGGGTGGTGTGCCAATGATACAAAAAATGGCGGTTGATAACAACTGTCATCCAGGGCGACAATGATTGATTGGAGTCAGGACAGGCAAAAAGTACGACCAGTGAAACCAAACTAGAGAAGGTAGCAGAGGCGCTATTGTTACATTCCGCTACCCCAAAAGAGGAAGGAAAGTATAGTAATCGTGTCAAAAAAAATTGGGTTTTCTTCAGATCTTTACGTTTTGAGGCCTACTGAGTCTAAAAACCTAATTTCGGCGCGTGGTCCGTGTGTGTGTCTGTAGTTCGATTTGCGGGAGAACGGCTGATCCGATTGAGCTGGTACTTTTTTGTTTTGTTTGTTATTTTTTGTAGACACCAAAATAAGGTTATGGACGATTTCGGCCGATTGGAAAGGGGGGGGGGGAAATGTACCAAAAACTATTAACACATTTTTCTCGAAAACGGCTCTAACGATTTTGATTAAACTTTCAAATTGTCTTCTACTAATCAATACCTAACTTTTGTTCTCTATACATATCTCCATGAAAATACGGTGAACGGAGATATAGGCCTAGGAAGCAAAAATAGGTTTTTTACACTTTTTGGCAAAACGACTTCAAAGATTTTCACCAAACTCTCAGGACGTTTTTGAATAGTTGATACCTACGTATTGTTCTCAATAAATGTTCCTCTGAAAGTCCATTGAGCAGAGATAAAAATGAAAATGTGCCGAAAATAACGTTTTTTCGAACGTTTCTATAAATTCTGGAGTACCTGCTTCACCAAATTCGATCAATCGTTCACAGTGTCTTTTAGTCACCCATACCAACACTTCGTTCTCCATAATTATTTCTGTATATATATATATATGTTGAACGGAGATATAAGCCAAGTTAACTCAGAAAAGGAGATTTGTCGAATATTTATTTATCGGTATTCCAATTTTCTCATAAACGGCTCTAACGATTTCGATCAAGCTTACGGAGTACTCTCAGCTAACTATTCTGTACATTTAGTTCTCTATAAATGTTTCTGTAGAAATGCGTTGAACGAAGATATAGCGCCCGCATATGTAGCTGGTGTTCGTTCGAACTTGGGGGGGGGGGGGGGTGGCGGAAAGTTGTGTGTTGCTACGCACCGCTCGTTTTTACTGGTGAGAAGGGGAAGGTTTCTCATGATTTAGCAATCGACACAGTAAACACCATGCGACGCATCATACAACTTTCCTTAGCTCCACGTGCATTGACTGATTTTCGTGACTTTCTCTACCAGTTGAAGGTATTTTTCCCCCAGTTCGTTTTAACTTGGTCAAACTTCACCGCGGCAGAAAGTGATAGCGCTTATAGATCCGGAATTTATTGTGACGCTCTTACACGTGCCACCAGCGTTCTTGAGGAATCGGTACACAGTGAATTAATGAGGTTATAAAAACAATTTTTTTTTGAGAAGTCTAATATTCGCGGTCCCAGAATTATCGGTTGAAAACTGTGAGAAATGGCGATTAGTGAAAGGGAGGTGTTTGAAATTCTGTAGCTCCTATGTATCTTATGAGCGATGGTATACGCTCATCGTAATCGTATACGTACTTAATTGGACTTCCACCCGAATTTTTTTGGAAAAATTCTAGTCACATTTAAGCAAAATTTATACGGAAAAAATGCGCTAAACTCGATTTTCGTCAAAATGTTCGATAATTTATTATGCTACTATCGTCTTTTTCTCACGAATAAAAATTGTATGGTATTGACGTGTCAATTGGAGCTGTCTATACAATAAATTTAGTCAAAATCGTAAGAGCTGTTTTTGAGAAAAAAAATGTTAAGTGTTTTGATCACTATGGTAACTATAGTTAGTTTTAAGCGAATTTGGCTCATACCCTTATTTTGACGTCCCATGGTGACCTGCGGGCTAGATATCAAGTATGAGCTGATTTGGTCTTGCAGTTCTTGCTTAATCGCGTTCACAGGCACACATACTCCCGAATAGTGTTTTTCGAACTCAGAAACCCTCAAAACGTTAAGCTGTTTACACAACTTTCTTTCTTACCTCGTAGAGCCTTGGAAAGTAGAAAGCCCAGCGCAGCGGCGGTATGTCGCGGCTCTCTATTGGTTGTTGGTCGCGGCCAAATCGCGTTAGATTAACAGTTACCGCTTTGTAATACCAACGTCAGACTGGAATTGGGAGGGGGGGGGCTTGATATTTTGGATAATATTTTTTCCCTGGTCGTTTATTAGCTTTATTTAGAAAATGAAGATTGATTATCCCTTTTTTTCAATTTTCCTTTTGAATCTTTCCTTTCCTGGTTCATCCATATCCAGAAACCAAAAAAAAAAATTACCCCGCCATCAGAACCAATTCTTAGGATCCACCCCAGTGGGTGGAGGAAAGTAATAGGAAACGCAACTCTAAAATGTTGGCGTAAATACGCTTGTAGTCTCATTATAATTACGAATTACCCTGCAATAAGATGAAAACGACCGCCTGTGCCAATTTTGCTTTGTACGGCTCCGACGTCTTTTTTTTTCCATTTCGAAGGTAATTACATCCTCGTTATCCTTTCACAAGCTTAGTAAACTTTACTTTCACTCGCCGTCGCCCTATTGATAGGTAATAAACGCCGCTCCTAGTTATTGGCTCCATTTTATCTCTACGTTAGCTTTTCCATCGGGGGGGTTTTCGCGGCTTCGTGCCACTAAAGGTAATGGCCCATAGATATGCAAATAAAGGGATCCCGTAGTCTCTTTCATTTCTCACTATGGAACATGATTTAGTGTCGTCGGAACTCGGCTTTAAAATTCCGGTGCAGCGACGAGGTGAATAACGCGGCTGTCCAGTTGATGACTGGGGCAGTTTTCTTCGTTTTTTTCTCAATCTATTCGTTTTACTTGATTGTTGGAAGTCAGAACTAGCTCGTTCCGATGGGCTCATCTGGTCGCCTAATAGTGGACGCGTTACGACGTGCTCACTTTACGTCATCAACGACAAAAAACTCCCTTTGGAAATGCGCTGAATCACTCAACTGTCCCTAACTCCTAGCAAGTATTTGTACGGCACTTGCTTCATGTGAGTTAAGGGCGCCTCACTACGTAATACTAGGAAGAATGGGGAGGAGGGATGCTCTGCATGTCTGGGAATCAGTACGGGTGAAGTACAACTTCGAACAGGATACTTATTCGTCAAAGATCAAGATGGAAAGAGGGTGGTCCTAGTCTTGAGGCTGGGGTATACTATACAGACGTGTTAGTGAAAGGTGACCGAGGAGGTCCAGAAGTTTATTGGGCAAGGATCCGTGAATGCTCGCCATTAAGTGAGCTGGCTGCGGTTTTCCAAGCAGAGATGGTGTGCGTGCAGCACCTCCTCGCCAGGGGGCTGAAGCATAAATACATCTCCATTATCTCACACCCAGGCTTTTTATACTATTTCGTCAGGGCTGGCATGACAAAGCCAGACTGAACTGAAGACCGCAGCAAATTAGAACAGTTTAACATTGTATTGGGTGCCAGGACACAGAAAGATAGAAGGGGATGAAGAGGCCGAAAAACTGGCAAGACGGATGTAGAGCTTTCGAAAAAAATGAGGTCATCTTGATCTCCCAATTATTTTGTTCGCATTAATAAAATTGTTGTCCGCCGACGAAATATAAATAAAACTAAATAAGTAATAATGTAGAAATATACTGAACTAGGCGTGGAAGCATGGGGTAGCGAAATCCAAAATAATAAAATAAAATACCACTTTTGATAATAGAAATATCTGGTGCGTTGCGACACACAACTTTCCTTAGCTCTACGTCAATTCACTTTGTACATGGATGATTATATTTAGTCAATTCATTTATCACTCAGTTCCTTTGAACTTGGTCAAACAACACGTCACAGCAGTAGGAAGCGGTAGCGCGTACAGTTCCAGATTTTATTGTGCTGCTCGTACTCATTGCAGGATCATTATTGAGCAATTGGTACACAGATAATTAATGAGGCTGTACACTCACATTTTTTGAAGAGGATAGTAATCACTTTTGTAGAGTTATTGGGTAATAACTGTTAGAACTGGTAGTAGGCGAAACGGCGGTAGTTGAAACTCAGGAATTTCTGGAGTGAGCCCCATGTATCTCATGAGCGTTTTCAAACACTCACCTTTTAGGTATTGGATTGGACCACAATTACAACTTTTCTAAACATTCTACTAACGTTCCAGCGGAGTTTATAAGGAAAATACCGCGCTAAAAACTCTTTTCGTCGAAACTTTTGATAATTTATTGTGCTGCTCTCGTAATTTTTCCACAAATGGGAATGTCATGGTATAATTGCCTTATTGAGAGCTTTCAATATAAAAAATTTAATCATAATCGTTTGAGCCATTTTTGAGAAAAAATTTTGGTATTTTGATCACTATGATAACTATAGTTAACTTTCGGTGGATTTCGCCCTTACCCTTATTTTGGCGTCCCATGGTAACCTGTAGTCTAGACATCAAGTTTCAGCTTATTTGGTACGGTTGTTTGCTCTAAAAACCGCGCTAAAATCGATTTCGTCGAAAGTTTTGGTAATTTATTGTGCTGCTCTCGTCATTTTCACACAAATGAGAAGTTTATAGTATAGTTCCCATATTGAGAACTACCAATATAAAAAATGTAATCAAAATCGTTAGAGCTGTTTTTGAGAAAACAAATATTTGGTGTTTTGATCACTATGATAACTATAGTTAACTTTCGGTGGATTTCGCTCATACCCTTATTTTGGCGTCCCATGGTAACCTGTAGTCTAGACATCAAGTTTCAGCTGATTTGGTACGGTTGTTTGCTCTAAAAACCGCGCTAAAATCGATTTCGTCGAAAGTTTTGGTAATTTATTGTGCTGCTCTCGTCATTTTCACACAAATGAGAAGTTTATAGTATAGTTCCCATATTGAGAACTACCAATATAAAAAATGTAACCAAAATCGTTAGAGCTGTTTTTGAGAAAAAAAATATTTGGTGTTTTGATCACTATGATAACTATAGTTAACTTTCGGTGGATTTCGCCCTTACCCTTATTTTGGCGTCCCATGGTTACCTGTGGGTCAGATATCAAGTTTGAGCTGATTTGATACGGTCGTTTTCTCTAAAAATCGTCCACAGACACACAGACCGTTTTCCCAAATAGTGTTCTTCGGACTCAGGGGGGTCTGAAACGTTAAGATCTGGAGAAAACTCAAAAAAAAATTTCAGCCGGTTACATAACTTTTCTTTCTACTTTGTAGACCCAAGGAAAGTAATAATACAGTAAAATAATAGCCTTCTATCTCGCTACGCTACTTGCTGCACTGGGAATAGTATTGGCAGTCTGCTGCGTTCAGTTAGTTTCGCTTGCAGTAGAAGTAAATAGGGTTGCAGTAGCCTGGTAGCACGGATATCCTGTCAGTGTTCTAGACTGACGAGCTGCTGGATATCCAAATACGAATTGGGCAGGCGAAAAAAAGTAAAATATTAGGTGGTAATAATAGGTCGCTTTTGGCAGCGATGCAAAGGGGACAAGCATCGGTACATTTCGTGTAAACAACGGATCTGATGGGACCAGAGCCCTTTGGGGGGACCACCAAGATTAACTAGTGTGGCGAGGTTGGGATCTGCCCTGCCAAAAACAGCCAAGGTTATCCAGAGAGCGACCAAGAGAAGGTCCTCTTTGTAGGAAGAGAACGTATTCTGATGATTTGGGGCCTGTTCACGGGAGAATGCACTGTCTACCGGGGCAAGATTGGTAAGTCAAAGATAGTCCTGCAGATTCTGCGACGTGGGGGTGGGAGCCACCAGAGCATGTAACGTGTACTATTCAGAGTGCATGGGGTGCCGCCAGTGTCCCATCACCAAAGGTTGCAGGGATGGACCTCATTGTTTTTTGGCCTCCTGTACGTACGCTTCTTTCCGGGGAAAAGGTAGAACATGTGAAGCGCGCGGGTGGACTGTATGATCCGGAGAATAGGAGTCAATTCCCGCCGCACAAAGAACATCCCTCAACGCAAACACAAAGTGAGGGAGGAAAACGTGCGAAGGACTCACATTGGGTTTTGAAGAACGGAGCGCACTCCCGTCGACGGGGCAAATCCTCGTGCTTTCCTCCAGCTGAGAGAATGGACGTCGGGTCTGGAGATGTTGGGTCCGGAAGAACGAAGACCCGTAGAATAAGGGGGGTTAGTGAGAAAAAGGAAGGAAAACACAGGAAATTCGCACAACGCCGGGGAACATGCAAAAACGCAACTGAAATGCACGGCCCTTCAAGAGCGAAGGAAGGAGGTAATGGAGAAGGGACCCGCATTTCATGTTCCGCCGTAGCGCCAGAACCTTGTCCGCGGAAAACCGTTCCCATCCCCGCAATTGAGATCAAACATCTCCCAATAGTCGTCTTTCGTGAAACTACCATGTTGTCATTCTTGGAATGGGGGCAACTTAAATGTAAATTGGTGTCTGATTTCGATGGGAGATGAATAAAAAGGGCGAGGAGATGATGATGAATTGAGAGGTAGTTCTAGTAGAAGATAGGAAGCATGGAGGTGCGATTTATCGAAATAAAAGTGACACGGACATTGCATAGACACGAGGTTAGTACTGCCTACCTGTCAACCGACCATCAGAAACAAATCTCAAACACCTTGTAAATATGATCACCAGGACTGTACGCCTGGAACATTTTGTTGTTACGTATTATTTATATATTTGTTGGCGTTAGTTGATCATTTTAATTGCTTACTTCCGCGTATTTATTCAGGAGCACGGGATACCCACAGATTCAGGCTACTCAGTCGCGCCACATCACTCAGGAGTCTACCCAGTGCACGAAGTGTTGTATGCCGCTTGGAAGAAAGTGTGGAACGTCAAAGTTACCTCAACTGAAGAGTACCCTCACCTTCGCCCTGCACGGCTGCGGCGTGGGTTCGTACATCGCGGAATCATGGTGAGATTGGTGTCCATTATCATCCGACGTCTTTTATTTCTTGTTCGTGGTAAGTTACACAACGAACGTGTTTCAGGTGCTACCGAGGCAAACGTGTGGGTTGTTCACGCACACAATTATGATTGACCGGTACCCAGGAGGGCGAGAAAAATTGGACGAGTCGATTCAAGGAGGTGAACTCTTCCAAACTGTCGTTTACAACCCGGTACGCGCTGCTACAAGTACATTTATTTATTCTAAGTTTCCTTTACTCCGGAAATATGTAAATCCTTCGATTTTTATTCGACAGATCAACATCTTTATGAGTCACATGTCCAACTACGGGAACGATCGCTTGGCTCTTTACACTTTTGAGTCGGTAATTAAATTTCTGAGGTGTTGGACGAACCTCAAGCTGACGAGCGCCCCTCCGCATGGCTTAGCCGAAAAATACTTCAGCATGTACCCTGACGAAGTGGATCCTGTGTGGGGGGTAAGAACTATAGTTTTGTTTGTAGTTATGTTTACAGTCATCTATTCACCTCGATGTAGATTTTGAATGTTCTTAACGACCTTGTGTGAATATGTAACCTTGGGGGTACGCACAGTGTTAAGGTGTACAGAAATGAAAATTTTGCCTGTTTCCGAGTAACACATAACATGTTGGGCTGGTTTGGAAGACCACGGTAGAAATACCGATAAATTAAATGCGAACAAAAAACCCTGCAAGTTTATTATTCTCATGACCACCTTGACCTAGTATTACTGCTCCGAGACCCACCCCATTCGATTCAGCATCGAATACTAACTAGTAAACCATACGAAACATGACCTGACTACAATGGAACTACAGAAACTAAATATTCCCCTGGCGCCAGGCGCCCGTAAACGTCTGTAGGCACTTATGATCCAATGGAGGGGTGTGTGGTGAAAGTGGCCCTAACCTTCCTCCGTCCCATCGGGTAAAAAGAGTCGGGGAAATTGGGACAGGGACAGCGAACCCTCGGCAATTGACACGACGTTGAGAGTTGAGCGGGCAGGTGGTTTTGATGAGACAGGAGGGAGGGAGTAGCAACGACGAAACGTTGAATTCTGCTGTAGTTCCCTCGAGTTCTTTCAATTAGTTGACTCTAATAATTACTGTAATTTCTCTATACACAGTTGTACACGTCTAAGACTCATTCCATACGACCCAGGATGTAAAAATACCTTGAAAACGATACGAAACACGGCGTATTAGCGATTATACTGCGTTTTGTTAATTTGTTTAACCTTTTTTTGTTCACAACAACCATGGGCTTCGTCCGATCAGATTGCCGAGATGGCGGGCACAACTAGAAACCAAATGGGATTTTTGTGCGAAAGAACGAATTTTTTAGACCATGTTAAAGGCACAAAACGGCCTGGACGGCGGATGGACATTGCAACTTTGGAATCCCCATGTCTTGAAACGTAAAGTATCAAATTTTGAGGGGGAGGGGGGTTGGTGACCGAAAACATAGGGTCAGAATGAATAATAAACCAAAAGGAAGCGATAGAAGTTGTTCAAGGGATAATTCAACTCAACTGCTGATAACACTAGCAGCCATGTCTGCTAGTGGAGTCGGTCAGTTGGTTGTGGTCTTTATATACGAAGAGAATGGTAAGCGGGATGATGGGGGGGTGAGAAGGAGGTAATGTACCTCTGGGGAAACCCACTAGAGGTGAATGGAACGTCTTGAGTGGTCTATCAATAGTACAATCTAAGTCTTTTGAAGTGAAACTTCTATATAGACGGGAAAAATCACCGGTCACGTGGTACGGCAACACGGGTGGGGGCTTGGAGGGGATGACGAGGGCAGGCAGGTGTGCTGAGTTAGATCCCACCCCCCTCGCTCCAAAAGAAGCCGAACGAAACCGAACCCAGCCGAGCCCCTGGCCCTCGCTCCCCGTCCAATGGCAAGAGCAGGTGCAGCGGCGACAGGGAGAGGGAAGGCTGGGGGTGGTGAACCAAGCGCCGCTGAGAGCGGGGATACACCCGGTGGCGTCTGCTCAACTGCTATTTCTTATTTCCGCTCTCCACGTGTTTTGGTAACGTGTGTTGATGTTTATTTCTTTGGGGCGAAAAAATGCGGCGTGAAGTGCAGAAGACATTTGGAATGATCTTACCAGTGGAAAGTGGTTGGAAGCAGCAGAAGTGAGAGGGAAAGAATGGGATGAAGCAGAAAAGGTGGCAACGCGTGGAAATGGTTCGATGGATCAAATTGTACGCAATCGAATCGAACGTGGAGAAACTGCGGGAGATTCATAACAGCACTGAGCAGCTCAACAGAAGGAGGCAAGTTGGTCGGGTGATGCCTGTTTTGTGTGCGTCTTGATGAGCATTGGGCGAACAACGTTTTCAAGGCCACACTTGCTTGCTGCCCCTTTCTGTTGTGAGCCGAAGGAGCAGAGGGGCCAGTAACAAGGTGAGCGTTGAGTTGGATGGGCCTCAGATCGAGTAATTTTCGCCCCACTCCTGAGCATTCCTCCTCTCCCTTGAGCTACAGCCATGGTGCCGTTCCAAAAAAAGGACACACCCTCGTCTGTGTACTGGAAACTTCTTTCCAAAGTAGAACCGTACCAGAAATATTCGTAAATATCTGCTCCAGCTCGTGCAGCACTAGTCTGCTTCTTGTATAGTTGGCCCATGTGTCCAAAGCGATGAGAAAGTATGCATTATGTGGATCTACCAGGGTTGAGTGTGCCCAGTGGATGCTTCAGAGGAGACGAATGGCTCCTGCTAACTTGTGGCAGTTGCAATTTAAGCTACCTCCTGAATGCTGTGCTTCAACTTCTGAAAAACGGCAACAGCCAGCTTCCTCAGTGATTTGACACACTAATGTTGTTAAGTACACCAACTCTTGCTGTTCTAATCTACACAAACCGATTTTAATTCACAAACAGGACTGGCCTGGTTTTGGTTTATTATTCATTCTGAATAATAACCCTATGTTTTCGGTCACGAAAAATTTTTTACACTCCCCCTCAAAATTTGATACTTTACGTTTCAAGACATGGAGATTCCAAATTTGCAATGTCCGTCCGCCGCCCACCGTCCGGGCCGTTTTGTGCCTTTAACATGGTCGAAAAAATTCGTTCTTTCGCACAAAAATCCCATTTGGTATCTAGTTGTGCCCGCCATCTCGGCAATGTAATCGGACGAAGCCCATGATTGTTATGGGCAAAAAACGGTTAAAAAAATTAACGAAACGCATTACAACACGGCAACTACAGCGGAAGTCAACGTTTCGTTGTTTGTACTGCCTCCCTACCCGCCCGTCTCATTCGCTCGCTTTCCAACGACGCCACCGCTCAACTCCCCTTTCGACTCACAACGGGTTCACTCGAAGCGGCCCCGTTCCAATTTCCCCGACCCGACGGGGCAAAATCATCAGACGTTTTGTTTCCGTAGTTCCATTGTAGTCACGTCATGTTTCGTATGGTTTACTGGTATTCGATGCTGAATCGAATGGGATGGGGGAGCAGTAATACTTGGTCAAGCTGTTCATGAGAATAATAAACCATGGTTTTATTAAGGATGTGACGTTATCACACACAATTTATTTATTTCGTTCGCGTTGATCTAATAAACTTGCACGCTTTGCAGAACCCTTGTCAAGATCCCAGGCACAAGAAGATTTGGTCTCACAACAAAACTTGCGACCAGCTCCCCAAATTCTTGGTCATCGGCCCTCAAAAGACGGGAACGACGGCGCTATACACTTTCCTTTCGATGCACCCCAATATCAGCAGTAACATTCACAGCCCTGAAACGTTCGAAGAGATCCAATTCTTCAACGGAAGAAATTACTACAAAGGCCTTTCTTGGTAAGGTTGATCAGATAAGACAGATAGTTAAGAATTATTGGCATGAATGTTACAACTAACTGTTTCAGCACTTCAGCTAACAAGATGGATTTTTCTTTTTCCCCAAGGGGTATGGAAAGTATTGCAATCATCTCAACAAACAAAAAGTTGGGATTTCTTGATTATGTATTGAGGCCTACTGAACCCAAAAAACCGACTTTCTACGGGTGGTCTGTGTATTCGTGTGTGTGGCTGCAGTACAATCGATCGGACCAGCACTCTAGAACGCCTTCTTTGAAAGTCTTCTCAGCACGCTCTTGGAGATGCTAGCCGTACCACTATTTGGACTATCTATCAGTACAACTACTGTGCTGATCCGTGCACACTCGATCGGTCAAATCAAAGCTAAAACCTACCATGTGCTACAAACTGTCACCCAGTGGTGCTAGTACGTCAAGCTGCAGGTGGCTGAGGAAAAAAACCAGTTAATCCTCTTAAAGGGAAAAGTATGTAGCCAACGGACAACACAGTATGGCGGTCATAGGTTAATTCTTGAGAAGCAAATCCAGTACTTAAGAGTACTGATAGGTGAGAGGTGGTCTTTTAGTCAGTACCTTTAGTCGCGAGGTTTGTCTCAATGCGAGCAAATGGTAAGGCTACTTGTAGAGTGTGCTACCATTGCACAAGGCAATTCATCTAGGAGTAGTTTGCTACTACCCTTTTGTTGGGGGTAGCGAACTCTGTGTCGTAAAATACGCATTTCGTACAGCGACACAATTCAGTAGGAAACTCATGTTCGCACACTCGCTGAACCCAGTTCTCGCCACTGACACGCTGCGGTCACGAAAGTGGCAAGTTGCGTGCGGTTCCTAAGAAATCAGTTCCCTGTTCGTGGGACACTTCAGCAGCCTCTTCGCCCCCTTTTTGTTGATGCCTTGGACTCTCTTTTCTCCCGACAAAAAAGTCAGGAGGGTTATTTATTTTGTTTCATTTGCTATCGCATGCCATAGGCAGGTCAGGTCATAAGGATACTTATTATTTTAATCCATTTAAGCCAAAAGGTTAACTATTTTTTATTTTTCCCTGCAATAACACACACAAGAAGCTCTGCTGCCCTTGGCCCTGCCTGTAAGCAAGCCCTGTCGGTAACAAGAAACGTGCTTAAGCCTGGTTGCCTGATTTTTTATCTTCTCCTAATTCTCTAACGTTCTCTAAACCTCAAGCGGATCCCAGAAAGTTTTGGATAACAATTTTTTAAGCTCATTCATTAGCTTTTTATATAAGAAAATAAAGTAAAAATAACAACAATAATATCCACAAGTCAAAAAATAAAAATGAACACCCCCCCCCCACCCTATTCTTTTAATCTTCCAGTGCCAATGTGAGTAGGTGGGGGGGAGTGGGGGTGACGACACGATTGGAGAGGGGGTCGAGGTGGGAAAGGAATTGTGACTAATGGAACGTTCCAATCTGGCAGTTAGGTGAATTAAGCATGTTTCATGCTAATAATAGTAATTATGGTAAGTTTGTAGTTTCCTGGTTCTGGGTTATCTTCCCAGGAGCATGCCCATGCTACCAGGCGCGACCACGGGTTGTGGATAGTGGAACGGCCACGGCATTGCCCCCAGGGGCATGTCTGCGGCCAGCTGTGAATAAGGACAGCATGCTGACTGAATAAGCAGCCCCGAACAAAAAAGTCACCTGAACCGTCTGGTTGCTCGATGGAAGATACAGGAAAATGGCGCCCATTGGCATCGCCAGCCACAACTAAGACAGGCGAAAAGGCTTGTCATGCCTTCCTGTCAAAGGGCGAAGGCGATGCTGTCACTCTCTAGACAAGATCTGAGAGTACTGATAAGCTTCCTCACCGGGCACTGCCCACCCAGATATCACCTCAACAAGATGGGCATCTTAGAGGCGGTGGAATGCAGACTATGCGGTGAGGAGGACGAGACAGCAGAGCATATCCTGTGTGAGTGCCCTGCCTTGGCAGCAATACTTCGGTCAGGGGACCGCTGAACCCCAAATCATGGCGGAATCTGCAGTGAAGGACATACTCAGCTTCCTAAGGGGGGCGGGTATGTACGACGCCTTCTACTAAGAAAGGGCCGTCACAATAGGCCCATATGCGGCCGCAGTGACAAAGGGACTTGTCCCCTGTTGCCCTCGGGTCAAAAAAAAAAAAAAGTTTGTAGTTTTGACGTGTATATCAAGTGTGTGTGTTGAGGTCAGGTTCGCACTTAGCTTCCAGAACCCTGATATGGGCTTCCTCACTATGTCTTAGCTAGTGTGTTTGAGGGCTAAGTGTTGAACGCTCTTATCCTGTGACGATCATAGTGGTTCGCATGTTCGTCGACGGCAGGGCTCTTCTAGTTCCCTCACAGGTGATCTGTAGTTGTTCCCTCTCAAGTTTAAGGAAGACGATGCCTCTGTAAAATGCTTCAAAATGTTGGCACAGGATTTCGTACACACAATTAGGAGTTGTGCATGTTGCCGTCCTTCCCTTTGTACGAGAACAGTAAGGATTGTTAGGAGAAGAGTAATCTGAAGCGTGGCCACAGTCAGCCGTTCACGGTTATCACAATCTTCTGTTGAAGCCATTGTTGTATCAATAACTCTATAATTTGCGTTTCAGGTACATGGATTTCTTTCCCGTATCAAAAAATTCGACTTCCCAATATTTTTTTGAAAAATCTGCTACTTATTTTGACGGTGAGCTGGTTCCAAGACGCGCTCACGCTCTACTTCCTCAGGCGAAATTGGTAAGTTCTTAATAGCTACCGTTTCGGCGGAGTAACTGGATTGGTTTACTTGGTAGAGCGATAAAAATCACTTAATGCACGTGAGGTTGACTGTAAGACAAGAGTTTTATGGGAGAGGCCGTTTTCTAGTATGTTCACTGCTCATTTCTTCGTTGGACGAACAATTGAGTTGTACAATCTGAGGTACAGGTCGTCTTGTAGGCCTTATGCCATAACTCTCCTCTGATAAACTAAGTTTGCTGGCCCCAGACAACGAGGCAGTAGTCAATCACGCCTAAGTAAATGGCCATTTACACGAGAATTGTTTCACAGTAACACACTCCCTAAGTGGCCTGTGAGGGTAGTGAAATTGATTTACAATGCTTCAAACAACCAAAATGTGCAACGACTTGACGAAGTAGAAAAGAAAATAACTATAGATTAATAAATTTAATTGTAGTGTAGTTAGCGAGCTCGATCAAGAAAGATATTCGTCAACAAAATAAAATGCTATTCTAATCGGACAAAAAATTACTTAAGCAAAATAACCCTGAAAAAAACAATTGTTCGGAAGTGGGTTCGAACCAACGACTGGAATGCGTTGTCAACCCTGTGATTGAGCAGTTGGCGAGGAGATCGCCAGCTGCAGCGGTAGGTGGGACTGCTGTTTCGGAAGGTTTAGGTAGAATATGTTAACGCGTAGAGACACAGTATTTTTCACAAGCCAAAAATCCACCATTTCCGACTTTGGTAATGAAATAGTTTTATCATGTCTTAGTTGTTTTTGTGGGTGTGTGTGCTGAAACACTTGAATATGTCGTGGTGAGATACTGTTCACTCAACCACAATACGCGATCAGGCAAATATTAGTCGAGCGGTCGGACATTGTAGAATAAGGAAGGCGATGTAATAGCTCTAGGAGCAAGACTAGTCTAAATGCCCTGTGCCGTCCAATTGGAACTGTTTCGAGATGGACAAAATTAAACAAATACTGGGTGCGGCATGAAGGTCGGACGTTTTTGAAAAATCACAACTTCGGTAATTTTTACTCAAAAAAATTTTTATTGACATATTTAGATTTACAATTTAAAAGCATTTTATAAATTCATGTGTGGAAAATCACATCAGTCAAGTGGCGTCCCACGTTTGCGATACACTGCTGGAGTCTTTCTTGGCAATTTCCGAAAACTCTTTCAAACGTTGCTCTCTCAACTGCGACGATTTCCATGCGAATAGCATCCTTCAATTCCTCCAATGTTCGGGGCTTGTGCTGGTAAACACGTGCTTTGAGATGTTCCCACAGAAAAAAGTCACATGTGGACAAATCTGGGGACCGAGGAGGCCAATGAACGTCACCAAACCTGGAAATAAGGCGGAAAGGGAAAAACCCTGCAAATTATTACACAATGGTTTATTATTCTCATGAACAGCTTGACCAAGTATTACTGCTCCCCCATCCCATTCAATTCAGCATCGAATACTAGTAAACCATACGAAACATGACCTGGCTACAATGGAACTACGGAAACAAAACGTCTGATGATTTTGCCCCGTCGGTTCGGGAAAATTGGAACGGGGCCGCTTCGAGCGAACCCGTTGTGAGTAGAAAGGGGAGTTGAGCGGCGGCGTCGTTGGGAGGCGAGCGAGCGTGGGTGGTTTTTTAATGAGACGGGCTGGTAGGGAGGCAGTACAAACCACGAAATGTTGACTTCCGCTGTAGTTCCCGCGTTGTACTGCGTTTCGTTAATTTTTTTAACGGGGGACGGCGGACGGACATTGCAAATTTGGAATCTCCATGTCTTGGAACGTAAAGTATCAAATTTTGAGGGGGGGGGGTTGTTAAAATTTTTTCGTGACCGAAAACAGGGTTATTATTCAGAATGAATAATAAACCAAAAGGACGAATAACGATTATTGTTGCCCTAGCATCGTGAGCGGTTGCCCCATCCTGTTGGAACCACATACGCGGGATTGCAATACGTTTTTGTTTCAATTCAGGTGTAAAGAAGCCGGTTATCATCTCGACATAGCGTTCTGACAACTTTTGGGCTATGCAGCGGTTGTTCGTGTAATTGTCGGGGATTTTCATCAGCCCAATAACGACAATTTTCGCTGATTCACCGACCTTTATGCCGCACCCTGTATACACTTTCTGATCGTCGTGGCCTTTGGCACAAACCTGAAGCGTCTTTGAGGGACTGGAGGTGTTGGCTGAAACACCTCTCAAGTCCTTGAATTTCTTCTCAAGAAGGAGCCTATGGCTGGCAAAACGTATTGACGGTTGTCTATTTTTAATTTCCCCTTTAAGAAGATGAGCTGGGTATCCTGGATGGATATAGCCTTGTATGGAAAAGAATACTGAGCAGTCTCCATTATTGCGGTAGCCTCCCATGATGCGTTCCCTTTTTCGGCGGATTGTAAAAGTTGTGTCTTTTCAAAAAGTAACAAAACGTTTAATTTTACTTTCAGTTCCTCCTTTTTTTAATCGTAATTGTTAATGCTCTTTTTGCTTAATACAATAAAGGGATTTCGGACGTTTGTGAGTGTTTGACCCCCAGTCAGTTGGTTATAAAAGGAAGTGGTAAACATTTTGAGTGACCACACCTTCATTGTAGGCAGTTTTTTCGTCTAATAGCGCAGTGTATCGCTTAAATGTCATCATATTCTCTTTTTTTTAGGTAACGATACTAATATCCCCCGCCAAACGAGCGTACAGTTGGTATCAGCACATGAGGTCCCACCAGGATCCAGTGGCGCTCAATTACACCTTTTACGACGTAATCGCCGCTCCTGACACGGCCCCGAAAATTCTGAGGGACCTCAGAAATCGGTAAGTTGTACGCGAGAAGCTTAAATTGAATTGAAAAAAAAAACCGGTATTTTTCATTTGTCACGTTTTGTAGGTGCCTGAACCCTGGTCGATACGCTCAACATTTAGAGAGGTGGTTGTTGTACTATTCTCAACAACAGTTGCACATTATTGACGGCGAGCAGCTGAGGCTGAACCCGATAGAGATAATGGATCAGTTACAAAAGTTCCTGAAAATCGTTCCTCCGTACGACTACTCGTCGCATTTGAGGTTGGTCTTTGTTATATCGCTTTTAAATGTCTGAAAAGTGCGGTTTTAGTGAATTTGGTACAAAGTGTACTAATGCCAATCGAGTTTTGCCACCACTTTGAGTTTCACTGTATGCTCTGATGAATCCTAGATTTTTGAGCTTTTGGGTATACATATAATGAATTCTCTCGACGAAATGGCTTTTGGAAATGTGACACAAGCTTCTAGAATAGTACTGACGAATAACCGAGCAGGGATTTACCTATTACGTGCATATAATATATAAAGCGTCGGAATGAACGTTTTTATTGGTCTGAAATTACTTTAATTTCACGAGAACTTTTAACTGAGTGACTGGCTGCCGAGACCACGAGGGATTACAATTTCAAACAGCTGATGTAATTCTGATGAATCTGCGTCATGCTGTTTTTTTGGCAAGCCTTTGTAAGTAAAACACAGGACGGGCAAGTAATTTATATGACATTTGATAAATATAAATGCGTCATAACAGAATAAGAACTGTAAAGTTAGTAACTACAAAGAAAATTGAATGAAATGACAAAATTATACGTATGAATTACAAAGTTGGAGGAAAAAATTATTTCAAGGTAAGAAAAATAAACGAGCAAGAATTAAATGCAACGTCATTTATACAACTGATGTAGAACCGGAAGTATTAGTTAGTACGAATGGTACTTCCTGAACCACTCTAGGCATAGGTCAGGTTGCTTAGTAAAATCGGGGTTATAATAATTTGTCGAGAAGTATCCAACGTTTCGACTCCCATATCCATATCGTCCACATACATAATACTTTCCTCATTGTCTGTACACAAATCGCCCAAGTGAGAACGAATCTCTGCAAGTACCAAATGATGCAAGCAACATTGCATGAATGACGACAATAACACGTGGGAAAAATAATCCGAAATAAGAATAAAGTAAGAAATCATACTTACCATTCTAGATGATTCAATTTCTGGACAAAGAAACCAAAAAAACCTCACACAACCAAGAATACTCGTTTAGAACGCTTGAAGGAGGTTTGGCGGTAGACACGTTCATGTAACAATAACTCGAAAACTTGCAGGGGACAACTCAAAAACGAACTTTGCTTTCTGAAAGATATCCATCGAAGGGAGGTGTTTTGAAAGTAGTGAGACAATCCCCGTCAGTTTTCAGTGCGGTATGGATTGCCACAGTGCACCTTGGTAGATGCCCAAACTCAATTATTCTGCACAACAGTTGCGGATTTTTGAAAAGTATACCAAATCTGAACCAGAAATTTGCCCTTTTCCCCATGTACAAAACCGTGTGGTTCCCAGTACATAGTTCACCACATTGGATACCACCAGGTGAAGATCAAGGAGAAAGACATTGAATAAAACCAGCTTTGCTACAAATGGCGGTATTTGGGCATTTCAAGCTTGTCGAGTACACCGGCCACTTTCTAAAAGGTGGCTTTAAATCTCGTCAATGGCTCCCAGCCAGCTCTTGCCTTTTAAGGATGAAATTATATTTTTCGCGCTTCGTGAGAGGAACAGTTAGAGAAGCTATGCACATTGCTTCAACTTTTCAGAGAAACAAATCTCATACTACAGTCACTCAAGTGTCATTTCCTGTCACGCTCTGCGCTGCTTGTGTCACATTTTAGTACCACTGGTCGTGGAGTTTCCTCAAAATACGAATCGCCGTCTGTGACCAATAGATTACAATCACTACGGTGCCTAGGGTGAAAGTCAGGTCACTTTATTGCGAAAATGTATAAGCTCCCGTTACCTACAAAAACGCCCGCTCACATTCCACTGACTGCAGAACAGTTTCTAGGTTTTCCCAACGGCTGACATTAAATTTCATTCCATCTCCTGTCCAGGTACGACCCTAAAAAGGGGTTTTTCTGCCAAGTCAAGAGTTCGGCGCAGGGAGATGCCACAGCTTGCCTCGGAAAAAGTAAAGGACGGATATACCCTCCTATGGAACAGCGAGCGTACAAATTTTTGCAGGTAAAATCTACTTGTTTTATTAACCGTTCATTTTAGAATCGTCTAAAGTGCAATTGATCAAAAATGATGACCGGCGACACGTTTTACAATTTGACATTTCGTGTTTGGAATGGGTAGCTCAGCAATTAAATTTGATGGTGGGGTGAAACACATCAAGTTCGTTTAAACAATTTATTGAATTTGCAATTGTACGCATTCAGCCAGTGAAATTAAGTTGTCGATATGGTTGATATAATGGGAAATGCCTGAATTTCTCCTAAATGTGAGGAGTGGAATTCTAAAATATTTAAGATGTCGTTCCTATTGATGTTGTTTTTTTTGCAAACTAAACGTGAGGTACATCATTTAGGTATATTTCTATTCATTTCATCGTTATATATATGATAGAGTTTACCACATAGCATCAGGTTGCCCCTTTTGTGATGTTTGTTCTTCTTCCTTGTCTTCTTCACCCTCACAAGAATCTTGCAGCGTGCCGCCATTTCCATACTGACAGTTTGGGAGGTTCAGGTTCTTATCCTCCATGTCTTCTATCTTCATCTCTGTGAGATACTGGTCCTCTGCTTGAGCACTGCCCTGGAAAATTGAGCAATGCACCTTCAGTTTTCATTAGAACCCAACATAGTGTGAGCGGCTGTCTCTGGGGTGAACTGCTGATTGTGTCCTTCACCGTGCGTTGCCCACCTTTGGCACGAGGTGGTGAGGGAAGCATCAGCAAGGGTCACTGCCCCCCTTCTTCTCGTCTGGTGCTTGCACTCCAATTGCCTTCTTAATAGGTACTGCTCTTTTTGCTCAGCTGCCTGAAGGTGGATTGGGACTTGCCACCACCAATACTGCCGTTTGAGAAACCATGCGAGATGAGCAAGCAATGCACTTCCTACGCATCGCCATTATCTGCCTCTTGTGGTAGGCAGTGCTCAGATCATCAACCCACGCCTCTGCTCCAGATAAGGCAACGTTTTGTTATTCCTACCAAGGTATCACTTTTTCACACTACCCGATGACGACCTTCTCAGAAGATGGCGCTCGAGACGCCTCCCACCTTCCCCCGTTTTTGCAAAAATGTGCCTTCGTGTGCTGACTGACTCCTTATAAAGGCACCGGGCAGTCGTGGTTTAGTGGTTAAGACATTGGTTTATAATTCTCGACGAAAGTCGGGAATTTTGGATCGGAGCTCCATGTGATTGCTGTTAATTTTTGCCTGAGTCAACAGCTCTTCAAAAGCATGTCCGAACTACTGCAGTACATTCGCACATATATACATATACATATAATTTGCAGTGGCGGTTTGCTGAAGGGCAGGTACACTGGACAGAACTTCATTTATTCCTCTCCAACCACGAATATGAAGTACTGTGCGCAGTTGGTAGGACCTAAACCTGATTGTTGAAATAATGAATGAAGTTGAAGATCAGGAGGCAGCTACTGTTCAGAGTAGTGAAACTTGTGAAGTAGATTTGAGAGGTGAGAGCGCTGCTTTAGAAAGGAAGGACCGACGAGCAACTGTTGGTCCCCTCACAGCATCGACCAATGGCGACAGGAGGAGGGTCTTATGAACCCATTTCAACTTCAAACGTCTGCTGTGTGTCATCATATGGTACACCACAGTGCACTATGAAACCACAATCATGCCTTCTCTGGAAGTTAGCAGACATTTGTGACACAAGGTTGTGTGCCAACACACACTTCCTCGTACCCTGTCAACAATCATCCAACCGGTTTTCCAATATTTATTGAGAAACCGAAGAAAATAAAATAAGTAATAAATAAAGAAGCCTTAAATATCTGGTAGGTTGTACTCATTTCCAATCAACTAATTTCTATGTAGACTGTTCCCACTTCTCACTCTCTAACATTGTGTGCACAATACACCCCGCAGGAGCTAAATCCCTTCTTCACACTCAGCGCACCAGTTCTGTGTCGATTACGCGTGCAACCCTTACTCCAAGGTAAAGTGTAATATTTCAGGTGTTAACATCTTTTACGATGTACATCGTACACTAAGAGCTGTCTCAGAGACGTAAATTAGTACCCGCACGACGAGGTATCACACTTCAGAGCTGGCCCTCAGAAAGGCAACCAGTTAGGGCACGCTATCCTAAATATGGTTGTGTGCTGACTGACTCCTATTAAAGGCACCGGGCGATCGTGGTCTAGTGGTTAAAACATTGACTCATAATTCTCGACGTAAGTTATCGCCTGAGTCAGCAGCACTTCAAAACATCTCTAGGTAGTTTACCTCCGTACAATTGGTGCCCAACTAGTGGTCGACCTTCTTCATTCCAAGAAAAAGAAGAGGCCCTGAAACAAAAATTAAAAAATTAAGAGAGAAATAATGAGACGAATTCTCTGGTCTGGGATTCGCTGACGCTGTGAAAGTTCCAGGGCGAAGGGAAATAAAATGGGCGATGCGCCTACTACAATGTGAAAGAAAAGACTTTCCTTGTAGTCCCCTCGTTTCTCGATTCAAAGATCGGATTTTCCGAGGATTTGCTCAACTCTCATAAATTCGTTCCTTAAAAGAGTCCACTCCAGTAGCAGCGGCTAAAAGACGAAGGGGGGAGATGTGCTGACTGACTCCAATTAAAGGCACCGGGCGATTGTGGTCTAGTGGTTAAGACATTGATTCCTAATTCTCGACGTAAATCGAGGATTGTGGATCGGAGCTCCGGCGCGATTGCCGTCATTTTTGCCTGAGTCAGCAGCTCTTCAAAACATCTCCAAACTACCTCAGTACAGTTGCATGTAGATCCAATACAGAATGGCAACTGCGATCTCTAGGCTCTAGTGCCACAAAACGCTTGATTTGGTATCGACTCCCCAGTGGAGTTGAGTTTGTGACTTGGCAATGGAATTTTTAGGAGATAAAATAAGGAGTCGTCCAACTGCGAATATCACTTGTGGAGGGATGTAGGGAACTTCACGTTTCTAGTGACCGTGTAAAAAAAAGTGAAGCGGCTATAAGGGCACAGGATTTTTAAGGGGCCATGTCAACCCTCTCCGGTCCAAGGGGGCCATTCACCCCTTAGCTCCACACTTTACAGGCAGGGTGAGGGATGATCTCGTCTTTCTTCGTTCTACTTTTGTACACTAAATTTATTATGCTGCCTTGTGGGGGCCCCACAGAGAGATTTGTAAAGTACAAAATGTAGGCTCTACTTACCTGAGAACCCCTCAAGTTTGTTCAAAATCGTTAGATCCTGGAGGAACAGGAAAGGAATCGTCTTTAGTACCCAACTCTCCACCAATTACGGGGGAATAACTTCCTTTACCAAGGGACGCTCAGTGCAGGTGACCCAATTTGCTAGTGAAGTTTCGTTTTGTGAAACCAAAGCATAATGTTATTGCTAACGACGTTTTTGTTTGATTCAGCTCCATGTTGCCGTAAAGAATCACCATTCACGTGCCACGTGTTAACCTTGATTTTAACGTTATGACATCGTATTTTCAATTTCAGCGCTATTATCTGACGCATAACACGGCTCTTGTGAAGCTGCTGAAGAAGTTGGGGCTTCGAACCGTCCCTCAATGGCTGAAGGACGACTTGAGCGACACGCTGCCCACCTGACACCAAGCTGCTAGGCTGGTCCATTGGTCCACCTTCTTATTGAACGATTGATTCGCCATTTGTTGTGCCTTCTTCTTGTTCTCTTAGGGCCTAATACCTCAGAGAGTCCCTAATATTATTGTACATAACTACCCTATTGGGCCTTCCCAGTCATATTGATCAACATCACATTGCTCGAGTTTCTTTCTTCTTTGTCTCAGACTGTTACGCATATTTATAAAATATCTCTTTTTCCTTTATGATGAAGGGCACCATGTCTGTCAATCTGGACAGAACAATTTTAAAAAATGGTGTTTTTTGTCTTTGTGCCGCGACGTAAACTTGAAATACCCAATTCTTGTGCTGGTCACAGTCGAAAATAATTTGGAATTACTTTACTTTTTATGGTTCTTCGAGGAAGTGAAGACGATTATAGTGACACTGAATCAGACTTATACATTGAAATCGGACAGAAGGATCCAATCTGCGCATATTTCTGTTGAAGAGCACGAAGTGCTACTTGTTGCTCAGTTGAGCAATAATCCTGGACTCTGTTCAAGATGTCCGAAATTTGTAAGATGTGACTGGCTCACTGGCTGGGAGTCGATGAGAAGCTAGCTGCGTTGAAGGAATACGTGGGGAGGCTTTTCCAAGGTGGCAGACCTGCAGTGGCTCCCTCTCCAGATGTTGCCCTTAATGAAAATGGTTTAGACATTACCAGAAGCGAGGTAACTCACGCCTTGAAGACCCAAAAGAATAGGAAGGCTCTTGGGCCGGACAAGATTCATGTTGAAGTCCTCAAGTTGCTTGCTGATCAGGGTGGTGAAGGTATCGTGACCGAAAACATAGGGTTATTATTCAGAATGAATAATAAACCAAAAGCATGCTCGTCTTTGTTAGTCTCCGCAGAAACAGCCTTGAACCCACAATTTTCAGCTAATAACATTATAATTACATGCTGGTAGGTATTTTTGGGAGGTAGCTGTTGCCGAGTGGCTGATTCGTGTCTCCCAATCATCTCTTTTTTTTCGTAGAAGGTGTAGTACTTGCAGTTTCGTGTTGAGGACAGTAATTAATTAACGTGGAAATGTAAGGGCCTAAGAAAGACGTCATCTTCGATTTCCACCTTCCAGCCAGTGGGTCATTTCTTGTTGAGCGTTTGAGCTGTGAGGCAAATGTGCAGTTCTGATTGTGCAACGAACTGTGTTGAACTCACCCAAAACTGTTACGTATTGACAATCGCGTTGGACGCCATTGCTATGTGCTCTGTGCCTGGAGTTGATCATTCCAAACACCTCGTGGCCCACCACAGTATTCTCTAAATTCTATTTTCCCTTTTTGCGTAAATTAAGGATTTTCCCTCACCTTTTACATTAGCGCACATCACTGTATATAATGTACTACGTGCGTCGTTATAAAACTTATATAATTCTCCCCTTCATTCGTCTTAGTACGCCATTCAGTACAACTCGTCTAGTCAAATAATTTAGTTCCCCCTTAACGAAATGGCAGGGAAGGCCCTATTCTCGAACCATCAATGTTTGTTTTGAACGGGAAAGTGTGAAATTTCCCGAGTGACAATACTCACTACTTACCATATCACTTCTTATGTGTAAATATGTAACTATTCGTACTGTTCATTCCCTTTTCAGTGAACCGGGAGTATTTAATTATTGTTCTATCGTTAAACTGCGTTTTTTTGTTTCTGGTTTTTTAATTTATCTTGAATTAACAATAATGTATCGTTGCTACGGTCGTAATTCAACTAGTGGCGCGTTGTGTTTTGAACTAGTGTTCAAAAGGCTGGTGTTGTCGACCCGCTTGTGCCATAACTTGTGTATTCTAATGGTTTGGGTTCACCCTGAACAACTCCCGAGGTGATGTAAATCTTGAGATAGTTTATCGAAGTGCCTTCAGAACGTGCGAAGGGTATTTTCATGGTAATCAACACATGGGGAAGTAAATTACTGTGTGTGACCTGCCGAGTTCATGGGCCACTTGCAACTCCTCGGTAGATATTATTCGAAGAAAAAATTGCCCCTTTGATTTTGGTTTATTATTCATTCTGAATAATAACCCTATGTTTTCGGTCACGAAATATTTTTTACAACCCCCCCTCAAAATTTGATACTTTACGTTTCAAGGCATGGAGATTCCAAATTTGCAATGTCCGTCCGCCGTCCCCGTCCCCGTCCCCGTCCCCGTCCGCCGTCCGGGCCGTTTTGTGCCTTTAACGTGGTCTAAAAATTCGTTCTTTCGCCCAAAAATCCGATTTGGTATCTAGTTGTGCCCGCCATCTCGGCAATCCGATCGGACGAAGCCCGCGGTTGTAATGGGCAAAAACGCTTAAAAAAATTAACGAAACGCAGTACAACGCGGAGCTACAAGCGTTTCGTCGTTTGAATTCCCTCCGCCCCGCCCGTCTCTTTAAAAAAAAACCAACCGCTCTCGAGGCGGCTCTCGCTTCCCCCCCAACGACTCCGCCTCCCGCCGCTCGCCGCTCAACTCCCTTTTCACCTTTCGATTCACCCGACGTTTCGGTTTCGGTTTCGGTTTTTTTTTTTTTAAATGTTAAAGGGGTGTTCTGTTGGCTCGACAATTCAGCATTGGGGGACTCTGACCCTGCTCCATTGTGCTCATTTCCCCAGGTTGACTCATTTCTGCGACGACAGTTCTGTTTCAATTTCTGAACAATTTTGTTGTTGTCCCCTGTACCGGCGGGAACTAAGAAAAGAGGAAACCTCAAACAGCCTCATTTCTTCTTGGTTTTACTCCAGAGCCCATGTGCGTGGTGTTCCCTGATGCGACATCATCACCATTCATGCACGACAGCCTTGAGATCAATCCCTCTCTGCAACCTCATCCAGCAGAAGAACCCAGACCCCTCACGACTACCACATTGGTCAGGTGGTACCTTAGTAGAAAGTGCCCTGCGAACAGGCTGCATACCATATGAAGAGTACAGGGGAAAAAACGTCAATGTCCATTCTGAATCAATTTGTAAAAAACAGAAATCAAACTTCACTATTTGATCAGGAATCTGGTTAAAATAAAAAACACTGAAAATTATTACACAATGGTTTATTATTCTCATGAACAGCTTGACCTAGTATTACTGCTCCGAGACCCATCCCATTCAATTCAGCATCGAATACTAGTAAACCATACGAAACATGACCTGGCTACAATGGAACTACGGAAACTAAATATGCCCCCGGCGCCAGGCGCCCGTAAACGTCTGTAGGCATTTATGATCCGATGGAGGGGTGTGCGGAGGAAGTGGCCTTGGCACCCCGTCGGGCAAAAAGAGTCGGGGAAATTGGGACAGAGGCTTCCAGCGTACCCGTTGCGAGTCGAGCGGGCGGGTGGTTGAGTTTGATATGACGGGAGGGAGGGAGTACTAACGACGAAAGCGTTGGTCGGGAAAACGGGACATTTCTCTCAAAAATGGGACTGTCCCGTTGAAAACGTCTGGTCACCTTAAGCATGGTTAGTGTCAGATTTTTACCGACTAAAACCCCTCCTTCGCAGTTGCCAATGTGGAGGTTCTAAACCAGGCCAGCCTGCCAGGGTGGAGAGGACGAGAGGGGACAGGGATTTATCTCGTTTCAAATAAATACGTACCACTAGGAAGCGCAGTATCTGGTGGCACTGAAACAACTATTAATAGTTTTACATCGCTATTACAGTTTAGCGACTCCAAAATATTTTTTTATATTCGGGCGAACGTTGCCAATTGTTTTAACTTACCAAAGAGACCATTGGAGTGTTTAGAGAGATGACAGCTGTTGATTTCCTGTGCTTCGTGTTTCAGTATGATTTCTTTTCAGAGTTAATTAAATAAAATCCGTGGATACTTTGTCTTCTGACGTAAATTTGGTGCAATCTGTGCTTCAGTCCTACGTCAGGGGTAAGCTATTTAGTTTTTGCCTGAAGCCTCGTCGGACACTCGATTAGTAGCGGTTAACTGAGTAGTCTGGTAGGTATCGTGGACCTACGAGCTTATGCTCATTCAGTGGGGGTCATACGGTAGAGAGGGCTCTAATCGCAAATAATATTTTGGGCCTCCATGGCTGGGATTGTTTTCCAGGTTCTACAAAAACTAGTGCTGCAAGCCCCTTGGTCTGGGCTGGATATTCTGCTATCCAATAAATTACCAATACAACCCTCTTTATGGATCGTCAGAGCTTGTCAGACGGCTAACGTAGATGCCGATCCCATGATAAACGTGTAACGAACTTCTGCTCCAAAAACACCCAGTGTCAATGTTCTACGAGGCTTAGTTGATACTAACCTGAAAGGCACTAATTTGCAGAGTATACTCATCAGCACATCTTAAGGGTTGCACATCTGCCAGGCCCCCCATTCACTCAAGGAAATCCCTACAAAGCTCTTTTCTAATCTGAGGGGGAAGTGTGCCAGGGCATGTCGCGGGCTACTGGCTCAGCTCAGATTTTTTTGATTTTTTTATATGGGCTGCCGGTGCCCTTTGTTTAAGATCGGGGGGATCTGCGATAGTACAATTCTGGTGCTCCGAGGTTGTCAGAGGATGAAAGCCTCGAGTGTTTTGCACCTATGCCTGTTTGAAGGTTTTGAGTCGTCTTGTGACTAGCATCTCAGCCTCTCGTCCCCCAGGGCTGGTCTGCAAACATAGAGCGCACGTCGCAACATCGACAGTCTTTGAATGTGCGCGTTTTAAGAAGTACAGTCGAGAGTTGAAGGCTTCACAGTCACATAGGAGCTAGGTGACTGTGAAGGTAAGGTACCACCATCCTTTGTTGAGTCAGTCGCACGCAGATTATAAGATGCAGTGTAGGTGGTGGGCAGTTGCTTCGCTGTCCATCGCTCACGCCACTGCTGGATGATTTGCATCTTCTTGTTGGTGATTCTTCGTGGAGTACTTCCTGTACTATAGCCTTGGGCCCTTTGTATTCGTATTTATGTGTCACTCTGTACAATTCTGGATCTTTTTTCCTGTAATGGGGCAATCCATACAGCGGCCTTGTACCGTTCTACCGATAAGAATACTGTGTATGGTATGATTAGTGAACTGTAAGTTATGCTAGGAAAGGAAAAGGGATCACTCACCGATTCTGCTGATGTGAGACTTACCCCGGCCGGGGAGGGGTGGTGGACGTCCTCCGTTAGTGGCGTGGTTGAAGGGTGGATGTTCTCCCCTACGGTCGTGGCGTGGTTGTTCTTGAAAGGATTACCAGCAGGAAATGGGGGGTTGATATCGAGGAAAGAAACAAAGAAAACGTAACAAATATACGAATAAATGAAAGGCTCTGGTGGAAGAAAAGAAGACAAGAGATTCCAAAACGAAAAGGGAATAGAGAACAATTAGAATCACAAATAGCGGGAGAAAGGCGGTTTCACGAAGACGCGGGGGTTACTGAATGCCGTCGATGGCCGATTTTACGGCGGGTGATTGTGGCGGACAAGACACTGTGTGCCCGCGTGGTGAGCGAGGGTCCCTAGAGATGGCCCCGACTCAAGACAGACGCAACAAAAAACAAAGGCGCGCCACCCAAAATTGTAAATTTTGTTTTTTTAAATTTCTTAAATAGCAATTTTTTTTTAAAAATGCAACGTTTTTTGTTTTTGGAAATACTTTTTTTTTAATGCAGTTTTTTGTTTTTGAAAAAAAAATTTAGAAGGAATTTTTGTTTTTGAAAAAATGTTTTTGAAACATAAAAAGGTATGGTTTTTTTAAATAATTTTTTTAAAAGAGAAAAAGATTTTTCTTTGGTAAGAGGAATGGATAATAGGTAACCTTCACTCCAAGGGGGCCTTCATGGAGACTTCCAAAGGTAATGGATGCCCACGGATTGTCAAGGAAATAACAGGTAGAAAATTAAAATGACTTAATCACTCTCTTTTGGTAAATGAAAATAACATAATCAATCATGGGAACAAAAAGGGAAACTAACTGCCCAAGTATTGCATGTTATTTTCATTTACCAAAAGAGAGTGATTAAGTCATTTTTAATTTTAATGGTGAGTGATCCCTTTTCGTTTCCTAGCATAACTTACAGTCCACTAATCATACCGTACAACTGTCTTGTATTACGTCAAGCTTTCAATTAATTTTGCCCTCGCCTCCACAATCAACAGCATTTCTGCACCCTCCAAAAATTGGTCCTCGCGTTTCGCCAAACCTGTATATACTGTACATTTCCGTTGTCATGTCGCGTAGATGAGAAGAGTATTATTTCATATTATCGTCAATGCCATTACAATGGCCAAGCGGATATCTCCTTGGCATATTTTCTTTCATTCGAAAAGGCCTCGCCTTCGAATTTTGTATGTCGTTGTTCCATAGATTGACGTAGCGTGTAGTTTAAACGGAAAGATGTAACGTTTTTTCAGACAAAATAATTGTAGAATTAATTTGGTTTTAATATTTAAAATCAAAAGATTATATTTTTGAAGCAACTATTTATTTTTGTTGTACATATTTTTTCATTGGGAAATGTGTTTCGCCTTCATTCATTCCTTGCGTAACGCAACTTTTACTAACTTTAGTTGGAAAATACGGGATTTTTATGGGGAATTGAAGTGTTTGCCTCGAATGCAATTTATTCTGGTCTTGTCGAAAAGTGTCTTCGTTCTCATTCCATGAACTTCCTGTGGTTTCTTTTGTCAAAATAAGTTAACCATTTGTTCAAATTTGAAATCGTGAAAGGTTTAAATGCAAACGAAATTCCTATTCAACTAACCACTCGACTGTCGGGTTCATTTATCCGTTGTTGTTTTTTTTTTAAAGTTGAACGCCATATTTTTGTGGTTAGTCGATGTTAATGAGGATAAAAGCGAGTACATGTATTTGCCTGAGGGTTTATATTTGTTGTGAGCATGGGCATGCTGTTTGTGTGCGGCGCATGCGATAATTAAACCAAGTATTCGTTTAATTTAGTTGCGCCTTCTTAATTTTACAACCTTTCTGGAATATGTGCGGCTAGGGTGGTCATTATCGCATTCTTAACTTATTTGGTCGAGAGTTTCCTACAATAATGTAGATATTGCACCGGGCATGAGAGTCAGGGTGGAACCCTCTGCACACTACCTGCGTCCTCGAGATTGTCCAATGTGCCCCCTGTCAGGGTACACTTACGAGCCTCCCCACGCACCTGGTACTGTACTTATACTACCACGTCTTCTTGTCCTTTCTCCAGCGTGGAGAAGCTATTTGGTGGGTAGTCACTTTAAAAATATCTGGTGCGTTGCAACACACAACTTTCCTTAGCTCTACAACAATTCACTTTGTACTAATTCTACTTACTCCATTCATTTATCACTCAGTGTCTTTGAACAAACAACACGTCACAGCAGCAGGAAGCGGTACAGCTACGGTACAGCGGTAGCTTACAGTTCCGGAATGTATTGTGCTGCTCATACTCATTATAGAACCATTATTGAGCAATTGGTACACAGAAAATTAATGAGGCTGTACACGAATTTTTTGAAGAGGGATAATAATCACTTTTGCAGAGTTAATGGGTAATAACTGTTAGAACTGGCAGTAAGCGAAACGGCGGTAGTTGAAATTCAGGAATTTCTGAAGTGAGCCCCATGTACCTCATGAGTGTTTTTAAACACACACACTTTAGGTATTGGATTGTACTACAATACCAATTTTCTTTAACTTTCTACTAACATCCCAGCGGAGTTTATAAGGAAAAAACTGCGCTAAAAACGCTTTTCGTCGAAAATGTTGATTATTTATTGTGCTGCTCTCGTCATTTTCCCACGAATGGGAATTTTGTGGTATGATTGCCATATTGGGAGCTATCAATGTAAAAAATTTAATCAAAATCGTTAGAGCCGTTTTTGAGCAAAAAAATTTGGTGTTTTGATCACTATGATGACTATAGTTAACTTTCGGTGGATTTTGCTCATACCCTTATTTTGGCGTTCCATGGTAACCTCCGGGCTAGATATCAAGTTTGAGGGGATTTGGTACGGTCGTTTTCTCTAAAAACCACTCTAAAATCGATTACGTCGAAAGTTTTGGCAATTTATTGTGCTGCTCTCGTCATTTTCCCATAAACGGGAATTTTATGGTATAGTTGCCATATTGAGAGCTATCAATGTAAAAAATTTAATCAAAATCGTTAGAGCCGTTTTTGAGGAAAAAATTTGGTGTTTTGATCACTATGATGACTATAGTTAACTTTCGGTGGATTTTGATCATACCCTTATTTTGGGGTCCCATGGTAACCTGCGGGCGAGATATGAAGTTTAAGCTGATTTGGTACGGTGGTTCTCTCTAAAAATCGTTCACATACACACACACAGACACACAGACCATTTTCCCAAATAGTGTTTTTCGGACTCAGGAGGGTCTAAAACGTAAAGATCTGAAGAAAACTCAAAAAAAATTTTTTCAGCCGATTACATAACTTTTCTTTCTACTTAGTAGAGCCAAGGAAAGTAAAAAGGGAATGGGAGAGGACCCTCGACGCTCGATCCTGCCAGCATATCACACCTTGCATCAGGTGCTACAAATGCTGGTAGACCTCTCGGACCTCGCGGTGATTGGGGGCACTTATGAATATGGGCTGCTATAGGGGAGAGCTGCAGGCGCTGCTCTCTGACTTGTTGCAGGAGGGCTCTCGCTTCTGAGTGGGGGGGGGGGGGAAGCGCGTCACCGTCTCTTCATTTTGCCCATTGTTCACAATCGCCAATGAGCTGGTGGCATCCCCCCTTGATTCCTGATCCAGTTGCTGTCGGGCCATGTAGCGTTTAATGCATAACTCTATGATAACTACGTAGCACACTCCCACATATTGTATCACTGCAGCCTCTATGATGACTCACTCACTCAAGCTCGGTTTTCAGAGAGAAATGCTGTTCCTTGGTAGTAGTGTGACGAATAATAAACGAAAAGTTAGAAACAAAGGAAATACTGTAGGGGTCGAATCCCACCCGAAATAAAAACAATAAAGGGGTAAACTTAAAGAAATCGACGGGAACGAATAAATGTAAAATAAAATTTAATTCGGGAAAAAATAAATAATAGTTGACCTTTTGGCGTAAAATGGATCTAAAGTAATAAGTGTCCTTCTTGCTGAACCTGCCTATGGCATGCCGAAACTAAGTAAACAAAATAAATTACCCACTTCAGGAGCGTTGTCTTCTCTCTTCGTTCGAACAGCCTGAAAGGTTGAAAATGAGAAGTTGGAAAGCAGGAGACGTCGGGGGAGTTCGGGACATTCCGTATCGGGAGAAAATATCTGGTGCGTTGCAACACACAACTTTCCTTAGCTCTACGTCATTCACTTGTTATGAGCTACCAATATAAAAAATTTAATCAAAATCGTTAGAGCCGTTTACGAGAAAAAAAATTTGGTGTTTTGATCACTATGATAACTATAGTTAACTTTCGAAGGATTTTGCCCATACCCTTATTTTGCGTCCCATGGTAACCTGTAGGCTAGCCATCAAGTTTCAGCTTATTAGGTACGGTTGTTTTCTCTAGATACCGCGCTAAAATCAATTTCGTCGAAACTTTTGATAATTTATTGTGCTGCTCTCGTCATTTTCCCACAAATGGGAATTTTATGGTACAATTATCTTATTAGGAGCTACCAATATAAAAAATTTAATCAAAATCGTTAGAGCCGTTTTTGAGAAAAAAAATATTTGGTGATTTGATCACTACGATAACTATAGTTAACTTTCGGTGGATTTTGTGCATACCCTTATTTTGGTGTCCCATGGTGACCAGCGGGCGAGATATGAAGTTTGAGCTGATTTGATACGGTGGTTTTCTCTAAAAATCGTTCACAGACAAACTTTAGTGACACACATACACAAAGACACACAGACCATTTTCCCAAATAGTGTTTTTCGGACTCAGGGGGGTCTGAAACGTAAAGATCTGAAGAGAACTCAAAATTTTTTTTTCAGCCGATTACATCACTTTCTACTTTGTAGAGCCAAGGAAAGTAAAAAGGGAGTACGAGATATCAACGAAAAGGGACGAGGAGGCTCACGAAGTGTTCCCAGCACAGGGACCTGATTTCTTGGAAACCCTCACAACTTGCCACTTTTCCCGTAGCAGCGCATCGGTAGCGTTGCAGCGTGTTGGTTGCGAGGATCGGGTAGTTCACCCACCGAATTGCCGCTGCACATAAGGCGTGTTTTATGGCACAGTAGAAGTTCCTCGAAGGGGTCTTTGTCTAAAACTTCTCAGGCAGACAATATGGGTGTCTGGAAAGGATGTCATCGTTGAAAACCACAATGTTTCTCTGAAGGAAATTTTCTAATTACGTCTTAGCCATTCTCACTGACGATTTGACGAACTACGGTGGCCAGTGCTCCTCATTGATCTTGAAGGTGGTGGGGAATTCATCATAATCTGTACGTACTTGCTCGTTGAAAGTTACCTGGCAGATAGAACTGCTACGATTGAGCGTGGGCTTGTCTCAGCCCAGCGAGCTATATAGCAGGGGTGCCCGCATGGCTTGCTCCTCAGCGGAGCACTTTGAAATGCCTTCCTCAAAGGTAATCTCAGGAGCCTCATGGAGACTGAGTGCGACCCATACGCTTATGTGCTGATCCATGCACAGTCAGACAACAAATTGAGGCAAAAACCCATCATGAGAACCGTTCCCCAATAGTGTGAGCACGTCAAGCAGTAGGTGGCTGAGGAAAAATCCCAGCTAATTCTCCTGAAGGGAAAATTGAATAGCGAACCGTCAAAACGTTTTTTTGTCCGCAGGCTCCTTCTTGAGAAGCAAAGTAATTGAGAATCAATGTAAGTGAGAGGTAGCAGTTCATCGAACACACCCAGTCCCTCAAGGGAACTGTCGCGAGGTTTCCCTCATTATGAGCAATTAATGCCACTTGGGGAGTGTGTTATCATGATGATCCTCATGTACAAGGACATTTACCTAACGTGATTGGCTTCTGCCTCGTTTTCTGAAGTAGTAAACTCACAATCAACCTTAGTAGAGTGCTGGCCCAATCATAGAAGGTTAAAGTGAGAGGAAGACGCCTCAAAAAGAGAAACAGAAAATAAGGACAAGAGCTAAAATAAGAAGATAATCGGATGAACGCTTCATCTTAACCCCGCATTAAAGTCTCCTCCGATGCTAGACAAATTTCTCCGGTCTGAAGGTCCTGAGCTCCCTCTCCTTTTAACTTGAAATGACCCCAGTCAATTACCACTATGACTTGGCACTATGGCCATTGAATGCATGGTAGACAAATAGCGAGTGAAAATGGAGCTTCCCCTGCTCTGGGTCAAACTCCACGTACAGACCTCCTCATCGATAAAAAACCAACTCTTCTACATACGTGGCACGTGAGTTTTTTCCCCAACATCAGTGGTTTGAGCCACTGGTCTGTTTCCTTATCAAATGACTGTTCCTGAACCCTCAAAGTGGGTTATATCAGTCTATGATTTGAGCAACACCACTGGTAAAGCGGCTCCACTTCTTTTCTGCCCATTCTGCGCCTCCAGTATAGAGGAAACAAGAAACCACGCTGCTCACCTGCAGTTGCTACATCAGTGGCGATGGTGTTGGAAGATCAGCCAAACCTTCCTCTGACTGCTACTAAGCGAACTTATAGCAATTTTGCCCAGTTTGGGAAGAAGGTTATGAACACAAAGTGTGGCCAGAGTTGAATCTCTCCGTTTGAAACTTGCCACCCAAGTAAATATTTAGATCAAACGGGATACCAGATTAAGAACTCCTCTCAGACGGTACAAATTCCCCAGGGACATCATAATATCTTCTGCGCAGTGATACGCAAACAACAGCTCTCCACCAGGAGTCTGGCTAAATGGCGACCCGCCATTCCCTACAGGGTTCTGTGAATGCCGGGCGAGTGTCCAGGTTCTTGCACAATAACGACTTTGCAACCTCCTTAACTTTCAACTGACACAACTTTCTTATGCAGGTGCAGGATCAGTCATATTGATAAGGGAACAGCCTGCTTTGACAAACAATAAAGTAAGAGGGATAAGCTCACTGAAAGGCTTCCCATAATTAATCATTTATTTGCAGCTTAAATTCTCTTCACAAACGGAAATTGGTCCTAAATATGGAGAAATAAGCGATCTGAAAAAAGAAAACGCGCGAGTTTGATGTTTTCGAGTTGTTACATCGACGGGGCCTCACTTGGGGTGCTGCTAATGGAGCTAAACTGAACCAAAATAACGAGGTAAGTCGTCGCTGCTGAGATCATCTGCAAAAGTGAACTTGAATTATATAACGCAGGTTATTTAAGCACTATAAAGAAAGTACACGTGTCATTATGTATATAAATTTATGTGCAATCAACATGGCCAACACGTTAGGAAAATCTCTTCCAACTCCCCCTTTGTCCTGGTTTTTTCCAAAGTCATTGTAATTGGTGCTCACTTAGTGGAAAATCCCCACACCCCTCTCCCTTCCACTACCATCACAGTTCACTCTTATTCTCATTCAGTCTGACTTCTAAATCCCTATAGTCCAGGAGCCGAGGGCTAAAAACGTTGACCGTTGAGTTGAAAGTTGGGTACTATTTTTTCTATACGTTGACTCAACAAATTAGATAATTCCTTGCAACCGCTTCTGAGAAAAAATATCTGGTGCGTTGCAACACACAACTTTCCTTAGCTCTACGTCAATTCACTTTTTACATGGCTAATTCTATTTAATCAATTCATTCATCACTGAGTTAATTTGAACTTGGCCTAACAACGCTTTACGGCAGCAGGAAGCGGTAGCGCTTACAGTTCCGGAATTTATTGTGCTGCTCGTACTCATTTCCGGACCATTATTGAGCGATTGGTACACAGATAATTAATGAGGCTGTAAACACAAGTTTTTTTGAGAAGGATAGTAATTACTTTTGCAGAGTTATTGGGTACACACTTTTAGAACTGGTAGTAAGCGAAACGGCAGTAGTTAAAACTCAGGAATTTCTGGAGTGAGCCCCATGTACCTCATGAGCGTTTTTAAACAATCACCCTTTAGGTATTGGATTGGCGGACCACGGCAATTTGTTTCAACATTCTACTACGTTCCAGCGGAGTGAAAAAGGAAAAAACCGCGGTAAAAACGCTTTTCGCCGAAAATTTTGATAATTTATTGTGCTGCTCTCGTCATTTTCCCACAAATGGGAATTTTATGGTATAATTGTCTTATTGAGAGCTATCTGTATAAAAAATTTAATCAAATTCTTAGAGCCGTTTATGAAAAAAAAAAGTTGGTGTTTTGATCACTATGAGAACTATAATTAACTTTCGGTGGATTTTGCCCATATCCTTATTTTTGCGTCCCATGGTAACCAGTAGGCTAGACAACAAGTTTCAGCTGATTTGGTACGGTTGTTTTCTCTAAAAACCGCGCTAAAATCGATTTCGTCGAAAGTTTCGATAATTTATTGTGCTGCTCTCGTGATTTTCCCACAAATGGAAATTTTATGGTATATTTTTCATATTGGGAGCTACCAACATAAAAAATTTAATCAAAATCGTTAGAGCCGTTTTTGAGAAAAAAAATATTTGGTGTTTTCATCACTATGATAACTATAGTTAACTTTCGTTGGATTTTGTTCAAACCATTATTTTGGCGTCCCATGGTAACCTGCAGGCTAGATATCAAGTTTGAGTGGATTTGATACGGTCGTTTTCTCTAAAAATCGTTCACAGACACACAGACCATTTTCCCAAGTAGTGTTTTTCGGACTCAGGAGGGTCTAAAACGTAAAGATCTGAAGGGAACTCAAAATTTTTTTTCCAGCCGATTACATAACTTTCCTTTCTACTTCGTAGAGCCAAGGAAAGTAAAAAAAACGTTCGGTTTTCTTCACATCCTTGCGTTTTGAGGCCTACTGAGTTCGAAAAACCTCAGTCATTTTTTGACCAAAATTTCGACAAATTTTGATTTTGTCTGCTCGAAAGAGTCCTTAAAATGAGGAAAGCAGACATGGTAATTTTTAAAGTACTCCACCTATTTGTATCATAAATTTCAAGTTTCAACTCCTTAAGTCAATTTTTGACGAAAATTTCGTCAAATTTTGATTTTGTTTGCAAGTCGAAGTCGACGAAACTACTGTGGCAGAGTCGGGGTTTTCGACTCAGTTATTTCACCATACAAATTTTCGATGTCTACTAATACGTCAAAATTTGGTTCAAAATTCGACGAATTTGGATTGACAATGCAACTTAATGGCCAAGCATGGGAGGTAGCAGAGTAGTGAATTCGGAAAGTACAAGCCAATTCCTCAACTGTGGTAAATATAGTAACTATTAACTAATAAGTCAAATTTTGAATTTTCTGATGAGCCGCCGTTTTACCAAACATTGAGGGAACTATCAGAAAAAATAGTAACCAACTTTCAACTCAACGGTCAACGTTTTTAGCCCTCTGCTCCTGGACTATTACAGCTAACTCATTTTTCTCCAAGTAGTTCGCATTTTATAATACGTAGACGTCTCTCCTTTTCTCGTAATTGTAAATACAAGACACGTAAAATACTCCTCCAGCTGAGCACACGTCACTACCCAGAATTCACGTAATAACTTTGAGGGCTTAACGATAACGTTACCATAGGATCAAATTAAGTGCGAGTGGCCTTCCCGTTAGCTGTTGGCTCTGAAAGGGTGGAAATCATTCTGTGATCACTATACGTTCATAACAGCGTGGTGCAATTCATAAGACCTACCGAATGAACCAAGGTGTAGTCAATCGGAAAGAAGTTGTACGCAGTGAATGACACCTCTTTCTTCATGGATACGTGCAACTGGAGTTTCTTCTGAAACCAAAGTTAAAAAACAATTTACGTTTATTAAAGTATCTATGTAAAATGCACTCCACACTTTGATAATATATTATGTGATTATTATGCAAGACAATGTACATGTCGTTGCTCTTTTTTCTCCACTAACGTACATTACTCGACCTTCTTTTGTACGATCGCATCACGGGTACTATCCTTACGTATTTCGAAATGTGTAAATTGGTATATGTGTAAATTATGAGCTCATTCTCATGAACGTTGCGTTTTTTGAAGTTTCCACAGTTCACCGCTAGCTGGAGCTGACATTGTCGACTGTGTCACAAATTTTCTCATTGTCAAAATAACAGTTTAATGGGCATAGCGCCTCAGCTTTGAGGTGTAGTGTGTTTGTGTCTAATATGTCACGCTAAAGCCTCATCCAAGTTACGTAACTACAAACTGTTACCCTAAGTATTAAAATACTCATGTAAGCACCTTCCCAGGCGCTGACTGCTAACGACGCAACTTATTCTCTACAAATAGGAGTGGCCAAACACCAGCTCTTCAGTTCTCTCCAGCCCTGTCTCCTTGCATGTAACTAGTGTCTTTGTAAATAAAGTACAGTACAGTTTCTTTTTAAAACGCTGCAAATTATTACACAACGGTTTATTATTCGGATAATCAGCTTGACCTAGCATTAATGCTCCGAGACCCATCCTGTTCGATTCAGCATCGAAAAATATCATAATGAAACCCAAAAAAAGGCCGAAAAGAACTGAATCGTAATATTAAAATAAACAAAAAAAAAATGAAACGAACGAACTATTAATAAATAAACCAAAAATAAGCGAATAATGAAAAGTTCAATCGAAGATAACAGATATTTTGCTACCGTTGAGACGGAGAGAAAGAGTCATTCGTGGAGGTGAAGACGAGAACAAGGCAATCGGACGATAAAGAGACAAATCGTAGTGCCAAAGGTTATATACGAAACACGAGCGCTTCCTAGGGAAGACAAAAAAAAAAAAAAACCCCGGCGCTAATTGGGCGAACGCTGTGAGTCGAGTGGAAAGGGGTGGCGGGCGGCGGTGTTGCCGGACCAGTGACGATCGCTTTTGATGGGCGGGAGCGAGGGACTTCAAAGACGTAACGCGTTATACTGCGTTTCGTTAATTTTTAACCGTTTTTGCCCATTACAACCACGGGCTTCGTCCGATCGGATTGCGGAGATGGCGGGCACAACTAGATACCAAATCGGATTTTTGGGCGAAAGAACGAATTTTTAGACCACGTTAAAGGCACAAAACGGCCCGGACGGCGGACGGCGGACGGGGACGGGGAGACGGGGACGGGGACGGCGGACGGACATTGCAAATTTGGAATCTCCATGTCATGAAACGTAAAGTATCAAATTTTGAGGGGGGGTTGTAAAAAATTTTTCGTGACCGAAAACATAGGGTTATTATTCAGAATGAATAATAAACCAAAAGTCAAACTTCCCCCCATCAAACTTAACTTCCATGAATGAATAAGAGGAAGCAATAGAAGACGTTGATGGTACACGTATGTAGTGAAGGGATAATTCAACTCAACTGCTGATAACACTGGCAGCGAATGCAACGCACGTGGAAAAGGCTTGTAGGTTAATTTCAGTTCAAACCATTCATAAATTTTGCGTGCAACGCAGCTTATACTTACGTTTTCAGAAAGTACACCAGATTCGTCTTCTATTAGAACTTGGTACAGCATGCTGGTGAATTCTTTTATCTAAAAGCAGAATTTGAAAGAAGTTTAAACTGATTAATATTGCATCACCTGTCATAGCAGCAGTTTTGTCAACAATGAGAAATGAGCGAAACATTGATCGATATGTTTCAAAGGAATTTAATAATGTGCCTGCCCTCCACCTAACAAGTTTCGAAAACTAAGTATTCGGAGGTGAGGGCTGATTGATCTTCGTGGTGGGAGGAGCTCGAAAAAATGTGAAGAGTAGAGCACACTTGGAAGTTGAACCGAACCAGAGCACAATGGTGTAAGATCTTCTCCAGCAGTTTCATCGGGAGAAGGAGATCGATGGACATCATAACCAGGGAGCCCACTGGTTCATGGACAACTCGGGCACTGTACCTGAGCTAGGGTAGGCCCAGGCTATGTACGGGTGAAATGTGATGGCCTTACCTTTGTTAGTTTCTACTTTACTCCTAAAGACCCGATCGGAGTATTTGAGGGGAAATTGGAGGAAGTAAAGAACGCCGTAAGAGCGGGTTTTGGTTTGCGGCGATTTCAATGCCGCCCTTGAGAAGAGGACGAAGCTTGCTGATCCCAGTGCCAGTATCTCGCAGGGATGGAAAATGAAGACATGGAGGAAAGACCGCTCCTGATCTGCTCAGCCACAATAGGGCGGAACTTGAAAATTCAGAGCCAGGGATGAAAAATGAAAACATGAAGGAAAGGCCGCTCCTGAACCTACCAAACAGTAAGAAGCAAGAAGCTCTCCTCTTGGAGAATTGGATGTGTCACCTGTAGAGTCTGCCCTAGGGTGGATATGCTGAGGCGCTTCCAATGCCTAGACTATGGCTGTTACTATTGAGCGGAACAAAGTCAAAAGAAGAGGGAGATGCTCTCTGCTCTGTGCAGAGGATCACAGGAGATGAGGAGGCCACCTGCCTAGTGGGGGAAACTGCATGCTGTTTAGGGAGGCCCAGGGGGAGGCTAGTGGCTGTGACAGATGATGGTTTGCATTCTTCAGCGCAACCGCCACCAGAGTGCAACGGCCCAGCAGTTTTCCAAGGGAGGAGGAGGCCGGGCAACGCCATAACTAGGGAACCTTCTAGTACAAGGACGAGCTGAAGGATGAAGATGAGCAGAAAATACCACTCTTGAACCTCCCAACTGTCTGGGAGGATGTAGACGAATGGCAGCATGCTGCAAGATTCTCGTGAGGGCGAAGAAGACAAGAAAGAAGCGCTGCTTTCGCGGAGGGACGTGAGGGCCTTCCCAATTCAGTGTGCTATGCCTATATCCAGCTTGTGTTATGAAGAAGGACCGCGGCCACATTTGATTCATCCCTTTGAAACTAAGGGGACGGAAAACCAGATGCACGGCAGATGAGTCCAGTATGGGTGGAAGCTTTGGTGACCTCTGCCGAGGCTTACTGGGGTCCTTCTGAACCTCAGGAAAGGCAGCAAGCCCAAAATGTCTTGATCTGGGATGAGGAAAAGCCGTAAGTACCGCCGAAAGATGGGGCGGGCCAGCGACCATTCTGGCCTTAGCATTGTGTATGTTTTACACAAACGTGGTACCACGAGAATACACAGCCTGTGATGGGGCAGGGCTACAATAGGTGGCTGCCTCCACACGGCAAGGTAGGTAGAAAGGAGCAATCCAATTCCTACTCAGGGCAAGGCCTGAAAAAGCGTGGACTCCGTGGTGGTCGAGCAGTCGTTGGAAGCTGGTTCGCCGATTCCAATTTATTTTTAACCTGCGGGGCCTGAGGGAGGTGGGGCCACCCGGTGGATACTGCCGCAGACATCCCTAAAAACAGAATCGTAACTGTCCCTTTAAAACTTTCCACCCTAGTAAATGGTTACATCAGGTGGGAGACCAGAATAAGAACTCCTTCCCCACGTCCAGGGGTCTGGGTTCGGTGGATACTGAATGAATGGCCGGCCTCTTGTATACCAGTCGATTGAGGGTTCAGAAACAACCCTCAACACACAGAGGGTAGAGACAATTACGTCGTTTTCGTACAATAATTATTACATCAAACACAAACTAGTGTCTTTGAAATGTCGAAATACTCACAATTTCCTTAGCAGTTACGCAAATTTTCGTGATAGTCCAGAGCTCGTAGGAGCGAACGCAGACTCTCAGCGTCAGCTTTACGAGCGTCAAAACTTCCTGTTGAGTCGTTTGAGTGATGGCATCGATAATATCGTACAAATGAGCCGTCGCCAGAAGAAAAATTGTGAACATAACTAGGAGCATTTGAATCGTGAACAATTCGTTGATGGTTGACACCATTTCGACGAGGGAGCTGTGACACGAGCTCATCACGACAAGCTTTTTCGGCTTGTAATGGTAGGATTTCGACGCCAGAATTGACACGGCGTGAGACATCGCGGTCACGCGGCTTATAACCGCGTTAACCCACGACATAAATTGAGCTTCCACGACTAACGTAACGACCTGAGGAAGGATTCTCATGTATTCAATGACGACCGACACGCTAGAAAATTGTTTAGTTTTGAAGTCCAAAAGCGCGTTCGGAAGGACGATTAAGATTCCAGCGACGACGTGCAACAAGCCGAAACGGTAACTGTGACTTACGAAAACCCCGACGCTTTTCAAATCTGAATCTATTTTGAGAAAATTTCGAGACAATAAGACGAGTTGGTCGCAATTCGTTAGGGATTTGACGAGAGACGTGATGGTTGTGATGCACAACAGGAGAATCTGCCCTCGATCTAAAATTAACGAAAAGGTCGACTGACCGAATGACGGCAAAGCCATCAAAAACCCCGTCGCTCCCAACGTCAGTAAAACGTAGGCAGAAGTAACCAAGGAAAACGCCTGGGACAAGTGGTAAGTGAAGGTGTAGGGAGCCAATCCGATGAACTTGGAGACGAAATAAACCGGATACAGCTCTCTATAGATGTCTTTGATGCCTTCCATTGCTCTCAGTGGACTATCAAAGAGTTCATTGTGTCTGGTCGCCGGTTATTTTATCGATTTGAGTACGACACGCCCCACGAAGCGGAACTACTCTTCCTTTCTCAAGTTCAAGTATTTCAACCTTCAAACGCCCGATTCGCCTACTCGACTTTTTCTCGAAGGTCTAGCAGCGCATTACGATAGATTGCCGCTTTCAAGTCGACCGAATAGCTCATCCGACGTTTGTTCTGAAGTTGTGTTTCTGATCGAGAACAATCTTATTTTCAGGAGGCAAGTGGCATAACAACCTTCGCGTGAAATAACCGCATAAAATTGTTTGATTACGCGACTTCAATCTCCTTTCAAAGACGTCATGCGCCAGGTTGTTCCCGTGTAAGAAGATTCCTCTCCACTTTCGATTGTGAAGAACCTCTGTCGAACGTTAAAAACGTTTGCAGTACACTGAAAATGTGACAGGTCAAACTTGTGAGTACCATGAGTTGGGCCGCCAAACTGCAGACCCGAGGTCCTTGGTGATCGGGGTATGTCTGGGACTGGCATCCCTCAGGCAACTATTGAGATTGAGGATATCGACAGTGCAAGGACTGTGCCAGACATCCTGTACCTTCAGCGAGATAGTGAAACAGGTTTCCCTGACAGAGGCTAGTTCGAGGGAGCAACAAAGAGCCATAAGGTAGAAGCCAAGGCTGCTCCTGTGGAAGGGTGTACTGCTCCTGTACTCAGGCAGCTAACTGCAAGGGAGCTGGCCACGCCCTTCTTTGCTACTGCTGCGGAGAACAGGTTCGCAAGAAGAGGGAACCCATGAGGTCTGACTTGGACAAGTGCAGGGCTGCCTATTGGAAGAACGTGCCAGGCCAAAGACAGTCAAGGCTGTTTATTAATCTCCCCAGAGTGCGATCAAGAGATGTCGTCAGTTTAGAGAGAAAAAGTATATAGATGGTATGTGGCCTGGTCTCGCAACACTGTCCACTAAGGTACCACCTGGTGAAAATTGTTAAGACATAGGTGCAGAGCTGTAGATTCTATTAGGCGGAGCGAGAGCTGGTGGAGCATGTACTGTGCATGTATGGGGGGCTGGCTGTGGTGCACCTCAGAGCGCTTGGGATCCCTCAGCTGCAGCCAGAGGAGGTTGCGAGGTCGTCTTGCGTTTTGTGCAGTATGGACGCGTATTGTGGTCGTCATTTCCGGGAATACCAGATCCACGGTAGCTACGCCTTCACACTTTTTGGCTGCAGGGGGGTTTCCTCAGTTGCATCAGGTTAGGAGGGGGGAAAGGTCAGAGTCCGCACGGGTTGAGGTGGCCCATATCTGCATATTGCAAAAGTGCAGGGTGTTTAGCAAAGCCCTAGGGGAGGCTACACACCGTGGGGCCTACGCCGAACGCCTAACCAAGCCCTACGCCGAACGCCTAACCAGGCCCCCCCCCCGCTCAAGCCCAGCGCCCCATGCTCCACCACACTCCAGTCACCAAGAACCTGATCGCTCCGTGCCCAGCAACCACAAGCGTACCTTTCCACCGGCCTTCGCGCCTCCTCGCTATCCGTTCAAGAAGAGAAGATGAGGACCTACCTTGGGAAAACGGCTAACCATCCCCATTACTGCCTGATTATGAGGACATGATCTTCTCGCAAGGGGGAGTGCTGTTACGGGCACGATCATATTGAGCTGTGACTTGGAACACCTGAGCTTCTTTTATCGGGCAGAGCCACATGAAGCAGCTCCGATTAAATCTGAAGAGGAAGATAGCTGCTGATGAACAGGGAGAGGGGGGACTGCATTGCCGCGATCGTAAGGTTAGGAAAATCGGGTCCGCGGCGCTCAACGAGGCACTCAGCCTATTCCAGACTCCACTTCGCTCCTCTTTTCTGTCTGTACCTGCGGGCTATTAACTGAAACGGAACGGAATATACGATATTTGGTGGTATTGCAAGGAAGGCTTTATTATTGAGAGACGCCCGAACGATCTATCCCATTACAACATCCTTCAGGGCAATTTCCATTGGCAGTGCTCAGCCACAAGAGGGTGGACCTTGCTAATCTGGGGCCAAAGATGAAGAATGAAGACATGGAGGAGATATCGCCCCTAAACCACCCAAACTGCTGGGAAGTACGGGAGGGTGTATGGGAAGTGCGGCGTGAGGTTGGAAAAGAAGACGTGCAAGAAGAGCTGACATCGCAGAGAGTTCTTTCTCACACCCTGTCACTCTCCCCCCCCCCTCACGCCCTCTTCCAACTCCATGGCAATATATAATTTTACTTAGGAAATATTATCATATGATTTGAGCACGCACCGTCTCCTGGGTTTTGAAGCAAGTGGCACTGACGCTCCAAACTTCGTACGATCTGAAGATAACTCTACAGGCAATGACGCTCAAAGCGAGCAAATCCGCGTCGTGAAATTCTTGAATCAGCTTTACCGTTTTTTCGATGACGTGGTACAAGTTAGCCGTGTTGTTGATAAATATCGACGAGACGATCATCAGAATTTGCACCGAATATAAGGAATTTACGGCCGAACACGATTCAGCGAGGAAGCTGTGTACCACGATGAAAACTTGGAGCTTTTTGGATTTGTTCCGATAGTTGTTCGTTCGCTCTTGCTTCATATCTCCGATCATCGTGGTAATTCGGCATCTAATGGCGTTGACGAGAACCATAAATTGAATTTCCGAGACGTAGCCCATAGTTAGAGGAGCGGTAACGATGTATTGAACCATGAGAGAAACGAACGAGCCGGCCGTGTGTCGTACTTCGTACAAAAGAAGACCGGCGACGATTGACAAACGAACGCAGAGCACGATGAGACCGAAACTTCGGCTGGGGCTGACGATGACGCCGACGCTTCTCAAATCTTGGTCGGCTCTCAGGAACGACTCCATCAGCCGAGCGAGAGGTTTAGCGTTGGCCACGGATAAACAAAGAGACGTGATCATCGTCACAGTGACTATCAACAATTGAACTCTTTCCAAAATCAAAGAATAACTGGACAGTTGGAAAGTTCCGTTAACTTTTTCCATCGCTATCATGATAGCCACCGAATCGAAAAGCGTGGCTAGCAAAATGATCAAAGTGATGCCCGTCCAGACGATAGAAATGCTGAAGCGTTTACCGTACGGCGAGAGCCCCACGAATCTCGACGCGAAGAAGATCGGTTGAACTTCCCAGTAAATGTCTCTCAGACCAATCATGTTGATACCTTAGAAAGAACAGCTTGCGAGCCTCTTTGGTCGGAGATATTCTAAGGATCTCGAACCGCAGCTGTTTTCGGAAGGGTCGATAGAACGACCGTCATGATCAAAATGCCGGAACGTCGAATTGAGTTGGGCTGACAAGGTCGCGAACTTTGTCGAACAAAGGATGCCCCTGGACGAATGAGGATGCACTCGACGACCACTCCATTTTATTACCGGACGATATCGCTAAAGTCATTCCAAAAACTGAAAAGCGAAGAAATTCGCCTGTGCACTACCGTGGTATTCTCATCTTGGTACTTGAGAGGGCAAACACCGCCCAGCTGGGTGCAAATAGCATGAGGGTTGTACAGTTTTAAGGGGGAGAAATTATGAGAGTCACATACGGCGGAGCCAATAGACCAAATCACAGTCGCATTCTCAATTCGTAGTCATTTTTCCCATTAATGCGAACTAAGAATAATTTATTCATTCAGCTACCATTGCCAACTATATATCCCTTAGCTCGACAGAACCGGAAAAAAACTATGTGTAGGGTGCACGAGAGGGGGAGTTGCAGAATGAAATGAAAAGAAACTCGGTGAGCGTTAGGAGGACCGTATTATATGTGCAATATTTGCAATGAATTGAGCTGAGTTCGTGTGCAAAAAGGGAACGACTCTGAATACGCGTGAACTGGCGCAGTAAACTGTATCAGAAGGAATGTGTGCGAGCATGTCAAGATGCAAGTGGCTGAGGAAAAAACCCAGCTAATTCTCTTGAAAGGAAAAGTGAATAATCCACCCCCCCCCCTCAAAGGCATTGAAGTTAACATGTCCCGTGAGGAACTGGCTCGTCCAGTGGTCTGGCTCAACCCTTAACCATTGCAAGGTTCGCCTCACTGTGTGCAATCACAAAGGCCACTTGGGGTGTGTGTTACCATGACACTGTTAGGATGACATAAATTGTAACGATCACCACATTAGGCATGCCTATCCCTTCGTCGCTCAATAATAGTTGAGTCATACAATCAATTCGGGAATGTTAACGTATTGCGTTATAGAACGTAATGGTCAAAGTGATTCGCATAAACATGTTTAGGATGCTACTGCGGCATGTACGCGGGGCAAAAAGGTAAGTCGCGTGATGCACCACATATTCCTTTATACGAACCCGTTTGGTTTTTTACTTCTGACAACCGAAAACCGCGATGGCCGTAGCCTCAACTTTGGTTTTTACTCGCCACTAATTCGGAAGACATGTTGAAATCGCTCCTGTTTTCTTGCCATAAACGACGGACGTGCTCGGGGGCAACAATCGCTCGGTTTTAAAACTCGTTGGCGAAGAACAATTCGCCTTAATGCGCCGCTAGAATTTCCACACGAAGGGAGTTTCTTCACTGAGAGACCGAGTGAACGCTTCGCTAGAAATATTTGACTGCGCTCACGAAATATTATTCTTGACTTAATGACCAAAGATGGGAGACAACAGAGTTGTGAATTCGAAAAGTTCAAACCAACTCCTCACTTGTAAACATAGTAACTATTAACTATTAAGTCGAATTTTCTCAGAGAGCAGAGAAGCGGGGTTATACCAAACATTGAGGGAACAATCGGAACGAGCGGTGCGTAGCAAAACACAACTTTCCGCCACCCCCGTAAGTTCGAACACCAGCTACATATGCGGGTACTATATCTTCACTCAACGCATTTCTACAGAAACATTTATGTAGAACAAAATGTAGGGACTAGTTAGCTGAGAGTACTCCATAAGTTTCATCGAAATCGTTAGAGCCGTTTTTGAGAAAAGTGGAATACCGATAAATTAATATTCAACCAATCTCCTTTTCTGAGTTAACTTGGGTTATATCTCCGTTCAACAGATGGATACAGAGATAGTTGCAGGGAAGAAAATATGGGTTTAAAATGCTAGAAGACTCTCAATATGATTAATCACATCTGGTCCCTGGAATTTACGAAAATGTTCGAAAAAACGTTATTTTCGATACATTTTGATTTTTATCTCTGTTCAATGGACGGTCAGAGGAACATTTATTGAGAACAATATGTAGGTATTAACTATTTGAAAACATTCTGAGAGTTTGGCAAAAATTACTAAAGCCGTTGTGCCAAAAAGCGTAAAAACCTATTTTTGCTTCATAGGCCTATATCTCCGTTCACCGTATTTTAATGGAGATATGTATAGAGAGGAAAAGTTAGGTATTGATCAGTAGAAGATAATGTGAAAGTTTAATCCAAATAGTTATAGCCGTTTTCGAGAAAAATGCGAAAACCCTAGTTTTTGGTACATTTTTGTCTCCCCACCCCCTTCCCCACGGTCGAAATCGCCCATAACCTTATTTTGGTGTCTAAAAAAATAACTAACAAAACGAAAAAAGAACCATCTCAATCGGTCCAGCCGTTCTCCCGCAAATCGAAATACATACACACACCCACCGAAATTAGGTTTTTTAGACTCAGTAGGCCTCAAAACGTAAAGATCTGAAGAAAACCCAAATTTTTTGGTTGACACGGTTACTATACTTTCCTTTCCCTTTGGGTAGGGGAAAGTAAAAAGTAGTAAGCAACTTTCAACTGTTGGGTCAACGATTTTAGCCCCCGGCTCCTGGTCGCGAAAAAATGTACGTGTCATTACGGAAAGTTGTGACACGTCGCACCAGATGTGTCTGTTTTTCTTAATTACTTGCCACCCCCTCTAACTTCGTATTGTTCTGTTTGCGTGTTTCAATAACTCATCTGGAGCAAGGAGATCTACACAATTTGGGATGATGTTGAAGTACGCGCCTACATTTAATTAATCTTTTTTGAATCCTGGCTGAAACACACAATGATTACCAGGGGATACTTTATGTTGAATTAAATAAAGCTCTCGGTCTTCGTGACTGCAATGTTTGTATTTGTGTTTCTACAAAAAAAGGCCATTTTGCTTTACATCGTATTATTATTGCGATGAGGGTTCGTTCTTGCTGAAGATGTGGATTCTTGAGAGCCAGTCAGCATGAATGAAAAGCTTTCTCTAGGCGACGCTTAATTTATATAGAATATTACAGCAGGCAATTGAGTTACTATAAGGAACTTATAGAGACACATTGAACTGAATTATTGTTGACACACCTCGGGAAATTGCTAGTAATTTCTTAAAATAATGACATTCGGAGAAAAAAAAGAAAGAAAACAAACAAGCCTTAATAGTAAATGACAGATTGGACTAGTGTGTAAGGTTTCAACAAGGTTATGAGTAAAAAGTAACTGTACGTAAGTTAGGCGTAATTGTTTATCAGATTTGAATAAATGTTGTTAAGATTGGCAGTGTCAGTGCTTTTATTGCACAACACCGTGCGGATTTTTCCCCGAACGTCATCATTTTAAGAAACTATTAGCAATATCCTGAGGTGTGTCAACAATAATTCAGTTCAATGTGTCTCTATACGTTCCTTATAATTTAGCGTAACTCAATTGCCTGTTGTGACATCCTATAGCCCTGATGACGCTTAATAAATTAAGCGAAACGTCGGCCTAGAGAAACCTTTTCATCCATCCTGACTGGCTCTCAAGAATCCACACCAGACTTATTATTATTTTTACTTTCCGCTATATTCGCAAATTGTCCTCAATAAATGTTCCTCTGACCGTCCATTGAACGGAAATAAAAATCAAAATGTTTCGAAAATAACGTTTTTTCGAACATTTCCGTAAATTCCAGGCTAACTGCTTCACCAGATTTGATCAAACTTTCAGAGTATCTTTTAGTCACCCATATCCACGTTTCGTTCTCCATAATTATTTATTTAGCTTTAATAAACAATTTAATTTACTGCTGTAACAACACGCTAGGATTTCTTTCGGCGTCCTTACAGTTTAAACACAGTGGCACTGTGTCCAGGCATATTGGTAATTATTTTAATAAGTTAAGTTCCTAATGTTATAGCTTGCCACTTATCATAATTTATTACTATTATAACGTATTGTTTGATTCACAGTTTGTTCATTACGAGGTTTTTGACATTTTATGTGTTTACTTTGATTCATAAACTCGAAAATGTAACGCCGGAGATGTAACGGAGAAGCGTCCCTAAATTTGTGTTGGGTTAAGTGCTTGGTAACGTCTGATACACAATCTAACGCTTGGTAACATTACACTTTTTATAACCTCAGTGACTAAGTGATGATGTCAATTGAAATTGACGCGGCCATTATATCGAAACCATCAAACGAGCACAATCAAACGTAGTTATCATTGCATAAAAAAATAAAATAAAAGAGATAAAATGTTCCTAGATGTTGCGTACTTGTACGAAAGCTGTACCCACCGTTTGTGTTCATGATTTCCCCAGGGAATACATAGCGCTGGCTAAGGATTCCCTAGAGGGAGTTTTAAGATCAACTTCTCCAGTTTGGAATGGGTAGTCTTTACTCCTGGCTTTTTTGAATTACAACTGAAGGCAATATAGCTGACATTACGGATCCACCCGATGTTGTGGATGGGGGGGGGGATCCTGTTCACCTTCCCAAAAATCAGTTAACCGTTATGTCCAAACTGGAGGAACATATCACCAATAACACCAAAGCCATGACTCAAATGGTACATCCCTCTGGGCATTGGATCTTCGTCTATAACCACTAGACTACGATCACTGGAGTACCTATAATGGTTCTTCCTTATTTATAGAATGTGGCGTACATATCTTTTCCTCAATTCTGCGTTCATTCAGCGATTCGTAAACCTCTTGCAACTAGCCAAATTTGGTTATTTTTTAATATTTATTTAGCTTTAATAAACAATTTACTTTACTGCTGTAAATAGGATTTCTTTCAGCGTCCTTACAGCGTAAGTACAATGGCACTGTGTCCAGGCATATCTACCCATTGGTAGTCCGTGGTAATTATTTTAATTATAATTATAATGTTCCTAATATTATAGCTTGCCACTTATCATAATTTATTACTATTATAACTTATTGTTTGATTCACAGTTGGTTCATTACGAGGTTTTTTTCTGGTGCTAGCAATGGAGAAAATCCGCGGGTCTTCTTTTTTCTTTTACTCCGACTCAAGCTTCCCTTCTCGTGAGCCCAACGCTTAAAAGTCTACCTAAGTCATAAAATTGCAAGAAACAGAAGTTGGTTGGGGAATATAATAATTTTAACTCTAAATGTTAGTAAATAAGACTCAATTGCTCTGAAAGCTGCTTTCTCAATTTCCCTGTTCGCTTCTGTAATTCACAGGTGTATAAAGATGGGGTGGCGAAAGGACTTTCCGATCTGAATACCAAAGATCGTTGAAAAACGTTGACCGCCTCACGGCGCGACCCTGGTGGACGTTCATTGAAACTACCTACGAGGATTTTTTCAAGTGAGTGCTGAAATTCTCTCAAATTTGATACCAAACCTGCATATTATCACAGGTTTGAGCGAAATCGGTTTCAAACTAATTATTGTTATAGTGATCGAAACACCAAATTTTGGTTTTCAATCTTCGATCAGTTTGGTGGTTTGGGAGGCGTTCGTTAAATCTGTCGAAGGTTGTATGACGACAATGATGTATCCCCGGCCCGATGTATCTAATGATAAGTTACACTCTTAATAATAATAATAGCATTCCTTTGGGGCTTGGAGGGTATAGCTAGTATCATAAGGAAATTAGAGTATGAAGGCAACATTAGCACTCGCGCCTTCAGTAGGAACGTCCATCTACTTCACTCTTGTTCTCATTCTTAAGTCTAGTCTTCCCTTGTACCCATCCCTTCTCACGACTGCTCGCACAATTCAATTTCATCGGTGGAACTAATACGACGAATTACGTAAGTATTAACATCAACGAAACTTGATTTCCCTCAGACGTCTTCGGATCGCACAAAATGCGAAGGGGTACAAAGAAACACGGCTCTTGAAATGGATTCTTTATTCAACGACCAAAAACAAACCACTCGAACAATGTTTTTGCGTAAAAACCGAAAAAAAACGTCGTTTACGGGTTAACAAAATTTTTCTAAGCGGTACACAATAGTGCGTAATTGTAAAAGTAACTGACTAGTATTGTACCCGAATTGAAACACTACAATGACATTTGGTTTATGAACAAATTAATATTATTACTGCAACGCCTTACTGGGGGAATTGAACGTTATTGCGTCTAACGGGCGAAGAAATGATCGCTAAATAAGATGAAAGTGTAATTGAGAGCTAGAGAGACGCGTCGAAAATGTAATAGAACAATTCATAAAGAACGTCGACCAAAACTTATAAATAACTTAATCACGTTCAGCTGCGTGTCGAACGACCGCGCAACCCTCTTTTTCCGATTGAGCAAAATCTTTCAACGCTTCACAAGATTTCGTGAATTAAATAATTAATATTAAATAAATAAGTAATATTAACAATAATCGTTCTAGATGAACGGAACTGTACACAATTTGTGGCGGAATGTGCAAGCCACTTACTGTGATTTGCGGTTTAGAAATGTCAAGTCTTTTTGTCTATCATTAATTGGGACCACTACGCCCGTCATATTAGTATCTACATTTAACGTAAATTTATACTCTTCACAAAAACCGCTCCCGAATACGATTGAGTTGGACGCTTCTCAATTAGACTGATTGAATCACGGGCACCCCCCACAGCTCCGACTGTTTAAAAATATAAAAAAACCCTGCAAATTATTACACAATGGTTTATTATTCTCATGAACAACTTGACCTAGTATTACTGCTCTGATACCCATTCCCTGGCTACAATGGAACTACGGAAACTAAATATTCCCCCGGCGCCAGGCGCCCGTAAACGTCTGCAGGCGTTTATGATCCGATGGAGGGGTGTGCGGAGGAAATGGCCATGGCGCCTCGTCGGGCAAAAAGAGTCGACGAAAGCCGGTGGGTGATTGAGTTTGATATGACAGGAGGGAGGGAGGGAGTACTAATGACGAAACATTGACTTCCGCTGTAGTTCCCGCGTTATACTGTTTTTCGTTAATTTTTTTAACCGTTTTTTGCCCATGGGCTTCGTCTGATCGGATTGCCGAGATGGCGGGCACAACTAGATACCAAATGGGATTTTTGTGCGAAAGAACGAATTTTTTTAGACCATGTTAAAGGCAATGAACAGCCCAGACAGCCAACAGCGGATGGCGGATGGGGAATAGGGGACGGCGGACGGACATTGCAAATATGGTATCTCCATGTCTTGAAACGTAAAGTATCAAATTTTGAGGGGGGGGTTGTAAAAAATTTTTCGTGACCAAAAACATAGGGTTATTATTCAGAATGAATAATAAACCAAAAGGTGGATAAACCACTTAGGCCACAACCAGGCCCACTGTAAGGGCATCCATGAGCCCTAGCTTATGCCTTGCCCCGCTCCACCATCAAACCCAAAGGCAATGGGCTTCCTAAGTGTGACATGCCCATCACTCCCGCACAAAGCGGAGGACATCCGCAAGTTCTGCACCTATTACCTCTTCTGGCTTCAGAAACGTGTCCACGAGCCCATCGCATGTCTGCCGTGTCCAGACCCGCCCTGCATAGTCACACTTGCCAATATTCACAAGTTGGTACCTCAGCGAACCTGTAAACAGGCCACATATGATCCTCATATCCTTCCTCCAGCAGACTGAGCACCGGATGAAGAGTTTTGACTGTCTAAGGCCGGGCACTCCCTCCTGAAAACAGGCAGCCCTGCACCTATCCTCCCATTTGCCAACCTCTCTGCGTAGGTGGCTCCTAGTGGTCAGAACCGACAAGGATTTGTGCCGATCCTCCTTTCGCCAGCCTATCGGCCTCTGACTGTCAGTTTTGTTCTCATTTTGAGAAGATTTTGTTTGTCAAAGGGAGGAAATACATTGAGAAATAAATAGTGACGCTTAAAGCAACTGGCAGTTGACAAAACTTTAGACAAACGAGGGAAAAACTATTGTGCTTCAAGATAAGCTGTCAAGGTTCACCAAAGTGAATTGAGCACAAACAATCCAAGACGCGTTTAGTGCTGTTCCTTATTTACAAATGTGATTGCGGCGTTATGAACCCCAAGAGGCACCTCAGAAGTATTTGTTACGTAAAGATGTGACAACGCAATTGTGGTTACCGCGAATTTTTGGGACTGTTGACGTTTTGTTCAACTGCTTTCAGTGTTTTCTCTATATTTTCAGTACTGTAAACACGAAAGTTTCCGAAATATCGTCTTACAGTGCGTTAAGTGATCTGAAGTGGTCGCACAATGAGGGCCGTGGCATGAATTTGGGCACATCAATATATTTCAAAACCTTGACCACGACCAGGTCGTACACAGAACTTTCAACTTCAGTTTTTGACAGCTTGTTGCTGAAAAGTGAAGCACTTAATTCATCCACCTCTGGTTCTTCCTTTTTTCCCTCTCGGGCGGCGGCTCATCTTTCAGACTGTCCTGTACGAGCCAATATTTTCTTGAACGAGACCGCAAGGTGGACCGATGTCCATAATTACACAACAACCCGCTCCAAGGTGAAACAATTATCAGGAATAACGAGACCAGCGGTCGAGAGCCAGAAAGGAGAATCCGGTAAGAATCAGCTCAAGGCCGCATCTCACGCTTGGAAGGTACAACGGCCTAGTCGAAAGCGTCCAACCCTTGCTACCTCTACCCACAACATCTCGCTATTAACGTTAACGTTCGACTCATCAAGTTCGAAGGGCGATTAAATAATCACAGCGCGAACTTGTAACATCCGACGGATTAACTTTTTGATTAGAGAGTTTCATAATTTAATATTTCGTTCGCTACACTTCGCGGGGCCTTCGGAGCGACTCAGGGCGTCGTCGCGTTCGCCGTTTGGTTCGTGTAAGCTGAAAAAAACGCCAGGGCTTTCATTAATTGATAACTTTTTGAAATGGGAATGTTGCTGTCGTATAACTTCTTGGAGGCCTTGCAGTCGACGTAGAACCACCAATTGCACTTGAGGATGCTCTGGTCGAAGAGGGTCGACTCGGGGCAAAGGAAGCTTTTCATCACCATTCCGTCGTCGGTAAATGCGCAGACGTGAAACACCTGAAAAATAACGAACAGCTCTCATGTACTAATGACACGTATCTGGATAAAATTTCACACTTTATTATTATTCGATTACACAACTTTCCTACCTACTACATGGTACTGAAGAAAGTAAAAAGTACAAGCTCAAAATTATTTTCATATTTGATAGTATTACGTCCCGGGAAACGATAGAAATTACCACAACATATTCATTAGGAAGGCTAATTGTGGTTATTTTCAGAGGGTGATAAGGTGCGTGAAGAGGCCTGCCTGCCCTGCATGTCAGGGACTCGATACAGATGGAAATGGGGGGGGGGGCTCTCTCTTTAAGCTGGGGCTGATACTGGGAGATCAGTGAGGGGTGGCCTAGCTGGCAAGAATGGGTATTGCGGCTGAGCATGGTCCTGTGGATGTACAAGGCAGCCGTTAGGCCTGTGGCCACTTAAGGTGCAACTGTGTGTGGTGGACTGTCCAATTGCAATTGAGTAAACCCAACAGGGCCTGCTTGGCTGTGACGGGTTGTATGCAGATAGCACCTATGGCTGCGCTAGAGGTACTGCTGGGTCTCGCACGTCTCCACATGCATGTGGAGAGAGCTGGCTACATACAGGCAGCTCGTATGCTGTAATTGGGGCTTGTAAGGCGAGGCAGAAGGGCGCTGCACTGCCTGATATTTGATAAGGTGCGTGCAGAGGGACTCTGCATGTCAGGGATTCAATACAGACAAAGTTTAACTTCGAGCTTCCCTTCCGGGGAATGCATGGAAGATACCGATGGGAAGGGCTCCTTTCATGAGGCTGGGGCCATGGTATATTATACAGACGCATCAGTGAGGAGTGGCCTAGGAGGCGCAGGAGTTTGTCAGTCAGGGATTCAGACAGCAATACATCTAGGTGCACTGGCTACAGTTTTCCAAGCAGAGCTCTTTGATGTGACATTGTGCATACAGCACCTCTTGCGTAGGGGTTTGAAGTGTAAAAGAATATGCATTACGTCGGACAGTAAGGGTGTAGGCTCTGGCTTCCTATGCTATGGGCTGGTTTGGGGATGCCTGACTGGCCTGAAGATCTTGGAAGGAAAACACACTAAAACTGTGTTGGGTGCCAGGTCGTACAGGGATCGAAGGGAATGAGGAGGCCGACAAACTGGCGAGGAAAGGATCTACGCTTCTTCCAATGGGACGTAAGCCCTTCGTAGAGACCAGCAAGAGCCACTTGATCAAAAAGGCTGTTGAGTGGAAGGATAAGTTCAGGGCCAAAGGCAGTCAAGGTTGTTTAACAGACTCTCCAGGGAGCAAACAAGAGAAATCCTCAGTCTCGATAGAAATAGTAAACAGATGCTATGTGGCCTGTCCATGAGGGTCTGATTGCAGTGCTTGGGGTTCATCAATTGCAGCCAGAGGAGGTTGCAAGGATGGACCTCAAGGTTGTCTTGCGTTCTGTGCGAGAATGGTGGGGACGCATTGGAGACGCCGCGTCAGAGAACGCCAGCTCCACAGGGGGAAGGTGGAGAAAGAGGCGTTTGGGAGGGTGAGCAGGAGTCAACAAGTCCATTTGCCTTGGAAAGTGGGAAACAGGCCCCCTCATCCGACAAATCAGCTTGTCAGGAAGCTAGTAATATACTAAATGACTATTTTTGCGGCGGAATAAGTCCCCAGCGCCAATAAATACGTCATCTTGGTTACCCTGGACGTAATACGATGATGCACTCCTTCAATTGGCGAGGAATATCTCGTTAAGCTTTGCAATCAAATGAAACCTGGAGCATGGAAGCGATCAGATAAAAAGGATATAAATGTTCTGGCAAAGCCCAAACCCACCTTAGCATTTCATCCTCAGAATTCCCTAATATTTTTAAAATCGTGAAAAGTTTCTTTACATTAAGACGGTAGCAAAATGACCCAAATAATGTTCTGTCCATTTTCATGCTCAGCGTGTTATCAAAATTACTTGAAAAATTGGGAAACAGATCTGAATGATTCATCTCGACGGGAATAACATTTTGAGCCCCTTCGAACATGGGTTTCGTGTAGAGGACGCCACATTCCAGTCGGGCAGCATTCAGCAATACTCCAATAAGTTTCCTACTCGATGAAGGTATAATAACGATAGAAGACAGTTGGGGAGGTCTCACGAAAATCCTGGCAATAATAATTGAGCAATTGGGGCACTTGACGAGTCGAACTGACGGGTGGTTGACGTGTGGAGGGAGGCGGAGCGATAAATGAGCGCAGGCCGAGGAGAAACGATGACTTTCGCTACAATGCCCCGCGTGTTCGTTCAAATAGTAGAATTTGCCTCACTATATTTACTATGATTTCACTATTTTCCTCCTAGGCGCCGTCTTACTCCTCTGAGACCCGGCTTATTCGACTCAGCAGACAGAAAACACCAAGTAATTGCGAAAAAACTGCCAAAATTTCGTTTGTAGCCTAATTTGCGAAACAATTTTGTGGCCATAACAAACGTAGGTTTCGTTCGATCGGGTTGCCAAGTATTGAACATTTGAACATCAAACGGATTTTTTTTAGACCGCGTATGACTTGGACATTTGTAAACCCCGTGCCTTGAAATGTAAAGTGTGGAGGGAATGGCGGGGGGAGGGGGTGTTGAAAAATTTCCTGACGAAAACATAGTGTCCAAACTAACTCAAACAATATGGTGCTAACCAAATTTGGCTAGTTGCTAGAGCTTTACGAATCGCTGAATGTACTCAGAATTGAGGAAAACTGTTTGCTACGTCGCAAAGATATGTGAGCCACATTCTATAAAAACTAAACAACGGGAATAGTTTTACGATAAATCTGTACTTGTAAGGGTGTTCTTTGGGCTCTCAAGACCAACGAACGTGCCAAGTTGCGAGCTTCCATTTAAACAACCGCAGGCGTTATACGCGTTTTAGCGTTTATTGACGATCTGGGACGGTTCAAGGGAAACGAGCCGAAGTAAATGTGCAACAAACGAGAACCTCCTTCAACGCTCTGAGAAATCGGACGCGGAAAAGGATCTCGTAGCGTCACGAAGTCGTGATGAGTTCGGATGGAGCGGCGTTGGTAGTTACGAAGTCAATCAGCGTAAGGTTTCACCCAACTCGGCCGGAGGGACTTCCGGAACGTGAAAGTTGAAAGGAATGCTCCGTTTTGTTTCAGAAAATTTTTCAATCTCGTTATGTCAGCCGAACCGATTAATAATTAATCATCGGGAATTGGTTTAATTGAGTTCGAGGGTCGGTTAAAGCGGGAGACTTTCCGAAACGACCGAAAATTGCCGGACCTTAATTACTCTCACGGTAAACATTCAATCAGGTAACAATGTCCCTGCTGGAAAGATCCCAGGAGCCGGGTCATCTCGGTTTCACTGTGAATCCCGAATTGTGGCACGCCTTTCTATTACTGTTAAGCCTAACAAGCTCTTTTTTTCGTCGACAAACCGAATGGGGAAACGGGCCAGGCCACTTATGGCCTACCGGCTCGTTGGTGCTAAGGGGTGGGGGGGGGAAAGGTTTTTCATGACCAGCCCTGGTCTGATGGGATTGCCTCTCGTTCAAGTAGCGGCTCTAGAAGGTGAGCTCGAGTTAGAGTGCGGTGGCCTTATGGTAGGGGGGGGGTTGTTGGGGAGGGATATCGGGAGACCAGCTTTCAAGCTGTTTTCGCCTTGCCGCCCACGCTTGAGCAAATATGGCGAACCTGCGCCTAGCCGCTCTGCTGGACAGGAGCGTCGCTGCACTCTCAGCAGGGGGAATCAGCGCCCTCGCTCGCACATCATTATAGAGCGGGCAGGCAAAAATGACGTGTGCTGCGTCTTCGCTGACGTCTCCTCCGCACGGGCAGAGGTCGAAGGTGCGCCGTTGGAAGAAGTGAAGGCGTCGGTTGAAAGCTCCGTGCCCTGAGAGGAGTTGGACCGCTGGGAAGGTCGGATGCCATCCGTTCATTCCCAGGCGGTCCCGGACTGAGGGAATGATAGAATGGAGATGCCTCGCAGTTGGGTCCGCATCCCAGCGCGCTTGCCACCGATCGAGGGCTGCCTCGTCTGCTAGGTTGAGGCAGCGCTCAGTGGAGGCCTCAAGCAGGAGAGCGGGCACCTGTGACTCAAAGGCTCCCCGGTAGTTGTTCAGGGCTCCTCGCCGGATGGCAGTCCGCAGAGTGGCGAGATCCAGGGCCAGGTCGAGGGGGAGAGTCCCCGCAAGCACCTGCAGTGCCATGTGGGATGTGGTTCGGTACGCAGGCATAGTCACCAGGAGAAGATCCCTTTGTATCGCCCTCTGCCGATCGCGTTCCGAGGGGGCGATCCACCATGTAGATGCAACGTACAGTATGATGGGGAGAAAGACTGCATGGTAGTAGCGGTAGCGAGCATGCGGGGACGCTCCCCATGTTGGTCCACAGAGTGACCTGACCTGAGCTGTTAGGACGGAGCACTTGGCCCTGAGTAGGGCAAGGTGTTGGGTGGGGCAACAAACGCGTCGTCGACAAACCGCTCGCTTTTAGGCGTTCCATAACCGTCGGCCCAATCATTCAAAATATTGGAACGTTTTGACATTTTGAAGTGAATCTTAAAAAGCAAACACTTGCAACGCGCCGGATATTTACAGTAACGTCAGTTTCCTCTTTTGTTTTGCGAGAACACAGACACCAAAACACATCCCTGCTCGATAAAATTTCTCAAATTACATTAATCGACATACTATAACTCAATAAGATAATTCTGACGCCATTTTGTTACAAAACGTCTAGTAGAGGTTTTTTTTGTAACTTTATTAAGACTATTTATAAATATAAATATACCTTAATGGCGTGATGGAACACACTGTTTTTCTAAAACTGAAGGCTACGCACATAGCTCAGTATAGTAACCATTGACATTGAAGCCGGTCTACGTTCCTACAATATTTAAAATATAGCGGAGAAGGACCAGGCGTTGATGCGATGGTCTGGCGAAGCCTTCATGGACCAGATGATTGGGGTAGTGGAAGTTGATGCGATGTAAAAGGGCCGTAGGGGTTTCCATTATAGTCATTATAAATAGCCAGGTTGCGAACAAATGGAGGCGTGTGGATGATATGTTTATGCAGGGTTGCGTTTTGCTGTTGCTCAATACGGCGGAATTGCGACGGCAAACGCATGCCGCAAACAGCGATGGCATAAGTCCCGGGCGCAGCTGATAGCGTGTGTCCTGCTCACCACATCACCAGTAGCGGAGGGTCTGAGCAGCAGCCGAAAAATCTCTCATGCGTCATAGTCCCGGTGGGTGGCTGTACTAGCTACTCTGGCGCATGTGGGGGTCCAGCCAAAGGGGCTATAATCAAGCCTGGTGGGGAGCTCCCTGGACACCGCTTCGAGCAGCTTTCCCTCATACCGCTAACATACACACACCAATTAAACTCACGAGGGCACTGGAAACAGACCTTTTTATTTTTTGCACAAGGCAGCCTTTTTGGCATCAGTCTGCTTGCTTGTACTCCCAGCAACCTATTGGATTTAGTGTTTACCTGAAGTTCGATGTCTGGATTCACTCTGGAGGGATTGAAATAGATTAAAATATTGAAGATTCCCCCGAATAGATTATTGTAGGTTCATATTCGAGTGTGGCGGTAGTTGACTAGGTAGTTTGGAAGGTAGAAAGTACTTATGTGATATATGGTCAACTCGCTGCAATTTAATTGCAAATCGGCTCAAGGAAGCGGACTATGCCAAAAAGGCTACCTCGTGGAAAACACGAATAGGTCTGTTTCCACTGCCCTTGTGAGTTCAATTGTTGTGTCTATGTTAGTGGTATGAGCGAAAACTGCTCGAAACAGTGTCCTGGGAGCTCCCCATCAAGCGTATTGATTACAGTCCCTTTCGCTCGTCAGTTCAGGGCCAAGGGGAGGCCCTCACATGAGCCACAGCTGCCAGTATGGGCCCCCCCACCGGGAGTCTCACGCATGAGAGATTTTTTGGCTGCTGCTCAGACTCAGCCCTCCGCTACTGCTGATGAGAACGTTCAAACCAGATTTTCCTCATCCAACTAGTCGCATCATAGTATTTTGCATGATAATGTGACATTTTTAATCCAATTTCTATGTGAGAGCTGCCAAATCAGTTTTTTGACAAATCCTCAGATAACGATTTGGGGCTGTGTGGACTTGGTAATGAAATTAGTCCATTACAGCGATTCGAGTGGTGTGAAATGCGCAGCATACATCGAATAAGACCGTTGCGAATTGCCAATGGAAAGGCGGATTAACTTCAACAGAAGGTTCCGTCGGAGTGCATAACTAGCGCCATTACGCGGACGTTCTCGAAAGAGAGCTCCCGCGAATCGCTCCCCAAATGGAATTTCGCATGCACGAGAGGCCATTCGTCAGTCCAGAGGAAGTCCGGCTGATGGCCAAATAAGCTGAGATTATTGCTCCCGGTCGTGGACCGCCGACAACTCACCTCCGTCGTCGCAACACTCGTCGGTCGGATTGAGGAAAGTAGTTTGGCATTGGTGGGTCGCTTTCACCGGGTCTAACCGTCCAGTCAGGTGCCTACAAAACGGCTTCTATATAAACAAGTCCTCGCGCTATTGACCCCCCCCCCCCCAAGGCCGCTTTCAGTCCCGAGAACTTCACTCCTTTTCCCCCATTTAAGGAACGTTTTCGTATTTTATTCTCCGAGGTTCCTGCCAATTCGAAGATTTACAGGGGATAAAGCGATTCGACATTTCACGCTCCTCGTTAGTTTAAACTGCCGTCGGATGACTGGATAATTGAAGGAAAGCAATCGCGACGACGTGTCGCAATGAACTTTGTGATGCAAATACGAAAATTCCCTATACAAATATCTGCCAGAAACGTACAAAACAGCCTCCTCGCCTTTATGATCTTCACGAATAGCACCGTAACAAGCCTTTTGGCATATTTTTGAATTGGTCTGAGCTCTTGAAGAGTTTTAGGGGACCCTTAGAAAATTACATTTCAGTCTCGGGCACAAAGTGATGAAGTGCATGGTTCAATGTGCTCTAGAACCATTCGAGCCCCTCAGCGATTGATTCCTTGAATTGGACGTATTGTAACTCAGCCATTGTGCGATAATCATTTTTACTATCTAAAAATCACGGAAGAATGAGCACCAATTGACCAATAGGTCAATATTGAATATAGAACAAGGAAAGTAAAAAAGAAAATACGTTTCAATCAATGAGCTCACGTTCTGTAACATGATCCACCGAGTTTTCTTCAATTATGTGCAATTACATAAACAATTCCTAATATTTCTGATTTGATTTCAACTCAAACTGCTCTCATATCTATTGATTAATTATTTGTAAGCAAAACCAATGGCGTGGACAGCCACGACTAAGACGGGCGAAAAGACTCATTGCGCCTTCCTGTTCAAGGGCCAAGACAACGATTTCATTCACCAGACAGGATCTAAGAGTCCTCAATAGTGTCCCCTCAGCAAGACGGGAAAATCAGAGGTAGTTGAGGACGAAACGGCAGAGCACATCCAATGCGAATGCCCTGTCTCAGCAGCCAGGCGCTTCAAGCCTTTTTCCTAAAAGGGGCTGGTACGTGCTACGTCTTTTATTAAGTAAGGAACATCGTTACAGTAGGTCCATGAGTGGCTTCAGGGACAATGAGACTCGGTGCTCGTGCTCTCGGACAAAAAGAAAGAAGCAAAACCGTCTTTGTTAATTATGTAAAAAATATGGCGCGACGCCTGGCACGTTCAGAGATTTTTTGTCCGGTCTAGCGGCTATTATTGAATGCTTAACGTTCAGCATTTATCGCGTTGCTAATACTTAGGTCATCGCCGTTATTGAGTGATCACTGTCTGGATTATTTATGGGTCTGGCAAAAAATTCAGGTGCATTCCGGAATTTCGTCGTCCGTACAGCACGTTCGACTACCAGGAAGATTTTTGTAAGAACGCTGCCTTTATATGTGAGGGAGTTATGAGAAAAAACTGAGCAAGCATCGAGTTTTGTAGAAATGTTGGATAATTTGTGCTGACTGACTCCTATTAAAGACACCAGGTGATCGTGGTCTAGTGGATAAGACATTTGTTCATTGCCATAATTTTTGCCTGAGTCAGCAGCTCTTCAGAAGCATCTCCAAACTTACCTCAGTACATTGGCGCTCAACGTGGGGCGAACTTCTTCATTCCAAGAAAAAGAAAAGACTATCATATCAGGGAAGGCTGAAAGGCTGATACGCGAACGGAAAATGATCGAGGTTGTTGAACGGAATAAAAAAGGACTTCATGAGTTGGGGAGGGGAAAATTTTCCCATGGGTTTTCCTTCCCCTTCAACTTTACGTCGAGAGTTATGAACAAATGTCTTATCCACTAGACCACGATCACCCGGTGTCTTTAATAGGAGTCAGTCAGCACAAATTTATAGTGCTGCAGCCGTCATTTTCCCTCGAAGAAAAAAACAGAGTCGTATCACTTGAACTGTTCGTACAATAAACGTAATTAAAATCGTTCTGGCCGCTTTTAAAAGAAAAAGTTTGCGTTTTGGAAGACATTGTGTGTGGTTCATTGTTGACATTCCAAAACTTCTTCACTTCACTTGCGTTTCGCACTTGTGACGAGATTGATAAAAAACAGAACAAGAACAGATTTTTCTCCTACTCTTATGTTCCTCGAAAGGAAGTGCAATTCCGGCCCCATTCTTGAGGAAGGATCCTCCGAGCTGAGACTTAAGAGATCGCGGAATAACTGCTCTGCCCGCCCAGTATGGAAGTCGTATACAAACGATAGTCTCGACGTCGAACTCCCCTGTAAGAGAAACACTGTTAGGAGCAGCAACTGGGATTGAGTGCAAGGAGTATGAAGACACGAACGTATACGGCCACAAACGAGAGATTCCTGTGACTCCTGTGATGACTATAGGTAGCCATTTTCCTGTTCCAGGTTGGGGATCAAATTTGAGCTGTTTCGATTCATCCGTTTTACTAAAATTGCAAGAAAAAGGACACGTACTCGCTATATTCTCAAATGGTGGTTTTTTAGAACTCAGGAGCCTTCGAGAGGTCAAAACCTGAAGAAACTTTTTTTTTCAGTCGATTTTGCCACTTTTCTTCCTACTTCGTTCAGCTACGGAAATTAAAAGTTCAAATTTGAAATGAAAGCTTTTCAAATTGACTAAAAACTCGTATACCACGTGTATTTGTACATGATCGAGTCATTTTCGATCGAACAGAAGGTTTCACGGTTGGATGAGCCCCCGACAGCATCTCAATTTTCAAAGCTCACCACACCCGCCACTTTCCACCGTGCGGTCGGCCTATAATTTCCTTCTCGTCTGTCAGCCGGTCACAAATCATTCGTACTAAGGTTACGAGCCTTAAGAAAGAGATTGGGCGCAATTACCGCTCGAGTGAGCTCTCAGACGAAATTAGATGCAATCCAACAGAAATTAGGGTTTCTTACGGGCGCGATTACGCCCAGAGAGTGACGACGCGGGAAGCGAACTTTCACAAATACTTATTTTTCTTCGAAGGTTGGTACGTCGAAATATTGGCGTAGAAGGGAGGGTTTGTTTTTGAGTTGATGAATCTAATTAAGAAAGATAGAAACAAGGAAATAACGGAGGGAGGACCAAATTCTCCAACTTCCGCCTAGCGCTTTCCTTCTTCCCAACAACAGCTAGGCAACCTATTTTAGAATTGCTACCTAAATTCAGGCGGACGTTCCTGATGTGAGAATTTATCCGAACGCCGTCCAATCCATTCTAATCGGAAAATCTTAAATCTTGGTGGCAGGTGATTTTGTGAGGCAACAAACTGAGTGTGAGTCACGAGAAAGTACAACGAAGGATGTGAATGCCCTAAACCACAACTTCTCCGGAGAATAGAATGTCAGCACAAGCAACGTTAGAACACAGTTATCTCCAAAGCTAATCACTACGTAGTATAAAACAAAGTCGCTGTCGCTGTCTGTATGCTTAAATCTTTAAAACTACGCAACGTATTTTGAAGTGATTTTGTTTTATTCGAGAGGAAGGTTTATACGAACCTGTTTTTTTAAAAGGGGTTATGCGTCAGTTTTGGCAATTTTCACTTTTTTCTCTTTTCTGAGTCTATGAAGATGGTTGCATCGATTGCGATTGAAAGGAACATCGCAGCACTGACGCTTACAGGTGAAAAATCGGGACGAAAGTTCTGATGTTTATGAAAGGGGCTACGTGCGCCAAGTGCCCCCTTTCAAAAAAAAAACTTCCTAACTCGGTATTTGCTTAGCTTCAAATTTCAAGGGCTACAACCTAAAATAAAAATCACTCCATACGAAATGTTCTATTTGCCCTCACTGAAACAAAACGATTCGACAAAATCGTTCAATTTTTCTCAATCAGAGGGCGTACTTTCCTTTCGTGCGATCGCGATTTTTCTCTCATCAAAATAAAACTTCTTACCTATGTATTATTCACGACCTAACCAGAATCGTAATGATCAGCAGCAACACTAAAAAAATTCACGGTATGTGAGTTGCATGACTCTTCCGAGTTGATGTTGGATTGTGGTCAAACTTGGTGGAGACGATTCTACAAGAAAATCGCTGTGTCTTAAACGGTGGCTAAACCCAGGAATGTAGGGCATATGATGAACATCTCCGGATTCAGTCAGTTCATTTTTGACTCGTCCAATATATAGCATTCTGACTGTTCCACAAGTGGATAGGGTGTGTTAAGGGATAGGGAAGAGGATAAGTTGTGAGAAAATGTGCGCAGGGTCTCGGGTGAAAGGGTATAGTGTGTTTGTCTGGTTGTGTGTTTTGTGTTAGTGTGTGGTCGTGTGTGGGCGGTGCCACACACACACACACTCACACACAGCAGGGAGGCAGTCCATAGGACACCGCCAGAGCTGCAGGACCAGTGGCCTCGTTCGGCCCATGTACTAACTCCCCAATGAGCACGTTGGGGGACCTGATTAGTGTCCCAGCCGCCGCTGGTACCCATTGCCTCACCCCCCTGGGTTTGGAGGAGGGGGATGCCTGATGAGGGATCGAACCAGAGTCCACTGGTTCTACCCCCCCCCCCCCCGTCACAAACTGGTTCGGAAGGCCTCACGCCCCAGCGCGCTTGGCCACCACGTCGTCGAATATCAAGTAGCCCATCCCTGGACCGCAAGAATGCATTTAAGAGTTGAATGTATTTATTGCGTGAGTATGTTTCAAGGTTAGAGTGAATGGGGTGGGTCTTGATCGAGAGCGGCCGAATATCGAGTGGTCCGCCCTTGACACGTCGGATAGGGGACTGCAGTTCATGCCACATAAAAGATGGCCTGACACCCTTCTCCATGGGACGTACAGGAGCAAGTCCAATCCCCGGAAGCCCCATGGTGATAAAGCGTAGGTGCAGGTAGAACGCCTCTCGGCAATTCTGGTACCGGGGCCTGCCACCCATTCAGGTCCGGAGGCTGCTCAAGCTGCAGCCAAATAGAACGGGTACCCTCACAAAAAAGTGACCTTTTCAATAGCGATACAGGGCCAGTGGAGGAGGAAAGAGGTGCAAATAGTACCAATCATCATATCCTCCAATGTTACACCTCAAATACTTCCCAGATCACTTCACACAAATATTAGGTCAGTTTCTTCATCAATATGACGATTCCTGAACCCTCATGAGAGTTCTTATATGAGTTGGCTGTTATGGAGTTTCGCTATCATACAAGAAGTGCAGTATTTGACGATATGATCTTTGGGGGACATGGACAAAGAGATGGTCTTGATCACTGCGCAGTGTAGACATTTCGCGTATTATACGAGGCAAGTTTAGGATTTCCGCGGGCTGCGTATATTCGATTTGTTGGAACTTACGTCTCTCACAGACAAGGTGAACAATTTTGAATGTTAAGTTCATTTTTGACGCGGCTATTTTGGTTGAACGTGCTTTGGCTTTATTTTTGGCAATTTTTACCAATTAACCCGATTGATTGCCCAATGTCAAAAACAGTGTTGAACATTTCTAGGGAACTTCCGGCCTCGGTCCGCGACGACCTAAATTCACTCCAGGGGGTCATAAGTGTTGAGGGACGCAGGATTATGACGCTGCGAGAGCTGTCGCATGAACCAAGACTTACAAAACCGTGCCAATTCAGTCGAATGTGAACACAGTTTTCTCCTAGCGCTGGGGCGTAGTGCATCGTGAATTATTTTATATTTGTCGCACTGGCTTTGACTACACCGCTCGAAACTGAGGGGAGACACACCTTCCGAATAACTGTACACATCTTCGCTCAGATAACTGCGAGCCCGGGCCCACTATTCGTACTCGATTGAAATGGTCCGCGAGATGAAGCTACAACGCAAGGCGACCCGGATATGGAATAATAACGAGAAATTGGCCTGCGGGATCCCTTGAAAAACGACAAAAGGAGAAAGTTTCACTCAGAATGTTCCTTCAGACGTTGAACGTGATTTATTCTTATTTTTCTTATCTTGGCGTTCCTGATGTATTGACATTTTAGTTTGATAGTTCCTTAATATGCGCTGCTTTCACTTTCAGCTCTCAGAAGGAGTAATCAGCCCTAATCGTCTACAACATATTTGGTGAGGCACTATTTCCCACAGCCCCACGTACGTTCAACGACTTTATGGCTCTAACAAATGGACTAACATATTTTTAACTCAGTTATTGAACTTCACGTTTTACTCAGAATGTAACTACGTTTGAAGTTCCTGAATTCATTGCTCGTACTCATGTCACGATCTGTAGTAATGCCAGCGCTCCTCAAGGTAGGGAAATCCCCCGCAACCTGTACTTGCTCGTCAGACATACAGAACTGCTACGATCGAATGCAGGCATGTCTCTGTTCGGAGAACGATTGAGAAGGGGCGCCCACAGGGTGCGGTTCTTGGACCAGCACTCTGGAAGGTACTGGAGGAGACTTGACTACGGGCCCTACGCCTATGTGGATGATGACTGTGCTGATCTGTGTATAGTCCAGATCCGTCCAGTTGAGGCAAAAAGCCTACCATAAGCTCCGCTCACCCAATGGTATGAGCTTGGCAAGATGCAGGAGGCTGAGGAAAAAAAAGGGAAAACTCAATAGCCTGGTCGATACCGTTTCGATGTTGTGGAATTAGAGGGCTGTGAACAAAATTAGTCAACAAAACGACGTCAATTCGAATTACTCAATTACGTTAGTTCCGTGAAAAATGTAAATCTAAATCTGTATTTTCTTGCAGAGCGTTTAGCGTATGAAGAGAGCAAGACGTCTGTGAAAGTAGAACTATTACGGAGCTTAACAATTGTCCCCGAACGTCGGATCCTGAAGAAACAGGCGGCACAACGCTGCCTCGTGATTTCTCTTATTCGCCACTTCACGCTCAAAATTCCTCGTTTGTTTAGCACGTGACGGCCGGAAGTTGAACGGAACGAAAGTTTAAGTTTTTCCACCAATCGAGTGAGCACTTCTTTTGCATGACGCGTGGAAGAATTCAATGACTTGGCGAGTGAGGAAGTTGGTCGACGTAGTGAACTGTGAAAGCAGCGTTTATTCCCGTCCTGAGCTAAACGTCACTGCCCACGAACTAAGAAAAGACTGAAACATTCTTCTTCTGCTCACCCCAACATTTCAAATGATGAATTTATTGACATACTATATTAGTCCGTAGAGTGATAAAAAGTCTGCGTTTACGTGGGACTGAAAAAAGTCGCGAAATCCCAATTTTAGCGAACTGTAGACCTCGAGATAAAAACAATTCTCGTTTTGTGGTTGGCGTAACGCCATTCCAGCCTAATGACCTAAAATGGCGTGATAAGGTTCGTCGAAGATGACTGGCCGTATATTGATCACGAGGCCTTCAATGTTAAGTGCCTCGTACTCCGCACTAAAGTCGAAACCCTTCGAGTGCGAGTCACGCTGATAGTCAAAATAGCTCGCGCACGGGGGAAAGCTGATTAGTATCAAACGAGTGAGGTCATCCAGATGCTGAAGGCTCGAATGCGTAAACACGATGAGGTTTTTTGTTTCAACTTAAAGGCAACTTGTAATTGTCCTGAGACAGCCCCAGATATGAACTGAATAAAAACTTCGAAATAAAACAATGAAATTTGTCGTAAAAACAGTGACTTAGAAATCAAAACCACCAACGCCCCAGCTGAATCCCACACCACTTCCCCTGGGCTGCCTGAGCCCATCCTCCTACCTGCCGACATTCACACACATTTTTTTTTTTTTTTTTCAAAGTGTTCAACACAAGGCAAATTGGTCGGGGGTTTTTGACCTCTGAACGCCCACACCTGCCCTAACGGGACGCCCTGGCCCTTAACGATTAAGTCATTGTTTCCCCAAAGACTTTTGTACCTGCGGGAATTCCACCTCTGCAGTTATCCAAACGGGAAAAGTGGTTTTCCCTCTTCTCCTTTTTCAAATTCCTCTCCAGAACAGACAGATCCTCCCAAATTCATTCACTTACGAACTCTCGCTAAGGACTCGTCTCCCTGTGCTTACTCATTTCCTTCCTATACAGTTTCCCATGCCAGTTTACACATATTACGAGTCGTCCCCTTGTTTCGCCCTTTTTCACACAAACTCTACTCACTTCATTGCACATAATACAGTCCTCCTCAGGCTCACCGAGTTTCTTTTATTTCGATCTTCAACTCTCACCATCTCGTGGCACCCACAAAGGAAAAACTAAATAAATAATGAGTAAGGAAATGTTGAGGGCGCCCAGACTACCTTACCTCTAGGGATAGAAGGATTAGGACAGGGAAGGAAAAAAGGATACGAGGGTGTTCCACGATAGAACGACCATTAGTTAAGGTACGACCCAAGAAACATGTGAGTGGTGATACTGCTGAGAACCCCGGCTGACACATCCAGCTGACGCATCTCCTCAGCACTTTTCTTGCACCACACACCACGCTAGGACACGATCAATGCTGCAACATTTTCTAATACACACATACTTACTGCTCTATAATTTAAACAAGTGCTGTTTATTCATCAATGTTCACTAGCTGAATGACTTCGGATCATCTCCTCTCTCATTTTCGTCTAAGTACATTTCCGTCAGTCGAGCAAGCGCTTCATTATTCTCAACCCAAGCCCGATCCATCACGACACTGTTTTGTAGTCACCATCAATACGTCGCCTCATTGCTGAATCTTGTTCTTTTTAATTTTTTCTCGTCATTCGCTTTTTCTTGCTCGTACCGTTATCGTGTTACCTTGACCACCTCGCTCTTTCCAGCGTCATTATACCTCAAGTAGGCCACGCTCGTGAAGATCCGTCAAGTACCTTTGGCACATTTTCTCGTACCAGCGGCACATTTAATTTATTTTCTTCACGTCGGTCTTTTACCACCTCAACCCACGCCAGACCATCTTCACCCGCCGTTAATTTCAGACTGCACTGCTTTATTTATATTTAGAAGACTTAATTTGTTGTTTATTCAACTATCGCCTTAATTTGTTCTTTTTCCCACACGATATTATTATTATTATTATTATTATTATTATTATTATTGTGACATCATGAGAGGAATGTCTAGGTGGCTCTTTTTCAGATTATTGAAACTTGGTCTTAGTTCAAAAATGACCACCTAATATAATTGATTCTAAATATGTTTCTTATTCATGTTTTGGGCCATCCATGACTTCAGGGGCCATGACGGTCAAAGCTTTTATTAGGTGGCCAATTTTGAACTAAGACCAAGTTTCAATAATCTGGAAAAGAGCCACCTAGACATTCCTCTCCTAGTTCTAAATATGTTTTATGTCAACCGCTGTGACCATCCAGGACCGCAGGGCAAATGGTCAAACTTTCGATTGTGAATGTGTAGCTAACTTGGGCCCAGTATTATCTGTTGGGAAGGTTTCTTTGGGCGTGCCGCTCGTTCGAAACCTATTCACGAGGAATATATGAACAACACTAGTCTCAAGAGGCAGATTAGGATGACAATAGTCAATCCTATCTTAAAAAAGTAATGCGCTCGCGTCAATTTCAGCTAACAAGACAATTCAGTTCGCAAGGTGTTTCGACCAGGATAGACTTGAATGAATCTCGGAGATGGGTTTTAGTTGAGCACGAACTTGTAATTTGAAAAGATATGATATCCTTAGTGATCTTAGTACATAAGCACGAGCAAGTGAGAAATGAGAAATCCGAATTAAATGTCGATGAGAGGCGAAACAAGTGTCCGTTGGGAGAATTGGAGACGACTGTATCGTGAAAGGAGTTACATGACTGCGTTGGGAGAACTGGAGACGACCGACTTTCGCGAAACTTCGTAGGAGAATGAGTTTGGGAGGAGCTGTCTGTTATGGAGAGGAATCTGAAATTGAGGAGAGGAAAAATAAAGATGGGAAAACCAGGGGGAAATCCGTTGCCATTGGAAATAACCGCAGGTAACAAGGGAGGTTTGGAGAAACAATGACTTTGCCGTTCGGGCAGGTGCAGGCATTCTGAGGTCAAAAAACTCATACCGATTCGGCTTGCGTCGAACACTTTGAAAAAAAAAGTTGTGTGTGAATGTCAGCAGACAGGGCTGTTTGAGAGATGATTGGATTTATTGCCAATTTTATGGTTCATCAGAAGCTACGTGGTTGAAACTGTTGCACCTAGTTAACAACTCGGGTCTGCTCATGGCTCTAAAAGCTTTACAAACCATCTTCCCTCAGCCCCACGTAAGTGCAGCAGTCTGTATCGCTCTCACAACTGATTTACTGTGGCGTAGAAGATTGAAAACCTTTAATAGGTTCTCTAGGCTCACAGTGGAACGCCGTTGAAAGCTCGTTGAATAATCGGTGTGTAGGTTTCAAGCAACGACTTGATTATTTGTTGGACTGTAGACATCAACAAACATCCTGAAGTAGACACCAATATATCGTCATCGATTTTCCTACTATCTTTCACGTTATGGTTGTGTGTGGGTAGTGCGAGGGAGAGAAGAAGAAGGCCTAAGGACACTCGTATTTTGAAGACAAATGGTTACGCAATTTTACGTCATTAACGTTTCAAAACAACTATAGGGCCGAAAGGTTGACAACGAAATCCGTCTTTTGGCCGCTTTCACCAAATTTCATCGTAGAGGCCGATCACGAACGACTCAACATCTAAGAGCCCTCATCGGTGCGTCCTTCACGAAAGTTTGGTAAAGTTGAAGTCCGCAACAGGCTTCACAACTTCGGTTTGTACCCAATTCAAATATACGCGCAACGAATGAATCTGTCTTTGGTTACATAGGATCAACTCATCCTGTACTAAGACCTTCGTTATTGGATTTGTCCCTTTCAAACTCTTCCCATCAATGAAAACAGTCCATAACGTGGTTGTTCTCGTTGCCTCAGGAAAAGCGAACGAAATTTCGAGCTCAATGACGCAAAGCTAACTGGAAACACACACAGCTCACCGGGGCGTAATTAGAACAAATTTGCCAAGATGATTTTGAGTTATCCAACTGATTGATAGACACGAAGAAGAGATAAGTGCTCGCTCATTCGAAGCTTTCTCTTCGAATAATTTAAATTCGCCTTCCGCATCTCTCATAGCGACCCTGTTAGGTGTCAAAGGCGTCGAATAAATAAAAAAAACTTGCAGAGGTAAGTTGAGAGAGTGGATTCTCCCAGTCGACTCAACGGCCGTTCCCGTTCTTTCACACTCCACGGATACGTGATAACATTAAAAGAGGCCTCGGGTATCCGGTGATTATTTCCAGGTTGTCAACTAGAAAACGACCTTCCGGAGGAATTTAGCGGATTCCTGGCCGATAACCGCATTCACGCGAAGTATATTTACTTCTAAATCCCTCGCGACGGATGTAGGAAGCATATTAGCATATTATTTTTGCTGCCAGATCTCCAGTTCCCTTTTCAGGTTTTTCAGTGCCCGAGTGTACGACCAGTAGTTCATAAAATGGACAATATTTAGCTCTTAAGTCACGAGAGACAAGCTTGAACAGACAATATATATTTTATATCACCTATTCGACACTTTCGATGGATGTCCTGTGCGCAGAGTGAGCTGCTCCAGTTTTAGTAGTTTAGTTTTTTTGCGTTTTGCCCGGGGAAAAGAAGTTAATATTCAGCGTAAAGGAGTGTGCATGCTGTCAGGAGTTCGTTCTGTCTTGCTGGATTTAATGATTAGTAAGATCCATCAAACAGCCAGTTGAGCAACGTCTACGGAAAGAGCAAGCCGGTTTCCGGGAACACCGTAGCTGTACCGATCTCATCAACACCCTGAGAATAGTGTTGGAGCAAAGTATTGAATGGGAGAGTCCCCTGTACATCGCCTTCATTGACTTTGAAAAGGCATTCGATTCCATAAACCAGGTTACCATGTGGAAAATACTGGAACGGTACGGGCTCCCCAGCAAGATTATTAACCTTATAAGGAGCCAATACGAAGGATACGAATGCCGGATCGTACATGAAGGAGCGCTCTCAAACCCCATCAAGATCGAAACTGGGGTGAAGCAGGGGTCTGTACTGTCACCAACTCTCTTTATCGTGGTCCTAGACAGCATAATGAGGGCGTCACTTGGAGGGAGAAGACGCGGAATCCAGTGGGGATTGCGGGAAAGACTGGAAGACCTGGATTTTGCCGACGACCTCTGCTTCCTGGCTCAGAGGTTTGGCGATCTGCCGGACAAGCTGGATGCTTTGAGCCGAGTTGGCCTTCGAATCAACCTAGACAAGATCAAAGAAATGAGAGTGAATGAGCGGTGCTGGGACCACCTTGTCCTGCAGGGCGGCACTGTGGAGGGGATTGACTCCTTTGCCTACCTGGGAAGTGTGGTCACGAAGGGGGACGGATCATCGGAGGATGCTAAGAGCCGTATAAGGAAGGCAAATGGGGCTTTCGTTCAGCTCTATCCAGTCTGGAAGTGCAGGAGCCTATCCAGGAGCACGAAAATACGGCTCTTCAACACAAACGTGAAATCGGTCCAGCTGTATGGCAGTGAAACATGGAAAGTCACAAAGAGCATCACCCGTCTGCTGCAGACCTTCGTGAACAGGTGCCTACGAAGAATCGTGGGTATTTGGTGGCCAGAGCACATCGCAAATGAAGAGCTATGGAGAGCCACTAACCAGCTTCCGATCCGCTTGCAAATTAGGAGGCGGAAATGGAGATCGGTGGGACACACCCTACGCAAACCCGACGATACTGTGGAGAAGGCGGCGCTAGAGTGGAACCCCCAGGGAGAGAGGAGAAGAGGAAGACCCAGGGAGACGCGGCGCAGGTCTGCAGAGAGGGAGCTAGGCCAGATCGGCAAAACATGGCAAGAAGCAAAGAGGATCGCCGCCAACCGGAACGAATGGATGACTCTCGTCGAAGCACTATGCTCCAATAGGAGTTAATGGAAATAATAAATAATAATAATAATGATCCATCAGGAATCTTAGGGCTGGGGTGTGAACAACGAACGCCTTCTTTCCCCAGTGAGTACTCGTGCCATTTAAACAAGGATTCTCTTCTTGAGAGGACAATCCTGGCTTTTTTCCCCGGAGCACAATGTTTTGCCTTACTCCGTGAACCTATTAATTTAAAAAGTACTCCATCGAAAGCTTTTCTAACTATATTACTTAAAATACCGGTCTTGGTCCCTTCGATATCATTTGTTGCATATCCGAGCATTAGATTGTTATTTCCAAATCAAGGGCTCATTTCTTTTTTTTTACTTTATTCCAAGAAGGGGACTAATTCTGAAGCATTTCCTTGACTTTGATTAACACTAGAGCGTTTGTAATTTGATATTCCCAAAAACGACAATCGCAGAATCGCCTGATTACGCAATACATACCAAAGACGTAGGTGTTGGATGTGACGATTGAATAAACGTGGAATAATTAATTTCATGGTGCTTTCGTACTAGTTTCGGAGCAGTAATTGCTAATTTTTCATTAATTTCTAATTTAGATTGCCTGGTCTTCACGCTAAATTTTTTCCTCTTTCAGTTTGTATGTTAATTTATCTCTACGAACTCCTATAACTGTTCAATGAACTAAAACACACTATTTCTACGTAATAAGCTACTGCGAGTCAAATTTCGAAAAGGGCTTACCATACATCCCAAATCTTCGTCGGCGTAGAGTCCGGGAAAATGTTTTTGATCCCCGCAACTGAACGACGTATCCGGCAATTCAACTTTGGACGTGAAATTGTCGTCGTAGTTTTTGTCGTAGCTGACTGGGTAATACTCTTTGGGAGCGTTCATCACCCTATTCGGCCCCACGAGGGGATAACGAGTCTTCACCTGAAACAACGAACAAAATACAAAATGGCGAATAATACAAATAGAGGGTGTGACAAACGTATTCGGGTAAAATTGGACTGAAAATGGGGAAGAATGTCGTCCGCCGCACCATTCCATCTCAGTCCGTTGACAAGATACGAGTTTTTCAAGTTTTGTGATAACCACTGTGTTTTTGGTTTAAAACCTTTGAAAAAATCATAACTCGGCAACGAACAGAAATATAATGGTACAGTTTACGACACTCCACTCCATTTTAAGTGTAGCTTTACCTAATCATTTTTGTTGCATCAAGTGCAAAACATTTGTATACTCAAAAAAAAATATCTGGTGCGTTGCAACACACAACTTTCCTTAGCTCTACTTCAATTCACTTTGTACATGGCTAATTCTATTTAATCAATGCATTTATCACTCAGTTAATTTGAACTTGGTCAAACAACACTTTGCGGCTGCAGGAAGCGGCAGCAGTTCCAGATTTTATTGTGCTGCACGTACTCATTGCAGGACCATTATTGAGCAATTGGTACACAGAGAATTAATGAGGCTGTAAACACAAATTTTTTGAAGAAGGATAGTAATTACTTTTGCAGAGTTGTTGGGTAAATACTTTTAGAACTGGTAGTGAGCGAAACGGCAGTAGTTGAAATTCAGGAATTATAATAAGCTAAGGAAAGTTGTGTGATGCTTAGCACCTGACATGTAGTCCAGTTTTACCGAATGCAAAACTTCTTGTATTTGAAGTAAGCTGCTCGTGAATTACGCTAATTATCCTTACGAAGTGTTTGGTAGTTATTTGTTATTTATTTGACAGTAGGTCTTAACTGCACAGAAATAAAGATCAAAAATAGTGAGGTAGTGCGGTAATACATATAGGTTTAGTGAGAGTGGTGAACTCAGGTGCCTTTGAAACGTCAAGGTCTGAAGAAGGCAAAGCAAAACGCTCAAGGTAGATCAAGATATCAGAATAACGAGGTGTTCTCGGTTTGTGGGTCTCCCATTACCCTGATGGCCTTTTGAACCAGCTGAAGTTATTTTGTGGTACGAACTATATTAATGTTATTAATCAATTGAAAGCGTTGGTTGATAATTTCATAACTAATAGCTCTTCCTCCCTCGTTCCCAGGAAGATTTCTCTCGACTAATACTTGAACCAAGCTCATAAAGCATGCGATTTAGATCACTCGTGGAGAAATTGAAGGAAGCCATTATTAAAAGAGTTGAAAAACAAACAAGTTATCTTTTCCACGCAGCATCTGCTGAAGGTATACCGATCTCAGTCATCACGAGTACCACTAAAAAACCTGACAATTGAAAAGAATTGATATGTTGAGCTCAGCATTGTTGAGAAATCCGCATTACGCGTATTATCAACGGAAGTAGTTGCGGGTTCCTCCGCTGAACGCATCATGGTAATTTTAAGGGCTACTTGGTGCCTTTTATGAGTCGACAAAGCAGCGATTAATTACGAAGTCGGACAGTTAAGTAACCGCCAGGCCTTTGCGCGGCGTGTCGGGATTGCTTTACACGAACGTTTAAAGGATTTTGGAGTTCGTTGGTTGAGAAGTAGATTACGAACTCAACGGAGCGAAAAACTCGGGACCAACTTCAAAGGGGGGTTTTCCGTTTATGTTATTTCGTAATGTTCAACTTCGATTTTACGCAATAACTCAAATAACATTTGGTTTCCTTTCCTTTTTACTTTCCGCTACCCGAAGGGAAGGAAAGTATAGTAATCGTGTAAAAAAAAAATTGGGTTTTCTTCAGATCTCTACGTTTTGAGGCCTACTGAGTCTAAAAAACCTAATTTCGGTGGGTGTGTGTGTGTCTTTATTTGTATTTGCGGGAGAACGGCTGGACCGATTGAGATGGTTATTGTTTTGTTCGTTATTTTTTGTAGACACCATAATAAGGTTATGGGCGATTTCGGCCGAAGGGAAGGGGGGATTGGGGACGAAAATGTACCATAAACTAGTGTTTTTCGCATTTTTCTCAAAAACGGCTTTAACGATTTTGATTAAACTTTCCAATTATCTTCTACTGATCAATACCTAACCTTTCTTCTCTATACATATCTCCATGAAAATACGGTGAACGGAGATATGGGCCTATGAAGCAAAAATAGGTTTTTTACACTTTTTGGCAAAACGGCTTCAACGATTATCACCAAACTTTCAAGATGTTTTCGAATAGTTAATACCTACATATTGTTTTCAATAAATGTTCCTCTGACCGTCCATTGAACAGAGATAAAAATCAAAATGTGTCGAAAATAACGTTTTTTCGAACATTTCCGTAAATTCCACACGGCAACTTCTTCACCAGATGTGATAAATCCTAATGGAGTGACTTTTAGTCACACATACCCCCATTTTGTTCTCCATAATTATTTCTGTATATACATGTCGAACGGAGATATAAGCCAAGTGAACTCAGAAAAAGAAAATTTGTCGAATATTAATTTATCGGTATTCCAATTGTCTCAAAAACGGCTCAGACGATTTCGATCAAACTTACGGAGTACTCTCAGCTAACTAGTCCCAACATTTTGTTCTTCATACATGTTTCTGTGGAAATGCGTTGAACGAAGATATAGCGCCCGCATATGCAGCTGGCGTTCGAACTTAAAGGGGTGGCGGAAAGTTGTGTGTTGCTACGCACCGCTCGTTTTAAGGAGCTTCATCAGACTCCTTGCACATGTTTGTGTGAACTATTTAAATGTAAATTATTAATATTTTTAATTAACTAAGTAATTATCACTTATACACATATTACAACCTCCAGCCTAAAAAAACTAACCACATTTATGAAAAGTGCTTGCATAATTGTGCCAATGTTCATAATTTTGATTGATTATTTTTGTACCGCCTGACTCTCATTGTAGGCACTCCAGTGATCGTAGTCTAGTGGTTATAGACGAAGATTCATAATCCGATGAAAGATTTTTTTTGTCTGAGTCAGCGGGTCTCTCAACATTTCCAAAACCCCCTCCACCTTGTATCAAATGGTGTCAGAAGTGGGACGGGGTGGGTTGTAACCTGCATGGTAATATGCTAGAAGTGGTGGTGGGAGGGTGGAGCAATCACTGGGCTATCAAAACCCTCTTTAGCTACTCGTAGGTGCTCATTTCCTGTGTAGGGGGGGGGGAGGTTTAATATTGAAAGCGATATCACACTAGGTGAATCGGGAGTTAGTACGATATCAAGCCAAATGCAATTGGAACACGGAGTTTTATTCTCAATTACATTGGGGGAAGTTTTACCACCACAGACAGGGAACTGAGGGGGAGCGATTGCGAGCGCGGGCAACACGGCGACGAGGGAACCGGCTCGGTTACGACTGACGGCAGCGAAGGCTTGAGCGAATTGGGGCATTTGAGATGCCCAGTCAGCATAAATTCCTCGGACGAGCCTCCGCTGAATCGAAGGGTTTGGTTCGTCCCGTTACATCTGTCCCGAAAGCTTGGAGGAGTGGAGGTTCAGTTGTTGCAGTTACCCTATGGCGCTGTAGAGGAGGTGTGTCCTCAAAAGGAGAATGAGAGCAATTGGGAGGACACGTGGGCATTCACAGTGTGCTTCAAGAGTGCTATTTGAGATTGGTTGGTTGTATCCAATCGATCTAGCCAATCGCAAAGCTGTTGGTTGTCAGAAGACATTCGATGAATGCACCCAACAAGTTCGCTGCGCTGCCTCTGCTTCATCATCATAACACCCAGGAACTCATTAAATTTAGAATTCAACAGTACTAAATCACTGCTGCCTTATTAACTGAGGAAGCGGCCCTTTCTGTTGCTTTGTCCACAGCTGCCGTAACTGCTGTGGCAGACAGATACACAGATACTGCCCCTTTGTCGAGCATAGCACTCTGGAGTCGTTTAAGATACTGGTTAGACTCCAAAAATTGATCAGCTATATTTTGGGTTTTGATTGTGAACTTGGTGTCTGACGGGGGGGGGGGGGGGTCACAAACCGTACGTCGGTCGTCAAAAGTGGTGTCGTCTACTGGAGCTGGTGGCAAGGGTGATGATGGCTGTGCAGCTTGTAATGTGTGTCAGGCGGTACATTTTAATTGTTTAATTTCATTATGAGAAGAACTTCATATTTCATTAATTTAATTCAACTCAACTGACTAGTTATTTGCTACTCTGTATTGTGACCACGCAAACAATTTTTTTTTAAATTAATTGACTGATTGAAGTTTTACTCACGGTGGGTAGACGCGTTGGCTTTGGCGTCGTCGTTGTGGTAGTCGTTGAAGTGGTAGTTGTGGTAGTCGTGGACGCCACCGTGATAGAAGCCAATAACTGTTGCTCCCGAAGTCGCAAAGCGGCAGCTATCGCTTCCACGCTAATATTAGAAGCCTGAGCCAAACTTTGTATCGAATGACCCATCAGTAAAGGGCTGGGGCTGTTGATGTCCACTTCGGGCTTGCCCGTCGTCGTTTTCGGTTCCATCAACTTTTTCAGAGCCAGAGCCCCGGACGTTTTGTCGGAAATCGGCCTCCGGACGGGCGTCATGATTTTTCCGACGACGATGCTGTTTTTCGGAGGTTTCGCCGGAGTCGGGAAGTCCTCGTCGAGACCGCCGGCGCCCAAGGCGTTGCCAGCGATTTGCTGAAACAATGACGAATTTAATTTAAAATTACAAAAAAGTTTTGCTCAAGTCGCTTCAGTAGCGTGTCGTGACATAGGTGTTTTGAGGTTTCTATTATATTCTGTACCAGTAGCATGGAGGTCAAGCACAAGGCGAACAGGGAAGACTTCCGTATTGAAATAGCATTGGTGAAACTTTCCAACTCTTTTCTTTTTACTACCTACCAATCGGCTTATTGCAGAAGTTTCAACTTCAACGAACATCCCACGTATCTCTAATAATCAACAATCTCCATCCCTTCAAGCCGTAGGCGCCAGTCCCTCCGAGGCTTGGTAAGGTTCATCTGTGAAAGGGACGCTCTTGCAAAATAGATCCATTGAAAGTTAATGACAATCCCGCGTGCTATCAGCAGCTTTCATGGATGTAGCAACTAACACAACGTTTTTTTTACTTGGTAGAACTTGGAACTCTATACGCTGTTAGCGCTTGGCGTTCTGCAATTTATTGGGTTGCTCCTACTTATGTCACAATCTCAATTAATGGGACGATCATCACGGGCTTGGGGGGGGGGGGGTTGTGTTTACAGTTCTGAAATAATAAAGGAAATTTAGTCTCAGATACGGCGGTATTTTGAATTCTGGAATTTTTGATGTATCTCCTGATTATCTTATTACCATTGTTAAAATTCCATTGTACAGTCAGCTTATTGGACTACTGCCCTGATATTTTTGAGAATGTTAGGATCGTATGTGACGATTTATGTGTAAAATTTAGTTAAATCGCTTTTGTCCAAAATGTCTGACTATTTTTTGCGCTATTCTCTTTATTTTCTCACTTATGATAATAGTATATTGCCGTTTTGAAAAGAAAAAAAAGAAAGAAAATGTAAAAAATACAATAAGTTTTGAAACATTCGAAAACAGAATATGAAAAAATCCCCCTTTTGGAGTAAGTCTGGGTACAATATCTTTAAAGTGGCGTTCAGCTCCCATTTTCAATCGACTTTGATAATTTGTTTTTTCTATTCAGTTTCTGTCGAACCTCCGAAATTTCAAATCACGCAAACGAAGAATGGAAAGGGCGTTTATGTATGTTAACAGAAATAACGGCAGTAACTTGTCCCTATTGTTTCTCGCCCACAAACGCTTTCAAAAACCTGATGATCGTGCGAATGAGGCGTTCCACCAGCCCACCAGTTCCACAGCTACAGCGGCCGGATGCTCGATGAACGATCTGAGCCCTGTTTCGTGTGTTATTCGGAAGAACGATAAAAAATAAATCACTAAATCGACGGCTTTCGAGATAACTCGTCGAGGATATCCTCGACTTCCAAAAAACTTGACGTTGCTGCCCGATGTCGACCACTTTCGTGACAGGGAAACGACCCTGACTTCTTTGAGTCAGCCAAAAAAAGGGAATTCCGGTTTCATAGCTGTTTTGAAGGGCAAATGACACGAAGGTCGTTCTTTTGTCAATTCGCAGTAAGCTCTACTAAACTAAATTTGCTCGCGAAGGTCCTCGTTCATTTATTTAGGAGTGTTCGTCGCAAAACGCCGAATCAGTAACAGTTTTGTGATCTGGGAGTTCCCGTACCTGCCCTAACGGGACTCCCTGGCCCTTAATGGCAAGTCATTGTTTCCCCAAAGACCTTCGTACCTGTGGAAATTCCACATCTGCGGTTATTTCCAACGGCAATAATTCCTTGAAGTGGTTTTTCCATCTATTCCCTCTCCTCTTTTTTCAGATTCCTCTCCACAGCTACACCCAAACTCATTCACCGACGAACTCTCCCTGTGCTCACTCAGACACATTTCTCTGTCTATTTTCCTTCTGATACAGTTTCCCATGCCAGTTTACGCATATTACGTGTCGTCCCCTTGTGTCGCCCTTTTGCACACAAACTCTACTCACTTCATTGCACATAATACAGTCCTCCTCACGCTCTTTTATTTTGGTCTTCAACTCTCGCACTTTTGTGCACCCTACAAGGAGCGATCAATCAGTCTGAATTGATGATTCTCAGAATTAACTGCGTGGTTTTAAAAATTATACAAATGACCAACATCTGTTGCGGGGCACCACACAATTTTCCTCAGCCTCACATGCTTTCAGCGATTTTTGTCATCTTGCGGCCAACTTGTTTGCGCTAATTGTTTATAAATAAATTTTAGTTAGTTTATTAATCTTGGACCCCGATGAAGCTTTTCTGTCTGCGCCATTCCCACTTCTCTCACCTCTTCAGAGATTGAATCTTCCCAATTCATCTTCAGTTCTTCTATGCTCTCGTTTCAAGTAATCAGCATCCCAAAACTTTCTCTATATGGTTGTGTACAATCTTGACTCTGGTAAGTACTTGTCAGCATACTGCTGCATCTCGCTCATAGGTTTGGCCTCCAATCCAATGGTTCATCATCAATCCATCGTCTGCGATTCAGACTTACCCATTTCTGACGTTGATGCGGTCAGACACAGGCGTCCTACAGACACAGGCACCAGTCGGTGAGGGTGAAAGGCTGAGCAGTCAAAGGGCATGTATCAACTGCCACCAGTCACTTGCGTTTTGTTAAGATTAGAGTTCATCAACTGGCACCCGCTGGCTGCTAATGGGATCAACTGGCACCCGCAGGCTGCTAATGGGATCAACTGGCACCCGCTGGCTGCTAATGGGATCAACTGGCAGCCACTGGCTGCTAATGGGATCAACTGGCACCCGCTGGCTGCTAATGGGATAAACTGGCACCCGCAGGCTGCTAATGAGATCAACTGGGGCCCACTGGCTGCTAATGAGATCAACTGGGGCCAGCCAGCCGCTAATGGCATCAACTGGCACCCATCAGCCGCTAATGGCATCAACTGGCACCCGCTGGCCGCTAATTCCATCAACTGGCACCCTTTGAAGTCACGCCGTACAAATTCGTAAAAGTGATTTCATTCAAACTTCGTCCCAGTTTCCCTGAAGCGTAGGGTACAATTTCTTATTTTTAATTTTACATTACTTTTAGGCCTTTTCATAACATTAACGACATGCTTTAATAGCATAGATACACCCCACATTTTTAACCACACCTACATGCAACCAGGGATGTATTTACCCCCTTTATTGCCATGCAGTGATGGCATGCAATGCCTCATGAGTGGAGATGGTATAGACAGTCCTCAGTCTGTTGAAGTGGGTAGGAAAATTTGGGTGTCACCTCATAAACGTCTCAGTCCAGCGGGAGATTGGATCGGGTGCCAGTTGATGAACTCCCTCAGACACATAACTTTAATTTTTCCGTTGGTTAACTTTCGGACTTTTTTCAAATTATAATCCAAGTTATTTAGTAGGGGCTCCACGATTCTTTTGTATATCCACAATAAAATTCCGTATATAGTGTATATTAGTAGAGTTTGTTAGTCCCCTCGGGTTATCATTCCCTCGTCTCTGTGATCCCAGTAAAACCACTCACCTTATATTCGTTACTGGCGTACAGTTCTTACTCAATTATCCGCTGGAACTCACTAGAGGATGTTATAAACCGGCTTCTGAACTGAGTTTTAAAAAAAAGTAGTTATTTGTTAGACGATGGCTTTACGATCGAAGTAAACATATAGGGAACCAAGTTTGTCACAATCCTGAATTCGACAGGGAAGATGCAGTCATCATCTTAGCAGTCAAGTATTCCCATGAGCCGAATCCGTAACGACGAGGAGTGATTTCGCAATGAGTTCAGTTTTAACGGCGAAAACTGAGAAGGAAGGCGACACAAGTGGTTTGAATCCAGGCTTCGTCTTTTTCTCCTTTTCAAAAATTGTTGTAATTCACGAGCCAAAGGCCTCTCGTTAAAGAAGTCAATTTCTTCTCTGAAAAATAACTGCTCAACTGATGAGCTCCGGAACGTTTCTGTTTCTGAATGACGCCTCCCTCGTTTCCCAGTCGCGTTTAACGACAAATCGCCTTCGGGCGTCTGGGACGTCCACGTATTATTTAGGTGAAACCCGACTTTCTTTTCGCAAGAAGACCCGTCACTCAAGGTGAGACAGCTCCCGGATTTTCCGGTTTTGAAACCCGAACCATTTCAACCAATTGACTCATCACCTACGACATCAGTCAGAGCCTACTCTGGAATTATATTGCTTTCTTTTCCGCGCGCCGTTTCTAGGAAGCGAAAATTGGCATTATTAATTATATTGTGGGGATTTTTTTGTTCGGTGGTGAACGGGCGATAAGGCACGTTGCTAGGAAGCCGATTTTACAGCTTAACGCTTCAGAAAACGCATTCAATAAAGAACTACGGAACGTACCATGTTTTTTACTACTACTACGACACCTCTACTCATCACAAAACCACCAATGATTTACAATTGATTCATCATACTAGCCGTTTCCAATTGTCAAGGCGAAACACTACGATTCTAGAGATCGAGTGCCAGAGATTGAGGGAACATTACATGGGATCAATAACCACGAGGGTGGTGGTTGGGCATTGAGCATCAACGTCGCCTCAAAGTGCGAGTACAAGGTGGAGCTGGATTTTAATTTGATTCAAAAGAGTATTCCTCGGTCTTGATCTTCCAAAGTCCACAGGGTGATATAATTGAAGCGAAAAGACAAGATGAAACCTTCACGATGGGCCCTCTGCGTTCAGAATAAGAGAATTTCCTTCATGTTGTGTATTTTATGACCTAGTCATTTGCTGGCTTAGTAAACCATTGAATCACTAGACCTGTAACGAACGACCACTTTGTTTTTTCTTTTTTAATTTGATACTACTGGGCCACCTCATGTCCTCCCAGTTCCAGCTGCGGATGGGACGTCCCACCATTCTACAAAATGCCAGACAACCTTGAGGCCTATCCTTCCAACGCCATCCGGCCGGACGTTGCAAAGGCATCTCAAGTACTCTGAGGCGCGCCACAGTCAGCCCCTCATAAGTACACTGTACACGCTTGGTTGACTCCTCCAGCTGCGCCTCGCAGAATCTGCACCTCTGTACCTCTGATTTACCGATCTTGGCTAAGTAATATATTAGTGGTGAGTGTTCCGTGAACAGGCCACATATCATCTGCATACTTTCTCTCTGAGGACCTCTTTTGTTCGCTTCCAGGAGAGTTAAATAAACAACCTTGACCGCCAATAGGCAACTCGGCCCTTCTCCCACTTGCCATTCTCCTTGATCAAGTGGCTATCAAGTGGCCCTTACGAAGGGCTCAGGTCCCACCGGGAAAAGCCTAGACCCTTCTCTGGCCAGTTTGTCAGCCTCCTCATTCCCTTCTATTCCTACATGACGCAGCACCCAAAACAGTGTTAATGTGTTTTCCTTTGCCCTTCAGACCAGTCAAGCAGTCACAAACCAACCTAATAGGGAGCCAGGGTCCAGGGTCTTAAGTCCAGCCTTACTATTTGACATAATGTACATTCTTTTCAGTTTCAGGAGGTGCTGCACATACACTATCAATGTGAAGAGCTCTACCTGTAAAACTGTTACCAGTGAACCCCCATCTGACCACTTACTTGCGTTCTGCGGTGAGCAACTTGCGAAGGCATCTTCTGGAATGGGCTGAACTCTGCTTGAACTGTTGGTTTCTTGTTAATGACGGGTATCCTTACGATTGAAGCGGGTAACGCCGAAAAAGGTGGGACTGTAGGAGCCATGTCGACTGGCTTGGGCGCCATGTCTATCGGTTGCTTCGGAACGGCTCCTCCTCCCAGAGGCCTGAAAGGTGGGACGGTTGCAGTTGCCGGGGCCATCATACCCATTCCAGGGGCAGGTACTCCGGGGATCATTCCGGGTAAAACGCCCGGGAGAGCCCCTGGAACTGACCCAGGGAGGCCACCAGCTGCTGCCCATGCCAACATGGGATTCCTTGCAGAGTGGCTTCTTCCTGACGCTATGTCTCCAGAATCCTGCAACATAAGCGCCGTTGACAATGACATCGCTTGTAATAAGTTAAACAGAATTCAAGCTAATAGCAATTAAAACGTGCACCATAAATCTGTAATTCAGTAGCAGTACGGAATCATATATTGAGAATTGTTTAGGATGAGACCAACACCTAACAGTCTCTCACTTTAAATTAGGTTTATAGTTAAACGGATTATCTGTATTTTCCTACTTAACCCAATCTGAACAAATAGATTGCATGGAACTTACGTTACCCTTTAAAATACGCCTTATCTTGTTGTTAAGATAAAAATGATGACTGCAGAACTAAAAACTCTGCGACATTTCTCTTAGGGAGGCAGCCGATGAGAAAAGACATTACTTAATCGTTCGTGTAAATGTTTTCGCAGAGGCAAAGCATGAACAGTCGTTCTCGATTAAGGCGAACCGATAAAGATGTCACATTAAGACAACAAAATCAACGTTTAAATGTTAACGAGATTATTCTTCAAGAGATGTCGAAAAGCCATTTTTACTGTTTTTGAATAAAATAATTTCAAAACCCATTAACCGGGTTTTCTTAAGAACGAATCAAGTTCGGTGCTCGTTTGTTTAACCGGCCGTGGCAGTAATTCAAATTAAGTGAAAAATTCAACCATCACGTTTCATCAAATCTCTAAACGACGGAGTCGCCACACAATTTTCGAATCAATCGGCTCCAACAATGTTCGATAGATTTTAATGGAAATGTTTAACGGGAACCAAATGTTTAACAGACTCAACAACCCGAGGGTGAACATCGGAACGTTCAAATTATTTTAATTTTATTTGCCTAGACTTTCCCCTTCGCTCAACTATGTACGTTCAATGTTTAACATTAGATAATTATGTGGTTTTAAATACTATAAATGATACGATGAATTCTCGTAGTTCAATCGACTTGAAAGTTTTAGAAGAAGTCGGAGAGTTTTCTCCACGTTTTGGGGAACCTACAGAACGAGTTGAGCACCGAATTCTGAACAGGCGGTACGAAGAAAGACTCCAAAAAACGAAATTCATTACCAGGAAAAGAACGTATAAAGCTCTCACTTTCCCATATTTTGGATAAGTACCGTGGCGTAAAAACCTGTCGAGCTTGTTCCAATGCCTCACAGTTCTTAAGGAATGTCAGGTATTTTCTACGAGTCTTCTTTGATATCCACCCCTGGAGAAGTGGTAGCAAAGACCATAAATCGCTCCCTTTCAAGTTTCCAGCACTCGGCCAGGACGTGTAGGGAGTTACCTCTTTTGTGCCTCACCGCCAACACCTAGGGGTGTCGAGTATTCCCATAACACACGTATTTGTTCATTTTGCCAGTGTCCCGTGGTGAATTCGTCGTCAGAAGGCTAGGCGTTATCTCCCACACCGTTCCAGACAGTCTGATCCTCTTGACTAGTGTTAGAGGAGGCCTCACAGCGAGCAGTTGTAGCCCTATAAGTACACTAGAACCGACTCTGACCAGATGGTACGCCCTCTTATTTATCCCATATTCATCCCTTTACGCCCAGGAATCCAATAAACGTTAACTTTATTTGAGCTTGCTTAAGAGTTGAGCCGCATTCTGCATTCCTTCGTTGTGCAGTAATTTTTCAGCGCCTTGCAAGACGCTTGACTATTAGTCATAATGTTGATATTTTTATTGTTTTTTCGTGCGTACGGTTTATGGCATTTTTCCAAGAATGACAATTCATATTGCCGTTGTGTTATTGGCAATTAGCCATTTAAAAAAATCAAAATAGGTAAAGCTGTTTTCGAGAAAAAACATATTTGGTAATTTATTATGTTGCTCCCGTCGTTTTCCCACTAATAAATATTTTTAGGTAAGGTGATTGACTATCGTTCGTACAAAACGCTTTTTTTAGTACGCCATAGGGCTGAGGAAAGTAAAAAGAACGTCTTGTTCAGAGGATGATTTGGGACACGTGTGACTTGAACACGACCACTAGCCGTAGCCTAAGGAGCAGAACAGCGATATATGGAAGAAAAATCGTGTGTTGGGGCAGTCCGATGAGTGCAAGGCAAATGAGTAAAGACTGTTTGAAAGAATGAGCATTGAGTGAAAGTTGTCGAGGGGGTATATGTTGATTGTGTTTACATCGGTCGACAATAGGTAATGATAACTACTGACGTAAGTGAGGCATCTTTCTTCATTTGATAGAGCTCAATGAGCAAATAAGTCCGAAGGACAAACCGCACTGAGAGAAAGCGCGTGAAAGTATAAACGGGATAAACGAGTTACGTAACTAGCGTTCCCATAACATAAGCATACATATTGGCATCATCTTGCACGGGCATTGTCCCGTTCCTTCTGTAATTGATGAATCATGATTGTCGTTTTCGATATGTTTTCTTCAGACATGCTTATACGCTAACTAACTAAAATTTTTATTGTTTATTGGTTCTTGTACATTCATTCATTTGAACTACCATATCTGTTTTAGCTTCCACGTGCCCTTGAATGCTCTCACCTTTAGAGTCATTAGTACGAGCTGTTTGCGTCGCGCAAGGATTCCGTTGGTTACTCAACTTCAAAAATTAAGTGGTGTCGTCTCCTAATTATGACATCAATTCAGCTTTTGAAAGTCTCCGATGACTTGGCGGGCCTTCAAACCCCAATCAATAGAATCGTTGTGTCGACAATGCTTGACAGATTGCGTAAAGTGAGTTAATGGTTCGTCACGTTGATAGGGCAACAATAACACAAGGTTAGCCGAGTCACCTCACCTGTTTGCACTGAAGGTGAGATTTCTGCTCAGTGAGATTTATTGCTGTCGGACGGTTCTTAATTGGTGGGGACAATGTAAGTAAGCGTGGCCATTTCCAGCACGAAGGCAAGAGCTGAAGCTACACCAGCAATTTTGACGGTGAAATAACGGCTAACATTAAGCAAAAATGTCGAATGCCTTGCTGTTGTGTATTTTTAACAGAATTGAAGTGTCCTCAAACCTTAACGGCGGACGTAAGGTCCCACGGGGGTTGGGGGGTCGACGTGGGCGACGATGAGCGTGCATCACATTGGCTTCCTCCGGATCAACCTGCTCAAGGCAGCAACGGCAGTGATGTGCAGGAGCTTTGTCTGGGGGGGGGGGGGCTGTGATGTGGCTCTACTGTAGGCACAGAAGGTCGTCCTAGGGCGGCTGTTTTGGTGAGGCACAACTTGCATATTCTAAAAATTCCCGAGTTCCCCTATCACAGGGATTTGGTAGCGGTAATGCTGGAAGCTCAAGACAGTAATGGACTCCGAGCGAGGACAGTGGCGTCAGCCTACTTCCCAGGTGATGACGCTGAGGTACCCCCGATGATGCAGCAGCTGATCCATTACTGCAGGAGGGAATACCTTCAGTTGATTGTCGGGTGCGACGCCACTGCACATAACATGGCATGGGGCAGCACAGACACAAATGAAAGAGGTGAGTCCCTTCTTGACTACTTACTATGCAATGAAATGGTGGTGGTTAATAGGGGGAGCATGCCAACTTTTGTTACGCGCTGGCGGAGGGAGGTGCTGGACATTACGGTCTCAAGTACCTTCTATGCCGGCAGAATAACAAATTGGCATGTCTCTAGGGAAACTTCAATGTCTGACAACCGGATGGTGTAGTTCCCTAATAGTGTGACAAAGACATATCGGAACCCCAAGAACACGGATTGTGTTCTGTACAGCTGTGTCTCAGTTTGGAGAGCTACAGCTGTGAAATCGAACTCAAACTGTCGAAGGTGGGGGAAGGGCGATAGGGGAGATCTGCGCAGCTATGGTAGAGGCGTATGAAGTAGCTGTGAGTTGAAAACCCGAATATTCAATAGGGAATTCCGGGTGGAACAAGGAACTGGAAATGCTTTGGAAGGAAACGAGGAGGCTCTTTAACAGAGCAAAGAAGCAGGCTGAGAGGGGCAGAGGGGGGGGGGGTTCCCCACAGTGTACAATAAAGCAGGGAAAAAGGAAATCCTGGAGAAACTACTTGCAGCTCACTTCCTGGGGTCTCATAACCTGCGGCGGGGAGATAGCCATTACCATTAGCAGAGTGCCGATGGAGGTCCCTGCCATGGGCGATAGAGGAACCTGCTGCTAGCCGCTGCCTCGAGGGAAATGTTCACACTTAATAAGGTTAAGTGGGCAATTGGTTCATTTAAACCTTACAAGGCGCCGGGATCTTCCCAGCCATGTTGGATCTTTTAGCTGGGTCTTTTCAGGGCGAGTTATGTCCTTGGGTACATACCATCTATTTGGAGGAAGGTGAAGGTGGTCTTTATACCAAAGCTGGGTGGCTCCTCGCCCCTGGCTAAGGGCTACAGACCCATCAGTCTCATGTCCTTCGTGTTGAAAACCCTCATTCTCCAACATTCTCAGCCCTGGCGAACTATAGGATTAATATTTCTGGAGCTGAAAAGTATTTTCTAATCTATAGTTTCCTCTACGTTCATCGAGGTTTTTGTGTGACCCCTTTCGTCCTTATATCACTTCTCCCGTTTTTGTTTCATCGCCTACATATGCTCAGTGAGCCCTAGAACTCCTACGGGTCTGTTTCCTTATTTGATGACTGTACCTAAACCCTCGAAGAGGTTTATATCAGTCATAGAAGTTGCAGTTTCGCTAATATGCAAGAGGCCAGCCTCTGCAGCATCCACCGAACTCAGACCTGCGAAGGTAAGGCAGGTATTTGCTCGTTAGCCAGTCTCCCGGAAGAGCGCTGTTGCCTGTGTGTTACCACGCGGAGGTGACCACCTGTGGAATCCCGTACCATCGGGGAGGAGTTCTTAATCTGGTTTCCTACCTGATCTAACTATGTACTTGAGCGGCAAGTTTCAAAAGACAGATCAACTATGACCACGTTTCTTAGCCATCACCTTCTTCATGAAACTTGCGAAATGGGCATAGGCTTGCTTTGTAGCTGTCAATGCTGCTAAGTTCGTTTGCCCTCCCAACAACCGTCGCTCTCTGTTGTAGAAACTACAGTGGAGCAGCACGTGGTTTCTTGTTTCCTCCGCACTGGAGGCACAAGACGTGCATAATGGAGAGTCTTTAAGAGAAAGGAAGTGGAGCCGCGCATTGAAGTCACCAGTCCCGTGAGGAACTGGCTCGTCCAGTGGTCTGGCTCGACCCATTTTCTTGAAAGACGTTCACGGATGTTGGGGAAGATCTCGTACGTGTCACGTCCCTTTGACGAGGAGTCCCCTCTCGCTTGCCATTTCTCTAACGCTCATTCGTCAATGGCGGCAAGTTTCTGTTCTGTGGTGAGGTCCGCACGGAGTTCAGCCCAAGGTTGGGGAAGCTCCCGTTACACTCTCCACTTGTCAACCATGCACTCAATGGCCAAATCAACTGGTAATTGACCAGTTCTGTTGATACAGTCTTGTAGGCCTTGGTGATCCACAGGAGCGCAGCTCTCTGGGATTGGCCAATACTCTCTTTTGATTGACTGTTAGTTTGCTACCCCAGACAACGGGGTAGTACCCAAACACGCCTAGATAGATGGCCTTATACATGAGGATAGTGTCATGGTAACACACACCCCAAGTGGCAGTTAGTAATGGCACGCAGTGAGACAAACCTTGCAATGGTAGTGCCTTTAAGGGACTGGAGGTGTTGGTTGAAACCCCACCTATATTCACTCCTAAATACTTGACGTGCTTTTCAAGAAGGAGCCCGTGGCCGCCAATGCGTATTGTGGGAGGATTATTCACTTTTCCTTTCAAGAGGATTAGCTGGGTTTTTTCCTCAGCCACCTGCATCTTGACATGCTCGCACCATTGCACCTAGAACTCCGACAGTTATTAAAGATTCTCCCTCAGCTCTAATCCGTTCTCACACTTGTTCAATGATTCCTGAGTCTAGTGAACTCAGTCTTTTATCTCAACTGGGCGATTAACCAACCAGTGTATTTCGTATCATTACAGACCTCTCTCTTATTCAAGTCCATTTCCGCCTCGCTCGACCCCAACCACCAGGGATGCAGCACGGATTACTGAGAAGATGCGGCGCGGGCCGGCGTTCTCCGAGGAATCACCGGTGTGTTCGGGTCGTGTCTGAATGGATGAGCGTTTTACCGTCAAACTTCCTCTCAGTCTTTCCATCCCTAAATCTAACGTATTCTTAGTGCCTTCCTCATTTTATGTATCTTGATTTAGTTAGCTTTTTTTTTTAGTGCCACCGTCCCATTCACATCGAACTTTGGAGCAAACAAGAATATTGGCAGGCGAATGGCTTGAATCTGCTGAAAACACACTGTAGGTACCAGTAAGATGGAAGTGCCCCGCAAGGTTGATCAAAATTATTTTGAGAAAATTCTAAAAATAATCTTTTACGCATTTATGATACTTACGAATGGTGGTATTGTGGAGAAAAGTAGTTGAGAATAAAATCTAGGTAGATATTGGCGAAAGATCGTCAGTAGAAATATTTACAACGGCTAAAAAAGAGTTTTAGTGCATTTTTGTTATTGCTTATGTTTCCCGGTTATTTATGGAGAAATATTTATGGGAAGGTAATGATTATTCGGAGACAACCTGATAATTTGATTCCTACAGCGGAAACAGTTTTAAAGAAAAAATTCGAACACATTGCCAGCCGGATGTTACGTGAACTACGCTATCACACTCGGTGATTCCCCGATCTGCTGGGTGAAGTTCTGAACGAATTCTTCAGTGCGTGGTGAAGACTGCTTTACTTCCGGCGATCCTTGTCGAATTCCTCCCATCTCGTTTAGTTGAGGGGAAAGTCGATATCTAAAGGTCAACAATTTTACATCATCCGCCGATACGCGTCTTCGAGAGATATTTTAGCGGTTATCCGTTTCTCAGGTGGCACGCCGAAATTGATAAACTGAGTCGAGAGGTCGGTGGAGTCTCATTGAGATTCGGTCAACGAAGTGTTAATAGAAGTTTCTCTCAAGAGTTGAAAGAGCTAACATTTTCACTTTCCACTTGGCCACATGACCGTGCACCTTGGGCTCGGCTCAAAGCCGGAGTTGTCCTCGAGGGAGTCGACGCAGTTGACGGAGCCGAGAAAGAACGGCCGTCTTGAGTGTGAAGCGAGAGGGGTAATAGCGCAAGAAAGTAGCCCACGCTGAACCAGCTCATTACGTCCGCGTCTCTTCTTACGAGAACCGTCCGACTGTTGGTCTGGAATAGTGACATCCACTTGATGTCAGTTCGTAGAAACCAAAACAGAAGATGTCTCACGCGGCCCGACCATCTTAAGGGTTTTCCTCTTTTAGCTTCACGTATACGCAATCGTTCACGCTGAGTATCAGACTCGCAACTACAGCAGAATAGCATTAACTTTGGATATGTCAAAGTCCCATCCTTCAAAATGACTTCAACGGAAAGGGAACAAAATTTCAACCGTTCTTTGTCTCCACTGAACGTTTTAATCGACATTTAATAATGAACCCGAAGATTTCAGGCGTGAAATTAAAATAATCGGTGCGAGGCACCATACAATATTCCTCACCCCCCCCCCCTTGGTACATTCAGCAATTTCTGTAGCTTTAGCTAATAACCCAATCTATTTTTCATTCAGTTCACATCGACTTGGTAAAACATAACTTGACGTTCAACGTATAAAGTGATACCGCAAAATGTTCTGAAATTTACGGAGCTCCCAGGACGTGTGATGGAGCGTTCGGAGGTGCTGGATAAGCCGCGGACGAAATGAAGAGGTGAATGAGTAAGCGGTCAGTGAGGTAACCATTTGTAGGGCGGAATCGTGTTGTAAATAGGCTAGATGGACCATAATAATGAGATGGAATTACGGATCAGTTGAATCGAGATGGTTTGATTGATGTTCTTAACGGTGGAAACTGGTTGGGCCTGTTCAACTTCCTACAGTATGCTGGCGAGTATGCTTTTAGCTTTTTAAAGCGAGGGTTTGAGGGAAAGGAATTAGAGATAAGAAGGGCTCTGCCTTTCACGCTTAGAAAAAAAAACTAGAGACCAACCCGACAAGGCGGTCTAGCACAATTGTCTAATTTGATGTGCGAAAAAACAACAACAATAGCAGTACTACGAACTGAAAGATCAAATTTGTTACATCACCTAGGTTATGGGGAAGCTTTGCTTGATATTTTCTTTTCCTAGGGAAAACTTTTATTTATTTACTTTAAAAAGCTCTATGCAGTATTTGAGTGCAATGGATATTGTAAGGATCTACCTTCTTAATACCGTTTTATTGTTTTTTTGTCGAATAAAACATGTTTACTTTCTCGCGCTCTTTCTCTCTCTCTCTCTCTCTCTTTCTTTCTCTCTCCCTTCACTATGTGTGCATGTGTGCAGCAACAGTTGCGTATGTCTTTGGAGGAATGAATTTGGTTCAATGAGTAAGTGCGTGGTCACAGCTAGTCCCAGGAAGGAGGCGCAGGGATGAGACTGTGGCAGTTTACCTGATGAAAGGCGTGCGAAGGGTAAATTGAATGTTGGGTTGAGCGTTACTTATTTGGTAGGAAGATATTTGTGTTATTTGTGATGTTTTTCTCCCTTTCAATTCTTGCAGCATGTTAGCGAGAAATGGAATTGGGGATTTAGTGCAACGAGAGGAGTAAATGAGAATGTATCTGGAGATTTTTCTGAATACTTAATTGGAGGATGATAGCGAAATCTGTATCCCGGGGAAATGGAAGAGAGAGAGAAAGTCTCTCTCTTTCTCCTCTCGCTTCTCTTGGTTCTCTCTCTGTTGTAAATATGGTGAAATAGTTCTACGACGACCAGATATGAATACTTTAGTGCGTTTTGGGAAACGTCCTCGTCAAAGGGTCGTGGCATGTATGAGTTCTTCCCCAACATCCGTGAACGTCTTTCAAAAACATAGGTTTAGCCAGATCACTGGACGAGCCAGTTCCTCACGGAACATGGCGACTTGATTGCGTGGCTCCACTTCTTCTTTCTCAAAGACTCTCCATCATGCATATCTTGCGCCTCCAGTGCGGAAGAAACTAGAAACCACATGCTGCTCCGCTGCACTTCTGACAACATGTTCGAGAGATTCTACTGCCGACCTTTCGGTCCGAGTTGTGCCAGCCCGAGGGCTCTTAACCCGTCCCCACGTCGTAGACGAGGGAAAGCAACCCCTAGGCCATAAAAGGCTTTCGGAGCCCACCTTCCAGCACTTGGTGAACCAGACCAGCACGAATCCTTCCTCAGTCTGTTGGTGGGCCCCCCTTCTCGGGGGATCAGCGGGGCTCCAACAGCCCGTGCTACCAGTTGCTAAGTGGTTTCCCACGAAGCGGCCTTCTGGTTTGCCTCGACGTTCTAACATTGCCTGAGGGGAGGACCTCCCAGGCTGCTAGACGCCTACCACTTTCCTCGGCGGTGCCGACTAGCCTCCGCCTCGTTACACCTTAGAAGTGAGTGCAATGAAGCTAAGAGGTGTCGAAGGCGGGTGCAATACCGAGGGCGATGGTACCCGGTCGGATATAGACTATGCGAGGACGCTCCTCGCAAAGTCCTCCAGCGCAGGGAAGCCAGACGCAGACACGTAACGGGTCAGGTCGATTGGGAGCTCATCCCCAAACACCGTCTCCCTCAGACGTGCGCGCTGACTTGTCCATCTGGAACATTCATTGAGTACATGTTGCACTGTTTCTGGGGCACTTCCACAGCTGCATGTCTCATCGTCACAGAGACCGAGTCGGTAGAGCTTCGCCCTGAAGTCCCCATGGCCCAGCAGAAACTGAGACACAGAGAAGCCGGGGCTAACCCACCTCATTTTACATCTGCCCTCCACAGACGGGAATAGGGCAAACGTCCAACGGCCAGTTTCAGCCTCAGACCACCTTTCTTGCCATACTCTTTTCAGGTTGGTCATAATCGCCTTTCGTCTAGACGAGTTCGTGTCCCCTTCATTCAGGGGTAACGAAATTTCAGGACAGGAAACGCCAAGTTTTTCCTCACCTTCCAATTCGCGTATCGTCTGGCGGCCTCCAGATCGACCGGGAAAACTCCGCACGCGACCACAATGCTCGAGGCGGCCACAGTTCGGTAAGCCTTTGCAACTTTAATAAGTGCAGCCCGCTGTGCCGAGAGCAGCCTTCTCTTGTCATTCGCATTGGCGAGGGCCCACCATCCTTGTACAGCATAAAGCAGAATGCCGAGGAACAATCCCTTATAGGCCGTGATGAGGTCCCGGAAACCGAGTCCCCACCCCGAGCCCGCCAGTCTTGATACCCCAGCAAACGCATTTAGGGCCCTCTTCGAGGTTTTTTCAATATGAGCCGACAGAGTCAGTCCGGACCCGAGGTGAACCCCCAAGTACCGAACCTCACGTACGGCAGTCAAAGCCACGCCACCTAGCCTGATTACCGGTGGCCGCGCCGTATCCAAGTTCCGCACTAGGCATCCCTTGACGGTTTTGCCCCGCAACATCATCATTTCACATTTTGTGGGGGCAAACTCCAGCTTGCTGGTCCCACTCCAGGCTTCCAGGATGCTCGCCACTCGGGCTCCACCTACCTCGAGGGCAGCTCTGCTCGACCCCTGAAGAACCACCACCGCATCATCAGCGTACGCGAGTACACTGAATCCGCCAGCAGCGAGTTGCTCCAGAAGGCCGTCGAACACAAGGTTCCATAGCAGCGGTCCCAGCACCGAACCCTGCGGACAGCCCTTCGTGACATCCTTTGAGACCTCCAACGGACCCTCCCGCATGAGAACCAACCTATCCGTGAGGTAGGAGGAGATCATTTGGAAAAGATCACGTCGGATGTTCCTCTCCAGCAGTTTCGCCAGTACAAACGGCCACCACACGTTATCGAAGGCTCCTTTGATGTCGAGGAAGACCCCCAAAACGTAATTATCCTCTGGTACGGACTTCACCTTTTCAAATAGGGCTTCTATCGCGTCCACCGTCGACCTACCGGCCCGGAACCCGAACTGCTGGGGGGCAGCGCGAGCTTCCAGAACCGAGTAAAGCCGAGTAGCCAGTAGACGCTCAAGAACTTTGCCCAACACCGCCAGTAGACAAATTGGGCGGTAAGAACTGGCCAACGCCGGATCCCTATCGCCACTTCTGACAACAGTGAGCCATGCGGTGATGGCTAAGAAACGTGGTCACGTGGTCATACCGGGAGACTGGCTAACGACCACATACCTGCCATACCTCCGCAGTTCTGAGTTTGGTACATGGAACAGTCATCAAATAAGCAAACAGACCTGTTATGTACTTGACAGTTTCGGCTGCGCGGTGAATAATTGATAGGGATTGAATGTGGCGAACGGGAAGATGTCTGTCCTATTGGGTAGAGTGAGGTAAGATACTTGAACAGAAATAGGCAGTTTTTTTTTTGAGCACATACTCGGAGTGAAATGATGAAAGAGAAAGATAAGGGAATAAATTTACTAGCAAGCGGCAATATCACGCCGAACATGCCGGTTCTCGTCAAATTACCTAAGCCTAGCCACATAAGGCGGAACTAGTATTTGGACAGGTGACTGTCTAGGTTTATTTGTTTGCGTGTTCTGTGTTAGTGTGTGGTCTTGAGTGTGCGGTGCCAGAGATGGTCGCATATCAAGTAGTCCATCCCTGGACCTTATGTTATGAGTGTGTTAGTAGGTCGAGGGCGGCCAAATATCAAGTAGTCCGCCCTCGGCACATCGTCGGACTGTGGATCTCAATTCAGGCTGGGATTAAAGACGGCCTGATACCCTTCTCCTTGGGATGTACGGGAGCGAGTCCAATCCCTGGAATTCCCATGGAGATAAAGCGTAGGTGCCAGTAGAATGCCTCTTGGCAATTCCCGCACTGGGGCCTGCCAACCATTCAGGTCCGTAGGCTGCTCAAGGTGCAACCATATAGAATGGGTACCACGGTGGCTTCTGCCCGTGGCCGACAGTGTGGAGCTCTTAGGGCATGGCTGTCGACCATGAAGCCATGGGTTTGGCCTCATGGGGACCGTGGTTCCGTTGGAAATCCCTCAGAGAGTTGTCTGGTGCTGGCAAGAGAGGAATGTAGGCTACTAAGCTAGGTACCCTCTCCAACACCACGAGCATATACCCAGCGCACACCTGCACATGTCTAGCAACACTGCGTGCGGATAACAAGCTTATAGTCATTCATTTTTACTTCAAATTTGACTACTTCGTAGCACCAGTACTCACTACTAACTTCAGAACAAAACAGATGCATTATTTCCTGCGCATTTATTATAAAGAGTGTACAAATTAAAGTTATGATGTTTTCACAGGACTAACCTCCACCCATCCCTCACCGCTGGATGACAAGAATCCTACTTGTTGAAACAAGCGGGAGAGAATTATTAACAAGGGCACGCACAAAATTGGGTCAGGAGTTAGAGTCGTACGCGCTTGGAGGAATCAAACCAATTAGTACGAACAGATTAATAAATAAACTGATCCGAGCAACCGGCTCACAGTGAAAGCTGTGGGAAAAGCTGTGGGTCTTCTCTCAGTAGCCTCGGTTAACACGGAGTGGTATAAAAAGTAATGAGGTTGAACGCACTCTTTTCTCCGACTTTTTTTGTGGCCATTCCGAAGACTGGTCGTGGAACGGCAAATCTGATAAGTTCGTTTTATTATAGTCTAAAGATAGCGTTTAAAATATCTGGCGCGAAGAAAAAAAAGTCGCGTTAACGAGAACTATACTATGCTATGGATTTTCAAGTCAGGTCGAGGGATAAGTAACAGTAGCAAGACCCAATTTATCGACATGAACGATTCTTCTACGGCGGTTTGGAGTTGCGATACGGAAGACGACGTCCGAAATCGTTTTAAACGCCAAACGAAGCTCTATTCACGGTGACTGAAGGTCTGGTGAGATTGCAACTCTCCGTCGGGGTCAATGATACCGCACCCTGGACATCGTATCGTTTGGATCCTTCAAACGATTTGAGTAAATGTTGACGGGCTGCTTCATGAGCTTCATCCAGTTGCATTAGTGAGTTGCTGTGAGTACCCGTTTGCAAGTGCATGAGAAGAGTAACTTCCCGTACCAAAACAAAGCTCTAGTGCACGGTATGTTAACAGAACCCAAGGCAGATGTTCACCCTAAACAACTTGTCTAGAGTTCACCATCTTTGCCAGCAGTTTAACTAATAATCGTTCAGTGAAACTATCGAGGATCCCAACAATTTTTTATGATCATTATTAAACGCTCATCGTACAGGTATTTGATTGGACTGCCACCTAAATTTTTCTAAAGATTCCGGTAACATTTGAGCAGAGTTTCATAAGGGAAAAACTGCTCTGAAATCGATTATCTTCGAAACGTTCGGAAATTTATTGTGCTACTCTCTAATGGGTTAACGAGCCAGGCCAGTTTTGACCTACTGGCTCGTTGGTGTGATGGGAGGGGGGGGATAGGAGTTACTTAGAATCTCCCCTGCCCAGTGGACGCAGCACTACAGATTCTGGCACTGGGAGGTGTGCTCTGGATGGAGCGTAGCACCTTGTGCAGCAAGGAGAGCTAATCAGAGGGAATAGGGCGGACGGTTGCAGTCGGAGACCACGATTCCAGCAGGCGCCTCCTGGTCGCCCAGTGGCGAATCTTTGCCTGGCCGACCTACTGGAAAGAAGCGCAGCTGAACTCCCAGCAGGAGGAACGTCCTTGTAGAGGGGGCACTCGAAAAGGACGTGAGATGCGTCCTCACGGATCTCTTCCCCACACGGGCAGAGGTTGAAGGCGTGGCGCTTGAAGAAGAGACGCTGGTTGAAAGCGCCATGCCCGGACCGAAGTTGGACTGCGAAGAAGGACGGGTGCCACCCTTTCATTCCCAGGTGATCTCAGACAGAGGGGAGGATGGCATGAAGATGGCTCGCTGTGGAGCCTTCATCCCACCGGGCCATGGCCACGCCACGCCACGCCACGCCTCAAGGATGGTCTCGAGTGCGAACTCGTACTTGCACTCAGGGGAGTTTACTCCATCATTCAGCACTGGGACCAGGAACTGCATCCCCCCCCCCCCCCGTAGTCATCGAGCACTTCACATAAGATACTAGACCGCAGGATGGCTAGGTCGAGCAGGAGGTCCAGCTGGGGGGGGGGGGCAAGCACTTGCAGCGCAAGATGGGATGTCGTCCAGTACGCCGGTAAAATAGCCAGGAGGAGGTCCCTCTGCATGGTGCGGGTCATGCCCGCTGCCGATCACGTTCCGAAGGGGCAATCCACCAAAGGCCGCGGCATATAACTCGATTGGCAAGAAAATGGCCCAGTAGTAAAGTTGGGGGAAGCCCTCCATGTGGTGCCACACAAGGATCTGACCTGGGCTGCAAGGCACGGAGGAGGGCCAGGTGCACTGTGGGACTGCCTTTTGGGGAGAAGACTATACCCAAATATTTCGCTTTGATGCTTGGGGCTATGCTCGTCATTTTCCAGAAAATTGAAATTTTATGGCATTGTCGTGTTATTCTGAGCTGTCTATGCAAAAAATTAAATCGAAATAATTCCTGAACCAGTTTCAATGAAGTTGAGTTTTACTATTCAAACGAACTGAATGAAAAGACTTCCGCGTAGCAACACCCAACTTTCCGCAAATTCGAATCTGTTATCGCTATTTTCGTTCAACACACTTCTACGGAAATAAGAACTTATTGGGTACTTATTAGTTACGAGTAACATCGTAAGTTTGATTGAAATCAAACACAAACGATACATTAATAGTTGTAAAGAACAGAATGCCGGTATTGACTTACTAAAATGGACTTACTACTTACAAAATTATTTAAAAAAGCACTCCGACGGGTTGATTAATTATTTATATGCGGTTACTCAGGAAATCTCAAAAGCGTTTAAAAAACATGTTTTTTTCTATTTAGGTTATCTTTGTTCAATGGACAGTCAGAGGAAAATGTATGGCAATCTGCTATTTTTGTGAAATTTGTTATAGCCATTGTGCCAAGAAGCGAAAAATGCCTGTTTTTGCTTTAAGAAGATATTTAGACAGAAGTGCCGATTACTAGAAGATGATTTGGAATTTTAATCAAAACCTTTGGAGTCATTTTTCGAAAAAAAGACGAAATTTTTGTACGTTTTGATCACACCCTCCCTAATTTTTTTTGAAACGGTGGATGCAGGTGGTACCCTCACTGCGGCCACAAACAGGTCACCACCCCTAGGCCCCACAGCACTGGGCTCACTTGATGCGACGTCACCTATACGCCCCCACCACCCCCGCACAAAGGTAATAAACTATCGAAAAGAGACGGTCTATTTCAACAGGATTTTACATTTGTAAACCGGGTTTTGTTTCTTCAATCACCAGTAGTTCCTTAATTCTCTGCGAAAGGTCATAGTAAGATAAGGTAAGGCTTTTCATGCTAACTTCTATGGGTGATGTTGCTCATTAAGTAGACTTTTTAAAAAGGTTGAACACTCTAATTTGAAATTAAGTGCGATTTTAAACTGACAGCCTTGATTGATTTCGTTTCTTTAAGTAGGCACATTAAGAGAGAGCCGTTGCTTTTGACTCCGTCGAGATTTCGTAGCCCGGCATTCAATATCTCTAATTATCCGAGTTCTTACGCCATTCATCCGAAGGCCTCGCCTGTAAGTTCTCCGAATTGAGTTATTCACGAGAGGCACTAACAACGAATGTCATAAAACTACCGTCAGCTTGTTTATATTTATTGTAGTTTTGTGTTCGGTGACAGACCAAATTCTGGACGCATTGCAGGAACTAAGAGGGGCATCCGATGACCTGCGCCATCCGACTCGACGAAGTGCCCAGTGGAAATGAACCACGTTTTCACGATATTCAGCCAAGCCGTTATATCGTAAATAACAGATGAACTACGTAGATTCGCAGTACAGTTTATTCAACTAAAAAGATGAGCTCAGCTACGAAAAGGATTTGGTAATGTTCGGTTGAGTTGTTTTTTACTCAATCACCTTCACACACGCCCAGAACATGTTTTCAGATGGAGGTTTTTTTTGATGCGTTACGATTTAAAGAAAAATAAAAACAAAAGAGCTCCGTGAAAGCAACTCCCTCGCAGTGTCGATGGAAGAGGTGTATTGGTCAGTGGGCCCCCTTTATGTTCTGGGCAGCCTTGCAGTATGTACATTATATGTCAGAAGTAGCCAATGTGATAATCAACTTAATAATCGCAATAATCTTAAGACATTGTAACCCAATTACCCTTCCCTTCAGTGTAGAAAAATGCACTCGACTCGGTATTTATGCGCTTGTTGTAGTGAAATAAACGTTGAAAGGTTGGTGCAAAGCAAGTTAAGGTTGTCGGATGGAACAATGTAGTATACTGTATTGTCTCAAGGCAAAGTATAAAACTGAGCGTTGAAATATGCTGTACGACACACGCGAAAACTGTACGGGTAGATTTCTAAACACTAGGGTAGTCGGATAACCATAATGGGACTTATTTATTAACTCGTACATTCCTTACATAATGCGAGTGCCCAATAAACAGAAGAGCGGCGGTGAAAATAAAAAACATTTGCAAATGGCGCGAAGAGACAGGAGAAAGAATGCAGGAAGGGAGATCGCTAATGGGTGACTAAACCGAAGAAAAGATCTGTTGAGACTCTAGCAGAGTGGGCCCCAATGTACAGGGTGGCATGTAAGAGGGTTGAGTGTGACGAGATTGCCAGAGGACGATGAAATATGTAATTTCTGTTCGAGAAAATGACGAAAAAAAAATGCCCAGGATGCAATGGGAGAAAGAGAGATTGACTAGATTGAAGCGACAGCTCACCGCATCACTGGGCTGAAGTTAGCTACATATTTACAATCGAAACTTTGACCATTTGCCCTGAAGTCAGGGATGGTCGCAGCGAGTGACACAAAACACAATTAGAATCAGGAGAGTAATATCTACCTAGCTCTTTGTTAAGTTTTTCAAAATTAGGCCAAGTTTGAAATTGGCCACCGATGACTTTGACCGTTTGCCCTGAAGTCATGGATGATCCAAAACATGAATATGAAACATATTTAGAATCACGACAAGAATATCTATAATATAATGGGTACCTTTCAGATTTCGATATTTGGCCTAGTTGAAAATTGGCCACCTAATATAACCTTTGACCGTTTGCCCTGAAGTCGTGGATGGTCTAAGAATCAGGACCGGAATATCTAGATGGGTATTTCTCAGATTTTCGATCTTGAACTTTTTGAACTAGGCCAAATATCGAAAATCTGAAAACGCCCATCTAGATATTCCTGTCCTGTTTCATATTTATGTTTTGGATCATCCTCGACTTCAGGGCAAACGGTCAAATGTTATAATGGGTGGCCAATTTCAAACTTGGCCTAATTTTGAAAAACTAAACAAAGATCCAGGTAGATATTACTCTCCTGATTCTAATTGTGTCTTGTGTCAATCGCTGCCACCATCCCTGACTTCAGGGCAAACGGTCAAAGTTTCGAACTAGGACAAATATCGAAAATCGGAGAAATGCCCATCTAGATATTCCGGTACTGATTCTAAATATGTTTCATATTCATGTTTATGTGGCCATTTTTGAACTAGGCCAAATATCAAAAATCTGAAAAACAACCATCCAGATATTCCTGTCGTGATTCTAAAAATGTTTCATATTCATGTTTTGGATCATCCATGACTTCAGGGCAAACGGTCAAGTTTTCGATTGTAAATATGTAGCTAACTTCAGCCCAGTACCTCATCTCTCAATCCTGGTACGAAATACAGCGAGTGAAAGCTCTCTATACACGGTACTGCTTGTAAAGGCCAAAAGGGCTTTAGCCTGGAAGGAAAAAATTGTAAATAAAGGCTGGATCTTTGAACCTCTCTTGCTTCAACTTGGCCAGCACCCGACAAATAGAATGCCCATTACCTAGAATCGATAGCGAACGGACGCTGATTAAATCGGAAAGGTTTAGTTATGGGAAGCGAACGTTACGAAAACACAATTTTCTGTCAATCTACAAGAACCCTACCAAAGGATGTAGGGAAATCCCGATTGACGCGAAAGTTGTCGACCGGGGGCAATGAAACGCGCGGTTTGTGGCATTAAGATAAACCTACTGAAATATGAAAATGCGCTATACATAATAAAATGATTTGCCATACTTGATGTACACGAATATTAATTGAAAAATCAAACGTCAGAAATATCGTACAAATAAAAACGCTTACATTATCGGTCGGAGCGACATAAGAGGGTGCTGAACGTCTCTTGGTAGCGTCGTCATCGCTAGACAGTGACTGTGCGAAGGCCAATTCGTCCCCAACACTGAAACCTTGCCAAAACCAGGAACAAATCATTAACTCCAGCAGTTATAAAGGTAAATTGTATTCAAATTTAGAATAATTTTAACTGAAGTGCTGACGAGTTGTGCGAAGTATTATGGTTGGTTTAGGCATGCAATACTACTACGACTACTCCAAAACTCGCTAATGAAGTATATTTCCATCCCAATACTTAATGCCGAATTTATGCTTTATGCTCACTTCTCCGCCCAAAATTCAGTTGAAAATTGGTACCTTCCAGAACGTTTCTCGATAGAATTTGAGTTCGCTGCTCTCCTTTAAGAAGATTCACATTTGAATCATTTAGCAGTTTGAATTAGCATTCTGGGGTACGGCAGCCCTTAAGTCACAAATGCCGCCATCGAACAGTTTTTGTGGGTAGACGCGTGAAGAACGGACTCGGAGGAGAGTTTTTGGCCCGTAACTTCTGTTTTGCTGCTAAAAGACTTGAAGGGTGTGAGAGGTTGTGCAGCACACACAAATAGGAGATACTGCTATTTTGTAGGGTCCAGGTCCAAAAGGATGGGACAATACCCATTAAACGTCAGACGGATATTCCGCACAGGGTTCTTTAAACTGCAAGTTTTCCTGTCCCTCGAGAAAGTTGAGAATTTTATTTGCAGGAGTGGACTTCTTTGTCTGGACAAGGTGCAAGAACAGAACGAATTTTTGCTAACGCGTTCTCGTTAGTTCACTTCGTGAGTCGACTACTAAGTTTTGTCATCGCTTACTTGGCCGCCTTACCAAAAGGTCACACCAGAGCTCCTTGCTGAGTAACCACTTCTCGCTGGTTCGTTCGTGTGACGGAGCCCTTCCAGCATCCTTATCGAAAGTATTGAGGTACTAAGGTACTAATTTTCTACTTTAGGGCAGCGTCTAAAGCCTAACTCCAGTCTGGTCTTAAATTGAGGGGGTTAAGAAATAATATTAACCTCACGTGCTTCCAAGACCCCGCTTGTAAGGCACGAAAAGGATAATTCGTCTTTTATAGCGAATTGTTGTCGCAAGCCGAAGCTCAATGAGAGCAAAAGGAACAACACGACATGCAGCTCTTGGTTAGTAGCCTTACTACTTAAGCCTGAATTAATAATTAGTCGACGCATTGATTCCCAAAACCTTTCAACTACAAACAGTAGAACCTTGTTGTACGAATGACAGGAGTAGGACGACCTTTCTTTGGTTTCTGCTTTTTCCGGCATTCGTGCAAGAAAAAATTGTTTGGGAAGGTCAGGACAGTGATGAGTGAGTTATGCAAGCGTTCTCTACTCCCACACTACTTCCCTGAAATTGTTAAACCACTACATGCCCATCCTTACTAGACACATTTCGAGAATAAATTCAGTCTCTCTCTCTCTCTCTCTCTCTCTCTCTCTCTCTCTCTCTCTCTCTCTCTCTCTCTCTCTCTCTCTCTCTCTCTCTCTCTCTCTCTCTCTCTCTCTCTCTCTCTCTCTCTCTCTCTCTCTATCTCTCTCTCTCTCTCTCTCGATAAATTGTACTAAAGCCTCTCTGCAAAGATCTACCACTACCAGACTACGGAACGCTCGCATGAGAACCTTTAGCGAAGCAAGCTTAGCTCCTCATTTGCAATATTTATTGTTATTTTTACACCCGTCTCCAATTTAAAGTTAACCGAATACTGCGCGTCACACAAGATCATTATGTCCGTTTTTGGTTCTGATGATTAGAGTTCAAGAAAGGTCAACTCAAAACAACATGAATACGTATTGGTTGGTGGCAATTTTTGACTGAAATCGGTTGAAAATGTATTTATTACTATATTAAAAAAATACTCGCCTCCGTTTTGAAATCTGCGTGAGCTTGCGTCCCATTTTGAGCTCTTCGGGTAGCGGAAAGGATTGCATTAAACAAAAGAGACAGTTTACTTTCAGTCCATAACGTTTTGAGGCCCACCGAATCGAATTAAGCTCATTTGAACGCCTGGTCAATGCGTCTGTAGTTGAATTCGACTAGACTGATTGAACTAGTTTTTTTATTCGTTCGTGTCGTTCGCGATTTTTTGAAGGCGCGAAAATAAAGTAAAGAGTTATGTTATATGATGACATTGAAAGATCCTCTGTAGCACGATGTGTGTATTCTTTCGTACTTCCTAATAGTCAGGTTCTACTGTAAGTGCATGCATCAGATTTATTCGAGCGAAAAATACTCGTTAAACATGCGCAGTTCAAGAGGCTTAGTAAAACGATGAAGATAAAAGAAAGACAGAGAAGTTAAACGTGCAAATATTATGTACATTAAACCATAAATACGGACGACAAACAACGCCATTTCAAAACAATTACAGAACGCCCAAGTGCAACAATTTAGGATAGCTAACACACATTAAGCAATTGTCTTTTTAAAAGTAGTACAGTTTTCATTAATTACCAAGTCCAAAGTATCCTTTGACTCCACCCAGATTTCGGACTCTGAGGAGTGAGCTTTTCTTGAAGTTGCAATCAAGAGCCACACCGAAATCAAGATTAAAAACGCAGGTACCTCGAACCCATCCGACGTCCAGCACTGCAAAAACCATCAAAATCTATCTACAACTCTCGAAATGCTCCCCACATAGTCACTTGCAAGTAAATAAACACTAAGGGTAAATAATTTTTCGTGTCTCGGCAAATTATTCGTCATCGTAGGACCCCTCCCCCCGCAAAATAGCAAATGTCACTTACGTCATCTATCCCTCCTCCGAATTTACAAAACTGTTTTTAAAAATGAGCTCGTTACTGAATATGAATTCCGAATTGTCGTAGCCAAAGTATTAAGGATACAAGGTAAAAAAATAGTAGTTAGTTGAAGAGGAGAGATAAAAATTAAGTTTCCACCAAAGTCAAAGAGTTTGAAGAAGAATAGCAAATTTATTTTCTTGGGTTATGAAGCTGTGCTACTGTGAAAGTTTTTCAAAATAAAAAGATGAATAGCTTTTGAAAAGAAAGAATTATCTCCAGAAAAGAACCCAGTCGAAGAAATACATACAACAACGAGATAGAAACAAAAAAGTAGGATATCACAACTTATAAAGTATGTTAGCATGGTGCGCTCGACCAGGAAAACTCTGATCTCTAGAAAAGTACAACCTGAAATGTATTAAAGTTTTTACAGAAACAATAAACACAAAATACATTAAAAATAGCCAGAATGTCTGTCTTTTGAGGCGCAAGGCAGTCACTCAACTCTTCTTCCTCAGATATTACGACTAAAAACGAGCGGTGCGTAGCAACACACAACTTTCTGCAATCCCTCTAAGTTCGAACACCACCTACATAGGCGGGCGCTATATCTTCGTTCAACGCATTTCTACAGAAACATTTATGGAGAACAAATTGTAGGGACTAGTTTGCTGAGAGTACTCTGTAAGTTTGATCGAAATCGTTGGAGCCGTTTTTGAGAAAATTGGAATACCGATAAATTAACCTTCGACAAATCTCCTTTTCTGAGTTAACTTGGCTTATATCTCCGTTCAACATATATGTACAGAAATAATTATGGAGAACAAAATGTGGGTATGGGTGACTAAAAGACACTCCATTAGAATTTATCACATCGGGTGGAGAAGTTACCCTGGAATTTACGGAAATGTTCGAAAAAACGTTATTTTCGACACATTTTGATTTTTATCTCTGTTCAATGGACCGTCACAGGAACATTTATTGAGAACAATATGTAGGTATTAACTATAAGCAAACATCTTGAAAGTTTGGTGATAATCGTTGGAGCCGTTTGGCCAAAAAGCGTAAAAAACCTATTTTTGCTTCACAGGCCTATATCTCCGTTCACCGCATTTTCATGGAGATATGTATGGAGTAGAAAAGTTAGGTATTGATTAGTAGAGAATAATTTTAAAGTTTAATCAAAATCGTTAGAGCCATTTAAGAGAAAAATGCGAAAAACACTAGTTTTTGGTACATTTGCGGGGAGGGGTGAAGAGGCGAATTTAAATTATTTTCTGGATATTATTATCTTTATGGAGGCAACCAGGCATATACTCAAGCGTGGATTATTGAGAGCCAGATAGGATAAAATAAACAGCTTCTCTAGGCCGACGATTGGCATAATTTATTAAGCACCATCGTTGTTTACCATCAAGGTCTGGGTTTCTGGAGGAGGGTTTGTCGGTGTTCCCTCACTTTTTATACCTTACAATCTACATAAAATCATGTCATTAGTTTAAACAACTACTTCTAACTTCCCGAGCCCAGATGGTGCTTTATTAATTAAGCGACCCTAGAGAAGCTGTAGTATTTTATCCTGACTGGCTTTCAAGAACCCATACCAGAGTTAACTTCCACAGTCAAGAACGACCCCGTATCGCAATTAAGTTTATAACTTGGCTATATAAACAATCCGGGACAGGACAACGATTGTAGAGCCCACTTCGATACAGTATCGAAAAATACTAGTTAACGATACGAAAGTGACCTGACCTCAACGAATCAAGGAAGGAGGATTTTCTAAGCCATGCTAGACAATTGACAAAGCACGATGAGTGGAAAAGTGTAGTGAGACGGGAGGCAGAAGGGAAAATGAGTGCACGCCGGGGAGAAAGGTTAGCTTTCGCTATATAGTTCCTTCAAGTCGTAGAATTCATCTCACTATACGCTTCAGCATCGAACCATACTTAGAAAACGATACCAAACACGTCTTAATTGCAATACAGCTGCCTAAATTCGTTATCGGCTAATTTTTTTAACCATTTTTTGCCCATAACAACTAGAGGTTTCGCACAAACGGATTGCCGATTCAGCGGGCACAACTAGATCCCAAATGGAATTTTAAAAAATTGGTTTTTTAGACCACGGTAAAGGTAAAATATGGCCTCGACAGCGGATGAACATGGCAGATAAAGAAAATTTAGAGGAAACGCAGGGTGTCTAAGGCTGAAGAGGAGAAGGGGGCGTTGTAAAAAAAATGTCTTGATGGAAAATATGTATGGTGTTATTCAGAATGAATAATGAACCAAAATCAACTCACCGTGCTCCATATTTTGGCGTACAGAGCGTGATAAGGATTCCAAATCCACACGACACAAGCATGATATCAAAGTAATTCACACAGATTTCAAACTGACATCACACATTTAACGCATTAAATTCCCGCGGAAATAGGATAGTGCGCTACTTGTACAGTGTATGTAGGCGTGATTGGCTACTGCCGTTTTGGGGTAGCAAACTAACAGTCAATCAAAAGAGAGTATCGGCCCAATTCCAGAGAGCTGCGCTCCTGTGGATCACCAGACCTATAAGACTATCAACAGAAGCACTCCAGGTGATCACTGGTAAGTTGCCAGTTGGTTCGGCCATTGAGTGCATGGTTGACAAGTGGAGACTGAAACGGGAGCTTCCCCCACTTTGGGCTGAACTCCGTGTGAATCTCACCACAGAACAGAAACTTGCCGCCATCGACGAATGGGCTCTAGAGAAATGGGAATCCTCGTCAAAGGGACGTGACACGTATGAGTTCTTCCCCAACATCCGTGAACGTCTTTCAAGAAAATGGGTCGAGCCAGACCATTGGACGAGCCAGTTCCTTACGGGACATTGTGACTTCAATGCGGGGCTCCATTTCCTTTCTCTCAAAGATTCTCCGTCATGCACGGCTTGCGCCTCCAGTGCGGAGGAAACTAGAAACCACCTGCTGCTCCACTGTAGCTTCTACAACAGTGAGCGACAGTTGTTGGGAGGGCAAAAGAACTTAGCAGCATTGACTGCTACAAAGCAAGCCTATAACCATTTTGCAGAGTTCGGGAAGAAGGAAACGTGGTCATAGTTGACCTTTCCTTTTGAAACTTGCCACGCAAGTAAATAGTATCAGGTGGGAAACTAGATTAAGTACTCATCACAGACGGTAAGGGATTAGGACCGGCTAACGACCACATTCCTGCCGTACCTCCGCAGGTCTGAGTTCTCGGTGGATGCTGCAGGGTCCGGCCCGGCCTCTTGCACATTAGCGACACCGCAACTTCCATAACTGATATAACCCTCGTCGAGGGTTTAAGAACAGTCATCAAATAAGGAAACAGACCTGCATCTCTAGGGCAAAGCTCATCGCAAACCAAATGTAGAAACTACCGAGCCGAAAGTACGCCTGGAGAGTTTGATCGGAATTGTGAAAGCCGTTGAAGAGAAAATGAGAAAACATGAACTTCTAATGTTTCCGTTGCCATACTTTGACCATTACCTGAGTTCACCCGAAATAGCTGTGACTGATATGACTCTCCCCGAGTGTTCAGGAGCAGTAATATTGACACGTAGCTCTAACCCACGCCGTCAAGTTGATTACATTTAATTAGGAATTTAATATAGATCCCTCGAGTACGTAAATAAACACATTTGTGGGACTTTTTAGGGTTTTACCTCCGTTTACGTTTAACGGACTATGGAATAACGTACGAGTTTAATTTAGATCGTAGAAGCCTGTTTTGCGAAAAATTCCCTTTTTTCTTCTTAGGCTCATATCGATCCCCATTTATTCGCAGAGATTTTTATAGAACGAAAAAAGTTGAGTATTAGCTAAAGTACGCAGTACAAGTTCCATTGAAATTGTTAAGAAGATTCCTTGAAAAAAACAAAAACCCCTCAAGGTTATGGGCGATTTCGGCCGATGGGAAGGGGGGGTGGGGGACGAAAATGTACCAATAACTGCTAGTAACCTCGTGTCGATTTCAAGAAAACAACAAAACAAGGGGTGCAACCCGTTCTGCAGCAAAGTTGATAATTACCACCAGCCCAATTAAATGTTCCGATGTCAGCAGGTTCCAACTTATTTTTTACGCTCACTTTTCGGACGGAAAGTAAAAACTAGTCGAGAAATTAAGATCTACAGCCCTGAAACGGTTAGAAGGCTTGGCAGTTTGCGCAATATTTTAGTGTGGAATCCTTAGCGAAAAGAAGCGTAGACCTGCAGCTTCCCCCTCAACTCAAGCACGTCTAGAAGACACCCTTGACCAAGTTGCAGGGAACTTGTGACAGCCAGTCGTCGTCCGATTTGAGTTAAAAGAGATCTATTTTTTTAGGCTGTGAGACAGTTTTGTCAAGGTTGGGAAGAAGCGAGTCCGCGAAGGTCGGTTCGAGCTTCATTTAAATTCTTCTCGAGTCGCCGGTTTAAATTTTCCTAACTTTAACATCATTGCGTACCAATTTTTGGATTTTAGGCGCTCGAACTACATTCATGCGCGTTGGTAGTTGTTCTGTATGTTACTGCAGATTAACTAAAAATTTATAAAAATTGGGGTTTTCTTCAGATCTTTACGGCTGTCGTGAGGGAAGAGCTGCGTAGGGCAATTGCCCAGCAGCCAGTGCCACCAGCCCCCCAAACTCAAGGACCTTCAATGAGCCAGGGTAGTACCCCAGGCCCCTCATATGCGGCAGTAGCCGCTACTGCGCCCTCCTCCCCCCCTCATGGAGCTGAGGCGGAATGGCAGTCTGCCAGGGCCAGGAAGCGCAGGGGGAAGCGGAAACAGGCCCCAACTAAGCAGGCTGAGGGCAGCGCCTCGCCTACGCCTCTGCCCAAAAACAAGGGCAAAAGTAAAAATAAAAACAAAAATAAAAAGCCTCCACCGCTTGCCAAACTCCCCCCTAAAAACCCACGACAAAACGTGTTAGTGGTTAGGCATACATGTAAGGAAGGAGAGGCTGGTCCCTCCAACCCTGATACAATGGAAGCACTGATGCGGGGTGTCCCTGCTACGGACCTCCAAGCTCTAAGCGTCCGAGTGCTAGACATCCGCACCGCAGTAGGAGGTGGCGCCGTCATTGTGACGGAAACGCCAGAAATGGCCAAGGCGCTCACGAGCCACATTTCAACAAAAAAGGAGTTGAAGCTCCAAGCGTCAGCCCCCCTGGGTCGTTTCCCCCGCCTGCTATTGTGCGACGTGCGGACTGATCTTCAAAAAGAGGACTTGGCCCAACAAGTTGTTGAGCACAACCCTGCGTTAGGCTTGCAGCCGCAGGATGTCAGGCCCCTCTTCACCAAACAGCGTGGAAGGCAGAAGGATTGGGTGATTGAGGTATCACCCAGCCTATACAAACTAGAGGGCAAGGCACCTCCAAATAGCCTGGCAGCGTGCGCCATACGAAAGTACCAAGCCCCCACTCAGTGCTACAAATGCCAGCGCTATGGCCACCTGGCAGTGGCCTGTACAAGACCTGTTGTGTGCGCCTGGTGCGCCTTGCCACATCTGAGTAGGGAATGCAAGCGTGATGCCCCTCTCAAGTGTGCCAATTGCGTCGAACGCAAAATCCAACAGGTCTCACACTCTACACGAGACGCACGCTGTACCATTCGTCAGCGAGCGATTGCCCTCCAGGAGTCACGAGTAGATTATGAATAGGTCAAAAACAGTTCGAATCCTTCAGCACAACACAAATAAGAGTTGCCCAGTTATGGCTGAGTTGCTGCAAAATGCACTCAAGAAACGCTGCAGTGTCCTCGCCATACAGGAACCGTACATAGGATCCAAAACTCTTGGTCTGGGATCGCAGGCACGAGTGGTGACTGGAGCAAGAACGGGAGCCAAGGCAGCAGTAGCCTGCACCGACCCGTCCATTGACATGCTCGCACTCACCCACCTGAACAGCCAGCACTTGGCCGCTGTGCTCATACGAGCCGGTGGCTTTGAGCTGGTTGTAATATCATTTTACAGGCAATTTGGCGCACCAGTTGCCAACAGCCTTGAACCACTCGAGCGGGCTCTAGCAGGCCTATCAGGACGACCCTGCGTAGTCTGTGCTGATGCAAACGCCAGATCACCATTGTGGGGATCCCCAACCCTGGACAGGGCGGGCGAGGCGTATATAGAGCTGCTCACCAGGTACAACTTGGTTGTTGCCAACGACCCCATGACTGAGGCGACCTATGATGGTCCAGGAGGAAGGTCGTGTATAGACGTCACAGCCGTGTCTCACACCCTGCTACTCAAATTGCAAGGTTGGCGAGTCGTACCAGGTGCAACGCAGAGCGATCACATGGTTATTGACTTTGCCATCACGGATGACAACATCCTCTGCAAAGACATGCGTGAAAAGCGATTCCGCACAAAAAATGCTGACTGGCCACAATTCTGTAGGGTACTGGAAGGTGAACTGCGTGCCGCAGACACCGACCTAATAGCGCAAGCATCCACACCTGAAGAGGTGGACAGCAAAGTGGACACATTTACCACAGCACTGCACTCTGCTGGGCTCTCTGTACTTGGCCAACAGAAGCACAGGGCGATCAAAGTCCCATGGTGGACTGAGGAACTTAATCCCTCAAGCAAAGTGCAAATAGAGCCAGAAGGATGTACCAAAACACTCGTGACCCTGATGCCAGAGCAACACTCTGAACTGCCTTCATCCAAGAGAAGAAGGCCTTCCACCGCGCCATCAAACGAGCCAAACGGCAAGGCTGGCGAAATTTTGTGGAAGCGGAGAGCTCTGAGAACCCCTGGGGCAGACACTACAAGTCCTCCATAGGAAAAGCAAACGTAGAGCAAGTCTTAGCTGCGATGCAAAATGAGTCAGGCTGGGCCTGCAGCATCGAAAGCTCACTGGAAACCCTCCTTGAGAAGGCGTTCCCAGATGACCAAGTAGCTCGAGACACTGAAGCCCAGAGGACAGCAAGGGAGCTGATCATGGACCCTCCGAACGAGCCCGACATCCCATTGTGGACAACAGGCGACCTCGGCAGGGCCCTTGCGACCTTAAAGCCCAACAAATCCCCCCGGCCAGACAAAATAGAAAGCAATATGCTAAGGAAGGCTGAGCGGACAATCTCCAGCGGTCTCCTTAATTTATTTAATGACTGTCTGCAGGTCGGACAGTTCCCCACTCAGTGGAAGTCTGCGCGTGTTGTCACTCTTCAAAAGGGAGGCGACCGCAATCAGTCAGACCCGCGATCATGGAGACCACTCAGCCTTCTTTCCATATTAGGCAAAACACTAGAAATCTTGATGTTGCAGTCCCTCGAAGGAGTCTTTGGCCGCAACCTCACAGGCAGGCAATACGGGTGTACCAAAGGAAGGTCCACGCAGGATGTCATTGTCGAGATTCGGCGTGTTTCCCTGCTGGCACCGGCTAAGTACGTCGTAGCAGTTCTGATTGACATCAGAGGAGCGTTTGACAACCTTTGGTGGCCAGCGCTCCTTAATGAGCTTAAAGATAGGGGAATCTCCCGCAATCTGTACTCCCTCGTCAGTAGTTACCTGACAGAAAGAACTGCTACGATCGAACGTAGGCATGTCCCCGTCGGGAGAAAGATTGAGAAGGGGTGCCCACAGGGCTCAGTCCTAGGACCAGCACTCTGGAATGCCTTCTTCGAAGGTCTACTCAGGAAACTCATGGAGACTGACTGCGAGCCGTACGCCTATGTGGATGACTTGACTGTGCTGATCTTTGCAGAGTCAGTCCGCCAAATTGAAGAAAAAACTCACCATGGGCTCCGCACTGACAACCAAAGGAGCGAGGATGGCAAGATGCAGGAGGCTGAGGAAAAGACCCAGCTAATCCTCTTGAAGGGGAAAGTGAATAATCCACCCACAATACGCTTTGGCGGCCACAGGCTCCTTCTTGAAAAGCACGTCAAGTATTTAGGAGTGAATATAGGTGAGAGGTGGGGTTTCAACCAACACCTCCAGTCCCTTAAAGGCACTACCATTGCAAGGTTTGCCTCACTGCGTGCCATTACTAAGGCCACTTGGGGTGTGTGTTACCACGACACCATCCTCATGTATAAGGCCATCTATTTAGGTGTGATTGGCTACTGCCCCGTTGTCTGGGGTAGCAAACTAACAGTCAATCAAAAGAGAGTATTGGCCCAATCCCAGAGAGCTGCGCTCCTGTGGATCACCAAGGCCTACAAGACTGTATCAACGGAAGCACTCCAGGTGATCACTGGTCAGTTACCAGTTGATTTGGCTGTCGAGTGCATGATTGACAAGTGGAGAGTGAAACGGAGCTTCCCCGCTTTGGGCTGAACTCCGTGCGGATCTCACCACAGAACAGAAACTTGCCGCCATCGACGAATGGGCTCTAGAGAAATGGCAAGCGAGATGGGAATCCTCGTCAAAGGACGTGATACGTATGAGTTCTTCCCCAACATCCGTGAACGTCTTTCTAGAAAATGGGTTGAGCCAGACCACTGGACGAGTCAGTTCCTCACGGGACATGGTGACTTCAATGCGCGGCTCCACTTCTTTTCCCTGAAAGACTCTCCATTATGCACGTCTTGTGCCTCCAGTGCGGAGGAAACAAGAAACCATGTGCTGCTCCACTGTAGTTTCTACAACAGTGAGCGACGGTTGTTGGTAGGGCAAACGAACTTAGCAGCATTGACTGCTACAAAGGAAGCCTATGACCATTTTGCAAAGTTCGCAAAGAAGGTGATGGCTAAGAAACGTGGTTATAGTTGATCTGTCCTTTGAAACTTGCCACCCAAGTAAAAAGTAAGATCAGGTAGGAAACCAGATTATGAAATACTCCCAGATGGTACGGGATTCCTCAGGTGGTCAACCTCCGCGCGGTAACACACGGGCAACAGCTCTCTACGGTGGGACTGGCTAAGACCAAATACCTGCCGTACCTCCACAGGTCTGAGTTCGGTGGATGCTGCAGGGGCCGGCCTCTTGCATATTAGCGAAACTGCAACTTCTATGACTGATATAATCCTCGTCGAGGGTTTAGGTACAGTCACCAAATAAAGAAACAGACCTGTGTCTGTAGTTCGATTTGCGTGAGAACGGCTGATCCGATTGAGCTTGTTCTTTTTTTGTTTTGTTCGTTATTTTTTGTTGATCCCAAAATAAGGTTATGGGCGATTTCGGCCGATGGGAAGGGGGGGGGAGAAAATGTACCAAAAACTTGGGTTTTTCGCATTTTTCTCGAAAACGGATCTAACGATTTTGATTAGACTTTCAAATTATTTTCTACTAATCAATACCTAACTTTTCTTACCCTATACATATCTCCATGAAAATGCGGTGAACGGAGATATAGGCCTATGAAGCAAAAATAGGTTTTTTACGCTTTTTGGCAAAACGGCTCCAACGATTATCACCAAACTTTCAACATGTTTTCCAATAGTTAATACTTACATATTGTCGTCAATAAATGTTCCTCTGACAGTCCATTGAACAGAGATAACAATGAAAATGTGTCGAAAATAACGTTTTTTCGAACATTTCCGTAAATTCCAGGGTAACTTCTCCACCCGATGTGACAAATTCTAATGGAGTGTCTTTTAGTCACCCATACCCATATTTCGTTCTCTATAATTATTTCTGTATGTATATGTTGAACGGAGATATAAGCCAAGTTAACTCAGAAAAGGAGATTTGTCGAATGTTAATTTATTGGTATTCCAATTTTCTCAAAAACGGCTCTAACGGTTTCGATCAAACTTACAGAGTACTCTCAGCGAACTGTTCGAAATTACGGCGGTGGCGGAAAGTTGTGTGTTGCTACGCACCGCTCGTTATTTATTTCATTTGCAAACTGAATTAACCCTTTCACTATAGAATTAAACCTTTCGCAATTGAAAGTCAACTTATCGATAGCTAAACATCACACGAATTTGGTGTCATTCAATTCATCACTTTTTCTGCTCCAATATTAGTTATACCAATAGTTAGTTTCCTTCCTTGGAAACTTCAATTCTCTCCAATCGATAGTTAATATTTCAATATAGTGTCAACATACGACAATATTAATCACTACTGATTCCCTAGAAGCGTCGTGAGTACTAATCAGCAATACTACTTGAATCCCTGTCGCTCATCACCGCAACAAAGTTCCTCACAAAAACCATAGAAACCTACTGACACTGCTGTGACGAAAATGATCGTCGTTCAAACTTGACACAGACAAATTATTACTTATGAGGCTCTACTCACTTCAAGCCCTCTGATCATGCTTAGTGCAGAGGATTAATTTTATGAAAGGTTGACTCGTAATTGTAAACGGGTTAATTCAAAGAACAAAAAGTTTTAATTCTAATAGCGGGTAGTTAAATTCAGTTTGTGAAAGCGATATTGTAGAACACTTGAAAAAATATGCTTTTGATGTTAGGGGAATATCATCTTTTCGACATGTTTTGGAAGCTTATACTTGTTCATTTTTGCTTCAAAGGGAAAGAAAAACAGTTGAGAGGAATAACATATTGGTAAATGACCTTGCTATTTCGATTAGTTTAGAACTATTACGAAGAAAGTATGAACACTTCTACTTCCGAACAACCGACTGCCAAAGTAAGGTTGATGCATGAAAACCATGTTAAGAATATCGACTGGTTAAAGTTACTTCGTAAAAAGCAAAAAACAACTTCTTCGTATCAAAACAACAGCGCGAGAGCTGAAGGCCCATTACCCACAAGTGGAAGTTTCCTTTATACCCCTGGAAAGTCTGTCTTTTAACAAATGTCACTTGACAAACAACAGTCCCTCTCAATAATTCCTTCCTCGACTTTGTGAATGTAAAAGAAAGACTCCGCTTGTTCAGGACCTAGGTCAACAAGCTCTATAGTGGTCTATAGAAGGATCTGTGGTTACCCTTTTCCCGCAAGTATCAGGTCCGTTGCCTTTTCAAGATGACTGTTCATTAACACTCATAAGAGGCCTATATCAGTAAAAAGTCATGAATTCATGGTTGTGGTTTTGCTATCGTGCAAGAGCCAGGAATCCACCTTAACTAGATGTGTTGAGATTCGAGAGGTTGTCATTTATACAGTCACCTGGTGGACTCTCGTACCATCTGGGAGAAGTGCAGGATGGAGAGTCTTTCAGAGAAAAGACGTGGAGCAGCGCATTGAAGTCGCTGTCCTGCCCAGTGGCCTGGCCCAACCCACTTCCTCCTAAGACTGGGGGAAAACTCATACCTGTCACGTCCCTTTAACGAGGATTCCCATCTCACTTGCTATTTCCCTAACGCTCATTCGTCGATGGCGGCAAGTTTTCGTTCGATGGTAAGATCCGCACAGAATTCAGACTAGAGAGCAGTCCACCATGCACTCAACGGCCAAGTTAACGAGTAACTAGCCAGTGATCACTCGGAGCCCTCAATTCGATGCTGTCTTGTAGGCTTTGGTGATCTACAGGAGAGTAGCCCTCAAGGATTTGGTCATTTCCATAGATTGACTGTGATTCCAACCAGTATCAGTAGGAGTGCAAGAGCCAGAAATCCACCGTAACTAGATCTGTGGAGGTTCAGCAGGTTGTCATTTATTCAGTCGCCTGGTGGAGAGCTGTTGCCTATGAATTACCACGAAAAGGTGTGTTCCTGGGGACTCTCGTACCATCTGGGAGAAGTGCAGGATGGAGAGTCTTCTAGAGAAAAGACGTATTGCAGCGTGTTGAAGTCACTGTCCTGCCCAGTGGCCTGGCCCAACCCACTTCCTCCTAAGACTGGGGAAAACTCATACCTGTCACGTCCCTTTGACGAGGATTCCCATCTCGCTTGCTATTTCCCTAACGCTCATTCGTCGATGGCGGCAAGTTTTCGTTCGATGGTAAGATCCGCACAGAATTCAGACTAGAGAGCAGTCCACCATGCACTCAACGGCCAAGTTAACGAGTAACTAGCCAGTGATCACTTGGAGCCCTCAATTCGATGCTGTCTTGTAGGCTTTGGTGATCTACAGGAGAGTAGCCCTCAAGGATTTGGTCATTTCCATAGATTGACTGTGATTCCAACCAGTATCAGTAGGACTGTGTATTATCAAGATGACATGATTATGTAGTGGGCAATTGGAGCACTGAGAATCACCCTTTCAGTATCAAAATATTCTCCAAGAGACTTGGTAGAATTTACTCGACCAAATAAAGCAGTGGATACAGAGCGCGATTTTCTGCTCGATAGCCGAATCTTTGCTCTTTGAAAGACGGCATGTCGTCCCTAATCGAACACGACTCTAATTGTTGAATTTGTAGTACAGTTGTAGTGTTTGTGTTTCTGAAGAGTCCGTAGATCTTCAGATCAGATATTTAACCTACCGACTCTTTCCTCTGCCTCTTCGTCTTCTTGCGTGCTACCCGGCCTCCACAATCATCTTTGGCCAGTCTTCGGCAGACACACGACCAAGGTGGGCGAGATAACACATTGCCCCAGCCTTCACGCATATTACGACGACCTTGTGTCTCAATAAGTTGTGGATTTCTTCTCCTCTCGCTTCCCGCCCAGACGCCTAATTTATCATTAAACTGCCTTTCGAACATCCGCAGTTGGTTTGATTCGCCTTAGAATAACTCGCGGTGAACCAGAGTTAAGTTTCATTAGTGGGCCCTGGTGAGGAAGTTGCTGGTAAACGGTTTCCCACTGAAACATAACGCTCCATTGCTTTTTGACCCAGAGATAGACGTCCTTCTATTTTTGTGGTTTAGAGAGTTGACGAAGCGGACCGCTTTGCAGTACCCACGTGGATGTGCAGCACAGCGTGACTTCGTCATTCCCTCATCTATTTGCCTTCTTCATACTCTTTTGTTTACTTTCATTAGCCCTACGAAGTAGAATAGACATAACCGGCTGACAAAAAAATTGAATTTTACTCCTTGTCCGAAAAACACCATTTAACTAACGATAATTCTCAAAACGCCAAAACATTTTTTTCTCAAAAACAGGTCTGACGATTTTGTTGACATGTTTTGTATTAACAGATTTTAGTCGTTTTTCCCCTCACAAAAAGCTAACTTTCTCCTAAAAGTCGAGTGGTAGTCAAATCTGCTAGCTACACGATGAAAGCTTAAGAAGAAACTGCAAAGCGCAGGACGGGATAAGCTGCTAACTTTTTGCTGATAACCTTTGGCTTTCCGGCAGCGTTCTCCCCAATGGCTTTCAAATTGGGTCCTAAGGTTACGCTGAGCAACAGACAGTTCCTCAAATCGGTAATTTCAAAATGCTTCAACCTTCGAAAATTCATGATGTTTGTGACGAAACGATTGGCGAGAGTTCAGGGTTGGAAATAAGTGCCGTCCACCAAATCGTAAGCTACGGTATAATTTTCTGAGTTAAATGAATTGCTTTCTAGACGGGGCAGTAAATAAGAATAATTTGTTTGAGCACTGCATTTGATACAAATTAGTACTAGAAAGAGATATCATCTTACTTTGTGCCATCAAACCGCCCTTGTGCACCCACCACATAAATATCCTCAAATTTCTGGATAATATTTGCGTCTATTCTACCTGTACATTCAGCGTGAGAGCTACAGAAATCTTAGAATTCGGTGAGAGTCCACGAAATTATCATATTGTGTTTCTAATTTTTCATTCCTAACTAGAAATATATTTTTATTCTCAGGGAGGTTGCGTGTCACGCCATAAGTGTGTGTAATACCTGCCAATAAACTATCGGTAACTTACATTAATGTGACAGGGGGTTGGTTGGCTCCGACTAGCGTTATATCTAGCCTGCAAAAACGGCAATTTTCACCTTTAAATGGTCGTAAATATTTGCATTCGGGATTCGGTAAGCTTCTGCAGGACTTGTTGGTTTGTGACTGCAAGCCCCAACTCTGACCCCATTTTCACATTTGGACGCGCTGGTGCAAACCAGGTACCTTTCTGGAGATGTTACCAACACTTCAATGCCACTTTGACAAATACGTTAATATAACAACACTTTTTTGGTACAGCGGTTTTCACCTCCGTTCAGCCACAATATTTAGGCAGCCAGGTTGACGTTTCGGAGCGCGATCGGTTTCCTAGGAATCATTGGACGCAGGGCCAAATGGTTCCAATTATCTGCACATGTAAATAAGACGTGGTGATGGCGATTGAAATTGATTTTTGAATTTAATTGGATTGGTTTGTTGAAGGATGTTTATGCTTCGTGAGCTGCACGTTGGGGGCGGTTAATTGTATACTATTTTGTTTTCGTTGACGTACAATGGCCACCCCTGCAGACGGTCGGGTGTTGCCTACTACGCTAATGTACTTCAGAAAACTATTCTCACTCATTCAGTCTCAATAAAGCTTTTTTTAAAATATTCTTCTTCTTCTTCAGTCAATGAGTATAGGTAAGCTGCCTAACCTAACAAAAAAAAACCGGTGTTGCAACACACAACTTTCCTTAGCTCTACATCAATTCACTTTGTACATGGCTAATTCTATTTAATCAATTCATGTATCACTTAGTTAATTTGAACTTGGTCAAACAACGCTTTACCGCAGCAGGAAGCGGTAGCGCTTACAGTTCCGGAATGTATTGTGCTGCTCGTACTCACTCCAGAACCATTACTGAGCAATTCGTACACAGATAATTAATGAGGCTGTAAACACGAATTTTTTTGAAGAAGTTTAGTAATTACTTTTGCAGAGTTATTGGGTAAAAACTTTTAGAACTGGTAGTAAGCGAAATGGCGGTAGTTGAAATTCAGGAATTTCTAGAGTGAGCCCCATGTATCTCATGAGCGTTTTTAAACGCTCACCTTATAGGTATTGGATTGGATTACAATACGAATTTTTTTAAACATTCTACTAACATTCCAGCGGAGTTTATAAGGAAAAAAACTGCGCTAAAAACGCTTTTGGTCGAACATTTTGTTAATTTATTGTGTTGCTCTCGTCATTTTCCTACGAATGCGAATTTTATGCTTTAGTTGCCTTATTGAGAGCTATCAATATAAAAAATTTAATCAAAATCGTTAGATCTGTTTTTGAGAAAAAAATTTGGCGTTTTTTTCACTATAGTTAACTTTCGGTGGATTTTGCCCATACCCTTACTTTTGCGTCCCATGGTAACCTGTAGGCTAGACATTAAGTTTGAGCTGATTTGGTACGGTTGTTTTCTCTAAAAACCGCGCTAAAATCGATTTCGTCGAAAGTTTTGGTAATTTATTGTGCTGCTCTCGTCATTTTCCCACAAATGGAAATTTTATGGAATTGTTGACTTATTGAGAGTTATCAATATAAAAAAATGTAATCAAAATCGTTACAGCCGTTTTTGAGAAAAAAAATTTAGTGTTTTGATCATTATGATAACTATAGTTAGCTTTCGGTGGATTTTGTTCATACCTTTATTTTGGCGTCCCATGGTAACCTGCAGGCGAGATATGAAGTTTGAGCTGATTTGGTACGGTGGTTTTCTCTAAAAATCGTTCACCGACACACACACAGACCATTTTCCCAAATAGTTTTTCGGACTCAGGAGGGTCTGAAACGTAAAGGTCTGAAGAAAACTGAGAATTTTTACTTTGTAGAGCCAAGGAAAGTAAAAAATGTGTTCTTTGTGGTGCTCATCCATCTAGTATGCGGCTGTAGATAACATCCTTGTCTATAATACCCATATGGATCCATACACCATTTTCCAGCGCAGCCCAAATACAGTCGCGCCTACGAAGAGATGAGCAAATAGCTCACTTGGACGAAGAGGACGAGTTTTCAAGACTGACATTTTTGAAAAATAACGTCCATGGCTCCAACTAGAGGACTTCCTTCAACATTAAATCGAACTTTCCACAACTTATTCAAGACAGTTTCAAAATTATTAATCTGATCAAATTTGATTAAACAAGTAAGGATGTGTGTAAGTCCGCAACATAAACCCTCATCACGTATTTATTTGTAATACACAGTACCACCTGTAGGACAGTAGTTCCTATACAAACTCTGCGCTCAGCAGTTAACGACTACGAAATAAGGTAAGGACGAGAAAACATGAGTGATTCACCTCGTCAAACAAACTTTTTATTCAACTGTGACGTTCAATTCCGGACGATCGTTTTTATTCAGATAACAAACAATTGCATTAATGCTACGAACGAACCTAAAAATTACTATTCGGACTCATTAATCCTGAGATTCACAGAAAACTTTCAATTGTCACTCATCGCCTTAAAAAAAACCTCAATTCCAAACAAATTCTGCAACAATCCTGACCAAGAGGACATACTCTATAGAAATGCTGAAATAATTTTGTTCTGAATGCGTTGTGGGGCTGTAGTTGTGTTATGCCTTGCGTTTTGTGTTTATAATTGATGCTGGTGCGTATTAATACGCATCGTTTGGAGCCATTAAGGAAGAAAGGTTGTTCTTTCGGTACGTTACAACTAACGACTGTTAATAATATAATATTCGACATTTAACGAGCAGTAAACACCATTTATATTTATTTATTTCATTCGCTGAAGAAAATTAGGAGGTAGTTTTTAAAAAGAAGGAATTTTGAGCCACATTAAGGAAAAAACAAACTCTTACTCATCAGCAGGAGGAAGAAAAGATCCCACTTCATGTTCGACGAACGAAGAAGACACACGGCACAAACACAATACGCGGATCGCGAGAACTTAAGACCAGAGTTGTCGATGCCACGGGCGGCGGAGAAAGACTGACAGGTTGAGGAGCCTAGGGAATCACAACTGGTGGGAGGTCTCGTTCCTTCCACGTCCCGAAGGACCCAAATTGTAACCTGATGACCCACTCAGGAAAGGAGTTCTGATGACCGACCGCTTAACGGACCCCTCGTGTGACGAGGCTGTAACAACTTCCGTCCATCCGGCTATGCATCGCCCTTCCCACGGCATGGGCTGATGAGCTTTTCAATCCTGAATAGCCGCACATTCAACTGAAATTAAATTTCGTGGTTGAAACGAAATTTAGTTTATTCCTTCAATGTTGGAAGCAGTACGTAACTGAGGTATATTAACTAGGTTTTCAGGGAAAAATAAATAACTACAACTAGCTACTGTATTGGGAAACATCGAGCAGAAAGTTGCGACTCGAACTGACTAGAACTACAACACTGAAGAGTACCTTTTAAATGAACTATTTATACCCTGAATGATGGGAAAAAAATATCACCGTGCAATGCATCTCAAAACTTTTCTCAGCCCCACTTCCATTCGGTGGTATTATCGCTCTCACTCTAATTGTGGTTTAATGTTCGTTTTGAATAATACACTTATGTTTTAGGTTAGGAAAATGTTTTTTACACCCCCCCCCCCTGCTTTTTACTTTCCTTGGCTTTACAAAGTAGAAAGGGAAGTTATGTAATCGTTTGAAAAAAAAATTTTGAGTTTTCTTCAGATCTTTACGTTTCAGACCCTCCTGAGCCCGAAAAACACTATTTGGGAAAATGGTCTGTGTGTCTGTGAACGATTTTTAGAAAAACCACCGTACCAAATCAGCTCAAACTTGATATCTAGCCCGCAGGCGCCCATGGGACGCCAAAATAAGGGTTTGAACAAAATCCACCGAAAGTTAACTATAGTTATCATAGTGATCAAAACACCAAATTTTTTTTCTCAAAAACGGCTCTAAAGATTCTCATTAAATTTCCTACATTGATAGCTCTCAATATGGTAATTATACCATGAAATTCCCATTTGTGGGAAAACGACGAGAGCAGCACAATAAATTACCAAAACTTTTGACGAAATCGACTTTAGCGCGGTTTTTAGAGAAAACAACCGTACCAAATCAGCTGAAACTTGATGTATAGCCTACAGGCTACCATGGGATGCAAAATAAGGGTATGAACAAAATCCACCGAAAGCTAACTATAGTTATCATAGTGATCAAAACACCAAATTTTGATATAACGATTTTGATTATATTTTTTATATTGATAGCTCTCAATAAGGCAACTATACCATAAAATTCCCATTCGTTGGAAAATGACGAGAGCAGCACAGTAAATTATCAACATGTTCGATGAAAAGCGTTTTTAGCGCAGTTTTTTTCCTTATCAACTCCGCTAGAATGTACTAGAATGTTTAACAAAATTAGTATTGTAGTCCAATCCAATACCTAAAGGCTGAGTGTTTAAAAACGCTCATGAGATACATGGGGGTCACTCCAGAAATTCCTGTATTTCAACTACTACCATTTCGCTTACTACCAGTTCTAACAGTCTTTACCCAATAACTCTGCAAAAGTAATTACTATCCTTCTTAAAAAAATGTGTGTTTACAGCCTCATTAATTATCTGTGTACCAATTGCTCAATAATGGTCCTGCAATGAGTACGAGCAGCACAATAAATTCCGTAACTGTAAGCACTACCGCTTCCTGCTGCCGTAAAGCGTTGTTTGACCAAGTTCAAATTAACTGAGTGATACATGAATTGATTAAATAGAATTAGCCATGTACAAAGTGAATTGTTGTAGAGCTAAGGAAAGTTGTGTGTTGCAACGCACCAGATATTTAGATTTAGTGGTCCTTGGGGGAAAAGATCGACTGTTAGGATAAGTCGATCTCGAGTAACGTCAGCAAAACGCCGGCATCAAGTAGGGCCTTTTAGGTTGCAAACAAAACTCTTGAATCACTACCTCGGTTGAAAATACGAAACGTGGCAACTGTGAAAATTCAGGAGAAACAGTAAGAAAGAGGACAGGTAAACACCTGTCTAGTGTTATAAATTCACGCACGTTATTGTTGCAGAAGCTCTAAGGCAACTTTGCAACTAATTTATCTATCACTATTAACCTTAAATCCCTGCATACGAGTAAATCCCTACCCATTGCTCCCGAATTCAAATTTTGAAAAGTCTTACCGCAATTTCCACCAATTAACGAAAACATACGAGTATATCTATGACCAGGTTTCTGCACATAATGCAAAAGATTTGCAGAGTTGTAATCCTCCGTGAAGATGAAAATGATAGGAGTTAGTTGTACTTCAATGGTGGGATTTCAATGGTACACTGCACATCCAGCTTGTAAGGTGAGTATAATCTCCCATGACTGTAATGGAAGCCGGGTATCTTTTATTTTACTCACAAAGTGTCTTTATATTTGTCAAGCCAATGGGTAACACGGGCGTATAGGGCTGTTGATATACGCTGCCCAACCATTTCTTCAACAGAGGACACAATGGATTACGTGCTCGCCTTGCGAACGAATGGGTGGGAAGGAGTTATCTTGGAGGGGGCTTGTCGCCATAGCTAGGTCTTCACAGTTGAGCAGAATAGCTGGTCAGTAAGCTTCAAGGTTAGGTTAGCATAAGTTCTTGCCTTGTTCTCGTTTCGATTCATTGGTTGATAGTTCCACTAAAAGAGAATCTGGAGGTAGTACTACCAATCCAGGACTGACAAAGGTAGCAGTGCAAGTGTACTGAAATGCAGGGAAAGAACTTGAGGTGCGATACCCTGAGTTGAGACCGCTGATTGACGAAAAGTCGTCTAAATTGGTAAGAGGCCGCCCATTGGCAAATCACATCCATTGGCATCACCAGCAGTGTCCATTCCATCACGTCCATTGTGCTTTCCCGTTCAAGGGTGAAAAAATTTGACACTTCACAGCATGGGGATTCCAAACCTGGAATGTGCTATTAGATGTGTCCGCCGTACAGACCATATTTTGCCTTTAACGTAATCCAAAACTTCTGTTCTAACGCATTGGTAGCTAGTTTTTTGTTTTTTTTTCTTCTCCCCGAGGGCATACGGGACAAGGTTTCTTTGTCACTGCGGCAACATATGGGCCTGTTGTGACACTGGCCCTTTCTTAGTAGAAGGCACCGTACATACCCCTCCCCTTAGGAAGCCGAGTATGTCCTTACCGCAGATTCCGCTATGATGTGGGGCTAAATAGTCTCCTGAGCAAAGTATTCGAAGCGTTTAACTGCTAAGGCAGGGCACTCACATAGGATGTGCTCCACTGTCTCGTCCTCCTCACCTCAAAATCTGCATTCCACCGCCTCTGAGATGCCCATCTTGTTGAGGTGATACCTTAGTCGGCAGTGTCTGGTGAGGAGACAGCATTGCCTTTGCCCTTGGGCAAGAAGGCGTAACAAGCCTTTTCACTTGTCTTAGTCGTGGCAGGCGATGCCAGTGGGCATTGTTTTCCTGTATCTCCCATCGAGCCACCAGACGGTTCAGGTGACTCTTCGCCATACCTACGTAGGGTTCAGGTCTGATGGGTAGGGATTCTGTGCCACTTTTTGCAAGGTGGTCAGCCTTTCCATTGCCCTAATGCCCCCTGTGAGCCTCAGATAAGGGACAGCCTATTGTGGGCACTGAGCTGCTTGAACGCATGGAGGCATTCCCATGCCAGCCTGGACCTAAAGCAATAGGCTGCAATGGAGAGAATATCTAGATCCATTTGTCCTTGAGTCCTTTGGTCAGGATCTCTTCCGCACAGACCTTTATAGCTAGGATTTTCGCTTGAAATATCGTGGCGTACTCTCCCAACGGCTTAGCAAGACCTTTATAGCTAGGATTTTCGCTTGAAATATCGTGGCGTACTCTCCCAACGGCTTAGCAAGACCTTTATAGCTAGGATTTTCGCTTGAAATATCGTGGCGTACTCTCCCAACGGCTTAGCAAGACCTTTATAGCTAGGATTTTCGCTTGAAATATCGTGGCGTACTCTCCCAACGGCTTAGCAAGACCTTTATAGCTAGGATTTTCGCTTGAAATATCGTGGCGTACTCTCCCAACGGCTTAGCAAGACCTTTATAGCTAGGATTTTCGCTTGAAATATCGTGGCGTACTCTCCCAACGGCTTAGCAAGACCTTTATAGCTAGGATTTTCGCTTGAAATATCGTGGCGTACTCTCCCAACGGCTTAGCAAGACCTTTATAGCTAGGATTTTCGCTTGAAATATCGTGGCGTACTCTCCCAACGGCTTAGCAAGACTGTAGTTAGGCCCTTCAATGCCCAGTCCAGCTCTGCCTTCCATGACTGAACTATTGGTATACCACCGCAGAGCGCCCACCTCAGTCCGGAACGTATCTAGTTTAACGGCAGCTAGCTGGGTCTGCATACTCTACAATTCGATTGGATGGCCAAAAAATTAGCCAAAAACGAAATTTTGGCAGTTTTATAGCGTTTACGTCGTGTTTGGTATTGTTTCCTTGGTGTTTGCGATGCTGAGTCGAATAGACTGGGTTTCAGAGGTGTAGGACTGCGTCTTGAATGAAATCTCTTGAAAGAACTCGCTGGACAGAGTAGTGAAAGTTATCGTTTCTCCCTGGCCTCCGCTCAGTTCCCGCACTACACTCATCATGCCGCGCCAATATCCTAGAATCGTCTAGTAAACGTCGCTTTCCCTTGATGCGTGTGTAGTCAGATGATGTTTCGTATCGTTTATTAGTATTTTTCCAGGCTGTACCGAATGGGATAGGTCTGGGAGGCGTTGAAGGTGAACAACAATGCTGCACAAGAGAATAATAAACCGTTGAATAATAATTTGCAGCGCTTTTTATTTTGTTTTGAAATATTCTTACTTCGCAGAATAAATGTTGATGCGCATGCTAATAAACGCCTACTCGGGGTTATCAGGATAGTTTCCAGGTGAGTCATTCACACATTTCATCAATCACGGTCAATCGTTGTCTTCTTAACAGTCAATTGATAAAGACAAGCATCTGATCAAAATAACTGGCCACGTAGAGCCTCCTTTAGAGCAGTTTTGGAGACAGTATCAGCCGATTACTTGGCTTTCCTTTCTACTTCGTAAAGCCAACTTATTAAACCGTGGTTGTTTTCAGTTAACGCTGACTAACTAGCCCTAAGCATAATTCCTAGTAACTGTTAATGTGGATAATATCTCTGGTTGAGCAGTAACTCACAAATTTGGGCTAAGCTCGGTTAAATCAGGTCTACATCTTGGTATACGTCTCACTTCAAGTGCTAGTATCAAGGCGATAAACTGTCCTTTTTGTGGTGTTGCTTACTATTTTACGCTTTCGTTTATTACGATGCTTTCTGCACTGGCGCATATTGCAATTAGCCTTCGAAGATGATGGTTATTATTATTTCTCATCGGGGGCCCTATATGCATTCAAAAATAATTTGGGCGACACCTACTTCTCGATGAGACCGTGAGGATTGTCGAAAGAAATTGTCACCAGTGTACTGGAGAAAACAGAAGAGCATTCGGAATATCAGGTAAAACTCTGGGCTATCTCAAGTACTTACCACAGCGAAAAAAAATATTACGCTCTCCAACAAAACCAATTCTTCTTTGTGTAAGAATTGTGTAATTGTTCTTTCGTGTTAAGCTTCAGACCGGCGTGGCAACCAATTAACAAGAGACTGATACAACAGCGAAGTATCGCCCACTCCCTTTCAGACCACCTAATTTTGTCAAACATCTCTGTTCGACGGTTGTAATAGAAACAATTGCAGTGAGCGTAGATTACCAGAAGAAACTTCATCATATTGATTATTCACTACGGTACTTACAATGGAATACGTGAAAACGTATAAAAACACTTGGTATTTTGGAAGTTGGTGAATCGAAATAAAACTAAAAAATACATCGACGTGTTCAACAGTTAAATTATATTTACGTGATATTTTATGAAAAGTTGAAAAGATAACAGTTCTTTTAAAAAAACACTTAAAAACAACGATGCATTTTTACAGCAGAAAACCTTCCACGAGTTTATCACAGGATATGCTACAATGTCGCGCCTAAATATTTTCTCAAGATCGAGCGTCATTTACGGTCGCTGGTAAGTTAACTTCAAGGCCGTCTAGATCTTTGGACAAAATGATCTGGCACCCTAATCTGGACCTGAAAAAAAATGAAAAAAAGAATCAGAAATGAAAACTTGTTTCTACGTGGAGCAGCAACTGCATTTTATTTTGTTGAAAATGGCAAGTAAAAAGCCTTTTGAACTCCCTGACATACTAATTTGTAACCTTGGTATGTACAAAATGCAACTCCCATCGACAATATACGTCATAAATAGCGCAATCAATAAACTCCAGTTTGCCGATGCTCTAGAAATTAATACGAAACTGATTAAGCAAAATTTGCGTGATTCCGTCTAATTTTCATCTGAACTAAAAATTATGCTGCAAAATATGAAACGAAATAGTAACAAAATAATTCTACAAAATAGTTGCCACAACTCGTGTTTGAGTTAACGTTCTAGAATAAACGCCAAAAACTAAGTGACCCACTACACGAATAAAAATTGAGAATAGTTTCTGACTAGGAAGAAAGTTTTTTTCTCAATTTGCTTAAATTCTGTGATACGAAATATATACAGGCTTTGTTAGTTTGACTATACCCAGAAGTTCACAGAAAGTTTGTAACTAAAATATCTGGTGCGTTGCAACACACAACTTTCCTTAGCTCTACAACAATTCACTTTGTACATGGCTAATTCTATTTAATCAATTAATTTATCACTCATTTAATTTGAACTTGGTCAAACAACGCTTTATGGCAGCAGGAAGCGGTAGTGCTTACAGTTCCGGAATTTATTCTGCTGCTCGTACTCATTGCAGGACCATTATTGAGCAATTGGTACACAGATAATTGATGAGGCTGTAAACACACATTTTTTGAAGAACTAATTACTTTTGCAGAGTTATTGGGTAAAGACTTTTAGAACTGGTAGTAAGCGAAATGGTAGTAGTTGAAATACAGGAATTTCTGGAGTGACCCCCATGTATCTCATGAGCGTTTTTAAACACTCAGCCTTTAGGTATTGGATTGGACTACAATACTAATTTTTTTAAACATACTAGTACATTCTAGCGGAGTTGATAAGGAAAAAAACTGCGCTAAAAACGCTTTTCATCGAACATGTTGATAATTTATTGTGCTGCTCTCGTCATTTTTCCACAAATGGGAACTTTATGGTATAATTATCTTATTGAGAGTTATCAATATAAAAAAATGTAATCAAAATCGTTACAGCCGTTTTTGAGAAAAAAAATTTAGTGTTTTGATCACTATGATAACTATAGTTAGTTTCGGTGAATTTTGTTCAAATCCTTATTTTGGCGTCCCATGGTAACCTGCGGGCGAGATATGATGTTGGAGCTGATTTGGTACGGTGGTTTTCTCTAAAAATCGTTCACAGACACACAGACCATTTTCCCAAATAGTGTTTTTCAGACTCAGGAGAGAACTCAAAAAAAAATTTTCAGCCGATTGCCTAACTTTCCTTTCTAGTTTGTAGAGCCAAGGAAAGTAAAAAGCTGCTATCACGCAACAGGTTATGTTCTTGCACAGCTTGACGCAGTGCCTCGCAGTACCCCTGAGATTCTGCATCGAAAAATACTAGTAAACGATACGCGTGTACATCATCTATTGGGCAATACGGGTGTAGTTCACCCAATAGGCTTGATGTAGCTGCCACCACAACACTAAATAACTGTACAGGTTGGCTCCAAGACGGGATTATTATTGAAATAGGACGCCATCATTGATTCATCTATCACATTTACTGGAGCGCCTGAATCAAGTTGGCATTCAATTGTCTTGGCACCTCCAGAAACAATCAGATCGAGGCTTGCTACTCAAGTCCGCTTATTTGATCGTGCTTCCTTGGCGAAGTCTATGAGTAAAGCCTCACTATCATTTCCGTCTGAACAGCTACAGGATTCATCATCATAATTTGAACAGTCTAGTTGACGTACATGGTTTTTGATAGGTTTGCCCTTACTGACAGTTTTCTTTCTCAGCTTCATTTTGCAAACATTACTGGCGCGGTTTTTGAGGCCGCAATTCTCGCATATTTCTCCCCATGCAGGGCACAATTCCTTATCCCATTTATGAGATTCTCCAAAATATCTGCACATCTAAATTTCAGAGGACGTTCAGCTGGGTTTGAGCTCCTACCGGAGATCTTGTTGAGCTCTATTCTATAAGTTTTCCAACCAGTTATGTCCGCCATTCTTGAATTAGCCAACTCATTGGCTTTGCAAATATCAATAGCAGTGTGTAACGTAAAATCCTTATCTTTCAGGAGCTGTCTCTTCGTAGCACCAACTAGGCGGTCCCTAATCATCTCATCCTGCAGCGAACTATACGAGCGGGTGGCGCTTAGTTTCCTTAATAACGAAATGCATTCATCAATCGACTGACCTTTTTGTTTCGCCGTGCCAAAAACATAACGCTCATAGATCACATTAGTCACGGGGACAAAGTGCCTTTCTAACTCCTACTCCTCTATGATTGTAGAGGTTTTTCGGATCTGGCTTCATCTAAATTCAAGTTAACAAGAAGTTGCAGCGCATCCCTCTCCAGCAAAGTTCGAAAGGTAGCAACCCTGATTCTATTTTCTTTCTTATTCAAGCCTGTGGATATTTCATAGTCCGTCCATTCTATTTTGAAGAAATACCAGTTTTCCGCCGGATTTCCAGGGAGTGTAAATTTGGCAGGAGGAGGAAGCACGGCAGCTGCTGCGGGGTTCACAATCGCGGAATCATTGTCAGAGCGTGGGGTAGCCATGTCGTAGGTCTGAGAGAAGTATGGACTCAACGAAATTGTATCTAATTGCTTGCTATGTAACTCGTACAACCTGACACCATGTTTTATGGTTCCAAATCTCCCTAATCGAACACCACGGATCATCCAATTAATCTCTAATAAGGAAAATTAGTTGAAAGAAAAACACCCAGGCACGTTTCGAGACGGCGTCGGGAAGATAACTATCCTCGACGGTTTATTCAAGACTGATTGTGTTGCAATCGATAGAGAATCGAATCAGGCATTTTTCAAATATCAAACAGACATTTTCTAGGTGTTGCTAGGCAAAGTGGCACGACATGACTAGTCGTACTGACGAGTGGTTGGAGTGAAATGGGAGGCAGTACAGGAAATGAGCAGAGGAAGGGGAGAAACGATAACTTTCGGCACATTGTCCTTAAAATACCTTCCAGTAATAGAATTCACCTCACTTTATTTACTGTGTTCCACTTAGACGCAGTTGTGCACCTGTGAAACCCGTCCTATTCGACTCAGCATCAAAAAATACCTAGAGAGCGACGTAAACGCAATAAAACTGCCAACAATTCGTTTTTGGCTAATTTTTAAATCGGTTTTGCCCTACCTAGTAACTACCACGGGCTTCGTTTGATTGAATTGCCGAGGAGGCGGCTTGATTAAGTTACGTCTTCTTCACACGTTATTACTACTAAAAGAACTCACGTGTCAGTTAATCCATAAGCTAAATCCAACATATCGTTTTCTTCTTCACTAGGCTGATCTGGTAGTTTAGCATAGTCCTCTGGTTTCAGAACAACGTGGCAAGTTGAGCACGTGAGAGTTCCTTCGCAAGCTCCTAAAATAAAGTAAATAAATTCGTGAAAAAGCGGAAGGTAAAATTGCCACCACTCAAAGTTACAAAGAAAGCAACCATACTAAGAGTTTACGCTATTAACCCACCAGCACTCACTTCATGAGATTTTCTCCCGCGTGTCTGGATAAAACACCACAAAGGCTAGAAATGTGAACTCCTTGTATAGCTGGAACTAGGTCAGTTATTCATGGGTGCCAGAACGAAGTATTCGTTTTTGACCTGAATTGCTCGAGCTTCAATTTTTTCACTCACAAGCAAGTGCTGTCACACCAATGTAGGTACTTCAACTATAAAATCGTGTCAATGCCATTATTTCCGACGTTCCCCCCCCCCCCATTTGTTCAACATTTATATTGCAGAATGGACGCTCGAACGAGAGGGACATTTATTAGCAGTGATCCCAAAATGTGCAGTTAGGTATTTTATTATTTTTCCTTTTTACTTTCTTTGGCCAGTGGCTAATGGATGAAGAGGTTGATGTACCACTTAATACCCAGTTAGAGCTTAGCAAATTTACAACACAACAATAAATACTATTTCAAGGTTCGGGAGACTGTAACGTCAAGGTCAGCAGTTCTACAAGAATTCGAACCACTTCTAGCATACCACTTATTGGGATAGGTCCGTGGCTTCATCTTTCAAATATTAGCTGTATCTATCAGGCGTTAACATTAAACAGTCTATAAGAAACCTAATTATTCAAAACAGCCACAAAATATATCTAGTCTAGAAACAAATACAGAACCTGTGACGAGATGTGTACATTTGAATGCTAGTAACAATACAATCTCCAACCAATGTATAAAGGGAAACTGCAGAGAGTGCATTAGAAAGGAGCATGCTCTGCCAAAGAACGTGGTGCAACGTCCCCCAATGAGAACTTCAGGGCACACCCAACACTGGCTCAGTTTTGAGTTGGCTGTATACCTCAAAGAAAGCAGATAACATCTGTGAAGCTCCATTTGGGGGCTGAGGAAAAATGGCAAGTGGCTGGCTCTTTTCAGTCTAAAAAGAATAAAATCAAGAAGAAGGCTAATCAGAGCACGTTGCTTCAGCCAGAAGGAGAAAGAGCCAGGTAGGCGAGGATGGCAGTACCCATCAAATTTGCCCAAAATGGGGAGGTGCACGGATGTCATTATTATGAAGTCGAAGCTTTGCAGCCCCCAGAAGAGGCTGGTGCAGACATTAGGGCTTTTAGGTGAGCCACTGAGGTGGATGTTCTGATTGACTCGACTGGGTAGACTGCACGCCCTAAAAGGTTTGCTGATAAGATAAAAGAGGCCCTTGGCGAACGCGGTGTGGTCTGGACTGTCATCATTTATTGGCATTAGAAATCCTGACAGCGCTGCGACCAGACAGGATATCCAGACAGCTCTGCTTCAGTGAGAGGGTGTGGGTGAAATGAAGCGCCATTGTTGAGTAAGAAGCCAGGGCTGCTTCTCTCCTCTTGGGAAAAGATACCGAGCAGCCCCATAGCTAGGAAACCTACCGGTACAAGAGCGAGCAGAAGGATGAAGAATGAAGATGGGGTGAAAAGACTGCTCCTGAACCTCCCAAACTACTGGGCAGTATGGGAGGATATATAGGAATGGCAGCACCAATACAAGTTTCTCGAAAAGGTGAAGAGAACAAGAAAGAGCAGCTCCAGGTAGGTTATCAATATGCTAAATTCATGGATCCACTAGGAACATACCATCCCTCCTATGTCCCAATAAAACCTACTTACTAACAGTAGAACAATTCACAGGTTCACTTACCATAACCATCGAAGTCCAAATCATTATTGACGACTACATCGAGTAAGGAATCACCTTCCTTTCCTTTGCCAATAACCTTTTCCCCATTTGGATGAATAAAAGTTACTGAGTACCTAAAAAGGAACAATACCAGGTAGATGAGTATCGTTGAAGAAACTACCGGTAAATTTCTATGTTAACTGAAGTCTACTCTGAACACACAGAACCGAAGCGAGCATAGTATTCATAGTGGCGAAGTGAGGACTTGAGGGAAGAGAGTTTCACAGAATGAAAACGTAGTGTAATGAGTACGATCACAGGGTCATGAAGAACATTTCGTATACTGAAAGCCCAATTGAAGTCCCTTATAGTAATAAATTAAAATACTGAGGAAAACATCATAAAGCTTTCCCCAGCCCCTATAAATTCGATAAGCTGATTTCTACGGAGAACAAAACGTAGGTACTAGTTAGCTCAACCTACTCTACGAGTGTAATCAAAATCGTCACCACCATTTTTGGGAGAATGTGACGAATGAACTTTCAACGGTGGGAGAATCTAAATTATATGTGTAGTATAGTATAGTAGTCAATTTGTTATTATAGTCTTTTTCATACAATTGATTCGTCAGAAGCAACACAGTGCCTTTCTTTGGCTCTTGCAGCACTTTTCAATAACTTTTAGCACTTTTTCTTAATTGAATGAGGATCTACTTGATGGATTGCAATAAAAAGCAACACTAATACCACAACCGCAGGGCATAAATATTGAACTATCACCCGCTGACATCAATGCACCATCTACCTCAAAGTCCGCAAATACAGTAATATTTCATTAATAGAGGTTCGTGTGAAAAGTTACGAAGCAACTTACTCCGGTTTACTTCCCACAAGCGGCGACGTGTAAAGACGCTGTGATTGATAGAAAAATGAAGATCCTGTTCTGATATTAAGCGCACGTCCGATGAGCCGCAAAGTTCTATGAGCCATTTATAAAGCAACCGAACTGTGAAAAGAAGAAATTGATTAGTACATTTTGGAGCAAAAGCGTTTTAAGAAAACGAACTGCGAAAAATTCCAAAAATAGGTTCTCTGTTGTCAGAGTACGCCTTATAGTTGTATGCGAATTAATTTGAATCTCATGGTTACAAATAGTACTCTAGCTTTTGGCTACTCCAACAATACCGTAGGGTAACCCTGGACAGAGAGGCATTGCCCAGGTCCGCTGCAAAGTGTACCAAACGTTTCGTCAACATTGAGAGTACTACTCGACTATGGGCATTCCTGGACTAGGGGTCTTGAATTTTTAGTTTTATAGGAGATACCAAGTTTCTCTTGAAAAAATACTTTTGATCTCTCCGTGTCTTATTGGAAAAGTAATTTCAAAATCTTGAGTATCAGAGTCAAAATCAGTATCTCCGGAATTATCCAATAATAGTGATCGTTTAGTTTATTGCTGTTAAACGTCAGTACATGGTTATACGAGCAACTTATAATTCATCACATTACCGGAACCAGTTTTGCTTAAGCGAAATTTAACATACTTGAAAAATAGACGACCAAAGTGTGTAGGAGCTTTATTTGAAAACGGCAACTTAACGTAACTACGATAATATGAGCATTGACCAAGAGAAACCCACGACGTCACGACCGGAGCGGGGTCAGTTGTAACCTGCCTGCTACCTTCCTATCGAGATACGAATATTTACGCTACTTCTACGACTTCACCAAACACTTCCTTGTTAATACATCCTTACATTAGCCAGCCATACACGAGCAGATATTTGCGGCAGATTTGGTCGCCCGATCTCATCTGACAGATATCGCTAACGATCTGGAGTGACCGATGAGATCGGTCGTTGCCCCTTAACACGAAAAACTTATCGGCCGATCTTTCATGCCCGAGATCTGTCACCTGACCAGTGCCCGATGTCATCTGTTCGTTCGTGGGATGAAATCTGACAGATTCAGGTCTGTCACCGACGTTCGTCTGGCAGACTCGAGTTATCGGTCGAATCCGAAATATTTTCCAGATCGGTCACACATTCCGTAAGTTGATTCCATGGGGTTAGTGATTTTCGTAGTAAAAAAAGCGTAAATTAGCGGCTTTTGCGGCGGGTATGTTTTTTATTGCCCATAAAACGACTAAGCCAAAAAAATACAAGTTTGGGAGAAGTTATGGGTTTCGGAAAGAAGAAAGTTCGGGCACATGAAGTTGTTGACGCACCTTAGGAGAACAACCAGCGGGATTGTGAAAATTTTGCTAGCTCATCTCCCGGCTCCCGTAATTCAATTCATTTGGTTTTTTGTTAATAAAAAACTACAACTAAATTTGAAAATACTATCCCCCCCCCCCATTCTGGGTAAATATGCCACTGGGGGTAGGTGCCAACCAGTAATAATGTATTTACGAATTTATTAGGTTGTGGGGAGATAGTTTTTGTAGTTACGAAAATTGTAGTTTCCTACGAATGTTTGCAGTTACGAGTTTTGAATTACTTATGTGAAAACAGGCCAAAACACTCGCGGACAGCAGAACATCTTAACGTTAAGTGACTGCCCGATCCAATCGAACAGTTCTTTAAACCACAGACATCGCTTCCGAGAAGTCTGCAGGTTAAGGGGGACGCCCGACTACCATCTGCCAGATTTGAACTCTCGCAGATATCTCTGGTCGATTTTCACATCTTTCATCATTTTTTAACGCCCACTAACGCACAGATCTTTCCCACAGATATCGTTTAAAAACGCGATATCTGTTGCAGATATCTGCTCGTGTATGGCTGGCTATTCTCCCGTCTACCGAAAATTGGATGTATATTGGGACACGTCGGAAATCGGTACACAGAGTTCATATCGATTAAACCAAATTTAAAGTAGATTGACAGTAAGTTTTTGGAAGCATCGCAGACTGTGACACAATATCACGGCAATTTTAGGAGGGATACATATTGAGTTCAAAATGAGCGAACACAGTTAAAAGCCCCAACTACCGTCAGTCTGGTTTTAACTAGAAAGTTGATAAACTCGTTTTCATTATATCAGAACGTTCTTTATAAGTTGCGTAGCGGTTAATAATTGCTCATGACTACTACGTTTCTTCTGTTTGCGGCGCCGAAATTATCTCACCCACAAAGATGGAGACGAAGAGGAAGAATGACTTGTCGCTTGGCAGCACTGTTATTTCGTTCCGCTCTAAACTTTCTATCTCTCTCAAATAGTACGAATCCCACAAGTCGAATGTACGAAGCAGCCGGTTGGAATGTCTAGTTGCTGTTTAGGCTGCTGAAGTAGCCGAACATCGAAGACAACGGGTATCCGGTAGGGTTAGTGTATGAACAGACATATTTAGTATCGTAATAGTGTTCTGTCGTTCACTTTGCTTGTATCAGGTGGTTACGTACTCGGTGCTGCGTGGCTTTTCCTATTGTTTTGTTCCCATTTCCATTTTTTTTTTTACACTAATCGTTTGTAGTTGGAGGTTTTATAATGGATCGACCTTTTGGTTAGTGACTTTCTTCGCTACTCATTGGAAGTACGGCTTAAACACAGCTTATCAGTGTGACTTATATCGTATTTTAATTTTATTCTTCAGTGCATACGTTAGTGGTGTTCTTCCAATCTCATTAACGCTTGGACTGTACTGTTAATTTGGCTCTTTATCTCCCGCGCTTTTCTTATCAAACTGACCTAGGAAACTCAAGTACGGTTATAGCTGTTCGAAACCTCTATATTTTACTATCAGCTAATTATTGATGATTGTTCACTTTTTGATTCCTCTATCCGAAATTATTTTATACTTGTACATCCGAATTTTCATTGTGCACAAACATCCATGAATATTTTTGATCTTGAAAAAACGTTGAGACGATCAATATGCGAAGCCGTGATACAGGTGGCATTGAGTTGTCAGTACCAACCTTCCCCTGCAAAAATTTAGTTTCCTTCACGTGTTTACGGTGAGTTGTTCGGTCTGGTGCGTGCAATTTCCTCTTCAAATCGTATTGGGGTTTTTTTCAATTCGAATTGTTCTAGTCAAGCGCGTTTGATATTCTCAGTGCGTAGCGTTATTCGTTATGTCCAGCGGTAAAGTCGCGTCGTCCGGTCAGCCAAAGCTGTCCTCTCAAGATCTAACGTCGCTTGTAAGTGGGAGTTGTGTTATCGTAATTGCTCAGTATTGTTTAGGGAATTACTCTAATAAGTAATAAATACGTCGGTGAACGAGGTAGTGTTGATCTCTTGAGATGTTGTGGGTCGAATTGATGTATATTCTGGAACGCTGCGACTGATCCACTTTCGAATAACGTTGTTTGCACACGTAGTTCACGTCAAAGTATCATACTCGACAATTATTTGGTGGTTTTCGTTGGTCATTGGCAGTGCTATGTTGAGCAAAATGTGTACTGTAGCATACAAACCACGCCCTGGTATAGCGTCAATTTAACAATTGGGGGCGGTCATGTGTTGCACAATCTGTTGAATGCAGACTGTTCAGAAGATTCATCACGAAATTCCATTTGAGACCTACTCTCCTGTTTCGAATCGTTAATGTTTTGACGTAGCTGCCGTGAAATTTGAGTTGAATATGTGCACCTTGCGAGCCCTTGATAGACCGCCATCATAACCACCCGATCAATACGTGATGTTGCCGTCTTTACCCATCAATACCTGTTTAATTTTTTTGTTGTCTTTTATTTCAGGACGTCACTGCTCTCACTCCTTTGTCACCAGAAGTGATCAGTCGTCAGGCGACAATTAATATCGGTGAGTACCTCGCATCGTCAATTCGATTGTCAGTTTTTTATGTGTTTTCTAATGGGTATGTTCATTGGAAGAGGGGAGGTGCTAGCGGTGTTGTGATTTAGTGCGCACAACCGTACCCCCTACTTGAATATCAAGATCGATTGATAGCTTTGCCCGGGTCTTGTGAAGGGTTGAAGATGATTTTACATGATTAGTTTCATATCTTCACGACAAACTCGAGTAACCATTTACTTACAGAATTGCTCACGTGTTTTCTTCCATGGCAAATAATTACAGTTGTTTTCGGTAATACTTGAAAAATCGTTCATTTCGCATTTGACTTCTACTATCTTGCGAAAGAAATGTTTAGACGGGATCACGCCATGATTGACCTTCCTGACTCAACTTGAAATGGAAATTACAACTGAAAGAAAAGAAAATGTTTTAGCGAAATATTTTCATCTACTTTCCCAAATTAAGACCATTTTAAGTGTGTGTGTGTGTGTGTGTGTGTACGCACGTTGGCAGCTCTAGAAAGAACTACAAATTATATACTGACTATTCCTTCGCTCTATTGGGAGCTCATAGTACAAGGAACTGGGATGGTTTACACATCCGGTCCTCTCCACCTTTTATGTGGGTGACAAGGCCCACTCACATACGCGTTACACCTGGTATATGCAGGTTTTTAGCCATCCTTCCGCGTATTTGAATGTTTTTTCATGAGAGTGGTCATACGATACGTATACAAATTCGCACTAAATGATACTGTACAAACACTTCATGCTTCCTAGAAAAAATGTTCATCATCCGTAATCACGTGTTACGGGGGGAAGGAAGACGTTTGGAGATGCTTTTTTAAGAGCTGCTGACTAAGGCAAAAATTACGGCAATCGCGCCGGGGATTCGATCCACAATCCGAGAATTATGAATCGACCGTCTTACCGCAAGACCACGATGAACCGCTTGCCTTTGATAGGAGTCAGTCAGCACATCTCCCCCCTCGTCTATTAACCGCTACTCCTGGAGCGAACTCTTTTTTAGGGAAAGAATTTTTACGAGAGTTGAGCGAATCCCCGGAAAATCCGATCTTTGATTCGAGAAAGGCTACAAGGAAAGTCTTCGTTCCCTCGCATCGTAGTAGCGCGTCGCCCATTCCACCTTCGCGCTGGAACTTTCACAGGCGTCAGCGAATCCCGGACCGAGAACTCGTCTCATTATTTTTCTCTCTTAATTTTTAATTTTTCTCTCGGGGCCTCTTCTTTTTCTTGGAAAGAAGAAATTCGACCACTAGTTGGGCGCCATTTGTTATTCTGAGGAAGGAAATTTGGAGATGCTTTTTGAAGAGCTGCTGACTAAGGCAAAAATTACGGCAATCGCGCCGGGGATTCGATCCACAATCCTCAATTAACGTCGAGAATTATGAATCGACCGTCTTACCGCAAGACCACGATGAACCGCTTGCCTTTGATAGGAGTCAGTCAGCACATCTCCCCCCTCGTCTATTAACCGCTACTCCTGAAGCGAACTCATTTTTTTTTAGGGAAAGAATTTTACGAGAGTTGAGCGAATCCCCGGAAAATCCGATCTTTGATTCGAGAAAGGCTACAAGGAAAGTCTTCGTTCCCTCGCATTGTAGTAGGCACGTCGCCCAGTCCACCTTCGCGCTGGAACTTTCACAGCGTCAGCGAATCCCGGACCCGAGAACTCGTCTCATTATTTTTCTCTCTTAATTTTTTAATTTTTCTCTCGGGGCCTCTTCTTTTTCTTGGAAAGAAGAAATTCGGCCACTAGTTGGGCGCCATTTGTGACGAAGGGGTTTGGAGATGCTTTTGAAGAGCTGCTGACTAAGGCAAAAATTACGGCAATCGCGCCGGGGATTCGATCCACAATCCGAGAATTATGAATCGACCGTCTTACCGCAAGACCACGATGAACCGCTTGCCTTTGATAGGAGTCAGTCAGCACACACGAGTGGGTTGTGCAGTTATTCAGTTATTTTCCTGAATTAATTACACTAGTACAACAGTATTAGTATTGGTATTTATCCAAGAGAGGGAGCAGGGTACGTGACGTGCACCAACGAACGAGGTAAGCTGCCATACCTTCTCCAATTAGAACAAAAAGGGTTCCCCCTTGTTTTTTTATTTTTATTTATTTAGAGTACAGTCCACTTATTAGGAAAAAGAAAACCCAACATTGGGGATCCACACCTCCCCTCAAGCCTGAGCCGCAAGTGAGTTCAATATTACAAGCTTCCTGTATGTAAATTAGATGAATTTTTAATGTTCAAGGATATGCTTCAAGGTTTTCACTGGTAATTCATAGGTAATGTGAATGTAGACACCTCTAATATCCATTTCCTTACGCTTTAGTGAGGGCTAAGAATTTCACTAATAACTGATCGCTGCTGGCAGTTGCCATTTGACACTGCCGTCTACCGTCTCGTCATTTTAGCTCGTAATCTATTATAAGAGTTTTTAACTAAAAGCATTACAAATTCCAGTTTGAAGGAACTCTGAGGGGGGGGGGGGTCCGGGCATTTAACCAACTATGACTGAATGAATTCCGACTCAGAATAACAGATGGGATGAGAATTTTATAGAAACTGTTGTCTATTGGGTTATAAGGTCCACTGACTGGAGAACGTCATATCATCTGATAATATTGTGCGATATCGGAAATAGCAAATTTGTCTTCACTGATTGGTATCAATCTGGGAAATCATCAACCAGGTATGAAAGTTGACTTAAAACCGAATAAGTCGTCTAACTCACGAACAAAATGAAAAGTGGGTCAGCTCAATTGGTCGTTCTCCCATCAATTGACCTACAGAACATGCGTAGGGTTGTTTTTCGGTTCAGTATGCCTCAAAACTTAAAATCTGAAGAACACTCCTTTTTTCCCTACTCTCTTGGTAATGGAATCTAAAGAAAAACATATTGGTAAAATTGCATTGCTGAGGATTGTTGGATTCATGAGTATACTTGATGGCAAAGAGTCAGTTGTTTGACGAAATGTGAACAAACAGTGGCTACAGGCAAAATCGAATGAATAATGGGAAGTGAAATGCGCTCGAAATGCAACGAACGTATGTTGTCACAAATGTAAAGAGTGTTACATTGGCGTCCAACAATTGAGGGGGGTAGGCCACTTTAATGTCTTCTGAGAAGGCTTCATTAATATTTGGTGAATACTTGTTTTTGCCTCTGCCAAATATTCAAAGGGGTCATTGAACGCCTCCTTACCCCCACACCCCCATTTAGGCATCCTCTGTTTTATGGACACCCTCCTACAGTGGTTACTGAATATTCAACGCTAATTTCTTCTTGTAGTAATCTATTAAGAATAAATGAACTTCGGAAATAGGTGAAAATAAATTGTACGAGGGACGTCCCAAAAGTAAGTTCCGATCATTTGTAAATCCGTGGGAAAATGCCGTAGGGAAAAAATTCCAACGGGGATACTTCGTGTTACATCTGGTGGCAACACTGAATTTTTCTTATGTTGCTATCACTTGTTGCGGCTTATCAGCACCAGTGTAAACATGGCTGCTACATTGAAAAACCCGTCAAATTGTAAAATCCGTTCGGTGATCCGTTTTTTAGTTTTTGAGAATGTTTCTGTGCCCGAAATTCACCGCAGACTCTCTTCAGCGTATGGAGAAGGGGTCATGAGCATCGAAATGGTCCGTAAGTGGAAGAGAAGTTTCCTGGAAGGGCGGGAAAGTGTGCACGATGAACAGCGAAGTGGGCGCCCTTCCACTTATCGTGGAGAGGACGCAGTTTCTGCAGTTCGCAAGCTTTTGGTGGAAGATGTGCGCTTTACTCCAGTGATATTGTCGAGAAAGTGCACAACAAACATCAATTGACTCGTTCAGTACACCGAATCATTAGGAAAGATCTCAAGTTCTCGAAAGTGTGTGCAAGGTGGGTGCCTCGCCTCTTGACCAAAAATCATCCAACATTTGATTGGGATGTTTTCCCCCACCCCCCATACTCTCCGTGGCACCGAGTGACTTTTTCCTTTTCCCCCTCCTCAAAGTCCACCTGGGCGAACAAAATGACGCAGAATGGTACGACAAGGGGTTACGTAAACTGGCACCACGGTACCAAAAATGCATCGATCGGAATGGCGACTACGTCGAAAAATAAAGTAGATCCGTACTTTTAAGAATAATTTTTTTTTTTTTCAAATTGGTTGAGTTTTCGATTTTCCCCAGCACTTCGGAATTTACTTTTGGGACGTCCCTCGTACCTTGCTATGAAATTATTTAAAATTCATCTTAACTGACTGGTTCTGCGATGGTAAGTGTTGCACCTGGTGGAAAGTGGAGAGCTGCGGAGGGTCCAAAATCGAAATCAATCTGAGCTCGCGAACGATATTATTGTATGTAACCGAATATTCAATTTTGTTCGTGTGGAAAATTGCAGAAAGGAGATGCTGAAAGTGGTTAACTTGTGGATCATGCCATTCATCAGGGCTGATTATTGCTGGTGAGGGGTTTAGAGCGTCCTTGGACTTTCATCTTCTTTGTTGCGAGTACGATTAAGGCTAATTGAAACTGTTGTCTGAACTGAACAGTTGCTGTGGGCTCCACTATCTGTGTCCTTAGAATGCTAGGAGTGGTCAAAGCCTCGCAACTGAAGGCAGTCATACGACTTCCAACAGTCCGAAACAATAATTACGATCCCACCAAGCAATCATTTACCGTCGATCCTTCTACTCCTATTAACTTTTCGTTTGCCGAATTAGTCAATTTCCTCAACGATACTGTTAACTCTAATCATACAATCCGCACTCGTGATAATAGTCGTGCTTTCTCCTCGGGAGAGGTTCATCCAGTCAGCAATGGTATGAGTGAATAATTTCACTTCCAAAGCTATCATTTCTGCCAGCAGACCCATAACGCAATAAAAGGTGACAACCAGAACGTCGCATATACTCAGGCGACTGAAGGTTAAATCTTGACCCCTTATGCACAGAACGTTTGAAGTTGTGGGCACCCATACGACACTTCCATTCAAACCAGTCTTGCAAACTGCAAGACACTCACTGCACCGCATTCAGGACATGCATGCTTGTCGGGGATCACACTGATAAATATAAATATCTTTAAAAATAAAGTGAAGAGGGCAGCGGGTAAGGCACTAAGTAGATGTACTAAAATATAGCACAAAAAACGCAGTTGAATGAAACCTTGAGAGAATACACACCTTGAGGAATTAACAGTGTGGGAACACCTCGGTGGCAACTCGAGAACTGAACGTTAAAACTCGTATTTGATGCTGCTAAAACGAGTATTAATTTTGGATGATTCAGACCGTTTGATTCCATTGTGTAAACGTTCCAAGGTTCATTTCGATGGCAGAGGCGCTAACCAGGGAGCAATTGAGAGGAAATGAGTGAATTGTACAATGCAATCCAGTCAAAACTTTCTAGGACAAATAGTGTAATACCTATATACAAACAAATTCACCTGTGTGGTAAAAAAGCATTGTGGGTAAGAATACTCAGGAATTGATCAGTTTCACAAACCTTCCTAACGCTGTGCTAGCCTGGCGATACCCTCACAGCGGCCACAAGTGGGCCTATTGTTAGGGTGTCGATGAGCCCCAGTGCAAGCACCTCCTTGGCCCACCCTCTGGAGAGTCGGATGAAGAGTTTTGACTGCCTATGGCCAGGCAACCCCTGCCAATGGGCAACCCTGCACATATCCCCTCATTTGCCAACCTTCTTCTATTCCCTGATGCCCTGGCACCCAACACAGTGTTACGCTGTTGTCCTCGGCCAGGGCCTTCAGTCCAGTCAGACACTCCCTGATCTGCCGCAACGTAAGACAATATGGGGCTAAGGCCTTGAGAGTGGCCTGACTGTCCACAATAATGTCGATCTTCTGTTGAATCTGTCCCCTCTGCAGCAGCCACTGCACACAGACCGTGACTGCTGACACCTCTGCCTGAAACACTGTGGCCAGCGACTCCAATGGGATCGCTGCTAGGCCACCCTGCTCTGAGCAATTAGTGTAATATACCAGGGCCCCAGCTTCCAACGTGGGGACTCCCCCTTCCCACCTGGATCGCTCATGGATAAGTATCCGAAAGGGTAGCGCGAAGTTGAACCTCACGGGCATTGAGTACTACATGCAGCGCGGGCCCCTCCACCTTGTCAAGGATCAAGTGGCAGGAACCCCTCCTCCTACACATGAACAGACCCAACTCCAACATACGCACAGCAAGGAGGAACGCCATCCTTTTAACATGTATGTGGAGTGGAGCTAAATCTAACAAGACCTCCAGCGCAGCCGTAGCGCATGTTCTCATACAGCCTGTAACCATCAGACTCGCCCTACGTAGCAGTTGATTCAACTGCATCTGCACAGCTTTATTTCCCACCCTAGTCCACCAGACCAGGGCTTCATAGGTGATTACACGCCTAACAACTGCGGCGTACAGCCACTGGATCATCCCAGGCCTTAGCCCCCTTGTCTTCCCCACCATTTTCTGAGCAGCCCACATCACCACCGAATCACCGAGACAAACCATACTCTTTGATTTAGCTCGTCAGGGGTATTTGTGATGACTATGCACCCCTAACTTCCCGATTCAGTGGTCGGAACAGAGCTGTTTATAGTTGTCGTAGTGATCAAAAAACAAAAATGTTTTTCTCAAAAGCGACTTTAACGATTTTGATTCAAGTTGTTTTGACATTTTCATTCATGGGACAGTGACGGGAGCAACTGAAGCAATTCTAAGAGATTTCGGAGAAAACCACGGTTTTTTCATTATGAACCCCTTGCACCAATCAGAGGGCTAGTCCAATAAATTAAACTACCTATACGACTGGGTTTTAATAGCGCTCATTGGCATCCCTAGAATTTCCGGGATTTCAACCACTGACGTTTGACTTACTATAATTGTTTACAGTTTATCATAAGTCCTATATGTACCAATTTCTCAGTAATGGTCTTGTCATGAGTAGGACAACTTTAGGCGCTACCACATCCCTCGTAAAACTGGAAGTTATGGTTTACGAAGTTCAAATCAATTGAGTGAAAATTACTTGTACTAAAGTCATGGAAATCGCTTGACAGGTGGATGGGGGGGGGGGGGGGGAGAAAAGTTGAGCGATTCGTTCGACCACATCGATTATTTTTCGCATACCTTTGTGAGGAGCTTCTGTGTCACTTTTCAAGCGTTGCTGTTTGCACAGGATGCATCATTGCATGTCTCTCAAATATTCGCACACTTTGTCAACAGCAATGAGTTCACTCAAACCAATGTTCTCCATGGTGTTTCATTCCACTAAAATAATGGGAAGGAAAACTGTTGTTATGAAAATAACTGGCGCTAACTGAAATGTGTTTTTCAACAGGGGACAGAAAGTGGCTACTTGTAGGAGTCTTTGTCGGTCCGATGCAGTTGAATGTAGGAGGAGAGCTCCCTTGTAGGAGCAATCAAGTCGACTGAAAGGCTCGGGCACCTCCACTCAGTTTGACGCGTGATGTAAAAGGGGAGCTCCATTGTAGAACCAACTGGGTTGTTTAATGAGACCTATGTCAGATCCTCAGTCGAATGTCATTGCCTCGTAGGGCCTGCAAATTGGATTGTGAGTAGTGTACTTACAGGTTGGTCTATCAAGACAGGAACAAAGAACATCACGATTGATGTATGTCCATTGTATTGTTAGATAATTGTAGATTCTAGAAAAGAGGGCAGGGAGTCTGGGAGATTGTTGATTGAAACGGGTAAAATTCGAAGGTAAAGGAAATTCTATGGATAGCCACCCCACATAATTACACAAGTGTGTCCTTGTACTCCACTGCTAGGCTACTTGGGGTGTGTTACTGTGGCACAATCCTTATGTACAAGGTCATTTAGTTAGGTGTGGTTGTCTACTGCCCCCTTATCTGTTGTAGCCAACACCTAATCAGTTGAAGAAGAGTACTGATCCAATGCCAAAGAGCTGTGATCCTGTGGATTATCAAGACAGCATCCACTGAAGCACTCCATATGATACTGGCCAGTAACCCGTTGACTAAAGTGGAGAGTCTTTTGCTATGAGGCGAACTTCCATAATGATTTCTTCAGTGAACGAATACTTGCTGCGCTCGATCAATGGGCATCTAATAAATGGCAGGCGAGATGGGAATCCTCTTCAAAGGAACGGGACACGTATGAGTTCTATTCTAACGCCTTAGGAGAAAGTGGGTTGTCGCAGACCACTAGAAACGCCAGTTCCGTACGGGACATGCAAGTGCAGAGGAAACAAGAAACCACGTCTGCTCTACTGTAGTTCCTACAACAGTGAGTGATAGTTGTTGGAAGAGCAGCCAAATCTCGGCTTTGAGTGGTACTAGGATCACTGTTTCACCCAGGTTGCGAAGAAGGATATAATAAAATATCTGGTGCGTTGCAACACACAACTTTCCTTAGCTCTACAACAATTCACTTTGTACATAGCTAATTCAACTTACTCAATTCATTTATCACTCAGTTCCTTTGAATTTTGTCAAACAACACGTCACAGCAGCAGGAAGCGGTAGCGCTTACAGTTCCGGAATTTATTGTGCTGCTCATACTCATTATAGGACCATTACTGAGCAATTGGTACACAGAAAATTAATGAGGCTGTTCACGAATTTTTTGAAGAGGGATAATAATCACTTTTGCAGAGTTAATGGGTAATAACTGTTAGAACTGGCAGTAAGCGAAACGGCGGTAGTGGAAATTCAGGAATTTCTGAGGTGAGCCCCATGTACCTCATGAGCGTTTTTAAACACTCACACGTTAGGTATTGGATTGGACTACAATGCCAAATTTCTTTAACTTTCTACCTACTTTTTGTAAGGAAAAAACTGCGCTAAAATCGCTTTTCGTCGAAAATTTTGATAATTTATTGTGCTGCTCTCGTCATTTTCCCACGAATGGGAATTTTATGGTATAGTTGCCTCATTGAGAGCTTTCAATATAAACAATTTAATCAAAATCGTTAGAGCTGTTTTTGAGAAAAAAATTGGTGTTTTGATCACTATGATGACTATAGTTAACTTTCGGTGGATTTTGCCCATACCCTTATTTTTGCGTCCCAGGGTAACCTGTATCCTAGGCATCAAGTTTCAGCTGATTTGGTACGCTTGTTTTCTCTAAAAACCGCGCTAAAATCGATTTCGTCGATAGTTTTGGTAATTTATTGTGCTGCTCTCGTCATTTTCCCATGAATGGGAATTTTATGGTATAGTTGACATATTAGGAGCTACCAATATAAAAAATTTAATCAAAATCGTTAGAGCCGTTTTTGAGAAAAAAAAATTTGGTGTTTTGATCACTATGATAACTATAGTTAACTTTCGGTGGATTTTGTTCATACCCTTATTTTGGCGTCCCATGGTAACCTGCAGGCTAGATATCAAGTTTGAGTGGATTTGGTACGGTCGTTTTCTCTAAAAATCGTTCACAGACACACATACACACACAGACCATTTTCCCAAATAGTGTTTTTCGGACTCAGGAGGGTCTGAAACGTAAAGATCTGAAGAAAACTCAACAAAAAAATTTCAGCCGATTACATCACTTTCTACTTTGTAGAGCCAAGGAAAGTAAAAATGTGACAACGGTTGATTTGTGTCCCTTGCCACCCAAGTAAATTGTCAGATCAAGTGTAAAACCAGATTAAGAACTCTTCTGCGGTGGTACAGATTCCCCAGGGTCATATCTCTGTGCAGTAACGCACAGGAGACTGGCTAAACGACACCTAACATACCTCCACAGGTGTGGTGGCATGACGTGCAACTAATGCAACTCTTTCACGACGGTTCAGGAACAGTCATTTTGATACGTAAACACACCTGTTTGAAGGCAATTGAGAAAGAGCATCATGACCAAATTTTTCAGGATTTTCCGTGGAAGGGGGACTTGGAATTTTTTGTTACTTTCTCCTGTTTCTTGGTAGCAAATTCTAGAGGTTGAGTGGAGGAAGTGACGTATGTATAGGTCAAATTATATAACCTGAGCTCTGCACCTGTAGTCCATTGTCTTCTACCTTTCTTTGGGCTAAACCAGCAGATCTGCTATTAAAGATCGTAAGTAGTTACAGTCTGAAATGGAATATACCATAGCCTCTCCTTCTCAAATGTTGGCAGCTGCTTCTGGAGCCGATTCGACGTCTGCTGAGGGATTTATTTTTTGCCAGGCTTACTCGTGGAAAGTCCGCTAATTATTATTGGAGTGCGTAGTTCACTCAAAGCCTTGAAATGCCAGTTGAAGAGGTGGCAAAAGAAAGGTGGCGCCTTTTCATAACTTCTTCTGTACTTCCTCCTCTTAGCACTACATCCCCACAATATTCTGAGCTCATTTTCATATTCCTTTGCCATATGGTGTAGGAAGGAAAGTTACGTAGCAGCTTGATATCCCCCTCCTCTTCAGACCTTAATGTTTCAGTTTTCTGATAGAAAAAACGCCATTTGAAGAAATCCATGTGTCTGTATTAACCCAATTTGGCATTCAGCTAACAAATCAATAAGTCTATGAGCCCAATCGATCCAAAATTATGGTTGTCAAAGTGATCAAAACGCCCAACTATTTTTTATTGTCTGCCACAAAGTATTATTGCGCTGTTAAAAAAAATTAAGTTGAGTTTACGTATTGATGTCTGCTCAAACGTAAAAACCAGCTGCGGCGCAGAAAGGCTTACCACACCGGCCATGCCACCAAACACCTGGTTGAATGGTTGGGGAACAATCCTGTACAGCAGTGTCTATTGTTAGAGCCCTGCGTTAGAAGCCTGAGTATAGCCGACTTGTGGACTTGTGTTCATACCCCACAAATAGCCAGGCTTGTGGATGTCCAGAAGCAGATGAGTGGCTGGACATAGCAGCCTTAGACCCCTTGACCTGATGGATGAGTGAGGGTCTGCGGCTTGATGAACAGGGGCAGTCGAGTAACTGAGAATATTCACTTACGTACTGTGTCAAAGTTTTGTGGTGTTGGCATATTTGAGGTTGAAGTGACAGTATACCTGCACCTTATTTTCTCCTCAAGAGTTGAGATCCTAACTGGTGTGAGCACACAGCACTAAGGTTTCTCAAATCTGCCTTCTGTAATTGGGTTGAGTACCATTGTGTTCAAATGTTGTGGAGAAGCTATCTGGGTCAAGTTGCAGCTGAATGCTGAAGGATGCAGGAGAAGACAAACTTATGAGAAGGTTATGATGTTCTGGAAGCCTCTGATGAGTGCACCAGCCACAGGTCTGTTGTATTCTTGTATTGGCCATCCCTGGTTGGCTGTACAACTAGCCACAACTCCAAAGAGAGTTTAGGGCCCCCCTGCTCCCACAAGGGTTGGTGCGTATGATGGCCTCCCCAGTCGTTGAGAGGGCGACGCACGATAAATTTTGTATCAGCAACTCCATAGGCTGATTTGGCTAGGCCTGGTGAAATTCCACCTCGTAGATGGAGTAAAGAGCCTAGAGATGTTAAACTGTTGGTTCTCAACTCTCCTACTCTACATCAGAAACCCCTCTGCTGACCTGTCCCATATTCAGACTGTATTCTCGTTCTGGTGACTAGCAAGACCAGGGTAGGAGGCTACAGACCAATTCCAATATCATTTGCGTTCTTCAGCACTTCTAGGGCTTCTTGGTGACATCCAAAGGGTGTTCCAGCCAGGCTTGGTACTGGTGAGAATCATTTGATTCTGCAGATAGTGCTGTACATAGTCAGGAAGAAGAGTAAACGATTGCACATGGTTGCCAAAGATTTTGTTACCAATATTGTCAAGAGTATTCAGGGGGACACAACCAATTTTTTTTCGTGTGTAAAAATAAAGGCTTTATTAAAGGAAATTATAAAAGAAAATAACTGCTTCGGTTTAAGTAAAAAGGGGTAATAAAATATGAAAGTAAACAGGAAAAATAATTCTCCTAAGTTCGCTTGCGATCGGTTGACACTTTGGTGCGTAAACGAAGACTGAGCTCTCTGGCTCGGATATTGATAAGATGGCCGGGCCTCCCGAGTCCGAAGGTCGTGACTCTCACAATAGTCACCAAAACCATTGCCTCGGGCGTGAGGGCTCTAGATTGACTTGTCAATTTTGTGATGTCTTCATACTGCTGGAGTATGATAGAAGGTTGGAGGAGAGATGTCATGGGATGTGGCAATAGGGAACGTTGTTTGTCAGGGATACCCTTTGACTCCTCGTTAATGCAATATTGAAATTGATTCTATGCTGGAAATGCTGCCTCAGAAATTAGGATTTGGTCTCCCCATGGGTGAACAGGTATTAGCGTATTCATTTGTGGTTCATATCCTCCTGGCTGCTCCAAGAGAGCTCACAGATATGCATGGACAGGTTTATAAAGCAGCTTGGGAAGAGTAGATCGGCTCAAACCCAGAAAAATGTGGCCTGGAATCCTTGGTGTATTTCTATCTAAGTTACTGTATATATGTTGTGGTTGTGGATTCCATTGTTGGCGAACCCTAGGTCTCAAAATGTCCCTGTATGTTGGGTGGGCTTTCTTAGTGGACCCCTGGCCTCTAGTTGCCTGAAGCCATGTGGGTTTCCACATGTGTTCAATAAGTGTAGGCACAGCAGAAGCTGCAATGCAAGCGAGCTCTTTTGGGTATGCTTACTTAACCTAGGGGATGGTTTTCAGGAGGTTGTCATCAGGAGCCTTAGAATGATGTACGTCTCCTAGGCTGTGCTAGACCTTGTGCCCACCTGAGTGCTTTATTCTGTTGTTGTTGTGTAAGTGATTGAGTTGCATGTTAAGTGTGGCTACCAGCATTATCACAATCTGTGGGTGGCATCACTGGCACTACCGAATATTTTCGTTCTAATAGTTTCTTATTTGCTTCTACTACAACCATATCTACTCCAGCATCTCAATAACTTCCGTGACTTCAACCGCTACCAGTCGCTGCGTCAAATCTGAAGTTACAAAGTTCTAAATAACTTACTGGAAAATAAATTGGAGGAGTGACTAAACTCCCTGGACATCCAGGATCACTGCAAACTGATTGCGACCAACAGTGATGATGTCAGGTCTCAGTCATACTAGCTCTCAGATGACAGTGCACCAGCGACCTGACTGTAGGCACTGACATCACACGAACGCCGTGAAATTACTGTTGATCTCTTTCATCGATGCCCTCTGACGCCCACTCACTCCACCCACATCGCAGAGTAGGGGAGTTGGTTCACTGCCTAAGTTCCCTAACTGAACCTGAACCTTCCCTCAGATGAAATCGTCATGTTACACCTCTGCAGCTGATGCTGAATGAATCCAAGACCAGTCACAGCAGATGCCTGCCAAATAAGCTTGTTCTTAAAATAATAACAGAATAGTGGTTGAGAGAGATCGAGTGAGATGGTGAAGGTACGTAAATGGGGCCAGTCAAGCACGTACAGCAGAGTGTAACGTACACACCATTTGTCCGAATGGAATTTTTTGAACTCAGAAACCCTTGCAACGTAAAAACTCAGAACTCTACAAGTTTCAGATGAAGCTCTCCTGGTGAAAGAAGTTCTTTAAACTACGGTCGTCCGCTTAGATAAAGTTTTACTTTCCTTGGCTCAACGCCCCAAGGTGGTTTTTCGATAGAGGTTGTAGAATAAGTAGCAGCATCTCAATAGATTCCAGAACATAGAGCGTTATCACGTTATGTTTTACTGAGTTCGTACGAATTGAATGAAACATTAATGGGATTAGTAGGTGAAGCCATGAAAATGAGAGCTGAGGAAATTTGTGTGGAGTGTCGCACCACATATTTCCCTTTGTCACTTAGTCCGCTTCACCATGTTTGAAGCCAACGCTTATGCAATCACAAATAGTGAACTAGTTAACGAATTTCGAATGGAAATCAATCTCATGGCGCACTCTGCTGATTGCGTCCCAGCGATTCCCCCAGACACTGAAGCTGCGATTACGCGAGGCCAGTTGACTAGCTGCCGAATCAGTTGTAGGCAGATGACCAATCGTTCACTCGTAGCCAAAGTGATGGATAGAATGGCGTCTTCAAGGCAGTCCCGTGATGAAATTGAACGACGTTTTGCGCGAATCCAGCCATCATGATTTTGTTCGTGAGTCATTCAAATTCAAAGTGCTGCATGAAGAACTAACCCATAGAAGAGAGTGGATAGGGAATTGGATTATGTGAAGGAGTTCTTCCAGGACGTCATCTCAACTGTTGATTGAATTGAGATTAGAAGGTCTTACAGAATATCACCTCAAACTATTGATGAATTGCTGCTTTGAGTGACACTAAACGAGACACGGTTATAAGTGATACAACTGGAGGTAACATTGGCTTATGTAGCCACAGGAGCAAGCTTCTCCAGGGCCTGTTTCATGCTTCTAACCCCTCCATTTCCAAGTTCTTACCAGAATTCTGTGAAGCGTTGTACAGCTTCTACAAACCTCATGTTGAGTTCTCCTCCCCACTTTTTCGGTGGAATGTTGCGACGTTTTCTCACATCACTATTTCCACAACGACTAAACTAATGTGAAAAAAATACAATATAAACACGGGATAACCAAAGGGTATTGTTCGTTCAAACTCCCGAGTGGCCTTTCCCCGAAAACGTCGGCTCCAGTGAGTCACGCCAGCTTCGAGTTTTGGTGGAGGGTGTTTTCAGTGGTTTGTAGGAGGCCAGTTACAGGTTCAAGTTCACTGGCTCCAGTAAATGCAACTGTCTACTGCCACAATTAACCATAATTCCAGCATTTATGTCAATTAGCTTGTAAATAGTCAAGCTAACATGTGTTGGTAAACAAACATTGTTAATTCGCGGGCTAAAACATTACTGAAGAGGAGGAATGCGAGTTTAACTGCTGACTGCTCACCTGTTGGGGGCGAAGATGTGGACGAGAAGGCGGAGTGTGAAGTCGTTCCAGTGAGCTGTCAGCTTGGTCGAACATATGGCAGAAATTATGAAATTAATATAAATGAATATGAAATCAAAGGGAATAAAAAACTCTTCAGTTATTATTAGGTTGCGAATTTCACGGTACGAGCAGGAGCATGAGTTAACAGCGACGAGAGACAAACGAAGAATGAATATTAGGAGATGACAACAGGAGCAACAACAGCGGCAAAAGGGATAACCTCATAGAGGGTTATATTCGTGAACAAAAAATGTCTTCTGCGTGGCTTAAGGGATTTGTGACTGAACGAACGTACTATTTCGCGTTCCAACTAGTGGCTTTGAAAAATGGTACAGTTCTGTTTAACTCCTCATTCGTCTCAATCAGAATTATGTGCGCGCAACCTGGAAATACCAGCTGCTCTCGTAACTTAGTTTTCGAGCTATTTTTTCCGTGTTCACAGAGATGATGTGTACCTATGGTTAATTCTCAGATTTCGAATTACCAGTGGCAGCATTAACTTACTAAGGGCTGTGTTATTAATATACTTCGTTCGACTCATGACTTGACTATCAGTAGAATATAAGCTTCTCTACCCCTGCAAAAAACCATTTCGCGAGGTTTGTTATTTTTTAACGAGTTCTTTTTTGGTTTCAGGGACCATCGGGCACGTGGCCCATGGTAAATCGACCGTCGTTAAGGCGGTGTCCGGAGTCCAAACTGTACGATTTAAGAACGAGCTCGAGAGAAATATTACCATCAAACTAGGTAACTACCACGTTATTGTTACATTTCAATATTTTGTGTGTTGAGGTAATCGCGTCTTCTCGTCAGTTACAATCATATTTACTTTTAGCGTACACCTTTCAGTGTTTTTTGGTGAAAGATTAATTGCGATTATTGATAGGAGAGAGGGGTTTTTTTTTTGTTTTTTGCATGGGACTGAGTGATTTAGCCACCTGGGGGATTTAGGGTCTTCAATTATCCCATGATACATGGTTCACAATAATCAACAATTAGCTCTTACAATCTTTAACCATAATGTATACAAAAATATCTGGTGCGTTGCAACGCACAACTTTCCTCAGCTCTGCGTCAATTCATCCGTGTACACGGTCAAACAACACTTTACGGCAGCAGAACGCGGTAGCGCTGGCTGTTCTGAAATTTATTGTGCTGCTCATACTCATTCCCGAACCATTATGGTTCAACCGCTTTCTGCTGCCGTAAAGTGTTGTTCAAATGAATTGAGTAAGTAGAAAAAAAGCCGTGTACAAAGTGAATTGACGTAGAGCTAAGGATAATTGAGTGTTGGAACGTACCAGATATTTTTTTAAAACATTCCAGTGACATTATTGAGCTTATAAGGAAACTAGATATCAAGTTTGTGCTGATTTGGTACTGTCGTTTTCTCCAAAAACTGCGCTAAAATCATTGCTGCTCTCGTCATTTTCCCACAAATTGGAATTTTATGTTATAGTTATCTTATTGAGAGCTATCAATGCAAACGATTTAATCAAAATCGTTAGAGCCGCTTTTGAGAAAAAAAATTGATTGATCACTATGATGACCGTAGTTAACTTTCGGCGGATTTGGCTCATACCCTTATTTCGGCGTCCAACAGTAATGTGCGGGCTAGATATCAAGTTTGGGCTGATTTGATACGGTTGTTTTTTCTACACACACACAGACCATTTTCCCAAATAGTGTTTTTCGAACTCAGTAGGGTCTTAAACCTGAAGAAAACTTTTTTTTTTAATTTCAGCCGATTACATAACTTTCCTTTCTACCTTGTAGAGCCAAAGAAAGCAATAAGAGGCGCGCTTACTCTTCTCATTCCACTATAAATACACTTCACGCGTTAACATGCAAGTACTTAACAGAAGGAAACACCGAAAATGACACAGCCTCACAAAATTCATTCATCCAAACACTCGATCTGCTTTTTACGTACCAATTTATGGATCTGTCGCAAAATACAAGTGGCTAGTTAGTGGACTTACCTTGAGGGCTGTTCGTACACCGTCGGAGCGTATCTATCGAGGTAGGTGCTGTTGGATATTGAAGGGCGGATGATGTGAGGATCAGAAGGATTTGATGGGAAGGGAATTTTACCTCGATAAGATGGTCGATGCAGCGGTGAGATTGAGACAACACGTAGCGTGTCTTTCGAGTGACGTTTGCCTGGTTTTACTTGGCAAGCTGTCAGCTTGGTTTGACAGATATACTCGAAGAAAAAAATTAAAACTAACTTTAAATAAGCAGAAAACAGAACGAAAAAAGGAAAGGAGAACGATGCGGTCGGCGTTTGCGATGACAATGATAATAATTGGCGAATAATTTTTCTTTGATATCAGAGGTGGGTGCGTTCCAGTCAAAGCTTCCCATAATTCGTTCCGATATAATTAAGTAGGCACAACCACCTACAACGCCCCTCCCTCACACAAGAACTACCGAGCTTTTCCCAGAGGGGAGGCCCCTAAGACTGTCAAAAACGAGAACTTACCAGAAAGTCAAGTAAACTCACAATTAAAGTCTGCAAATCATGAAATCAAAAGAAAAGTAAAAACTCAACTCGGCTAGCCTCAGCTTAATGCTCGCTTCGCTTTCCTAGAACTAGCTGCGACCTCTCACTTCCACATTTTAATCAACACATACGCAATTGTTAATATTTACATTCACACACAAAAAGAGAAGAGAATCGCAATTTATTTAGCCACTGGCGAAATATTGGGTTGCAAGGTATGACCCTGGTGCTGGAACCTGTACTTTTTTTTCTCCTGGGGGCATGCGGGACAAGACCCTTTGTCACTGTGGCCACATATGGGCCTATTGTGACAATCGCCCTTTCTTAGTTGAAGGCGTCGTACATACCCACCCCCCTCAGGAAGGCGAGTATGTCCTTCACTGCAGATTCCGCTAGTATGTGGGGTTCAATGGTCCCCTGGGCCAAATATTCGAAGCGTTAGACCAAGGAAGGACATTCACATAGGATATGCTTTGCCGTCTCAATCTCCTCGCCGCAAAGTCTGCATTCCACCACCTCTGAGATGCCCATCCTGTTGAGGTGATATCTGAGTGGGCAGTGCCTGGTGAGGAAGCTTGTCAGAACTCTCAGACTTCTGCCTAGAGTGTCAGCATCGCCTTCGCCCCTTGACAGAAAGGCATGACGAGCCTTTTCGCTTGTCTTAAACATGGTTGGCGATGCCATTGGGCGCTGTTTTCCTGTATTTCCCATCGAGCCACCAGACGATTCAGGTGACTCTTCGTCATACCCACGTATGGTTCAGGGCCGATGAAATGCGGACACAGGCAACCACAAAACGCGATCAACAGCAATGTGTATGAAGAGCACTGTTGTTGAGCATCTTGTTTGGAAGTAACGTCTTCATTCAGTACGTCATTGTCCGACGTACTCATTTTTATTGAATTTAATTTTAAAGTTTTCGCTAATTAGGGGGTTACGAAGAACAAAATCAGGGACCAGCGGTTCTTCAAATTTTGTTTCAGAAGAATAACTGTCAACAGAGCATATCAAGCTATTCTCCTCCTTTGATTCAGAAAAACGAGGCTTCTTGATCCATAAGGAAGCGCACGATTTGTGAAGTAGAATTATTGTTCTTCAAAAACTCATTCGCCCTCCCTGAAAAATATTAATAATATTTATGAAAAAAAAATCAAACCATTTGTACTTATTTACAAAGAAAAGTGCTAATAAAAATTCAAGTCAATAAATGAAACAAAAACTAGCGTAATTCACGTGGCTGTTGTAAATGTCGATGGATTGAATTAAAAATAATCTGGTAGGACAGAATGTAATGGGATTTGGAAAGGAGAAATGTGCGTGTACATGCGGATAGCAACGGGGCTCTCAAATTCTTTAGAACGAAGTTATTGGAAGCGTGAAGTTACACGTTAAACTATGGGACAATGCCGTCTGAAGATGACTATGCTTTCTTCTTAGCTACTTATAGTTCCGTTCAAGCCACCAAAAGGAACCGTAGGGTATTTTAAGAAAGGGAAGAAAAGCGTCTGCGCAAATTGTCCCTTGAGGCGCAGAGGAAAGTGAAAATTGGTTCAGCTGATACATCTTCTAGGTCATTTCCATCTCTGGCATTTTCATTAATTAGGATACTGAATACTCACAACTCTGGCTCTAGGAACATTTCTCATCAAAGTGTCTAAAAGTAAGGATGATTCATGAACATTTCAGTTATATATATGTGATGTCCCGCTCATCCTCACATAACTGTCCTTCTCTATCAGACTCCATAGGATAAACGATTCACAAACAAATAAATGAAGTGTAATAACAATACTTGTCTATTAAAAAGAAACTTGGCACTCGAAAAAGCGTACTCCCCCTCGATGGTCACTATCAATTTTAAACAAAACAAATCGGTAAGTTCTCGAGAGACCCTTCAGGTAACAATTACAATGGTTGACTGACTCGTCAGACTGAGGTAGGTAGTTCTACTTGGTCTTAGTTCGGATTTGTGCCGCGAGGGGAGTGATGACACAATGTGTTATTCGAGTGATAAATCGATAACTTGATTCAAACACAATGATTGGCGATGGTATAAGATCGGTAGGTCAGTAGATGTGTAAAAGGATTCCTCACTTCATCACATATATATATGTTAGTTGTATTTCTGATACCCACAGTGCACCAACGTAGCTTTTCATGTGCCCCCCCCCCCATCCTCTTCCCCTCCAGCGGTTGTCAATAAACTCCTTTATCTAATGCTATCTCCTGCCCTGTCCCTCTTCAATTTAAAACTCAGCAGATTTTTTTTTCTTTCTTTTTTTTTCAAGTCTTAGTCAAGTTTTGACTTGAAGGTAACATTTCATTTTGTCAATTCGGTGTTTTTCAAGGAGCGTTTCAAGAGACTTGTAGCTCGACGGAGAATAATGACCGACGTTAAAGCTGCAGTACCCCTGACTAACACAAAGGGGAAATTTTTTAGAGAATCGTCGTCGAAACTGTCGAAAGACCTTCCGCCGAAGAAGAGAACGAGTGGCGGCAACGTCAAGAAATCCGGTAAACGAAAACGAAGCGTCGAAGTCGTCAAAACATTTCCCGAAGAGTACGAAGTTGAGAAGATACTGAAACACTCTAAAACGGGAGACAAAGTGGAGTCTTACTACGTAAAATGGAAAGGGTGGCCCGTCGAAGACAGCACGTGGGAGCCTTTGGACAATCTGCGGGCTTCGTTGGCTTTAGTCGCCGAGTACCATCAAAATAGAATATATCCCGGACAGGGTGAGTTGGTATTTAATAGTCAGATGGAGAGCTTGAGGATGACACTGAGCCAACTGAATGACGACGTGATAGACTTATTTTGTACCAAATATTTAACTGACCGAGGGCACACTATTGCTGTTGATGAGGAAGAGGTAAACGAGCAACTATCTATCCTCAGCAGGATTCCTGCATTTGCTAGAGACTCAAAAATGGTGGAAAACGTCCAGAAGAACCTTCAGTTGATTGAATTTAGAAAGAAGAGGGAAAAGCAATTGGTTATTTTGTTGTCTTGGGAAACTGAAGTCAACCAAATTTCGACGGACGCTGCTCCAATCACGCTGTGCAATAACAACGATTTAGACGTCATTTCTCCCAATTTTCGTTACGTGAATAACAACATTCCAGACAGCGACGTCGAAATACCGGACAACAACCCAGTTCTCTGTGAATGCACCGATTTCTGCTTCGGCAAAAATTGCTGTTGGAACGGAGTCTCCTCAGAATCCCCCTACACAAAAGCGGGCCTTCTCAAATTTCCCAAAGGCACCCCCATTTTCGAATGTAACAAATGGTGCAAATGCGGGCCAAACTGCGGAAACCGCGTTCTCCAAAACGGACGCAACGTTCCCGTCGCCATTTTCAAAACTCCCAACGGTTGCGGATGGGGCGTCAGAACTTTGGTCGACGTCAAAAAAGGTCAATTCGTTACCGAATACCTCGGAGAAGTGATTACATCCGAGGTAGCGGAAATTAGAGGTAGAAATTACGACAAAAACGGTTGCACTTATTTGTTCGATTTGGATTTCAACGATCAGACCGAATGTCCTTACACGGTCGACGCCGCCGTGTATGGAAACGTCGCGCATTTCATCAATCACTCTTGCTCTCCGAATTTAGAAGTTTTCGCCGTTTGGGTCGACTGCATTGACAGAAATTTGCCTCGTCTCGGCCTCTACGCTGCTCGAAACATCAAAGCTTTTGAAGAGCTTAGTTTCGATTACATGATCGAGAAACCGGTCTCGTCGAAGAAAAGAGACCCCGAAAAGCAAATATTTTGCCAGTGCAACTCGAAGAATTGCAGAAAAATTGTTTTTTGATTGCTTTTAGGCTTTTGGTTACGGTTTATTTGAGAGATTCTGTAGCAATAATTGAAGTTAGTTTCAATTTTTGTCGAAATTATTAGTTTTAACATTTAATTGGCTCAATTCTTGTCCGAAACAGAAGAATTTTGCAACTATGTGAAACTCATAGGTTAGTGCACGGTTCGTATTTACCAGAATTAATTCAAAACGCAGAACGATATATGGTACGTCGCGAATACTCGAGGAAGTCTGATCCTACAAATATAAAACTATTCGGGCCGTTTGTTAACGATTAGAATTACATTTTGCCGCGCCTAATTGATTTGGAACGTAAATTTAATTAATTGTATGCGCTCTTGGTATGTAGAAACACGAATGAAATTCACTAGGGATATCAACTGCTGTCGTTACTTGTGGCTCGACAGGGGCGAGCTATTTGACCAAAAACGTTCGCTATACCCAGCGGCAGGCGTTTCACCCAGTATGGAAAACGTCCCTTGTTTTCAAGTACATTTCGGATTATAATTTAGTAAGACCGAGCGTGTATAGGTTTAATTAGCGGACTCGACAATTTCCCGTTTACGTTTTTCAAGAAATTTTAGAATTATGACTAGCCGAAAGCCCAAATAAGACTAGAATGCGGGCACATTCACAATTAATTAGTTTACACGTTCAGATTACAATTATAATTTTTTGGAGAAACGAATCGCAATGTCTCTAAAGAAACCTCTAGCTTTGATTCTTAAGGGCTCACATAAATTCTTGATTGTGCGTCAGCGCCCGTTTTCGAAAGCGTATTTGATTATTACTATTTTTTGTTACAACCGAGAAAGTCGAAAAATTGTCTCCTTACGTTGAGAATTTCATAATTAGACGGACGACCCATTAATTTTAAACGTTTGCGCTGCGGGGGTGTCATCTAACGGGTCCACGTGTGATCTTGCTTGGCTGACGTTGCCTAGATGTTTCTGTAATTACACCCCCCTTACCATCCTTGAAAGCCTGTTCATAGTTCGCCTTTCAAAAAACTCGAATTAACTCTATTTAATAATTTCATGATACTTAGAAGGGAATTTCGCTAATTAAGTTTTTCTTTTTTACCCGTTAAGAAAAATTTTGATCACTTTTGTGTGTTTATACCTGAAGAACCGAATTTATTGTAATCTGGACGAACCCATGGGCAAAAAACCGACGATTTAGGAGTCGAATTGGGTGGGTCTCAGAAATGTACGACTGCGTTCGTGGAAAACGGTGAAATCGCGTAAATATAGTGAGGCAACCTCCCGTCAATTCGACTAGTCGCGTCTTGCAAATTGCCTAGTATTTTCTAGAAAATGTCATTTTTCGTTGTTCCGTTGTAGTCGGGTCATGTTTCGTATGGTTTACTAGTATTTTTCGGTGCTGAATTGAATGGGATGCGTCAATCGAAACGTAAAGCGTTGAGAAAGCGTGGGGGTGTAAAAACGTTAGGCATTGAAGTTCCGCCAGTAGGTAAATTAATAAGTTGACGTACCTGTTAGGTGAGTCGGTCTCCTCTGGCTGGTGAGGTACTGTGAGCGAAGAGCGCTCGCCCACAGTATCTAAGCTCTAACAGGTACGTTAACTTCAGTTATAAAAATGTTCCTGGCTGAAACATGCCAAAATGACGAGATCGAGCGGTCCTACCGTTGTTCCTCTAAGTTGGCTGCATACTACTCGCTGAAAGTTGGTATTCTGACTCTTCGATACCACAAAACTTATAGTAGATTTAACGAACACCTTTTTGCAATGCTTCGCTTCCCCTGAGGGTTGAGGAAAGTATATTATTTTACTGTATTGTATACAATAGCGTCTTTAAAGTTAATAATATTTATAAATACGTTTGAAACGCGGTCTGAGTTTAATGGGGAGGGTTCTGGTGCAACCTGTTATCAGCTCAGAAAATTAACTGTGACTGTTAATTGAGCGTGCGTGCGTAGTTCAAATGTCAATTTCTTGTACGAGTTGAAGCTTACGTAGCGTTTTCGAGCGCGAATGTGGCAAAAAGTAATTTATGTTAGTCATGAAAAATGTATATTTTTTTGTCAGGGGTACAAGTTAATTTTGGCAGATACATTTTTAGAGCAATGATGTTATGTTACTTCATGATTTAAGCTTTAATTTTGAATTGAAGTTGATTTTTATTGTGTTATTTGTCATTGCATTTTGTTGATAATAACGAGCGGAGTCTCAAATAAAACGAGTATCGCATATTACTTGAGACCTTCGAAGCGTTATTTCCCCCCTCCCCACTTTTTCTCGTTGATTCTGGTGATGTGTTGTAACAAAACTCACGAAGATTGCGTAATTTTGTCTAGTATTTGTGGATGATATACTAAACGACCTATGCCTCCTCCTTTTTGTCTTTGATTTGAAAATTCGTAAATCTTCCCGCGCGATAACTGTTCCAGAACGACGTCTCAAAAAACGAGTGGAGAAATTTCGCGGTATTACCCCGGCAGCACTCTATCGTCTGATCTGCGTCCTTACCCCGTCTGTGGCAAACATCATGCAGCCAGAAAGTGCTCACTCGAATCCAGTCTGGACGCTAGAACGGTGTACGAATTGCCTGGCAACTTTATGCACTTGCAAATGCCACTGTGTGAATATTGTTAACGCAGACATCACACGCTTCTCTGTCAAATGAGCTAGAATGCAGTGCAATTGATCGGTGGGCAGTAGTCACATATTCACACACAAGTGTTGATTGTGGATTGTGGTCCTCCTGGTGTCCTTTGAGGAGGAGGGAAGCTCCGACTTTTTTTTTAGAAAGTAAATGAAAACTTTATTGTCAATATTGTTATAATACAAAGCAACGTGGCGTTGTCCATGCTGACTCATTGGCTATGTTCCAGCCCTCCAAGACAGAAGAACCCATGAGGGAGGGGGGGGGCAGTGTTAGGAACGTCGTCAAGAGTTACGCGTCTGGTTGTAAAGGAATAAAATAAATAAATAAAACTGATTGATACGTGCTGTGTCCGTTAATGAGATCTTTTTGAGGCCAAGCTTTACGTCCCAATTCACAAATAGCCTGGTGAAACGTGGCAATGTCCTCGTTGGGGTGCTGAAGTCTGCCTTGACGAAGTGCCAAATTCACCTGGCAAAAAGAACCTCGACTAAACTGGAGAACTCCAGGGGTGGACCAACCTCTGTCAAGATTGTGAGGGCAGCAGCTAAAGCAGCGGCCTTCAGGTTCTCTCTCCATCCGTTGTGTTTCGCAATGACTTCAAATTGCAATCTGTATGAGGTCCAATCCACGGAACCATCATAGGGGGACGGCTTCCATTCGCTTCGACTGCCTTCACCTATATGACCGATGTGTGTGAACTCGGGCTTCGGTTGTTGCTGCGCGCTTTCGAATTCTTCCCGAAGCCTGTCTCGCATTTCCCCCAAACAATCATTCAGTTGATCGTCGAGTTGCTCCCTAAGATCACAAAGCAATGAATCAAACAGAAATCTGTTTTCCAACACGGGAGGCATAACTTCTCCTGGTTCTTAGGTTCTGTCGAATACGTCACCTAAAATCACGGGTTGACGATCGTCTGTCACGGCCAACGAAAATCCCTCTTCTTCTTCGTTTATCCCACCGCTGTCACCAATTGTTATAATACAAAGCAAATATTAAAAGATCTCATTAACGGACACCGCACGTATCAATCAGTTTTATTCGCTTCCTTTACAACCAGACACGTAACTCTTGACGACGTTCCTAACAATATCGACATTACAGTTGAGCAAGAATCGTTTATAGTAATTTATAATTAATTTACGTAACACCGGCTCTAGGTGCAGCCCATTGGCTGTCCTACATCAGTACTATTTATGTTGGTTTTAGGTTAAATTAAATAAGTTATGATAACAAAAATTAATATGTGTGACGACAGTCAATTCTAAAACTAGATAACAATCGACGTAGTCAGATGGATTAGTTGATCAAATTGTCCTGAGGCCTTTTCCTCTTGAGTCTTCTTTCTGGTGGTGGAGGTGGGTTCGCAATCACCGCTTTGTTACAGACTCAGTGGGGAGCGATCAAGTAGAAGGGGCTTCACTTGGTGGATTTGCAGTCTTATTTTGTTGACTAGGTACTTTATGTGGATTTCCCGGGTCAGCGTCTTGTCCAAGAAGACACGTCATGTCCTGCGGTATTGGATTGTTGTTGATGAGGAGGGTATCCTGAAAGTTGACTCTTCGCTTAGTAAATGGGATCACGACAGATTTTGAGTTCATCCTGACTCTCCACTTAGAGCACCATTCGCTGGTTGTATCAAGTGTGGATTTGGTTTTGGTGGTTGCTTCCTCGAATGAGTCGTCCACCTGAAGGAGAGCCACATCGTCTGCAAACTGTGCTAGCGTTGCACTCACCAGTTGAGGCAGGTCATGCGCATATATGAGGTAGAGGAATGGCGCAAGGACGCTCCCCTGGGCGACGTCGCCAGTATTGGCTTGGAGGAGGACACAGCGTTTTTGTATCTCACCTAGAAAGTGCGTCCTGATAAATACGATTGCACAAGTCTGTAATAAGGTCCGGTAGGTGGGGTTCGATTTTGTAGAGGAGGCTTTCATGTACTACCTTGTCGAAACATTACTCAGTGTCAAGAAAGACACCCAAGCACACCTGTGATTCGTATGTTACCAGAATCTGGTCTATTACTCTGTGGAGCTGCATGGGGCAGGGATGAGAGGTCTGAAGCCGAACTGTGCGTCTGGGATTAGAGCATTTAGGTGTTCGAGGAGTCTCTCGAATAGCTTGGAAAACATGGGTAAAAGGCTAATCGGTCGATAGCTGTGTGGGTCGTTTCTTCTCTTGTTGGGTTTTTTAATCATAATTATTTCGGCACGTTTCCATTTCCTAGGTATGTGAGTTGTTCTCAATATGGCATTGAAGATTTGTGTCAATAGCACAATACCTTTACATGGGAGGTTTTTTATAAGGCTCCTGGAGATTTTTTGTTAGCTTATCTGTTTATTACGTTTCTGACGTCACCAGGACTGAAGAAAATCGTCTTTCGCCGAGAGAGACACTGAGCAACTGTGTGCAACGAAACATACAATTCACTGAAGATATTTACGCCAGAGACAGTATTGTGAATTGTGTTTATTTTTGAATTTATATTGACCATCACAAACTTGGGCGTCTTTTTGGATTTTCAATCAAAGTTCTCATTTGTGATTGTTGTCTCAAAACTTTGAATAATACCAACTAATCGATCCCACAATGAAATTCAAGTGTTGAAACGTGAAACTTGATGAAAAAACCTCCCTTAGACGTCACTGGAGGAGCAGCAACCACCGGAGATCAAAATAGTGAACAGCTCCCTTCATTAGACGGGGCATCCAGAGCACAGTTGTTTATCCAAGGCTTGAGGCTTGTTGGCTTGAAAGCTTTGGATGCGAGAGTACGAAGTAGTTTGATTAACGAAAAAGCTAAAACAGGAAAAACGAGAATGCAATTAAAAGGAGGACAAATTGTGAGCCACGTCATGCATAGCAGTCAGACAAATCGTCAGCTTGTGTGAGGTTGGGCCTCCACAGCACCTCCCCCCGTGTCAACGATACTAATCTGGGAAATGAACGTGACGCTCAGCACGAGTCACTGTTGGTGGGTTGACTGTTAGGGGTTTTGGTTGACAAAGTTTGGCAGCGTGTTCTGGTGGTGGGTAAGCTGGAGGCAGCAAGGAATCTGGCAGTGGAGAGGCATTGGTTGTATGTTCTAAAAATGCTGGCTTCTGACGGTCTATTGACAGCGATCGCTCCCCCCATGGTGTTATCTTGAAAACCTTTTCCGATCGCGACAGCACTCAATAAGGGCCTTGGATCTTTGGTAGATTAGTGTGACTTCCAAGTAGCGTCATGCTGGAAAAAAACGTGTGATGTGCACGGCGCTGTAACTTAATGATGAGTGCTGGCACATTCGAGGGGTCAGGAGTCTGATCAAAGTATTCTGCAGGCAAGCAGATGGTTTCGCCATAGAGGAGTTTAGTTGAAGTCACTCTACACTAAGTTGGACCAGAGGCAGACGAGTTACTCAGTTCATTTGTCCACTGTAAAGTATTTCTGAGGGGAGGTGAAGTGAATGACATAGCATTTTATTCCTGAAAGGCGAGACGAGAATAGGAAGGAGTGGAGCTCTTATCAGTTTATCCAACAGAGGGGAGGAGGGATAGCCTCCATAACCCATCTTACTCATACCACCAGAGGCACTAAATGAGCGTGGCACAACAGAGACATTCTACATTTCTTTATTCGAATACAGGCACATTAAATAGTTTGTAAATGTGTAAGAGTCCCCACGAGAGTACTACAGGCAGTGTTAACTTAAGGTTATAGGTAAGTAATGATTAATGTAAGCATTTTATGCCATATTTTTTTAGAGCTTAAAGGTTAGGGAAAAAACTACCACTCAATGAGGTCTTCGGTACTGATTACACTTGAAACATAAAATGGTGTATCACGTGTGGTAGAGGCCTGTTACAGCTTGACTCAATTGTGCCAATCAGCGCATTCTGTTGGGATGGGTCTAAAACCTGAACCAAAATGGCTTCTTTTAATTATCCAACCTAATCTCGTTTCCTATGCCGAAAAAGTAAAATTGTAGATAAACGAATACCGTACAAAGTGTACGCCTTGGAAAGTTCATTCAATCAAATCTGAGAATACTTGAAGAACAAAATTGTAATGTTTGTGGAATCTCATTTTCATGTGAATTTTGACGCCTACCCCGGGCTGTGGAGAACAAAATGTGAGTGTGTTTTGGGTAGAATACACCCTTGCAGTTCGAGTAATTATTCATTTAGTCTGGATGACAACAATATCCGATTTATGGGGGAAATTAATGTGCTGTAGCGCCTGACTCCCTTTAAATGCACCTGGCAATCGTGGTCTAGTGGTTAAGACAATGGTTCATAATAATCCGCGCGATTGCTGTTAATTTTTGCCTGAGTCAGCGGATCCCCAATCGTCTCATAACCTCCCTCGTAACATTGGTGGCAGTGTAACAGTGCGACGTTCCCAAATGCATTTTATAGACACCCTTGAAACAGTGTGGCACAGTGGCATCGTGTGGTAGTAATAATTTCAATAATGATAATAAGACAACTAGAGTGACTTGAGTATAAACGAGACTTCAAAATTTTGTTTTTGAACTTGAAAAAAATTAAGAGCTAATTTGTCTACGTATTTTCCTGGTTCGGAAACATATTTCTCAGTGAACAGGTAGTTTCGAACTTCTCAGCTCATGGTTTGTATTAGGTCATGTCCAAGCAATTGCACACGTAAACCTCAACCTCATTGCTACCACGTCTATGACCTCCTGAGGCTTTTGTGGACAGGTTAGAGCTGTTGTGAGGGCGTTCAACCATCTCCCAGTCCAATTCAACACCTTTTCTCCGGTCATGGTTGCTGTATAGAGAGGTGCATTGTCGTGAAGGAACCTACCGTGGGCACACCTTATGAAACCCTAGCAATTTATAACGTATTTAGACCTCAAATGCAATTCCATTGATGTTCAGACTTGCCACTAAGGAAGTTGAGCGAGAACCGCGTTTTTTTAATGAAGCTGGTGCCAGGTCAGCGATCACGGCTCTCATTTTCCACTTTCTGAAGACCCTCACAAAGTTTTTATGCCACGCAAATATTCTATCTTGCGACAGTCGCTCTTTCTGGAACTGCACAGTCAGGATTTCGGCTGGTTTTACTCTTGTAGCACATTTGAAGAGGGCTTTTCCTGCTCGGTCGTCACAATGGGTTCTAAAAGAACTTGAGAGAGGGCACTGGCCTGCTTCCTCCACTCCTGACACCCCAATTCCACACCACACAAAGCGTCAATACAGCTAGGATGAATAATGAATGGCAGTCATGTTGCGTCTCCATGTTTTTGAAAATCCATCAGAGCAGTCGACCTTAGCTCAACTGTCAGCGTTTGCCAGGCTACTGCTAATCTTTTTACATTTTAGATAAGTTGTCTTCGAGCTACAAAGCCTGAAGCTACGTCTTGGGTTCGTTTATGATTAATTTAATGGCCCTGTGGGAGATAACACCCACATGCCGAGTTTCTGCTGTTTTTCCCAATGTGAGCCGTCGTGATGATAATTTAGATAGCAACACTGCGCGGGCAGTTCATCAGACGCCTGGAGATATTTGCAGGGGGTTGGACAAACAATCTGGTTTCTTATGTAGGTGTGAGTGGGCTCCTACTAACCAGTCATACTTCCTGAGGTATTCTATCCTACTGAAACGAAATAAACTGTGTGATCCTGTGGGTGCGCAGAATAGCTGAGGATCTCAATTTAGCTCTGAATGCGCCCGATAGTTTTGTGAAGGGTGCCCTCGGCCTCTCAGCTTGTCCCACAGTTCTGCTCAGAATGGGTCAAGTGGCATCCTAAGAAGAAAAAAAAAACACCTGAGCAATCTAAATGGATTTGTATAAGCTTTGTCGTCCACGAAGAAAGCTGATTGCATATTTTTCAACTTCTTCGAGCACACAGACGTCAAGTTTTGTAATCCTCGCGGCGTATTGAAGTATTTCACTCACTTAATTTTAATGTGGAGTAAGAAGAAAAGTTACGGGATCTGCTGAGAAAATCATTTCGAATTTTCGTCAGATCTTTAGTTTTTGGTTTGTTGACTTCGTGACATTCAACAGAACTTAACACGGGTCCAGAGGCACGTCAGTCTTTGTGTCGCTTTGGGGTTCCGAACAATGGCCCTTAAACAAGCACAGTGCTTTTGCCAACCAGTTCACCCCTTATCTTTTTATGGTTGTCGATGAAATCGATCAAACCTCTGGCCATTCGTGATCTTTGGGGCCCTACAGCTGGACTTTCTGTGGACATTTCCGATCCACCTGAGCTTCTTTGCTTTAATGAGCCTAGACGTTTTCCCTTTTGATTAGTCTGTTAGCTCTTCATTATGACAAATCCTCCAGACACCTGCAACCCACGTCACTTCACTCCAAAGGTTTGTCAGTTTTTTTGCTCGAAAATAATCAAGGCGTTATCATTATCAACAATGTCCTTGCTTCACAGTTATGAGTGACAATTAGCCGAGCATGGGCGTCATAAGTTAGTTAGTATCCTGGACAGAAACCTAAACCAAAAATGTTTGTTGCGACGTAGTGGACTCCTTGTAGTAGGCCCTTTCCCCGTTGTAGTAGTAATAGGCTCCTCCTGGTAATAGTAGCTCCTTTCCCTGGTTGTAGGCTCCTTTCCCTTGGTAGTAGACTCCTCCTGGTTGCAGGATCCTTCTTCTTACACGCTTCTGTATTTTGTCTCTCACTTTTTGTTCTCTTAGAGGTTCGAAGGTTTTTGGATTATGTAATGCCTTCATGCATCGAGTATTAGGCACATCAGTCAAACTAATATGAGATCTCTACAATCATCATAGCTCCTCTCTTTCTCGCTAAATCCTTGTGTGGTTGTCGCAAGGGTACCCTATCCCTATCATTTGGCAACGGAGACTATTATCTTTGTGAAATATTGTCACAGCGAGTTCAGTCGTAGTTGTCGAATAAAAAGCGCCTAGTTGAGCGTGAAAGCAGCAAGGTATGAGTTCTTAGCATGCTCGCAACACTGACAAAGAAAAGAGCTACGAGTACGAGAGCTCGTAGTACAACTGGAACTGCGATCGTAACACACTTCATGATTATTTTCCAGAAACTTGGGCGGCCAAGCGCAGTGTATTAATCGGAAGGCAAGTAATGCCGTGGATTTGATTGAACAAATAAACGCGAGAGAATTAATTTTCAGAACAAAAGCCTCGAATGTCCCTGGGTGTCTGGAAAGGCCAACTTTTTCCAATATATATTCCCCGGCATTAGCCTTCTGCAGCTTATGCCCAATAACCCACACCTTTTTGATTTGCTCTACTGCAATATGAATGAGATTTATTATGGGGGAAAAAACGGTACATCTGTGCAGTAGACATTTTTGATAATTTATTGTGCTACTCTTGTCGTCTTCCAACGGATGACAATTTTATGGTACTGTTACGTCATTCGGAGCTATGCATACAAAAAACTCAATCAAACTCGCTGGAGGCGTTTTTCCGGAACAAATATTTGTCGCTTTCATCACTGAAACTACAGTTGATTTTGATGTTTGTGTCCCTCGGTGATCTGCAGGCTACATAGTAAATTTGGGCCGATTTGGTTCAACTGTTCTCTCTCTATTTAGTTCTCTTTGAGTAGAAAAACGAGATGATCGTTTTCATTGAGTGTATGATTTCTCAATGGCCCACACTTTTGGTTTATTATTCATTCTGAATAATAACCCTATGTTTTCAGTCACGAAAAATTTTTTACAACCCCCCCCTCAAAATTTGATACTTTACATTTCAAGAAATGGAGATTCCAAATTCGCAATGTCCATCCGCCGTCTAGGCCGTTTTGTGCCTTTAACGGGGTCCCAAAAAATTCGTTCTTTCGCACAAAAATCCAATTTGGTATCTAGTTGTGCCCGCCACCTCGGCAATCCAATCGGACGAAGCCCATGATTGTTATGGACAAAAAACGGTTAAAAAAATTAACGAAACGCAGTACAACGCGGGAACTACAGCAGAAGTCAACGTTTCGTCTGGTCTGGCAACGCCGCCCGCTCGCCTCCCCTTTTGACTTGACTCACAACTTTTACGGGCGCCGGGGTTTTTTTTTTTTGCTTCCTCTAAGAAGCGCTCGTGTTTCGTATATAACCTTTGGCACTACGATTTGTCTCTTTATCGTCCGATTGCCTTGTTCTCGTCTTCACCTCCACGAACTGTTTCGCTCCATCTCAACTATTTCCATTAGCAAAATATCTGTTACCTTCGATTGAACTTTTCATTATTCGCTTATTTTTCTAGATACTTTCGTTTTTTTTTGTTTGTTTATTTTAATATTACGATTCAGTTCTTTTCGACCTTTTTTTGGGTTTCATTTTGGTATTTATCGATGCTGAATCGAACGTGATGGGTCTCGGAGCTTTAATGCTAGGTCAAGCTATTTATCCGAATATTAAACCGTTTTGTAATCATTTGCAGGGTTTTTTCTTTTTTTTAACCTTAAGAACTTCATTGTACATGTACAAAACAAAATCACCTGAAACATGTAGCATTATTTCTTACCCACTGGTAGGCTGCATAAAGATTGGTCTGGTTGATTTAGTTCATGGATGATCAGTGTGTAGGGGTGAGGTGATCACTATGTCATTTCCACTTGATCCTCGCAGAGTTGATATACGATTTTGGTAAGCGTCGGCGACAAAGGGGTATGTCTAGATCTGCATGGAGCATTGCGTTGAGAACAAACCAGAGAGCTCTTCTTATAACGCTCATTAGTCGATTTTGTAGTGTTGGTTGCTGACCACCACATCTCATATGCACACTGCAAGATGGGCCACAGGAGTGTAACGTAGAAGAGCCTCTTGAGGTGGAATGGCTCAAGGGACACCAGTGAAACTCTTTAAGTAGTGGGGAGTATGACTGCCACTGCCACTTGCCAGCAAATACTTCCACAGATTATGTCAACTATTGTGTTCGTGTGGAGATTCCAATGCAGCTTGCTCTCCAGTGGAATTCCAAGGTATCTGACTGTCATTCCTGCCCACTTTGTCACCATTAATCATTAGATACGTTGTGTTTGTATGCGAAGCAAACCATTGTCGTTTTTTTTTTTGTTCTCTATTTTTACCGCCATTTGCGTAGCACTTAAGAAGAGTAAAACACGGGCGAAAAGGGAGTGGCCAACCAATTGATCTATTTTCTCGTTGCAGACAGATTCTGCATGAGGGATCTGAATTTCTCCAACTCTAAATTTTTGTTTGTTTTTGTGCACTCTGTAAATTGAATGGACTTATAGTTTTATCGTTATTAACGCGATGAAAATTGCTTTCAGGTTACGCTAATGCTAAAATCTACAAGTGCGACAACCCAAAATGCCCCAGACCAGGTTGCTACATTTCTGGCGGGTCCTCCAAGGACGACACGTTGCCCTGCATACGTCTCAACTGCAACGGGCATTTTCAACTCGTTCGTCATGTCTCCTTCGTCGATTGCCCTGGCCACGACATTCTTATGGCTACCATGTTGAACGGAGCCGCAGTAATGGACGCCGCCCTGCTTCTTATCGGTAATTTATTTATTCTTTCCCTCGATCGATTATCAAATAAAATCGACTATTGTCCACACATACGTTAAAATAAGTGAAGTAATTCCACTACATTGAGCTGCCTACCTTATGAGTAGCTTACCAATGGTTGGTAACTCAAATAATGTTAACGCCAATGGTATTTTGTTAAGGTAGACCTAATTACAAACGAAACTTACTAGTGAAACTGGCGTAGTGTTCGAGGTACAGAGACTTCCACACCCAATAAACAGCTCCAGAATATGCACTGCTTCGTTCATGATAGCAATAATTAAAAAAAAGGTTGTTCGTTGGGGATGAACTCCCTCTGATTGGCTAAACTGGTGAAAAAAAACCAGATGATAGAACAAAATTATTTACGAGTTTCCCCTAAGCAAACGATTTAATGAAAATTAATTGTGCTTCTATTAGATGGCCAATATACAGATGGATACGAAATATATGAGCAAGAAAAAAAAACCTCGCCCTGCGAGCCTCGCAACTCCGCTGGACCTTTCTGATGATTTCTGCTCTGAGTCCCTGGCTAAAATTCGTAAACCCGACGCTGTACTTCTACATGAACCTTACCAACAATGTTTTTAGTGAATCCACTGATCTTGGCTCGGTCCTACACTATCAAGATTTTACCCATTCGATTCAGTGATCGACGGGCTCTGCCAAATGCCATCCAAGACCTGATGTTTCAGTATATATTTTCGATAATTTTTTTGGTTATTCAGCTTGACGAAGTTATGCACCTTTGAGACCCACCCCGTTCGATTCACCATCGAAAAATCCTAGTTAACGATATGAAACATTACCTGACTACAACGGGACAACGAACATATCTTCTGCTTATGATGTGACTAGTCGAGTAGGCGGGTGTTTGGAGGGGGGCAGGAGCTCCAATTTGACTTTATTGAGGAGGCCCATCGGAAGTCCAACTAGAAAAACTCGAAAAACCTTGAAATTGAGAAGGGCTTGCTAAAGATATCTTGAGGTTCTTCATAAAATAAAACGGAATCAAATTTATAACGATTGTCTATTTCCACAGTATTAGATCGATTTCGACGGTCAAGTCATCATCAGTATAATATTGTACTGTAACTCAAATTTAGTGGAAATAGACAATCGTTATATATTTTTATCCGTTATGTTTCATGAAATGGGTCTTCACCACTTCATCGCGAGTGATTTAGTTTGTATTCAGGTTCTTCCCTGTGTCGAGTTGTTGTGTGCCATTATTCTCTCCCACCCTCCCTCCCACTCCTCTTTGGCAAACGGATATTCTTTATTTGCAACGGAAATCCTTTTGAATTGAATTATTGAAATTCGCGTATCATAATTAAATATTAGTTACGAGATTCCCCCGGTGGCGTACATACTGGGAACTGGCTAATGATAAAAACCTGCCTTACCCGCCCCAGCATTAAGTGTGACTAAATGCAGAGTAAGTGCCTCAGCCCCTTGAAAATTGAAAAAAACTGAGCCATAATTAATTCATCAATAACATCGTATACAGGCACACGAACAAATATTTGTCAATTTGCGTGTTTGGGAACGGGGAGACGCTGAAAACAATGATACTGTTGGTTTTCGCTGTGCTCGTTAGGATTTATTGCTTACCAGGATGGTAAAATGCGTTAAATGTTTATATAGGGATGAAGGGCTCTATGCCTCTTTTTTAGTGCAATGTACACAACTGTGTTCTTGTTTCTTCTCTCCAGCAGTCTAATTCAACCCAACTCAATCCAAGCCAACGAAACAGCTGAACGTAAGATATCTCTGCTCGATCAAAACCAACAATCAACTGAAACCAACGAAGCAACCCATCAAATCTATTCAGCCCTTCGCCCGAGTGTCTTCGTTTCTAGCGCTTTACCATCCCGGGGACAGGAAAATTCATGGTAAAGCTGAGAATCCTGACGTGTTTAGGGAAAATCGGCAGTAGCATCGTATTCAGTTCCCCAAAAATATAGTTATGTAACTCTTCATCCCAGTACATACGCTTCCCAGACATTACCATACCGGGAACCAGTCAAGCGGGAAATCCTGATGTGTACATTGAACAGTTTTCAGACCTGCACTGCTCCATTAAACAGGTGTAATGGTACACAGTTTGTCAGACGCAAACAAAATGTTGTTGTGTGGGTGTGCTAGGTATTGATGGATTTTATTATCAGGTGGGGTTTAATATTCCTGCCATAGGAATACCAGCTGCTGCTACCATATGAAATATATCAGCATATATATACAACCAATAAGCAACGAAAGTTGCGCTGTACAGAGGACTTCTTAACTGAAAGACATTCAAATCATAGTAGTACGTAGTGATTTCTGTCAATTGAGCTCTCGACTAAATTTGTCTACTTTTTTTTCACAGCTGGAAATGAGTCCTGCCCTCAGCCTCAAACTTCCGAACATCTGGCTGCAATTGAAATCATGAAGCTCAAGCACATCGTTATTCTTCAAAACAAAATCGATCTCGTTAAAGAAGCTCAAGCGAAAGAACAGTACGAGCAAATCTTGAAGTTCGTCCAAGGTGCGTTACAACACATTTATACTTTTAACCAGTTCGCGGTGTGTCTTTCATTTTGACATTCTACATGCGGTGATATGAGTTTTTGAGTTGCTCCTACTTATGTCATCATACTCTACTGAGTAACGAGTGTATAGGCAATGCATGTGTTCATACAAGTTTTTGTTGCTTGGAAATTCGTGCTTACTGTTTTGGTATTAGGAGGAAAAACTATTAAAAAAACGACTCGTTTAAATTCAAGAATTTTTGTGTTCCCTCCTTCGTGTCTTATGACTTATTAAACCCCCATCGTATTAGCAGCTCATTGCACTTCCAGCGTGATTTATTCGAGAATACTATTATCATATAAGCGGGATTCGTGAGGAGAAAACTGCCCTAAAATCTTGAAATCGTTTATTATGGTGCTTTCGTAATTTTTCCGTCGCTTTTGACGAATAAATTGTACGAGGGACGTCCCAAAAGTAAGTTCCGATCATTTGTAAATCCGTGGGAAAATGCCGTAGGGAAAAAAGTCCAACGGCAATACTTCGCGTTACATTTGCTGGCAACATTTTTCTTATGTTGCTATCACTTGTTGCAGCTTATCAGCACCAGTGTAAACATGGCTGCTACATTGAAAAACCCGTCAAATTGTGAAATCCGTTCGGTGATCCGTTTTTTAGTTTTTGAGAATGTTTCTGTGCCCGAAATTCACCGCAGACTCTCTTCAGCGTATGGAGAAGGGGTCATGAGCATCGAAATGGTCCGTAAGTGGAGGAGAAGTTTCCTGGAAGGGCGGGAAAGTGTACACGATGAACAGCGAAGTGGGCGCCCTTCCACTTCTCGTGGAGAGGACGCAGTTTCTGCAGTTCGCAAGCTTTTGGAGGAAGATGCGCGCTTTACTCTAAGTGATATTGTCGAAAAAGTTCACAACAAAGATCAATTGACTCGAACTCGAAGCCGCAGTCTCGGAATTCTTCAAACAAAATGACGCAGAATGCAAGGGGTTACGTAAACTGGCACCACGGTACCAAAAATGCATCGATCGGAATGGCGACTACGTCGAAAAATAAAGTAGATCCGTACCTTTAAGAATAATTTTTTTTTTTTTTCAAATTGGTTGAGTTTTCGATTTTTCCCAGCACTTCGGAACTTACTTTTGGGACGTCCCTCGTAGTAGAATAAAGTGAATGTTTCGCTAGGCGTGTGTGTTGCTTATTCATCAAAAGCAACTGAAAGAATAAATTGGGAATCCAAGGGGAAAAAGTGTGTAGTAACGGATCACAACGTGACACATGGGTGATAATAATTATATCAGGGGGTAAAACAGCTTACAACCCTGTTGTGTAAGGTTCGCTATAATGGACTGTATTTCGAACGAATGAAGTACAAAGGAGTTAATGATGAGGATAGAGGGGACGAGACGTCTTCGTACTGCACTGCTTGTACTGCAAGGGCACAATGGCAATGGGGAATGTGGACGGGGGACACAGTGGAAAAAAGATATGGCTGAGGGCTCGAATAACTTGCACGGGTAACTTGCACTCATCTCAGACAAGCCAGCTGTACTGTAACAGGAGTTTTTAGGGAATTTCGCTGTAAATTCAAGTTCACATCAGGAAAGGGAAACTAATCGATCACCCACATCCTGTTTTACCTCAATACAATCCCCCTCTGCATATATCAAACCTGACGTCGGTTGTGTTACGTCACATCATATTCACTAACTTTGGAATTTGTTCTTATTAAAGGTACCGTGGCCGAAGGTGCTCCCGTCGTTCCAATATCCGCTCAACTAAAGTACAACATAGAAGTTCTTTGTGAGTACATCACGAAGAAAATTCCTGTTCCAATGCGCGACTTCACTTCCCTGCCGAGGTTGATCGTAATCAGGTCGTTCGACGTTAACAAACCTGGTTGCGAAGTGGACGATCTGAAAGGCGGAGTGGCTGGAGGAAGTATACTGCGAGGAGTGCTGAAAGTAAGTGACAACTTGGAACATGCGCTCTGACTTAACTAGTATGTCTGTTGCACAAATTGTTTTTTTGCGAAGAATCCAGACTGTTTGGCCTCTGCACAGAAAGCTTCAGTTTGTTGACAATTAAGCTCTACCAATTTCGTACATTTAGGTTTTGATTGGCCTTTTGGAAGTGACTCCGTACAATTATGCTGATAACGTTGAACTGGAGAAGTGGACCAAAATAAATAAAAACCTCGGTTGCGCAATGTCTTTCACTATTTGTTTGTCTCAGTACTTGTAAGAGTGTCTACTGCACATTTCCCCCACTAATGTCGTCAAGGGGGGCTAGTGAATTGTTCCTTGCAGTCTTGGTCCATATTTTCGTCCCATGTGTCCTTTACTTAGCTAGCAAAGTAAGAATGAAAATCAAGTATCAGATAACTCCTTTTTTTCATCATATTAAAAAATTCGATAGCTTGTTGTGAGTCTGAAAAACCGCCATTTGAGATAATGGTCTGTGGTGCGACGGAACAAGCTCAAATTCAGCTCAAATTTGACATCCAACGAGCGATTCGTTGCCAGCTGCATTTTCCGTTTTGACCGAACTGTTTCGATTGTAACTATAGTTATGATAATCATGATCAAAACGCCGATTGTTTTTCCTCAAAAACGGCAACGATTTTGGCAGTTTTATCGCAATTACGTCGTGTTTGGTATCGTTTCCTAGGTATTTTTCGATGCTGAGTCGAATTAGACGGGTCTCAGGGGTGAAGGGCTGTGTCTGGATGGAAAGCAAGTCAAATCGTAGTAAATATTGTGCAAATTCTACTTTTTGAAGGAATGCGTGGGACAATGAAGCGAAAGTTAGCGTTTCTCCCTGGCCAGTAGTTCAACTGTTTAGCAAACTCGAATAGAGTTAACATTTATTGGATTCCTGGGTATAAAATGATCACTGAACATGAGAGGGCGAAACATCTGACCAGATTCGGTTCATTTACTGTACTCACACCTGTGCCTCACTAGTCAAGAGGACTGCCTGGAGAATATGCCAGGAGAAAGCATCAGACTGTCGAACGCTGCTGGGAGTGAGGCAGCACGCGAGGTTAAAGGTTGCCTTCTGATGATGTAGAGGAAGGACTTGCTAGTGGAAATCATCATGGGATACTGCAAAATAAACAAAAACGTGTGTGTTACAGGCATAGTCGACACCCCTAAGTGCAGGTGGTGGGATACGCGTGAGGAAACTCCCTATCATGTCCCGGCCCAGTGCCAGACACTTGAAAGGGAGCGATTTTTGGTCTTTGGTACTTCTCCAAGGGTGGACATCAAAGAAGACTCTTGCAAGAAATACCTGGCATTCCTTGGGAAGCTAGACATAAACCTTTGAGACATTAGGGCACAGGCTATGGTGCTCATCCCAAACAAGGGTCAGCCAGCGCCCTAGCGTCGCCTAAAAAAATCTACTTTCGCTGTTCAGTTGTTGTCATGTTGTGTTTCGTATCGTTGACTAGTATTTTTCGATACTGAATCAAATGGGATGGGTCTCGAAGGTATGAGACTGCGTTGCGTTGGGAGAATAATTCACCGTTGTATTTGTAGCTGTTTCCCGGTAATAACTCATACTAGGAAAAATCGTGTTGGCAGCTCAATATGCAGTGGTAATTTAATGTCGGTTATAAAATCAATGGGGACATCCCATGTAATACCCAAACTTGAAGTATGGTCCAATCTTCGATTAATTTTTTCACAGTATTTTCCATGCAATTCGAGTGTCGTGGGGCTTCACTTGGATCGAGGCGGTTGAAATTTCGCAAGGACGGGGCTGTTGCGAGCAGCTTATTGGCACTTGAGTGGCAGGGCGATCCAGTGAAGAGCCCAGTGAAGAGATTGTCAGCAGTGAGTGACGGCGGCGGTGGTGATTTACTGCAGGGAGGCGATGTTAGAGCGGGCGTCACAATGCATAGTGGTGGCGAGAGGCTGGTTGTGAGTTTTGATAGTTTCAAGTTGGCGAGGGGTCACGCAGTGTAGTGACAACGGATGCGTGGTGTGATGATGGTTAGAAACTCCGCGTCATTTTTAGCGGATGTAGGCGAGAAAGTCCCAGAATCGGAGGCTTTTGGAGGGTCAAGTGGCTGCGGCGAAGAATGAGTGTGCGTTAAATAGACGCGTGGAGGCGATGATGGTTCACAAATCGAGGGGGTTATAGTTGACGAACGCATAGATGGTAGTAGAGAATGATCAAGAGTCAACCGGACCCACGAGGCCCAATGCATGAGGCATAACTCCTGAAGTTTACGCTGTTGGCCCTCTACACCTAAGGTACCGATAATATCTGCCTACCGCATTACACAGAGGACCTCATCAAGAGTATCTCGCAGAACTCTTCTTACGGTGGGGAAGGAGATGGACATAGCGTCGTATTCCTTCAATGAAGAACAAATAAATTCCATTTTGCATTTCCACTGCAGGGCTGCAGGGATGGACCTGACGATCTCATTTGGATGGTGTAGCATTTGGCTGACGAGATTGTTGTATGACGACCTTAGTACATCTTTGACTGTCGGCAAGTCCAAGTCAGAGTGGAGGAGCGTGTTTCTAACGTACCACAGGGACGTTGTCTTCTATTCCATTGGATATCCTCTTCTATTCCATGCTCCAGATGATGACTAAGACACGAAAAATGACTAAGAAGGTACTTAGTGCGTAAAGAGAAGAAGGCATTACGAAACCAAAAGTGTAATTGGAACGATAAATTTTACTGAGCATACAAATAAACCGCGAGATATAAAATTGAGTGGATATTGTTGATGTTTTTATTATGAGTCATACCTCTCAGGTTTTCACGAGCCGTTCAAGTGTCCGTCAACAATTAATCGTACCGCATTACATTATCACTATTAGCTGGAATCTTTGGTGCTTCAGAAAGCCGAGGAGTCATATATTCATCATCAAACGATTCTGGAATAATGTGTTGTACATTTTAGTTTCCAATACGATCAATAGGTAGCTGTCACGCGTAGCTGTGATTTCAGTCATCCCTGGAGGCCTCAAACAATTGAATTGACTATTCCTAACTCCTTTATTGATTTCTGTAGTAGTGCAGGGGTACTCACGCGCGCACGAAGTTGCGAACAGTTTTCATAATTTCTTCTCGTTTGTTGCAGATAGGAATGGAAATCGAAGTGAGGCCCGGTTTGGTGTCTAAAGACAGCGAGGGTAAACTGACTTGCAAACCCATCTTCTCTCGAATCGTGTCGTTGTGCGCTGAACAGAATGAACTGCAGTTCGCTGTTCCTGGAGGACTCATCGGTAACACACTTTTACAACGTTTTAAACAAATTTACGGTCATCTAACTAATTTTAACTCGCAGTAACTTTTTGTTTTCTTCTCAGGCGTCGGAACCAAAATTGAACCGACTTTGTGCAGAGCCGACCGACTTGTTGGGCAAGTTTTGGGCGCTGTAGGAGCGTTGCCGAAGATTTTCATTGAATTGGAAATATCTTATTACCTTTTGAAACGATTGCTCGGAGTGAGGATGGAGGGCGACAAGAAAGGAGCGAAAGTAAGTGTTTCTTTTGACGATATTGAATTGTTGATTCGAAGGGGCTGAAGGTTTTTGTACATTACAACGAGGTTTTCATTCATGCTCGTCTACTATTCAAAATTTACGTAATTTATGCCAGTTAACAAGCGATAACTGCACATAACTTGTGTTTAGCGAGTGCATTTCCTTTCATTGAGCTCCTTTTTGAAAAATTGTACTATTAATTGCGTGATTTGCCCTAAAAATTCTCTAAGAAACTACGTGACTAAGGGCAGGGGCCTACTCTGGGGAATTACGAACTAGGACTTTTCTAATCATTCGAGACCTGGTAAACTAGCAGTTGTGTTTGAGTGTGCTGAAATGAGAAAACAAGGCGTTTTCACTGTCAGGGGACGATCTTTCGTCACAATGAAACAGTTGATTTCTGTGGACAACCCTTCGTAAATCATTTTAAGGATATTAGGGTTCAATTTTCCTCCTGAATAGGAGTAATAGTTAGATTTCAGTGAACTCCTTCATAGATTAGTTTTAGGGCACTATTTTTCTTTCAAATAAAATTCGTGTCGTTAATTTAACCTCGGAGAATGGTCTGTGTGAGTCTTGTAGTTAGATTTACGGTATAAAGGTTGGCTCTTTTTGTATTCTGAACAGTACACCCACGTTTTCCTTTTACCTTCCTCCCCATTTGACATTTTACGTTTCAAGAATCGCGCCGGAGCTCCTATTCACAATCCTAGACTTACGTCAAGAATTATGAACCAATGTCTTAACCACTAGACCACGATCGCCCGGTGCCTTTAACAGGAGTCAGTCAGCACACATCGTATACTAGTATTTTTCGATGTCGAATCGAATAGGGCGGGTTTTGGGGAGGTGCGAAGGCTGGATAATCGAGAAATCTGAAATATTAATTAAAACATCAGGTGCTAAATGGGATATTTCTGTATTATGCTGTGCGACAGAGTAATAAACCACTGTGTAATAATTAGCGGCGTTGTTGGTTTTGTTGTGAGTTTTTCAAAGTGGGAAAATAAGATTATGAGCATTTTCATCGACAGGGGCCAAAACAGGGGATCAAAAAAAGTGTCTACCATAATTTCACGTCACTGTTCAGCTTTTTTAATGGAATTTACATTAGCTGTGGAACGTCATGTGGTGCTTTGCAATAAATATTTTTAAATTGTGTTGATTTGCGCATAATTATTTCGCTTCAGTCGAACTCGCAGCAATAAAGCGAATGCAGGAACCGTTAAAATTGTGCTTTTAGGGAATTTTCGTTGAAAAAAAATTCCAAACAACACTTCACGGTAGCAGAGCTTACAGTTCCGGAATTTATTGTGCTGCTCGTACTCATTCCAGGACCATTATTGAGCAACTGCTACACAGATCATTCATGAGGCTGTAAACAATAATTTTTGAAGAAGGATAGTAATTACTTTTGCAGAATTATTGGGTGAAAACTTTTAGAACTCGTAGTAAACGAAACGGCGGTAGTTGAAATTCCGGAATTTCTGGAGTGGCTCCCTTATAGTTTTCAAACTCACACCCTATAGGTATTGCATTGTACTACTACACTGATTTTTTTGAAACGTTCCAGTGACATTTCAGCAGAATTTATTCTAAAAAATTGCGCTAAAATCGATTTTCGTTGAAGTTTTTGGTAATTTATTGTGCTGCTCTTGTCATTTTTCGACAAATGGGAATTTTATGGTAGAACTGTCTTATTACGAGCTATCGATTTAAACAATTTAATCAAAATCGTTGGAGCCGTGAGAAAAAAATGTGATGTTTTGATCACTATGATAACTATAGTTAACTTTCAGTGGATTTTCTCATACCCTTATTTTGGTGTCCCGTGGTAACTTGCGGGCTAGATGTCAAGTTCGAGCTGATTTCGTACGGTCGTTTTCTCTACAAATCGTTCACAGGCACACAGTAGGGCCGGAAGCGTAAAGATCTGATGAAAACTCAATAAAAAATTCGGCCGATTATACATAACTTTCTTTTCTACTTCGTAGAGCCAAGGAAAGTAAAAATACTACTCATATTGTGATCGTGTACCTGTGCGAATCTGTCCAAAACTTGTTGAAACTTCTCACTGCATTCCCTGACGAGGTTTAGATTGTGTTCCTCTTTGTTTATAAAAATTACAATTGTCATTACACATGTGTGTTGTCTTTTACGGAACGATTTAGTGAGTTTCCTTTGAAAATAAGAAGCTAGCTCAATCATTCAATATCACGTTGCTTGATTACTTTCGAGAGGGATGAGCTTAAGGGGTAAATTCTGGAACCTGGGTGTCCATGCCGAATGTTAAGTTATTTATACCTAGTTCTAGTGAACTGAGTGAGCAGCTAAACCTATGAAAATCGTTGAATGTACGTAGAGCTGAGGAAAGTTGTGTAACTGGATTCACTTTTTTGTCATAATTGTGTTTTTTTTTTCTTCAAGGTTCAAAAATTGACTCGTAACGAAGTTCTTCTCGTGAATATCGGTTCCTTGTCAACTGGAGGTAGAGTGATTGCTTCAAGGGCTGATTTGGCCAAGATTAGCTTGACCAACCCCGTCTGTACGGAGGTTGATGAGAAAATTGCCCTAAGTCGGAGAGTTGAAAAGCATTGGAGGTTAGTACGATTTTAGAATTTTATTTTAATTTGTTTTTATTAATAAATCAACGAGTAATTTATTACATTTATTGGTCGTTTGGCATTGAAGCACATGCAAGCTTCGCATACTGAGGCGAATCCCCAAAACGAAACGGCGTAAAGGCGGAACATCATTCTTTATTGGGGCCTAACTAACTCGGCATAATGCAGCCTAGGGTTGCTTCAAATGGAGTCAGGGATAACTGAGGCCGTTGGTGTTGTCACTGCGCCCTTTTTCTAGTTTCGGGCTCGATTGGAGCTTGCAGAGACTGCAGAATGACACGAGACAAGGTTCCAACCCCACACAGTCGGTCTTGTAGAGGCTATCGTGCAAAACGGATCTAATTTCTGGAATGATGACGGTTACGGTATCATAGTAAGTGTGGCAGGGGAGTATGCACAATGACGACCACACTTCGGAGATTCACTACCACAAGCAGGGAACTAGGAGGGCCAGACGACACCTCAATGAGACAACAGTAACTGATTGCCAGGCGATTTGTGCGTACATTGTGAATTCCTTCGTAAATCTTTCGAGCATCCAGGCTGGATTCTACGAAACGTGGGCACTTTCTTAGTGCATTATTTTTATCTCGAAAAGGCAGAGACGCCGATCTGAGTGCCATGAATTCCCCCAGACTCGTTCTTTTAGAGGTCGTTCTAGGACAGTTTTTACGCCCTGAGGAAGGTTTTGATCGTGAGACGTTACTGGAGTTGTACTGAGGAGGGTTCACGACACGCTGCTTCGATTCCAGAAAATCATTGACCTCTTGGATGTCGGTGTGACGAAATGCTGGCAGACGAGAAGCTTCTCAACATCTGTTCTGCTTTCTTCAAAGCAACTATTGTCGGGTGGGAGCGAACAGGATGACGAAACGGCTGACACCCAAGTTTCGAGAAAATCGTGACATTTGAGGTGCCTAGTCTGCTGGATGAACCTTCGCCCTGGTACGTCACACTGCCGCTGCATGAAGTAATCTTGAAAACCTCAGTTTTCCTCTTGTGCAGTGACGTCTACATGAAAGGAGATTCGAAGGAGAGCTTGCTGATTCAGCTCGCCTTGTGGCTCAATATTTAGTGGCAACACATCCGGCTTGCAGTGCGATAATTCAAAAGTTTGAAATTCTCGATTGTCTCCAACGTTACCTACATTCCTTTTGTCGTAATAGTGAAATAATTTGTACGTTGAAGCAACGTAATAATAAAACGTTATTATTGTCTTTGGAGAGTTTGAGCCCCACGTTATTTCCTTTATGTTTTTCACATTCGTATTTCGAATCAACACCAATTGTCAATCTTGTATTGGTTAGCAGTTCTACGACTGAACCCCTGACGTACCCACAATGTCATATTATTGAGAACGAACGTTCTTGACATTTACCAATATCGCATACCTCATAGCGAATTCGAACGCAGCAATTTGCACAGCTGATCAAACAGAATATAATCACGGAAACCGGGACGTAATGTTTGACTCGTCATTTTGTCCTCTTTCGGTTTCATAGTGAGTCAATATCTGTATGTCAGTAGCCGTAACAATCGGTTTCTTTCGTGCTCACTTCTAAGGGCCCAAAGATCCCTTGATTCTGCGTTGTACTGTTGCCAGGTCGATATTTTTCACTCCTTGTGTAAGCAAAAACAAAGTACTTAGAACCTGTTATGTACGAATCAATTTTATTTTAAATTTATAATGCAATTGGGAGCCAAACTGTGTATTTTTCACAAAATAAAAGAGCGCTCTATGAACAATATTACTTTAGAAAATGAAAAAAGGAGTGAAGAAAGACGAAAAAAGAAGGCAAATCGCCAAACGCATTCCAGTTCGTTGAAATGCTGTCAAAAGAGCGTTTTGGAAGAGTGTTTCCTCTTCTCAATTTCGTTTCGGTCAAACCACTATCTATTCACTTAGAAATTGTTATCTACGTACTTCAATTATATCAAATCCTTTTGTACTTTGTTTTAGACTCATCGGATGGGGTCAGATTAGAGGAGGAGAAACGATCGAGCCTACAAATTAGAAGCTCCGACGGAAATTTAAAATTTACGTAATCTGGTTTTTATGTCTGTAATCCGAACTATTAAAATATATTCAATCGTACCCAGATTTTGTCTCCAATTTCGTAGTTTCTTGGTTTCATCGAGTTCAAATTCCTTTCCAGCGAATTGGAATATTTAACAAAACCCTGGCCCTTAACGGCAACGTCATTGTTTCCCCAAAGACTACGCAGTTATGTACTGACTGACTCCTATTAAAGGCACCGGGCGATCGTGGTCTAGTGGTTCATAATTCTCGACGAAGTCGAGATTTGTGGATCGGAGCTCCGGCTCGATTGCCGTAATTTTTGCCTGAGTCAGCGGAAACCCAAACGTCTCCAAACCTCCCTCGTAACAATTGGTACCCAACTAGTGGTCGACCTTCTTCATTCTAAGAAAACGAAGAGGCCCAGAGAGAAAAAATTAAAAAATTTAGAGAGAACATGCTTTCATATAACACTTATTCAAAAATTATAATATAATATATTGGTAAACTTTTGGGAGGGAGCAGTCGAGGAACTTGTGGAGGGTTGCGGCTCTTCATCCTAATTACGGGGTCTTTTGAGACCCCCTCGAGTTTTAACCATGTTTATTCTGGAAAACATCATAGATAAATAGCATAATGGGCGAAGAATTGAAACATACATACGTATATAACATCTAAGGGGAAAGCACAAAAAGTAGGCCAGTAGACAAGTGAGATGGGTTTAGACATCCACATACTTGTTTTCAATCCTCCTCTCAATAAATTCCATAAATATATGCTCATTAGTAACAGTAAAAAAGAATGGTAAAGTAAAATGTATAACTTACCACAAAAAAATTGCTGAAAACGCAGGAGAAACGCGCTCTGTTGAGGCTTTCGTCAGACTGAAAACAGAAAACCGTCTCTACCTGAACTCCTCGGCAGGTACTCCCCGTCATTCCCACTACTACCTGTATTGAAAAGGGCTTATGGAACTACTACCGTCTCAATACGGGCTTGGATTGTACGGGGTTTTCGCGAGGTTCGAGAGCGGTTTTACCGCTGTAGTCATTGGGAAGAACACGAAAGCGCGGTAATACCGTGCGTAGCAGGGAAGGTGCTAAAGGCACCGGGCGATTGTGGTCTAGTAGTTAAGACAATGGTTCATAATTCTCGACGAAGTCGGGATTTGTGGATTGGAGCCCCATGTGATTGCTGTTAATTTTTGCCTGAGTCAGCAGCTCATCAAGAAACATCTTCAAACTACCTCAGTGCAGTTATTTCCAATGGCAACAGATTTCCCTGATGTGGTTTTCCCATCTTTTCCCACTCCTTTTTCAAATTCCTCTCCACACAGATATCTCCTCCTTACACTCATACATCTGTGAACTCTCACGAAAGGCTCGTCACCCTGTGCTCACTCAGACACATTTCCTCCATCTATTCTCCATACAGTTCGCTATCTCCCTCCGATACAGTTTCCTGCACCAGTTCACGCATATGTCGAGTCGTCCTCTTGTATCGCCCTTTTGTACACAAACTACTCACTTCATTGCACATAACACAGTCCTCCTCACGCTCGCCGAGTTTCTTTTATTTCGATTTTCAACTCTCAAAAATTGTAAAGCTAACGTGCCTGTTTGGTGAATCCATCTTCTCTGGCTATTGGAATACTGTGGGCGAGCGCTTTCGATGTAAATACACCGACCAAGCAGGAACGTTAGCTTTAATAATTTACTTACTGGCGGAACTAACCCAATCACTTTAATCAAAATCATTAGAGACGTTTTCGACAAAAAACGCGAAAAACCCTAGTTTTTGGTACATTTTGACCTTTCTCCCCTTTCACTTCGATGGATCGTTCCATAACCTTAAAAAACACGAACAAAACAAGAACTGAAAGAACCAGCTCAATAGGTTCAGCCGTTGTCCCACAAATTGACCTACAGACGCGCATACACGCTCGAAAATGAGGTTCTTCGGATTCAGTAAGCCTCAAAACGTTTAGATCTGAAGGAAACAACTTTGTTCTACACGATTACAGTACTTTGCTTGTCTTTGGGGTAGTGAAAAGTAAAAATCGAAAACCCAGGGTGATCAGGCTACTTATCTTAATTCGTAGGGCTAAGGGAAGTGGGGCTAAAAAAACAATGAAGTTACCTACCTGTTTCGCCATCTATTCGTTCGGTCTTGGAAAAAACGGTAAAGTTTTGAATTGTGTTAGTAATAAATTGATAGTACAACAAAACGAGCGGTGCGTAGCAACACACAACTTTCCGCCACCCCCGTAATTTTGAACACTACCTACATAGGCGGGCGCTATATCTTCGTTTAACGCATTTTTACAGGAACATTTACGGAGAACAAAGTGTAGGGACTAGTTAGCTGAGAGTACTCCGCAAGTTTGATCAAAATCGTTAGAGCCGTTTTTGAGAAAATTGGAATACCGATAAATTAATATTCGACAAATCTCCTTTTCTGAGTTAACTTGGCTTATATCTCCGTTCAACATATATATACAGAAATAATTATAGAGAACGAAATGTGGCTATGGGTGACTTAAAGACACTCCATTAGGATTTATCACATCTGGTGAAAAAGTTGCCCTGGAATTTACGGAAATGTTCGAAAAAACGTTATTTTCGACACATTTTGATTTTTATCTCTGTTCAATGGACCGTCACAGGAGCATTTATTGAGAACAATATGTAGGTATTAACTATTTGAAAACATCCTGTGAGTTTGGTGAAAATCGCTGGAGCCGTTTTGCCAAAAAGCGTAAAAAACCTATTTTTGCTTCATGGGCTTATATCTCCGTTCACCGTATTTTCATGGAGATATGTATGGAGAAGAAAAGTTAGGTATTGATTAGGACAAGATAATTTGAAAGTTTAATCAAAATCGTTAGAGCCGTTTTCGAGAAAAATGCGAAAAACCCTAGTTTTTGGTACATTTTCGTCCCCCACCCCCCTTCCCATCTGCCGAAATTGCCCATAACCTTATTCTGGTGTCTACAAAAAATAACGAACAAAACAAAAAAAGAACCAGCTCAATCGGTTCATCCGTTCTCCCGCAAATCGAACTACGGACCACGCGCCGAAATTAGTTTTTTTACTCAGTAGGCCTCAAAACGTAAAGATCTGAAGAAAACCCAATTTTTTTTTTTACACGATTACTATACTTTCCTTCCCTTCGGGTAGCGGAAAGTAAAATAGCGATATGAAACAGGTAGGCAGAAAGCGACAATTCAAACATTACGTGACAAGGATTTCTGATGCTATTAACGAATGAAGGTGTGATTGTCCATATGCGTTGGCTATAAGCAGGCTTGATCAAATGTTCATACCTCAACAGCAGCCCTCGCCTATTTTTCTAGCGGCGAGTTTCTGACGACTCTAAGAAACCCTCGGTAATTTGGAGTTTATCTATTGATCGATCAGCAGATTTAAAAACTAACCGACGATTGTTAGACAATCATCTTCATTTCTGACGTTCAAGTGAGCGGTTTTCAACTCGGAGCGACGTTATCAACGAGGAAACTACTAGGTTCATTCCAGCTGTTGAAATAAAGCTGACGAAGGGGCACAAAAATAGATAAAAACGTTATTACTTCACGTCGATTGGCGAGCAAATACGTGGGATCTACGCGACAAAATATCAGCGGAGTTTCGTGAGCTCTGGACAAATCTCGTCGGCCTCTCAGGCCAGCAATGTATTTAAGAATGACGACTCGGAAATAAATTGCCGTTTGGAATGTTAATTCGAAACGGTCGGAGTTGTCAGACATCAACTGCGACCAGATGTTACGGAAAGAACGATTTGTAAATTATTTTCACGATGAAATTGCGGGGGTTGACATTTTTTAGGCAATTTTGTGTTTAGAGTGTGAAAGAAGGCTGTGTTGTCCCCAGAGTTCCTTTAAAAAGTAGAATTTGCCTCAGTATATTTCACTGCTTTCCATCTAGAACAGAGTTCCCCAAACATTTTTGTGTCGTAGACCCCTTGCCATGTTTTTTCGTGTTGGGTAGACCCCCTACTTACCTGATATTGATTTCCAGTAAATTTCTAATTGTAGTGAAGTTCACTGTTAAAAACATAAAGTAAAAACACATGTTAATTTATACGTTTATTAATTGAATTTAAATTAAAACTACTCAAAATAAAATTTTGTATGTCATGTAAAATATACGTAACATAAAATAAACTATAAATAAAATAACAAGCAGTAAGTCAATATTTTTAGTGAGAAGGATGAACCTGATGCTTTAATAATAAATTATCAACATTTGGCGTCAATTTTATAAGGGTTAATCTTAAATCTCCTCGGCTAATGTTGTCCAGTTTGTTACTTTTTTCGTTAGGAGATTGGTAACAGCGCTGAACCCCCTTTCCACAAGGTATGACGATGGAAAGGAAATTAAAAATTTCCTCGCTATATTCCATAATACGGGATAAGTAACGGGTATGTTGTTGTGCAGCCAGAATTGTCCCGCATTGGTATTTATAGAGTGACGAATTGAACAAGTCAGTGCAAGGGAGCGAAGCTCTGACACTGCAAGTACGACTCTCAGATTTTTACAAGTTGAAAATGTATTGCGACCACAAAGCGAATACCAACATCCTACAACTTACACAATTTTATAAACATATATACTAACATCAGTGTATTGTGTTGAGATCCACTATCGTGAACCCCAATTTTCATTTCATGGACCCCCAAATGTTTTGTCGCTGACGTCGATTGTCATGGACCCCTAGGGGTCGATATAGACAACTTTGGGAATCACTGATCTAGAACAACGCGATTGCGATAAAATCGCCAAACCACTTTTAACCCCTTAACAACCGTAGGTTTCCGAGTAATCGAGATCCCAAATGGAATTTTGTGCAACATTTGGAATTCTTATGCATTGAAACGTGACGTGTGAAATTTTGATGGAAGGGGGGGGGGACTATTCAGATAAAACCAAATTTCCAAGAATCTTTGGCGATTACAGTGAAACATCTTCGAAACTAGTTGGAAAATTAACGATTAAATACCTGGTGGGTGGGAAGCATCACAAAACTTTCTTCAGCCCCGCATTTAGCGATTTATATCGTTTTAGGAACTAACTCAACCTCCGTTTATATTAACTTCGTAAAAACTGGTAGAGCTCGAAGATCGATAATTTATTGTGTTGCTCCTACTTACGTCGTGACTTTTATTGCGTAATCAATACATCGGTAATTGGACTATCAACACGCTAACGCATCAATAAAACGATTATGGTGATCGCTCTTGATTATTATACGACCATTGTAGTACTTCATCCGTATAGGCACCTTATTGTACGATTTAGCGTCAATCTGGTGCAATTATTTGAGAAAAATATCTGGTGCGACGCATCGCACAACTTTCTTTGACCTCGCGTACATTCAGCAGTTCTCTCGAATTTAGAACCTAATTGAATACGTTTTATCATTCGGCTTATAACGACGTTCTACGTACCAGCGGGAAGAGCGTATGGTTCTGGAATTTATTGTGCTGCACCAGCCCGACGCTAAGGCTGTTATTGAGCAATCAGTTCGCAGGTCATTTAAGAGTCCGTTTGCGCGTTTTTTCCGTTCATCGTTTTGAAATAATCGGGTAAAAACTGTGAGCAATGGAAGTAGGTGAAAGGGTGTGGGTCGAATTTCTGGAATAGCTCCTATATATCTTTCGAGCTATTTGAAGACGCCCATCGTGTGTACTTGATTGGACTACCGCGCCAATTTTCGTGAAGATTCCAGTAACATTAAATCACAAGCAAAAAACTGCGCTAAAATAGATTTTCAATGAAATTATTGCGCTACCGTCGTCATTTTTCCATAGAGGAGAATTTTATGGTATTATTGTATAATTTAGAGCTCTCTATATTGAAAGTGTAATCAAAATCGTAATACCTGTTTTTGGGACAAACAAATTTATTTTTTGATCACTAGTAACTATAGTTAGTTTTGAGCAGATTTAGCTCATGCCCTCATTTTGGCGTCCCTGCGGTGTCTTCCGGGCTGGATATCAAGTTTGAGCGTTTTTCGAACTCAGTAGAAACGTAAAGATCTGAAGAGAACTTTTTTTAATACTTCGTACAGTCAAGGAAAGTGAAAATTGCACTAAAACAATTTTTCGTCGTTTTCCCACCTAAATGTCATTTGGATCTCCACTTTTGTTCTGACTGACGCCAAGTGCGCCATTAACTCCCTCACAGAATAACATCCTTCCATCTCTCCCGTGCTCCTGTGTTCCACACCTTATCCACAACTCATCAATCACCCGTTTCTCTACAGTAAAGAACCTTGGAATATTTATGAACACCCAGCTAACCTTCACCGACCATATTGCGCATATTTCCCCTCATACAATGCGTTCTCTTGGCCTTCTCAAACGAAATGCCAGGGAGTTCTCCTATCTTCCTGCCCTGACTGCTATTCAACAAGCACTCGTTCTTTCTGTCGATCATCTAGAGATCAATTTATGGTTATCACATTCAGGCATGGCGTTCAAGATGGGAATCGCTCGTTCCGATATTGAATAACGGTCGCTTCTCAGCACACTAAGTTGTAACGGAACGAACCAAACCCTTCAATTCAGCGGAGGCTCGTCCGGGGCATTTATGCTAACTGGGCACCTCAAATGCCCCGATTCGCTCGAGACTTCGCTGCCGTCAGTTGTAACCAAGCAGGTTTCATCGTCGCCGTGTCATCCATGCTTGCGTTCGCTCCCACTCAGTTCCCTGTCTGTGGTGGTAAAGCATGTCCAAAAGTAATTCACGAATAAAACTCCTCGTTCGAATAGCATTCGGCTTCTATCGTACTACTTGCCGACTCACCTAGTGCGATACCGCGTAACAATGTATTGGAGGACTGCTGAATGCCGTATCGTAATTGACATGGCCGTCCTCCATACTCTCCTCGATGCTCTCTGTCTTTTTGCTCAGGTTGGGATGCACATCTCCCGCCATATTGCCCTTTTTACTTTCCTTGTCTCTACAAAGTAGAAAGTTATGTAATTGGCTAAAAAAAAAAGTTTTGAGTTCCCTTCAGATCTTTACGTTTCAGACCCCCCTGAGTCCGAAAAACACTATTTGGGAAAATGGTCTGTGAGTCTGTGTGTGTGTATGTGTGTCTGTGAACGATTTTTAGAGAGAACCACCGTACCAAATCCTTTCAAACTTGATATCTCGCCCGCAGTTTACTATGGGACGCCAAAATAAGGGTTAGAACAAAATCCACCGAAAGTTAACTATAGTTATCATAGTAATCAAAACACCAAATTTTTTTTCTCAAAAATGGCTCTAACGATTTTGATTACATTTTTTATATTGATAGCAACTATACCATAAAATTCTCAATTGTGGAAAAATTACGCGAGCAGCACAATAAATTACCAAAACGTTTGACGAAATCGATTTTAGCGCGGTTTTTAGAGAAAACAACCGTACCAAATCAGCTGAAACTTGATGTTCTAGCCTACAGGTTACCATGGGACGCAAAAATAAGGGTATGGGCAAAATCCACCGCAAGTTAACTATAGTTATCATAGTGATCAAAACACCAAATTTTGTTTCTCAAAAATGGCTCTAACGATTTTGATTAAATTTTTTATATAGATAGCTCTTAATAAGATAATTATACCATAAAATTCCCATTTGTGGGAAGATGACGAGAGCAGCACAATAAATTATCAAAGTTTTCGACTAAAAGCGTCGAAACGAGAGCAGCACGATAAATTACCAAAACTTTCGACGAAATCGATTTTGCCGCGGTTTTTTCCTTTTAAACCCCGCTGGAATGTTACTAGAATGTTTAAAAAAAAGTCGTGTTGTAGTCCAATCCAATATTTATAGGGTGAGTGTTTAAAACCGCTCATGAGATACATGGGGCTCAAACCAGAAATTCCTGAGTTTAAACTACCGCCGTTTCGCTTACTACCAGTTCTAAACGTTTTTATCCAATAACTTTGCAAAAGTAATAACTATCCTTCTACACATTTGATTGTACATTTGATTGTACAGCGTCATTAATTTTCTGGGTACCAATTACTCAATAATGGTCCTGGAATGAGTACGAGCAGCACAATAAATTCTGGAACTGTAAGCACTACCTCTTCCTGCAGCCGTAAAGTGTTGTTTGACCAAGTTCAATTGAACTGAGTGGTAAATGCATTGAGTAAGCAGAAATAGCCATGTACAAAGTGAATTGACGTAGAGATAAGGAAAGTTGTGTGTTGCAACGCACCATATATTTCCGTAGGCTGCACAGCTAACTTGCTGCTTCTGCCCACTCCTCATCTTCACCTGGTGACCTCGTCCCCGCCTTCTCCACGATTTCAACTAGCCCTTCCATCTACACTGCCCTCAGTGACTCCCCTGAACTCTGCTGGTTTCTGTACTCCCCTCGACATTGACACTCTGTGCCCTTTCAGTGGAGCGTCTAGTATATTATCCCGAGCGTGTCTTGGCGACTACTTTTATGATGTATTATTACTTGCTCCCGTTCATTATAAATAAATAAAACCCCTTAGTGAGCCTGTAATGAATACGCAAAAATGAATAAATATAAATTGCGAGTGATTGGGGAGTGCGCTGTAGTCAAATTTATATATTACTTATTTTGACTCGTGAGAAGAGGTACATTTGCACATCAACTAGTAACTACCTCTTACTCATCAATGTTTTATTACATTTTCCAACAGTCAATCGCCCAGTTCCTAACTTTGGAGGAACTGAAATGAGTGGTGCAAACGGAGTTTTGAGTCATTTTATTTTGGGAGGTTTTGATGTTATTCAGGAAACAGGGGGTGCCCCGGGGGGCAACATTTATACCGATCTGCAATTTCATCGAAGGAGGACAAGACGACGACTTTGCGTCCTTGGACCGTCGACGAGGTAGGACTAAATGGCGTTGTCTGCTGGCTAAGCCCGAACAGGAATTTCCTGGTCAATTAATACAATATGTAGAGGGGAAGTGGGGGGGGGGAGAGAAAAAAGTGCAATACTTCGCCCAGGGGGATAAAGAAATAAAAGCGTCGAAGGCCGAAGAGAGCGAGCGGGCGTCCTTCTTACCGTCGAACGGGTAGCGGATTTCATAACCGACCGTTGCCTTTGTGAGGGCGATCGAGTAACGGGCTCTGCTCCTCCTGAAAACCTTTGCAAATTCATTATTTTCGCTGCGGTGTGGCAACTAGTTACTGTGGGGCTGCGAGGGAGTTTGAACGGTGCTTTGCAATGTTCACGATGTGTACATATAGCGAGAAGTTTGAGTAGCCGCAGAATGAAAACGCTGCGAATTATCGCACAACGGTTTATTATTCTCTTTCGCGGCATGATTGCGCAGCTAAACGCTGTCTCGCACACTCGAGATCCATCCCATTCGATTCAGCATCGAAAAACATCGGTTTTATCAGCACAAAATATAATTAAACAAACAAGTGAAAGTCCACTCGTGCCCATAGAGGACTAAGTTCCAGAAACTTGTATCCCACTGTGGAGCACTCCACAAGTTACTAACAATTTATAGACTAAGATGTAAACAATGTTCACATAGAATTAACCCTAGAATGACATCAGGGGTCCTTTGGACTCCAACGTCAAACTTCTTTTCGCCATGCCACTTACCTCTAACCCTCTCCTTCATGATTCCACTATCAGATAATCCAGTTGCCATCTAGAAATCGAACAGTGTGCGTATAAAGTGGCTCTGGGGTCCAAAGGACCCCGTGTTGGACGTGTGATCTTTTGTGCTTTCGTCGGGAGTCAGAGTCGTGTTTCTCGCCCATTTTTTGTAGTTTTGTTTTTATTTTTTGTGAATAGCATGACGCCAAAACCTTTGTTTACTAACCCCGAAGACATCCATCGTGTGGTCAAGGGAATCCCAGTAGGTTCCTCCAGATTCGGATTTGATAATAAAAAATTCTCGTTTCCTACACACCTAAGAAAAACAAATTCGTTCTTCTTCTGTCTTCCCTACACCACGATGGTGCCATAAATCGTGATACTGGCAAACCTGAGATAATTATGACATACAATAAAACCAAGGGTGGGACTGATTCATTTGATCAGTTGTGCCACACATACACCACAGCTAGGAAGACTCGGCGATGGCACATGCGTTTTTTCTTTGGAATGCTTGATCAGGCAGGAGTCAATGCCGCAGTTCTTCATGGAATGACCAACTGGGACTACAAGATTCCTCGAAAAAAATTTCTATACGAACTGGGCTTTACATTGATCAAACCATGGTTGGAAAAAAGTTATAAATCAACCGTACCAACGTCTCTCAAACTTACGATTCGGCAGATTTTGGGAGGAACCCCTGACATTGCTTCAATTTCTAATGAAAATATCTGGTGCGTTGCAACACACAACTTTCCTTAGCTCTACGTCAATTCACTTTGTACATGGCTAACTCTATTTAATCAATTCATTTACCACTCAGTTAATTTGAACTTGGTCAAACAACGCTTAACGACAGCAGGAAGCGGTAGCGCGTACAGTTCCGGAATTTATTGTGCTGCTCGTACTCATTGCAGGACCATTGTTGAACAATTGGTACATAGATAATTAATGAGGCTGTAAACACGATTTAAAAAACAAAAGGATAGTAATCACTTTTGCAGAGTTATTGGAAAATAACTGTTGGAACTGGTAGTAACCGAAACGGCAGTAGTTGAAATTCAGGAATTTCTGGAGTGAGCCCCATGTATCTCATGAGCATTTTTAAACACTCACCCTTTAGGTATTGGATTGGAATACAATACCAATTTTTTTAACATTCTACAAGAATTCCAGCGGAGTTTATAAGGAAATAAAATCGAACACCACCTTCACATGCGGGCGCTATATCTTCGTTCAACGCATTTTTACAGGAACATTTATGTAGAACAAAATGTAGGGACTAGTTAGCTGAAAGTACTCCGAAAGTTTGATCGAAATCGTTAGAGCCGTTTTTGAGAAAATTGGAATACCGATAAATTGATATTCGACAAATCTCCTTTTCTGAGTTAACTTGGCTTATATCTCCGTTCAACATATATATACAGAAATAATTATGGAGAACGAAATGTTGGTATGGGTGACTAGAAGACACTCCATTAGGATTTATCACACCTGGTAAAGAAGTTACCCTGGAATTTACGGAAATGTTAGAAAAAACGTTATTTTCGACACATTTTGATTTTTATCTCTGTTCAATGGACCGTCACAGGAACATTTATTGAGAACAATATGTAGGTATTAACTATTTGAAAACATCCTGTGAGTTTGGTGAAAATCGCTGGAGCCGTTTTGCCAAAAAGCGTAAAAAACCTATTTTTGCTTCATGGGCTTATATCTCCGTTCACCGTATTTTCATGGAGATATGTATGCAGAAGAAAAGTTAGGTATTGATTAGGACAAGATAATTTGAAAGTTTAATCAAAATCGTTAGAGCCGTTTTCGAGAAAAATGCGAAAAACCCTAGTTTTTGGTACATTTTCGTCCCCCACCCCCCTTCCCATCTGCCGAAATTGCCCATAACCTTATTTTGGTGTCTACAAAAAATAAGAAACAAAACAAAAAACTGCGCGAAAAACGCTTTTGGTCGAAAATTTTGATAATTTATTGTGCTGCTCTCGTCATTTCCCCACGAATGAGAATTTTATAGTATCATTGCCTTATTGAGAGCTATCTATGTAAAAAATTTAATCAAAATCGTTAGAGCCGTTTTTGAGAAAAAAAATTTGGTGTTTTGATCACTATGATGACTATAGTCAACTTTCGGTGGATTTTGCCCATACTCTCATTATTGCGTCCCATGGTAACCAGTAGGCTAGACATCAAGTTTCAGCTGATTTGATACGGTGGTTTTCTCTAAAAACTGCGCTAAAATCGATTTCGTCGAAAATTTTGGTAATTTATTGTGCTGCTCTCGTCATTTTCCCACAAATGGGAATTTTATGGTATAATTGCCCTATTAAGAGCTATCAATATAAACAATTTAATCAAAATCGTTAGAGCCGTTTTTGAGAAAAAAAATATTTGGTGTTTTGATCACTATGATAACTATAGTTAACTTTCGGTGGATTTTGTTCAAACCCTTATTTTGGCGTCACATGGTGACCTGCGGGCGAGATATGAAGTTTGAGCTGATTTGGTACGGTGGTTTTCTCTAAAAATCGTTCACAGACACACATACACACACACAGACACACAGACCATTTTCCCAAATAGCGTTTTTCGGACTCGGGTCTGAAACGTAAAGATCTGAAGAGAACTCAAAATTTTTTTTTCAGCCGATTACATAACTTTCCTTTCTACTTCGTAGAGCAAGGAAAGTAAAAAACGATGCTTGATAAGAAACAGCGATGTGCTTTCTGTAAGAGTGAAGAAGACAAAAAAACCAAAAGATTGTGTCAAGGATGTAAAAGACCAATGTGCGACGAACATCGTTCAGCGAAATGCTATGAATGTAGCGAACAGTAAAAATTCTCGTGCTCGGACATTTTTCACGATTTTGACGATCCGTTTTTACTTTCCTTGGCTCTACAAAGTAGAAAGGAAAGTTATGTAATCGGCTGAAAAAAAAAATTGAGTTTTTTCAAATCTTTACGTTTCAGACCCTCCTGAGTCCGAAAAACACTATTTGGGAAACTGCGTGTATGTGTGTCTGTGTGTCATTGAACGATTTTTAGAGAAAACCACCGTACCAAATCAGCTCAAACTTGATATCTAGCCTGCAGGTTACCATGGGACGCCAAAATAAGGGTATGAACAAAATCCACCGAAAGTTAACTATAGTTATCATAGTGATCAAAACACCAAATATTTTTTTCTCAAAAACGGCTCTAAAGATTTTGATTAAATTATTTATATTGATAGCTCTTAGCACGATAATTATACCATAAAATTCCCATCAGTGGGAAAATAACGAGAGCAGCACAATAAATTATCAAAATTTTCGACGAAATTGATTTTAGCGCGGTTTCTAGAGAAAACCAACAACCGTACCAAATCAGTTGAAACTTGATGTCTAGCCTACAGGTTGCCATGGGACGCCAAAATAAGGGTATGGTCAAAATCCACCGAAAGTTAACTATAGTTATCATAGTGATCAAAACACCAAATTTTTTTTCACAAAAACCGCTCTAACGATTTTGATTACATTTTTTATATAGATAGCTCTTAATAAGATAATTATACCATAAAATTCCCATTCGTGGGAAAATGACGAGAGCAGCACAATAAATGATCAAAATTTTGGATGAAAAGCGTTTTTGCCGTGGTTTTTTCCTTTTAAACGACGCTGGAATGTTAGTAGAATGTTAAAGAAAATTGGTACTGTAGTCCAATCCAATACCTATAGGGTGAGTATTTAAAAACGCTCATGAGATACATAGGGCTCACTCCAGAAATTCCTGAATTTCAACTACCGCCGTTTCGCTTAATACCAGTTCTAACAGTTATTACCCAATAACTCTGCAAAAGTGATTACTATCCTCCTTAAAAAAATCCGTGTTTACAGCCTCATTAATTTTCTGGGTACCGATTGCTCAATAATGGTCCTGGAATGAGTACGAGCAGCACAATAAATTCTTTAACTGTAATCGCTGCCGCTTCATGCTGCCGCTTCATGCTGCCGTAAAGCGTTGTTTGACCAAGTTCAAATTAACTGAGTGATAAATGAATTGATTAAATAGAATTAGCCATGTACAAAGTGAATTGACGTAGAGCTAAGGAAAGTTGTGTGTTGCAACGCACCAGATATTATGATTTTGATTCAGAAAGTATTTGACTTTTGAAATATTATTGTCTTGGTTCTTTGAGAAGCATATAGAATTTATCTTTTTTCAAATAACGTAAGGAAATAAAAAAGTTTTGAACGTATTCAAAGTTTCCATGTGTTTACTGTTAATAAAAAAATAAAACATTTCACCAATTTTTGTTTTGTTTTGTTTGCTGTTCTTTAATCCCATAGAGTGGAAAAGCAAACTGAATAAGGTTGTCATTATAGGGTTAAGCTCTATATCAGATTCAGGAAATTAGGGCCATAGAGACCTCTCTACCATTTCCCCTGAAACTTAAACACAACAATCCCTCGTAGTGTTAACATACCAACAATGTATAAAGGCTAGAGAGAAAGAGAGATAGCGGAAAACCGGTCAATTAATATTCGACAAATCTCGTTTTCCGAGCTATCATGACTTATATCTTCGTTCAACAGATAGATACGGAATTAGTTGCGAAGAAAATAATGTGGGTACACATTGCTAGAAGACACTCCATAAAATTGATCAAATGCTGAGACGCAGTTATCCTGAAATTTACAAAAATGTTCGAAAAATCATTATTTTCGACTCATTTTCATTTTTATCTCGGTTCACTGGACTGTCAGAGGAACATTTATTTAGATCAACATATAGGTATTTACTATTCGAAAACATCCTGTGAGTTTGATGATAATTGGTATAGCCGTTTTTCCAAAAAGCGTTAAAAACTTGTTTATGATTTTAGGCCTATTCTCCGACATGTATTTATGGAGAAGAAGTTTTGTGCTGACTAATAGAAGATAACTTGAAAGTTTAATCAAAACCATTGGAGTGATACTTGGTTTTGTACATGGAAACGGCAAGACAGTCATAAAAGACGGTTCAAATATAAAATTATCCTGTTTTGGCGATGTTAATGACACGTTTGTAGGGATACGTTAGGCCAAAAACAGGTGCTCAGATCATAACACTCTAGTATTGGAGTTTTTCAAACGAAGTCAGCCAATTTGCTTCTAAATATTCCATTCCCTTCTATTCGCATTCAATATTATATTATTCTAAACGAACGAAAAGTTGTGCAGCGGACACGACCTTCGAATTAAAGCCGTCGCCGTCAGAACAATTACACGTTAATGTAAGTACAGGAAACTGACGGGTTTTCCTCCTTCGCTCTAATAATCGAAGAATTGACAAACTTCTTGTGTCGTTTTTAACGAGTAAACAACGAGGAATCGAGAACGGAAAAATATCAATGTTCCAGAAACTAGCGGCGAGAGGGGAACTCGCAGGAATGTCGTCCTTGACTTGTTCCTTTCACTCGGTCCCGTGATAACGGCGCCACGCTTTAAAGAAACATAAGTCAGAAAATAAGTCTTCTTTTTGTAAACATTTCGTTAGGCTGAGATTCGGGCAAAAGAAAAACTTTTGTACTTCAAGCCACCATTTGTTGGTATATTCAATTTTTGTGTTTCGCGCAGCATTTCTCACAAAATGGTATCGAATATAGGATTGGACGCTAATTTCAGCGCTCCTTGGTTGTCAATTGGAAGTAACACGGGTTGTCTAGTTCTTTCAGCTTTTTTAAATGGATTGCTTCCTTCGAGGCTTCGCTGAGTGATTCAGCTTCTGTGCTGGAAATTGCTATCGTTGTGTCCGTGCCTCCCAAGACGTTGCTGTACCACATATGGTGAAAACGGAGCCCGTGTATGATCTTTATCAACCCTTGAAGTCAAGAACGTCTTTCTCATTATTCTTGAAAAACATCTGGCGCGAAACAATACTTACGCTCCAAAATACTGCCAAGGTTTCATCAAATCGCATTTCCATTACGTAATTACACAATATCCAGAAACAAGCGAGATGACAGCCTATTGAATAGATGAAAATGAGAAATTGGTTTCATCGCAAAGTTGACCGAACACAACCTGAGCCATGGCGTCGGTATTGAGGGTCCCAGGAGGCGTTAACACGTCAAAACATTTCAGCGCACTGTGCAACCACACCAGCACACCCGATACTCCCGATTTTGAGAAGTTTCTCGACCAAGGTGGTCAGAGGAGTGAGTGGAAATTCCTTCAAGAGAGAGGAATATAGGACTAGCATTTGACCTGTCAGCCCTCCAAAAGTTCAGGGGTCTTGACGAAAATTGCCGTTCATTCATTTAAACCGGACGTCTAGAAATGCGAACAGACAGGCGAATTACTGCGTCTAGACAGGCGAATTACTGCGTCTAGACAGGCGAATTACTTGCAATTTCAAATGGTGCCAAGATCATTTTTACTTTCCTTGCTCTACGAAGTAGAAAGGAAAGTTATGTAATCGGCTGAAAAAAAAAATTTTGAGTTTTCTTCAGATCTTTACGTTTCAGACCCCCCTGAGTCCCAAAAACACTATTTGGGAAAATGGTCTGTGTGTGTGTGTATGTGAACGATTTTTAGAGAGAACCACCGTACCAAATCAGCTCAAACTTGATATCTCGCCCGCAGGTCACCATGGAACGCCAAAATAAAGGTTTGAACGAAATCCACCGAAATTGAACTATAGTTATCATAGTGATCAAAACACCAAATATTTCTTTTCTCAAAAACGGCTCTAACGATTTTGATTAAATTATTTATATTGATAGATCTCAATAAGGCAACTATACCATAAAATTCCCATTTGTGGGAAAATGACGAGAGCAGCACAATAAATTACCAAAACTTTCGACGAAATCGATTTTAGCGCGGTTTTTAGAGAAAACAACCGTACCAAATCAGCTGAAACTTGATGTCTAGACTACAGGTTACCATGGGACGCCAAAATAAGGGTATGAGCGAAATCCACCGAAAGTTAACTATAGTTATCATAGTGATCAAAACACCAAATATTTGTTTTCTCAAAAACAGCTCTAACGATTTTGATTACATTTTTTATATTGGTAGTTCTCAATATGGGAACTATACTATAAACTTCTCATTTGTGTGAAAATGACGAGAGCAGCACAATAAATTACCAAAACTTTCGACGAAATCGATTTTAGCGCGGTTTTTAGAGCAAACAACCGTACCAAATCAGCTGAAACTTGATGTCTAGACTACAGGTTACCATGGGACGCCAAAATAAGGGTATGAGCGAAATCCACCGAAAGTTAACTATAGTTATCATAGTGATCAAAATACCAAAATTTTTTCTCAAAAATGGCTCAAACGATTATGATTAAATTTTTTATATTGAAAGCTCTCAATACGGCAATTATACCATAAAATTCCCATTCGTGGGAAAATGACGAGAGCAGTACAATAAATCATCAAAATTTTCGACGAATAGCGTTTTTAGCGCAGTTTTTTCCGTATAAACTCCGCTGGAATTTTTGTAGAATGTTAAAAAAATTGGTATTGTGGTCCAATTCAATACCTAAAGGGTGAGTGTTTGAAAACGCTCGTGAGATACATGGGGCTCACTCCAGAAATTCCTGAATTTCAACTACTGCCGTTTCGCTTACTACCAATTCTAAACTTTTTTACCCAATAACTCTGCAAAAGTAATTACTATCCTTCTTCAAAAAATTTTTGTTTACAGCCTTATTAATGATCTGTGTACCAATTGCTCAATAATGGTCCTGCAATGAGTACGAGCAGCACAATAAATTCCGGAACTGTAAGCGCTACCGCTTCCTGCTGCCGTAAAGCGTTGTTTGACGAAGTTTAAATTAACTGAGTGATAAATGAATTGATTAAATAGAATTAGCCATGTACAATGTGAATTGTTGTAGAGCTAAGGAAAGTTGTGTGCTGCAACGCACCAGACATTTTGGATTCAGTAGGCCTCAAAACGTAAAGATCTGATGAAAACCCAACTTTTTTTTTGACACGATCATTATACTTTCTTTGGATCGCGGAAAGTAAAAAGAGGCCTCCTTTAGTACTTTAGTACTCTTTCGGCAGACTCCCAATGAGTTTTTACAAATTTTGTTTTGATTTAACTCAGAGAATTCACGATATATGCTATGTCTGGCCTGGTGCATACAGCTAAGTACATCTAAGAGCCTATCAGCTTTTGAGAAGATATATTCTTTGCCTCTTCAATCAAATAAATTATGTTTAATTTCTAACGGAGTTAAAACTGTTTTACAATTTTCTAAATTGAATGTGTTCAACAACCTTCCCATGCAGTCTCTTAACCAGTTAGAATACCTCATGCTTAAGACAGTTCTTCGTACAATTTAAACCCTTCATGCACATTCATTACACTCTTTTTCAAAACATTCATTTTGTGTAAATTGTAGAACATTATTAAAAATATCTGGTGCGTTGCAACACACAACTTTCCTTAGCTCTACAACAATTCACTTTGTATATGGCTAATTCTATTCAATCAATTCATTTATCACTCAGTTAATTTGAACTTGGTCAAACAACGCTTTACGGCAGCAGGGAGCGGTAGCGCTTACAGTTCCAGATTTTATTGTGCTGCTCGTATTCATTGCAGGGCCATTATTGTGAAACTGGTACACAGATAATTAATGAGGCTGTACACGAATTTTTTGAGGAGGGATAATAATCACTTTTGCAGAGTTATTGGGTAAAAACTGGTATTAAGCGAAACGGCGGTAGTTGAAATTCCGAAATTTCTGGAGTGACCCCCACATATCTTATGAGCGTTTTTAAACGCTCACTCTATAACTATTTGATTGGACTACAATACTCATTTTTTTAACATTCTACTAAACTTCCAGCGGAGTTTATAAGGAAAAAACTGCGTCAAAAACGCTTTCCGTCGAAAGTTTTGATAGTTTATTGTGCTGCTCTCGTCATCTTCCCAAGAATGGGAATTTTATGGTATAATTGTCTTATCAAGAGCTATCAATATAAAAAATTTAATCAAAATCGTTAAAGCCGTTTTTGAGAAAAAAAAAATTGGTGTTTTGATCACTATGATAACTAGAGTTAACTTTCGGTGGATTTTGCCCATACCCTTATTTGTGCGTCTCATGGTAACCTGTAGGCTAGGCATCAAGTTTCAGCTGATTTGGTACGGTTGTTTTCTCCAAAAACCGCGCTAAACTCGATTTCATCGAAAGTTTTGTTAATTTATTGTGCTGCTCTCGTCATTTTCCCACTATTGAGAATTTTATGGTATAGTTGCCTTATTTTGAGCTACCAATATAAAAAATTTAATCAAAATCGTTAAAGCCGTTTTTGAGAAAAAAAATATTTAGTGTTTTGATCACTATGATAACTATAGTTAACTTTCGGTGGGTTTTGTTCAAACCCTTATTTTGGCGTCCCATGGTAACTTGCAGGCGAGATATGAAGTTTGAGTTGATTTGGTACGATGGTTTTCTCTAAAAACCGTTCACAGACACACATACACACACACACACACAGACCATTTTCCCAAATAGTTTTTTTCGGAATCAGGGGGGTCTGAAACGTAAAGATCTGAAGAAAACTCAAATTTTTTTTTTTCAGCCGATTACATAACTTTCCTTTCTACTTCGTAGAGCAAGGAAAGTAAAAATCATCAACGTTATGTAGTTATGTAGTAAACTCAGATTGTCTGAACGCAAATTTCATTAAAACTGTGTTAACCACCCTGTGTCCAAGCTGCAGATGCTTTTGTTTCAAACCACGTATGGCCTTATGCAACTTGCAAATCTGATTGTCTCTCCCTTTAACTACATAAATGTCAGGTTGTAACGATCTTGGATGATAATTCCCAACTTATTTGTTTTCAAAACTGCTTGAATGGTGCAGCACGGAAGAAAGTCGTGTGATGATTCACACCAGATGTCGTATTTACAAAAGATCGGCAACAACGCGCGAATGAGCTGTTTTAAATAAAAGTGGAAATGATGGGAATTTTTGTCTTTTATTGAATGCACCGAACTGCGGTTTGAGAGACATTTCGTTGCGCCTGAGTGACCGTTCGGTTTGAACCGTTCATTTATTCACAATGAAAAGGCGTAAGCAAGGTAATAATGGTTCGGAATAGTTGACGGGAATACCTTAAATAAGGCGAACCGTTGCTCAAATTAATATTACACAGATATTCGTCCTCCCTCTGGCGAACAACTGAATATAATTTTCGTACGATGTGGTAATTAATAGACCAATATTTTATAAACTGGAGGAGATAATAATACTTTCGGCAAAAGAAGGGGGGGGGGAGAGATTGATATATTGATTGAGGTATTATTTATCCACCCTAGGGGAGTTAGGAGCACGTGGCTTTCTCTTTCACAATTAAACAATCTATATTTTTATTATATCGATATTTTATTTAATTTTTCAATCAAACAGTAGATATTCTTCAATTCTACAATATAGTTCCACTGTTCAAAAATGTTTGTCTCGTAACTACGAGTATATACTCTTCAGACACACAAAAACAACGTTCATACCGTAACAAATTACTCTGGCGTGAATTCTTGAGAGCCAGTCAGGATGAATGAAAAAAACTTTCTCTAGGGCCATCTGGCCCTCTAGCGGTGCTTGGGTTGAGCTAGGACCAAATAGGTCTACTATAGTCCCAGCTATACACCACCCAAGGGTGTTTCAATGATAAGCTGCAGATATTCTGAAGACTATGTGCCCCTATGGCCTCCCGTTCGAAACAGCTAGCCATATCCTAAGGTAGTGCAGTCTTTATGAGGTGGAGAGAACGTTGCTGATGGTAGACCCCAATATGAGGGCCCAATATAGGTGACAGTGGAGCAAGGAGACATTCACTGAAAAGCAAGGCCCAGGCCGAGATGTGGGTGGTCGGTAGGGAAGTGGCGTAGGTTAGGTAATAGGATAGGCATTACTGTAATATAGGTTAGGAATGGTTGGAGGAGGAGAGGAATATGAAAGTACTCGCTCTCCCTCCATCGTTATGTAGTTAGTAAGTAGTGAACAAGGGGCAGAATATCCTAGAACTCCCCCTTTGGTGCGAACGTAATTTATAAGGCCCGAATGTAAGTCATTTGGAGGGATTGTACGTGTTAGTATCAGTTTCGTGTACCTGTGTGTCATCTTTTGTTAATTAGGTGTCAGTGTATACCCCTTACAGACCGCCAGGATGATGCAGTGATGGGAAAACCCCGAGATACATATGGGGGGGGGGGGGAGACAGACTGAGCGTCAATTTCTCCAACCCTGCCCTGAAAGAAACAAAAATAAAAACCCTGAAAATTATTACACAACGGTTTATTATTCTCATGAACAGCTTGACCAAGTATTACTGCTCCGAGACCCATTCCATTCGATTCAGCATCGAAAAATACTAGTAAACCATACGAAACATGACCCGACTACAACGGAACTACGGAAACTAAATATTCCCCCCGGCGCCAGGCGCCCCTAAACGTCTGTAGGCATTTATGATCCGATGTAGGGGTGTGCGGAGGAAGTGGCCCTAACCTTCCTCCGCCCCGTCGGGCAAAAAGAGTCGTGGATTTTGGTACGGGGACTTCCAGCGAACCCTCGGCAATTGACACGACGTTGCGAGGTGAGCGGGTGGGTGGTTTTGATGAGACGGGAGGGAGGGAGGGAGTACTAACGACGAAACGTTGACTTCCGCTGTAGTTCCTGCGAGTTCTTTCAATTAGTTGACTCTAATAATTACTGTAATTTCCCTATACGCAGTTGTACACGTCTGATACTCATTCCATACGACCCAGGATGTAAAAATACCTTGAAAACGATAGGAAACACGGCTTTTTTTTTTTTTAACCATTTTTTGTCCATAACAATCATGGGCTTCGTCCGGTCGGATTGGCGAGATGGCGGGCACAACTAGATACCAAATGGGATTTTTGTGCGAAAGAACGGATTTTTTAGACCACGCTAAAGGCACAAAACGGCCCGGACGGCGGACGGACATTGCAGATTTGAAATCCCCATGTCTTGAAACGTAAAGTATCAAATTTTGAGGGGGGGGTTGTTAAAAATTTTTTTTGACCGAAAATAAAAAGGTAGGAAGACTCTGTCTCAGCCAAACAAAAACCTGCCTGGACATGCCAAGAGGTGCGCCAGTGCTAAAGCTAAAGGTCCTTGCAGTCAAAGAGAAGAAGACCGTAAATTCTGTACGAGGAAAGGATGAGCAAACACAAGGGAGGCTGGTGCTGAAGGCGACGTCAACTGCAGGTCAACAGCTATACTACATTTTATTAGGAACACAATTCTAAGAAATATGACAAAGTATGCACTACTTATTGGAATATTAACCAACAACCGAACGCGATGATTTGAATGACACGAAATTCGTGGCGATCAAAAAATGTAATATGAGGCGAATGGCATGTATCGAGGGTTTGACGGGAAGGAGAACTAACCCAAAAGGAGCCACAACGTCACGACAGAAATGCAGTTCACTCGTGACACTTTGAGAACGAAAGTCCAATTATCTACTTCTTAAGTGTTCTGCCCTACATGAACCAGGACACTGTCACGAAGGCGTGACTCAGGCTCACTACCTCCGACTAATTTTAGCGCTTTTGAAGAACCGGATGATGTAACTCCAGTGAAACACGACGCCGCAGAACCTCAGGAGGAAAGCCGCGGTCCTCAACGGTATTAATTTTGTTGGCGGTTGCGTTACAAAAAAAAACCCTCGTAAAAACAGTCCTTTTAATTGGAGAAACGCGTTTTCTCATTAGAAGACGTCGTTCATCGCCCCTGAGGATTGAGAGGAGCTCGTCGCTTCAAATCCGCCGGGGAACGCGGAAAACGTAAAGGAGAATCGCTCTACATCGGCAGCCGCCTAATTTTAGATCGAATCGGACGAGAGGGAAAGTGCGAGGCAATCACTTTGTTTGCTCCTTCAACTACCGGAAGTAGTGGAGCCTGCGTTACGTCATCTCGGCCACAAATCTCCGTCTGCAACCATTAAAAGTAGATTACCAATTTCAAGTTGGAGTCCGAAGCTTCGTTTTCGCTTTCGGTAGGGAGACGCAAAATATTCTTTGAAGCGTCTATGCATGTATTCTCGACAGGGGCATAACACTTCACAGTGTACGTAGGGCCGACTGTCAGGATGGCCGATCGTATGTCCTGGTAGATAAATCAGGAGAATATTTGCAGACACCAGGGTACCTACCCGTGTGAAGTGCGACAACGCGGCATCTGAATTCGAGCAATTCTTGAAAAGGTGGACCGTCACTCCGTCACCATCCTCCACATTTCCCTCGAAACAAGCCATGGAGGAGCTGGAGTGTTGAAGGCTCTGCTAAATGGTCGTCTTGACGAAGAAGCTTGTGATATTACATAGTACCCTTACAGCTAGCGGATGGCCCTCGTATGGAAGACCCAAACGCTCGCTTGTACCAGCGCACCATAAATCGTTTGCCAAAGAATGGCCGAAGGCTGCTGACATTGTCGATCGTGAATCCACGCGCAAAAACGTTGTCAGAAAGCTAGCCACAGAATCCGGTCCCCATCAAACTAGGATTTTTTTTTAAGGTGGATGCTGGAGATACCATCACTGTAGCCACAAACTGGCTTATTGTAAGGGCCGTCCAAGATCCTCACTTAGTGCGGCCCTAGGCCTATTGGTCAAAGTGCAAAACCAGAACGTGAAGACATGAGATGTCTGTGGAGAAGTGGTTGCAGTTGGACAATACACGATAAGAGTCCCTAGTGGGAGGGCGTATGTGCGAAATATATGACACCTCAAGGGAAACCAGGAAGGGCCAGAAAGGGGAGATGCCAGTACTACAGTAGTTGCTATCGTATTTAGGAAACCCTATGTTTACTTCGTTTACCAAAGGAACATGTTTCGTATGATTACTACGTCAATAAATCATAACACAAAAGCTCCTATCAAAGTCAACACTTCTGTGCCTAAAACAGGGGTGTACTCACTGCCAGAGTTTTCGAAATGGGGAGTGCGCTCACAACTAGGGGTCTACCTAACTGACGGCGTTTCTGGTATAAAACTATACTGATTGTTCACAAGGAGGAGTATGCTTCTGGTGGCCCTGTGAATTGACTTCTGAGTGTTGAGGCACTTTGTTTAGCTCATTGTATCCGGTTGGCATTTTTTCTTTCGTGCCGTCCTCATCCACACCAGGCTCTAGAAGCGTACTGTCATTCCTACACATAATTCCACACTGTCCTGCAGTTTGGGAGGTTCAAGACCAGTCTTAACTCCTTGTCTTCGTTTTTCGTCTCTTCGGATCTCCCCAGATCGGCAGCACTCACCCATATTTGGATCCGTTATCTTCTGGCGCCTCCTCTTTTGGCTCTCTTCTCTACTGGCCCTATCTTCTTTAGGCTTAACCCCCTTCTGCCTATATCCTCTGGGCCAGTTCACTTCTGGGGTCATCCTCATTTGGCTCTGTTCTCTTTGAGCTCCATGCTTCTCTAGCTCCACACTCTCCCAGCTCCATCATCTTAGGCCTCACCCTCTTTTGGCTCTCTCTCCCTCTCTACCGGCCCTATCCTCTTTAGGCTTCACCCACTTCTGCCTCCATCCTCTTGGACCTGTCCCCTTCTGACTGCATCACCTTTTGACTCCATTCTCTTCTGGCGCCATCCTCTTGGACCTGTTCCCTTCTGATACCATCCTCAATTGGCTTCATGCTCCTCCAGCCCCATCCCCTTTAGGCTCCATCATCTTATGGCTCGCCCTCTTCTCGCTTCATCCGCATTTGGCTCTGTGCTCCTCTAGCTCCACCCTCTCCCAGCTCCGTCATCTTAGGCCTCACCCTCTTTTGGCTCTCTTTTCTACTGGCCGAATCCTCTTTAGGCTTCACCCACTTCTGCCTCCATCCTCTTGGACCTGTCCCCTTCTGACTGCATCACCTTTTGACTCCATTCTCTTCTGGCGCCATCCTCATTTGCCTCTGTTCTCTTCGAGCTCAACACTCCTCTGGCCCCATGGTCTTTCCGCTCCACCTCTTCAAGCTCCATCATCTTATGGCTCCATCCACATTTGGCCTGTGCCCTCTAGCTCCACCTCTCCCAGCTCCGCCATCTTAGGCCTCACCCTCTTTGGCTCTCTCCCTCTACCGGCCCTATCCTAGGCTTCACTTCTCTGGCATCCTCTTGGGGCAGTTCTCTTCTGGCGCCATCCTCATTTGCCTCTGTTCTCTTCGAGCTCAACACTCCTCTGGCCCCATGGTCTTTCCGCTCCACCCTCTTCAAGCTCCATCATCATATGGCTCGCCCTCTTCTCGCTTCATCCGCATTTGGCTCTGTGCTCCTCTAGCTCCACCCTCTCCCAGCTCCGTCATCTTAGGCCTCACCCTCTTTTGGCTCTCTTTTCTACTGGCCGAATCCTCTTTAGGCTTCACCCACTTCTGCCTCCATCCTCTTGGACCTGTCCCCTTCTGACTGCATCACCTTTTGACTCCATTCTCTTCTGGCGCCATCCTCATTTGCCTCTGTTCTCTTCGAGCTCAACACTCCTCTGGCCCCATGGTCTTTCCGCTCCACCCTCTTCAAGCTCCATCATCTTATGGCTCGCCCTCTTCTCGCTTCATCCACATTTGGCTCTGTGCTCCTCTAGCTCCACCCTCTCCCAGCTCCGCCATCTTAGGCCTCACCCTCTTTTGGCTCTCTCTCCCTCTCTACCGGCCCTATCCTCTTTAGGCTTCACCCCCTTCTGGCTCTATCCTCTTGGGGCAGTTCTCTTCTGGCGCCATCCTCATTTGCCTCTGTTCTCTTCGAGCTCAACACTCCTCTGGCCCCATGGTCTTTCCGCTCCACCCTCTTCAAGCTCCATCATCTTATGGCTCGCCCTCTTCTCGCTTCATCCACATTTGGCTCTGTGCTCCTCTAGCTCCACCCTCTCCCAGCTCCGTCATCTTAGGCCTCACCCTCTTTTGGCTCTCTTCTCTACCGGCTGTATCCTCTTTAGGCTTCACCCACTTCTGCCTCCATCCTCTTGGACCTGTCCCCTTCTGGCCCCATTCTCTTCAGGATAACCTCTTCTAGCCCCACCCTCGTCCACTCCATCCTCTTATGGCTTGCCCTCTTCTCGCTCCATCTTCTTGAACTCATTCTCTTCTGGTACCATCCTCACCTGGCTCACGCTCTTAAAGCCCAATCATCCCATGGCTCATCATGTACTGGCTCCTCCCTCTTCTAGCTCCATATTAGACCTCAATCTATTTTGGCTCTATTCTCTACAGGCCCCATCCTCTCTAGGCTCTCCATCCTGTTGGACCGGGTTTCTTCTGGGACCATCCTAATTTGGCTTCATCCTCTTGTACTCTCTGCCGACCCCATTCTCTTCTAGCCCCACCTTCTACTGACTTCATCCTCATTTAGATGCATACTCTGGCGCCATCTTCAATTGACTCTGTTCTCTTCGTGCTCAATGCTCCTCTGGCCCCATTGTCTTTCGGCTCCGCCCTCTTCCAGCTCCATCATCTTATGGCTCCATTCTCTACAAATCCCCTCCTCTTTAGGTTTCACTCCCTTCTGTCTCTTTCCTTCTTGGGCCTGTTCCCTTCTGATACCATTCTCAATTGGCTCCATGCTTCTCTAGCCCCATCCTCGTCCACTCCATCGTCTTGCGTCTCGCCCTCTTCTGGTACCATCCTCACTTAACTCCCTCTTCTACTAATTCCACGCTCTAATAGCCCAACCATCTCGTGGCTCACCCAGTACTGGCGCCATCCACTTTTGGATCAGCCTTCTTCCAGCTCCCACATCTTATGGCTCTACTGGCCCCGTCCTCTTTTGAGCTCATTCTCTTCTGGATGCATCACCATTTGACTCCATTCCCTTCTGGCCCCATACACATTTGGCTCTGTTCCCTTCGAGCTTCACGTTCCTCTGACCCCCACCCTCTTATGGCTCCATTCTCTACAAACCCCATCCTCTTTAGGCTCCACCCCCTTTTGTCTCTTTCCTCTTGGAGCTGTTCTCTTCTGGCACCATCCTCAATTGGCTTCATGCTCCTCTAGCCCCATCCTCTTCCATTTGATCATCTTGGGTCTCACTCTCTTCTGGTAACATCCTCACTTGGCTCCCCCTTCTCCAAGTTCCACACTCTTCAAGCCCAATCGTCTTCTGGTTATATCCTCTTGACCCATTCTCTTCTGGGTACCACGCTCATTTGGCTCTGCTCTCGTTTGCTAACACCCTATTCTGGCTTCATCTTCGGTTTCCCTTCAGCCTTTGGAGGTCAGTTTGGCACAGTGAAGGACCAAATTGGCCGGCTCACACCCGAGACGTTCGCCTGCATCATTTTGAATTCAGGAGAGTGGAGATGCTCTGCTCATTTTGCCAGAAGAGGATGGCGCTCGCCCTTCGAGGGACATTTGTATAAGTGCCGCGCATACACCCATGGCTTTGGAGAGGGTACTAGCCTCGTGGCCTAAACCCCTCTCCAGCCAGCACCAGACAGCTCTCCGGGGGGATTTCCAGCGGAACCATGGTCCCGGCGAAGCCAAACCCTTGGCTTCACGACCAACAGCATCACGCCCTAAAGGCTCCACGCTGCCGGCCAGGGGCAGTAGCCTCCGTGGTACCCATTCTATATGGCTGCACCTTGAGCAGCCTACGGACCTGAATGAGCGGCAGGCTCCTGTGCCGGAATTGCACGCTTCATCTCGATGGGGTTTCCAAGGATTGAAGGACATACTGTCTTCGAGGGACAGTATTTCGCAGGAATGAAGGATAAAGTCATGGAGTCAATACCGCTCCTACACCTCCCAAACGGGTGAGCTTGATGGGGCGTGGACCGGACAGCTACAGACGTGAGAGCCAACCTGATGCAATGTTCTGGGTTGGTACCTCAAAACGCAGTAGTGAATTAATAGACCCTCTACCAATCTCACGATATGCACACCTCTCCCTCTCACAACCATTGATCGCCAGAAGAAAACGCACATAATTTGTCACAGACGAGTTTTATTCGTCGCAATTCAATACGTTCAACAATAAAAATAGCGAATAACAACTTTTAGTCTTTCAAGTTTACAAATACCAAACGTAAAATACTTGAAGAAGGAATAGCGAAACACCAAGTAGGTATAAAATGACGAACTAACGAGTTGACGTTCTTCAACTTCTGTTTCTCAATTCGGAGTTTAGACTCCGTACAACACGAAGCGCGAGACTTTGTCCGGCTCGTTAAGTACAATTCATTTCGTTTCCTAACTTCACGACTAACGTAATGACAAACAAAAAACTACATATTTTACGAAAAATATCACAATTCCTTTGGGGTACATCGAAAAAGTCCGATTTATTGCACTCAAAAGCGCAACTCGGGGGGCACGAAATTGTATTTCGTGCGGGAGAATTTAGTTGAGCGTGACGCGATGTTCGACTGGGCATGCGCAAGTGTGAATCTCTCCCAGCGGAAAGTTGTTCATAGTTAGGTAATTGTGTGGTAATTAAGGCACCTAAGTGTGTAATTTAAAAAAAAAAAACGTTGTTACGAAAAACGAGGCGACTCGTAGGCGTTTATTGTTCCAAAGTCGGAAGTGATTTGTGCCGTAAATTGTTATGGTGGGGGGAGGGGAGGGGGTTCAATGAACTCCGTTGGTCGGAAGATGCGGTTCTTGAGGAGCGGACAAATGGAACGGAGACGGTAAAGTCCGACCTGAGACGAAATCCTGAAGCCCTTCGCCGGCGTAAGAGACGAGAGGGGAGATTTCAATTTGAGCGTCGTCGCCCTCTAAACGGCCGCCGGCGGATCGTACGTAGCGACGATGAAGGGCGTACAAAGACTCGCGGGCCGTCGTCGGGTTGTCTTTGGGCTCGTCGTCGCTGTTTTTCAACGCGCTGAACTCGTCGTCTCGACTCACTTCCCAAACGACCAAATTGTTGCAAAATTGAAAAACGTCGAAGACGAATTTTTCGATTTTGATCCCGTTGGGCTTTTCGGGTTTGACCAATTTCCCTTCATCGTCGACGTGGGGGATTTTCTTTTTGGCGACGTGGAGTTTGAGCTCTTTTTCGTAATTTCGAGCGACTTTATTGAGAAATTGGGTCGTGAAAAAATGGTTGCAGATGCTACCGGCGGAGAAAGTGAGGCGCCCGTCGTTGTTACGCATTTCGGCCGTTTTGAGGGTAATTTCGCTGTATTCGACGACTTGGTATTTACCTCCGACGTTACAAACGACGCCGAGAGCTTCCGTCGGGAAGGCTTTTTCGACCACTTTGGCTCCGCAATCGGCCCTTTTTTGTACGCAGTAGCCGACAAAAATGGGGTCGGCGACTTTGACCAAAATATTGTCGACGGAATGCGCGTGGAAGTATTCGACGCCGCGCTCTTCGGCCAAATCCAAAATCCGTTTGTCGCGGAGGGCTCTGTACAAACCCCCGTTGCCGTCCGGAGCGAGGGCCACTTTGTTCGGGCGGCTCATCAAAATTTTACCGTCGAAGGAAAAACAAGGTAAAACGCCCTGTTCGAATATGACGACGTTCGTTTTGTTCAAACCGAAATAGCCGTGTTTTTCGAAAAATTCGACGGTCGGGGCCATGGTGTGCTCGCTGGTCATGATGAACCAAGTGATTACGGCGGGTTTGCCGTATTTTTTACTCGCGATGGACGACAATTTGAGGATCCTTTCGGCTTGAATTTGGTACAAAGTCTTACCGGACAAGAGGCCGACGTCGTACATGCCCTTCGGGTGTGGAGAGCCGAGTCGGGTTCCTTGGCCTCCGGCCATGAGGAGAACGCCGACTTTACCGTCGGCGATTTGTCTCAAACCTTCGTCTTCGTAGGCGGCGAGAAGTTCGGGGCTCGTTCTCGTCACTGCTCCGTACAAACTGTTCGGTATCGGTTTCATTCTGTCGTCCAATTTTTCTTTATCGTCTTTCATAATTCTCGTCGCTTTGTCGTAATAACCGACGACTTCTTCGAAATTAATTTCGCTCAAATCGTGAACGAGCTCGTCTCTGTCGTCTTCGCTCAATTGATTCCAAAATTGAAGAAGATGCTCCTGACCGTAGCTCTTCAACGCGTTTCGTTGCTCTTCGATCCCCTTCATATCGTGACGATTAATCGACAACCAAAAACCCGCGACGACGCACAATACTCCCAAACCGACGTTGGTAGTTGTCGACGCGTTCAAGGGTTGAAAGCGACTGAGCCACCACCTGAAAAGCGAAGGCGGCGAATCGCCCGTCGAGCGCATGAAAAACGGGTTACTGGTTGTTTTTTTTTTGTGGGTTTAGTGGGAGTTCGGAAGGCGGAAAGGGTAGGACGGCCAGAGGCAGAGGTCTAGACTCGTTCCCACCTCCGGCTCGACCGAACGAGTCCTTGATCTTTTACAATCGGGAGTCGAAACGACTACGCTTTCACTATTCCCGAACCTCCGCGAGCGCGGCTGACCGTCCGCGAATCTCCGGAGCGTCGCATGATCTCCCTCCGTTGTTGTTTTTTCTTTCTTCGTCTCCCTCTTAACTTAGCGAATTCCGAGTGTGAACGATCCGAACTTATCGCGAAACGAAGTAATCCACGTTAGCGAGTCGACTAATCGCTATCAAAAGGCTCTTATCAAGTTCTTATCGAAGTAAACAACGGGGGCGGCAGATGGCGCGGTAGAAGCGAGTCGGAGCCGCTCACAGGAACCGCTCTTGACGAAAGAGCCGCTCTTGTCACAGCTCCCCCACGAAAGAGCCGCTATTGTCACAGCCCCCGCTCTGACGATTTTTATTAAACTAATTAAGTATTGTACAGGAACAAAATGTACTGGAAGTTGGTAAGAACACTAAACTTGTGGCTAATGCTTTCCATTCGCACTTTTCCACTGTCGGTGAGAACATTTCATTAGAGGATAATGTTGGTGGGGGTGACTGTGCAAGTGTAATACTTTGTGATGAGAATGGTGAAGTACCGAAGTATGAAGCGTTTGCTAGGGTTGTTGAGGATGTTAAGAGGGGGGTTCAAGTCCTGGATACGATGGTATTACAGTGGAAGTCCTGAAAAAAGTTAAAACGAATATTTCCAAGCCATTGGCACATCTCATAAACATGAGTATTGCTACTGGTGTTTTCCCTGACATCTATAAGATGGCCATCGTGACTCCGCTCTTTAAGGCTGGGGACCCTCAGACACTGGATAATTACAGACCTATTTCCTTGGTCTCTAATGTAGCTAAAATTACAGAAAAGGCAGTGAAGCACCACTTAGTTGAAAACCTGGCAAGGAATAACTTGTTGCATAGCAGACAGTTTGGCTTCCATGCAGGTCTGGGCACTCAGGGCGCTGTTGCCGCGCTAACGGAGAGGGTATTTTCCGAGCTCAACAAAGGAAATAAACCATTGGCAGTTTTCCTGGATTTAAGGAAAGCTTTTGATTGTCTTTCTCATAAGAAGTTGGTAGAAAGTATACGCGCATTCATGGGGAATAGCATTGCTGTTTGGATACAGAGTTATTTACGTGGGCGAGGTCAGAAAGTGAAAATAAACGCAATTTTGAGTGAGGGATCTTCCTTCTCATATGGAATTCCGCAGGGCACAGTTCTTGGACCCCTTCTATTCATCTGTTTTATGAATAATCTGTTTGGCGTTCAACTTGACGGGGACACAATTACCTATGCTGTTGATACAGCTGTTGTGGTCTCGCGAAATAATTGGGATGCATCCTTGCAAGCGGCGTCTGCTTGCTTGCTTGTGGTCAGGGATTGACTGGATGGAGTCGGCTTGAAGCTAAATTTTTGCAAATCCAATTTTGTTGCTTTTTCCTTGCATAACACCTCTGTCCCTGTTCTAGGAAATATCAAATGCCACATTGTGTCAACCTGTAGTGCAAGTGATTGCAGTTGCCCTGGTATCAAGCAGATTCCACAAGCTACGTATTTGGGGGTGGTTGTGGACCAATGTTTGTCCTGGAAATACCATATTGAAAATATATGCAACAGACTTTGTAAAGTCATACCCCTATGCCTTGAAATCCGATATTTTATGTGGAAATTTTGTGTGGAATTTTCTATGGGCACGCTTGAAATGTTTTATTATGCTCTAGTGCAATCTGTGATATCCTATTGTATTCTTGTGTGGGGATCGGCCTACCGAACTTACCTAGAGCCTTTGCATATAACCCAGAAAAAAATTATCAAAATTGTACTGCGTAAGAAAATGAGATTCCCCTCCTCAGCAGTTTTTAAGACATTCGAGGTATTGGACATCTTTCACATTTACAAAAAAATTGTATCCATATAAGTTATATCGTACTAAACTGTGCTGTTTACAATAATATAGCTGACTAAGATGTAAAGCCGCTGCGTCGGCTAAGGGAAACCTATAAAGCACCCCACCTTCGCGCAGCTCGGTGTGTTCTAGTCTCGCTGCCATACTGTACGTGTCGGTCCTCCCAGTCTCCCCTCTGTTGTAAATTGATCCTAAGTTCTTGTAAAGGAATAAAATTCTTTTAAAAAGCCCTCGTCTTTTAACAAAATATAACTGGCGCAGTCGTTCCGGACCCGAATTTTCGAGCGCATATCGAACCAAGCAGTGCTTTCATCTTCGACCGCATATCCAAGATCGGAGCCTGAATTCGGGAACCTACGAAGAAGGGAAGACAACGTTGACAGACCGACCGAAAACCAGCGCAGACAAGACACCCCGTCAAAAAAATTAAGAAATCCTGAAAGACGGTTCTTCGACGGTGGCATAACATCGCCTTTCAATAATTATTTTCCACTTTTTGTTCACACAGGTTGAAAAAAAATTTCCGAGCTAACTGGTCAGCTCGCTTTCATCCAGAGTTAAAGGGACAACTCATTTCATCGCCGACCTTCGACGTCGACCTCAACTTACTACTACGCATCCTCAAGTTTTGCTCATCCAGCAAAGCCCTTCGACGTCAGGAAATCTCCGTCGCTAATCTTCTCACAAGTCAGCACTCCTGCAGAAGCCGACTACATGAGGAAACTGTGAGTCAACTTCCTTTCTGATAAACTCACGCCAACGTTTGTTGAATTCTCCGCTCTAAATAATAACCTGCACACTACGAAGTAAATTCTAAATAATAACATTTTTCAATATTATAATTGAGAAACTAGGGACGCATTAACGCCAAAATTCCTAAATCAATTAAAAAATACGTTCATTACAAACTCCGATCCTTAGGTCCCATAATTGAAACTGACGAACCAATCATGGCCCAATCCCAAGCACAAGTTTCTCAGGAAATCCTGTTGCAGCAAGTGCAAAGCCAGCAAGCGATAATCGAGTCTCTGCAAAGTAGGATGCAATCCTTACACCTCAACAATACGAGGGAGCAGATGATCACTAGAGTCCCCAGAGAATACCTCGATCTAATCCCGGTATTCAAGGGCGAGCCCGAGCTGCTACAGCGGTTTTTACACGTCTGCGAACGCTTGTTCGACAGATATTTCGACGAACAGGACCCAGATGGGTTCCAAAACGAAATGCTACTGGCTGCAGTCATATCCAAAATACAGGGACCCGCCGCCGATTTAATCCTATCGAAAAATTTAGAGTCTTTCGGAATGTAAAACAGGCGTTACTAGAGAGACATACACGAATAAAGACGCTTTCACCTCTTAACATAGAACTGACTCAGTTAAAGCAGAAAGATGGGGAAACTTCATTCAAGTTCTTTGAAAACATTCAAAAAAAATTAAATAACATAACTGCCTATTTGCAAAATCACGACGAAGGCGAATCCACTACACTCATTAGACACTATGAAAAGTTAGCCTTAAGGGTTTTACTCCTCCATTTAAAGGACCCAATGGGTAGTTTTCTGAGGAATCGACAACCGGATTCATTGGGACAGGCGCTCTCAATGATGACAAACGATTTCCAAATATCGGAAATGTCAAGCAAATGAGCAGTGTAAAGACTCCTTATACGGGAAAATCGTCGTGGCAACCAAATCCCAGAAATCCTAATTACGACTACGGACGCTCTAATTATTTCCGTCGCCCAGGAAATAATGCGAGAATTCCATTCCGCGGTAGGGGAAACTTTCAGCCTCAATATCAGGCTCAAAGAACCCCGCAACCACCTAGTGGACAGTCGAATTTTAAGCAGCCACGTAATGATTCGCACATGTCATGGCAAACAACGAGACCCAATTATAACTACGTTGAAACGGATAGTAAACTAAAGTCGTACTCAAACGAATCCGAGCCGGAGCAACCTTTTTTTAGGAGACGGCGAAAGCAAGGAAGATGCCCACAATTTAGTCTGATGCACTTGAATCAGAAAACGAATAGCCTCCTTACTTAATTTCTCCGACATCAGGCCTGAAACTGTTTATAGATTGTGGTTCGATGGGTTCCTTCTGAACCCTGAAGTAGCCAACGAAAGATTTTCCGAAAATATCAGGAAGACCCATTTGAAATACGTACGGCACATGGAATATCCTGGTGAACGGTATTCCACAAAAATACCGTGTTGGAAGCTCTTTGAAATTCCGAACTTGGTGCTGCTTTCAAAATCTTCAAATTTCACGACCAATTCCTGACATGTTGATTGGAATGGACCATCTAAAATATTTGAAGGCAACAATCGATCTGGAGGAATAATCTTTTCCGTTTACCCCACACCACTTTGCCTTTGTACTACCTAGAGGGCAGTCACAATAAAATTGAGGAAAAATCAAATTTGCCAGGGAATATGGCCACAGGATCAAAAAACAAATTGAAAAGAAAAAATAATTAGTGGGAACGGATGTAGTAAAATTATTAATGAGCCAGGGAATATGGCCACAGAATTAAAAAAAATTGAAAAGGGGAAAATAATGATTGAAAACAAAAGCTGTAAAGCTAATAACGAGAAAAAGGTAATAACTAAAACTGAAACAAGTGTCGAATTAGAACCAAGAATGTTCACTAGGGCAAAATTACCAGTAAAGAATATAAAAACGGAGAATGGATAGTCCATTATAAAAAACAGAACCAAATCGAAAGCCCTGAAAGTATTGTGAAAATTGAAAATAACTACGCATACGTGGGAATAATTAACACGGGCCTTGAAAAGAAATTATAAACCTCAACACGATTCAAGTAGAGCCCTGGAAGAAAGAACTTGGTAGAAAGTAATTATAACTATTACGATTGCGAGAAAATTAAATTCGACCCAAGTAAGATCGAAATGAGTCACATGAACCAAATGGAAAAAGGAAGCTATAACTAAATTAATGTACGAATTTAAAGATATATTCCAAACCGGTGAGGAAAAATTTGTCATTCACTAATGGGGTAAAACATTTCATACGAACAACGGACGAGGTACCCGGTTACTCTAGGAATTACAGGTATCCGGAGGTTTACCGACACGAAGTAAAAAGGCAAATAGAGGAGATGGAAGGACAAAAATCATTCGTCCCAGTTTTTCACCCCTGGAATAGTCCTGTGTGGGTCGTAGGAAAGAAACCTGACAACTCGGGCAAACAAAAGTTTAGGTTGGTTATCGATTTCCGCGGACTAAATGCCAAACGGTAGACGATAAGTATCCTCTACCAGACATTTCCTCCTTGTTAGATAAATTCGGTCGTTGCCAATACTTCTCCACTATCGATCTAAAGTCGGGTTTTCACCAAATCGAGATGCACCCGGACAGCATCGAAAAAACCGCTTTCCACTGAAAGTGGGCACTGGGAAATTCTTGCGAATGCCTTTTGGCCTCAAAATGCCCCACCAACATTCCAGAGAATGATGGATAACGTCCTACGAGGCATACAAAACGAAATATGCACTGTCTTCTTAGATGACATACTCGTTTTACTCCACCAGTTTGCAAGAACACATCCAAAGCCTTAGGAGAGTTTTCGAAAGATTGAGGAAAGCAAACCTGAAGGTCCAAACCGACAAGACGAATTTCTTGTGTAAGGAGGTACACTACTTAGGGCATTTAGTAACACCTGAGGGAGTCAAGCCTGATCCGAAGAAGGTTGAGGCCATAAAAAATTACCCAATCCCCAAAACTGCGACCGAAATCAAGAGCTTCTTAGGCCTCCTGGGATATTACCGTAAATTCATCAATAACCTGGCCCACCTGTCTAAACCTCTAACCTCTAGATTGAAGAAAATGCTAAAGATTAACATAAACGATCCAGATTTTGTTGAAGCATTTGTAACCTGTAAAAACCTTTTTGATTAACGACCCCATACTTCAATACCCTGAATTTGACAAGCCTTTTAATTTAACCACGGATGCTAGTAACGTAGCCTTGGGAGCTGTTTTGAGCCAAAATAGGAACAGGGGCGATTTGCCAATAGCCTTTGCTAGCCGCACGTTGAACGAAACCGAGAAACGGTATTCAACCATCGAAAAAGAGTGCTTAGCTATCCATTGGGCTACAGAATACTTCAAGCCGTATTTGTTCGGAAGAAAATTCCAAATATTCACTGACCATAAACCACTTCAATGGTTGGACTCGATTAAAAATCCTAGTTCCAAACTTTTTAGGTGGAGGAAAATTTAGCAGCGTTTAATTTCGAAATTTGTTACAAGAAAGGAAAGAAAAATATGAACGCATAGATGCGTTGTCCAGAGTAGAACTAAATAATAATGAAACAACCAAAGATTTGAAGGAAATTAAAACGGAAAACTTTATCAAGACCGGAAGAAATCAAAATGGTGCTTGGGAACCGATATTGACGCAAATACGGACAATCAATCAATGATCGCGTTTTTAGGAGATAGCACGGTCCCAACTAACTTCAATAGCTCAAACATTACAATACACTCCAAATGCATTAGGGAACGAGGTGCTACAATCCCGACCTCCGAAAGTCCGTTGAATCACGGAAAGAATCAGATAATTCTGAGTAAGGTAAACGGAACGCCCAGTAAACCAAAAATCGAAAAATTTTTCGAAACCAAAATCAGAATAACGGCAGAAATAAACGAAAACAATATGGAAGAGGAAATAATAAATTTTGTGAAATCATATGTGGCCCCTAAAACGAGGCATTTGATACATTTCGTTCCGGATTTTTACGAGGAATTCTGTAGGATAGTATTCAAGAATTTCAAAACACCTACAAATAAACTTAATAAGGTGCCCGAAACTATTAACTGACGTGATTGAAGAATCGGAGAGATATGAATTAATCCATCGGTATCACCAAGGAGAGACAAATCACCGGGGATCGAGGAAACGTACGAAAAACTCAAACGTAAATATTTTTGGCCTAACTTAAAGAAATCCATCCAACAATACATCAACAATTGCGAGCTTTGCCAAACATGCAAATACGAACGATGCCCATTAAGGCCAAAATATAATATCACACCTACCCCGGCTAAACCTCTTGAAATTTTGCACATAGACAAATTGACTCATTGAGGGCTCGAAGTTTCTCACAATCATTGACGCCTTCTCAAGATATGCAAGCATACTCTGTTAGCTCGTCTAACAGCTTGGAAGTCGTGAAAAAGTTGATCCAATTCTTTTGTCATCACGGAACTCCAAAGGTAATAATTGCGGACAATGGTGCCGAATTTAAAAGCTCACTTGTGAAGGACTTGTTAAACCTGTACAAAATTAAGATTCATTTCATAAGCTCACAACATCCCGGAGTCAAATGGAGTCATTGAACGCTTACACTCCACCTTAATAGAACATTGTCGCTTATTAAACAATCGGGATGAATTCAAGAAAGACAACATTCGAGACAAGATGAGCTACGCAGTTTTTAGGCTCTAATAACAGTATCCATTCCGCCACTAAACTCACCCCCTTTGAAATTCTCAATGGACACATAGAAAGTGATCCGGTAATCAAAGTCGACACGGAAGAGGCCGTATTGAACAATTACTTAAATCAACACCGGGACAAAGTTAAAGTAATCTAGAAACCGTTCACAATAAAACCAAGTCAAACAAAGAAAAACGATAGAGAAATTGAATTTAAACCGAGAAGAACTCCTGAACTCCCCAAAGAAGTCTTTGTCAAAAATAAACAAAAAAGAAAAACGAAAGCCAGATACATCAAGGAAGACCTGAAAACAGTCAATGAAGCCTTGAAAACGGCAGAAATTGAGCCTCGGCACCACAACACTCAAGAGAAAATACATTTGTCCAATATCAAAAGACCTAGGAAGTATGTTAAACCCAACGTTGAAACGGCATGGAACGAAAGTCTGAGTAAAGAAGAAGTCTTGATCGAGAAGTTCAAACTAAAACTAACGAGAGAAGACTTAATTACCATTAAAGCTAATAATTGGTTGAATGACAACGTAATAAATTTCTATCTGTCTATCATTGTGAACACTGTGAGAAAAGACGCGAAACTACCAGAAACTTTCGCATTTAGTACATTCTTGTACGTCTCCCTTGTAGCCGGTGGGTACGAGAGAGTGAAAAATTATTCAAGAAAAACCAACATCTTCGAAAAGAACTAGTATTAATCCCCGTCTTCAAATCTTCCCATTGGAGACTCGTAATAATATTGATGAAAGAAAACCGAATATTGTATTTAGACTCCTAAACCAGGACGGAACCGAAATTCTGGATGTAATAGAAAATACTTGACGGAAGAGTACAAAACAAAGAACAACGAGACTTCCGGTACCTGGAGTAAAATACAACTCCGACACGTCCCGCAACAATCTAACTCAGACGATTGCGGTGCTTTTGTTTGCCAAGTACGCGAAATCCTTTACAACTGCAGGACTGATAGACTTTGAGTCCGAGGAAATTAGAGAATTTAGGGAAGAAATGTGTTTGGAGATTTTACAGGGGTACTTGAATTAATTATTGTTCCAGGAAAATGTTGTTGTTCCTGTTCATAGTACTCGTTTGCACCAACGGAGCAGACATCCGAGAAATAACCTCAAATCCAGGAATAATTTCGGCGGCATTGGGCCCTGCAAAAATAATCGAGGGGTACCACACGACCTCTCACTACTATTCGCTTAATGAACTATTTGAACAGGTTAACTCAATTAAATTTAACTATTACTCCGCGTTAGAATCAGTGCTTAATGACCCGTCCACGGGGAAGAGAATGGTGATGCTCACCACTTCATTAAACTACACATTGCAATTGATAGACCAGAAGGCGCAGAATCTAATAATCACCAAAGACACGAGAACCAAGCGAGGTCTAATAGATGGTCTAGGATCCATAATAAAGTTCGTTACCGGTAATCTAGACGCCGAGGACGAAAAGAAATATGATGAGATCTTGCAACACTTAACCAGAAACCAAGTGGACCTTCAGTCCCAGATTGATGCCCAGTATTCAGTGAATGAAGCCATAATAGCTAATTTCAATAAAACAGTAGAAACAATTAACTCTAACAACCGCCAACTAGAAAAGGAATTAACGGATCTTAAACAATCCCACACAGGGGAATCTACGCACGCTAGGGACACGAATAACTTATTGGAACATTATCAAATATTGTTAAGCCTTGTCCTAACGATCCTCCAAGACATAGAAAACTCATTAACGATTTGCAGAGGGGTGAAAATGCTCCCTAGTATTCTGAGTACAGAACAACTTTATGAGGAACTAAAGCGTTTGTCGAGCTATTATGGGCCTAGACTATTAAACTTTGAAAATGAAAATTTGTTCGATATTCAGAACTATATTAAAGTTCAATGCTTTGTTAGTAAGTCAGAAATTGTTTATTTCTTGGATATACCCCTCGTCAATCCGAGGAACTACGAACTTCAATGTTTAATACCAATTCCCTCTAAAATAGAAGAAGAATATTACAGTATCATCCCGGGAATAAAATATCTTCTAAAATCTTCCACTGAAGTATTAGGCCTCCAAGAAAAATGTAATCCTGGAAAAGTGTTCACATGCCCAGCTGATTTAATAACCGAAACGAATTTCGAAAAGAACTTTATCCAGTCGGGCAATGTAAATAGTTGCGATTATGTAAAAGTTAATATTGGGAAGGGAAGTCTAGTAAAACTAATACCAGAAATTGGGCAATATCTTTTAGTCTTCCCAGAAGGGGACTCTGTAACAATCGTTCAGGAGACCGGCATAGAAATTAAAACATTACGAGGCATATATTTGGCTAAACCTGTTAAAGGTAATTTAAAATACAGAAACAGAACACTGTTTGCAACTCACAAAAGTATCACTGGAAAACCATTACTCGTAACCGAAATAAAATCCAAATCACAAATTACCGCTCCAGAAGGCAAACAAGTAGATTTGAAAGACATTATTTTACCGCAACCCTTTAACACTAGAATACAACGTGAAATAACTAAATTCCAACTTTTGGATTTAATCTTGCCGAGCTTCTGGACGATGGTCTTATATTTATTATTAATCAGTTCCTTTATCTTTGTACTGTTCCGATATTACCTTCATAAGAAGAAGTTGAGAATCACAACAAGCCATTCTTGAACAAATGAGAATCCTGTTCTATGATTTGTTTAAGGAATTAGTTCATCTTACTATTGTTGTTTAAGGAATTAGTTCATCTTACTATTGTTGTTTAAGGAATTAGTTCATCTTACTATTGTTGTTATTATTATTATATTATTATCATGGGGTCAAAATTCTTTGTCATCTTACTATTGTCAATTTTACGCCACAATGTACTTCAATTTGTTTTGTACTAGGGGGGGAGGAGTTATATCGTACTAAACTGTGCTGTTTACAATAATATAGCTGACTAAGATGTAAAGCCGCTGCGTCGGTGTGTTCTAGTCTCGCTGCCATACTGTACGTGTCGGTCCTCCCAGTCTCCCCTCTGTTGTAAATTGATCCTAAGTTCTTGTAAAAGAATAAAATTCTTTTTAAAAAGCCCCTCGTCTTTTAACAAAATATAACTTATATATATTCAAAAATGTATCTGCTTATGAAAAGAATTATGGGCAGACAAGGTCATCAGGTAACCTTACACTGAAGCTGCCTTTTAGGTTCACAACTAGAAGTCAGAATTTTTTCGCGTACAATGGAATAAAGCTTCATCAGTCTTCCAAAGGAATTAAAGATGCTAAATGATTTAGCAGGGTTTAAGCGGCGCATCAAAGAGTACATCCGTGTGGAAATGCTCAGATGATTCTCCTTTTCAACTGTTTTTCTGATTTTTTAAAATGAACTATCTATCATATAATTCAATGTATTGTACTGTATAAGTTTGCGATTGGTACCTATCTGTAGCTAGAAAGTTGGAACAGCTCCTCCCCTCAGCACAAGTTTTTACTTATCGAGGGGGGGGAAAGCATTATGCAGTATTTGTTTCTTTTTGTATTCTTCTTTTTTGTAGTCTTCTTAAATAAATGCATTACTTAAAAAAATAAAATAAAAAAAATTATCATCTACTAGTTAGTACTAAACTTTTTTCTCTAAAAACAACATATCTCCATGAAAATACGGTGAACAGAGAAGCTTATGAAGCAAAAGTAGCTTTTTAACGCTTTTTGACAAAACGATTTTCATCAAACTCACAGGATGTTTTCGAATAGTTAATACCTATATTAGCTTCCCTTAACTCTACGAAGAAAATACAGTGGGTGGTCAAATTATTAGTTACACTAAAGATTTTCTTATTATGTAAGACTCAACCGCTCTTAATTGACATATTAAATTATTTGTTGGGTTACATATTTTGATATTTCACTCCGGCAATGCTGTTCAACATTTTTTATACTCTGGCAACACTGTATAGTGACTGTTATTACTCGTCGTTCCGCTGTCGAATCTCAAACTCTTATTTTGAGGTTAAATTAGTTTCGATATTAATATTGATTAAAAAGAGCCTGTTGGACTTTGGACTTTTGAAATAACGTTAATATAATACAATTAGTGATAGATTGTGTTAAAGTAGTGTTCTAAAGTTTAAATATTTCATAAGCACTTGTGAAGAATGGGAAAAAACCAAAGATATTCCCTTAGAAAAAATTTCTGAAATTTTGGCATCACTGCGACACTCAAATGATTCACAAAGAAAGATTGCTTCACTAACGAATGTTAATGTGATGACAGTAAACCGAATAAAAGCTAAACTTGACAGAAAAGTTACATCGGGAAGTAAGAGGGACGGAAAAGAATCACTACTAATTGACCGAAAAATTCGTGACATTTGCCTGTGCAACAGAAGAAAATGTACAAAAGAACTGACAAAAATGATAAATGAAAGCGGCATTACTATTTCTACTAGAACAGCTAGGCGTCGTCTTGTATAAATGGGGTTCAAATGTTGTAGTCCAGCAAGGAAACCAAAACTAACCCCAGCCATGAAGGTAAAACGTGTGAAATGGGCTAAAAATCATCGATACATGACGGTTTGCAGATTGGGAAAAGGTGAATATTGCTAGTCTCAATAATAATTGATATGATTTTATTGCATTAAATTAATTAAAAACGCAAATCCAGGTTTGCTTCTCAGACTAGTCTCACATCTTCATTTGTTCGGCGAAGGCAGACCAAAAAGTATCACTCTGTATAGTATAGACTCTTAAACATCCTCTAAAGGTGATGGTGTGGTCAGTTGTCAGTGGTATAGGCACGGGCTGACTGATATAACCCTCGTCGAGGGTTTAGGTACAGTCATCAAATAAGGAAACAGACCTGGTATAGGCACGGGACGTGGAGGACAAAGTTAGGATGTCTGCTAGAATTTTACGTGGAAACTCGTATTTTCCATCTCAAACGAGTCCCTCCAATCCTTTCGATGTTCTTGGAAGCAATTCACGATACGTCAATTCCGCAATTTTGTTACCTAAAATTGACTTTGACTTATATAAAACTCACTTGCTGCTTTTAAACGTAGCTCGATTCAAAAAGTAACAAAGTTGGAGTTATGCGGTCAATCAATTGTTTACGAGTGATTTAGTTCAGTTACGATAAAAACTGTAGTCGTTAATATGTTTCAAATTCGACTTTGTGATTCAGGAAATTATTGAAATTTTATTAGAGGTGAAACAAAGAACTGGGACCGCTTCCTCTGATAAGGCAATATATCGATATATCACGACCGAGGTCAGGTTATCGATATGCCCGACATCGTACGCTACGAACAGAACGATCGAGGCGATAACAGAATGAGAAAGAACTATCACCGTAGTTGAGGGGGTTTCAAATTACGTGACATCTCTATGCTTACGAATGGATTTCTGCGAATTCATTCTATTACTACTAATTCATTGCCAGTTTACTCATTTTATTCTCAATTGTTTTCCCACTTCGAAAGGTACAAAATATCTTATAATCGACGTCCAATTGAAGGATGATCAATCAGGAGTACGTCCTGAAAACTTACAAAAATCTCTAAAATCAGGATATGAATGAGTTCTTGATGACGCCGCAATAATTTATATCTCCTAAATGCTCTGTGTTTCGTCAATCCGTTAGTTATCTCATATTCATTTCATATGCCCATTCTTAATTCCATTGAATTAACTCCTTTTCATCGTCTTTGTACATTTAAAATAATTGGTAAAAGCAAAGAATATGGACAGCTCCCTCTGATAAGGCAATATATCGATATATCACGACCGAGGTCAGGTTATCGATATGACCGACATGTTTGAAATTAGAAATAACGACAGCTGTAAGATTATGCCAATTAATTAATGTTCATTATGTAATACCCCGTTATACAATTATTTTAAATGTCACAAAGACTATGAAAAGGAGTTAATTCAATGAAATTAAGAATGGTATATGAAATAAATATGGGATAACTAACGGATTGATATCGATACATGCAGTCGTAGCGTCATCAAGCGACCTATCGATACATGCAGTCGTAGCGTCATCAAGCGGTCGGTCCATATTCTTTGTTTCACCCAAATAATTATATAACGGGTTATTAAATAATGCACATTAAATAATTGGTATAATCGTACAGCTGTCGTTATTTACAATTTCAAACATGGGCATATCGATAACCTGACCTCGATCGTGATATATCGATATATTCTTGTTCTTTCATTTTACCGGGGTAATTTCTGCACAGTTCAGTTGTGCGCCGCTACGTTGCGCAGCTTCGTGTGAAATATCCAACGTCTTCTCTTTTGTTCACAGCTTGTCATACTGCCGCCAAGAAATAAAGTTTGATAAGAAAACGATAAAACGTTCATTTTAGGTTTTCGACGCTTTTATTAACGTTTGTTGTTTTTTATAGTTGTGTAATTATCCAACATTGCACCTTCGCTTTCTCCCGGCAATTTTGTTAAAATCTGCAGTAAGTTTCCAACAGGTGGCTGTTAATAGTCGTAACTCGTATTAAATAATAGTGTATAAAGCGAACGTGCCTACATCTCGTCGTTTATTGCGGTATTTATTGATCGTTGAATCTCAATGTCCGACCCGCGACATGACGTGTACATCCGGTTGTAAACCTTTAGAATTAAATTAAGGCTTTATTCAGCTTAATTGACGATATGAACAAGAACTGCAGAATAATAATACGCGATAAAAACATGTCATGCGACAGCAGAACTAAAACGTGTGATTCTTTGTGGAGTTGAATCACACCACAATGGGCTGGTAGAGACACCATGAATTGTCATCACACTCTGCTCTGGTAGACACCTGAAGAAAGTCACTGGTGAAATGAAGGGGGATCTAGGAAAGTCAGACTGGGAGCTTGCTAGAGAAATCGTTACTCCAAACGCTGTTTAACTATTTCAAACCACTCAAGTCGCCTGGAGCAAATGTGCTGTACCCTGTCCTTCAGAAGTTATACCCGGGATGTAGGAATATTGTGGCGGATGGATATATACCTCAGGATTGGGAAATTCGAGTTGCTTTCATACCAAAACCTAGCAGGGACTCGTACGAAGATGGGAAGGCTATATTTCTCAAATCGAATTAAATATTGTTGCTCGGATGGACGGACTTTGGTAATTTCTAACAGAATTAGCGTTCATTGGATTCCTGGGCATACGGGAATCACTGGAAATGACTGTCTGATCTGACTCAACTCGTCTACTGTAGCAATACAACTACTGTATTTGGTACAACTTCTCCTAGGGCAAACATCAAAGGAGATTCTTCCTGGAAATACGTGGCACTCGTTAAGAAGCTGGGTACGGGCCTGTTTAACATTATGATTGACACAATAGGACTTGAGACCTCACTGCTCATCCCAAATAAGGAACAGAGTTTAAAAAACCCTGTGGCGTTATAAAACATCACATTCTAATACATTCAAAGGCTGCCAATAAGATCTGGCCTCTCATTTCCTTGCTGTCCCGATGACAACAATGTCTTCTAAGTACAATACATGCAACTTTTTGATTGTGGTTGAGCATCCAATGCAGTGCAGTAGGAACAAGTGGCAAAATGTGTGTGAATAGAGCTAGCCTGGCTTTAGAATTTAACAGGAAGTAGTTTTAAGAAAGTGACTAGAAAGTCGGTTAAATTTGCCCTCAGATAAGTTTTGTATCATTGTTGGTAGGTTTCGCTATGGCAGCCTGCAGAAATGTGGAGGTCAAAGCTCGTGTTACGAGCGACAACGTATTGGAGGAAATGAAGAAGCTGTCGGACTCTGCACTCGTCATTATTGATCAAGCCGATTACTTTTTCAATGTTCCTCAAGGACGAATGAAATTAAGGTCACTCGAGGTATTTTATTTATTTGTTCGTTTTTTTCGTGTGTAGAAAGACATCACTAGGAAATGAGGCTTTGATGAGGTATTTCATGGTGTAGTGTCATGTTGTAAATATCTGGTGCGTTGCAACACACAACTTTCCTTAGCTCTACAACAATTCACTTCGTACATGGCTAATTCTATTTAATCAATTAATTTATCATTCAGTTAATTTGAACTTGGTCAAACAACACTTTGCGGCTGCAGAAAGCGGTAGCACTTACAGTTCCAGATTTTATTATGCTTCTCGTACTCATTGCAGGACCTTTATTGAGCAATTGGTACACAGAGAATTAATGAGGCTGTAAACACAAATTTTTTGAAGAAGGATAGTAATTGATTTTGCAGAGTTATTGGGTAAACACTTTTAGAACTGGTAGTAAGCGACACGGGAGTAGTTGAAATTCAGGAATTTCTGGAGTGAGCCCCATGTATCTCATGAGAGTTTTTAAACACTTGCCCTTTAGGTATTGGATTGCACTACAATACCATTTTTCTTTTACATTTTACAAGAATTTTAGCGGAGTTTATAAGGAAAAAACTGCGCTAAAAACGCTTTTGGTCGAAGATTTTGATAATTTATTGCGCTGCTCTCGTCATTTTCCCCTGAATGGGAATTTCATGGTATCATCGCCTTATTGAGAGCTCTCAATATAAAAAATTTAATCAAAATCGTTAGACCCGTTTTTGAGAAAAAAAAAATTTGGTGTTTTGATCACTATGATAACTATAGTTAACTTTCGGTGGACTTTGCCCATACCCTTATTTTTGCGTCCTATGGTAACCTGTAGCCTAGACATCAAGTTTCAGCTGATTTGGTCAGGTCGTTTTCTCTAAAAACCACTCTAAAATCGATTACGTCGAAAATTTTGGTAATTTATTGTGCTGCTCTCGGCATTTTTCCATGGATGGGAATTTTACGGTATAGTTGCCATATTGGGAGCTATACCAATATAAAAAATTTAATCAAAATCGTTGGAGCTGTTTTTGAGAAAAAAAATATTTGGTGTTTCGATCACTATGATAACTATAGTCAACTTTCGGTGGATTTTGTTCAAACCCTTATTTTGGCGTCCCATGGTAATCCGCAGGCTAGATATCAAGTTTCAGTGGATTTGATACGGCCGTTTTCTCTAAAAATCGTTCACATACACACACAGACCATTTTCCCAAATAGTGTTTTTCGGTCTCAGGGGGGTCTGAAACGTAAAGATCTGAAGAGAACTCAAAATTTTTTTTTCAGCCGATTCCATAACTTTCCTTTCTACTCCGTAGAGCCAAGGAAAGTAAAAAAGTGTGAAATGCATCCGCGGGTACCTGTGTGGCATTGTCCTCGTCTTCAGGAATTCAAAGAGCCTCCTTGAAAAGTTATCCCTCCTCCTCTCTTCACTTCTCTTGTGTTATTGACTGCCCAAAGGTGTGAGCAGCTCAACTAGTGCTCTTGGTGTGATCTGGCTAATACCTAGAGATGTCAAGGAGTGTCCCATCTGCAGTAGTGATCTGCAATGCGCTCCCACAGTACTTGTAGGAAGGGTTCTTTCTTTTTGTCATTCGACAGAGATGTGTACGAAGTCGTCAGGAATTGGCTGAGGCGGATGTTTATGTTACCATCATCTTCTGTCCAGGGCTTGACGAGTTGTCTACCACCCTAATCACTTGTTATCTCACTGCTCTGGCACTCCATATTTTGGGAAGTGGCATTTATCACTGCTTTACATCTCAGGTCGTGCCTTGCTGGGCTTGACCCCTATATGAGGTACTGGAGCACCACAGCAGAGTGATTGAGGATCTTGAAAAGCCACAGCCTGTGCACTACATCAGTTTCTTCAAAGTACTACTGCCACTAGGGAGAGTCCACCTATATCTCTGCTGCATAAAGTAACACTCTCAACACCCCTCAAGAGATGCCAATGTGATTGGTCTCTCATGCTTGGTTACAGCACAACACCAACCCAGCTTGATATTCATCGTCATATCGAGACAGCGCCATACTCTTCTAGTGATAACCTCAATGTTGCTCACCCTGACTAACACCATCAGCACCAACAATCAGCCCAATTCACCAACTTTACTAGTTCCCAATGCGAGTCACTCATAATTATGCAAGTTCGGTAGTCAACACACATTTTGAAAAACCCCACTTGAATCAATATAAAACAAAATCCTTGAAATGAGTCAGTATGCGCTTCTGCCGTTGTGGTCTCACATGGAATTTGGGAGCTGAATTATTTGGCTGAAATTCGAGGGGTTGGATTGGCAGGTGATGGTAGCTCTAGATTATCTGAATGCGGTGGATCTGTAAAGACGTCTTGAGTGGCATAAGGCCTGGAGATTGTGGTACCATTGGTATATAAAAAATCTGAGCAGGTCCAAAATTGACGGTTTTTGGAGGGCAATTGATCTATGTGACGTTTTAGGAGCCGCCCTGATTCATTTAAAGCTACCACGTAATGTCTTGTCCCCAGCTTCTTCTTGATTTCGCCAAACTGCACACATTCTTGTTGTTCATGAACTTGAGCGGGACTTTTCAATTCTTGAAAAGAGCGGGCAGGAGTGTCTGAAGCTTTAGGCCGACGAGGGAATGGGCGTCCATTCGGATCCTCAGTTTGCGCTGTGGGTAAAGTTGATTGTCCACAAGCTATGGAGGTTGATGTTTTGAACCTTTGAATGGAAGTGTTATCGGTAGAAGCAGCTTTGAGACGATTCTTTTGGGTTTGCACTGAACACTCAGCTAATCCATTTGTGGCAGGATGTCTCGATGCAATGAATTTTTGGAAAACGCCTCTTCTCTGCAGTAGGTGTGAAACGCATCGCTCTGAAAAATTGTGGCATCGTTGGATACCAGAACGTTTAGGTAGCCATGACTTGCAAAATCTGTTCAAGTAAAACGATTGTGTGGCGGCTGGGCAACCCTTTACCGACAAAAGGCGCCTCACAGCGAAGTCATCCCGACAGAGGGCGCTAGATGTGAGCCACAGACTACTCCCGAGGGGATAGGATGTGGCCAATGAGAGAGGACTACCCCCTCCAAGAGAATGTACATAAGGGCCTGCCTGCAAGAACGAACCTGATTACTTCATTCCTTCTTCTGACTACAAGCAGTCACCATCAGCAGTGCCAGCAGAGACGACGAGTCCCTCATCTCGGGTCTGAAGGAGAAGGAGCCCCGACTCAACCATGTCCCTCGCCGTGAGGAGCTACTGCTCAACCTAGCCTTTAGACCTACGCTTCGACGCCCGAGGAACTCGTCCCTCGCCTCACACTTTGCCAACCGGCAGAGACAGGACCTACAAAAATTTCGTCGGTCCTTTTTAAAGCCACACCCTTGAAAAGGGAACCCGACAGTTTGTAGTTGCGCTGGATTGTGTTTGTGTTGGCTCTTTGAGTATTTCGACTTCCGCCCATTTCAATCTGGCGTCAATGCACCCAAGGAAGTTGAAGCCTTGAAAAGGTTCAGCATTATCCATATGTACTCGTTCTCAATTATATGTCAGAGGATCCCACATCCTCGTCGCCACTCGCCACGTCCTCGTTGCCTCTAATTTAATAATGCACACAATTTATTGAGGAAAGAACCCAGAAAAAGACTGTATTTTTATAACGTCAACGCAGGAACGTGTCATATTAGGAAATAAGGAATTATGAGAGTGACCTCATGGGCATCTGATTCTATCTAAAATGTAAGGTCTACACATCTACGTAGGCCAACGCGTTCCTTGCCCCTCCTCAGAACAACTCCAGCAACGTTGTACTAAAATTCGTACATCTCCCTGCGTTATAAGTGTCCTAGGACGACCTCTCAAAAAACGATTTGTGAGAAATCACCCACCTTTGGGAAGGTCTTGTCGTGACAGCGCTCGACCGTCAGATCCCCATCCCTGCCCTATCTATCACAAACATTATGGAGTAAGAAAGTGCCCGAGTTTCCTCAAATCCAGCCAGGACGCCAGAAGAACCTACGAGGAAATGCACTATTTGTGTACGAATTGTCTGGTAACTTCACACACTTTCGAAAACTGCCAATCCACATGCATGTGTGAATATTGTCAACCCAGGCGTCACACGCTTCTCCGTCAAATTAGTCTGAAATGAGATCCCTGTGTCGCTGACTGTAATTGCAAATAAAACTTCTTGTTCCTATCACATTCGGTGGTTATCGTACATACTCCCCTCCAACACTTGGTACGATATTGCAATAGGAAGAACGAATAGACTGCTCAAGGTGACGAGCGATTGGGATCCTCGTCAATAGGGAACACAGACGTGCGACTGACCGAAACTGCGATTTCGTTATTACCCACCTTATTACAATATTGAGTCCGTTTAATTTTGGTGTTTGCTCATTCTTGCAGAATTCTGGTCAATGGGAGCTAATTTATTACGATCGTCCCGACTCCGAAGGCCCGAAACTGTCTAATTTTCGAAAAACATTCGTCTCTGACGGTCTAGGGCTTTTGGAAGTGTTGAAAGCTGCGCTTGGGCTAAAAGGAGAAGTTAAGAAGCGTCGATTATTGTTCATGACAGGTCAAACTAGAATTCACTACGACGAAGTAGAAGGTTTGGGCACATTTATGGAACTTGAGGTAACTCCTTTCTCCTCTTACGTGCATTTACAATTAACTGAACTGAAGGTAGATACGTGGTTGGGTGCAGGGGATTGTTTTCCAAGGTACTTAATAGCTGTGCTCTATACTGTAACTAAAGAAGTTATAAGCAGATGTGTCCACGAGAAATGAATATTTTGTGAATATGTAAAACTGTATGATGAATAAAATAAACAGTTCTCAGGGCTAGAGAACTAATAAATAAAAACTGAACAACTTATTCTTCAACTTTTTATTACTTTCCTTGGCTCTACAAAGTAGAAAGGAAAGTTATGCAATCGACTGAAAAAGAAATTTTGAGTTTTCTTCAGATCTTTACGTTTCAAACCCTCCTGACTCCGAAAAACACTATTTTGGAAAATGGTCTGTCTGTGAACGATTTTTAGAGAGAACCACTGTACCAAATCCATTCAAACTTGATATCCAGCCCGCAGGTTACCAAGGGACGCCAAAATAAGGGTATGAACAAAATCCACCGAAAGTCAACCATAGTTATCATAGTGATCAAAACACCAAATATTTTTTTTCTCAAAAATGGCTCTAACGGTTTTGATTAAATTTTTTATATTGATAGCTCTCGATGAGGCAACTATACCATAAAATTCCCATTTGTGGGAAAATGACGAGAGCAGCTCAATAAATTATCAAAAGTTTTTACCCAATAATTCAGCAAAAGTAATTACTATCTTTCTTCTAAAAATTCGTGTTACAGCTTCATTAATTATCTGTGTACCAATTGCTCAATTATGATCCTGGAATGAGTACGAGCAGCACAATAAATTCAGGAACTGTAAACGCTACCGCTTCCTGCTGCCGTCAAGTGTTGTTTGACGAAGTTCAAATGAACTGAGTGATAAATGAATTTATTAAGTAGAAAAAAAGCCATGTACACAAGTGAATTAACGTAGAGCTAAGGAAAGTTGTGTGTTGCAACGCACCAGATATTTTTTTAAAAAATTTGATGCAACTGAGAAAACCTCCACTGCAGCCTTAATGGAACTAGCAAGCCCCTTGATTTTGATTTTGATTTGTACGCCCCGTACAGGTGCCGCCTAATGTCCTCCCAGTTCCTGTGAAGCTGGTGTTCCCTGATGCGACATCTGCAATGTGTCACACAAAATGCAAGACACCTTGAGCCCCATGTCTGAAACTTCGTTGGGCCGCAGCTGAGGGACCCCAGTTGCCCAACAACTCTAGCTCTTCACAAGCACACAGTACATGCTACATTGAGAATCTGCTTCTCTGTACCACCGGCTGGTGGTACCTTAGTGTCCTGTGGGCAGCCACAATCCACCCGTATATGTTCCCTCTCCAGAGTGAGGACCTCTTTTCTTCGCTTCCTGGAGAGCTCGCTAACAACCTTGTTTGTCGGCTACCTCATTCCCTTGTACAGAGGTATTTTGGAGATGCTTCTTGAAGCGCTGCTGACTCAGGCAAAAATTACGGCAAATCGCGAGGAGCTCCGATCCACAATCCTCAACTTTACGTCGAGAATTAGGAATCAATGTCTTAACCACTAGACTACGAGCGCCCGGTGCCTTTAGTAGGAGTACAGTCAGACAGTACATCTCCCCCATTGTCTTCAGCCGCTGCTCCTGGAGCGGACTCTTTTAAGGAACGAATTCATGAGAGTTGAGCAAATCCCCGGAAAATCCGATCTTTGATTCGAGAAACGTGGGGACTACAAGGAAAGTCTTTTCTTTCACATTGTAGTAGGCGGGTCGCCCATTTTATTTCCCTTCGCGCTGGAACTTGCACAGCTTCATCGAATCTCGGACCTGAGAACTCGTCTCATTATTTTCTCTCTTAATTTTTTAATTTTATTTCTCTCAGGCCTTCTTTTTTTTTTGGAATGAAGGAGTTCGACCACTAGTTGGGCGCCAATTGTACTGAGGTAGTTTGGAAATGCTTTTGAAGAGCTGCTGACTCAGGCAAAAATTACGGCAATCGCGCCGGTGTTCCGATCCACAATCCCTGACTTACGTTGACAATTATGAACAAATGTCTCAACTACTAGACCACGATCGCCCAGTTGCCTTTAATAGGGGTCAGCCAGGACACCCTTCCCTCCTCCATGCTCCACAGGAACTGGCGGAGGAACTGAAAGGTCATGAGGCACCTCATGTACGCCCACACAATAGACCCATTTCAGGCCGCAGTTGGGGTTTTCTGTGTCCCCCAGTACATAGGAAAAGGAAAAAATATCTGCAGGGCTTGTCCTTTATATTATTAACTTGAGTACACGTCCGACAGCACGAGGAGCAACGCCAAAGTTGCCATTGAACACGAAGTTTCACAGTTCAGGATGATTCTGCCTACCATTAGACCTAAAAACTCGGCAAATGAGTTGACTAAGACCCCTCATAATGTGAGAAGTAATTGTTTTATTTTGGCGTTTGGTTCCCTTTCAGGTCGTGCTGAGAGAAGATCAAACTGTCGAGGAAGGGCAAAAAATAGCCAACAATATCCTGGAGCGGCTACATGTTTCCAAAGATGATTTGGTGACTGGAGCGTATTTGGATTTATTGAACAAACCCTGAGTACGCATGCAATTTCATTTTTATGTCTGTATTATTCGATTTTGGTATAAATGTTGTTTTAACGTGTTGACCCTCGTTTAGTCCTGATATTAGCCCACACAGAGCAAAACTCAGTTTGTTTGTTGAGCATTTATGATAACGCGCTACCAATCTCCCTTTTTTACTTTCCTCAGCTCTATGAAATATGAATTACTTTTAATCAGCTGAAAAACAAATTTTGAGCTCTCTTCAAATCTTCAAGTTCTCCCTTTAACTTCTTTTAATAGGCGCAGTGCAGCGTTAGTTAATATTCCCTTCCCCGATAAGTGCACATTAATCAACCTTTTACAGATGTAGCGAGTGGCTAAAGCTGTTTCCAGCTGCATTTATTAGGTATGAGTGTGGGTCAAGCCTGTTAAGGTTGAAGCTCCTCTTAAATCTATCCCTGGTCTCACCCTGCATCGTCGACTCCTGGCTTGAAACATGATTACAATGACTGGCTTTGCTATAATTTGTGGGCTGTTCCAATCAGTTTCAAACATTGTACACTAAAGAGCTAATTTATTTATTCGTTTCAGAAAAAATGGAGCCAAGTGATTCTAAAGTGAAGTTCTTTGCCATACTCACTAAACTTCAGGCGAGTGAAAGCAACTGTGAACACATTCAATGGACCAAACTTGAACTTCGACGAGCACTTGTTTGTAAATAAGTTTTGGTTTCTTCGAGGTATAGTTACACTACGCGATTTAATGCAATAACAAACATAAAACAACTTCACTTTTCTGTTGTCTTTTTTCTTCTACAAACTATACGATTACGTAAGTAACGCCAACTCCCTCCCATACATTAATGTGAACAATGCACTTCTTTGCAGCAAACAATTGTTGAAATTTAAAGTTAAAATTCTTCTACATTTTTTTTTTCGGTCTAAAAAATAAACATTTTTTTACTGTTTCCAAATTTATTTCCAAATATTCCTTGAATATATTATTACACTGTTCTATGAATGTACTATTATTAACAAATTCACGAGACTCGTGTTATTATTTTGCAATGAGGGTGTAACGGCAAGTATTTTATGTGTGGGATGAACTTATTCACTTATTCATTTTTACTTTCCTTGGCCAAGATATACGTATGAGGAAAATCTGCACAAAACTAATTATAGTTATCATAGTAATGAAAACTCTACTTTTTACTTTCCTTGGCTCTACAAAGTAGAAAGGAAAGTTATGTAATCGGCTGAAAAAAAAATTTTGAGTTTTCTTCAGATCTTTACGTTTCAGACCCCCCTGAGTCCGAAAAACACTTTTTGGGAAAATGGTCTGTGTGTGTGTGTCTGTGAACGATTTTTAGAGAAACCCACCGTACCAAATCAGCTCAAACTTCATATCTAGCCCGCAGGTTACCATGGGATGCCAAACACCGGTATGAACAAAATCCACCGAAATTTAACTATAGTTATCATAGTAATCAAATTACCAAATATTTTTTTCTCAAAAACGGCTCTAACGATTTTGATTAAAATTTTTATATTGATAGCTCTCAATATGACAACTATACCATAAAATTCCCATCCATGGAAAAATGCCGAGAGCAGCACAATAAATTACCAAAATTTTCGACGTAATCGATTTTAGAGTGGTTTTTAGAGAAAACGACCTGACCAAATCAGCTGAAACTTGATGTCTAGGCTACAGGTTACCATAGGACGCAAAAATAAGGGTATGGGCAAAGTCCACCGAAAGTTAACTATAGTGATCAAAACACCAAATTTTTTTTCTCAAAAACAGCTCTAACGATTTTGATTGAATTTTTTATATTGATAGCTCTCAACGAGGCAACTACACCATAAAACTCCCATCCATGGGAAAATGACGAGAGCAGCACAATAAATTATCAAACATTTCGACGAAAAGCGTTTTTAGCGCAGTTTTTTCCTTATAAACTCCGCTGGAATTTTTACCCAATAACTCTGCAAAAGTAATAACTGTCCTTCTTCAAAAAATTTGTGTTCAGAGCCTCATTAATTATCTTCGTACCACTTGCTCAATAATGGTCCTGAAATGAGTACGAGTAGCACAATAAATTCTGGAACTGTAAGCGCTACCGTTTTCTGCTGCTGTGAAGTGTTGTTTGACCAAGTTCAAATGAACTGAGTGGTATATGAATTGATTAAGCGCACAAAACCAAATAGAAAGTGAATTGACATAGAGCTAAGGAAAGTTGTGTGATGCAACACACCAGAAATTTTTTCTCAAAAACGACTCCAACGCTTTTGATTAATTTTTTAGTGTAGACAGCTCCGAGTAGCACGGCAATGTCTCATGCGTGGGAAAAGACGGTGGCACGATAAATTACCATACGTTTCGACGAAAATCAATTTCAACGCAGTTTTTTCCTTAAAAACTCCACTAAAATTTTCAGAAACTTCAAGTGGTAGGCCTTTAATAGCGCTATGATATACAGGGGTTAGGCCTGAAATTACAGAATTCTACAAATTGCTCAATAGGGGTTGCATGAGATAAGCACCACAATAAATTTTGGAACTATAAGCGCTACTGCTTTCTGCCACGGTGAAGTGATTTTTGGTGAAGTTCCAATGAACTGAGTGAAATATAAATTGAATTAGTAGAAAAAGCCATGTAAACGAGTGAATTTAAGGGGAGCGAAGGAAAGTTTTCATTTTACAGGACATTTTAAATAAAGCAGTGTTCTTTGAAGCGAATAGCCTCATCTACGACCAATTTCAGGGTGTGAGCGGGTACTCAGGGGAGCAGTTCGTAGAGGAGCTGTGATCGCTTCGATTGTCACAGCAGCTCCACACGCATAAGGTATTGCTCGCAACCTCTTCAGCAATCATCTGGCTGCTGATAACAGTGATAACTGATTTTCATCTTTCAGTTTTGTTGATCTTAATTATATCAGGGTAAGTCTCACAGTTCGTAATAATTCACCGAGCATTCGTTATTTTCACATTTAAGCTTATTTTTTGATATTTCTTTGTTCAGGCTATCAGAATGGCGGACATACAAAAACTTGTGGAGGAGAAAAATAAGCAGCGGCTTGCCTTAAGGAGGGAATTTTGGAAAAAGTTAACCAACCCGAACTCTCAAGGACAAGGGCATGTTGTAAGTTTAAAATTATGATAGTTGAGGTAAATTTGTATTAGGGTCAACTATAAAGATTTGCTATACAGATTCAAGATGATTGAAATGGGTTGTACGGTGTGAACTGTCGGGAGCGGGGTTTCTGCTACAGCATAGGTGCATGTTCGATTGTTTGATACATTGTGAATGTAAGTCGATCTCTCGCAAGGCGGTAGTCACAGGGTGCACACGCGAACAATGCGGCGTGCATGGCTATGTGTTGCTTAGACTGAGAGTCAGCCCATTTATCATGTACCCCACATTTTGACACTCTTATCGACGCATCGGATTCAAATGTCCGACTGCTCATGAATTGTATTACTATCACAATGCCGTTCATGTACATGTACTTGTTGTGGGGCCATTACTCTAACAATGTGTGGCCTGCAAGTCCAAGATCCCAAGGCCTTATCAATCATAGGAATGCTACGTAAAAATGTAGTGCTGAGGCTGTGAAGTCAGTGGTAGCCGTTTTGATTGCAGATGTTTGAAAAGTGAAGGTCTTTGAGGATAACAGGTTAACCGTTGAGGAGCTTGGATAAAAAAGTGAATGTAAACTATGGCTATGGGCTAAAGCTGTCAGAAGGAAATTTAAGTAATGATAATGCGCGAAAGGAAGATATGTGTGGCGATGACTCGTTTCATCACCAAATAGATGGATGTGAATTTCGACCCTTCTCTTCCACCACACTCCAGAGCTGGCAGCCTATTCTTTATTAGATCCTGCGTACCTTCTATGTGTTGTCGGCTCTACTTAGAGCTTTTGCTGAGTGATTTACCCATCAGTGCTGAATACCTTGTGTCTGAAGACAGTTATACGACCTCGTGCAGTCCAAACAATAATTGTTTCATACGACAGCCAGTAGAGAAAGAGCCAGGTGGGTCAGAATGGCAGCCTCTATCAAAATAGCCCCAGAGCTGCTACATTTCCTAAGCTCTGCAGCATGTGCTGTCTTGAAGAGGTTAGTGTTATTAAGAGAATTGCTGTGCTGTTTGAGTTAGCTGCTAGACTTTGTTGATAAGATCCAAGAGACTGGTACATGCCATCCCCCAGGCGTCTATTGAGATTAGGGATCTTGACAGTGCAATGGCTATGCAGGATATTGTGACAGCTCTGCAGTCGGACTTACAGTGAGTGGTTGTGGGCGAAACTTGGGTGTTTGTGACAAAGGCTAATATGAGGGAGCAACGAAGAGCCATTGTTAAGATGGAAGCGAAGGCTACTGTTATCCTTCTGGGGGGAAACACAGTAAGAATCAGATCGGTCCGCCCAAGGTTCGATGTACTGAGATGCATTTTCCCATGGGTTCTTCTCTGCTACTGCTGCACGGAACCCGGTCACAAGGATAGGTAGTGTACTGGAAATGTGTGTGCAAGGGGGCATAGGTGGTCCATCGGCTAGATGGGAGCAAACGATGAATGTTTAGGGAGGCTAGCCGCTGTGACTGATAATGATTCGCATCCTCCTGGGCAACCTCCACCGGAGCTCAATGGCGCAAAATCTTCTCCAGCAGTTTCAATGGGAGAAGGAGGTCGATATCAGGGAGCCCACAGGTTCAAGAACTAACTGAGCACAGCCCAGGTCTGCCTGACCGAGGCTATGAATGAACTATGGGGATGGCCTTACGTTTTTTCGTGTCTTCTTCACTCCTAGGGATTGGGGTCTTTGAGGGGAAATCGGAGGGAGCTAGAGGACGCCACAAGCAGTCATAAGTGTGGGGGAGCTGGTCCTGGTTTGTGGCTATTTCATGCTCGGGTTCTTGGGAAGAAGATAAAGCCTGCAGATCTGGGGCTAGTATCTCGCAGTGATGAAGACATGGAAAAAGACCACTCTTCAACCTCCCTAACTGCAGGGAAGTATGGGAGGATATATGGGAATTACAGTATGCTGCTGCATTCTTGTGAGGGTGAACAGGGCAAGAAAGAAGAGCTGCCATATGATGCTGTGTGCTAAACAGTTCGCAGTTGGTTCTCAATAAGTAGGAGGAAAACCATGGGGTCTCTAGGAGCAGACCCCCCCCCCTCCATAGAAGACTCCAGCAGCATCCCTCCTCCCCACTGTCTGTAACAAGTGTTCAGAAGTAGTAATTGGATCTTGTTTTGATCACACCAAAAACCAATGTTCCCTCAACCATTCCCTATCCATTTACATTTGTCGATGTTCGCAATGCCCCTGTCACCCACCATTTATACGTTAATTGCGTTTTACGTTACACAACTAACTTATTTATCGTGTTCAACTTTGTTGATCTTGAAGGAAAAGGCCTAATTTGATTGATGAATGATTTGTTCACAGTTTGATCCTGCCATATACCGTGCGAATGCGATGAAAGTAATGAGAATCGACTTTTTTAGAGAAACGCCCAAAAATTTCTTATCTTTCATCGGTCTGTTCGTGATCCCCTACGCAATCTCGGTTTATGTGATCAAAAACAGCAGAGTAAGTTTAATTTTCTCTTCACCGTGTTGTTGTTCTCTAAATTCAAAATTGCTTCTTTGGTATTGGTGGTAAAACCTGTCGTTTCTAGTGAGCTTCTGCGGTTTGCTGAGTGAGTGGATCTAATAGCAGGCTATCACTCGCTTACAGATCTCGCAATGGTTATTCAATGATTGTTTTGCTGAGGGATGATGGCCAGGTTGTAGATCAAAGTTTCTTCACATTTGTCTCCCGCTAAAGGTCATTGAGCTGTTAAAAGGATGACGTGAGTGGAGTCTAGTTGGTTATTGGTGCATCATACATGTGAGCATTGAAGAGAGACAAATTGAGTTGGGTGTGGTAGTTCTACACTTCTCGCACCTCTAATGTGGAGGAAACAAGAAAGACCCGTTGAACCACTGTAGTTCCTTCAGCAGTGAGTGACAGTTGTTGGAAGATCAGTCAAACCTACAAGCACTGACTGCTACTAAGCAAGCTTATAACTGTTTCAATAAGTTTGCAAGGAAGGTTATGACAAAGAAACGAGGTCTCAGTTGATTTGTCTCTTTGAAACTGGTTACCCAAGTAAATAGTCAAATCAGGTTGGAAACCAGATTAAGAACTCGTCCCAGTGGTAGGGGATTCCCCAGGGGCATACCTCTGCGCAGTGACACGCAGCAAAATGACAACGTGCTGTACCTCTACAGGCCTAGGTTTGGTGGATGCTGAGCGAGTGACCAGGCTCTTGCACAATAACCAAACCACAACCTCCATGACAGTCAACTGATATAACTCTCTCGTGAGAGTTCAAATGGCAACTTGGTGTCCAGTATTACACCCAAATAATGAAATGCCTCCCTTGTTCGCAGCTCTGTGGTCTTCTCATAAACGGGAGGAGAGTCTTCATTCTTCGCGTCGTCACTATGACTAGCTCTGTCTTCTGTTGGGCGAGGAATGGCCCATGAGATCCCACATACTCCCTTACTGGTTGCATTACCCATTTCAGCTTTATCTGGACTGAGTTCAGCTTTGCGGGCAATAGTTACTCCTATGACATCATGCACATACTCTACTGGGATCACATTGTCTGGCATCTTGAGACGAAGCAGGCTATTGCCACATTTCCCAGGGTTGACCCAAGGAGCCCAGCAGTGGCATCCTTCCTATACCATCCCTAGGCTGCCTCATAGATAAGCGAGTGAATTCACAGATAGCTTCTCATTTCCAGGCGTAAGTATTCAGGTACCCTAAAGGAGTGCACACCTGATGGCATTCAGAAGGCATGGCAGCAGCTTCTCTAATCCCTCCCTTGCACTATAGTATCTACAGGGGTCTGCAAGCCGACAGTGAGCTTGGATCCTCATTGCCTTTTGGAATGAGCCTTGCCCTCTTCCAACGCCTAGGGGAAGTACTTGCTAGGAGAATGGTCAAAGATTTAGTTTATTAATCTTTGACCATTCTCCTAGCAAGTACTTATTGATAACGCACTTATAGCGCAGATTAGGTAGAGGCCAGTCAAATTCTAAGTTAGGAAATAATTGACAACAACACACATTGAACAAGGAGACAGAGAAACATTGACAACAACACATATTGAACACAACAACAACAACACACAAGAGAGAATTTTTTTCAGTTTTCATCTCATTTGCTAACTGTGCTTGACAATCTACGGAACCCAGAAATTTTCTTCCGGGATCTTTTTGATTTTATTTTTTACTAATGTCGTTAATTTTGTTGTTTCAGGAAAAGAAAGAAACTGCCTACAGAACTGGTCAAGTCGCCTACAGAGACAGGCAATTTAAATATCAGTGATTTTACGTGCTTTTGTTCACTTTTAGTGAAGAGTGATTAGTGTACCAAGTTCTCTATTAAATACGTTGTTCAGTTTGTCACATTGGTGCCTGGTCAGCTTGTCAGCTCGATTCCCTCTTATTGTGCAAGAAGTTACGTTTAAGTGTCAGAACTGAAACGTCTTATCGAAAATGGCAACACAAAACTTGGGCTTAATTTGAAAAAAACAAACAAAAAAACAACTGTTTTTTTGCGTTATTTTTATTACTTACAGGTTAGCATAAACAACTTCGCCATTCCTCCCATTTACCGCCCTTACAGGTCTTGCCACTTTTGATCTGAAGGAAGGATCATCCTTCTGGCTGGTAGATTCAGGATTTTGTATTGAATAGCCCAAATGATTGTCCGGCACAAAATTCAAATCAGACTTCAAAGGCAAGTGGGCTTATCGAGTCCCTTACCCTTCCTGATTCTGTCAAACAAATAGCAGATGACGGCAGTCCCCCGGTACACAGAGCCAAAGCAGAAAAAGTGCCTGATACAAAGATATTGCTGGTAAGAGCGCACTGGATCGTGGCAATGTGTTGGAAAAGGGAAAGATAAAGACGGCTGCCGGCGATTAGGTGCGATCAAGACTACCGTGTTTTACTGCATAATGCTAGTTTAACGACGTTTTTAACATGTAGGGACTTCCCCTGAAATTCCAGAATTCAATGTGTGGTTTTCTTTAGTTTTTGTTTGTAACTCTGACTGTCCCTTATTTGAGATGAGCATTAAAAGTTCTGCTGGGCCAGTCTTAAAAGTGTCACAGCTCCATGCATAGCATCCTAAGGAGTACAAAGTACCTCCTGCAAGAGTCTTCTTTGATGTCCACCTTTGGAGAGATTGCACCAAAAATCGCTCCCTCTCAAGTTCTGGCACTGAGGCAGAACATGATTGGGAGATTCCTCATCTGTACCACCTGAACCGAAGGGTACATTACATTCATAATATACATGTGTTCGTTCATATTGCAGTGCCCCATGATGACTCCATCACTTCATGTTACGCCAACTAGGCTGTTGGTTTAGAATCAGACGTTGGAAAGATCGGTGGTTATTTAGCGTGAAAATTACTGAATTGAATGCGAAATATTATATTGAAAATAATTAAAATTAATGGACAACGAAAGGATAATCTAAAATTAATCTATGGAATAAAATTAGAAGTCTCTTTACTGGAAATTCACCTTTTGACGCTGATGTGAAGATGACGAGAGATATGTTGGTGGCCGAAATTCAAGGACACATCGAGCATGATTCACCAAAACTCTGAGGTGACTATGTGGGATGCTTCAGCGAGGAAATTGGAAAAAGGTTCAAGCTGGTGGAGGAGCACGAGAACCGAAATCGGGAGCAGAATAGGGAATGGAAAATGGAATAGAAAAGTCAAGAGCGGTTGTAGCACAGGTTGAGGTACAGTGGGTCAACAGAGTCCAGGTGTCAGGATCGAACAATCCACGGTGATTGCTTGGCTGTCAACCATTGTTCGACTTTGCCAAAAATTCCTCGCAGGGCGTGAACAGCTACGTCTAATCTTGTGTGTTGATCCTGGGATGAGGCGTTTGAAGAGCTTCACTAACACACTGCTTGAGACAATCTGATTCTCCCGGCATATTCTTTCACTGTCCTCTAGACTAGTGATAGAGATGCCCCATCGTGGTATAGTGTAACTATGGGAACAGTTTATGAACGGAGTCTGCCCAAACGTCCCACCCTGTCATTACCAGTGAACCCTTGATGACCAGGAATCCAGTAGACAACTCTATTAGAGTTTGCTAAAGAGTTGAGCCGCATACTGCATTCCACCAGTTTTGACATTGTGCAGTAATTCTTCAGAGCCTTGCAAAACGCTTGACTATAAGTCATTATGTTGATAGTTTTATTGCTATAGCCTTTTCCATGCAGTATGCCGGCCCCAATGATTCTACCGTAGATCTCTACTTTGAAAAATCGTTTGAGTTTGGATCTGGGGCAATGTACGTCCCACTCCTCCTACAATCAGTGCCCTCCAGAGTTTTAGATCCACCCATGAGGATATTGATACCATTAGGAGGCCGAAATGAACGAATTTCACTGTTCCATTGGGTTGCACTTTGTATTTCCTGTCGAACTTGTATCTGGTCATTATGTTGAGCTCTGTAAACGTTTCCAAGTTCCTGAATATAACCAGTTCTAACCTGTGGCATGTTAGCTATTCCAAGCCACCTTCACAGCCTCTGTCTTGAGAAATATATCAAATGTTTTCTCCATAGTACTGTTAGCTTTCAGTTATCTCTGATGGCAGCTGTGTGCCTCCATACAATCGACCCACGTGAGATGATAGTCTCATAGTGGCCTCATAAAACCAGCAAGCCATTCTAGGCTTTAAGCCCCATGTTCTCCCGACATTTTTCGACACATCCAGGGCCATTGTTGCCTTCTCGGTCATATCCCTGCTCACTGAGTTCAACTGCTTTGCCCATTATTTCGCGTGGTCTCAGCCCCGACGGTTGTCTTGGTCTTGTGAATGGTACTTGTTTTTTATTTATTACAAAGTTACTCAATACGGAGTTGAAATTCGCATCATGACGCCTTCACACCCACCAACCAACTCCATTCATTTCCCATACTTCAACCACTTCAAGCCAACCATGCTCCGAACATTTACATTATCAGATTAGCAGAAAGAATTGATCTCTCACTTCTGCCAACCTAACCAGCCTCCTCCGTCAAGACATCCCTTCTCAATGAGATTGAGAGAAAGTTCCCTTTTTGCCTTTTTGTTTTTGTTGCTTCTAGCAGACGTTACATTCATTATTTACGAACGTTGCTTTCTCTCAGCCCGAGAAATAATACAGTGATTCTTTCGGACCTTTTCATTGCTTCCTTTTTTTTTGAGTCGTGCTCGTGTTTGCGTCTTGCCACTAACTGAAAAAAGTGCCACAGCGGTCAACAAAGTCCTGCCGCTATTTCCAGGTGCTGCTCCTGCATTGTCAACTTCACAGATGCCAGGGGTTGCTGTGTCGAATATAATTGCTCGCACCGGCTACTCCCGACAACACTCTTGACTTTAATTGGCGCTAGCGGCCGATAGTTCAAGTAGGAACGAACTTTGCTCACAGTAGAACTAGAGCACAGTGGACGGCAATAGCTGTTTCGTTTGTTTCAATGAGCCTGCATTACGCCAACAGTAATATAACCAATAGCTGGATGAATGGGCAGCCCCATCTTCCTGCACCACATGCACACCATCTGTAGAACAGCCCTTATTAGTTCTGATAGCCCACTTATCACCCTGTCCTGAGTGAGTACAGCAGCATTATCAGCATATCCGGTGGCATAGAACTCCACCACATTCAAGAACAGAGTCCATCACACCAAGATCCATAAGAGCGGAAATAGGAGGCCCTGAGGGCATTCACTCACACTCCTCGAGGAGCTTCCTAGTGAGGTGGACCTCTCGTTTCCCCAGTGTTTAACCTACAATCCTAGAGCTGTATACAAAAAATCTCATAAATTATCTTAACCCTGTACTCTCTATAAAGTGCATATTACGAGTAGGAGCAGTACAATAAATTCTGGAACGTTAAGCGCTACCATTTCGTGCTATAGAACGTATAGTAAGATTTTAGCAGACTCATATGAACTGAATGAAAACATTAGAAAAGGGCACATGGCAAAGAGAGGTTATGTAGTCCGTGGCAACAGCTGCGTTCACCAGTTTTATGCCAATTTCAAGACAGTTTTAGTCGTTTTCGACTATTTACCATTTAAGGTTGGCGGCTATTTACCAACAAGTAGTGCTCTTTCTCACTCCGACTCGGCATTTCAGCCAATTTCTCAACATTACTAATCAGGTCATTTGAACTGCCCTGAATCGAATAGTAAAGTCGTATACTAATCCTCTCGAAGTCCGAACTATCGTCGACACGAAATAACGTCGATGGGGGCCATCAACTCGCGTTTTACTCGTCCCGAAATAAAAGAGAAGGGCGATCGGCGAGTAAGTCCTTTGGCAGTTTGAAACGAGTCCCAAAACAACCCTGCCAGTCGTCGGCTCGGATTAGATCACTCCTGAGGGCATGAGATAACTGCAGAGCCACTTCCCCTGATGCCACTGCTCGTTGATGCTTCCTCGAATCGAACGCCGGAGCCGGAATAATCACTTCAAACCCCCAACTGAAGCTCTCTTGGGAATCAGCAACACGGTTAAGCTCTTTCATTGGGCTAGAGGGGAGAAAGAGGGTCGCACTAAAAATGCGGAGCCTGCTCTGTCTTCTAATTCTATACGTGCATAGTTACAGTTCTGTCAAAGGGCGAAGGGGCCGGAGGGACCGATTGGTTAAATAGATTTCTTGACCGGTGGAGATCTTGCGAGTTGAAGAAAAAAAAAACGGCGATTGTGGTGTGGCGAGCTTCGCAAAGGGAGGGATCAATAGAACGGCTTTCTCATTGGAGATTTTAAGCACGTCTCTCCTACTTATTCTCTTAAAATAACTTATAGAACATTAGGCACTGTACGATTTCAATTTTTAGGCACCCACGACTTCAACTGAATAAATAAAAAATACACAAAACGAGAATCAGAAAAGAAATGTTGAAAATAAACTTGAAATGAACAAAATTTAAGACGTCAAAAACGAAAACAAATAATAGAACAACTAAATCGAATTCGTACAAATAAATTAACAACAAACAGAAAAAAGCTTAAATGTAATATGCAAGTTGTGTTATCAAACAGTTTCCTTAGCTCTACATAAACGCACTGATTTTCGTGGCTTTGGCAACTAACTATAACTATAACTTGTTTTTCACTCAGCCCATTTGAGCTCGGTAAAATACCAATTAATGGTAGCAGAAAGTGGTAGTGCTCAGCGCACGTTCTGTACGAATGTCCCCTCTATGACGAAGAGCGGGCCAGGACACTCATTCCCCCACCAGAGAGGGTAGTGTCGGATTTTTACCGACTAAACCCCTCCCCGGCGGTTGCCAACCTAGAGGTTCTAAACCAGAAGGATGGGAGGCTGGCCTGCTGCTGCAGGGGGACTCATGCGCATTTGCGATGCGGGGAGGGTGGGATGGGGTTAGCATGGAATGAGGGAGCAGGGTCTACGGACGATGTCCGAGGCGTCGGGGAATGGTTACCCACTGTTGCACACGATGTACACGACACAAACTATGGCCACCTCGCTTCGTCCCCCGCTCCACCCATCGAGCTAGGACTTGAAGATGCGCGTGCGGAACTGAAGGCAGCCACTAAAGACTGTCGACCCTTAGCACCAATGAGCCGGTAGACCGCAACTGGCCTGGCTCATTCCCCCATCAGGTAGTGTTCATAGCTATTTTATGTAGTCATAGTTTGGTAGGTCCAATCCAGGACTATCCTGCTTGCATTCAGAACCACATCCCACCAAGGATTACAGGCACTCGTCACTGGACCTTTTAGTCGATGATGCTGATCTACATGGAACCCACGCCCGTTACACAGGTGGCCTACAGAACTTCTGTGAACGGATTCAGAAGAGGAAAAGCTGGTCATCACTCAAGAGTGGCTTATAAACAACTGGCAAGCTTGCTACAACACTGCCAAACACCGGGTGACCAAGTGTGTTGGGGCGTGAGGCGTCCACGCCAGGCGGCAAAAGCACCAGCAGGCTCTGGTTCAATCCCTGACCAAACATCACCCTTCTTCCACGCCCAGGGGAGTGAGGCAGCTACAGCTTGATTGGGGAGCCTGCTTAGGGGAGATGGCAAATGGGCCCACCTTGTGACTGCGGCAACTGCCACTGTTCCCACAGCTTCGACTCCCTCCCTGCAGATCAATCAATCATATGTGGCATCATTCTGCTCTCAAATCGTGTACATACAGTGTTTACGACAACAATTGGGGTCGGGAGTTCGAAATCAGTGCTAATAATCCTCTCCTCAGGTCCGCTCGCTTCTTCTGCGCTGCTCCGCTTCACATCACCCTTATCGCAACGGACGCTCACTCGATTGCTTGCCGACTCACCGTTCCCCACTTCGTCCTGCTGGAGCTGCCGCGCGGCCTTCATACTTCACCCTGTCACAGCTTGTCGTTCTGGATTGCTACGGATCGTCTTTCTTCCTCCTTTCTACGATCAAAGTCATCAGTATCTCTTTCGACGTAAACTCTTCGGGAGACCCTTGTTCCTTCGAATTTCGTTATCTGGCTTGCTACCCATTCAACCTCTACAGCTCCAGAGGAGGACACGAGGACCTCATTCAGCTCATTCAACTAATTCAACTTGCAACTGATTCTGCTCAATTCTCATCCAATCCACCAGTCATTCTGCTCAAATATCATTCATCCAATTCAACTTTCCCTCCACAGTATTCACTGGTATTGAAATAATTTTAACCGCTTCAGATCGAAGTAAGACAGAATAGACTACTACGAACTACATCTTCTCCGAGCTTCCCTCGTGATTTCTCCGATTTCGGACAGCCATTGAACTTTGTGTGCCCAGTTGCTTTATTTTAATTGAGTATTCTATTTGGCCATTGGAGCTTCATACGTTCGTTTGTCCCCCCCCCCCCGTCGTTAGTACTCCGTCCCTCCCGTCTCATCAAAACCACCCGCCCGCTTGTCTTGCAACACCCGCTCAACTCGCAGCATCGTGCCAATTGCCGAGGGTTCGTTGGAAGTCCCCGTCCCAATTTCCCCGACTCTTTTTGCCTGACGGGGCGGAGGAAGGTTAGGGCCACTTTCTCCGCACACCCCTACATCGGATCATAAATGCCTACATACGTTTATAGGCGCCTAGCGCCGGGGGAATATTTAGTTTTCGTAGTTCCATTTAGTCAGGTCATGTTTCGTATGGTTTACTAGTATTTTTCGATGCTGAATCGAATGGAATGGGTCTCGGAGCAGTAATACTAGGTAAAGCTGTTCATGAGAATAATAAACCGTTGTGTAATAATTTGCAGGGTTTTTTCTTTTCAAACCATTTCACGCACAAACATACAGTTTAGCAAATTAACGCCTTAGTTCCAGAAGGTTTACTTTATTACACGCACGAATTGGAAACTGGGGAAAATTTTAATACGAGTAAATGCCTTGTTCAGCGAGGAACTAACTCGTATTGCAGTCTGGCTCGACCCATGACGTTCTTGCGCGATGGAGCCAAAACTCATCCCTCGCTCCCATCTCGCTACTGGTGCTACTTGGGGACGACAGGTAACGGAAAAGTAACCTAACTTGCTGTCGTTGCTAGTGATTTTCTCTGACGAACTTCTGAGTTGAGGATCCACGCGGAAGTGATAAGTCGCTGGTTGTGGTAAATATAAGCGCAACTTGGGAGAGCAGTCACGTTATATATCTACTCCCTTAGAGATGATATTCGAGTGTAGGTGGTGAGAACGGCGGAGGGTGGGGGGGAGGGAGGAGAGGCTTACCGCATTAGTCTCTTAATTTGAATTCCACGTGAGATAGTAAGATTTCACGAAGAGAAGGAGCAGTTGAAAGCCGACTGAAGGGAAAGTGAGGTTAGGAAATCCACTAGGCGCATTTCCCTGGAGACCTTCAACTTCATAATGGCCTCTAACGTTCCTTCCACACAATCGCGCTGCCTCATATAACTCATTAATCTCTATTAGTGGGTTAAGACGAAGATGTCCCCGCCTCCGCATTCCGCTTCAACTCCTCCACATATTTCGAAATCGGCTCCAGAGCTCATTTCCCTCTCATCACGTCAAAAGTAATTTGTAGAAGATATTCGTACTTCCGAAGCGTGTACTTCGTATAAGGAACCTCGAATTTTGTTTGACAGGAAAACGAAGACTTGGTGCTGAACTCTAAGAAAGTTGGCTGTCGCTTTTGACACTCCACACAGGCAGCGTCTTCATATTTCTACTTTCATTGGCTGTACGAAGTAAAAAGAAAAGTATTGTAGTCGTCTGGAAAAAAAAATCTGGTGCGTTGCAACACACAACTTTCCTTAGCTCGACGTCTAAAATTATTAAAAACAAGAAACAAACATTTCAGTCACAAACGAAGACCTAGAGCCTCGTTTCCAAGAGACTCGGCTTTCGTTTTCATTTTAATAAAAATAAATTCAACATGTTGTCATGCTTCAATCAACATGTGTTTCAGCCAGGATTCAAAAAAGAATAATTTAGTGTAGACGCGTACTTCATCATCCCTCCAAATTAAAAATTGTTGAACCCCAATTTAGAATCAATTTTTCCCAACATTGACGACACCTAGCTTCTCTCGGAGTTGGCGGAATCTAACACTTCCAAGAGGATTCGTGAGTATATCGGCGAGTCGGTCCACTGAGTTCCACCTTCTCAATATCCAGTTCCCCATTTGTCACTTGCTCTCTGACGAAAAAATGACGAATGTGAATGTGCTTGGTTTGACGGTGAAACTGTGGATTATGAGCGAGGTTGATGGCCGATTCATTATCCACTCGTAGCACAGGTCGGCCTTCCACGTGGTCCATATCTTTCAATACTCGTTTCAACCAGATAGCTTCCTTGGCACCTTCACTGGCTGCAACTATTTCACAGCATCTGTGGTTGAAATCATGACCGAACATTGACGCTGGCTCAGCCATGAAATCGCAGCATGTGACATCAGCGCAACAACGCCTGTTGTTGAGCGGCGTGTAGTGACGTCGCCTCCATGATCGGAATCACTGTAACAGACCAAAGATTTATCTCCAACAGTGTATTTCAAACCGAATCTTATAGTTCTCTTCAAGTAACGAAAAACGCGTTTTACTTGCACCAAATTCTTCCACGTAGGGTTTTCCAATGTCCTTGATACGACACTGACAGCAAACGCAATATCTGGGCGAGTCCCTATCAGAAGAGCTCCTACAGCTTGCCGATATGGAAAAGAGGTTTCTGTCTCTTGTCTTTCCCTTTCTGTTGTTGTGTTATCTGCTTTGAATCGCATGTGATAATTTCTTCCCCATCCTTTACCATTGGTGTTGCAGCTGTGCGGCAATTCTCCATACCGAATTTTTCAAGCAACTTTCTACAGTAAGAGCTTTACTTACAGTAACCATCACTCTGCTCAATCTCAAATCCAAGGAAGAAAGATTTCGTCGTTATTTTAAACTCTCGTTTCAAATCATTCACAAATATATTAAAATCCTCTTCCAATTTCGACGCTACTAACCCATCATCCACATACAATACAATGATTTTTGTGAATTTTGATTGTTTAACGAATAAGCAACGGGCAGCATCACTTTGTTTGAACCTAATTTTGAACAAATATGCTGCAAATCTCAGATTCCAGCAACGTGGAGCTTGTTTCAGCCCATACAGACTTCGATTCAATTTACATACTCGCTTAGAACCATCACAGTAACCTTCAGGTTGCTTTACGTAAATTTCTTCTTTCAAATCACCATACAAGAATGCTGTTGAGACATCAAACTGCGACAAGTGAAAATGTTGACTAGCTGCTACACTAAGCAAAGTCTTAACAGTACTTGCTCTAGCAACTGGTGAAAAAGTCTTTTCATAATCGACGCCTTGTTTTTGTGAGACACCGCGTACTACTAACCTCGCTTTGGTACGTTTTCCTGTACAAGCCGTTGTATGACGTTTAGTAATAAACGATTCGGGAATAATCAAGAATGGAGCAACATTTGCGGTTAATTGCTAAAGCGGAAGCAGAAGTGAAAGAACTATTACGAAGCTATGAATAAATTGTCTTCCCAAGTTGGAGGATATTCCTGATGCTGTTGAGTGTGAGCGGCTGAGATATCTCATTACTAAACAAAATAAGCTCAATTATCGCCTTGGAATTTTGAAGAAGAAAAATCGAAAAGCAAGAAAAATAAATATGAGTATAATCTAAATGAGTTCAGGAGCGTTCGCGATGCGCTAACTCAGCTCTGCATGACTGCTTTACAACAGGCCTACCCCGATTTGAAAATCGAGCAAGTCGCTCAACCCCCTGGACGAACGCAGTGGAAGCGTGCTGGGCCCATAACCATTTTGAAAAATTATTAAAAACAAGAAACAAACATTTCAGTCACAAACGAAGACCAAGAGAATTTCGTTTTTAATAAAAATAAATTCAACGTGTTGTCATGCTTCAATCAACATGTGTTTCAGCCAGGAGTCAAAAAAGAATAATTTAGTGTAGACGCAATAGCAGTAAGCGGTAGTAGTTCACCTCCTTGGGGATGCCATCGAAATTGCCGTAAGTTCGCTTACACGTAAAAACATACACTCGCGTTTGGGATACTTGTGAGGGATAAAATCTGAACGCACGAGGTTTATGCTAGTTCCTTAAAATAAGCTTCTCTGGTATAGTGGCTCTTGTACGTTATTTACCTTCTTTGACGACACTCAGACCTCAAATTCGAGAGAAAGCCATCGTAGGGCGAGAATTTTTGGAAAACGGAAGGTAAACTCGAGACTTCCCATTCAGTTGCCGACGAAATCGAAGGACTCAACTTCACACGAGACCGAACACCGAAACAATTGCGTTGGACGTGGTCTCTAAAACCAGCACCGGAAAGGAGACAATATTTTCCGAATTTTATCAGGTTTTTTCGTACAAACAATTTTTTTCTTTTTCCTCCGGGGCAAAAACCGAAGGCGGAATTAAAAGGCGGTTACCACGCGGAGGTTGCAGGTTTTGCACGGCTCACCCCAAAAAAAGGCAATAGACTTGAAAGGCGCCTCTTGTTCGAAAGGTCCATTCAACGAATAGGAGGCGAGAAGTGGACAGAAAGAACGGAAGAAAAAAGTGCAAGCGGTCGAATAAGTGAAAGGGGAAATCACAACGAAGGAAAAGGTAAACGTTTTGTGCGGAAGCAATCGCCGAAATACCGCAAAATACTGAGAGAGGAACTTGATGCGATTGCCAATAAATTCGAACTAATCAAATCGAAGAGGCTTCACAGAATTTTTACTGAAATTGCCAGCTCTGGATTGTTTTTTTTTTTCCAATCGCGTATTGTGTGGCGTGCTCAGCGTGGTGTCATCTCAGTTCCACCCCCAGTTCCCGTTGAGCTGGTGTTGCCTGATGTGACGTCCCCAACGTTCTCAAGACAGCTTTGAGGTCCATCCCTGCAACCCCAGCACCCCACGGCCTCTGAGGCGCACCTTACAGATGCACTCCATTTCGCTGTACCTCTAACTTACCAACTGTACCTTTGTGGGCAGTGTTGTTACAGGATATTATCGAGCGTCTGACAATAATCAATACTTTCTTCCTCGTATATACGTGTAATAGGGTCCGTTTCCAGTAGGTGAATAGCCCAGAAGAATATAGACAGAAGGACCAAGGGATGCGGAGGAGAAATGGGACGTTATTCACATCGTGGGCCGCGAACCTGGTTCTCCTAACCTCCCGATCGCGGCAATGCGGTCCCCCCTCTCCCTGTCCATCGGTCGAGTTCGTCTTCTCCAGTGGTAATCGAGGCGGTACTGATTTCAGGAACTCTGCCCAATAGGAGACACTGCATGTTCCCGGTCACAACTTAATCCAATCGGAGCTGGAACAGTATAATTTCCCTCTCTAGACTGAGGACCTCTCTTGATCGCTCCCTGGGGCGTCCAACAAATAATCTTGACACCCTTTGACCAGGCACATTCCGCCAGTAGGCAACTTTGCACTTCTCCTTCCACTTTCCAACCTCATTATTCAAGTGGCTCTTGATGGGGGACGAATGGCTCAGGTCCCACCAGGAGAAGTGCAGATCTGTCTCTCGCCAGATTGACGACTTCCACATTCCCTACCCAAGTTAGCGCAAGATCCCAGCTGCTAGATACCACCTGAACATTCAGGATCACAGCACACTGGCCAGGACCAACGACGACGATGTCAGGCCTTGGTGATTCTCCAGAGAAAACCCGGTAGTACTGCTCTCTCACCACTTCAAAGCCCTCAAATGACAACGAACCAGCAACCTGCTTGCAGAATACCTTATGACGCTTGACCCGACCGCCCATGAGTAAGGGAACAAATCTGCGCCACACGATTCAGCAACTCAGACTGGTTACCATAGGCACAACAGTGTTACGATCCTGGGCTTTTGCACACCTCATCGCTGTAGGCTGTGACACCACACGAACGACGTGAAAGTGCTAGTAATCCTTTCCCCTCCAAAGCTCAAGACACTGCTAGAGTTCCTGTCTGTGGACCGAAGCATGCAACTTATTGGGCTTATCGCCACATCGCACCACTGCAGCTGATCCTGGGCGAATTGAAGACCAGCCACAGCGTGTGCGACATCTCAACCAGATGCTTGCAAAGCAAGCAGGCGCTTACAACGCAATGGCAGAATAGTGGTAGAGAGAGATGGAACATAACGTCCCGCAGATCGAACTGTAGCTTGAATGTATGCGTATGGGAGCAAATCTAAACTTATCAGCCTTTAGACGGCTAACTTCCCAAAAACCAGCCATTAGGTCAGCCTTGGGTGTAAGTACGTCTAAACGAGGCGCAGCTTCTGCTACAGTTTCTCAATGTAGCCTTGGCAACTTTACAAAGATAATAAACAAGGTCCGGGCGTCTTCCAGTCGAGGAGGTTGCACCGAAAAACACCACCCCAAGGGTCTCGAGGGCGCCTCTAGCCACGGCCCGAGATTCGGCAATGATGAGACCCACATCCACGACCTCGATATGACGGCACCAAGCAAACCGAGTCCTAGCTGCAAGACGGTCTGCAAGCTCTGCTTGGTACCTGCGAAGAGGACATCATGCGCGAAGATTAATGCGCCCACCTGCACGCCTGAGGTTCTTGGGGCAGCTTACACAGCGCAGCATCAATCACACAAACCATTTGCCCGAATAGTGTTTTTGGACTCAGTAAGGTCTGAAATGTTAAGATCTGAAGAGAATTCAAATTTTTTTCTCAACATAGCTTTCCTTTCTACTTAGTAGAGCCAAGGTAAGTAAAAACATATTCCAACAGTAAACAATATACTTTTCTCTTTAAAAACCAAGTCTTGCGCCGAAAGGGAATAATTATTCTTTAATTATGAACAAATAGAAATATGAAAAACCTCTCCACTTGTGACAACTTGTCTCAACAATTTTTGTAATTACGTGAACGGAGAAATATCGTATTTTTGTCTTGAAGCGTTTTTGTCACTGCAACTTTTAGTCTGTAACGAGAAAGTGGCCTGAAATCGCTTCACTATAGATGAGTAGGTCAAGGAGGCAGCAGACTGGACGAAGGATTTCACGAGAAGTAATTCGTGTCACGCGGTATAGTTCCCGTAAAGTTGGTAATTTTTTTGGTAGTAAGAGGGTTCTTCTTTTTAAAACTGAACTTTTTTTGCGAACGAACGTCGTATAGGAGTTAACGTTGCTGCACAGAAGAGCTGCATCACAATGTGTAGGATGCGAGCGTCTGAACTAAAACATGAGTTCTCTCACGGTAGTCCTCATTAGAGCTCCTACATTGTTACCAACCTTTCCACTTGACGCTTGCCCGTTGTTCAAACTTTGTTTCCATTCGTTGGAGAGTGCTGCCGAACAAACAATTAAAACGTTGACACTTGACAACACACAACACAAATGACGCCCTCTCTTTTTAATTGGCAGTTAGTCGACGACTTTTCGATACTGTAATGGAAACTACAGTATTCCAATTATCAATCGAATGATCGATCGTGAAAGAACGGATTGATTCGATAATTGACGGCACCGGTTGGCTCTGCCACAGCCGTCACTGGTGGTGATGGCATGGAAGGGGGGGAGGAAGGCTTTCCACTTTATGGCAACGCTAATTAACCCAGCGAGCGGAGTAAACGGAACAAAATGGAAATTCGCGGAACCGTCGAAAATTGATTGTGACTCGTTAAATATGTAAGAGTTGCATTCGTAACGGACTCGCTTTTTTTTTTTTACTCTCTCTCCTCTTCTCTGACGAGAACGGGGGAAAAAAGGGGAGTGAAAACCCAACCTTTCGGTTAGGCCAGTTTGGCAAATCGCGGCCCTGTCAGACGATTTGAATCAATTCATCGAAAGCGATTTGTATCGATGAGTGCTACAGTTTGCTTTGACAGGGAAATTAACGTTCTCGCAAGTGTTCGGGGGACGTTTCAATGAAGTGAAGGTTGTACTCACGAGTTGTAACTGATGGGGTTGGAAGTATGTCGTGATTGCGAAGTACCTGGTACTGCAGTAACTAGGATGTAGGATTAACAACTTTTGGGTACCTTTTCAAGAGAGAAAGGGAGTGAGAGTGATGGAGAATGAGGGAGGGGTTGTCAGAGAGGGGGGTGTGCGGGGGGAAAGAGAGAGCGAGAGAGAGAGAGAGAGAGACTGACTGAAGAATTTATTTAACAACCTGGTAAACAATAGGGCCTTAAGGCCCTCTCTTCCCTGTTCCCAGGAACTAATAATATAACAATCACGGTTTCTGGTTGTCATAACAACGTGAATAAAGTAAAAAATTATCTTCCAACATTATAATAAACCTCCTGTTGCACTTCCACGTCCACTACACTTTTCGCACTTTCACTTGACAATTACATAAATACCTCTCTTTGTGTGGTTTCCTCGTGTTTTTTTTTTATTAACGTTCTTTTCATTCTATTCCTAAAACTATTTACACTTAAATTAAAATCAAATATCTCTCTGTGTTCGTTATACACATGGATTGCTCGAATCCTGAAAGACCTACTATACAGCGCAGTTCTGTGCCTTGGAACCTGCATGAGTTCGCCCTGCGTACCATGCATGTACATTCACCCAGCATCATGAACTGGTCACGGGAGAGAGAGAGAGAGGGAGAGAGGGAGAGAGAGAGAGAGAGAGAGAGAGAGAGAGAGAGATTATTAATTGACCAGGGGAAATTAGGGCTACAGAGCCCTCTCTACCATTTCCCCTGGAACCCAAATGCAAACAATTCCTCATAGCGTTAAAAACTGACATATATTTATACAGGCTACCATACAGCGTAACTGTCAGTTGGTATGTTTTTCACGAGACTCTCTCCGCGCAAGAACTTTGAATAATACTATTAATCATTTATCACAGTCACACCGAAATAAATTACACGCACACTGACGCTAAAAACACACAACACAAAAAAATTTACAATCATACCAAATAAATTACATGCTCTCCAAAAATTCACAATCATACAGTGAGAAGGGCAAGTACTTGTATATTCCTTCCCTTCTCTCACTATACACAACCTAACCTAAAAACACAAATCACGAACATACACGTTTCGAACTATACAGCAAAAATGACGCCATTCGCAGAGACTCGTACTCGCCTCACATTCATGTCCAAACAATCAATCCTAAACAATAATGATAACAATGTAAAAACAATGATAAACATGCAAAAATGAAAAGAGCAATAAACATATTATAATCCTCTTGGGTCATCAAAGGTATCTGTCCAACAGCATCTTGCGTAATTTATCTTTGAAAGCTCCGACTTTGCACGACAGATCGAACAGACTGACTGACTGAGGTTTTATTTATCCACCTGGGGGAGTTAGGGCTACGTAGCCCTCTCTTCCACTCCCCCAGGATACAATTCCAATCCAAAAACATTTGCCACATCTTCGGCACAATTAAACACAACATATTTTCAAATTGAACAGTAGATATTCTTGAATTCTACAACATGGTTCCTCTATTCCTAAATCGTTTGTCTTATGATTACAAGTAGATGCTGACACAAATATTAGACACAAAAAGAAAATAAACAACGTTCATACCGTAATAAATTACATTCATTCATCTTATATACTAGGAGATTCCTCCGCTTCTCATATTGGATCTTATCACTACAGACACAGTAGAACTAAATTAAAACTAAAACATACAACACACACATTATTACATTAACGTCGTGATTTACAAATACTCTCCCCACGTCTCCGGTAGACACCCCGAGAGACTGACTAAATGGCTACTTGCCATACCATGGGTGTGAGAGTGAATGCTGAGCGAGTGCCTTTTTTTTAATATATTTGCTTGGTGGCCCCGGGAAAGCCCCCAATGCGGCCACAACTGGGCCTTTTGTGTGGGCAAGCATGAGCTCCCTCATGTTCTCCCAGTTCCACCCCCAGCACCTCTGGAGCTGGTGTTCTCTGATGCGGCATCCACAATACGTCCCCACCATTCTCGCACAAAATGGAAGACAATCTTGAGGTCCATCCCTACAACCTCCTCTGACCGCGGCAGATGAATCCCAAGCCCTCTGAGGCGTGCTGCGGCAGCCCCTCACACGTACACAGTACATGCTCTGTGGCATTAAAACTCTGGGGGGTGGATATTTCACAATCTGCAACTTGTATGTTAAAGTACTCGTAATTGTGGGCATAATGAAGATTTCGTGAGCGAATTCGTTAAAATCGTCATTATCGCTCATTGGTAACTTGAAGGGGGTTCTTTCGTAAATTGGATACCGTCAAGGTCGTTACTGTGTGGACACACTTCGCCTTTCTTCGCTAGTTCAAAGAAGACGAGGACCTCAGCCGGACGTAGCGGAGGCAATAAACTAAGAATGAGGATCGGCGATAAATCGAATAATCGGGAACGAAATACCGATAATTGCGTTAGCAACAAGCGAGCGAATGGTTATGGGTAGGGAGGGCGAAGGGTGTCGAGAAGATGAGAGTTGAATCTTAATAAACCTCTGTAGAGACAGAACGATAATATTGTTTAGAGGTTGATTAGATTCCTTTTGTTCGCGCCCAAGAGCTGATCAACGAGGCTCGACGGGACTCTCAATTAGCTGGAAAGGCGGTTTTGTTGAGAGGCGAAGAGCTTGCGACTCCTACGCCAATTGGCCGCCTTCTGTCCAATCGATAGCCAGTGAGGGGGAGGGGGGGGAGGCCCTTTTTTCTTCATTCTCCGGGGAAAAGTTTGATACGTTTTTTTCTCCCCTCCTCTTTTTCGTCGGTAGCACCTGATTACATTTCGATAGACAACCTACCGAGAGAAGCCTTTTTTTTCGTAGCACGTCGCTATAACCGACTTCTTTCTGGTGGACTCTCTTCTTCCATTTTCCCCTACAGTGATAACAAAAAAAAACCGATTGGGTTTTGGTTTGTTCCGATTGCGTTGTTTTCATTTGGAGTAACGCGCGGACCTTCGATTTTGACAGGGTCCACGGCTGGGATTTTAGAGAAGTCAAGAAGAAACAACTTGCGTGAGCTCAATCCACAAAGAATAAAATCCCGTCAGAATTGGAGCCTCCTCGTACGACACATTGTAAATTTATACTGAATGCTTATTTAATGCATTTATTTTTTCAAATTTTCAGTTTGGATTCAGCTAATTGTTTTCGATATGCATTGCGAACTAACAAAGAAGCTGCTTAGCCTAAACCGTCAGCCTCCCCTTCGCTTTCTGGTGCTTTCACCTGGCATCCTAAACTACAACCTCATGCAGGCTGCACGGAGATACGCCCCGAATAATACTTGAATGTCCGGCACACAATGGCACAAATATGACTTGGTCCAGAAACCAACGAGGGAAACCCCCAGTGACAGATGTTTTCATCACTACTGTTTGAATCTACGCTTTTAGCCATACATGGGCGCTTATGTTGAAGAGATGCTGGAACAGTGGCAGCGACCAGGGGACAGTGGCAGCGACCAGGGGACAGCGGCAGCGACCAGGGAACAGCCGCAACGACCAGGGAACAGCGGCAGCGACCAGGGAACAGCAGCAGCGACCAGGGAACAGTTACAGATTGAAAATGAAGGAAGTAAATGTGACGAAATAAAGTGATAATTGTGAGTTGGGGCGTAAATGAAATGAAAATAAATTATCCGCAATGGAAGAAGAGCCATTTGCGTTAGCGCCTCAGTAAGAATCGCCTCCAGTTCATAAGTCGGAGTTATACACAAACGAAAACCGTTGACTCCTTCGTGGTTTCCTCAAATTGAATATAATTTGTAGCCGGGAGGTTATGAGAGGTGTGATAAAGTCAGGGAGGACATGAAGCGTTTTTCAAAGAAGTATAAGAGTTCTGCGCGCCAAAATGAGATTGCAGCGGTGCGTAATAAGGAGCTTCCAAGAGATTTATAAATACGGCCCCAACAGGATCTCTTTGAACAATATGAGAAAGGTTGGAAATATGAGCCGTCTTGGCGCTGGATGCTAGTCCCCAGGCGAGGGAGCGTTAAATTACTTTCATCCTTCGCTCCGAAAGCTACTACAAAGTGTCTCGACTTGTACTTCAGAGGCGTCATGTTCTACCTCATAACTTCAATAGAACTGTAATTACCCTAAAAGGTTTTTTTTTGCTTCTCGCTAATTTTTTCTCAAGGTTCAACACCCCCTCCCCCCCTCCCACCATTGAATGATGTTTATCTCGTGCCTTTTATTAAGCATCGTCGAATCAACTTCCTGCCCTTTGATCAATTTTATAAATCGAACAGGTGAGTCTGAGGGTCGCGTGGGAGGGGACAGATTTAGAGGCTGGTGGTTTATTAAATTAACACTCCTCCTCCCCTCTAACATCCCTTTATAAGCGAAACCCTCCAAGTCTGACAAAAACATCTGGCTCGACGGCGGTTTTCATCAGTTGTCGGAGGGAATGTGACCAAGTTTTTGAGGATTGTTGGCCTGCAACTGCACAAAATATTGTATGTGCAGTACCTAACCGGAATCCTATTGAGGGATAAATTGTAGAGGCTGCACAGCGCTGAAATATTATCGGTTGCTGGGGTTCGTTACACAGAGCCCAAACCAAATGAACATGTATATCTGCTGAGGGTTACCTGGAGATGAAGGCGACTCCGTTCCCGTCGACGGGCTTCTAGTGCAGTCAATATCGCTCGAAATGGTGAGATTGGGAAAAGGAAAAGAGTTTCGGGTTTCGCACTCGCGCGGGTTTACCGGAGAGCGGCGGCAGACGGACTAAAGGTGGGGAAGAGGAAAACGGAAGAGCAGAAGGAAAAGGTGGAAGGGAGCAACAACAGAAAATACACGCATCGACATGAACTCTGTGCAGGGCGACCGAAAACAAAACCAAACATTGTACATATCGGAGAATGGGATTCAGAAAGTCAACTCATCCCTGAAACGAAGATCGCAAGAGGTATCTTCCCAGGAAGGCAGAAAAGGCATACAAGACTTATGTACAAAGAGAGAAAGTGAGGGGGGGGGGAGATGGAGAGTGAGAGAAAGAGAGGGGGTAATGGCGAGAAAGAGGGGGATGGAGATGAGAGAGAGAGAGAGAGAGAGAGGTGATGGTGAAAAAGAGGGGGGGATGGAGAGAGAGAGAGAGAGAGAGAGAGAGAGAGAGAGAGAGAGAGAGAGAGAGAGAGAGAGAGAGAGAGAGAGAGAGAGGAGTGAGGGAGAGAGGGAGGGGGAGTGATCGAAACATTTATCATTTGTCCACCAGGGGAAATAAGGGCCACGAGGCCCTCTCTACCAACATCCTCTTACGTTAAAAAGTCTCTGATTCTTATCTTTTTATCAGTCAAGTGACGAATTTCTCTTCCCCCCAATGAAACAACTCCCATTGATACCTCAGTAGATTACACTGAAACCAAAAGAAAAGAACAGTCCCATTCCACTCATACCAACATAAAGTACACTGGCACAGAAACACTTAACCGGTGCTGTTGAGAAGAGCGAGTGCTCATATATTCCTATTTCTCTCAGCAGCGGTTAAACTAAACTAACCAATACACACACAAATAATCTTCATTCGTTCATGCCAAACGACTTACACTAATCCCAATGCATTCACGCCCTCAGACACATGAACACATAACCGCTGCCATTCGAGGGGAGCGAGTACTGAGAGAATATGTGATGAATGAGACGAGCGAGAGAGGGCTGTATTATTCGTCAGAAAAACACTGGTTGCACCATGCACACAACTGTGGGCTCACGTGAGACTTGCGAGTGTAAGTTGAACCAGTGTGAGCGTGGACGAAAGCAAAGAGAGAGACTCATGTAAGGAGAGGGCAACATCAAGGGGTGAGAAGAATGATAATGGGAGTGGAGAACCAGAAAAACCTACAGATTGGCTGAGGAAGCTCGAATATGGGAAAGTAGGTTCTCTGCTCTGGAAATACTAATCCTTGTGTTCGCCAGGGCTCGGAGTTTTGAAAAAAATAAGATTATTGACTGGGATAGTTTCATGACTCTAAGTGGCGCTGCAGTTATTGCCAAAACTACTTGTTATGACTTTTTTGAAGTTAATAAAATTTTTTGGTTGGATTTGGCATGTCCAACTTTCATATTTAGTTTTTGTAAAATGTGACTCTACCTTATCCACCCCTGAAAGAGGTGTCCCTAGTTTGAGGGAGCAAGTACCCTCGTTTTGAGGAACAGCTACACCTCGTGTGGGAGCAAGTACACCTCTGAAGGAGGTAACAGCTACACCACAGAAAAATAGGAGCAAGTATGATAAAATCAACAGCCACACTAATTTCCCAAAAATATGGGAGCAAGTACGAACCTCTGAAGGAGGATCAACAGCTCGTCCGTATACTAAATTGGGAGCAAGTACGGCCTTTGAAGAGAGCCAACAGCTGCACCAATTTAATGTAGGAGCAAGTACGAATCCCTGAAGGGGAATCAACAGCTGCACTACAATTTTACTGGGAGCAAGTACACTTCCTGAAGGTAAGTAACAGCTACACCAGTTTATTGAGGAGACAAGTACACTCTACAGGGTAGAGTAACAGCTACACTCAATAAGCAAAGAGTCGTTTTCTTTTTAGGTTTAAAAAATGAAAAGAGGTTTTTTGAGAGTAGTCACTGACAGGAGGTCGGAATGGGACTCTCTCTAGCGGCTAGAGGCCCTTCCGATATTTATACAGGTCGAGGTACTCCCTTCTTCGTGCGCTGGGGAATCCCTCAGTGTGCTCAGAGGGGAAACTCAGGTGGATGACCTTCTGTCAGTGGTTTATTTGTTTGATATAAAATATTATAAAAACATATTGTTTGTTGGTTGTGTACTTAAGCTAAGTTGATTACAATGATTATCTTAAAGCTTAGTTCACTACACTACTCAAAATCGGCCCAAAACTAACCATAGTTATAGGATCAAAACACCAACTATATATATTTTTATTTCAGAAAACGTCTCTATCGATTCTGAATAAATTGGTGTGCGAACAGTGCCAGATCACATAACACCACTGTTACATTTTCACTAGGAGAAAAACGGCGTGAGCCAGTGCAATAAATTATCAAAAATAATTTCTTTCAATTTTGTCTCACATGACTCAAGCATTCTCGAAAAAATTACGGCAGTAGTACAACAAGCCCGCATGATAGATCTGTATTAGTGGTCATTAGATAATTAGAAGCAACCACATACACAAATTATGGTATTCCCTACGAATCATCCTCGGTTTTGATTAAAACCAGAGCGTCTTTTTCAATATTTCTAAGTGCAGTAGAACTGCGATGAACGAATACACGACTATCTTGGCTATCTTCGATTAGAACTCATTTGGAGACGAAGACACTTGTGTGGCGCCCCACCGATTTTTTGTACCGTATTTTATTACTCAACGGCCCAACCATTTCGCGTAAATGTTAAATTATTCGAGCATCTGGCGGTTTCTTCTCCCGCGAAGAAACGAAACAAATGACAACCGATCTCTCGAGAGGTTTTTATTCTCATCCTGCGGCAGTTCTTCGGCTTCACAGAGAGTGACGACTAGTGAAGCCACATGTGACTTCAGAATCGAGAAATGTGGTCCGTGTGAGCGGTGGAGTCGGGGCGTTAACTTTTTTTTCTCTCTCACTCTCTCTCTCTCTCTTTCTCCCCGCTACAAATGGTAGTTCGTCACTTCGGTCGCGCTGTGGGAGAACGACCGGGGCCATGTGATTATTAACTTTTTGTCGAGTAGTTGCTGCTGGAGAGACACGTTTTTTTTGCCGATGACTGGGTTTGTTTGGGAGTTGAAGATGAGAATTTTAGTGGTGGCAGAAGTGTAGTCTGAAACTTATTGATAAGTAATGCAAGCAGAAAAGGAACGTCCGTAACACAATCACTAAGTTTAGAGACAAGGAACTAACTGAACCATAACTGTAATGCTAATTTTTTCAATAAAGTTTAAAAATTCTCTTTTAAAAACGTATTATCAGTCAACTTACCTACACGTTCCTTCTGAATTTTGTCACACTGAACTCCTGGACGCTATTTCTGTTGCATGCAGCTCCTCATTCTTCCCAACAACACCATTTCAAAAGAGTAATTCAAAGCATATTTGTATCTGATCCCTACATGCATACATTTTTTCGTTCAACTTTCCTTAGCTCAACAAAAACTGATTTTCATGGCTTTTGCAACTAAACCAACTTGTTATTTTTGTTCAGTGCATTTAAACTTAATATAACACCGCTTCACCGTGACAGAAAGGGGTAGCACTTACAGTTCTGAAATTTATTGCGCTGCTCCTACTCATATCCTGGTCATTATTGAGCAATTGGTAGACAGAGGATTGATGATCCATGTCCTTACGGGGAATGGAAAGCTTGTATCCGAAATAACGAAGAAATGCTCTAATTGCACAATATGACACTCTTAGTGGAGGCTCCAGATTATCGATGCGTACTCCAGGATTGGCTGCAAAGGGATCTTGCAGAGAGTCGCTAACGCAGGGGCATGTGAGAACTTTCTGGTGTTTCATTTTATGAAGCCAAGCATGCGCACTCCACAAGCTGCAACCTGAGCTATGTGGTTTGAGAAGGGGAGGTGGGAGCTAAGGTACAGGTCAAGATCCACAAAGCCAGTCTTGGGAGGAAGTGTAACATTTTTTATCGAGTAGGTGTGGGGGATAGGAGAGTGAGTTCGGTAGAAAGTGGTGGCAGCACATTTGGACGGGTTGAGGTGCACCACTGAGAGAGGGCATTGAGGTTCTATTGAAGGAGAAGGCAGTCTGTGGGGTCCCAGATGGAGATGAAGAGCTTCAGGTAGTCCGCATAAATTATGAAGTTAAAGCGATGGAGGAAGGAACTGACTCCATCGATCACAAGGTTGAAGAGAAGGGGGTTGAGATGTGAACCTTGAGGCATGCCAGATGTGGGGGAGAAGGAGTGAGAGACCACGGCTGTTCGACGCAAAGGCAAAGCGTCGAAGTGGTCCAAGTCTTTGACCTCGGACTTCCCCGCGTCATTGTCTCCAACCCTTTCAATACCTGCCCCTGACCTGTGGGAATTCCTCAGCTGCCGGCCCCCCAGCCCCCTTTTCTAGGTTTTCCCCTTTCTTTATGTCTTTCTCCCAATTTCATTTTCCTATTGACGACAGAGCTCTTCCTAAATCATTCTGCTTCCAACTATCACCCCAGTAACTTCTCACTTTCTCATATAGTTGCCCGCACCAGTTCACACGTTCCGAGTACTGCCCTTGTGTCGCCCATTTGTACTTCATCTCACCTCAATTTTACTCAACACATTTCCGCACGCACGTATAATACAGTCCTCCTCACGCTCACCGAGTTCCAGTTTTATTGCAATCCCCAACTCCCCCTTTCGTGCACCCCACAACGGCATTGAAAGCTGTCAAGAATTGTACTGTGGAGGAGCCTGTAAAAAGCCTTGGAGAATTCGGTCCGAGATCCACCTGATAACCATTACCAACAGCACCAAGCGTGTAGACCTGAAAATTTCCCAGATTGGTCAACGTTAAGCGTCCTTTTACAAACCCGTGCTGCTCAGGGGCTAAGAACGAGTTACAAGAAGGTTCTCAAGTAATTTGGATGTAGTTGACAGAGAGCTAAGCAGCAATCGGCGGGGTTCTTGAATACTGGCGACGAAGACGTCAAAGTTCACCCAATTTAGAATGCGCTGCACAGATAGAAGGGGAGACTCTAGCATGCATAAGATGGCATGATCCCTAACTCCAGGAGATGAAAAACACAGCAAGTCGAGAAGCTCCGGCGCATCAATAGAGCCGGTTCGGAGCTTGTACAGCTTGCACCATCGGCAAGACTTCTCTGACTCTTAAACGGAACCAAATGGGGAAACGTACCAGGCCTGTGGAGGCCTAGAGCGCCGTTGGCCGAAGGTGCGAGCTATGTCTTTACATGGCTCTGCGCGTAGGTAGCCGCCTCTGGGGCTTGACCCAGTGACGAGCTGCTCTGCACAGAGGCGCAAGGATGTGGTTTACTCAACCACTTCTGTGGAGGGGGGTGGGCACCATGCCTCGAGTTCTCGTCGCCGGTTGGCCCATGCTTGCGCAAAGCAACGAAAACGATGGGCCGCAGCCCTGCTTCCGAGGAGGAGATGAGCGTTGTCAGCTGTGGGAAAGTGTTCCCTCACTCGTAGTTCTTCGTAGATGGAGATGACCTGAGCTGCTTTCTTATATTCCCCCGTCCCACATGGGCAGTCTTGAAAGGCCCGCCGCTGAAAGAAATGAGCCGCTCGTTGAATGCGCCATGTCCAGAGAGGAGCTGCACCTCTGGAAATGCTGGTCCTGGAGCGCGCCAGGGTACTCCGCTAAAACATCCCGTCTACAACGGAACCAAACAGCTCTCCCGAAATGCATCAGAGACGTGGAAATCCTCCCATCGTACAAAACGGTCTTTCCCTTTGGCACAAAATGGGGACCAGACCGTAGAGCAGTACTCCAGTCTGCCGAATAAGGGCAGATGGACGATAACCGAGAGGTCGAAGAAGTCACGCGTGTTGCGTTTGATAAAACGAACTGGGAGCTCTATTAGCGATGGCCTCACGAAAGCTGGGAATCCGCAAAAAAGCCGTAGTCCTGGAACGAGTGAAAGAAACGACCTGGCACTAGAGAGATAAGTGTCTTTATCGCAGTTACAGACTGCTGAGCTTGATTCGTCACTCTTCTATGAACTTGAAACGCAAGCTCTTGAACGTGTCGTACCGCTTCATGACTTATGTACATCCACCAACCAGCAGCTTCAACTGCTTCAATTTTTGATCCGTTCATTCAGCGACATTTTTGGATGAGGTCCTAAATAAATTAGCCCCAGAAAGTTCGACGGTCTGGAAATCGAGCTCCTTCTGAAATCACCGATTTGGCATAAAGCGAATGACGAATAAAGACGCGAGTACCGCAGACTCTGTTCCCGCCGAAGAAAAGTTTTCCCGAGCTTTCAAAACCAGACTTCCACCAGCAGTGGCGTTTCTTGGGCCCGAATAACAAATTCATCGATCTGGCAATGAAGAGAGAAATGAAGAGGTCGGCGGTTGGAGGTGTCGCGGACGTCGTCGCTCTGAATCCAAAAAGGAGGAACTTGTAATGAGTTTTGTTTTCAAGGGCTCCGCATCAAATGGCGCCTTGAAAAAGGGATGACACTTTCATTAAAGGCTTTTCTCAAAACGACCTCTTCCCCCCTCCCTTCTTCGCCAGCCAACTCCTGACATCCCCTCAAGACGCAGAGGAAATGGAGGAGTTTATAAGTTTAAGCCGAGTTCCAGACGAGACGGTTTTGAGGGTTAAATACGACGCTCCAGGGAGCTCTAATTTATTTTAAAGATAAATCCGAGGGCCGAGCGTCGCAGTCAAACCCACGGTCTTTGACAACTCAACGGAGACCTGATGATTTATTTCGCAAATCAAGTGCTGCCAGGTTCGAGTTTACCATCCGCGAGGACTAAATCTTTCGCGATGAAGTTGTAGAAACTCATTTCCCGTAATTCTGACTATTCATCTGCTCATTTTGTCACATTTATACTTTCATTGCTTCGCCTCGAATGAAGCCTATTTGTCGTCAAAGTTGTTTCTGTGAAGTGATGAACGACGCTTCACACAACTTTACTCGGCCCTATGAGCATTCAACGATACAAATCCACTATAGCACTCAATATAATCTGTTTCACAGGACTGCCATGATCAACGGAACAGTGAGGCGCTCCCAAAACAGCCTTGACAAAATAAGAAGCCAGGGCGTTGAGAACAGCCTGACTGCCTGTCATAATGTAGATCTTTACCGTTTCCGTTAACACTGACCCGGTACCAACGAGCACATTTCACGATGTTGTCACTGCCATCTCTTCCACGACAGTTCTGCTTCAATCTCTCAAGAATAGATTCATTCGCATAATGATTATCTATCCCAATCGGGGAGGGGAGATATACGGAAAATAATTCGAGTTTAAATATAACTCGGTTCGCACGAAACACGACCAAATAATGAAAAATGTGACGTGTCGTTGACCTCAAACCTTTTTTTCCACTCATGGTCTGCAGGTTGAATATCAAACCCCTCAATTGCTTTAATATACACGCACAGTGAAATGAAATTGTTTGTACTTTGAACCGTGAAGAACTAGAAAAATTCTTCTTTTCTTCAGCCGATCGAAAGCTTTTCTTCATTCCGCGCTGGACAAATAAAAATAATAATTTGAAAAAAACGAATACTCGTGTTTTTTCTGAATGACAAAAAGGGAAATAAAGGCTTCATTCAACAAAACATCAACAAGCATTCGGTTGTGGATGTATTTTCGGATAAAACATCGTGAAACGCGGATCCATCATCGTATTAACGGCGCAAATTAGAAGAGCACTTCATGATGGTAACTTTCTGTTTGTTGAACGGATTGTCGCATTCTCAGTTACTCGAATTTGCGAAGGTTCGGCCTTGTACGATCTCATACATCAACGGCGTACGGCGCAGGTCTGACGAATTTTATACTTCGGCTTCGGAACCTGTCAAAAGAATTTCGTTAGTGCGTTTAAACCAAAATTGATAATATTCTTTGAATCGAAAATTAGTTAAGAAAACGAGGTCACGCTTATTGTACGCCTTTGAGTAAAGCAAACCATATGGAGTTAAATGTTTGGGGGTCAAATGCTTCAAATGCGTTTATTACGACACCTTAACACCCAAATCGTCTGAATTTCAAGTAACTAAAGGGGCATCACGGGAGAAAATGACGTTATCATAAAGTTTTCTAAGGACTCGTTTCAGAGACCGAAGAATAACGTCACAGCGACCCAGAACCCAGATTCGATGCTAAAAGCACACGACAGCAAATGCCGCCATCAGTTGTTCTGTGCGCTACCCGACATTTTCGGCTGGGAATTTCTAGAATTTGAGGTATTACGGGGCAAATATGTTGTGCTGGTTATCAATCTCGGGTATATGAAAATAAGGCTCAGTAAAACGATTTCTATACCAAGTGCATTCCCTCGCTATGTCAGCCTCAGGAATCATCAAAAGCATCCACAGCTACAACGTCTATACGTTGGGTTATGTCCGCCAGTAGGCAAAGTACTAAAGTTAACGTACCTGTTAGGTCCGTGTGTCTCCTCTGACTGGTGAGTTACTGTGGGCAAGCGCTTTCGATGTGAAGACATCATCGTCTGGCCATTAAGGCAGTACTGAAGTCAATTAGTGTCGTGGTCTTTATATACGAGAGAAAGGTAAACCGCATGGTGGAGCATCGGGGAAGGAGGTCATGTACCTCTGGGGAAATCCACTAGAGGCGAATGGAAGGTCTTGAATGGTCTGTCAATTGTGGATTCTAAGTCTTTCTTGTATAGGGTGGTCTGTATATCCGTCAGTTGGTTGTTTTCGTTTGTGTAGGGTTTTGAGTGGGGTGAATATGGTGTCGCATTTTGTGTAGATTTATTTCATTTACATTATTTGTTCGTTGCAGTTTTTTGTTTATAAATTTCCGGATTTACAGACGTCCACCTCCAGTGAGTTACCCCAGAGATACATGACCTCCTCCTTCCTCCCCCTCCCTTCCCCGACGCTCCATCATCCCGTTTACCATTCTCTTCGTATATAAAGACCACAACCAACTGACTGACCCCAGTACTGGCTTAACAGCCAGAAGATGATGTCTTTACATCGAAAGCGCTTGCCCCCAGTAACTCACCACCCAGAGGAGATGGGCTCACCTAACTGGTACATTAACTTTAGTTTATACAATACTTTCAGGAGATGATGTCAATGATGATGTTTCATGCTCTTGGCCCTAAAATGTAGTTCCTTTCTGCGTAAAGAGTAAAAAAAAAAAAACAAAAAAAAACAGGACATTAGCTGATTATGAAAAAGTTTCTCAGTTTTCAGGTGTATATGGCCGTGTCCCCCTATTCAGCGCAAGCCGAATTAGTTGGATATTTTGAGCTCGGAACGTTGCATTTGGCCCTAATGGGACTCATTGTTTTTTGGGCCTTCCCTAAATGACGTGTTAAACCAAAATATCCTTTCCCCACCCCTCAATTCCAGTCCACAACACACACCTCTTCGCAAACTGAATCATATATCAGATCTTACAAACGACAGGTGTCTCCCAGTTCTCCCAACAGACATGCATCTCCCAGTTCTTGCTACAGACACTCGTTTCATCTCTCTTTTCCCCCTACGACCAGCTCACACCTTCAGAGCCCCCTCGTTCACTCTTGTATACGCGAACTCATATCCTATTCTAGTAACTTCTTCTTCGTGCATGTAAGTGTTCAAATGTTGTTGTGATCTCCCAATTATACACATTACAAGTTCGTGCGACAATAATATCGTCTCCGTGGTTCTTTCAAATCTACCCCGCTCAAAACACCGCCGATATTCCTATTTATGGAATAGATGTGCATAATACATCGCAATACCAAAAGTGAAGCAATATTGGACAATTATTAAAGGGAGGACGCCGGAGTTATGCATATGCCTTAGACGCTACTCGTACACAGTATTTATTCATTCGCTAGTGACGATCATACATACCTCTTTGAGAATGAAGAGCATCAGTTGGACTTTCAGAGAGCTCAGGTTCCAGTTCCGAAGTTAGTAAATGTTTCGTCGACCCAGTATTTAAAGGTGCTGTGGCATTCGCTCTAGAACGGATCAACAACAACTAATTTGTGAATGATGAAGCTGTAGTACCCCAAATATTGAGGTAATAATGATCGAATAAATAACGCAACTAGACATGTAACTCGATAAAACTGTACTAAATTGCAGAACAAATGCACAAAATTGGATACTAGCACACTTTTCTTATCTATCTAAATAATTTTGAACCACCTCAACTGTATGCTTCCATTATTGGGCACTCAAGCTTCTTTTTTCGTTACAAATTTTGTCTAATCGATTTCCCTTTCGATTTCAATCTTTAGGACATTTATATTAAAATAAATGAAACTTGTCTCGGACAATTCAGTTTAGTGCTTCAGCCTTCACAAAAATGAAGAGATTGAGAGATTCGCTATTTACTTACATCGCCGACATTTCAGGATGAGTTTCAACCGGCATCACCATGTTGACGTTTGAGTACGCTGGTGCGTCATTTCGAACTGCAAACGTGTCAAATAAATATATAACAAAGCTGAATAGTCAGGCTGCGCATAAGGCCCTGGCTTCCTATACCATCTCGTCGGAGCTGGTTTGGGAATGCCTGACTGGTCTGAAGGCCTGGGCAAAGGGAAACATTTTAACATTGGGTTGTACCAGATTATACAGGAATAGAAGGCAGCTTCTTGATAAAATTATAGTAATTGAGTGATTTACGGGATCGTGTAGTTACCTCTTGAGGGCGCAAATATCAGTTTTTCCAGCGTCAGGAAAGGTGCCTCTACTAGGAGACTGAAAGGAATCGCCACAATTATGCATATGAGTAGATCTCCAAAAAAATCGTGAATCTGAAAGAGAGAAACTCGATATATTTGGCTCCAACGGTAACGTTCTTAATTCTGCAAGAAGATTAAGATCTTAATGTACTACTTATTTATATTATGTGGTGCACAATTGGTCATCACTGTGTCAACACTGTTAATCTCTCAACCTATCGGGGAACCTGCAAAAGTCTCTTCGCAAGCACTGCCACGGCGAACTAGGGTGTTCCCCTAGCGCGTCCAAGGTAACTTCGAATTGAACGTAAACCGTTAATTATGAGAAATATCAAGGAGACTAACCTCGAAGAAACTCGAGTAGTAAATCGCTTGTCTGACGGAACCAACGTCGCATAGCATTACTCCGATGTGCACCAGATAAATGCAGTAAGTCAGCTTTCCGAGTGGCCCGAAAACGTTCCACGATAAAAGTGACGAGACTGGACCTGCCAAACGAACCAATACACGGATTAATACTTACAATACGAAAATTGAAGAGTGTTTAATGCGAAATTCGGAAAGTAAACCGCTCTCCGACGACTACGAAGGCTTGTCCTTCAAAGAAGCAAATCCATAGCAATCTATAAACGTACGAAGTAGAGAATGGAGAAATTGGGTTTTCTTCGGATTCTGTTACAAAACAGTGCGTCAGTGAGCGCGATTGATAAATAAACGATGTGATATCCATTCAGCCGATAAAAGTGAGAAGCCAAAAGAAGGGCTTGAGCAAAATCGGCGATTTTCCTGATAAATTTGGCATTAATGCCACATTAAATGCCAGCGTACTCACTTAAAGCAATTTGGTACACAGTCAAGTTATTAATGAATATCGAGACATTTTTTTAGGAACTAACGTTTTTCTAAATTGTTAATATACATTTTTGGGTTGCAAAAAACCATTAAAACGACATAGTTTTCATTAACGACAATGAATTCACTTCACTTTGTGCCCTACGCACGGGTGACCAGACTACTCATTTTTTTGATTTTTGAAAAGATCGAGAAATAGCTGGTGGTTACGCGCATTTAAACCAATTTATTAATAAATCACTTTAAAGTTTCTTTGTCTTTTCCAGGATTTCTAGTTAAATGGGTACTGAGACTAATTCTAGCTCACAGAGCACTTGAAATCCCATTGGGCATACTAAATCTTACTGATTTAGTATGCCACGTATTTACTATACGTGGGAGACTAAAAACAGGTAATTTCTATTTGGATAAAATATATTTTCATTTTCATCTAAACTAACTTAAGATTTTAATGCGTTACATCGATAAATAAAAAATTAATTTTTTTCAATTTTTTTAAAGGCATTTATTGACAAAAATTATACACTTACACTCGTTCATAAATTATACCTAAATGCTACAACCCCTCCAAGAGAACTTGTGTAGGGGTTAGAGTAGAATACAACAAAAAAAATCATACAAAAACCCTAAAGAAAAAAAGGAAACTATAAGATCGCTTACTTAATGTAAACAAAGTTTCCATGCCTTAATCAGAAAAGTCCTTAAGTTTTTATTTTTTAACTTAAATTAACTAATTTTTAAAAAATTCTAATTTGAACCTCTTCAAGCTTATTAACGGTACCTGGTCTACAAACTTTTGATCATTAAAAATAGTTTTGTCCCAATAGTCGAAACTTCTAAGACCTGCTGTTGTCATCTTTCTAGGAATCTCCACTCGTAGTTTGTCTGCCAATCTGTTAATACTTTAATTTCTTTTAATTTTTCCGGCTAGCAATTGTTTATAAATAATAGCTATTGTAGATTTTTTAAACAGTTTTTTAAACGTTAATATTTTAGTTTCCTTAAATAAATCTTTTGATGGATTTATTAAATAAAATTTTTATTAATTTTTGTGTGGTCTGTTCACTCTTTATTTTATTAGAGTATGCATTACCCCACGCTGCAATTCCGTAACTTAACTGAGATTGCACCAAAGCGTTCTAAACCATTAATTTTGTTGTTCATGATGTTTCTAATTTCAAAAAAGGTAGGTATTAGTTTTCTAATTCTTTCATTTACAATTTTGGCTAGGAGTTCCCAAGAAATAGTTTGGTACATTTGAAATCCTAGGTATTTGATGTTATTAGTTTGATGGATCACTGTGCAATCACAATTTGGGTTACAATACATTTTGTTATGACAAACCAATCCGTCAATTGTGGGAATACCTTTTTTCTGGGGGAGAAAGCAATATAGTTTTGTCATGATTCAATATTAGATTTAGTTTACTGAAATTTAAATTTAGCTTTCTCAAGTCCTCTTCTGCTTTCATTACGACATCCAACAAAGAGTTACTGGTAATTATCAAGGCGGTATCATCAGCGTACGACACCAACTCTCCCCCAATTTGAACGTCTAAAATGTCCTTCGCGTAAATTAGGAACAACAACGGGCTGATAATTGTTCCCTGTGGAACAAACTGGCAGTAGTCTCTTAAAATTTCTTCAACTCTAAACCGTTGTTTTCTGCCATCTGGATAACTCTGAATCCATTTCACGAAAGTGGCGTGAAATTTATGCTTGTTCAATGTTGTTCAATTAGAAGATATTCGTGTGCACGCATGTACTTACCACCGAACCCAGTTTCACAAGCTATGAGAACCCACGCCAGTCCAGCCGCCCAAAATAAGTGGTAGAAACCGATGTAGAACGAGGAATAATATCTATTGTAGTCGTAATTGAGTTGAATTATAGGATAGGCTCCCAGAACGGCGTACAACATCAGACCGATACTTCCAGCCCAGAGGCTCAAACAAACGGTCTGCAATAGAAATAAATTATTTTGTAAATTAACTTAATACTTAATAAAAATTAAGGAAGCGGAATATTTCGCTATTTCTGTCAAAATAGCGGGAGTTTAAAATTGTGCGCGCTCTCAATTGTTGTTGCGATCAAAATCACGTAGTGGCGTGGCAAAAGAGCTCATTGTGCTGTATCGTCGAGGGTTTTACAAGCGGAAGGACGAAAAGGGTTCCGAGTGAAGAACAGGGTGAAGTTATAGAAACCGCGTTGAAGAAAGTAGACAACGCCATCGTGCTCTAATTAACAGTAAATTAGGAGCAGTTTGATGAAGTTCCACTTTACGAAAAGGAGGTTGTCATCGTAGTTCCTCTTCAGTTTCCCTTCATTCATGTAGAACTACAGATCTTACACCTCTTTCCCACCTCCATCTCAACAGGAATTTATTTAATTTTTCGCGGTTAATCAGTAAGTTGGAAAAATATGGTCAAAGGTATCGATAAATTGAAATATCAAGTGCGCTGCATCACACATCTATCCTTAACTCTGCAAAAAATTCACCAGTTTTCTTGGCTTTTGATACAAATTAAATTTATCTTTGGGGCAGAAAGCGGAGTTACACAGTTTCCTGAATTTATTGTGCTGCTCATACTCATGCTGTGACTATTATTGAGCAATTGGTACACAGAGAATCGACCTATGTATGGCATTTTCACGTTAAATTCCAAATTTCCATTGGTTTTCCATTTCAAATTGGAGGTTTTACACATCAGTTTGGTGGATGACAGAAATATATGATTTAATTCTAGGAACGCAATAACAACAAATTAGCGAGTGAAACGTAACATTCAACAAGTAAATATTAACATTGTGAACGGAAAAGAATGAACAAATTTTTCAACGTAAGTCTCCCCCTGCAGCAGCGGCTGTCACGTCTATCATCATTCTCATAACATAATTTGTGCAGTCCGATGTGGTGGCAGTGGCAAAGCTTCGGGTTATCGTGTCACTCATGTCGGCTCACTGAGAATTTGTCTTGCTGACAACTTGATTTTTGAAAAGCAGTGCTCCACTGGATTCAAGTTGGGTGAGTAGGAGGGCAGATATTTCACGTTAAATTCCAATTCGATCATCTTATTGGTAACTTGTCCAGCTCGGTGAATCGCTCCGTTATCCATTATCAGGTACGTGATAGTTGGGTTCGCCACTTTTTCGTGCAGCTCTGCGATAAATTCCTTAAACGTCGCTCCATTGCAGTTGCCTCGTAATATTATCTTATAATGAAGAGCCTCGAGCCTCCAGCCTCTGCCTCGAGGGTTTACGGCTATGACGAGGGAAACATTTCTTCCTCTTACCGTGTGTACTGTGGAAACAGCACGTGTATTCCTCCTGGATCTCGCATGACTTCTTCGAACCAGATTCGTCAATGATTACCATATTTTCACGGTTTTCTGGCGCCCATGTTGTGAATTCCGCTGCGTAAATTTTTCTTCTCTCTTTCGTTTCTACAGAATTCATCCAATCCCGTTAGCTAATTTCAAGGTTATTTTCAAATGACGCAAACCTTTATCAACGGTACTCATGGCCAAGTTAATGTTTTTCTAGAAAAGACCACGTTTTATCTCCTTCAGAGTCCTGTCAGAATTTTCTTCCACTGCAGCCTCATTCCATTCCAAAACCTCGGTGGTAAGTTTTTTACGCCGTTTTCCTCCTCTGCTTTGGCAAACAAGCTGATTCTCGTTTTCCTTATACTTTTTCAACAACATGTAAGCCGTACTCTCTTTGATGCCGATTATAGAAGCCGCATGTTTAATAGTCTGTCCTTCTTCTTTGTTCTATAGTGTTCATACCATATTGTCCTCGACTGTCGTCGGGTAGTGGAAGGAATCCCCTCATTTTCAGCATCTCCGTCACTCTCACTACTCCTTACCGCATGGTTCGATCGGCGAACGAAACGCGGTCTCATTTCTTCGTCGTCCGAACTCATGTCACAAAAATAAAGCAAGTCGTAACTAACGGCGGCAATTAGAGACTTTAGAATGAGGCAAATCAACAGGCACCTTAAAAATAATGGCATTTAGAAGGGACGGATGGAATGTGTTCGTCACGTTGTGCTGCACGGAGTAGGCATTTTCAGAATCACCGGGCTAGCGTTGCGGCGTTTAAAACTAATGAGAAACCAACCATTTCCGTCAACCTCCAAATTGATGTTTAAACCCTCCAATTTGAAATGGAAAACCTCAATTTGACCATATACCACCATGAATGACCGTTTGGCGCCCACAGACAGCAAAACAGGGCCTTTTGCGTCGTAGTGGCCTAATATTGCGATGTTCATTAAACAATTAAATCAAAACTTGTGAACGCAACGGTAATGGCTTTGAAATTAACTTACACTGTTCATTCGAAGTCGCAATTGTTGATGGCGGATTTTAAAAATGATGTAACCAACGAATAGACCGACAACATAAGCAGTAAATTTAGTGTGTGTTGGGAGATACAGTTCTCTCATTTCCGTATCCCTCTTCACTGAGCTGTAAACAGTAATTAATGAAAAAAAAAAAAAACGTATAAAATATACTTCATCACACGTTACGTATAAAGTATTTTGTTACGACGATGATGGTCTTTATGAGGTTGGTATCACTTAGCGGTATGCGTGTTTGGCTATGCGCTCTTAGTCAAAGTCCTCAAACTCGCCTTGTTAGAGAAGTTGGTGGCGGTTAGGGTCCTCGGAAGTTGAGGGTAATGTGAACCGAGAGAGGAACAATGTTACGAAGTTCGAAATTGCAAAGTCGGCCTTGATAGCTCGACTGGTCGGTATTGAATGGTTCTTAGAAAAAAGCCGAACTTTAAACAAAGGAGGTTAAGCCATTTTCATTTTAGACAACCAAAACCGAAAGACGACGTTCATTATGGCTAAATGATAACGCGTTAACTGAAAGGTGAAGTCTATCGAATCATCGTTTAGTTTTGAACGACGTTTTTAATTCTTTCAAGCTTCCGTCAAAATACCTGGTACAACATACAACTTTCCGCAATCCTCGTAAGTTCGATCTATTCTGAATACTACCAACGCGCGTTCGTTTAACGCACTTCTATGGACACATGCACAACGTTATGTAGGTACTAGTTGGCTGAAAGTAACCCGTAAATTTGATCAAAGCTGTTAGAAACGTTAACGAGATAATTGTAAAACTTTCGTTTAATATTCAACAAATATACCTCTACCTAGATTCGTTTAACCTATAATCACAGTTCGTCAGGTCGATTAAATTCAGTTATGCTTTCGAAACGTAAAAAACACGATTTTTGGCGCATTTTGGTATAATTGTTCACAGAACTGTCACAGAAACATATATGAAGTACGATGTCAATTGACTAGTTGAAGACACCCTGTGGGTTTGGTTGTTCGTTAGGGCCATTTCTCAGAAAAATACGAAACATCCACGAATTGAACTACCACACACGCCCTCCTGCAGACTTATCTAACGTTTAGGCAATTGCTTGGGCAGTTAACGTGATTTTTTGTTGTTGTAATTAACGAAGTCGTTCCTGATTGTCTTACGAAAACGATTGAGGTTTTATCGTATAGTTAGTTAATTGGACTGAACGATTCAATTCGAATTTTTTTAGAACGCTAGTGCTATAAGAGAGAGGTTTAAAGGGAAAACTGTCCCAAAATCGATTTTGAGAGAGGTTTACAAGGAAAAGACTGCTCTGAAATCGATTTCAACACTTTCGGTAATTTCTTGTGCTGCACTCGTAATTTTTTTGTGAGAAAAACAAGTTTTCAGTTGTGTTCGACGCAAAGCGTCGAAGTGGTTAGAGTCTTTGACCTCGGACTTCCCACGTCATTGTCTCCGACTGCCTAATTGTCTCCAACTATTTCAATACCTGCTCCTTACCTGCAGGTCCCCCAGCCCCTTTTCCCAGGTTTTCCCCTTTCTTTCTCCCAATTTCATTTTCCTATCAACGACAGGGCTCTTCAAAAATCATTCTGCTTCCAACTATCGCACCAATAACTTCTCACTCTCTCATACGGTTGCCCGCGCCAGTTCACACGTTCCGTGTACTGTCCTTGTGTCGCCCATTTGTACTCCATCTCAGCTCAATTTTAATTCAACCCAATTCCTCACGCACGTATATTACAGTCCTCCTCAAGCTCACCGAGTTTCAGTTTTATTGCGATCCTCAGCTCCCCCTCTCATGCATCCAACAGGTTGGGTTCCTTGTACTGCTACGTCGACGCATGTTGACCTGTGAGCAAAATATCAAACCCCTATTTGGTTCAGCAGTTCAATTGCGTTCGTAGACATATGAACTTAAGCAAATTGTGTGTTTTGGACTCAAAAGCCCTTTAAAACGTAAATGTCTTAAGACAACTTTCTACTCCGTAGGGCTCAGCAAAGTGAAAATGAATTAAGCCGAGAATGAACCGGCTACACGGTGTTTAACTATGAATTTTAATTGCAAATCTTACTCCGTTGTTAATGGCACTGGCGTCGCTATTTCGTAGTACCACGCTATCGAGCTCGGTATAAACACAGATAGAACGATTAATACGCCCAATTGAATGTAACCGAAAATCGGCCATCGCCACAAAGGGTACATAACCAGGGGAGATATCCAAAACAATTGCATGTCAGCTGAGAGGTACCAAGACTGGAGCATGCACTGAAAACAATAAATTTGACAAATTTAGGATATTTCATGTAGTCCCATGACCCTTGGAGATAATAAGATTGAGCTCATCAGCATTTAGTCGTATGATTCAGTTCAGATAGTCTGTAAAACTCGATCATTTCAAGTTCGATAACATTTATTTTAAATCCAGCAAATTCAGACTTGTAGAGCTACAGCAAGTTTTTGGTTTTTACCATTCTCCTGGTGGAGGGCTGTTGCCCATGCTACACCACGCGAAGGTATGACGTCATGGGAATACAAGGAGTTCTTAATATGCTTTCCCGCTTGATCCAACTATTTACTCGGATGGCAAGTTTCAAAGGGACAGACCAACTGGGTTATAGGATTCCTGTCAATACTGGTAGGTTTGACTGCTCTTCCAACCACCTTCGCTCACTTTTGTAGAAACTACTGAAGACCAGCATGTGGTTTCTTTTTTCCTCCACACTGAAGGCGCAAGAGAGGAATCTTCGATAGAAAAGAGAGGAGCCGCGAAATAAAAGTCGGCATGTCCCTTAAGGGAACCGGCTCGTCCAGTGGTCTGGCTCAACCCACCATCTCCTAAGACGTTCCCACGTGTCACGTTCCTTGGACGAGGATTCCCATCTCGCTTTCCGTTGCTCTAACGCCCATTCATCGATAGCGGCAAGTTTTCATTCAGTAGAGAGATCTGCACGGAGTTCAGCCCAGAGTGGGGGAAGCTCCCGTTTCACTCTCCACTCGTCAACCATGCACGCAACAGACCAGTCAATTGCTTACTGACCAGTGATCACCTGGAGTGCGATCAGGCGTCGTCATACGTGATCCACGTTTCTCCTCGTTCAACCAACAGGCTCAAGGCAATAGCAAAAAGGGATTTACTGGTCTATTTCCGGCGGGGTGGAGGAATTTCACATACATTCAGAGAGAGTTCGATTCTGAGGATTGATGAAACTCGAGATTACGAATAATATTTTGCAGTAATACGAGTACGTTCCATATTTCGGTGAAAAACGGGTACAAGTTAGACATGAATGTGTGGTAATTCATTAAGAGGTGTGAAGCGGCTAACGTCTTTTATGGAATAACCAACGTGTGAGTAATTAATCGAACTCTCAACTGGGATTTTGGGAAACCTTCATGCTCTTGGATAAGGGAATATATGGAAAACATTGTAAAACAAATTAAGGTATCGACAGTTGTGCTAAATAGAAATAAGCAAGTCATTTTCAGTAATCTACACGTTTCTTCAACTGAACTCATCATAACCAGCGCACAGGAACGCCTTCACTTTTTTTCAGGAAGGTTGTGTTTACTATTTTGGAATGTAGTGATAACACTGTGAAAAAGTAGGTTGTTGGGCGCACGAGAGGGGGAGTTTGAATAAAATAAAAGCAAACTCGGTGAGCGCGAGTGAAGGACTGTATTACACGTGAAATGAATAGAGGAGTTTGAGTATATAAGGGATTATGCGTAAACTGGGTGCGCGGGAAACTTGGTGCAGAGGGAGAAAGTTAGAAGAGCTGTGACTGGTGAGAGTTGATTGAGGCATGTCTGTGTGAGCAATGGAAGAGCTGGTATCTAGGAAGAGCTGTGCGTGGCGGAGAAGGAGGTAAATTGAGGGGAGGGGAGGATATTTTTGAAAGTCCGTTGTCCCTTTGGAAGCTGAACCGAACTTTATCCCTTTGTCTATAGGGGAACTACTTCGGCCAAACATAACTGAAAGAGACGGCAATGGTTTGAACTTCTAAATTTTGGGACTTTCGCAAAGAGTCATTGAATTTTCGTGAGGAAGTACGAGAGATTGAAGTCGGAAAAATCTTCGAAAATCTGTTTGTGTCTGGATTTTTCATAGTTCTTCGTCAAATTTTCCTCCGGGAGAAACTCTGAACTGGGAACTGCCCACACTCCATCAGTTCTGACCTTTGAATGACAGCATCCTTTAACACACTGTACACGTAAGGTTGGAATATAACATCCAAATTCATGCAACCCGATCTAGCCGAAGAACAAAAGAGATTTTCCTAGCTCCACTCCTTTGCTTTCATTCGCTGTTTACGGGAGAAATGTGAATAAACCGGCGAAACAGGTTAACCAGAACGGTAAAGCGATCAGACGATTATGTAACCTAAGAGCAAAATTTACCAGACGAGCTGCGTGCCACTCTTCATTTTATTTCGCGCCGAAGATGCGTTTATTGCTTTATTGCAGCGAAGATCCGTTTATCGTTTAATTGAAGGATTTAACAGACTGTTCAGTTATGGATTTGCACGATTAAAGCCGCCATGTATGACCATTTATCACTCGAGAGGTAGATTAATCGCACACTTCAACACACTAATAATTGACTGAGCTACAAACAGCATGGAACACGACAATTAAATTGCAGCAATGCGAACTTACGTAACTTCCTGAAATGAGTTTGTAATTGTTTATGTACAATAAGTTGAGCCACCAGCTGACTTGACATTCCTCCTGAACTGGACGAATGGTTCTATCCCAAACTGGTCCGTCTCTCAAGCGATATAGAAGAGTAGCAGTGATGGCAATGACCAACGCATAAACCGGAGTCAGTCTGAAAAAGAGTCAATAGAAGAGGTTTTATACGACATGAATTGTACGGTGTTTAGTCTACTTTATTTGCACTCAACTCTGCTTTGGGTAGCTGGGCTATATCCGAGTGCACTTTTATTGTTACTTTCCTTGGCTCTACGAAGTAGAAAGGAAAGTTATGTAATCGGCTGAAATTTTTTTTTTGAGTTTTCTTCAGATCTTTACGTTTCAGACCCTCCTGAGTCCGAAAAACACCATTTTGGAAAATGGTGTGTGTGTGTCTCACTAAAGTGTGTCTGTGAACGATTTTTAGAGTAAACCACCGTATCAAATCAGCTCAAACTTCATATCCAGCCCGCAGGTTACCATGGGATGCCAACATGAGGACATGAGCAAAATCCACAGAAAGTTAACTACAGTTATCATAGTGATCAAAACACCAAATTATTTTTTCTCAAAAACGGCTCTAATGATTTTGATTAAATTTTTTACATTGATAACTCCCAATGAGGCAACTATTCCATAAAATTCCCATTCTTATTTTATTACCCCGTTGGGAGTTTGAATTATTATTATTCATGTGAGAAGGGCCATATTTTGGCGAAGCTTAGAAAACAGTTCATCGACTGGGGGTTAACTCTCAATGGAAAAGTCTAAGGCGCTTTAAAGAAGTATCGTTGCATCGAGATTTTATCAGAACACAAAACGCTATCGACAATAGAAGAGACTTTGACAGATTGTTCGTTCAAACAGGGCTTCCTAAGAAGCAAAGATAAAGTAACAACGAACCCAAGGTTCAAAAGCACAGCTTGGTTCAAGATGCAACAACACACTATACTCACCTAAAATAGCGATGTATGTACGTGCCCAGAGTTTCCCATATTCCATAGGGTCGTTGGGTTGCTCTTACTTTCATGAACATGTACATGTTAAGAAGGCCAGAAATAGTGAAAAAGGTGTCAACTGCCAGGGGACCGCTGACGATGAAAGCGATGAACCAGTCTTTGAAAGCCTGCGCGGGCAACGAAAAATAGTTAACATTTGATACTAAAGAGATAACGAAACTATTTGCTCGAACGGTTTACTCTCCAAACATCTTAATGTTCGTTTATTTGGTTCGGAAGTAAAGCGCCAAATCTATCGTATTAGGAAGGTGTTTACGTACGTGGGGCATTTCAGCGAGGTTAATGAGCGGTTCTAGAACGATGTAGCGGTATCTATGCCCAATGATAACCCAACATATGGACAAGAATTTGAGTCCATTAAGGGATCGAATGGTTTCGCTCCCTTGTTTCAAATCGAATAACTTTTTTCCGTTGGTGTATAAGGAAAATGATATTGCTGCCAATTCTCCTGGATCCGGTCCTGAAAGGCGATGTGTTGAAACGTGAAAACATTTCCAAACAAATCACGCATTCAAATAAAAAACAATTCACGAAGTACGTACACTTCTCCTAAATATGTAAAACTAAAATCGAGACTCCTTGAGACTACAGTAGTTTGTTGCATTAAAAGTAAATTACCCACTCACTGCCAAAGAGCAAGTGAACGATTTCAATTAAGCGATGAAGAAGAAACAGAAGAAGAACAGACTGCACGCACAGGCAGGTACTCTTGGAGAACAGGTATCTTGCTGCATGAAGGAAAGAAACTGCAGATCTTCCGAAAGTGGACTATTTTTCGGCTACCTACTCTTTTGGTAATGTGATACTGTACATCAGAAGGCCGTTATACTTCACCGTTGCCGAAGGTATCGTATAATCCCAGCAAATTCAAATGTCAGGTTGGAAGAAGAAAAGGTGTTCTACAAATTAGAAAACTTCACCTTCGTTTCGTGTTTCTGTATTCCACAAAATTCTTTCTACTACCTGATGTCAACCTTTACCCCCTCCAACTCTACTGGAACTCTTCTGTCAGTCGTACTTGGGATTGCACTTTTTTCCCTCTCTAACTTGATACAACAGGGCTTGTTGTGTGGGCGTACGTGAGCCACCTGTTGTCTTCCCAGTTCCACCCCCAGGTCCTGTGGAGCGGGTGTGTTCTGATACAGTGTCCCCAATATGTCTCCTCCATTCTCGCACAAAACGCAAGGCAACCTGGAGGTCCATCCCTGCAACCTTCTCTGGATGAGGAACCCCAAGCCACTCACTAGTACATAGTACATGCTCCACTAACTTGAGCTTCGGCTCACTGAATCTCCAACGCTGTACCTGTGAATTACCAATCTTAGCCAGGTGGTGGTGGGCGTTGGGACGTGAGGCTGTCCGAACCAGGTGGGGATAGAACCAGCGGACTTCGGTTCGATCCCTGACCAAGCGCCCCTCTCCACCAAACCCAGGGGCGTGAGGCAATGGGTACCAGCGATGGCTGGGGGACAGTGCGGGCCCCCCAACGAGCTCGTGTAGGAAAGTTGGGACATGGGCCCATCTTGTATCAACGGCGACTGCTATTGGTCTTGCAGCTTCGGCTGTCCCTCTGTATATGATGATGGTGCCTTAGTGGACAATGGCCTGATCTCTCTTGTTCGCTCCATGGAGAGTTTAGTAAACAACCTTGATAACCTGGCACATCCGGCCAATAGGCAACCCTGCACGTCTCTCTCACATGCCAACATCCCTGATCAAGTGGCTCTTGGTGGTTCCTAAGAAGGGCTCAAGCCCCATTAGGAGAAGCGCAGGTTAGTTTGTGGGCCTCCCTCATTCCTTCTATCCTCGTGCAACCTGACACCCAACCAAGCGTTAATATGTTTTCCTTTGCCAAGGTCTTCAGCCCAGTCAGGCATTCCCAAACCAGCCCCAACGTGATGGTACAGAAAACAAGGGCTTGAAGTGCAGCCTGACTGTCCGACATAACGTATACTCTCACACACAATCACTGCGAAGAGCTTTGCCTGGAAAACTGTAGCCAGTGCATCACTGCCCAGATCTCTGGCCCATACACCTCCTGAACCTGCTAGGCCACCCCTCACTTCATCCTACACCAAATTTCAGCTCTCCTTTTCCACAAACATGTTACATAACTCATTCTCAGTTCATTCCTTCACGTCTTCCGCCTCAACTTTTTTCGCTTTATTAAAACAGAACGCCCCAATCGAGTTAGCACAAAAGAAAAGTGACAGTCAACAACTACATAGTTCTGAGTATTGGTGACAGTGTCAATGCTCGAATGAAAGAATATGCCAATACGTTTGATCATGATTTTCTCCCCTACTAACTAATTATCCACTTTCATGTGGTCCTAAATGAGAAAACCATGCTGCCTTGGCATACACGAGCTGCGTTTGTTTATGCACAAGTACCGCTAAAGTATTTACTGGTGTTCGTGAAGTAAGGTTAAGTGTCGACTACTGTTAGTATTACATAATATTTTTTCTAAAATATTATTCATATTATAGATTTATTTAAGAAGACAAAAATGATGTTCCTAAGTACAACCGCTTCTTTTACATGTGCTAATGAACGAATTAGCTAACGCTCGAAAAAGCTGATGAAACCAAATATTTTGTTAGCCTTTGGGTATTTTGAAAAGGACCAAGCTTCTGTGGTAGACGTTTTTGAAATGCAACAAGAGTTAAAATTAATCAACGGATAATTAACGGGCAGTTCTAGAACAAATGTTGAAACTCGTTTTGTGAAGTGCTCAATCAACAAGCGCGTGGTTACGTATCGTATAAGAGCAAAATGTCAAACGTGGAGCGTAGCGACCGCAATATATTCCAACGAACCAGATAAGCCGATGAAGTAGTTTTGTAAGACCGTATCCGGCTTTCATCCGTACCACTATAGTAATGACAAACTGAAATTATTTGCAAATGTGAACACAGCGCTCGAGTCCTCGTAGGTGCTATTCTTGAGTTACGCACATTTAGTACGCCAGGAACTCACTAAGTTACAGATTCTGAAAATATTCTAGGATAGTATCATGTCAAGCGCTGGTTTAGGAGGTGTTTGAAGACAATAGCATACGCAACGGGTTCATAGATGGATGCCGTCAATAGACAGTACCTTGTTGCCAAAAGCAAGGGTACTCCAGGATGAAGGCCGCCGTTTCAGTGAAGCATGAACTGAAAAGTGGGGACATCGCATAAAGGTACAGAGGAAATTTTGATTTCTTTTATTGTGCAGCTTCCGTTTCTTTCATCTCCTCGTATCCTGCTCTCATTTGTTGGAACTCCTAGTAGTTCCGTTCAGAATGATCATTTAGCTCGCCTTAGCCCACGCCCTTCTCAACCACTGGGCTGTTGTGTGTGGTGGGCCGTCGCTCAAACTACATTTTGAGGTTGACCGTTCAAACGTGAACCAACCTATAGAAATAGCAACCCTCGGGTGTAAGCAATTCCACTTTAAAATGTTCACCACACACAACTTAGACGGTTAGTTTCATTCAGCATCGTCAATTGGAACTATCGGCAAGTTACAAGGGGGTTCGTTGGGTTCATCTAGTGAGATATCGCCCAACCTCCAAACGTAGCAACGTAACATTTAGATGGTTTCATTAGAAGCGTCAATTTGGACTATTGACAACGTGCATTAGTATAACAGAGTTGGTTAGTTCTATCTAGTAGAGTGTCGTCCAACCTACGAAGATAACATCCCTCGATTGTGACCGTTCCACGTTTAAATGACGGGGGGTAGTAATTCTGCCCTTTAATGGTGACTAACTCACACACTATCCACTATTTAGATGGTTAATATCATTCAGCACCTCCTATTGGGACTATTGGCAAGTTACAATCATGTGGCAGGGGGTTGGTTGGCTCTATCTAGTGGGATATCGTTCAACCTCCAAACATAGCATCCCTCGTGTGTAGCAATGCCACTGTTAAATGTTTGCCACGCACAACTTAGACGGTTACTTTCATTCAGCAGCGTTAATTGGAACTATCGGCAAGTTAAAATGATGTGGCAGGGGGTTTGTTGGGTTCGTTTAGTGAGATATCGTCCAACCTCCAAGCATAGCAACATGGCATTTGTATGGTTCCATTAGAAGCGTCAATTTGGGCTATTGACAACGTGCATTAATATAACAGAGTTGGTTGGTTGCATCTAGTAGAGTTTAGTCCAACCTACGAGGCTAACATCCCTCGATTGTGACCGTTCCACGTTTAAATGACAGGGGGTAGTAATTCTGCCCTTTAATGGTGACTAACTCACACACTGCCCACTATTTAGATGGTTACTTTCATTCAGCAGCTCCTATTGGGACTATTGGCAAGTTACAATCATGTGGCAGGGGGTTGGTTGGCTCTATTCAGTGGGACATCGTTCAACCTCCAAAAATAGCAACCGTCGTGTGTAGCAGTTCGACCTTTAAATGTTCAAACTGTAGTTGTTGGCACTATAGCGGTGCTCACATGCATGCGAGAAGCTATAGTCCTGCTCACTTCTCCGCTCATAAGTACTCACTTCAGCCATGCGCTGGAGTCGACCAGCTTATCTTCCACTAAGGTACTTGAAAAAAACCCCTCCGTTTCTCTGCAGCCCATTTGTGACTCAAACTCCTCAGTGCAGAGCAGTCGCAATATGCTCTCACTGGCAGAAGCATTGATGGGTTTAGAGTGCGGCTTGATCTTTGATCTATTTCCCTCTACACGGTTTTGAAACGCTTCACTCTTGTTTTTGGTACATCACACAAAAATTACATTTATTCACAACAGCGGATACTTACGTTTATGTTTTAGCTTCTCTCGGAAGAAGACAACATCCAAAGTGGTTGAGAGACCACTCAAAAACAATATCATGCACACGGCCATCCTAAAAACGGTACATTTTATTGAAAAGTGGCCAAAATGATCGGATCTTCGGCTTCAAATAAAACTGTACGAGCATAAAGCAGTTTAAATTCTTACAGAACGAGCCATTCAGAAGTCTGAAGAGCGTCTCTTGACGAAACGTGACAGTCGTGCGGGTCGATACCAATTTGTACTGGGTAAGAGCTTTTGGTAACAGATGATACTTTCTCGAATACTGAGTTCATAGCGCTCTGAATTGAAAGATCTTAAAATTAAAGAGAGCAAATTGCGTTGTAAATAATTTACTAAAATAATGATTGGTTGGCGTGAAATGGTTTTTAACTCACGGTCGAAGTAGTCGAATTACTTCCTATACTGTGACATATATCAATGTTGAGCTGATTTGGTGTTGCCATTTTTACTCAATCGCGTTCACACACACACTCAGACTCGACATAGTGTTTTTCGGTCTCAGTACGGTCTGAATGACCTGAAGAGAGCTCAATTTTTTCAGTAGATTAGATAACTTCTATTTCTACTTCGTAGAGCCAAGAAAAGTAAAAAGCGATTGGCTGGCAGTTATTACCATAGCTGGTGGTGGTGTGTCCCACCAGACTGCCTGAAGTGCGTTTTACGTCTTCAATTTTCAATACTCGCGGCTTAGCGTTGCTTGCTGTCTGTTCATATGGTCTTCAACCGCTTCCCACTAAGGTTTTGTAAGAACGAGCCAGCACAACTCGATGTCCAAACTCTGGCGTTTGCGCTCTGACGGCGGTTACTTATTTCAGCTACTTCCGACTTAGATCTCACCTGGGACTTGGAGGGTGTTGTTATTGATCTATTGAGAGTCGTTGAGGTCCCTAAAAAAATACTAGGATCGTTTCTTTTTTGTCTCTACCAACTGTTTCAATGATGGCGGTGAGAGAGAAAGGAGTTTTGTCAATGAGAAAGGGAATATCGTCTAAACTGCTCCCTCGAGCCCGACACAGCGATGAGGAAGAAAATAAGAGGGGATTATGATTCAGCTTCCAAATCCCAACTGTTGTTTTCAAGTGGGCGTCATCTGTAGTTATTGTTACAAATAACGACTAGACAGTGTTACGCAAAATATGACGAAAACCACACAACCCGAGGAAAGATTTGATAAAAACTTAACCGCTGTTCCATCTTTTGCGGTAGTTGATTACGTTTTAACTCAAAATTGACCAAGAAACTGAAGTCTAATTCTAAAGGACCGTTCAACCGCGTTAATTCAAAGGTGCGGTCAGTTCCCTTGAGGTTATTTGCCTTGTGCTCATAGTCTAGGCATTAGAAACTTCTCAGCACATCCATGGAAGGGTCCAGCTGACCCTTTCCCGAGAGGAAAGCAACTTCTTTGGGTTCTATCTTAACTATGGCTCTTTCTTCCTCCGTCATATTATTCTTCGCCAGGAAAACCTCAGTTTCTCCCGAACCCTCTCACCGAAGCTCCTGCTGCAGAGCTGTCAGGATATGCCTGGATTAGTGCGGTATCAAGATCCCTAAATTCAATAGAATATGGCAGTCCTGACTGTGCCATGACCACTAAGGACCTGTGGAGTATAATCAGCAAACCTTTTCGAGTCTGGAGTCTGGCTGCCCAAGTCAATCAGAACATCGCTCTTAGCTGTTCTCCTAATCTGTACCAGCCTCTTACGGGGTGACCTTAGCCCGCACTTGCTGGGGAGCTTCAATGAATGTGGTCGCTGGCTTGATTATAACGGTATCAGTGCGCCGTCCTATCTGAGCCATTCTTACTCCCTCTGGCTGATTTCCCTTTCCCGGAATCTTTTTCCTTCTCCTCATTCTCCTGCAGTTGTGGCGTCCAAGAAAAGGAGGTGCTCTGATCAGACCTCCAAGGGCTTGTCTCCTCGCGCTTCTTCCTCTTTTTATTCTTTTCAGACCGAGAAGAGCCAGCCAGTTGCCATTTTCCCTCAGCCTCCACAGGGCTTCACAGAGGGGTTTGCAGCTACCTTTGAGGATTCCCAATTTATCAGTATAAGGTGAAGCCTTGAAGGCATCTCTTCTCTGGGGGATGCTCCGAGGTATGTGATTCTGTGCCACGTTCTTCGGCAGAGTATGCTGCTTTCCAATGCGTTCTCTGGACCTTTCAGAGACTGTTTGGGCCTTGAGGCTGCATGAGGCCAGTGAGATAGGTAAAAATGATAGTAATGCTGATTACCCTAGTGAGTAAATGCTGGAAGTTGTAGAAAAGGTCCGCATGATCGTAACAATAACCTCATTGTTCCTGTACAAAATCGTTATTGATCAAATAGTGAGCGCAGCGTTTTGAGGATAAGTGTGGTTCCAATTAATGCATTATATTTCATTCTCATGGTACGCTGTTTTTTTACACATTCGCCACATACACTTTACAGCATACGCTTCTGCGAATCCCAGTTCGTGGGCTTCAAGTTATCTGCTTAAGCAGAGCGTGATGTATCCTGCTTTTTCTTTCGTCTCGTGAGAATCCCGTTCTGTTATGACTTCTCAACACATGATCTGAGACCCTCAGCCAAATTCGATAATTCATTGTTTGGGCTACGAACAATGTGCCGTGCAGAGTGAATTATTCCATTGTCAGGCCACGGTTATCCCAAGTTGTTCGCTAAATTTGTGCAACTCCCACTACTTCTCACGTTATCATTGGTGCTCTCTGCTCTTTCACGACCATTGGACATCTATAAGTATCCTTTGGTCGGCATGTCGGCGGGTTCTTGTTACATCTTCAATAAATTTTTTATCCCTATGTTCACGCGTCAAACATAATCTCGCCTTCTTCAACAATCTACGGCAACCTTTGGCCAGCCAGCCTCCTTCTCCTACCCCTCAGGCAACCCGAATCTTCTTTAGGTTCAGCCTCACGACCAGTCTGCCGTTTGCAATCGCCAGCATCACTGCTACGGAGCTTTACAAACGCGTGTTATGCTCAATACGACTTCACGCCCCCGAAATTTTCAGCTTGGCTATTTCGTGGGATTGGAGCCAAGTTCGTCCAAATTACCATAACTTCAGTGACCAGTTCTATTGTCGCCGAACAGCGCCTCACTCCCCTTCATTTCAACAGATCAGGAGAACTTTCAGTTTTGTTTGTTTCGTTGTTCAATGTAACCTGCCCTTAATTTATTTTCTCGTTATTATTAAAATTAATTTCATTTTACCGTTCATACAGTCCACCCCTTTCAGTTTGCATTGCCTTTTATTTTGATTCAACACCCTATTTCATACGCCGTGCTCTGCACGTCAACATCGTCCTGAACTCGTCTTTTTCCTCAAGATGCGTAGGGCCATACGATTCAGACAAGCGTGAACTCGAAGGTTTCAGCTGGTGAATTTTCAAAATTAAAATTTTATTAACGAGGCGCTTAGTATTGATAACAATAAATTTCTTATTGTCGTGTTTTTTTTACGAACTCAGTGCGACGAAATCTCCTTCTGTAAACTAAAGAATATGACCAGGACACCTGATCTCGGATTTTCCACGAAATGTACATATATTGAGCCCTTTAATAACGCGAAGCTTTTTTCTTTCAAGGACTACGAAAGGAGAAATGACTACTGGACCATCTCAAACTATACGTGACTACAATAGGTGCTACGGAAATATTGATATATATATATATATAATATATAAAACCCTGAACTTGGGTGAAACGGTGCTTGTCTACTTGGAATGTTTCAAGGTGTACCCCAGGTGCGAACGTACTTCCGATGTTGTGGAAAATCCGATAAAATTCACTCTTCGCTGAAATTAGCGTCGTAATTGACGTTTTTCTCTATAACATATTCTCTATATAATAATACCTTATTCTAATAATATTAGGGAGTTTCCATCCCTCCTATTTGGCTCTGCTCAAGTTAAATGGTGTCGCTCGGTTGTTCAGCGGAGTGTTCCTCAGTTTCTTTCTGCACCGCCAACATCAGAGCCCAGTTATGACTCGAGCCGACAATGTGCTTCCCAGACGTGTTCCTCAGTTGGTTCTTCCTCACCCCGTTCCCTCATCCTATTTTCCCAGCTCTTACTTGCCACCGCGCCTTAGGCACTCAGCTCTCGCAAGCTAATACTCGCTCTCACACCAGTTCACCTACTCAGAGACCCCTGTGTGTCATGTGAACTCATAGTCTACTCGTGTCAATCATCATACGTCAACTCTTGCACTTACCCATCACGATTCCTCGTCTATTTTATCGTTCCTAAATTAATATAGTTAGCATTCACATGAATAATAGGTGATTCAGGTGAAAATCCCAAAAGTTATTCTCTAACTCAATAAAATAATTAAAGAATAAGCGACTAACCTGAATTATAACTGGTTTGCACACCGAAGGGTAGCATTGGCCCATCGAGAGCTTAATCACGTTACTGCCGAGTAAATCCGATAATTTTTTTGTGATTCCATCTATCTACGCGAAAAAGTTAATTAGTACTTCAATTTGCTATTGGAAGAACGCTAAGAGAAACTTCAAATCAAAACGAGTCAAACGAATTTAAAGCAATTGGGTTAAATCCGCCAGTAGGCAAATTACTGAAGTTAACGTACCTGTTAGGTGAGTCCATCTTCTCTGGCTTAATGTCTTTACATCGAAAGCGCTCGCCCACAGTATTTTACCAGCCAGAGGAGACGGACTCACCTAACAGGTACGTTAACTTTGGTCAAACGAATTTTATAGGAGAATAAAGGTTGTAGTTTCACCTCAAACGTCATATTTTCTGGAATGTGAATGTTGAAGTCAACCAGGCAGTACATTCCGGTGAACGGGTCTGGGCCCCCTGGGCTGTTTATCGCTATGCACTCGTCGTACATTCCCAAATGGTTTAAATTGACTTCTAGCAGCCCGTTTGGGACTTTGGCCGAGGAATCCACCACTGAAATGTAGAAAAGAAGAAAGTGAATTCTACCAATCGTAATGTTGCCGCGGACACGTGTATTTATTATTAGTTATATCGTATTCAAGGATTAAACGTCCTTCATTCGAAGAGTCTTATCGTGCCACTTTTGCTGTACCGAAGAAGGTCTCATAGATTACGATTCATTAGTTTCAAGTTAGACGAATTCGAACAAACCTCAACGCATTTACACTTAAGCAACTATCTAAACTATAGTGATTGTTGACATTAGTTGTTGTTGATTACAAAGAACGTGGAAGAGGTAAGAGAAAACTTTCACGGTATCAGTCCTTTCCTGTTCGCGTAAACCAACGTTTACTAATCAACGTCTCTCTCCCCTCACTCTTTTAGTAATTAACTCAGTTATATATATCTTTCTCTCTCTCTCTATCTCTCCAGCTCACTGATAGAAAGTATCCGCTGACTCTCGAGGGTTGACGTAACCAGCCCACCTCTAACACGTGATTCAGAGGTCCAAACTTGGTGACGCAGTCATGTTTCGATCCTGACGTCCTCTATGCCTCATCGTGATCGATACGAAGGTGCGAGTAATCTCTTTCCTTCGTGGATAGTCTGTAAAGTACACACGACCCACGAATATGGTTCAATAACACCATCTATATACACGTGCAAGCGTTTCGCATTACAGTGCGCGCAAATAGGTCATTCCTCGCCGTACATAGATCTTCCTGTCATAATTAGTGGTTTGGGTTTCCTGCGTGAGCGCAAGATGTCAGCCCCAAGAAATACTTGACATTCAGAATTCAGGACTGGTCAGGACCAATGGCGACGATGTCAGGCCGTAGTATTCCCCGGAGACAACCCTGTAGAGTCTCTCTCTCTCTCTCTCTCTCTCTCTCTCTCTCTTTCTACTCGATCAGGAGTCCAGCTTTTCGGTAGCAGTACGTTTGCAGGAGGGCAGACTCTTCCCATTCCGCTAATGCTGCCGCAGACGCCGCTATTGAGATAAATAGGATCTCTTGAAGGGGCTCATGAGCACGCTTTGGATGGGCAAGGCCCACTTCGCTCAAATGTGCATGAATCCGTCAATGAAATCATCATGGGAAATGCTTCCAAGTGTTTCCACTCACCAAAGTCTGCAGTAAGAGAATTTCCTTAAATCAAGGCAATCACACCTTGCACTTTCTCCTCCAGTATGCCACTAAGGATGTCATCTTCGTCCCTACATGTTGCCCTCACACAACACATACATTTTCCACCAGAAAATGCACCTCGCTTCGTCTCATCACTCTATCACCCTCTCTCACTCTTTATTTCATTAGTAAATAAATACTCTCTCTTTATTTATTACTTTAAAACTAAAATAGCCGAAACAGGTGAAAGTAGCTACGATGATATTTACAATTCTTAAATTTGAAGAACCCAACTATCTTTATGCACTTTCATCGTAAATGCACATGGAAGAAACACGACAAATCGACAAAAAATGTTGCAAATCCCAGCTCATAGAACTGCGTTATTTGAAAGAGCCATCGTAGTACAAGGGACTAAGATATACTGTATCACGATTATTTTCAACTAGATCTATGAACAGCATATTCGAAATCACATCATTAAATTTTTGAAACTTTCAAGGTTTAAAGGTATTAGGAAGAGTATTACAGAATAAATACTAACGAATAGAATAAAACCTAATGAATGCCGTTATTGACGTGGCTGCGCTGTTAAGCCAATCTCAATTAAGCAATTCCCAATATAAGTATTCTAAAAAAAGAGTTTACGCTAGCATTCTTCTTTATTTTGTTAGGGGGGGGGGGTTATTATAATAAGAAGTATCGCGCTTGGTGAGTCGGGAAGTAGTACGATAGAAGCCGAATACAATTCGAACTAGGAGTTTTATTCGAGAATTACATTCGAAGATAGGGAACTGGGTGCGAGTGAAGGCGAGCGTGGGCGACACAGCGTCGAGGGAACCGGCTCGGTTACAACTGACGGCAGCGAAGTCTTGACCCAATCAGGGCATTTGAGGTGCCCAGTCAGCATAAATGCCCCGGACGAGCCTCCGCTGAATCGAAGGGTTTGGTTCATCCCGTTACACCACTCCGCCCTTGATGAGGTGCCCATCCTCAGGTACTCATGAGCACTGCAGTTTCTTGCCATGTACTGCAATAGAGCGTTGCTGTCCACCCAACAAAGGGGAATCTAACCTTGAGCAAAGAGAGAGAATTTCGATCAAAGTTCCAGTTCTCTGACGTACACATCTTGGGATGTGTGGATCGTACGTCTTCGTCCCACGCAGCTGCAACATCCATGGTTCAGAGAATCGGTACATCTCTTTGCGAAAGACGATTCTCTGAGTAAGGGGAGTCGGAGTTTCCCTCCTCCTCAGAGGACACCTGCCCTCAGGTGTTCCAGAAGAGGTAGTGCAGAGCAAAGATCCTGCGTCTACCGTGCAGTGGTTAGTTGCACTTTTGGGAACAAGTGCGGCTTCCTGGTTCAAGGGGCGGGGCAGGGTGTGATGCCTGCGTTGACAGCAATCACACGTGTACGTTGAGTGGCAGCTCTTGAGCATGTGTGAGGCTGCCAGTCAATTCGTACACAGGTTGTGCATTTCCACCTAGATTCTTCGAGCCTCCTGGCTGGAGTTGAAGAAACGTGGGCACTTTTTTACCCCATGATGTTTGCCGCAGATAGGGCAAGGATGTAGCTCTGGCGATGGAGTTATGTCGTCAACAGGCCATTTTGAAGACGTGTGGTTTCCCCGGACTCGTTGTTTAAGAGGTCGTTTGGGGACAGACACGCCAGAAGATGTCGATGTTGATGCATGATGGGGGATTGAGTGGTGTGAGGTGTACAGTCTATAGGTTTCCGCTGACTAGTAGGTTTATGCTGCTGCGATGCTAGATAAGCATTGACCTTTCTAAGTAGATATGCACGAGATGCTGGTAGCTCCTTTCATCTGTCCTGCTTTCTTCGAAGCAGCCATCGTCGATTGAACACAAAGCTGTGTTCAACTGTTCGTAAGAACGGACAACGTTCGAACGTAATGACGGGTGAGAGAGTAGGTCACAGCAGTAGGGCAGAAAATTTGATGGTGGGTGATCAAAAATTCCCGTCACATTAGAAGAACCATCAAGTTTTTCTGCGTGGCCAGCATCTCGAACTAATGTAGGGGAAGTTCGACCACTAGTTGGGCGCCAATGTTACGGGGGGGATTCATATTGGAAGCGGTATCGCACTAGGTGAGTTGGGAAGTTGTTACGATATCAACCAAATGCAATTGGAACAGGGGTTTATTCTCAATTACATTCGGGGAAGTTTTACCACCACAGACAGGGAACTGGGTGGGAGCGAACGCGAGCCTGGACGACATGGTGACGAGGGAACCCGCTCTGTTACAACTGACGGCAGCGAAGTCTCGAGCGAATCCTGGCGTTGAGGTGCTCAGTCAGCATGAATGTCCCGGACGGGCCTCCGCTGAATCGAGGGGTTTGGTTCGTCCCGTTACAATTTCGTGAAGGAACGCAAGTATTGTGCTCCATGTCTCTGAAAGCTGAAAGTAACAGAGCCCCCCCTCCCCCTCCCCTCACCAATAATTGTTGCCTTGAGTGGTCTTTTTGGAGGTGCCTGATTGAGGCTCCATGCTCTACTGAATGCTTGACTATCCCCATTGTAATTTTTAGTACCGAATGCGACTAGAACTCAACATTTCCGACGGATTGAATTGAAACTACAGTAATTAATTGAGTAAAAATGGAAATTTTAGTGGAGATATTTAATATAGTGAACAAACCCTAAGAATAGCCGCTTACTTGAAAGAGCCCACATTTTCCCGTCTGCCAAGCTTTGAATCAAATGAGCTATTCCGACGAGACAACCGTAAGAGTCGACGGAGGAAGCTTTTCCAAGCTCCGCGATCACATCTTCGGCGTGTTCGATGAGCCACTCAATTAAACCTGTGTTCTCTTTTAACACTTTCGCGATAGCGCGGGAGTCCGGTATCGGACGGTAATCCGTTCCAACCGCGACGTGAAGGAATAGCAAGAAAAACGCGACGCTCGCCGAGCGACAACGAGTCATCTTGACCTGGTCCGAACTACGTTTGACTCAAAAGACCATACATAAAGATACTTGACTATCTTATCTCGCATCCACCTGCTCTACATTATCTCGCACTTCACTTAATCAGAACTAATTTGACCGTGAAACACATGCGTGACTCGTTTCTTTTCGAAATCGATGATTAATTATACTTCTTGGAGTCTTCATTAAAAAAAAACAAACAAAAAACGAGCCAGTGGCTCAGTGGTGTTGAGCGGTTCCACAGAAATAGCAATAAAAAGGTACGCCGACGAAAGTGCTGAGGCACGTTAGATTCAGAGAAGAACAGCTTCGTAGGACCCTTTTGTGAAGTCGTCCTGTTCCTGGTCAGAGGTAATTTCGAAGTACCCAGAGAGATTGAGAAAGATAAGCAGTGCGAGGGTTAGATAAAGAAGAGACGAAGACAACCTCAGTGGCACACATAATGAGAATGTGGAAGGTGTGATTGCCTCGAACAATGGAGCGTCTCACACAGCGGGCTGTCACGAGTGGAAACACTTGGGGGCATGCTCCTTGACGGTGTGTCACAGGCAGATCATCCCTGTCTATGGCTATTGATAAGTGGGCAAGGGGTGTGTCTCGTTCGGGAGCGTCTTACAAAGAACCTATTTATCGCCTCAGTCGGAGTTTTTATACCGCACTTTCTCATCCGCTTCCTGCAAGCTTATTGCAGTCGAAAAGTTTGTTTCTGTGAGCTTCTTTATTCAGACGAGATCGAGACATCTAACGTTGCAACGAGAGCCTTTGTTAGTGACTTGTCACAAAAATACCAACAGCTTGACAGCAGTAATAGGCGTCTACACAAACCAAGTTACACCTATCATTCCAGATTAATAAGATACTACATACTATGGTTCAGTGGTGGACGTACAACATCAATTACTTCCCACAAGGGTTTGTATTTTGTATCAGTGCGTCGATACCTCTAGTTACGTCTGTTCCTAACTCACAGCTAACACGAATCATATTATTGTGTCGAATCCAAGAATTACTTTGTGGGCCTTCATAAACTCCATACCTAAGATAACAGCATCAGAAATATTTGCTACAAATGTTGGATGAGACATAACCAGACTTCCTATTTCAATATCCACGAGTGCTTGACCCAACACTGGTATGCTCTCCCCAGTGGCAGTAACAATTGAATAGGTTCCAGCACAAGGTTTTATTATTTGATTCGGCAAAATATTCGGCCTGACAATGGTGTGACTAGCCCCGGTGTCTACAATTATCGAGCACTCGGTTCCGGCAATTTTTCCTTCTAGTAATAAATTATTGTCAGAGTGTGTTAACGGTGGAATTTGGACGATCAATTCAGGAGCTTGAGAGGAGTAAGCCATCTTCCGGCCCATGAAGCTGGCTACTGGATGTTTTCCTGGTTCTCCGGGCACTGTCTTTTGAAATGTCCAGGCTTGCCGCACTTGAAGCATTTCTCGAAATTCTTCTTTAATGGGGTTGATACCGCCATCTCATTCAGGAGATCGCCAATCCGGTCTTTTTCGTCCTTTCGAGGCGGGTTAACATCATACCGCACACTTAAAAGTTCTAACATGCATCTTGTTTTTACCTACGCTGTTCCTGATGGCTTCGCGTTCCAAAGCCCGTGCCGCTGCTTTTCGTAGGGGAGTCGGTTTGGCAATCTTCATTTTTTCTTGCATGCCATTCACGAATATGTCGACAGCCATATCCTCCAAAATCTCCTCGTCTAATATTAGGTAAGCCAACTTCATCAACCGAGACATCGCCTCCAAACTCTTGCAAAGATTCTCCTGGATTTTGCATTCGGGTACGAAATCGTGTTTTGTACAACTGCTCCAGTTCTTTGTCACCAAATCTTCTTTCCAAGAGCTCAATCAAAAACTCGTTTCAGTGGCTCTTTCCTATACTGCAGAGAAAATCTTGGAATTTCAATTGGTTTTACTCCTTCTGGGGTTAGAAACTTGATGATGACATTTTGCGTTATTGAAGAGGACACCTAATCATCAAACATCGCACCAATGGGCACCAATGTCTCGTTTGTATTTGATTTATCTTCGTAGCATCTTAACTTGAAGACCTATATAAAAACAGCTTTCGTACGCCACCACTAGGAACATTTTATGTCTTTTATTTATTTATTTTTTTTAAATGCAATGATAACTACTATGATGATTGATGGTTTCGATACAATGGCCGCGTCAATTGCAATTGACATCATCACTTAGTCACTGAGGTTATTAAAATGTGATGTTACCAAGCGTTAGATTTTGTAACAGACGTTACCATGCACCTAACCCAACACAATATATTTCGGGACGCTTCTCCTTTACATATCCCGCGTAACGTTTTTCGAGTTTATGTAGTCATGTAAAGACATAAAATATCAAAAATTGAAAATCGTCTAAACGTTCTTCAGGGATGCTTTGTAGAACATCGGCAGCGTTGTCACGAAGAGAAAGAATCAACATTGCCGCCTTTTCTTCATTACTCCACCTATTGGCTACAGCAGCAGCAGCAGCGAACTGTCGCACGTAGCTCGACCAACCTGATTTACCATCATAGGTCGGAGCCTTTATTCCCAGCGAATGCCGATCAACCAGGAACACTAGTCCCTTTTCTGTACTAGCAGTTTCATGTCTTTCTTCACGAAGGTGTTCTATCTGTTCTTCTAGTTTTTACTTTCCTTGGCTCTACAAAGTAGGAAGGAAAGTTATGTAATCGGCTGAATATTTTTATTTGAGTTTTCTTCAGATCTTTACGTTTCAGACCCGCCTGAGTCCGAAAAACACTATTTGGGAAAATGGTCTGTGTGTGTGTGTTTGTGAACGTGTTTTTAGAGAAAACGACCGTATCAAATCAGCTCAAACTTGATATCTTGCCTGCAGGTTACCATGGGACGCCAAAATGAGGGTATGAGCAAAATCCATCGAAAGTTAACTATAGTTATCATAGTGATTAAAACACCAAAATTTTTTTTCTCAAAAACGGCTCCAACGATTTTGATTACATTTTTTATATAGATAGGTCTCAATAAGAAAATTATACCATAAAACTCCCATTCGTGGGAAAATGACGAGAGCAGCACAATAAATTATCAAAATTTTCGACGAAAAGCGTTTTTCGCACAGTTTTTTCCTCATAAACTCCGCTGGAATTCTTGTAGAATGTCAAAAAAATTCGGTATTGTAGTCCAATTCAATACCTAAAGGGCGAGTGTTTAAAAACGCTCATGAGATACATGGAGGTCACTCCAGAAATTCCTGAATTTCAACTACTGCCGTTTCGCTTACTACCAGTTCAAAACGTTTTAACCCAATAACTCGGCAAAAGTAATTACTATCCTTCTTCAAAAAATTTTTGTTCACAGCCTCATTAATTATGTGTGTACCAGTGGCTCAATAATGGTCTTGGGATGAGTACGAGGAGCACAATAAAATCCGGAACTGTGAGCGTTGCCGCTTCATGCTGCTGTAAAGTGTTATTTGACCAAGTTCAAGTGAACTGAGTGGTAAATGAATTAATTAAGTAGACAAAGCCTTATAGAAAGTGAATTGACGTAGAGCTAAGGAAAGTTGTGTGTTGCAACGCACCAGATATTTCAATTTTGTTCCGGAAATCAGTTTGAATCTCTCTGACATCACGCTCCATCCTGATCATAACATCGACCAACCCTTCCATCTGTGCCCTCGTTTCTAATTGCAGTGTTTTCATCTCGTCATGACTAGTTTCGATTTTAGTCATTATTTCCTTCAACAAAGTTTCTACAGGCAAGAAGTTTAGATCTTTCAAGAACGGATTAAGCAGTTTTTATCCCACTACTGACACCAAATTGTACCGTTTCTCAATTGTTCGTGTCTGATAAAAACTGGCTTAACTCTGTAAGATAATAACAACATACAACTAACACGTGAACTGTCTAAAGTTTATGAACAATGACTTTAAACTAAACAAACTGTATTTTCAGTCATCTTTCTGTTAATCGAATGTTTTTGAGCACACAAATCATTCACTTTTCGATAACCGGACACAATAACTTTTAAGGCCGGAAATCCCGACACGACACCATCTTTTCTCGTTGTTACACGAGACTCCGTCGTCCTTCCCTAGCAAGCTCATCACAACTTTCGTTGCTTGGATTCGACACAACAATATGATCAGAAAATGGGCTCGGTGCTACCCAAAGAAATTGACGGCTGGCTGTTTAGTTGACCTTTATGACGAGTGAGTTACGTTTGGATGGATGGATATGCTTGCACGGTGATGTTCAATCAGACTGACCGACTGCGCAAGGACAAGCAAACAGCTCGCAGTCAGTCTTTAAAAGGGACCTGAGAAGCCTGAGAACCTTCAAGTATTGTGCACTGGTGAAACTGTTTTAGATTCGGATAATTACTTCATACTAGACCTACTGCTTACTTCATGGCGTATGTTGTGAATAACAGCTTCAGCTCTATTTACTTCGTGTCTCGCCAAAACCTTCTCCTTCGCTTTTAAGACACATATTATGTTCTGGTGTTTGTCTAGACGTTATACTCAAACCCTCACGATCGAAATTCAAAATCGAACTTACCAAGCGGTAACGTTGAAGTGTAAACCTCATTTCCTTGGAGTTACACTCCACATCGCTTCAAATGCTGTATTTCGATTATTCGCTCATCCCCTTCGTATTCCCAGTCTTGCACCATCTGAATTCAGTTTTCACGCCCGACCCCCCCCCCCCTGAGCAACAGACGTGTGCTTGATCATTAATTTCAAACGAGGATTAGCCGCAGCAGACTCGAGAGGGCTCAAATGGCAGCTGAACGATTTGCGAGTTTCACAAACGCGTAACTCCATCTTCCTCGAGCGAAGACAATATTTCTCTCTCTGCCCTCTTCTCGTCGAGTTGTGTTCATCTCCTGCAATCCGATTCGAAGGCAACCCGATCGCCTCAGAGAACGCCAGCAGTTTCCCCAGGACACACACTCGCGATAATCCCTGTCCCTGCAAATCGGATGAGTTTCTCAATTGAGTTGAAGGAGAGAAAGAGACAGAAAAGGGGAGCTTCATTTCTCGAACGAAACATACTTCCGAAGCATTCCCTGCAGTTTGGCTGGGTATTTTTAAAATAAAGGGACTTCGTTGAAGCGACTTCGTTATTGGACAGAAATTCCCTGGACAGGGGTTCCTGCACTTGGAATTACTATGAAAGCTCTGGATGCTTACTTGCTGGAGGTTTCTTCGACTGACGTTACGTGTTTATTGAAAATAAGTTAAATTTTATTTTGGATAAATAAGAAGTGCGTCTGGGAGGTTGTCAGCGAAATAACCTAACAGCGACGAGGGTGGGAGAGAGCGCAGTTCAATTTGCGAATACATTTCATGGAATTCTAGTGCACGCCTTCAATTTTCCATTGTATAATTTGTAGATATTCTCTCGGATGATCCAGAATTAACTACATTAATTTAAATCAAAGCTGTTGGCAAAATATAGGTTCTGAGAATAATTAAGGTTTACTACATCGTCAGAAGGGAAGAATTATTTCATACTGTTACTGTCAACGCCGAAGCGTTTTGTTTATTTTATACGCTCAAATCTATCTTGTTTACGCAATAAGCCTCCGTCGACGTTGTGTTCGTGTGTGCTTTTTGCGCGATAAGCCGCCGATCTGCAGTTCACCTCAACTTGGATCCTGCTGAGACTCGCTGTCTCTCCCGCCAGACACTTCGAGTTGAAGGCGCCTAGTAACTCGGATTATAGCCAGTATTGTTCTCTACGCAGTCATCAGAATCTCGCCAGACCACATCTCCTATTTTATTTGTGAAACTCCAAACTGAGGGCCATCAGCATCCCCTGTTAGGATTTTTGTGAGGACCGAATACGGGTCATCAGCATCCCAAATCCACGACTCAACTGGATCTCCCTCTACTCCATTCTTCTATATTTAACTGTAAGTCCGAGCCCGAGCAAAACCCCCGATTCATCTATCAATGGATCCGCAGTCGAGCCTTCAACTTGTAGCAATTTTTGGTAAAAAATGATTTTCTTGCAGCTCCAAGTGGGGCGTATCTGGCAGCACCGTTCCGTACCACTTCTTGTCTTCCGGCTTCAGACCAAGTTTTGGCTTCGTCCGGTAAATCGTCATAAGTGCACACACGCGTGCTCCCCACGTCACGTCGAAACGGTCAGAAATGTAATTTACTTAAATCATAGGACTTTTAAGCGACACAATACCATACAGCGTATTCTGTGAAAGCTATAATTGATTTCAGTATCTTAGAAGGAGCTCCTTGTTTCACCTTGTAATAATTCAAAAGTAAAATTACAAATTAAACCAACTCTTGTTGCCTTGGAAGTTTGGTATTTACCCTACATCGAAAACCACATCTCTGGTAGATAACAGTTACTATAATTTTCTTTGTCGGGGGCACGAGTGGGGGAGCTTGAGTGGTAGTAAAAGAAATAATGAATGACCGTGGTGAGCGTGAATGAGGACTGTATTAGCACTTTTCATTTGAGTTGGAATGAGTATTTAAGTGCAAATAAGTGGGTCTCTGAATAGGTGAACTGCGAGTGTGAGAGGAGCTGTGAGATGAGTGTTTTAGGATTGCGTCTGGGAATAGGTAAACCGAGTGCGGGAAGGGGACATTTTTGAAAGTCCAACAAGGGAAAACCCGTTGTCGGCTTTGGAAATAACGTCAATAGGCTCAAGTCGCTTGTCGGCAAGAGAAGCTAACTAAACAGGCAGTTTGGAGTTTCCCGCCACTACAATCAAAGACCTCAGGTCAGGAATGTTCAGGGAGTGCCCAAGACCAGGACTTCCCGTTATGGGCAAGTGCGAATGTTCTGAGCCCCAGATTTCAATTAATTCGGCCGGCACCGAACATTCTTCACATTTTGTTAAATGATTGCGGGATTTAAATGAGTTCTGAATTTTCAAGATAGGTGAAAGAGTAGACCAACCAGTCTCTCTCCCCACCACCAAACGATTTTTTGGCTTATTGACTTTAGAACTACTTGAAACTTGTTGCCTTTCTATGCTTGAATGGAAAATTAGTGGCTCTGAGCATAGTGTGCACATCAATATTTAGTAATGAAAACAACAATTTCTACAAATAGACAATGTTGGGTCCAAGAGAATGAGAATGAGTGTTGATATAGTCACTTGATTAACAAGAGAGAGTTCTGATTGACCAGCCAGTACAACTAGTTCACCCGGCACAGCAGTTCTCTAAATACGTCAACTGGTGTCAAGACGAAAGCGGAGAGCTGCTGAATACAATGAATACTGATCATGGAATGTTGGTTATGAGTTGGGTATGTGGGGTTCCAAGTAGGAATGCCTTAGGAGAACTTGTGAGGGAGGAGTGAACATTTTGGAAACTCCGAGGGTAACCCCCCTTGTTGCCGACTTCAGAAATAATGCTCAAAGCCTTTGGTTAGCAGGAGAGGCTAATTGCACTTCCATCAGGTAAGGAAAAAAGCCGCTCCTGGGAGCTTCGTTTTAGAGCTAAGGGCAACGAACTAATTCAGCCAGAGCTGAGCCGAACAGACAAATGTACTCGTACACCAACTACAGTTATTTCTTAAGGATCCTAAAGGTCTGAGTGAAAAATCAAAATACCACATCATCCTATGCATTTGATTTTGAACAGAAATGCGTATTTTTCAATTACTAAGGTACTCGGAAGCAAAAATATTTCAATAATTATGTTTTTTTTAATTGGCTATTTATTGCTTGTACACGTTCCAAACGAGTAATAGTCAGTTTTCAATCGTTTGTTCAAGAGCAAAATCAGTTTTGAACAACAGCGGCTTGTCGCCCGACAAACTGTGAATCCACGAGCGAACCGTTTCGTACACGTCCTCTTCACTTTCTTTTAGTTTAGTCGTGGGATTTTCACTGAAATATAGCCATTCCTCCTGATTTATTTGGCGACGAAATTTCGTGGCGTTATTTGTGACCTGCAATCAATTGGATAAGAGTACTAACAAGTTTTGAAGTGGTCGTAGTTTTGGGGATAGACAAGAACGTCTTCCTTCGTAATAAGCAGTAACTTCGGTGCCAGGAGTGAGATTAGGACGTTAAAGGGCTTGAATTGACCTTGACAAAAATTACAACGATCCCAAGCACAGAATCAGTACACGGAATTTCCGGGGGTTTCTCTGGACCATTAAACTTTGATCATCGGAGGTACTTGAAGTGATGTCAGGTGGTACAAAAGTATAGCCAAAATATCAAGTGTTCAATTTTAATTATAATGCGCTTACAAGAGCTGTCGTGGTTGATTTATTGAGTTTCTGTGAGAACAAGTTGTTCTTCTTGCCCTTTCGTCTTGCAAGATAAAAGCGTTTCAGGCACTCAAGTAGTTCGTTATAGTCACTTTCCTCAGCTGGAACGATTTCTCTAACTGGTTTACCTGAAACAAACAGAAAACGCCTGGCATAATGAGCAAGCGACGTGACAAACCTACGAGTATATGCAACACTCCAAGACTTAGTTTCACGTTAGACAAACACGTTCAGGTCTGTTTCGTCTGTCACAGGGATCATTAGAGGCTTAGGGGCCTTTTATCGGTTACATACGTAGACAGGCCTATGTCCCTGCAAGGTCATTGATTCTCTAATAGGAAGTTCATCATCCCTAAAGAAGGTAGTGCCATACTGCTCAACAACAGAACACAAGAACACAAATCAAGAAAGAGTTCACTAACCAGTCCAGGGTGATAGCATGTCCTTGATGGAAGGTGCTCTTATGTACTCCTTGGAGGGACTCTGTTGAGGCGTGTGTAAGTCGTGTGGTCCGATACCTGGGTGGCGATTGGAGAAAGTGCCCAGCTCTGTGGCCTTTGCCTCTCTTGCCAACAAGGAGCTTTCCATTGACACAACAGCCACCGCAAATCCAACGCCCTTGTCTTCGTAGCTGATGACACTCTGTCTTTCATCATCGCCTGTGGCTGTGGGCCTCCTGTGGAACCATTTGAGTTAGTTGTGACCCAAGGGTCAATTCGCCCCAGTCGAAGAATTGCCAAGAGGCATTCTCCCTACGCCTACACTTTATTCACACATGGACTTGCCCTCATCCGCCACGTGAGAACAAGCGTCAGGTTGCATGGGATTGAAATGGGCTCCACTTTAGCCAGGTAGTAGCACCACCGGCCATCCCCTCGGAGACCTGCTGCTACCTGGACAAGCACTTCCTTATGCACACAGTTTCCCCGGCCAACAGGCCCTCGTCTTTGACGTGTAAAGCGAGACTACATAAATTACTCTCACCATGCCTCCAGCAGGCACCTCGTGGAAGTGAGGTTGTCGTTAGTGATAGAGGCTAAGTCGAGTAAGTTTCCCTACGCATCTTTACCTCTCTATTTGATGTTTTATACTGTGACTAGACGGACCCCAGCCAAGGCGTCGATAGGTTGAGAGGGAGCTCCTCGAATTCGCACATCTGATCCTTCGCCCGCTACTCTGTTGAGGCATTTGTAGTGTCACTAACCAAACACTGTCTCAAACACTGAGCGCTGCTGAGGCTTGTGGGTCCTCCTTCTGGCCACTATAGCACCCAGCAGCACACAGGAACAGTTCTGTGTCATGAATCCTGGTGAACCTAATTTTGACCTTGAAGACGTTGCTGTGACGACCGACAAATAATTCATTTCAAGAGGGCAATTGAGAAGAACACCTGAACAACGCCAGATAAACTTCGATTAATAAGAGACAACGTTGGTATCTTGAACACTCAAGCTCACGCTCATATTCTATATTCAGAAACGTAACAACGACTCAAGTGGTTTAAACACGCTCAGCTCTCCAGAAGTGGTCTGAAGGGCTGTGAGGACAATGACCTTGCAGCTGCTACATTGCTGAGTAGACACGCCAGTGGTTCGAATTCTGAAACTGTGAATAGATTGCGCGCAGAATTTATGGATTATCAATGTGAATTTCAAATTCTAATGGAAGTGTACACATACGTCTTTATTTGGCTTTTGACTGCTGATATTTGTAGTTCTCCCACCTGAGGTCACTAAAGACACTGCAGAGGACAACATCAATCAATGTTAAACTGAATAATTGAGCCTAAGTGCAATCCTCTTTGCGCCATTTACTCACACAACTAAGTAATCTAACTAATGCGTGAACATGCTCAAAGAACTGATCCTTTGTTTTTGGCCCATTTCTTTTCAGAGAGTTCACACTAAACCGCTCTACGTTTTAAAACCACCTTGAGTCCTTTCATTTTTATTTTACTTGAAGCGAAACGAGCATCTAAGTATAACAAAGAGAGAGCGTAGCTCTAAACATTAACAATATGAAAAACCATGCCAATTATTACACAACGGTTTATTATTCTCATGAACAGTTTGACCTAGTATGACTGCTCCGAGACCCATGCCATTCGATTCAGCATCGAAAAATATTAGTAAACCATACGAAACATGACCTGACTACAATGGAATTCCGAAAACTAAATATTCCCCCCGGCGCCAGGCGCCCGTAAGCACCTGTAGGCAATAGGCAGGACGTTGCGAGTCGAGCGGGCGGGTGATTTTGATGAGACGAAACGTTTACTTCGCGAGTTCTTTCAATTAGTTGACTTCGGCTCACCATAATTACTGCAATTCCACTATCCGCAGTTCTACACGTCTGATACTCATTCCATTCGACCCAGGATGTAAAAAAAACCTTGCAAACGGTACGATACACGGCGTAATTGCGATTATACTGCATTTTGTGAATTTTTTTAACCGGGCGGGCACAACTAGAAACCAAATGGAATTTTTGTGCGAAAGAATTTTTCAGATCACTTTAAAGGCACTGACGGCGGACGGACGTTGCAGATATCGAATCCTCATGTCTTGAAACCTAAAGTATCAAATTTTGAGGGGGGAGGGGGTTGTAAAAAATTTTTCTGACCGAGAACATAGGGTTATTATTCAGAATGAATAATAAACCAAAATGGAATGGCGCAAATTACGGGTATGGACAGTGAAAAAATGTGTGGATAAAATCAAGGAAAGGTACTTAAGCATACAAGAGTTTGAGCATACAGAGCAAACATGATGAAGCGTCGATGCCGAACCGAGAACCGAGAGGAGCAGGTTTGGAGTAAGAGGGAGGCTATTTCAAGAGTTGGTGGGAGGGATAACTGCACGTGTCCCTCGAAGGCAACACCCCCTCAAAATTTGCCTCACTGCGAGCAATTAGTAAGGCCACTCGAGGAGTGTGTTGCGGTGATACGATCCTCACGTGCAAGGCCATCTACCTAAGCGTGATTGGCTACTGCCCAGTCGTCGAGAGAGTATTGGCTCAATCCCAGTGGATCACCAACAAGGCCCATAAGGCAGTATCGACAGGAGCACTTGAATTGATCACTGGTCACTTAACAGTTGACCAGACTTTTGCGTGTATGGTTGACAAGCGGAGAATGGAACGGGAACTTCCCCACTTTGGGTTGAACTGTGTGCGGATCTCAAGACTGAACAAAAACTTGACGCCATCGACAAATGGGCATTAGAGAAATGGGAATCCTCGTCGAAGGGATGTGACACTTTCGAATGTTTCCCCAACATCCGTGAACTTCTTAGGAGGAAGTGGATTGAGTGGACCACTCGAGTGGACCACTCGAGTGGACCACTCGACGAGTCAGTTCCTACGGGACATGCCGAGTTCAATGCGCTGCTCCATTTCTTTTCCTGCACGTCTCGTTCCTCCAGTGGGGAGGAAGCAAGAGACCACGTGCTGCTTCATGCAGTTCCTACAACAGTGAGCGACGGTCGTTGGAAGAGCTGACAAACCTACCAGCATTAACTGCTACTAAGCAAGCCTATAACCGTTCACCCATTTCGCGAAGGTCATGGCAAAGAAACGTGATTACAGATGATTTCCCCATGAAATTCGCCAACCAGGGGTCATATCTGAGCAGTAACCCCCGGCAAATAAATCTCCGCACCTACACAGGTCTGGGTTCGGTGGATCCTGAGGGAGTGCCCAGGCTCTTGCATGATAGCGAAACCACATGACAATCGACTGATATAACTCTCTCCGAGGGTTCTGGAACAGTCAAGTTGATACGGGAACAGACCAGATGGTAGGAAGAGCATCAATATGCGTGCATAGACTGACAATGCCTAAAAGAGATGGGTGGCATAGTACACCCTAGGAATATCTCCCCCACTAATCTCATATCAGCAGACTGCCAGAAGCATATTCGAAATTCTTTCAGGCAACAGAAGGGCTTGAGCACACCTGATATTCCCCAGGGCACACACTGCACGTGAGTAACACGGAAAGTACAGATATCCGACTGTCAAGGGCATCCAAGACACAAATAGTCGAAGACAGCATGAGAAAAAAAGTCCTACCATTCACAACAATGAGTCTTCCTCTGGCGTAGCTCAACCAAACTCCGGCTAAGATTCCAACGATTGTTGCTACGCTTCTAGTGCTAACCATGTTGTTCAGATTTAAATTTACGCAAAACAAAAAGCCGATAGGAAATCTAAATAATTTCACACCAATCTTGAATTTAATGACTGTTTACCGATATCATTTCCTTAGTGAACAGAAAACAGTTAGGGCAATTAATAACTGCATAGAAGTCCAAGTTTATTTTTGTTTCCGTAAATATTGTTTCAACCGCTCCTTACGGCGTAATCCTCAGGTTTCTCGAAAGTAGAAGGGGCGACATCCCTCGAGGGGACGGCTTACCCTCTTGCAGAAACGAGAATGATGGATGCTCCCCGCAGAATTATGATGGGTGAAAAGGGTCGTTGGTGACGAGAGACCTTCACAGCTTGAATTCCCTTTTAAGGACAAAACTGAAACCCCATCCTCAGAGAATGAAGTGGGCTCTAACTGTCAATCTCGAATGTACTCTCTCCCTGGAGACTTGGAAGGAGTCGCTCTCGCGTCGTTTATTATTGTCAAATTCAGGTTTAAATCCTACAAGCTTTGACACGTTTGTTTGCACTATGCGCTATTTCTAATTAGCGTATCAAAGACAGCTTTTTGTCCTTTTCTATTTTACAAAATTCTTCTTCACGCTTGGTACAAATATACGATGGAAACATTTTTTGAACGATTTCGCGCATAAGAAATATGTTAGTCCACGTGGAGTTTTTGAAAAAGCACTTTTATTGGTTTACGCACAGTTACGACAAGATGGACGGTACGGATGTTGGTAGCACAGAGCTTAAAACAAGACTGACTGACTCCTCTTGGGAGGGGGGCTCTTTTATATTCTAAGACTAATGCGTCAGCAGTGCCTGCAGAAGTCTGGGGATTAGCGCTGAGTAAGCAGAGATTTTGGGGAGCGTTATACTCAACTTCTATCCATGCAGTTGTCGTGAGCATTGTAGTCCACAGAGGGGTTTTTGCCCAGTTTTTGGAGTTGTTGAGGTATCGGATGCCGAATTATGGTAGTTCCACTGTAAATACGGAGTTAATAATGCAAGTAATTTGTATGAAGGAAAAGCGCGTGTTCGGCAGGCTGAATTAGCTGGGCTTGTAACCTCCCAAATGTCTGCACTAGCCCTAAAGGAAAGTCATTGTTTCCCCAAAAACCTTTCAATCTCAACCCTTCTGTTTGTACCTGCAGAAGCCCTACTCCTCAGTTATTTCCAATTGACTACTTATTCCCCCTTTTTCCTGGACTTTCCAAACTATCTTTTCCCACCCCTAAATTTTTTATTACTCTTCTCAACAGCTCCTTCCAAGTCAGTCATCCATCAGCAATTGCACACAACAGTTGTACTCCCAGTTCTCCCTACACATTTGTATCTCAAGTCTCATGATACTCACAACTCAACTCTCTCTCCATTTAGTTTCCCAAGCCACCAGTTCATGCGTATTTAGAGCCCCCTTGTTCGCGTTTATATACTCACACTCAAACTGATAACGCTATTCTGGTAAGTGTAATACAGTCCTCATTCACGCTCCATTTATTTTTCAGTTAGGCCCCCCAACAGTGCGATTGAATTCTTTAATTTTTACATAGCAATGAGCAAAGGGTTGCCAAAACTATCATCGGATCATTTGGAGGCTTGTTGCCTGCAGACAGTTACATAATTTACCTGAGTATTGGCATAAGTAGGGGTAACCTAATAAATCCCGAAATGTTCAGCACTACTAAAATGTTAATTTAAGCTCTACACAGTGCTCCCCAACGTGAGCCCAATTTGGTAGTTTGAGGGGGGCAATTAATAACCCGCTTTCGCCCAGGGGTATTTAAATGCTGTTAGGTTTAGATGCAAAATTTAGCAAAACAGCAATTTTTAAACAGTGCTGTAAGTAATTGTTGTATAGTTTCGTTTCATGTTGTGTATTTCGTTTTGTTATGTTATATATTCGTATGAAATTATGTTGGGAGAGGGGGGGGGATTAGAAATGGTAACACCTGAGAATGGTTTCATTTGACCAGAACCTATAAATATATATATTTTTTCGAAGCTCACCTTAAATGGGATGGTGGCACCCAAAAAGCTAAAACTAAATAAATAATAAGTAAGGAAATGGGGAGGGTGGCCAGACTACCCTATGCCGGCTTTAGAAATAGAAGGATTGGGACAGGGATGGATAGAAGGATAAGAGGATGGTCCACGATAGAACGACCACCAGTTAAGGTACAATCCGAGCAACACGCGGGCGGTGATACCTCGGAGAACGCCTGCTGACACACCCAGCCGACGCATCTCCTCAGCACTTTTGTTGCACCACACACCACGCCAGGGCACGGTCAGTGCTGCAATCCTGATGTTACCTGCCTCCACTCCACGAGCGTTCGACATTCGAAGATCTGCCCTGTCATATTTGCGCTTCTTGGCTTGCCAAGACTGGTTGGGACCAACAGCGACGACGTCAGGCCTTTGTCCTTCTCAAGAGACAACCTGGTAGTGCCGCTCTCTCTCCACTTCCCAGGCCTCCAATGGCAATGCACCAGCAACCTGCTTGCAGAACGTATCATGACGCTTGATTCAGCGACTCAAACAGGTTACCACAGGCACGACTGCGAACATTCACATAACAATCTCAGCCTCTTGTACACCTTATCCCTGTTGGCAGTGACGCCACACGAATGGTGTAAAAGTGTCGGTGATCCTTCCCATGAATGCCGTCTGAAGCCTACTCCACCCACGTAGAAGAGTAGGAGGTGTCAGGACACTGCCTAAGTTCCTGCCTGTCAACCAACCCATGCAGAGCAGCCGCAAACTCTGAAGGCTTACTGGGCTTGGGGGCAGATGGGGTCGCCATGTCACAACACTCCAGCTAATCCTAGACGAATCCAAGGCCAGCCACAGCACGTGCCACATCCCAGCCAGATGCCAGAAAAGCAAACAGGCAGGCGCGGTAATAGTGGTGGAAAGAGAAGGAGTCCCCCAGATCGAACCGGAGCGTGAACGTATGCACATGGGACGCTATGCGGGAGGCCTAGCTAAGCACGAACAGCAGAGCTCACCATTCTATCATGGCTTATCAACTTTTGGATGGTCAACCTCCCAAAAACCAACCCCTAGGTCACCTTTTGAGCTGGTACGTCTGAAGGAGGCGCCGCTTCTGCTGTGGCTTCAGTGGAGCCTGGGCAACATTCTGAAGATAATCACCACGGTCCACACGGATTCCGGCTGAGGAGGTTGCACCGAGAAACTCGATCCCAAAATACCGCCACATCTTGAGAACGCCTCTAATTATAACCTGGACAGGGATTCAAAGAAACCGAGCCGCACTACTCCGGGTTCACCCCCAATCCACACATGCCTAGCTACCTCACAAACTTGCCAAGGGCGATCTACCCCGCTTGGTACCTGGGAGAAGGACGACATCATCCTCAAAGGCTAGAAAACGATACCAAACACGCCGGCCGTATTTGCGATAAAACTGCCGAAACTCCGTTTTTGTTAATTTTGTACACAATGTTTTGCCCATACCAACCATGGGCTTCATCAGATCGGATTGCCGAGCAGGCGGGCACAACTAGATACCAAACAGGATTTTTGTGAGAAAACATTTTCCTGACCGAAATCATAGGATTATTATTCACTCTGAATAAGTGGAGCATGGCAGAAAAAATCTCTGCACTGCTCTACTAGGTTCATATAAGCTGAGTAAATAACGATTAACTTAGTTGATAGAGCGACAAACAACGCTAAATGAGTTAAAAAGGAGGAAAGTTGTGTGATGCGTCGCACCAAATATTGTTTCATCACGAGGAGTTCGAGAAGAGGTTTTCCTAACGATATAACGTAGATTCCCCTTGTAGAGTCTGACCCGCAGAGCATTTAAGCATTGCAAAGCGGAGGACTTTGAGTGGCCGGGAGCGGCGCTGATAGGTTCATTTTCGCGTAGATTGATGGGGGCTTCCGCGACTATTGCCGGCCCTCGTTTTGGTCGGCACTCGAAAGAAAATCAAGGGAAGGAAAACGGAGGGATTCATCGACGCACCGTTCGTGATGAGGGGGGGTCAATAGAAATTGAGCGAAATCTTTCGGCGTGAGGTATTGGATTCGTTTCACTGGCGAATGGCGCACGTTCGACAGTAAATTACTCGGGACGGAAATGTGAGGGAGAGGCCTCGGAGCTTTTGTGTCTATTCTCGATCCTCGTCGTCCTCTTGCCATTGCAGGGTTTTTACTATTATTTGTGTGTTTTTTTTTGTTTTGTTTAGCGAGTCAAAGATGAGCCCGTGTGTCTTCAGGCGCCTCTTGTGGGCTCCCATTGTGTCGCCGACACGTGCGGCGGGAGAGGGACACGCTCCCCGGAAAAACGCTCGTCACCGGGTTCATTATGTTTTCTATTGGATGAACAACTAGACTGAGTGAATGGTAGTGTGAGATTTTTCGTTGAGAGCTCCGTCATTTGTGTCCTTTGTGCTAAGCGGGGTTTCGATTCAAGAGTGGGGAGGATGTCTCTGGTAGCGGCCACATTTCTATTCGACCACCCAAACACGAAATTTTTATAAAACTCTCTTTTCTGTTTATGTACTCCAGCGCTAATTGTTTAAACATCTTTCAATTTTAGGCAAATTTCATTTTCTTTCAAAATACTCTGTTTGGATTTGCAAGGAGGAAAGGAAAGGAAAAAGGGGGGTGGTGTTGAATTGGAGTGCGGTATGAATAGAGATGGTGGTACCTGAGTTGGCGTTCTCCGTTGATTGCTCCTGGCCTGGAGGGATGCGATGTTTCCAGCACAAACCCAGTATACCCCCCCCCCCCCTGCTCAAGTCGCAGCCAAATTGGACTGGGTACCACAGGGCCCACGTTGGACTGGGGGTACCACGGCCGACAGCATGGAGCGGTTAGGGCGTGACGCCGCTGGCCGTGAAGCCAAGGGTTTGGTTTCGTGGGGGTGGTGGTTTCGATAGAAATCCCCTAGAGAGTTGGTTAAGTGTTGGCGGGAGAGGGGTTAAGGCGACCAAGCTAGGTACCCTCTCCAAGGCGGCGGGTGTATGCCCAACACTTTTACAAATGACTGCCTGTGAGGACGACTCTTTCGAGGAACTGCAATACCACGATCTCTAACGTTTTGGCTAATACGGAAAGAAGGTCTTCATGATGAGGAAGGTTTGAGAAATCAGGAACCTCATTGGCAGGCACATTGCAACATGATAATTAGTACTGTACTTTTTTCCAAGCGATTGTAAAGCTATATTCCAGGGATATGTACTAAAATTTCGGAAAAGTGACATTCCAAATAAAATAATGTGAGGAGCCATCACGATGTTTTTCGTCCAAGTTTCCCCTGAGAGTGTTGTCATATTCCTCGGGTACGTTAACAATAAATAAAATTTGCGAACGTATAGCAAGGTGAGCCCTGTGATTCCCTCGATCGTACTAATGTTAATCGTGAAACATGTAATCTACTTTAGTAGTTCGGGGCACCCCGATTAACCAACCTTGCTTCCCATTCCAGATTTCCCTTGAGAACTGCTGCTCTCAGAGGTCGGCTCCAAACGTAATTATCATTTCCCCTTCTTGTTCTTTGAACTTGGCGTTGGTGACGCACAAAGGACTGACGTCAATCTCGCGTTCTGTTCAATACATCACACGAAATCAAAGGGATAATGGAAAGCCTGCGAGTATCCGATAGAAAATGTGATAAGTGGGAAGGGGGGAGAGTTCATCATAGCCAAGTGTCTTTTGGTTCGATGTACGAAATTATAATGAACGGTATTGCCCAGAGATTTTCAAAACCGGAAGGTATTTTTCAACTGAGTGCTTTTCTTAGTTGATTTGGAATTGCCATAATCGGGGGTTGCTGAGTTTGGAGGTATTTCGCTGGATGGAGCCAAGTAGAGCCCTTGTCGCATGAATGCAGGTTGCAATAATCCACATTGACACTGCTCAATGACCGCAACCGCTTAAGTAGTGGCAGCATGTGCATGGGCAACATTTGGATTGGCTACACATGGGGGTTGCTATTTTTCTAGATTCTATAGGTCAACCGAAATATTATGTTGTGTCCTCTGCGAAGAACAAGGACGACGATTTGTGACCATTTGAACATTTTGTGACACGTATTTGGCTCTTAGGGCTGTAGCAAAAAAGGAAGGATATGGAGCCGGCTGTGTGCGTATCTTCATTTCGGGAGTTCGAGCTTCAATCGAGCGGCTTGGGAATCAATCAAGGTTACCGAAAAAGAGGTTATGCGTTCCCCGTTTCCGTCTGATACATATTCCAGTTTTTCCGCAATTTGTTCGAACAATGAGAGAATACATGTCAAGTCAGTGGCATGTAAATTGCATCGGGGAGATGGGAGGGGGGGTTGATGTTGCCCCACGTGTCGAGGTGGATGCAGGTGGATATCATCCTCTTCGCAGGTACCATGCAGGGCTTGCAGATCGCCCTAGACAAGTTTGCAAGGCATGAGTGGAACGAGAGTGAATCCTGAGATGGGCCTAGGTATTTTTGGTGCTGTCTTATCGAGTTTACTGCGTGAGGGTCGTGGATGCGGGTTTAATCCTGGCTAAAGGCATCCTTGAGATGTGGTGGTACCTTGGAATCTTGGTGCCACCTCGATCTTGGTGATTATCTTCAGAAAGTTGCCTGGACTTCGCTGCAGTCACAGCAGAAGCTACGCCTCCTTCGGGCATACGTGCTTCTTAAGCTGACCTTCAGGCTGGTTTTTGAGAGGTTGGTAGAATGGTGCACTCCGCTGTGTCTGCTTAGTTAGGCTTCCCCCACACCACACAGCGCCTCATATGCTAGTATTCACGCTCCAGTTTGATCTGGGGGACTGGGTGTTTCATCCACTGTCCCGTTCTTGCGCTGAAGGCGCCTTGCAGGCATCTGGCTCTAGGATGTTTCACCCGCCATGGCACATTTTGGATTCGTTCAGGATAAGCTGCGGGTGGTGTGACATGGAGACTCCATCTGCCCCAGTAAGCCTTTTTGGAGTTCGTGGATGCTCTGCCTGGCTGCAAAATACATCCATGGAAGGGATTACTGACACTTTCACGTCATTCACTCCCTACAGCGATAAGGTAAACAAAAGGCTGGTGTCATAATGTTGTAGATGCTCGCTGTGGTGCATGTGATAACCAGTTAGCGTCGTTGAATCATGTGTGCAGGTGTGTCTGAGTACTCAAGGGGGCCGTGTCAATCATCAAGACGCACTTTGCATGCAGGTTGTCGGATCGTTGTCATCAGAGGAGTCAGAAGTGGAGAGAGACGGCGCAACTAGTGGGTCTGTGGATAAGGACTGAGGCCTGACATCGTCGCAGCTAGCCACGACTGCAGTGATACTGGATGTTCAGGTAGCATCTGGCAGCCGAGACCCTGCGCTGAGTTGGAAAACCACGAGACGCTTATAAGACAGGACGGATCTTTGCATGGTGGTGTTGGAAGCTCGTGGAGTGGAGGCAGGTAATATCAAGGTTGGACCATTGACCGTGAACTGCAGCGACGTGTGGCGCAAGAAAAGTGCTGTGGGGATGCGTCAGCAGCCGTATCACGCTTGTGTGTTGCTCGGGTCGTATTTAAACTGGTGGTCGTTCTATAGCGTAGGTTTACGATGCTAGCAAGCTCTGTTATAAACGAGCATTCTTATAACGTACTCAATCTTTCAAATCATTCGATCGTTGATATGAAGAAATGGTAAAATGGGCACAAAATTTCAAGTTAGAGCTACGCAAAGGCGTGGAAGCCAACAACGCTAGGTGACCGAGTCGCGTTTACAAGTCGAAATCATTGAAACAACAATGTTGAAATTGAGACCGACCAAAAGCGCGCGGTTGGATAAAAAAAAAGGGTTGGAGGTTGAAGGTCGCCGTCAACTTCCAGATGGCGCCCAAGGTAAGCGTCAACAACACAAAAAGCATATTCGACAGAGCACACGTGGGAAGAGATAACCCTCGGTTTCGATCCGGCACCGTTTCCACCAATAGACACGTGGCCAAACAGTAATTATGTCTAAGTGCCTTTACCAACAGCAGGCTCCCCTTCTTCATACTGGTTTCCACAAGCTCGGTAGTAAAATAGGCCGGCCTTCGCTTGAAAACGGCGCTATCAAGAGAGTTATCTTAATCACTCGTCTTTTGGAGAGAAACTCTTCAAAAAGCTCGAGGGCTCTTGTGGGAGGGCCAATAACCCCGCAAAATGCTACCAACCTTTTTTTTTTAACTGAAAAAATAAACCGATTTTTTAACTTGTTGTTCGTCAGCGGTGTTTCTGAAACCCGCTTTGCTTCGAATAGTCAACATTTTGAATTCGTGGGGTTCAATGAAAAGGGTTCTGTGTGTTTTGATACGGCTAATTGTACTGTTAATTAATGGCATGAATGATTTAAGCCATTTAAGTTTGATTCAGTTTGACTGTGTTGATTTTCAATATTCGAGAAAGTGAAGTTGATTTGCGCCTCTCAAAAAGCCGAATGAAGGAAATAATCTAGAAATATGCAGCTCAATAAACTGCGGGACGACGTAGATTTGGATCAAATGGCTGGAGACGGAAAAGAGCAACTACGGTTTCGGTGGTTTCGAATTTACAATAACTGTTGGGCCCCTGCAATGCAAGATTCAGTTCAGTTACGTTTTAAACGCCGCCATTTCAGTACCCTGAAATCGAAACTTTGGCACTTTTGCAACGGAAAAATTATATTTCGCCTGTCTGGGATTTTACAAAGAATCTTGAGGATCTTCTGCTCAAATATTTGAAAACATTTGAACTGTAATTCTTTCACCACATATAAGAGCCAGAAGTAACTTCGTTCGTTACTTGGATAGTTAAATAGCCCGTAATGATCGTAAGTTTAGAGTTCGTTGAACCACTAAAACCTTTTTATGTATTTCTATAAATAAAGTACGCATCCGCGGATTTGACGCATTTTTCAGTCACTCCGTGTACCTCTTCGTGTGTCAAGTCAAGGTCAACATTCGATTAGCAGTCGGATGTTCGCTATTTACTTTCCGCTACCCGAAGGGGAAGGAAAGTGTTGTAATCGTATAAAAAAAAGTTGGATTTTTTTCACTCAGTTCATTTGAACTTGGTCAAACAACACTTCACAGCAGCATGAAGCGGTAGCGCGTACAGTTCCGAAATTTAGTGTGCTGCTCGTACTCATTCCAGGGCCATTATTGAGCAATTGGTACGCAGAGAATTAATGAGGCTGTAAACATAAATTTTTTGAAGAAGGATAGTAATTACTTTTGCAGAGTTATTGGGTAAAAACTTTTAGAGCGTAGAAGTAAGCGAAACGGCGGTAGTTGAAACTCAGGAATTTATGGAGTGAGCCCCATGAGCCTCATGAGCTTTTTTAAACACTCACCCTTTAGGTATTGGATTGGACTACAATACCAATTTTTTTAAACATTCTACGGTTTTACGGCCGATGGATGACGGTGGAGAAGATGCTTATGGTGGCGGAGTTGGATATCAAGTTTGAGGTGATTTGGTTTGGTCGTTTTCTCTAATAACCGCTTTCGGTGGATTTAGCTCATACCCTTATTTTTGCGTCCCATGGTGACCGGTAGGCTAGACATCAAGTTTCAGCTCATTTGGTACGGTTGTTTTAGCTAAAAACTGCGCTAAAATCGAATTCGTCGAAAGTTTTGGTAATTTATTGTGCTGCTCTCGTCATTTTCCCACAGATGGTGTAGTTGCCTTATTGAGAGCTATCAATATAAAAAATTTAATCAAAATCGTTTCAGCCATTTTTGAAAAAAAAAATCTTTGCTGTTTAGATCACTATGATAACTATGATCCATTTTCCCAAATAGTGTTTTTCCCAAATAGTGTTTTTGACTGAGGAGGGTCTGAAACGTAAAGATCTGAAGAAAACTCAACAAAAAAAATTTTCAGCCGATTACATAACTTCCCTTTCTACTTTGCAGAGCCAAGGAAAGTATAAATCTGTAGTTCGATTTGGGGGAGAAAGGCTGAACCGATTCAGCTGGTACTTTTATGTACCAAAAGCCAGGGTTATTCGCATTTTTCTCGAAAACAGCTCTAACGGTTTTGATTAAACTTTCAAATTATCTTCTACTACTAAGTACAAAACTTTTCTTCCCCATACTTATTTCCATGAAAATACGGTGAAAGGAGATACCTATGCAGCTAAAATAGGGTTTTTACGCTTACGAGACGGGAGGGAATGGGTACAAATACTGAAATAATTATATTAGCTGTAGCTATTGTCCACCGAATTCTTTCAATTAGTACACTTTGGCTCACTGTATTTACTGTGATTTCACTGTTGGCGCATTTTAGACCACTAGGGATTGTTCCATTCGATCCAGCATCTAAAAATACGGAGAAAACGATCCCGAATACGGCGTATGCGCGATAAAACTGCCAAAATTTCGTTTTCGTTAACGTCCAATCGGATTGCCGAGCAGGCGAGCACAACTAGATACCAAATCGGATTTTTGTCCCTAAGATGTCTTGAAACGTGAAGTATCAATCAAATTTTGAGGGAGGGCTGTAAAAAAATGTTTCCTGGTCAAAAACATAGGTGTATTATTCAGAATGAATAATAAACGAAAATATCTGGTGCGACGCATTGCACAATTTCCTTGGCATGACGTGAACTCAGCGATTCTCTTGACTTTAGCAACTAATCAAATCTGTTCTTTATTCTGTTGATAACAACGTTCTACATGACGGCTGGAGGTGGTTTTAGTTCCAGAATTCATTGTCTTGTATTTGTGCCACGACCATTACTAAGCAATCAGTTCACAGATGATTTAAGAGAATGTCTGTGTACGATTTTTCTTTTTTTCTTTTGTTCGTTATTTTTTGTAGACACCAAAATAAGGTTATGGGCGATTTCAGTCAGGGCTGGGGGACGAAAATGTACCAAAAACTAGGGTTATTCGCATTTTTCTCGAAAACGGCTCTAACGATTTTGATTCAACTTTCAAATTATGTTCTACTAATCAATACCTAACTTTTGTTCGCTATACATATCTCCGTGAAAATACGGTTTGAACGGAGATATAGGCCTATGAATCAAAAGTAGGTTTTTTACGCTTTTTGGCAAAACGGCTTCAACGATTATCACCAAACTCACAGGTTGTTTTCGTATAGTAAATACCTATATGTTGTTCTCAGTAAATGTTCATCTTCCATTGAACAGAGATATAAATCAAAATGTGTTGAAAATAAGTTTTTTTGACATTTCCACGAATTTCGGGATAACTGCTGTGCCAGATTTGATTAATCTTACAGAATTTCTCCTAGTCACCCATACCCACATTTCGTTCTCTGTAATTATGTCTGTATATATATCTATTCAGCCGAGATATAAGCCACGATAACTCTGTAAACGAGATTTGTTGAATATTAATTTATAGATTTTCCATTTTTCTCCAAAACGGCTCAAAGATTTTGATGAAACTTACTGAGTACTCTCAGCTAACTAGTCCCTACATTTTGTTCCCCATAAATGATTCTGTAGAAATGCGTTGAACGACGATATAGCGCCCGACTGTGTAGCTGATGTTGGGACTTACTTATTTTTAGTTTCTCTACGCACCTCTTAATTTTTACTTTCCACTATCCGAAGAGAAGGAAAGTATAGTAATCGGCCCAAAAAAAAAATTTCTTTCTTAGTTTTCTTTCTTTCGTAGATCTTTACGTTTTGAGGCCTATTGAGTCTAAAAAACCTAATTTCGGCGCGTGGTCCGTGTGTGTGTGTGTATGTGTGTGTGTCTGTAGTTCGATTTGCGGGAGAACGGCTGGTCCGATTGAGCTGGTTCTTTTTTGGTTTTGTTCGTTATTTTTTGTAGACACCAAAATAAGGTTATGGACGATTTCGGCCGATGGGAAGGGGGGTGGGGGACGAAAATGTACTAAAAACTAGGGTTTTTCGCATTTTTCACGAAAACGGATTTTGATTAAACTTTCACATTATCTTCTAATGATCAATACCTAACTTTTATATCCATACATATCTCCATGAAAATACGGTGAACGGAGATATAGGCCTATGAAGCAAAAATAGGTTTTTTACGCTTTTTGGCAAAACGTCTTCAGCAATTTTCACCAAACTCACAGGATGTTTTCGAACAGTTAATACCTACATATTGTTTTCTATAAATGTTCCTCTGACAGTCCAATGAACAGAGATAACAATCAAAATGTGTCGAAATTAACGTTTTTTCGTAAATTTCAGGGTAACTGCTTCTTCAGATGTGATAGATCTTACGGAGTGTCTTTGAGTCACCAATGCCCACATTTCGTTCTCCATAATTATTTCTGTATATATATGTTGAACGAAGATATATGACAAGGTAACTCAGAAAAGGAGATTTGTCGAATATTAATTTATCGGTATTCCAATTTTCTCAAAAACGGCTCTAACGATTTCGATCAAACATTCGGAGTACTCTCAGCTAACTAGTCCCTACATTTTGTTCTCCATAAATGTTCCTGTAAAAACGCGTTGAACGAAGATATAGCGCGCGCCTATGTAAGTGGTGTTCGAACTTAAAGGGGTGGCGGAAAGTTGCGTGTTGCTACGCACCAGATATTTTTTAGTTTCTCCACGCACCTCTTAATTTTTATCGGTCAAATTGCTATCGCTCGGCTGCACAGCTACTATGCCCCCTTTTCTTCTAGGTTGGGGGTGTTCGCACTCGCAGCTCTGTTAGCCAGTTGGTAAGCTGTCCGAGGTTTTAGCCCCACATAACCGTCATCATCTTCTGTCTCTCTCTCTCTAGCTCATATGTTAATTGTGATTCCTATCATCTTTCGAGCTTTTATACTCCCTCTCACATAATGCCAATAAAAAAACAACCTTTGTAAGTGAGGGTGGCTTCAGTTCGAGAAACTTGGATTGTTATTCGAGCTCGTTCAACAAAACGCTACCATCGGGGACCCGGTCGAAGTGATTAAAATGCGAAATTCGTAGGAAGGCGAATTCTTTTTTTTTTTTTTTTGTAAGGGATCGAGCCGGGAAAACTTAACGAGCTTTATTTGGACTTGTAGCTCCGGCTCTCCGAGTTTGAGGAGAAAATTGGGGAAACAGCGTTAGCCTTTCGCTAACGAGGAGTCACCGCTACGTTACTGGGAGCCGGGGGTTTTGAGAAAATGTTCGGCGAAGAGGCCTCCCCGAAATGAAGGGAAACGTGAAATAATTACTTCTAGAGCCGTGGAAATTATTTGGGGCGAAGAAACTTTTAATTTCAAGGAGCTTTCCGTCGCACTTTTAGTTGTTTCCGGCAAATAAATAGGAAAAGACGGGCGCGATCTCCGTTTATTTGCACAGATACGGACTTCGAAATAATTTGGAGCTAAACGGAAGGAAAATTCCGCCGTTTTAATGGATTCAAAGGGAACAGTTCGTTGAACCGGACGATCTTTCTTTTTTTTTGGTAAAATCACGTTACACCAGGTATTAGGCAGTTGCTTCCAATCTCATTAACTCCGGATTGACTAATTCTAAGCCCAGTGTTGACACCCGATTTCTTAATATCATTTTCAAATTTTCCTTTGCTCTACGAAGTAAAATGAAAAGTTGTGTAATTGGCAGAAAAAAATATTTTGAGTTCTCTTCAGATAATAACATTTTAGACCCTTCAGAGCCCAAAAAAACACTATTCGAGAAAATGGTTTGTGTGTGTGGGACGCGGTTGCGTTAAAATGGCTGTACCAAATTAACTCAAACCTAATATTTGGCCCGCACGTCACCATGGGACGCCAATATAAGGGTACAAGCAAACTCGCTTAAAACTAACAGTTATAGTGATCAAAACACCAAATATTCTCTAAAACGGCTCAAAAGATTTTGATTAAATTTTGTATACAGACATCTCGTTATAAAACGACAATGCCATAAAATTCTGATCCGTGAAAAAATGACGAGAGGAGCACAATAAATTACTAAACATTTTGAAGAAAACGATTTTGGCGCTGTTTTTCCCTAGAAACTCCGTTTAAATATTACTAGGATGTTCAGAAACCATGTAGCTATACGATGAAGTATACTGTAATATAGACACACCGTGCATAGTCCGTAAAAATAGCTTCTTTTCATAATGCCGTGGAATTCGCGTCTACAACTAGAGAAGCGTTCAGCCCCTTTCGGCGGCGCCCTTCGAACTCTTACGAAGCGGAGCTCTTTAATTGAACTGAATACCGATCCATGTGCCATGTCCACGCGTTCTGAGCTTGAAATAACTTCTCACTTCCACATCAAAATCCTCCGTCCCATGAAAGTTCGTTTTTCACGTTTTGGAGTATGCTGAATACGAATTATAAATCGGAACATCATGGCGCCGTTTCTATCTTTTCACATTTCTCAGCCCTTCGTAGTACAGTATTTGATTAATATTTCTGTGAACGTCGTGCGAGACAGCCTCTCCTTATAGAATGTCGAGTTCTATAACATGAAGTTGAAACAGGCATGTGTTGAGTGAAGAGCATATTGTATTAGTAACTTGAGCGGTAAAAATCGTGGATTCTAAGTGGAGCTAAGGAACGTTGTGTGATGCATCGCACTAGATATTTTTTCTCTTGCTCAGCATGACTGTGAGCTATTCTATTCAATATAATGTTGAAAAATATCAGAAGTGTAACATGATATCAATAATACGGGAAACGACAATGTGTACGAGAACCATTCCATTCGATTCGGCAATTAATTAGCAGGACTACTACAACAAAAATTGACATTTTGTAGGCGACGTTAGGCAATTGGCATGAAGTGGCGAGTCGAGCTGACAGGTTGGACGGCAGAATGGACAATGAGCGCAAGCCAGGGAGAAACGATAATTTTCGCTATATTGTCCCCGCCGGTCGTGAAGCCATTGGTTGGCTTCGCGGGGGCTGTGGTCTTGCTGGGAGGTCTCGAAGTTGTGTAGAAGCGGCCGCAAGGGTGGGTACTCTCCCCACGGCTAGGGTTTTCCCCTAACACTCGACTATACTTGTCCTGCAAGTTCCCACACTCCTACCACGTCGTGCCAATCGCCTAACGTCGCCTATTAAAGGTCAATTTCCGTCGTGGCCAGGTCATGTTTGGTATCGTTTACTAGCAGCGCACTATATTTACTTTGATTTCTCTGTATTTGATCTAGACGCAGGTTCACTCCTCTGAAACCCGTCCTATTCGACTCAGCATCGAAAAATATCTGGTGCGTTGCAACACACAACTTTCCTTAGCTCTACGTCAATTCACTTTGTACATGGCTAATTCTAATTAATCGATTCATTTATCACTCAGTTCCTTTGAACTTGGTCAAACATCACTTCACAGCAGCAGGAAGCGATAGCGCCTACAGTTCAGGAATTTATTCTGCTGCTCGTATTCATTGCAGAACCATTATTGAGCAACTGGTACACAGATACTTAATGAGACTGTAAACACAAATGTTTTGAAGTAGGATAGTAATTACTTAGCAGAGTTATTGGGTAAAACCGTTTAGAACTGGGTGTAAGCAAAACGGCGGTAGTTGAAATTCAGAAATTTCAGGAGTGACCCACATGTATTTCATGAACATTTTTTAACATTCTACAAAAATTCCAGCGGAGTTTATAAGGAAAAAACTGCGCTAAAAACGCTTTTCGTCGAAAATTTTGATAATTTATTGTGCTGCTCTCGTCATTTTCCCACGAATGGGAATTTTATGGTATAATTGCCTTATTAAGAGCTATCAACATAAAAAATTTAATTAAAATCGTTAGAGCCGTTTTTGAGAAAAAAATTTGGTGTTTTGATCACTATGATAACTATAGTTAACATTCGGTGGATTTTGCCGATACCCTTTGTTTTGCGTCCCATGGTAACCTGTTGGCTAGACATCAAGTTTCAGCTGATTTGGTACGGTTGTTTTCTCTAAATACCGCGCTAAAATCGATTTCGTCGAAAGTTTTGGTAATTTATTGTGCTGCTCTCGTCGTTTTCCCACAAATGGGAATTAATCGTATAATTGCCTTATTGAGAGCTATCAATATAAAAAGTTTAATCAAAATCGTTAGAGCCGTTTTTGAGAAAAAAAATATTTGGTGTTTTGATCACTATGATAACTATAGTTCTCTTTCGGTGGATTTTGTTCATACTCTTATTTTGCCGTCCCATGGTAACCTGCGGGCGAGATATCAAGTTTGTGTGGATTTGATTCGGTCGTTTTCTCTAAAAATCGTTCACAGACACACAGACCATCTTCCCAAATAGTGTTTTTCGGACTCAGGAGGTTCTGAAACGTAAAGATCTGAAGAGAACTCAAAATTTTTTTTTCAGCCGATTACATAACTTTCCATTCTACTTCGTAGAGTCAAGGAAAGTAAAAACGTAAGAAACGATATTAAACATTACGCAATTGCAATAAACCTGCCTCAATTTGGAAGTGGTTCCATGCTCATTAACTATGGATTGACTAATTCAAACCCCATTGTTGGTAAATGAGTGAGTTTTTATTAATACCGTTTTCCTTTTTCTTTCAATACTAGATTGCGAGTCATAGAATCACCATAAACATGCGTTAAACTGAGAGATTATTGATTCATCTTCATCTTATCACCTGGAAAGATTATTGCCATGTGACTCACTCTTTCATTCTCCCGTGAGAAACAAATTTACAGATTACTATCTTCGCGTAAATTGGGATCTATGGGACATCATAAGAGAGTCAAAAATAAAAGCTAAGTCAGCTGTTGTCACTTTCTGTAGATCTCACAAATCAAGTTTTTAACACACACCTAAACAAAATATTGTGGTAATAAGTGAATTGACTGTATGTCTTATATTTTTCCTAAATGTTTTGGTTCTCTTACGCACTGTACACTGTTTAATATTACCGTTATAATCCTTAATCCCACGGAAGAGAGTTCCTTAGCCCTACGGGCGTTCATTGATTTGTATCACTTTGGCAACTGACCAAATTTATCATCATTCAGTTGATAACAACGTTCTACGAAGTTAGTGGTGGCGCCTAAAGTTGCGGATTGAGATGCTTACTTTCGGCACGGCCATTATTGAGTAATCAGTGCGTGGGCGATTCATATAACTGTCGACGCGATTTTTTTCTGAAAAAGATCGCGTTTATTGTTATAATTATAACGAACTGAATGAAACGAAGGGTCGATTAGTCGCTAAAGCCATGAAAATCGCAGAATGGTGTAAACTGCTGTGTGATGCGTCGCATCAGGTATTATTTTAAATTTTGCTCACGTGTATTCGGTTTCACTGCACAGTTCCAGCCTCTGGAAGTTCCTTTAGAGTGGAATTTTCCTTACGATAATTACTGTTATTTCATTGTTTTCTACCTATACGCCATCATACACCTCTGAGACCCGTCCTATTCGACTCAGCATCGAAAAAAACGACGTAATTGCAATAGAACTGGAGCAACTTCCACATTTTGGCTGTGACTCCTACTAGTTCGGGCCGATTGGCTAGAATCACCTTGAAATTTTGTCAATTTTGTTCTTTCGTCCCAGTCAGGTGATGTTTGGTGTCGTTTGCTAGTAATTTTTGATGCTGGATCGGGTTGAATGGAGATCGGATAGGTGTGGGACTGCGTGAACCTGGATAATCATGCTGTGCAAGAGAATAATAATATGCAATAATTTGCAGCGTTTCGTTTTGTTTGTGAGGAAGCGAAAGTTAGGTTACAAACCATTTCCATCAAAGGGAAGGAGAACGAACGTCCGAAATATGCGAAAAATGTGGTTTTGTCTTTTATTTTAATCTGACTTTCAAATTCTTCTAACCAATACTTAACTAGTATTTTTTCTATCTTGCACTAGGTGTTTTTGATGCTGATTCGAATACGATGGGTTTCAGACATGGACTACTGTTCTTAGATGGACAATAGTAGATATAGTGGGACGAGTTCTTGTGGTTGAAGGAATCTACGGGGTAATGAAGTGTAAGTTATCTTTTCTCCCCGGCCTGTGCTCTTTTCCGACTCTGCGTTTCAACCACCAGTCAGCTCGGTTCCCTGCATCGTGCCAATTGCCTTGCGTCGCCTAGAAATGCCAACATTCGTGGTTCAGTTTTTTTTAAATTCTTCTTGGTGGCAACGGGAAAGCCTCTAGCGACCACAACTGGGCCCATTGTGTGGGCGAGCTTGAGCTCCCTCATGTCCTCTCAGATCCACCCCCAGCTTCTGTGGAGCTGGTGTTCTTTGATGTGGCATCCACAATACGTTCTCACCATTCTCACACAAAACAAGCTGCAGCTGCAGCTGATGAGCCCCAAGGACTCTGAGGCGTGCTGCAGCTAGCCCCTCACGTGTACACAGTACGCGCTCCGCTGACTCCAGCTCCACCTCGTAGAATCGGCAATCCTGTACCCCCTACTTACCAATCTTGGCCATGTGGTACCTTAGTGGACAGATCCAGATTGAGGATCTATTTCGTTCGCTCACTGAAGAGTCTGATGAACAACCTTGACTGCCTTTGGCCATGTAGCCCTGCAGTTCTCCTCCCACTTACCAACCTCCTTGATCAAGTGGCTGTTGGTGGTTCCTGAGAAGGGCCAGGGGAGTGCAGATCCTTTTCTCGGCCTCCTCGTTCCCTTTTATTCCTGTATGACCTGGCACCCAACACAGTGTTAACGTGTTTTCCTTTGCCGAACTCTTCAGGCTAGTCAGGCATTCCCAAACCAGCCCTGACGTGGTGGTATAGGAAGCCAGGGCCTTAATTGCAGTCTGACTGCTGTAACGTGAAATTGAAGGATCAGGACGAATGCGCGGTTCCGTAGGCAGTAAATCGCTAGCGTCAGAAAGCGTCTTGGAGCTATCAGTAGTCCATGGTAGCCTTCAAAACTCACCAAGCTATTTGCCGCGAAACCGGGCGATACCATATCATCTTTTTCTTGTCTTCCGATTATTCTGCTTTCGTCCGTGTTATAAAAATTCCGTCGGAACAAATCCTCCAGTTCTATGCATCCCGAATTGATAAAATTTCGTCAGGTACCGACACTACGACTCCGGTGAGGTGTTAATTTTATTGGCACGCCAAATAAGTAGGCCCAAAAAGACATTTATTTTCTAAGCCGTTTTGTTTGTTTTCATTTCATTATCAGTTGTTCACTTTCTTCTATATTTTTATTATTAATGCCATTTCTTTTACTTGTCGAACAGATTTATATTCTATTTTTTGTTTAATTAAATTAGCTTCATTTATTTTATTAACCCGTATAATTTTTATTTGTTGGAATTTCCCAAGGCTCATAGGTTCCTCCCTGCGAGGGTAATTAACTCGTACCTTGACGTCACACTGTTCGACATAATGGATATTCTTTTCTACTTCAGGCCCCTACGCAGGTGGTACTGCACACACACTGTCGGGCGTATGGCAGCCGCGCCGACCAGCGTTGACCGGAAGAGGTGTCGTATAGCAACTGCGCTTGTTTATTTTTCCTCGCTCCAAACGGACTCTAGCATTTGGGCCGCTGCGGATGGCCCGATATCCTCGTGATTGGCACGGTAGTGTCATAGGTTCAGTTGTTACGTGTTGCAATGTCTCTGGAATTCATTCAGTCACAGCGCGGAAATCCCCTTTTAGTTCTCGACGGGTATAAATTTCGCAAAACTGATTATGTTCAGATACTCGACGCGGTTAAGTGGAGGTGTTGTAAGCGGTCTTGCTGCGCGAAATTGTACGTTCACGACAGCAAAAACATTGTGAAAAAGGAGGATATCCACAACCACGAGCCCGTTGGTGAACAACAGTTATTGAAAGAAAGAATTTCCAATTCAGTGAATAGGAAAGCGACAGACGACCTCAACGATGCACCGATGAAAATTATTCGGGCAGAAGTCGAATCACATGGAGCTCAACATCATCTTACTAAAAAACAAGTTTGTAATATTCAATTGTAATATACGTGACAGCATGACGAGGTCGGGATCTCCCCGCTGATGAAACGTACATACCTACCTGCATCATTTCTGTATCAACGTAATAAAATTTTGAGTGTATAAAGTGGAAATAGAAACCGTAAAGTATGACGGCGCACTTGCTATTGTCTCTACCTCTTGCACAGTTGCTATGAAGTGCAGTTGTGGTAGGTTTCCGTGCAGTTGCAAGATCCCCACACTTGTCGCGGGGAAGAGCTCTACTTGGAGGACTGTCAAACGCACACAGTGGTGTCGTTGCCCAGATCCCTGGCCAATAGACGTCTCGTTGTTCTTGTGGTCAGATCATGCTCCGTATCATTTACTATTGTTTTTCGATATAATCTACAGTGTTTTTGAAGTGCTAGTGTACGAGTAAAATTTAAAACGATATCCGGTGTGGCGCATCACACAACTGTCCATAGCCCAACGTACATTGTGTGGCTTCATTTTTCTTGAAATAGTTTTGGTGCAACTTTTTTTCTCTAAATTACTGCCATAAGTCTTGTTCAAATCTTAGGTTTATGAAGAATAATGACGGATAGCTCGTTGTGCTGGAATCTTCTTTTGGACCAGTGCAAGTCCGGATTCGATCCGATCATTCCACGCGCTGAACCTTTTGCTTTGCGGTCCATATCCAGTTCGTAGTCCCTTTACGACCTGTAAGATAATTAAATAAAATATTCATTTGGAAGACGATTATTAACTCGAATTGAGAGGATGTTCTTAAAGAATAAACAATCGGTTAATTGTAAGTTCCGCTCGGGTCCTAAGTCGCTCGTGAGGGGTTGAAGAGATTTTGTATGGAGCGAGAACATTTAAATTTTACAATTTTATTGCGCTCTAGCGAGAGTGGGGCTTTGACGGGATCCCTAACAAGATCCCTACTTCGTATTCAGGGGCTTCGGCCAGCAAAAGAAGCACCAATGCACTCAACACGAAAACGGAATTACGCTCAGTTGTAAAACTCCCGTGCAAGCGGTTTTCCCTCAAGCAATAAATATTTAAAGGATTTGGGAATCGAAGGCTGCCTTTTTTCCTTTCCGTGATCGCCATTCAAATGTGGGCCGCTTGCCCTTTTCATCGCCCTTATTGCACCCCTTTTTCCCTCCATTAGCATAAAGGAATTATTTTGGTGGGAGTTGACATATTGCAAGCGGAGTGATGTCTGCATTTGGCGCTCAGCCTTCCACATGACGAATGCATTCGTCAAATGGGAATCTCTACCCTCCCCTTTATGTTTTCATGGTCGTTTGCTCACCGTTTCAGATGACGTACGCGTTTAAGGTTTCACCGCCGACTGGAACGAAATTGTTTGATATTCCTTTCTCTTGGAAACTGTGTTGTAATGCAAAATAATTGAAGGGGAACGGAATCGAGGCCTTTGTCATAATACTGGATTTGAACTACAGTTGCGAACGAGTTACGTTAACTAACTTGTTATTCGGTTGAATGGAAATGACGTACTAAAAATCTCGGGTCAACTAGAACGCCCACGTGATGAACCTTTATGGATCTTTACTCAACTCTGAAACCGGTTATTGATTAATGCTGCCCAATTCGCGCGTTAGATTTGTTTGGTTCGTTGCTGGTTGTTTCTCGGTAAATTACCTTCATTGTATGTCAGTTCGGTTAACTTGCTACACTACTACTTGCTTGAATTCATTATGGCCCTTCCCTTAAAAAGTGTGGAGATAGCTGCGTTGTTATCCAGATTCAAATGCGAGTAAGTGCCGATTTTAGATTCATACTCGAGCATTGTGATTTCGATTCTTTCTTTACGTATGCAATCATTCATCCAGAGTACGAATTTTATAAGTGCACCAGTGTTTCAGTGTATTGTTGCCACTCACCCAGCGAAGGTTGAAAAAGTGACCTTGCCAGCGTTAGAAGACCAAAAACAACTATGGTCTTTTTTGGGCTTTTGCTTTTTGATCCTGAAGTAACGTTCATTTAGGACGCAGATGCTTCAGATGTTGCTGTAGGCGCCGTACATTCCGAAGTACAAAGCGGAGAAGAGAGAGTGATCGCCTACTACAGCCGGTGTCTCAAGAGAGCTTTTTAGTCGGGTGCAAGCTCTTAAGCACTTTAAGGCATTTGGTCTGGAAAGTGGCAAACGTTGTGAGAACTGATCATGATTTATTGACTGACATTTTATGTCTTTACTTAGCTACATAAACTCGAAAATGTAACGCGGGAGATGTTACATGGGATATGTAACGGAGTTTTAACCTGTAGCCTAGTGGACAAGGCATCGGTCTCTTAAACCGGAGATTGTGGGTTCGAGTCCCACCAGGTTTAACAGATTTTTAAATGAAAAAGACATAAAATGTCCCTCGTGGTTGCGTACTTGTGTGAAAGCTGTACCCACCGTTTGTGTTAGTTTAAAGTTTTAAAGAAATTTTCCTGTTTTCTAATTGAGATGGCTTCGTGATTTCAAGCAACTGGATGGTCAACTAGCTAGATGGTAGGAAGGTCATCGTTTAATTTTCGAGTTAAGGACCGACCAGGTAAAGATCATCTCAATGCCGACGGACCATCGAGAAGACCGTGCGCAGAAGTAAATTGTGGATTTTTTTTTTTTTTTTACAACTGCAGGACTTCGTGGACAGTTAGAAGTTCCAAGTCCTTGTGGATATTGGTATTCCTGATATACTACTGAGCGTTAGTAATGAGTCTTAATGCGCGGTTTTCGAAAGTTTGGACTCGTTTTATGTGCGAGTTTGACGCTCGGTTAACTTGCTACACTGCTACTTGCTTAAATTCATTATTGACCTTCCCTTAAAAAGTTTGAAGATACCAGGGTGTTATCCAGATTCGAATGCAAGAAGTGCCGATTTTAGATTCACACTCGAGCATTTTGTATTCGATTCTTTCTTAACTTATCCAATCATTCATCCCGTATACGAATTCTACAAATGTACCACAATATTGTTACGTTTATAGACTTTTTGTGGGAATTATAGGAAAACACTGATATTGGTATAGTGATGCTTTACCTCTTAGGGTTGGCTTGGGGTTGAAACACGTTCTTTTTTCCGTTTTAGAACTCGGAAGAAGAAGTTCTACTGGTGGCCGGCTCAACCCGGTGCGTTATTGGAAGGTAGATTAAATCGTTTCTGTGATGAAGTGGAGGAGGCGGAGGAAGAGCGCGCATTGTGAAACCATCTACAAAAGGATATTGGCTGGTGTTAATTAAAGTGTGACATGTAGGAAGGGGAAGAGGGCCAGCAAGGGATGAGATGGACAATACCTTCTCTGTGAAGCTCTCAGTCTTTTGTCTTAGGTCAAAATTTGTTGCACAACCCATGTAATTACTCTTCACGTTGAAACCTTGTTGCGTAAGTTTCATTCGATGGAGAAGCCTCTTTGCTTGTCTCCTCTCGCGCCGATCGAACCTATTATGCATTCTGTGTGCTGCAAACAAAGTCCCTATTGAAGTAACTCTCTCGGCTCCATCTAATGGACTATATGGTTAATGAAGAGCCCCCATTGTCCGTCTTCATGGGCTTGATGTTTGTACCCTCCGTAATCTACCAAATAATGCTGAAGTAATTACGACAACTTGGTTGTATTGTTGGAATGCTGCCCTTAGATTAAATAGGCTTTTACAGTTACCGTTCGCCTTAAGAAGTTCTATGATGGTGAATTAGAACTTGCTTCGTAATTAAAAGCGTATTGAAGAGGTATTGTGACTGGATGCAGGGCACGAACACGTCAGGTGCGACGCATTGACGGTTTTATATGTTATTTTTATAGACCTTGGAAACCCAACGTCGTATCAACTGAAACCGATGATTTAAGAAGTAAACGTAAACGAAATAGGTGAAACCATTTTTAGATCCACTGACAGTCGTTTTCAAAGATGTGTCAAGGTCAAACCAGCGACCACATTCACCGAAGCTCTGCAGCATGTGCAGACAAGGGTCACTCCAGAAGAGGCTGGCGCAAAGGTCAGGAGAATAATTCAAGGGAATGTCCTGATGAAGCTAGGCCACCAGACTGCAGACCGGAAAAGGTTTGCTGACAAGATCTATACGGCTCTTGGTGGTCGTGGTACGGTCAGGACTACCATTCGTCAGACACCTATTTAGATTAGTTATGTTGACAGCGCAATGACTGCACAGGACTGTAAGAGGGAAGCTCTGCTCTGAGCGGGGGCCACAGGGGACGAGGTGGCCCATCTGCCTGGTGGGGAGAAGTGCAGGGTGTTTAGAGAGGCCCTGGAGTAGGCTAGTCCCTGTGGCCGATGATGGTTCACGTCTCCCAGAGGCACGACAGTGCAGGATCTTCTGCAGTAGTTTCAGCGGGAAAAGAAGGATGATTTGCTGCTTTTGACTCATCCCACAGGCTCAAATAGGAGCTTGGCACTGTGGCTATCTGGGGGTGGGGGTGTCCTATGCCATCTTCTCGTGCCGGAGGTGGGCGGGCTGGCGGCACTCAGTGGAGGACACTATTGGATCGTTTGCTCAATGCTGCATTCGGAGGAAAACTGTGGGTCCATAGCTCAGTTTGCCATAAGAAGCAGGATCATGATGGTACAGGGCCAGTCCCTCGCTGGGATCAAGAATGAAGACACCGAGGAAACGTTGCTGGGCAGTAAGGGAGGATGTATACAAATGGCGGCACGCTGCAAGATTCTCGTGAGGGTGAAAAGAACACGAAAAAAGAGCTGCCATCGCAGAAAGCCATGAGTGCCAACCTGTCTGTTAAAGTTCTATCGGGTAGGTTATTTTCAAAGAAAAAATATACAGGCAATTCGCGATTGATTCTTTTTCTTTAAAATAATCAGACCCAGGTACGTTTGTGTGGGGTTCTGGTTGAGTGGAGATCGAACTTTTGTCGTAATAATTTCGACACATGGCGTCTTCCAATGCGAGCCATTCTTATGAAGAACGACGGCTGGATTCACCCTAACGGTAAAACTTGCAAAGCCCGCACAAGATGCCGGAGCAGCGAAATAGGAAGGCGCAGATTAGAACGCCAGATCAGCGATAAGTCCTTCGAAATCAAAGCATCTCATCTTTTTTAAGCATCTCAGTGTACTTTGGAAACAATTGCACGACATTTATAATTCGAAAGGACCAGCTAGAAAAGCGACTGTTAAAACGGCTGATTTTCAGGAAATTCAAGAGGACACTCGTCAAACCTGCTGATAACCGCACCGAAATTTGTTTTTCCGTAATGTTGTATAGTTTGCATAGTAAATTGGCATAATTCTGAAGTGTTACGGGGACGATCGGATTGAGCTGTGACTCGGAACACTGGAGCCTGTATGAAGGCAACATGAGTACTTGTGGAACAGGCCAGATAACGAATTTATTGTTTGCATGCCATCGAGACCAGGTTTAGGTCTTCGCTTTCGGTAGGCCTTCGTCTATATGCGCTTTCCACTTTACTCTTGTTCTTAGTCTTAGTCTTAGTTTAGTCTTTGCTGTACTCTACCTGTTCCCACGATATCTTATAGGTACTAATCTTCTGACAATTGTACAAACTCTAGTCCATTACCGCCGGTCTGTGACCGCCGCCGCGCCTTCAACCGATACAACTACGACCTTTTTCGCACCTCCTCCCGCTCCTCTCCAGCACAAAGCGCCGTGGCCTACGCTTCCCATGGTCGCCAGCCTCCTGCCACCCGGCCCACAACCCAGGCTCGGCGCTCTATGGCCTACATTTTTCCACGGACACCAACCCTCGCTTCAACTGCCTAGGCCTCTGGGGCCTCCTAAACAGATGTCGGATCGCTGCTGCCTAACCAGGCCCTACGCCGGTCAAGCCCAACGCTTCATGCTCCACCACACTCCAGTCATCAAGAACCCGATTGCTCCGTGCCCAGCAACCACTAGCGTACCTTCTCACCTGCTTGCGCCACCGCCCGCTGCACCTCCTCGCTATCCGCTCAAGAAGAGAAGATGAGGACCAACCTTGGGAAAACGCCTAACCACCCCCATTGCCACCTTATCATGAGAACATGATCTTCTCGCAAGGGGGAGTGATGTTACGGTCACGATCGGATTGAGCTGTGACTCGGAACACCGGAGCCTCTTTTATCGGGCAGAGCCACTTGAAGCAGCTCCGATTAATCTGAAGAGGAAGATAGCTGCTGAAGAACAGGGAGACGGGGGACCGCATTGCCGCGATCGGAAGGTTAGGAAAATGGGGTCCGCGGTGCGCAACGAGGCACTCGGCCTACTCCGGACTCCAGCTCCACTTCGCTCCTCTTTTCTGTCTCTACCTGTGGGCTATTAACTGAAACGTAACGGAATATACGATATTTGGTGGTATTGCAAGGAAGGCTTTATTATTGAGATTATCCCATAACAACATTCTTCAGGGCAATTTCCACTGGAGCACCGTCGGCAGTGCTCAGCCACAAGAGAGTGGACCTTGCTAATCTGGGGCCAAAGATGAAGAATGAAGACATGGAGGAGATATCGCCCCATAAACCACCCAAACTGCTGGAAGATAGCTGCTGAAGAACAGGGAGAGGGGGGACCGCATTGCTGCGATAGGGAGGTTAGCAAAATCGGGTCCGTGGCGCGCAATGAGGCGACCGGCCTATTCCTCTTCCAGACTCCTGCGGCACCACTTTGATCTTCTTTCTATCGATACCTGTGGGCTATTAATTGGACGGAACTGAATATACTTATTGGTTGGAAAGGAAGGAATTATTATTGAGAGACGGCCGAACGATCTTTTCCTATTACAGAAGCATTGAGTGAAACATTTTTGGAAGAATTCGATGCTCGAAAAACAAATTCTCATAGTGATATTCCTAACGCGTTTTACGGGGGAAAACATGAATAAAAACACGGTTAATTCGATGTCACAAAACGAACTATATTTTTTCATGGAATAGACCAATAATAATAATTAATCAAGGGTCATCACGTGTAAATTTCAACACTTACGAAATTGTATTTTACTTTGTTCTTGGCCAAAGAAAATTTGATGATTAAAATAGTTAAATATTTTACTAACCCTGGTGTGTGTACGATAATTGTTAATTTGAAAAAACACTTCGTCGTTTTTTCCCCAACACTTCGCGAGACTCATTAAAAGCTTTCTATTTAGATGAAAAATAATGTTCAGATTCGAAAGATAAGTATTTCGTCAATGGCAGTGTTGCACGTAACCAAATCGTTCCAAACGAAGCTTTTTAACCCGAGTAGAAGCTGTTTCATCCACTAATAGCAGATATGAAAGTTGGCGAGGAGGCGGATCCAAATATATTTTCTTTTAAGGCCTCGCTCTCTGGCCTCAGCTCCCATAGAAGGGATAAAATTGCCTTTTGCGCCCTATAAAACATAAAAATCTCCGCCAATACGAGCCCTTTTTCTCCAAGAATTGGAGGAGGAAGGCTCTCCATCCGGCGGAGTTGGAAAAGCGAAAGAGGGCGACGCCTGGGCGAGGAGATAATTGAATCGCGTGGAGAAGGTGCGAAAAGGCGAGGATTTGCCTTTTTCCCAGGAGAGCCTTCTTTTCCCTCGTGAACCGGGAAATGAGGGATAAGGGACGAGGACAGTGGGCCCACCAGATATACTACCATTCGCGTTGCTTCCAACCAACAGACATATTGCTTTTCTACTTCCCTTTTTACCTCCTTCGCGAAAAGCACAAGGTTTTCTTTCGCATTCCTTCATGCTCATTCGGATTTCAGATCACGCGCGTACTGAAAAGCGTTGTCGTTACACTTTCGGATGAACATTCAAACATTTTGTCAATTGAATGGTAAGCGCATGTAGTCTAAATGATTTCAACAGAAAGAACGTTTTTGAATACAACGAGACAGAATTACCAACACGAAATACTAATCGCCCTCTTCCTGCTGCGATGCTCATTCTAACATGTTTCTCATTAGGGAACCTACCTCTTGATCCTTCAAGTTCAGAATACAAATTAAAATAAAAGTAATGAATAAAAAATTATTCCGTGCTTCTTATTTCATAGTAGTAGTGATCAAAAAAGGCCCTTCCGATAATTCCCTACCACGTAACATTTTTGAAAATTTTTTTGTGGAACTTTCTTGAGATTTTTACATTTCAACTACCACTGAATTGAAAAAACACCTTTTGAATAAATGGCCTGTGTGTGAGCGTGATTGAGAAATGACGGTTGAACCAAATCAGCTCAACAGTTGATAATTAGCACGACCCTAAAGTTTCAAAACTGTAAACAAGAACCTAGAAAAATGTTGTATATTTACCCCAACAGAGCACTCTTCAAACATTATAGGAAAGGTGATGTGGGCAGCTCAGAGAATGGTGGGGAAGTCATGAGGGCTGAGGCCTGGGATGATTCGGTGGCAGTACATTGCGGTTGTTATGCCTGTAGTCACCTATGGAGCCCTGGTCTGGTGGACTAGGGTGGAAAACAAAACAGTGCAGTTGCAGCTGAATAAAGTGCAGCACAGGGCGTGTCTATCCATTACAGGCTGTATGACAACATGCCCTACGGCTACCCTGGAGGTCATGCTAGATTTAGCTCCACTCCACATATATGTTAAAAGGATGGCGTTCCTCCAGACTGTGCGTATGTTGGAGTTAGGTCTGATCATGCAGGGGAGGAGGAGTTCCTGCCACTTGATCCTTGACAAGGTGAAGGCGGAGGGGCCCAAACTGCATGAGGTAGACTCAATGCCCGCGAGGTTCAACTTCGTGTTACCCTTTCGGATACTCATTCATGAGCGATCCAGGTGGGAAGGGCGAGTTCCTGCTTCGAAGATGGAGCCCTGGTATACTATACTGATGGCTCGGCACAGGGTGGCCTTGCAGGGGCAGGCATCTTTGGGCTGAGAATCAGAGCGGCGATCCCATTGGGGTTGCTGGCCACAGTGTTCCAGGCAGAGGTGGCAGCGGCGATGGTCTGTGTGCTGCGGCTGCTGCATTGGGGACTGAAGCGGCAGAGAATCTACATCATGGTGGACATTCAGGCCACTCATGCTGTCTTACATTGCGGCAGGTGTGGGAGTGTCTGACTGGACTGAAAGCCCTGGCCGAGGACAACAGTGTAATACTGTGTTGGGTGACAGGTCATCAGGGCATAGAGCGAAACGAACGGGCTGATAGGTTGGCTAAGAAGGGATTGGCACAGATCTCTATTGGCCCTGAGCCCTTTGTTGGGACTACCAGGACTACGTAGAGAGGTTGGCAAATGGGAGGACAGGTGCAGGGCTGCCCGGCCTTAGACAGTCAAAACTCTTCATCCGAATCTCCAGAGGTGCTTGCACTGGGGAGGAAGGATATGAGAATCATATGTGGCCTATTCAGAGGTCACTGTCCACTGAGGTACCACCTTGCAAATATTGGCAAGTGCGAGGTACAGGTATGTTCGGCGAGGTAGGGCTAGAGATGGGAGAGCATGTGCTGTGCGTATATGATGGACTCGCATTCATGATCCGATGTAGGGGTGTGCGGAGAAAGTGCCATCGGGCAAAAAGAGTCGGGTAAATTGGGACGGGACTTCCAGCAAACCTCGGCAATTGACACAACGTTGCGAGGCGAGTGGGCAGGTGGTTTTGATGAGATGGGTGGGAGGGAGGGAGTACTAAGGACGAAACATTGACTGGGTTTTAACACTGACGCTGAATATAGGATTAGGATTAAGACTAAACTACAGCATAGCAGTCAGTAGTGTTACTTAATGCTGCTAGGAACAAAATAAGAAATATCAGGTGGGCCATCACACAAATTTCCTTAGCTTTACGTCAATTCACTTGTATTCTGTTTTTCCCCGCTAACTCTATAGCACGAAAAAGAGAGGAATAGACACACGAACCGAACGAGATATAGGACTGCACTGATACACTTGCTTAACACAGTAGAGTTTTTAATAGACGGTCACTTGGTTCCTGAGAGAGGAGTGTCGATCGCGAAAACTAGAAGGCGACTGTAAGTATGAAAGAGCTGGGTGTGCTGGAGGGGCTAATTATCGTTTCGTGCTAATTATCTTTTTGGTACATTGAGGGGTGGAAGAGGATATTTTGGAAAGTCCAGAATGGGAAAAACCGGCCGAGGAAAATATACGAAGTGAACTCAGGCAGGCAGACTTTCCCGCAACTACATACAAAGAGCCAGAGGAGTCAGAGGACTCAATGTTCGAGGAAGGCCTGAAACAAGGGCTTTCCATTAGGGGGAAGTGCGAAGGTTCCGAGCTATTTGAACTCGGTCAAGCATCACTTCACAGCGCTTACCGTTCTGGCATTTATTGTGCTGCTCATATACTCATGCCCTGACCATTATTGAGCAACCGGTGCTCACAGAATTAATGAGGCTGTGGACGCGATTTTTTTTGAGAAGAATAGTAAAAACTATTTCAGAGTGTGAGTTTAGAAATATCAGTAAGGGAAACGGCAGGAGTTGAAATTCCAGAAGTTATGGAGCATTGAAAAACGCTCATCGTATAGGCGTTAAATTAGACAAATGCGCCAATTGTTTAAAAACATTCTAGCAACATACAGCGAAGTTGCGCAGGAAAAACACTGCGCTAAAAACTATTTTCGTCGAAAAGTTTGGTAGTTTATTGTGCTGCTCTCGTCATTTTTCCGCGGATGGGAATTTTACGGCATTGTTGCCTTATTGAGAGCTGTTCACATAACAAATTTGATCAAAATCGTTCGAGCAGTTTTTGAGAAAAAAAATTTGGTGTTTCGATCACCATGATAACTACAGTTAATTTGGGATGGATTTCGCTCGTACCCTTATTTTGGCGTCCCATGGTGTCCTGCGGGCCAGATATTAAGTTTGAGAGGATTAAGTCTAGCAGTTTTCTCTCAATCGCGTTCACAGACACACTCACACACACACACAGACCATTTTCCCAAATAGTGTCAGTTCGGACCCAGTAGGGTGTGAAACGTAGAGATCTGAAGAGAGCCGAGGAAAGTAATAACTTTCCATTACACCCCTTGGATCAGACGAACCGGGAGTGTTTGTGCGTACAGTATAGCTGCTCTAGGTACAACACGTTTGTTTAGTATGTGGTGTTGAAGTGAAACGCAGGATAACAGTCACGCGATTCGGTTCAATTCGTATTGCTAAGAAATTATACGGTTTCTCGATTTCATGAAAGACCTTTGATACGTTTAATGAGATTTGCTGCTGTATATTTGCAAAGCGTTTACAAAATTACGGGAGCTCCAAAATGTCTGTGAGTGAGCTACGGAACAGCAGTAGATCCGGTTCTACTGTTGTTTCCCAAAGCGAGGAAACCTGAAGGCTTCATAAATGTTAATTCGCGAGAGCTTTGAAGCCGGTGTGGTGTCAAACACTAATATGATTTAGAGCAAGCAGTGAGAATTATTGAGGAGATCGCGAGGAGCCGGCTCGTTCGCGGAATATTCCACCGCTAAACAGACCTTTCAACAGCCTCAGGTGTCTCTTTCAAAGACTTGAAAACCCGTTTGACGCTTTGAGAGGAACTTTAATGTACTGTAAGGGATTTTCTGTAGTCGAAACGAATAAATGGCTAAATTGCCACCGTTTAGAATCACGTTTAGTATTTTTTCGGCGTGAAGGTGCACGTGGTGGAAGAAGCTCAGCTGGGTTCTTACGAGTCTTCTGGGACGCATGAATTCCAGAACGTCGTGGGACGTTTTCTTACGTTTTGTCCCTCGTCATCCCTTGAAACTGACGCTACCTGCTCTGACCGACAATATCCCCGACATCTTCTCTCCGGCGAAATTTTGATGAAGGAGGAGTAGGTGACCCCCCTACAGTCTGTAAGTTTCTAGTTACGACTTCAGATAACCGGGGAACGAAGAGGAATTGAGAGCTTTTGCCGAGATATGAGAGCGAACGAGGAGTCTTGAGTCGTACCTCAACTCCTCTGGGAAATGCGTGGCGACTAATTCCCCAAGAATCGACTCTTACGAGTTTAATGCCGAACTCGCCCCTTTTCTCCTTATCTGACTCCTTTAAGCTCCCTAAAGTTTAAATCAGTTCCACTACTAAAATCGTCTTTTTAGTGAGGGAATTATCACGTCCCCTCTTCGCCCACCGTGAAGAATCGATATAAAAATATCTCGTGGGAAGAATTATGCAACTTTTCCCCCAATCCGAGTGAATTTGATGATGTGTTTCATTACACAGGATATGTAACTTGTTCAACGCATTAGCACAAAACCGCACATGGGGGAAAAATGATAGTTATGGAAGTACGTTTTGAGCTTGAACAAGCTGAAGCTTTTTTGAGAAAATGTAAAAAAATGGCCTTTTAGTGTTTGTTGATTTAGTGTTGGTTGTGTACGAAGGGTGGAGCTTGAAACTGAGAAATAAATGGACGTGGGGAGTTAGGACTGCATTACGCTTGACCGAACAGCGTTATCAGTTTGGGTGTGAGGATATAAACGCGAACAAGGTTGTGGAAATACACGTGAACTGGTTGTGGAACACTAAGTTTGGGGGGGGGAAGAGGGAGATAGAGAAAAGAGAGAGAGAGAGAGAGAGAGAGAGAGAGAGAGAGAGAGAGAGAGAGAGAGAGTTAAGTTGTGAGTAGCAGAGTAGCACAAGCTGAGGATGACTGAGTGTTGGGAGAACTGGGAGATGAGCGACTTTGGCGAGAGCTCGGGGGTGAATGAGTCAGGGAGGAGCGGTCTGTTGTGGAAATGAATGTAAATTGAAGGGAGGGGAAAAGGATATTTGGGAAAGTCCGGTAGAAGGAGAAATCCGCTGTCAATCACATATAACTGAGAAGCAGGACTTCCCACAGGTACAATAAAGGGAGTCGGTGCACGTGAAAACGATGACTTAGGGTCAATGAGTCAATGAGTCATTAGGGCAAGCGTGGACATTTGTGGGGAGGTCGAAGACCCAGCTAATTTGTCCTGCCGATCAGTAGATCATTTTTTGCTGCACTTCGGCTATGTTTACTATTTGGAAACGAGGCCGGCCATCGGGGGGTCAAGATTAGGACGACTCACCTCAACATGCTTCAATTCTTCATTGAGCGATAAGAACGTTACGGGAGCTTCCGCATTCCGAAAATTAAACAGTATCGTTGTCTGAGCGATCCAAATCAGATCACATCCAATTTTCTTCTATTTTTCGCGCGTGCACGTGCTCGGGGTCAGGTCATCAGTATCCTGACTTCACCCAAATTTACGGCCAACAAACATATCCCCTACTCCATCGCAGACAATACAGCCAACTCCTACTGCCGATACCGCCATTCACCGCCTCGCATCATCTGCAAGATCACCATCATCACCATTCAATTTCGGGTCAGATCAACCCAACTTTCTACAATCATCACGATCTCTATATCATAAATTTATTTTCAATCGAAGCCAATTAAAAAAAAAATATTATTTCGTTTGAGTTGAAATAATTGGGTTTTTCCTATATAATTTAAATCCCATTTCAATTTCAAACAGGCTAATTGGTCGACGAATGATTGTGAACAGTTGTGGAGAAAAAAATGTGGGAGTAGATCGCTGAACGCTACTGGGGAAGGTTGCCCGATGTCAATCAAGTTTGGTATTCACTTTGGAAAATGAGAGAATGACAAAAAAAAACCTTTTTGACCCATTTTGGTTGTTACCTCTGATCAATGGACAGGCAGAATATGGAGGATATATTGTTAAGATTAGCAGAAAGACACTACTGGCTTGGTGGGAAAGTTACACAAGAATGAACCTTTTTCAATTTTCGTAATGGAAAGATAGCAACTCACAAACGCAGTTGATACTTATCTGTTTGAATCATGTAGATTCATAACTTCAGGTATGAACATAAACAATGTGAAACTATAATTGATGAAATATACTGAAATATAATGAAATCGGTGAAATTAAGATGCGCCTTCTGAATTGATGCACAAAAGTAATCAAATGAAAATAAATTAAATAGTCCGCGTTAGAAAAAGAAGGAAACAAAACGATAGTTATTCCTGAAAAAAAGGAACCTCAACCGTTTTCGTTTCACTTTATTAAGTAAATTATTTATTGTCATGTTCCTACCATACTTACAGCCCACAAATTTTTATTGCTGAAGAGTCAACTATTCATACGCTCGGAATTAGAGCATTAGTATACATTTCTCCACATAACACAACTCTTTTGAACCAATTTGGCTCGAAACGCCGGAAACATTGTATTTTACATTTTGATCAAAAGTAAAAGAATTAGTTTAGATTTTTTTAAAAATGAAAACTCTATTGTCAATATTGACATTACAGTTGAGCAAGAATTGTTTATAGTAATTTATAATTAATTTACGTGGTACCTGCTCTAAGTGCAGCCCATTGACTGTCCTACATCAGTACTATTTATGTTGGTTTTAGGTAGATAAACGTTAGGTTAAATTAAATAAGTTATGATGACAAAAATAAATATGTGTGACGGCAGACAATTCTAAAATTAGATAACAATCGATGTAGGCAGACGGATTAGTTGATCAAGTTGTCCTGCGGCCTTTTCCTCTTCAGTGTCCTTCTTTCTGGCGGTGGAGGTGGGTTCTGCAGGATGCTCGCAATCAGTGAGTTTTCGTGTTCTGCCATGTTAACCTCTAGTCTCCTGTATTGGCTTCGTATCACTTCCTGTATGGTAGGTATATACAGGTCATTATGTAGAGTTGTATTGTGAACGTACCAGGGTGCTCTAGATATGATACGTATGACTTGATTTTGGGTCACCTGTATTTTTGGTTTATTATTCATTCTGAATAATAACCCTTTGTTTTCGGTCACGAAACATTTTTTACAACCCCCCCTCAAAATTTGATGCTTTACGTTTCAAGACTTGGAGATTCCAAATTAGCAATGCCCGTCCGCCGTCCAGGCCGTTTTATGCCTTTAACGTGGTCTAAAAAATTCGTTCTTTCGCACAAAAATCCGATTTGGTATCTAGTTGTGCCCGCCATCTCGGCAATCCGATCGGACGAAGCCCGTGGTTGTAATGGGCAAAAAATGGTTAAAAAAATTAACGAAACGCAGTACAACGCGGGAACTGCAGCGGAAGTCAACGTTTCGTCGTTTGAAGTCCCTCCCTCCCGCCCGTCGCAATAAAAAACAACCCGCCTCGCAACGCTGCCCGCCCGTGCTCAACTCCCCTTTCGCCTCGCAACAGGTTTGCTCGAAGCGCCCCCGTTCCAATTTCCCCGACACGACGGGACAAAATCATCAACGTTTTGTTTCCGTAGTTTCATTGTAGCCAGGACATGTTTCGTATGGTTTACTAGTATTCGATGCTGAATCGAATGGGATGGGGGAGCACTAATACTAGGTCAAGCTGTTCATGAGAATAATAAACCATTGTGTAATAATTTGCAGGGTTTTTTGACATGGTTTGCAGCAGCGAATCCCCAAAGTCCACTGGAGTATTCCCTGATAGGCCGGATTAGAGAGAGGTAGAGAAGCCTATTCGTTACCAGACCCAGTGGGGGAGCGATCAGGTAGAAGGGGCTTCAGTTGGTGGATTCGCTGTCTTATTTTGTTGACTAGGTACTTAATGTGGGTTTCCCAGGTCAGCCTCTTGTCCAAGAGGACACCAAGAAGAACTTTCGTGTCCCGCGGTATTGGGTTGTTGTTGATGAGGAGGGTATACTGCAAGGTGACTCTTCGCTTGGTGAATGGGATCACAACTTAGTGCACCATTCGCTGGTTGTATCAAGTGTGGATTGGGTTTTGGAGGTTGCTTCCTCAAATGAGTCGTCTACCTGAAGGAAAGCCACATCGTCCGAAAACTGTGCTAGCGTTGCACTCTCCGGTTGAGGCAGGTCAAGTGCATATATGAGATAAAGGAATGGCGCAAGGACGCTCCCCTGGGCGACTCCTGCCAGTATAGGCTTGGAGGAGGACACAGCGTTTTTGTATCTCACCGAGACAGTGCCTCCTGGTAAATACGATTGCACAAGTCTGTAGTACGTGTCTGGTAGGTGGGGTTTGAATTAGTTTAGAAAAAGTAAAAAAAGGTACGTGTATTTCCAAAAAGGTTCAGTGGTATTTACGACACCAAAAAAGTTAGGTGTTGATTAGTAGAAGAAAGAGTAGAAAGTTCAACAATATTCCAATATGCACCTCTAGTTAATTTCTCAACAATGTTTACTCGATAGAGATATCGTTTGCTATTGATTTCCGTTCAATTTCTCAACACTAACTTAATATGCTACGTACAAGAAGAAGAAGAAATTATCATGGACGCAGCTGCTGACCAAAGGACCCGCTGAAGCTGCTGGGACCAATGGCATTACACCATGGCCAGCGCCCAAGCCACCACTAGTACCCATTGCCCCACTCCAGTGGGTTTGCTGGAGGGAGGTCCCAGTCGGGAATCGAACCAGAGTCCGCTGGTTCTATCCCTGCCTGGCTCGGAAAGCCTCACGCCCCAACGCGCTTAGCCACCGCGCCCCTTGATACCTCCTTCTCATCCATTTTTGAAATTTCTCAACGAAGTACCCATCTTCCCAATTAAAAAAGAACTGGAACTGTTGTCTGTGTTGTTTTTAAAAAGTCATGAATTTGGCAAATCCCTTTCTTTGAAGTTCCTTCTCGCTGCTTCATTGCGGTGATTCAACGGAGAGTGTCGTAAGCTCGAGAGATCACATTCGTAGGTTCTTATAAATTTCTTCTGCAACCTAAGTTGTCATTTGATGCAATGATCTGCCCGAACTGCGAAAGGTTGTCGGGCAACGGTAATTTGGGTGATGAGATGAGAACGTGATTGAGTGGGAGTTCTCTCTACACTTCGTCATAGGTGAACGATTATAATCGTACGAGTGGGAAGGGGGTTTTCGTTAGAGTCATGATATTGCCAAGTTCACTGGAGCTAAAACGCGTCTTTCGAAGCCCTTGAACTGTGAACTCGATGAGCGGTTTTGGACTGGCAGGGCAACGAAGTTGGCGCGGCTGATCCCTCCCAGAGCAAATATTCTTGACTTCTTCTCTTTCTGTTCGATGCTGCCGTAAGTCGAAACTTGTTGACCGGTCGATAAAATAGCTGAGACGTTCTCTTGATTACTCGAAATATCATTTTGGGCTTTGAGAAAAGTTGGGTTTGAAACGTAGAGATGTGAAGAGAACTCTTTTCTTCGGGCGATTACATAACTTGTCTTTCTACTTCGTAGAGCCAAGGAAAGTAAATCTGTAACGCCTGTGTGGTGGGTTAATTGTCTTTTTAAGGTCCTTCAATCTTTTGAGAGCGAATGACCGACACTGTCGAATCGCATGACCCTCGCATAAACATCAATCACTAACATCCGAGCAATCAACCTATGAACCTTACCGAACCGTACACCTTCGCAACATTTCAACGCTCTCGATGCCTCGCGTTTCACAAAATGTAGTTTGGGGCCAAGCCGTGACCGGTAGATGTGAACGCGGATTAAATCCAGGCGACGACGGTCACGACTCTCACATTCCGCGACCCGAGGCCCATAAACCGACCGACAATAAGCGAAGTATTTACCACTTGTTGAGGTCGAAAGAGTTTCACACCATTTAGAAGAGCCTCGTTGAATTAAACGCTTGCGACACTTTCCTCCGAGGGGGTTTTCAGAGTCGTGGCAAAGTTCAAACAAAGGGTACAAATTTATTGTGTCGTGCCTTCGGTTTGTCCGTTGGGCGTGCGTCATAATACGCTCATACGTCGCTGACCCCGAGAATTGCTCCACAACCCCGAACTCGCCACATGAATAACCTCCGCACTCGGATCGGAAGAGTTGCTCCACTCGTGTTGCAGCAATATTCGAAAACCCTAATCTAATTCATCTCTCCCCTTGTACGACATCACGCACCTACGTCCTTTGGTAATGAACCCATAAATAGACATGGCGTTACGCCTTCCAACCTTCAAAGAAATGAGAAAAATCAAGAAAAATTGTTGAGAAGTCTTGTGATATACGTTACGAAGTAAAGTGAAAACACACAACTTTCCGCCATCCCTTTAAAGTCGAACACCACCTACATATGCGGGCGCTATATCTTCGTTCAACGCATTTCTACAGAAACATTTACGGAGAACAAAATGTAGGGACTAGTTAGCTGAGAGTCATCCGTAAGTTTGATCGAGATCGTTAGAGCCATTTTTGGGAAAATTGGAATACCGATAAATTAATATTCGACAAATCTCCTTTTCTGAGTTAACTTGGCTTATATCTCCGTTCAACATATATACAGAAATAATTATGGAGAACGAAATGTGGGTATGGGTGGCTAAATGACACTCGGTAAGATCTATCGCATCTGATGAAGTAGTTACCCTGTAATTTACGGGAATATTCGTTAAATAAAAAACGTTATTTTCGACACATTTTGATTTTTTTCTCTGTTCAACGGACTGTCAGAGGAACATTTATTGAGAACAATATGTAGGCATTAACTATTCAAAAACATCTTGAGAGTTTGGTGGAAATTGCTGAAGCCGTTTTGACAAAAAGCGTAAAAATCTATTTTGGCTTCATAGGCCTATATCTCCGTTCACCGTATTTTCATGAAGATATACTCAGTTTATTTGAACTGTGTAAAATATCACTTCACCGCGACAGAAGTGACAGTTGCGGAATTTATGGTGCTGCTCGTTGTAATGCCCTGACCACCTTATTGAGTAAGTAGTGTGCGGAAAATAAATGATTTTTATGAAAATAGTGATTTTTTTTAGAAGAGTAATAAAAATCATTCCAAAGTTATCGAGTGACTTTTAGAAATGGTGGTAAAAATCCCAGACTTTCTGGTGTTGAGAAATCTCCAGTACGTTATTATTACTAAAGATGTTTTGGGTTCAACGGGGTCTTTAATACGTGCTTAGTTGTTGACATCAATCTTTTTTCCGCTGTTAATCTATTACTATTTAATATTATTTATGGGCCTTCCACAGCAGTGCAGCTTCATATCGGCCTTGCTCGTTAACATGTATCTTGAGCAGATTTGTGGCCTCTTCCCTTTTGAATATATCCCTGTCACATTCATGTGTATCACATATCCCGAGGGTTTCCAAACGCCATAGATCCAGTAACTCGAACGAGAGATTAGCTATTCCTATAGTGTTTAACCTAGATGAGTTTTTAAATGTAGGGCCCATTATTGTCCAACCAAGAGAAGTTTCAATAGCCATTAAATTATCATTTAAATGCATGATTGTGCCAGTCATCAAATTTCCTGTCAACGTCAGACAAAATTATATTCGCCCGATGTAAACGATTTATTACGTTTTTGTCGGCTAATCGAGGCACATAGCTGCATATTTTGTCTTCGTCTAATACTGAACGGATGAAGTCAGTTGTTCGATTCAAACCCTGCAGGGGTTCCTAACCCACCAAAGAGACTATGACTTAAATTGTCCACTCCTCCAGCCTCTAGATTAATCTTTTTTGCAAACTCTTTTGCAATATAGCTTCTTTGAGATCCCGAATCTAGTAAAACCCTAACGATTTGAACTTTCGTTCTCGACTTGATTGTGACTTGTAACGTTTGCAGTAGCGTGGGATTCATCTGATTTGGCTACAATACTGCAGAACCTTCCCTTTCCCCATCATCTGGAAAAGCCTATATATATCTTATGAACGTTATTAGAATCATCGTATAGATACTTGATTGGACTACCATCTGAGTTTTTTTGAGAATGCTCTCAACACTTGAGCGAAGTTAATAAGAAAAAAACCGCTCCGAAATCGATTTTGTCTACATTTTTGGTAATTTATTGTGCTGCTCTCGTCATTTTCCCACGAATGGGAATTTTATGGTATAGTTGCCTTATTAAGAGCTACAAATAAAAATATTTGGTGCGTTGCAACACTCAACTTTCCTTAGCTCTACAACAATTCACTTTGTACATGGCTGATTCTATTTAATCAATTCATTTATCACTCAGTTCCTTTGAACTTGGCCATACAACGCTTCACGACGGCATGAAGCGGTAGCGCTTACAGTTCCAGCTTTTATTGTGCTGCTCGTACTCATTGCAGGACCAATATTGAGCAATCGGTACACAGATAATTAATGAGGCTGTAAACATAAATTTTTTGAAGAAGGATATTAATTACTTTTGCAGAGTTATTGGGTAAAAACGTTTAGAACTGGTAGTAAGCGAAACGGCGGTAGTTGAAATTCAGGAATTTCTGCAGTGAGTCCTACGTATCTCATGAGCGTTTTTAAACACTCACCCTTTAGATATTGGATTGGACTACAACACCAATTTTTCTTAAACGTTCTAGTAACATTCCAGCGGAGTTTATAAGGAAAAAACCCGCGCTAAACACGCTTTTCGTCGAAAAAGTTGATAATTGATTGTGCTTCTCTCGTCATTTTCCCACGGATGGGAATTTTATGGTATAATTGCCTTATTAAGAGCTAACATTATTAAAGATTTAATCAAAATCGTTTGGAGCAGTTTTGGAGAAAAAAATTTGGTGTTTTGATCACTATGATAACTATAGTTAACTTTCGGTGGATTTTGCCCATACCCTTCTTTTTGCGTACCATGGTAACTTGTAGGCCAGAAATCAAGTTTCAGCTGATTTGGGACGTTTGTTTTCTTTAAAAACCGCGCTAAAATCGAATTTGTCGAACGTTTTTGTAATTCATTGTGCTGCTTTCGTCATTTTCCCACAAATGAGAATTTTATGGTATAGTTGGCATATTGGGAGCTACCAATATAAAAAATTCAATCAAAATCTTTGTAGCCATTTTTGTGAAAAAAATTTGGTGTTTTGATCACTATGGTAACTATAGTTAACTTTCGGTGGATTTTGTTCATACCCTTATTTTGGCGTCCCATGGTAGCTTGCGGGCTGGATATCAAGTTTGAGTGGGTCGGTGGTTCTCTCTAAAAATCGTTCACAGAAAGAACTGAAGAGGACTCACAATTTTTTTTCTGCTCTCCTTTCTACTTCATAGAGCCAAGTAAAGTAAATAACTGCGCTTAAAACTATTTTTATTGAAATGTTTCGTAATTTTTTGCGCTGCTCCGTTCGTATTCCCACGGACGGAAATTTTATAGTATTCCCGTATTATCAGGAACTGTCCATGAAAAAAAAAAAAAACAATCAAAATCGTTTGAGCCGTTTGAATTTGGTGTTTGATCTTTATGATAACTATAGTTAGTTGTTGGGTCGTCCTCTGTATTTACAAACAATCCCTTTCCTTTTCCCATGTCCCCTGTCTTACCTTTTTACTTCCAATTTCCCCTCCCATTTCGTCGTCTGCCGCTCGCCAGCATTGTGCTATTTACAAGACGAAATCTAATTTTTTTAAATTTGTGCTGTGAAGTTTTTTCGGAAGTGTTCCATCACTCTCAACACGTAATTGAATTGAAATTACGTCGTCTCCAAGACTGAGACCTGCTCTTTTATCCCCGGGGAACACTGAAGGTTTGGCGCAGATTGGTGAGTCCCATAATTTATTTCCTAGTTTGTAGATTATTTGGGGTGGTTCTCCGGGGTGATTGGTTTTCGGATTGGGGTTCTGAGAGTAAACTCAGCACAATTTTTGGGGGACACTTTGCATATGGTTTTATTGTCATTAGATTACAGTCCACTTCATAATAAGCAAAAAGGAGTGACTACTTGCCCCTCATTTTTATCAACATTAGTTTTGGACGGATTTTGCTCTAACCCTTATTTTGACATTCAATGGTGACCTAAAAGCTAGATATCAACTCAGTGAGATCTGAAACGTAAAGATCTAGAATTCTCATTTTGTTCAGCCGACATAACTTTCCTTTCTACTTTACAGGGCCTAGGAAAGTAATAAAAACATAACACGTAGGCTTTTAACCAACGAACAGAACTCGCAAATCACGTGCCAAAATTAAGTTTTCCGGAGTTGGAACACCTACACCGAGGTGAAATTTCATTATTCTCCAGCCGATTTCGTACTTTAATTATTTTTTGAGTTGAGGACAGTTGTTCTTCCGTGAAAATTATACTGAAGGCGAGTTCTGAATGTCCGACGGTCAGAGAAGTATGAAGTAAGCTGCGTGCACAGAGGAAGTTAAACCAACATTATGTCGCCGCTCTCATCAGTAAGCTCCTTTTTTCGCGATAACAACTAAGACCGCACCTACTCGTCCCAACGTCTCACCCTAAATCCCCCCACTTTTACACCACTAACCGTTATGCTTAACGCGGAAATGAAAATTACGTTTAGCTATTACACCTCACGACTTGGAGCTCGGAGGAGCGGAGGCGAGGAAATTAGGATGTGTTCCTTAATCTCACCTAAGCCTCGTGTAGATAAGACCGGCAGTTCCCCCCCCCCCTCTCAAGTCTCTTCAACTGCTTATACGATTATAATGTAGCGATTTCACAACCTCCCCTCTTAACTACACCTACCCTCATATTTTCGGCGTTTTTCGCCCTGAGCGAACCTAAAAGGTTTCTTCTCGGCTCGTCCCAAATACTCGGAAAACACTCTAAATTTGTGTTAATGCAGAAGTTCTCGACGAGTTTACATAGTTGTATTCTGTAGCTTGTGTGTCAAGCACCACAGCGCATACCGGCGGTCAAATTTTGGATCGGGATAGAAGTTACGACAATTGAACGAATGGCTGTTGTTCGTTGCATGAGAAAAGAACGAAATAATGAAATGAAATAAACTTTACTTTCTCAAATAATACAATTACTTTGCTACATAACCTCGAAAAGTGTAATGGCCAAGCGTCACGAAAATTAACCTTTGAGCCGATTGGACAAGGCAACGTTTTAACCCGAGTTGCGACCGCAGTCCCTGTGGCGTAATGCATAAGGCATTGGTCTCCTAAACCGGAGGTTGTAGGTTCGAGTCCCACCAGGGTTACGATTTTTTTTTTTTACATTTTATGTCTTTACTTTGCTACATAAACTTGAAAATGTAACGCGGGATATGTAACGGAGAAGCGTCACTAAATTTGTGTTGGGTTGAGTGCTATTACAAAAGTGAAAAATATTTTTTGTGCTGTAATTTTATATTTCTTTATTCAAAATAAACAAAATTATATTAAAAGAAAAAGATATAAAATGTCCCTCGTGGTTGCGTACTTGTGATTTTAAATTTTGACATTTTAAAGAAAAAGACTAAATGTTTGGATGAGGGTTTTAGTATAAAATGCACCAAGATCAATTACTTTTAAGTTTTCATTCAACACTAAACTTCACTACAATTAGAAATTTACGTGAAATCAATATCAGGTAAGTAGGGGGTCTACCCAACACGGAAAAACATGGCAAGGGGTCTACTACTCATAAAAGTTTGGGGAACTCTGCGTAAGGTAAATCAAATCCACAAGTTTCGTCATGCTGATAATGTCTCATTTCTGAACTTTACCTAATGTAGCGCATCAACAGCAAGCGGAGCGTATACACGCGAAAATAAGGTTATGGACGGTATCCATTGATGCAAAATGGGGCCGGGGGGGGGGGATGTACTAAAAAATATGCGTAAGAACAAAGTGGTGCGTAAGAACAAACAACTTTCCACAACCGCTATACCGTCGTTCAACGCATGTTTGTTTTGTTCGTCATTTTTTGTAGACACCAAAATAAGGTAATGGGCGATTTCGGCCGATGGGAAGGGGGAGGGGAGGAACAGGCACCTAAAACTATCTCGCATTTTTCTCGAAAACGGCTCTAACGATTTTGATTAAGCTTCCATATTATCTTCTACTAATGGATACCTAACTGTTCTTCTCCATTCATATCAATTATTAGTAGGGGGTTGATTTTAACGTTTTTAAAAAGTACTTTATTACGTTAATACAAAATCGAAAATTCAACACGGACAGCGTTACGTTATGAGAGACGGGATGGAAGTGAAGCTGCTGTTTATTATTGCAGGGGGTTTTTAAAAAACTAATTCTAGAAAAAGCAGGTCCCCAAGTAGGCTATGCCCGCGACAGGGAGAACGAGCTAAGACATGTGAAGGATATAGCCTCTATACTGTCAGTTCTCCTTCCTTGGCACTCTCTGCCATGTGCGGAAAAGCGCGGGATGGACGAGCGAGTATATTTGGGAAGATCTTCACACGCCCTGCAACGAATCAATCGCGTTTTTAAGTTCAGTGTTTTCCTCCCTCACTTGAGTATTTTTGGATAAAGGTGAGCAAACCCCTGTTTATTAACCCCCTTACTTATCGCTTGTTAGCAACCTGAACGGAAAAAGCTTCTATAGAGAGAATGTTGGAGTAGACCATTACAATTCTGCATTTGGGGATGTTGATTTGGGGGAATTCCAACCGGATGACCTCCACCTCCCTCAGACCTTGCAGTTTAGAAGTTAGGGGTGAGGTAACTACCCTCGAGCGACTCCACAATCATCTCGATGTTTGCAGAGCAAGCGCATTTTCCAGCATTGTCAGGCCTTGCCCTGGGTAGAAGTTGGATTGCTCTGTTCTACCTTGTCCTGCCGAGTAGGACCCGTAAGGCTGCGGACTGTGCATTCCTCAACCCTGAAGGCCAGAATGGTCGCTGGCCACCTTTCCATGGCACTTACGGCTTTTCCTCAGGAACGAGACAGTTTGACTATCCCTGGGGTTTGGTAGGACCCCAGTAAGCTGTAGCAGAGGTCCCTCCAGCTTCTACCCCACTACTCACCGGCTCCTCTGCCGTACATCTGAATTTCCGTCCCTTTGCTATTAGAGCCCTCACTTCCAGAGCGAACGGTATATTTAGGTCGTTGTGTAGACTGACGTTACTGTTCTGCCGATTAGAACCCTTTTCACGCTTTAGGTGGAAAGAAAAAAAAAAAGAAAAAGCCGTCGGCGCGGAACTCGTGTAATCTCATGTAGAACATCATATCGAGAGATTTGAGCGTGTGTTCTGAGAATAGACACAACAGTGCATTGGCTCGTGCAGATCTATTTTTCGCCATTCTTGAAAGCTAGGTGGCACTTGAAGGGATTTAGGAATACGGGCGTTGTGTCCGAGTTTGCTCGACAAGCTGCTCTTCGGGGGAAAAAAAAATGTGTCGAAAGACGAAAAGTAAGAACTTCAATCCAGATAACACCGACCGGGGATGTTAGCCGATGGGGGGGATTGTGTGTGGTGGGGGCGGGGGAGGGGGACAATATCCGCAGTTTTACAAGGGGGATTTTATTTGGTTCGGTCCAGTAAAAGACGGCAGGAAACCTCTTTCGGATCTGGCTCTCCGCCACTACGCGGGGGCTGTGGCCCAGGGAAAGGGCAGTACTCAATAATTGCTATCTTCGGTTCTGTCTCCGTGCCCTCCTCGCCCCTCGCCGGTCACAACGTCCTGACAAATCCCTGGAGGATTATTGGCAGAAATTCCCTTTTTTTCGGACCCCCTCCCTGAAATCTTCTTTCCCCTTGTCCCACGTAATTATGCCTTCGGGGACTCATGTTTCTTAACTTTTGGAGACAGAGGGCCAATTTATTGGAGTTCACTTATTTAGTTCGTGAGACTAGCTGAAAGTGAAAAAAAAAAAAAAAAAAAATTAATTGCCATGGGACTAATAGCAGGGGTATTAGCGAGAGGAGCCGAACATTTTTTTCTCAACTGATGAGGTTCTAATTGTCTTCACTATCTTCGATCAACGACGTATAATATTTCCTCCTAAGCGAGATAAAAATGTGGTACCGTACTAAGTTCTAGGGTCAACAGATATTGCCAGATGGCTAAAATAACGCAACCATTATTTAATTGTAAAGCGTTCGTTGAGAAATGATGGATGTCTCCTACTTCCACAGAAAGAATAATGCTTTTTGTTGTAAACTGATAGCAGCTTTTTTATTTTTCTCAACTCAAAAGGGTACGAAAGTATTGCTACAAAAAGTTGAGTATTCAACAAACCTTTAGGCGGTGAGGCCTTCTCGATTGAGAAACCTGAACTAAGTTCGCGGCCTGTATCTCTGTGACAGGACGTTGGTCCATTCAGTGGTGTCAGATGCTCGCAGAGACGAAACAGATAAAATTAGAATGACAGCACTGGCCTGATGTGGTGCGAGACAATTTTCGAGGAGATGCGTCCGCCAAGTGTTTCTCCAGGCGCACTGTAGAGGGTTCGTACAAATTGTCAAATTCAAGTAGGGGAGAGTAACATTTTGAATTCCACAACACTCGTCTCCAATTTAGTTTTACTTATAACTCACTTGTATTGTAGTTAATCAAGTTGGTGTGGTTTCATTTTCTAGGATTTAAATTTGACATTTAGCTTGCACATTATTATGGAATGTGAAAATAAGGAAATGAGCATTGTTGTGAGGACGATAAGGGAAGCTTGAGATACAGTTTGGAGAATACGAGTTAATGGACTAACATGACGAGCGTGAGGGAGGACTGTATACACATCCATATGAGCGTGAGTACGAATTTACGCGACACAAGAGGGTCTCTGAACAGGTGAACTTGGTTATGGGGACGAGAGGAGAGAGCGAGTGAGTAGCGCAAAAGCTGAGTGTCGAATGTGCCTTTTTTTGGGAAGGGCAGAGAGTTACAATTTAAGGAGAGGTGGTAAAGCGTGTGGTGGGACCATTTCAGGAAGTTGAAAAATCAAAAAAATCCGTCGCTGGCTTCGAAAGTAAACCTTAAGCCCTTAGTCAGCAAGGGCCGATTGAAAGCGTAGTTCGTTTTTCCCCACAGTTACCAGTTCAAAAGCCCTAGGGCAAAGGGCAGTACTTGAATGTTTAACTTTTTCCAAACTAATGCGACCTGAGCTGACTTGAACAAGCATATCTAGCTCAAACCTAACTATAATGATTGTAGTGGGACGAACCAAACCCTTCGATTCAGCTCGCCCAGGGCATTCATGCTGACTGGGCACCTCAAATGCCTCGATTCGCTCGAGACTTTGCTGCTGTCAGTTGTAACCGAGCCGGTTCCCCCATTGCTGTGTCGTCCGCGCTTGCGTTTGCTCCCACTCAGTCCCTGTCTGTGGTGGTAAAACTTCCCTGAATGTAATTGAGAATAAAACTCAGTTCCAACTCCCCAACTCTGTTAGTACGATACAACTTACTATATTAATCCCCCCTGTAACAATCATAGTTATCAAAACACCATATATATTCTTTCTCAAATATGATGTGACAATTTAGGTTGACATTTTTGTAACAGCAGTCCTAAGCAGCTCCGTGGCACAACGAATTATCGTGAATTTCGAAGAGAATTGAATTTAACACACTTTACCGTGTTATTCTCGGTTTTCAGAAAAAGCAAGGGGGCAGTTCAACACCTAGCTATACAACGAGAATTTAGGTTTAATGCAACCAGAACTTTAACCAGCTTCATTGAGCAGGTTCACAGAAATTGAGAATTGTGCATTAGTCGCTAGAAAAAAATCGTCGATGTCTGTGAGGTTGAAGAGGATTGTGTGATGCGTTGCACAAAATGCAAGGAATTTAAGTGCAGCACATATTATCTGGCCTTTCACATCTGAGCTGTTTCGACAAGTCGGCATAGGACCCCTTCATCTTACAAATGTTACAGGCATGAACCTGCAATGACAATGGAAGGGAACGAGATCGCTGGTTCCGCTCACCTGAATTTCACCCGTCAAATTTGAAGGCGGAAGATGGAGCAGAGGAAGAGGCCGCAGCGGAAAATGGCGGACCGGTTGGTTCTTCCCACATTGTACAGACTATCGAATGGTTCCAAATTATATTGTACTGATCCAGGAACGTGTACATTACACAAACATAGTAGCCACATGTTAAACGGAAAAATATGCGACGTCTCAGTAGGCAGTTCCATTAAACCGATCCTCACAACGTTATAATTATTGCATTACATTTTATTTAATATTATTCAAGTCTTTGAATATTATGCTAAGCGATTTCATCATTTGTGTTGATGAATTGAATGTAATCTGATCGCAGATTCCGATACAGCAAACACCTTATAATACGAAGCTTAAAAGTTGAAAAAAGTGAACTCTCACAATTTCCCCCTTTCGTCTTGATCGTCAACGCCCCTAAAAGATTGAAGTGCTAATTAAGGGAAAGGGGGGTGAAGAGGGGGGGGGGAATTAGGCCTTTACGAGGTTCTTTGAAGGTGTCATTTTCATTTGAGGGTAATTTAGTCTCAAAGGGAATAAGTTAACTTTTTTTTCGTAGTCTCTTCAGCGAATGAACCTTTTTGAAAGCTCTGAACGTGACCCGCACATGATTGACCCGAGCTGTCATGTTTTGTAACGCGAGAAATCCGATTAATGTTTCAAAACCGTCCGTCGTCAAGAATCTTCTCTTGCGGTATGGAGTCAAATCGTCGTTCGCGCGAATCAGGACTTCGCTGGAGCTAATTATTAAGAGTTGTGGTGATGATGGTGGGGGGTTGTGGAACGCCTTCAATTTCCCAGCAGTTATTACTCAACCACCAAATTTACAATGGAGTGAGTGGTAAGTCAAATCTTTCAGATACGTATACATAACTTAACAACGCTGAAGAAAAGGAACTGACGTCAATTATATTCTGGAACTCCTTCACCATTTTGCTCTTTAGCAAAAAAAAAGACATTGTGTCACAACGGGCGATTTGACAAAAGCTTTCAATCAGAATCGTTTTCAAAACTCATTATTAGTGGTAAGTAGTTTTGGTAGTGAGAGAGCGGAGGGAGGGCAATGTACCAAATACGAAAGGAACGGTGACAAAGGAAAGGAACGAGGTTTAGCTCATTGAAGTAGTTCCTGACGGTTTGAGACCAAGAGTGAAGATGTGATCAGTCAGTAGTAGACAGTAACATGAACGAAAAGTTTGGTAACATAAAATTCATTCTGGGGACTATGACAAAAGCTGCACAGTAAACTACCAAAGACTGTCGAAAATTGATTCCCGTTTGGTTGTTACTTTCTACTATCCCACAGACCTATTGTGCCAGTCCTAATGTCTTACAGGTCAATGCCTAGCCTTCTAAGGAAAGCCAGGTATTCCCTCAAGTGTTTTCATTGGTATCCAACCCGGGAGAAGTGGTACCAAAGACCAGAAGTCGCTCTCCCTCAAGTATCCGGCACTGGGCCAGGACATGGTAGGAAGTGCAACACCACCTACATCGAGGGGTGTTGACTATACCCATGTACGTGTGTATGTTCATTCTGCAGTGCCCGGTGGTGATCCCAACAATCTGCCTTAAGTCCTTCCTCTCTATCCTCAGAAGGTTGTGTCTTATCTCACTTGTTTGCTGTAAGATAAAGCGTTTGGAGAGCCTTACTCCTGCAGCATTCCAGACTGTCTAATGCAGGCTTCTGGCATGTTCTCCCACAGTCCTATTAACTAGTGTCAGAGAAATCCCACAATCGGGAGGTGGCCCAATTGCGAACCGTATCTGGCCAGATGGTCCGCCCTCTATTCGGTCTAGGAGTTAAGCCACATCCTGCACTCTTGCACCAATTTTGACGTTGTGCAGTAGCTCATCAACGCCTTACACGACGCTTGACTATCAGTCAATATATTGATAGTTCTGAGGGCTACAGCCTTTCTCATGCATTATGATTGCAAATTTTCTTAGCCGAACGTGTATGCTTTAGCTGCTAATAACTTTATTTACCGCTGACATCATTTGATCTTGGTAAAACATAACTTCGGGTTTTATGTCGAAAGTGAAATCTCATAGTATCATAATTTATTGTGGTGCTCCTACTCATGCCAGGACCATTATTGAGCAATCAGTGACTGTTAACAGGAGTTTTGTGAATGGAGTTGGGAATTATCGGGTAAGAACTGCGAGAAACGGCTGTGGCTGTAGTTGCGTCTAATTGTTTTATGAGCATTATTAAAGTCATATCATATTGGTACAGGATATGATCAATAAGAAGTAGGACTGAATTAACTTTTTTTGTTGAGCTTATGAGAACAGAAAGAAGAACACGCTTTCCGTGATTGCCTTCAGAGATGCTGTCACGATGTCATTGATGTCTTCTAAGGAGCTGGTGAGGCGGTGGACTGTAAGGGAGGGGGGGGGTGTGGCTACGTGTCAAGCCCATGCTTGGCCTCTAACTTCCTCACAGTTCGTCCAAGTGTTATGAACTCCCTGCAAATGCCTCCACGTTGGCCACATTATCATCAGTTCCTGAAGCTGATGGGCGACCCTGGTCGTCTTCGACAAGTCCCACTCCCCCCAAAACAGCTTATGCCACTGTTGAGCGCCTCATGGCAGCATCCTCGTAGGCGTTCCAAGGGTCTTTCTTGCTGTTTTCCTGAGTTTGACGCCGAAGTTAATGGCGTAGCGCAGCTAGAGATTTTTCTCCATCTTGAATCGCAACGACACTTGACGTTCTTTCTTCACCCTTGCTCACAAGAGACTGTGAAAAATATCGATCTCTTCGAAAGGCTACCCATTACCACCCCTAAGTGGTCTGACCACTTTCACTGCTCCGTTGGAACTACGAAAATTCAGTCCTTCTACTTATTGATCAAACCCAGTGAGCCCTAACCCAATGGGTGAAACGCGCCAGGCGAGTGTTCGCCTACCGGCACATTGTGCGCTCTAACGAGCGTTGCGATGTGTCCCCTTCAAGGAGAGGGCATCAAGGCTGCTCTGATGTTAGTGGGAGGGGCTGTGGGACAGTCTCTCCAGATCAGTGGGTGGGGGTGGTCGCCACGTCTCTAGACCACGTCTGCGGTTTGCCAGCCCCCGTGCCGCATGGGCACTCGTTGAAATCTCGCCGTCCAAAGAACTGGAGACGTACGTTAAATGCGCCATGGCCGGAGAGGAGCTGTGTGACGACAAAGGATGGGTGCCACCAGTTCATGTGCACTTGCTGCCGCACCAATGGGATAATGGCGTGCATCGTGCTTGCCACAAATCCAAGACTCCCTCAAGACCCAAGAGGATTTGTCGCTGGTGTGAGGCTTCCTCCCGAATCATCGGCATCAGGGAAGTCAGTGCTCCCCTGTATGTGTCCAATGTTCCTCGCTTAATGGAGGGCAAGACAGTGAGGTCGAGCAGAAGATCCAGTGAGGGTGCCCCCGCAAGTACTTGCAGAGCGAGGTGGGAGGTGGTGCGGTACGCCGGCAACACAGCCAGGAGAATGTCTCGCTGGATGGTGCGTGCTGTTTGCCAGTCCCGTTGAGATGGGGCAATCCACCAGGTTGCCGCGGCGTACCGCACCATTGTCAGGAAGACTGCCGTATAATAGACTTGTGCCGTGAGTTGTCCACATTTGGTTCTTAGGAGAACCAAGTGCTTGGTCGAGCCTTGGTGAGCCCTAACCAGTCACCAGTTCAAAAACCTGGTTCGGGAGAACGGTTTGTGTGTGATTGAAACGACACTGAGTTAGTTGTCTATAGGGTATCTAAGTACCAAAGCCTAAAGGGAATAAGGAAACTCGGCAGTCCTGACACCTCTTACTGATGAGGGTGTGGCGTCACTGACTACTACAACAAGATGTACAAGAAGCGTGACCCGCTCCTGAATTAATGGAAGGCGACGACTAGTGAAGTTCTTCAGAAATGAGAAAACATCGCATCGCCTGGATCCCTTAATTCACCACGAGAGGTAATTAACTAGAAGCTTGCAATCTGCTACCGAACTCATGAATTGGACGCAATGCGTAGGGGGCGAACAAGATTCATATTTATTATCTCAACGCACAAATAAAGAAGTGATAATTGACGGGGGGTAGCTTCACAAGCCGCTTACGTGTTCGCGGCTTTCCTCACTCTCTCGCCGTTCTTTCAATTAAAGGTTTTCTAAGGCTTGCTGGGTGGTTGGAGCCCTCATCTGACTCAGCTCCTTAATGACATGATCAGTGGGGCTCCGATAGAAACAATAAGCGAAGAACCTTCAATTGGAATTCCTTCCCTTCTTTAGGCTCGACTCCTTTCTTCAAGCAGACAGTAATTATAAAGTAGCCAACCTATTCATCTGCATGGGGCCATTTTCGCGGCGCTTACTGAAGTCATTTTAACCAATAATTGGTGCGGCTGGTGATGAAATATTGCGAGTGAGGCCCAAACCAGATTGTCTTCTGCCTCGCTCTGTCTGCGTCTGAGTTCAGCGAATTATCGCGGGTGAGTGCATCACTTGGTACGTAGGAACCTGCCACTGGGTTCTTCCTGCATTTTAAAACATTGAGCTCTCCATTACTTCTCTATTCTTATTTCATTTAACTCTTTATTCATCACAACAGCGCCAGAATCACAATATGTATCTATTACTCGTTAACGCACTTCATTGTCAAACAAAAAATGAATAAACAGCGAAAAATATCATAATTAATGCTACCTACCATCACGAAACGTGAAAATCTGTTAAGAAATTCGATAATAGTGTTATAATAAAATAGCTATACCGCACTAAGTGAGTTGGGGAGTGAGTACAATATCCACCGTGTTGTAATTGGAACAAGAAGTTTTATTCACAATTACACTTGAATATGTTTTACCACCACAAACTAGTGACTGGGTGGGACCAAACACGAGTGGGTGAAAGGGCGACGCCTCGATGAGACAAAAGCTTAGTTACGACTGATGGCACTATTGTTTCGAGTGTAGGGGCATTTCAGGCATGTAGTCAGCACAGGGGCGAGCATTTGCTAAATCGAAGAGTTTGGTTAGTCCCGATACGTCACTTCGCCCTTCATGATGTAACGAGTTACTTTTCAAGTGCCGTTGGGTGCCTAGAACAGACCCAGGGTGGAGGCTTGGAACAGTGCCTTCCAAGGTGATAATCAGATGGGAGGTTTATGAGAGGTTGAGGAGGGAGTTGTTTCTCTCTGCCGGGGGTGTTCTGTTTCGGTTTCTTCCACGTGCTCCTGTTTTCCCGAAGAAGGGGATGTTTTGACTCGTTCCAGCACCCGTTTTGGTTTATTATTCATTCTGAATAATAACCCAATGTTTTCGGTCACGAAAAATTTTTTACAACCCCCCCTCAAAATTTGATACTTTACGTTTCAAGACATGGAGATTCCAAATTTGCAATGTCCGTCCGCCGTCCCCCGTCCCCCGTCCGGGCCGTTTTGTGCCTTTAACGTGGTCTAAAAAATTCGTTCTTTCGCCCAAAAATCCGATTTGGTATCTAGTTGTGCCCGCCATCTTGGCAATCCGATCGGACGAAGCCCGTGGTTGTAATGGGCCAAAAACGGTTAAAACAATTAACGAAACGCGGTACAACGCGGGAGCTACAGCGTTTCGTCGATTGAACTCCCCCCGCCCCGCCCGTCTCATTAAAAAACTCGAGGTGAGCGAGCAGCGCGCCTCCTGCTCGCTTCCCTCCCAACACTCAACTCCCCCAGGGTTCGCTTCGAGCGCCCCCGTTCCAATTTCCCCGACGTTTTGGTTTTAATTCGGTTCAGTTTTTTTAGATTCTTTCGTTTCATTCTCATTTTGTTTTTTTTCATAGATTTTTGGTTAAATTTTTGATATTAGTATTTAGCGTGCATGTTTTCATATTAAAATTAAGTTTTTTCTAGATACTTTCGTTTTTTTTTGTTTATTTTAATATTACGATTCAGTTCTTTTCGACCTTTTTTTGGGTTTAATTATGATATTTTTCGATGCTGAATCGAACAGGATGGATCTCGGAGCATTAATGCTAGGTCAAGCTGATTATCCGAATAATAAACCGTTGTGTAATAATTTGCAGGGTTTTCAAGCTGTTTTCCCGCTTTTCGGTTCCGATTCCTTATTGGGTTCTTCTGGAGAGCTTCAGGTTTGAACGAAGAAAGAAGAAGATTCCTGGCCGCAAAAGTTGCGTTTATTTTCTTCCGTTTCTTCTTTTTTTTTGGCATGCCAGAAGTAGGGTAGAAAGACGATTTAATTTAATTTTTATTTTCTTAAATATCTTTTGGTTGAAATTTTGATTGGAAGGAGAAGTCATCAAGTAATCGTAGCGGAAAAGCAACTGCAATAAATGGGCACTTGTAAACAGCATCTTTGTTTATTATTATTATTATTATTCCAAAGCATGTGTAAATTATACACAATAATAGAAGAGAATAGCACGGTAATGGCGGACAAATATCAGGATATGATAAAGAAAAATAAGAGCTAACCGTACCTAACCGCCCAATTTTTGGGTTTTTTTTTCTTCTTGACAACGGTGGATGCAGGTGATACCCCCACTGCAGCCACAAACGGGCCTATTGTACGGGCGTTCATGATCCTCAGACCATGGCCTCCCGGCACCACGACACTGGTCTCACATGGTGTGATGTCACCTATGGGCCCCCACCCTCCCCGCACATAGCGGAGGACATCCGCAAGTTCTGCATTCGCCACCTCTTCCGTCTGAAGACAGGGCTTCCCCATATGAGTTCATCACATATGCACAGTACATGCTCTGCCGTCTCTAGCCCTACCTCGCAGAACCTACATACCTGTACCGCGCACTTGCCAATATTTGCACGGTGGTACCTCAGCGGACAGTGACCTGTGAACAGGCCACATATGATCCTCATATCCTTCCTCCCCAGTGCAAGCACCTCTGGAGATTCGTATGAAGAGTTTTGACAGTCTAAAGTCTTGCACCTGTCCTCCCATTTGCCAACCTCTCTACGTAGGTGGCTCCTGGTAGTCCCAACAAAGGGCTCAGGGTCAATAGGGATCTGCGCCGATCCCTTCTTAGCCCACCTACCAGCCCGTTCGTACCCTCTATACCCTGATGCCCTGGCACCCAACACAGTGATACACTGTTGTCCTCCGCCAGGGCCTTCAGTCCAGTCAGACACTCCCACACCTGCCGCGATGTATGACAGTATGAGGGGGTTAGCGCTTGATCAGGGCTAGAGCTTAACCCAATATGGTGAAGGTTGTTTTTGTGGCGGGAGCGAGTTAGGTACTGTTAATCGACTCTAAACGGGATCAACGCAGTTGGTGAAAACGGCCCTTAGGCCTATTTCACATATATCCGGCATGCCGCTCACCCGATTTCTAGCCGGCCCCTGCACGGGTGCACTGTTCACATTACGCCAACTCCGGCACTCCAGCAGTTGTACTCTAGCTTGTGCTTGTGACGGATAGCAATGGAACGTAATAAATTAATTGCAATGTTACTTTTGTATAGACGGTTTAAACGAATGAGAAGGAACCGAGTGCACTGGGTACACCCTTTAAACGTGAAAGGAAACGAAGTTGGGGCTTTTTATATTCTTTTTGATGACTTAAGAAATGACAGAGACAAATTCTTCAATTATTTTAGAATGAGTATTGAAATGTCTTCCACTGTCTTGTCCCATAAAACTGGATGTTCTTGTACTAGACTAGCAAGCATTTCAAGATCTACTTCTGACATAATCACAACTTTGCGCACTACCAAACCAAAATGTAAAAAAAACATAACTTTCCTTTCTACTTCGTAGAGCAAGGAAAGTAAAAAAGACGTGACGACAGCGACAGGTGCCGGTTGTATGTGAACAGTCACAGTAGACCGCTGCTCCCACCACTCCAGCCGGCTCGTTTACCCGACACCGGCAGCCGGCCTTCGCTGAGGGGGCGCCCGGCATCCCTCGGCGAGTCCACGGCAGCCGGGTAGTGATTAACCGACCACGACAGCTAGTCGTGCATTTGTGAACGGTCCCATATGCTTCTTCACCCAATAGCCGGCTAAACGACACCCGACACACGACAGCCGGGTATATGTGAAACAGGCCTTAGTCATTCATTTTAGGACCTGCCTCCATGCAGGTTCCATTCTTTAGGCTATAGTAGTGATTCCCCACTCCTACTGGGCATAGTTGCACATGTAAACCACAAATAAACGTGTAAGCCAAGGAAAATGCCATTTGTCGCGTTCCTAAAGAAGTAAAATGACGTTCCAAATTTAATCACCCTTCAGAGTTTTAGACGCAGTAGGGTTTCGTTGTCAGCATAGAGTTGTTGAAAGTGACTGTGGCAGTTTTCATAAGTTGACTGTCGTTTTTCAGGTGCCTTTCTAATATCGAAAGATAAAGCAAAGTTTTGTGTACGAAACTGATCCTGCAGGCTACTGCAGCTCTTATAGGGGCACTTGCGCAGGTGCTAAATCCTCGGAACTGCTTCGTTTTCAAAGAAGAAATGAAAGATCTTTTGTTTTGATCGACTATGAGTTTGCTGCGTCACACAACGAGTAGTAGCCACGCCTAAGTAAATACCTTGATCGTGAGAATGGGGCTTCGGTAATGCACGCCTCGAATGGCGTAGGTTATCGCAGTGAACCCATTGATGCTTAGTTTCGGTAAATGCACGTCCATCCAGCATTAAAATTATTTTGGCATACTGGTGGTATGAGACGGCAACGTCAGATGGAGTATGGTTTATTTTTGAATTACTCCACCTCTGTTTCAAATTACCACGAGATCTAACTCTATTTGTGGCGTTCCACTGCGTTATTCAGTGACATTAGTCAACTTTAAATGACTCCGCTGTATCCACAACATGTGCGCTGATCTCGCGGTTGGCAGTTTATTTTCCCTTCCCTTTAGTTTTATCCGAACGCTCGGCGGACGGTAGGGATCGTCCAATGGTAATGAGTGCGACGTTCCATATTGAAGAGAAACGGCGTTTCGCTTTCACGTGCCTCTACGAATATGTGCGCACTGCTGGTCACTAAGTGAATCCGCTATAAATTACGCGAAGAGCGCGGAACGTGCTTTGAATGGCCCTTCTCAGCGGTAAATGAAAGGAAGTAATCGGTTGTTACGTTAAGGAACTCCGAGCTTTCAGCTCCTTTTCCGCTTTTTTCTCTCTCCCCCCCCCTCCCCGATAGCCCTTCAGATTAGAATTTTATTTGGAACCGACGAAATGAAAGGAGATGCATAATTGCTATTCCAACGAATTAAGACCGCCGTTCCATAGTCTTGTTAGAACCCGTCTGCCTATTCGTTAACCCACAAACGATAAGAGCGAGCCCTGTAAAGCTTGTAATTAAATTTCCTGTTCGCCATAACGGCTATCTAATCTACTTCTTTAATCGGGGGAATGCGCCTCTTTAAAATGAAATAAATGAAAAAGCGGCCATTGAAAGAAGGAAAGGCTGTTTGAATGAAAGGAGGAGGGGATGGAGTGCTCTATTCACTTTTCCTTTTCTTCTTATCTCCGTTTTAAATGTTCTTCAATCTGCAAAAAGTATGAATAGGGAGCGTCGTATCAAAGAGCCATCGATTGTGGAAAGGAGCGCCGAAAGGAAGAGGCAGCGCTTATTTTATGGTTCACCAGCCTGGGTTGTATTACACTCCCATCTTTGCCGACGATGTCGTTTCTACCTTCTTCGAGGGAAAATAAACAAATTTGGTTGACACAAATCAGTTCTTTTTACTTTCCTTGGCTCTACAAAGTAGAAAGGAAAGTTACGTAATCGACTGAACAAATTTTTTTGAGTTTTCTTCAGATCTTCACGTTTCAGACCCCTGAGCCCCAAAAACACTATTTGGGAAAATGGTCTGTGTGTCTGGGAACGATTTTTAGAGAAAACCACCGTATCAAATCAGCTCAAACTTGACATCGCTCACAGGTTAACATGAAACGCCAAAATAAGGTTATGAACAAAATCCATCGAAAGTTAACTGTAGTTATCATAGTGATGAGAACACCAAATATTTTTTTCTCAAAAACGGCTGTAACGATTTTGATTAAATTTTTTACATTGATAACTCCCAATAAGGCAACTATTCCATAAAATTCCCATTTGTGGGAAAATGACGAGAACAGCACAATAAATTACCACAATTTTCGACGTAATCGATTTTAGAGTAGTTTTTAGAGACTAACGACCAAACCAAATCACCTAAAACTTGGTATGTAGCCCGCACATGACCATAAAACGCCAAAATAAGAGTATGAGAAAAATCTACCGAAAGTTAACTACAGTTATCATAGTGATCGAAGCACAAAATATTTTTTTTCTCAAAAACAGCTCTAACGATTTTGATTAAATTTGTTGTATGAATAGCTCCCAATAACGCACTTATACCATGAAATTCGTAATAAAATGACGAGAGGAGCACAATAAATTACGAAACTGTAAGCGCTAACGCTTCCTGCAGCCGTAAAGTGTTGTTTGACCAAGTTAAAACCACCTGAGCGATAAATGAATCGGATAAGTAGAAAAGTAAGTGGAAAAGGCCGTGTACCCGAGTGAATTGACGTTGAACTAAGGAAAGTTGTGTGTAGCAACGCACCAGATATTTTGCTACCGGCCAACTGTAGTTACAACTCGATTCATAGATTACGATTAATGTTCGTGTCGAATGTAGAAATAAGTAAATGAAAAGATGGACTGTTGAATGAGACGTATGTCGAGTGCGTAGCAACACACAACTTTCCGCAAACCCCGTAAATTCGACGACCTGCTACATATACGGGCGGTATATCTTCGTTCAAGGCATTTCTACAGAAACATTTATGTAGAGCAAAACGTAAGTAATAGTTAGTTAAGAGTACTCCGTGAGTTTGATTGAAATCGTTACAACTGTTTGAGAAAATTTGAAAACCGGACAAATCTTATTTTCCGAGTTATCATGGCTTATATCTCCGTTCAACAGATAGATACAAACAATTGCGAAGAACAAAATTTAGGTAAGGGTTGCTAGAAGACACTCTGTAAAATTGATTAAATCCAGTGGCACAGTTACTCGGTAAATCACACATGTTCAAAAAAACACTATTTTCGACACATTTTGATTTTTATGTGAGTTCAATGGACTGTCAGAGGAACATTTATTGAGAATAAAACGTTGGTATGAACTATTTAAAAACATTTTGTGAGTTTCGTGACAATCGTAGCCGTTTGGCCAAAAAGCGTAAAAAAGCTATTTTGGCTTTTGATGCCTATGCCCTTTGGGCCACGGAAAGCCAAAATGTGGAAAACTATGAAATTAAATGGATTAAGAAAATGAGTAAATTAAGAAACGCCTTTACAAAGCATTATAATTGTATAACCCTGCTGTGCATTCAAGAGTTGTGAAGAGAATTAAAGGAAGGATCTGACCGCGAAAACCGAACACTATGAATGGTAAAATAGATTAATACCGACTCCAGGGTCTTTCTATTCGACTTTGGACTTGTAATCAAGTTGGTTGAAGAAATGGATACGGAGCTCTGGATGCTGAGAGGAATTCTGGAAACTAGTACGCGATTTGTAGGTATAGTCGGTAAATGAGTGGGGCTATTCGACCTGACAACTAGTTAATTGACAGAGATGGGGAGTTGAATTGATAACTTAAGGTCAGAATGGGATAACGGTAGGAAGCTCGGAGTAGAATGAGAATCATGACACGGATTACGAGAAATAGGCGAGAAATCATTGTTGTGACAAGTCTCTAAGTAAACGGTCTTTGAGCGTCAACAATATATACCGTAGGAAACATTTTCGTAGGAATCAGAATAAACAGTCTTGACTGTGGCACGAACTAATCATGATTTGCCGCGACGACTATCATTTCAAACTAGGAATAACGAACGAGAGCACTGTCTAGATGTGCTGCCCTCCTTCTTGCGGATCTGCTCCAGCATCAATTTGAACTGATGGTAAGGAATATTCGTTCATTGTTCGACTAATTCGTTGGACGAGAGTAGAACTGCTTGCCCCTTACGAGGTGCTGAAGCATGTAAAGTGGTCTGCGGAACCAACCTGATGGCTTAGGGTTTCGCCTTCCAGCGGAAAGCAGCTGTTGACTGAGAAAGGATGTGAGAGAATGTACCATGCAGTCTGCGTCCTCCCACTGTCCATGTTGGACTCCAGTTGCAAGATCGTAGATTCAAGGTTTTTTTCTGCGATTAAAGTATCAGGGGGGTGATATGGCTAACGCCTTAACAACCTGGCTTTCGAATAGACCACTCTGAGGCGGTGGAGGCAGAAAAGAACGTAATTTAGCAGAATTCTGGTTCTTCTCATGACACTTGACGTAAAACGCTTTGGAAAACTCTGGGGAGACGGTATAGATTATTTAGAGCGTGAACTAAGTAGACTCCTCTCCGCAGGAGCTTCTTTATTTGATGTACAGAGCTCTCGAGAAATGAATCTGTCGGCGGGGGCTGCGTGATAGAAAGATGTCTTGTACGGCCGGCTGCTACTAGCAAAGGTAATGCGACTAATTAGACTGGCCTGCAATCTTCTCATCCAAGAGTGCACACTTTTCCAATATGGGCTGCACACACGTGCTTGCTTGGAGGATCTCTCCCTTCATACGTATTGCTAGAGTGCTCTATTTACACTTGCGCACTGTGGTATATAATGCCAACTGTTCAGGCTTGCCAGGGGTCTCTTCGCCCACTTCTGAGACGAATACTCTGCAGCTACTGCCCTGGCCACTCTGGAGCTTCACAGCTATCGCTGCTTAGTAGCAGAACATCATTGGTATCCACTTGCATGAGTTCCATCTCTGTGTCAGTGGAATCAGATCCCCACTCTGATCCTGATTAGACACTAGTCCAGCTCTTTTGGCACTGGCGAACCATCATTGGGTTCTTAACAAGCGTTGCCAACCTGATTCAAACGTGTGCTATACTCTTTATAGTTTGCAAGATAGCAGTATCCATCTCAAACAACCCCTTCCCCCTGCCTCTCAACGGTTTCAACTCCTTCTAATATGTAACTAGATAAAGTCCTACGCATTACGTTCCCAGCCAGACACTGCTGAAAATGGCTTTAGTAAAACTAGTAATATGACTTTGTCGTTGATGTACATTTTTAGAAAATGGTGAGGTACGCCGAAAATTTGCCATATACAAACATTATTCATGGAAAAATCTTCACAACGTTTCGTAAAGTTCTTAGCAATTGTCCGGAATACGCATATTTGACGGTAGCGGTCGTTCAGGATCTTAACTAAGGGAGAACTCTGTTCTTTTCAACCAATGCGTTTCCCGTACTTCATAGTGCAGTGTGTCGCAGCTCTTAAATTGCGCCAACTGCACGCAAAACAAAATACGTCATTGATACGTAGGGATTCGCAGTATCTTCTGGTTATTGAGTTTCCGTTGATTTGAATTGGTTAGCATAATGTAAGGTTAAGGGCCAACATCATCTTCTCCTATTAAGGGAACATGTATGCTAATTAGTTATCCAATTGACGGGCTCGAACGTTAATTTCAGTCGAACGACCGGACTGTTTGCTTAGGCCTTTCGAGTCAAGAGTACGTGCAACAACAAATTAAACCGAATAAGGGGGGGGGAGGGGAGAGAGAGATGAGATAGAGAGGAGTCGGTGATTGTGAGTTGAGAGGTGCAGGTCGCTCAGTGTTTCTTTAATGAGATGGAGGATACAGAGGCCCTGGTTCTGAAGCATGTGCAGATCGAGGGAAGCCACAGATCCCTGAGCTTAATCATCACACATGATCCAAATGGAGCGGCTCGGACACTTCTCCCATCATGAATAGTCACCAAGGGAGAGTGGAAGCTCAATCTCCAGCCCTTTAAACCAATGTAGTGGCTTGGACGGAGCTCGTTGCTTTACATATCAAGTTTGCGGTGCTTTGAATCGGGTTCTTGTCGGATAGCCTGGCGCAAATTGAACTATCCGTTCGAAGAGATTATCGCTTGGCCCTAACTCCTACCTGATCGCTAAATAAAAATGTTCCGTCATTCGTTTAATCAATTCTGTCGATTCCAAGGTCAACTGTCCAATGAGATATTATTCATCTGGAAGTGGTTATAAGCTCATAAATTTCCCTACAAGACACCAAACTGCATGTGATTAACCAGACGGTAGGACCTTTTAAAAGTTTCGTTCCTTACAACCATTTCCGTGACCACGGGTTGAACGGCAATACGAGACGAAGTACATTGAAAATTTGAATTCACTGAATATGAGACGAAAATCTGAATTCACAGAATAAGAGACGATAGTTTTTCCCGTTTTCATAAAAACGGCTCCAATGACTGATCAAACCTCGCAGAGTATTTTCAATTGAGAATTATGTAGTTTGTTCTCTTCATGCGTTTTCGTAGAAATGCGTTGTTATAGCGTATCATCGAAATTACCGGGGTTGTAGAAAGTCGTATGGTGCTTTGCCACACTTACTGGTCTCACGATTTTGATTAAGTTTCTTGTACGGACAGTTTTAGGTGACATACCATGAAATGACGCAGCAACAGAGTAAATTATCAAAAATTTCGAAGAAAATAGGTTTTAGCGCAGTTGTCCACCATAATTCTCGCTCAAGTGGTACTAGCTTTTCAGAAAAATCAAGGTGTTAGTCCAATAAACTAACCGTAGGATGAAAGTTTATTAGCGTTCATAAAACTTCAGGAGCAACCTCAGAAACTCCAGAGTCCAAATCACCGCCGTTTCACTTACTACCATTGCTCACAGTTTTCACCTGATAACTCCTGATCAGTGAACATAGTCCTTTTCGGGAAAATCATGTTCACAGTCTCACGAATCAAGTGTGTACTGATCATTGAATAACGGTCAAGGTATAAATGAGAACAACTCAATAAATCGGCAGCAGTTTTTTGGCAGAACTCTGATCAACGTCGAGTAAGTTCATACTCTATAAATAGAAAGAAAAACAGATTTTACTAGTTGTTAGTTTCTTTAAAATAGTGTTTGAAAAAAAAAACGGATGGTAAATTCAATAAGCTATCCATAAAGTAGGATTAGTAAATCAAGTGCGTGAGCAGTTCAAAATGACCTTAAGAAAGTACGCAATTTTGGTTTTTGAGAAAATTTCAAGAGCAGCACTATGAATTATCAAATATTTTGACGAAAAATGGTTCCAATGCAGTTTTCTCTCATTAATCGAGTTTATATGGCACTAAAAAAGAAGATAGTAATGGTCATCAAATAATCAGGAGCATCGTTAGAAGTTCCGTTCAAACTGACGTCGTTTTGTTTACAATTTTTTCTTGCTGTGTTTCGCCTATAATTTCAGGACAGAAAAAATCAATTATGTTAGTTTTTCCAGTAAAGTCGTGGCGTGAATAGGAGTTGCAGTCTCCACGTAGAATGTCAAGTTATCCTTTACAAATTCGTATGAAATGAGTGATAAATATATTGAATTAATAGCTGGCATGTAATCGAGGCTGAGAAAAGAGAGAGAGAGAGAGAGATCATATTTGATTACAGTTGACAGAAATTAACAAAAATTATTACGAGTTGGAATCTATTGGCCGAAATATAGTTGTCTGGCATTTCAGGAAAGTTCAGCATTTTAGTAGTTCCACAGCCCTACTGGAGTAGGAAGGAAAGTTATCAAATCTATTGAACTTTGGAGTACAAAAAAAAACACTATTCACGGAATGCGGTTGAATTGAATCGGCTCAAATTTTGTATGATAATGACGAAAGTACTGGCAAAGTCGACTTGAAACAGATTATAGTCATCGCAGTGTACCTGGATGAACCGAAATCGTCAGTTTAGTGAAGCCTCTTCTGGGGCATTTGTGCGGACTAGGCACCTCAAACGTCCTGATTCACTCGTAACTACGGTGCCAGCAGTCACAAAAGAGGTCTTGTCCTATCAAGGCACTCCCCTGTCACCCGCAATTGCCGCAATTGGCGCCTAACAAGTGGTCGAACTTTCGCAAACCTTGTTAGTTCTATTCAGAATTACTCAAGACCGATAGGTATGTTACGGGTTTGGAGACGTTTGGGGATCCGCTGACTAAGGCAAAAATTATGGCAAATCGTGCGGAGCTCCAATCCACAACTCCTGACTATCGTTTAGAATTATGAACCAATGTCTTAACCACTAGACCACGAACCAAATCCAAATAGTTTATTTTCGTAATATTTACATTTAATAATAATAATAATTAAACGACATATTGTTAAATTGCACTATAAAACGGTTGGTCCGAATGGTATTATATTTAACAACAACAAACTCTCAACAATAACTCAACCAAATCAATGCACGTCAGAATTAAGACTGGAAATTTCGTTAAGGGAAACATTTCTAGTTGTCACGCTACCGCCTTCGTTGCCAGGTTCTTCACACTTCTCCCCCTTCCTTCCACAGAATGGCGTTAATCGGCCACTGTGAACCACTTTACAGGCTGACTTCTTGCCCCAATGCTGTTTGATGCGAATTACGACGTCATTGAGCTTTTTCAATATTTCGTAAGGCCCTTCCCAAGGGCACATCAGCTTCGGGTTGCGGCCTCGTATCCGACGTGGGTTGTGAAGCCAGACTAAGTCTCCCACGCTGTAAGTATTACCCCGGGAACTTCGGTCGTATCTCCTCTTCATGTCATCAGCCCTTAGCTGCAGAGATTCACGGGCTTGAGTATGGGCGTCAACGATCCTGCGGCGAAGGGTAGCAGCGTACTCTTGAATCTCCCCTTCTTCTGGTGGCCTCCCAAAAAGTAGCTCTAAAGGTAATGTAAGCTCTCGGCCAAACATGAGATAAGCTGGAGATTGTCCTGTTGTTGCATGCTCCGAAGCTCGATAGGCTAATAGCGCGACTGGCAGTTGTTGATCCCAATCTTTTTGATGGTCAGATATCATTTTTGCAAGCCACTCATAAAGTGTCCGATGCATTCGTTCAACTTGACCATCGCTTTGGGGCCGCAAAGGCGTAGTCTTTGTCTGACGTATTCCAAGTTGTTTCAAGACTTCCTTTATCAACTCTGATTGGAAGTTTCGACCTTGGTCAGAGTGCAGCTCTCTAGGGATGCCATATCGGGAAGTCACATGTTGCAGTAAGGCGTGAGCCACTGTTTCGGCTTTCTGGTTTGGGATTGGTATAGCCTCAGGCCACTTTGTGAAGTAATCAACGACGGTGAGGATATAGCGGTTGCCGTGTTCTGTCACAATATTATAGCTAGTTACCAATATCGGCATATGGCTGCCTCTCTTGCAGATATTGTGTATACGTAAACATAATGGGTATGTGGGTCTCAGTCCTGGAATTATTAGATATGTAACATAATGCTACTGTAACTAGGAAACTTTAATGGCGAAAACCTAGAATCTTAAGTTAGTTTTCCTTTCATTTAAATATTTACACACAATCACACTTCTTCGCTCATTAAATACATTCGATCATCCACACAGTTTGACAATATGTACACTATTTATAATTATTTACAAAACCGGCTACTCAAACAGGAAATATGGGTGATTGTTTCGTTGGTAGGCAAATTTAAAATTGCCCCCCTTTCCATCAGGGTCGTCCTTAATGGAGATTTTCTCTTCCCTGGAGGACCACTGCGGCCTAGGGCCTTGTTCCGGCGAACCTGAGACTGCAGACGAGCTCCCAATCCCACCAATCCAACGGGCACGCAAAATGAAGGTATTGAAGGAAGGGTACCTGGTCGACGAGGCGTTTCGTTGTCGGGATCCCGTACCACGTCCGGTGGAGTCCGTGCGCGTGCTGCTAACACGGAGAGCAAAATTCGGGGGAAAAAATAAAATAAAATGTCGAGGGTGCACCGTGGGGGTGGATAGACAATTTGGGAGAAAACGATTAACTTTGCGGAGATATATCGGGTTGATAGCTCGGAAGTGCGTAAAAAGAAGAAGGTGGTAAAGAAGTCGGAAGGGCGAAGGGAAGGAGACGCGCCAATTAGAGCGGCGGGGCGTCGCTCGTCGCCCGCCTCAAGATCGCCAGAGACAAGTCCGACCAACAAGCGGCCCTCCGTTTCGTACCGAACAGTGATACTAAAGCACTACAACTCTCTAATTATGAAGCAGATGATTTGAAGAAGGAGTGGACAGATTGGTTCCAAGCTTTTGGATTTTACCTCACCGCATCAAAGAAAAACGATGAAAAGGACGAGGTTAACATTGCGATCATGCTGAACCAGTTGGGCAAAAGAGGCATCGAAATATTTAATACGCTGAAAGTAGATAGAGAAGCTGCACTAGATGCAGATGCGAGTAAAACTACAGTGCTGATTGGATATCAAGACGTAGTTGGAGCCTTTGCCGATCACTTTTCGCCTAGCAGAAATGTACTGCATGAAAGGTTTAAATTCAACAGACTTTCATGGCAGAAAGGCGAACCCTTAATGGAATTTATCACAAATTTGATAACGGCAGCAACCACTTGTGATTTCGAGGAGCGGGATAACATCATCCGAGACCGCATTATCTCACGAATACCGGAGGAGGACCTATTGAACTGGACTGTTTATTGATCACATCGTTGGAACCTACCTACGAGTAGATGCGCGTGAATGAAAACTGAAAAGTGCCATACGTTTGCGTCCGGAAGACCCAAGGCGTGCCTCCTCCTGCCAGAGATGGGTTAGTGATGGTGTACATGAAACAGTCTGAAGTGGCATCCCAGTTACTACTTTTTTAATTGTTTCTCTTTCTTCTTTCTTAATTTTTGTTGAAATCTTACGTAGTGTGAGAGTGGAATTAACTTCTTATTTATGGTTAAGTTTACTTTAAATATTAAGTGGGCTCATGAGGTCTATTTGTAACATAAACTTGCCAATAAAAGTTGAATAAGGCTCTGAAAATAGAGCGAAAAATGTTAGGCAGTTCTTATCTAAACGGGCTCGTGCGGTCGGGTTGTTTTAACCGAAGCCTTTTGAAGACCGTTTTTAGTGAGCAGTCGACAATTGCGACTTAGTTGCGTGAAGGAGTGTCAGGTGTACGAAGCAAATTGAATTCAACTCCTCGCATTGTTTAACCAGTGTCTCAAGAAGTTCAGTCATGACATTATAATCGGAGAGATCGTTAAGGTTTGAAGGCTCAGCGAGGAGCAAAAAGCGGCAGCTGGACACAGTGTTAATCTGAGCGATAATTGGAAAGGATGCCGCCGGCAAGCGAGCGTCAACGAGTTTTGGGGGCATTTCGCTCTCCGCTTCGTTCTTCGTCCAATGATTTAAGAGGTAATTGTCTCCAGTCTGGCGGTCGCACCTGCTCAAGTTATGTTTGTGGTTCGGGCGTTTTAATTAGGAAAACCACAAAGCTGCCCGCTTTCCGTGTATCTGAACAACCTTCGAAGCCTTTCAGGGACTTGAGAGAGCCCGATCTTTCGGATCTAGGTTCCCTTTGTCAACAAGAGTTATTGCTCTCAATTTCGACTTAATTCGGTACAGAAATCGTGACAATAAGCGGGAGCTCTTGATAAATGCGCGCTACAGCACAAGTTTGAACTATTTTTGAAGATACCAAACCTTGTACAAACGTGAAGCTCTGCTTGGCACCGCCGTATAGGTCCAGAAATATCACGCACATACAGATGTGACTTCAGTTGCTGCCCCACATGACGGTTGATTTTTCCCAGCAGCAATAATTGTAGCCCTATCTTTCTATTATAACACATACATAAAAAATGATCAACATAAGCATAACATATGTTAAAATATCTGGTGCGTTGCAACACACAACTTCCCATCGCCCGAAATCGCCCATAACCTTATTTTGGTGTCTTCAAAAAATAACGAACAAAACAAAAAATGAAACAGTTCAATCGGATCCGCCGTTCTCCCGCAAATCGAACTACAGACACACACATCTACGGACAACGCGCCGAAATTAGGTTTTTTTTACTCAGTAGGCCTCAAAACGTGAAGATCTGAAGAAAACACAACTTTTTTTTGTTGACTCGATTACTATACTTTCCTTCCCTTAGGGGCAGCGTAAAGTAAAAATATATGATAAGGAACTAGTAATATGTACTATTCCACTATTCCCCACCTCAGAGTTTATCATCTCTATTTTCAGTTTTCATCATTCCTGAGCAGTTTAGGCTCATGTAAGACAGAATTAGCGGTCATTTGGAGTTCATGTAATTTGCTTAAACAGCGTTTGATTTGCAGACGGATGAGGTGATTCAATCGAGCTTCAACTTTTTCTGCTGTTCAAATGCGCTTGGCACGTGAGCTCCACCTGCTGCCACGCTTTTAAATTACCGACGCGGCATCTGATTGATTCCAATGCCAAGAGCTCTCCAGGACGATCTTCCCGGGCGACTCCACAAAAAAAAAAAAAAAAAAAAAAATCGAGTTAACGATGCAATACGAGCGAGAAAAATTTCTGTAGGGACAAACCGAATGGTTTTAGCCGGTAGATGAACAGATAGAGAGGGAGACAGGCTGAACAATCTATAACAAGGGAAAAGGGAGTTGGAATAGATTCTGATAAGATGGTGGACATCCATTAGACAAAGCCAAGGGAAGTCTTACCTAGTTTAATTAATTAGAGTGAAATGGTTGTTAGACCTTGGCTCCGAGTCTGAGGCCGGAGATGGGGGGGACAGGGTCTTTTGTTGGAAGGATCCTCCCGAGCGTCTTAACCTGAAACGGAGCTGGGACGGTTACAACAGATCTGAGGAGCTACCAGATACTCACACGGCAATCCATCCTCGTCACACGCCATTCTCAGCTTGAACTCCGAGCCCTTTCCTTCGTCCAGGACGGGCCGCGGCAACGTTTACTCACGACGAGCACAATCCGAGGGATTACTCGGGATCACGAAACTCTCACGAACCATTGTGATTCATATACAAATGAACCCCTCACGCCAACCGCTCACTTCGAGACAGATTTGAAATTATGAATCATTACGCTCGTTTCCCCGACAACTACTGTAAACTCACGCCTATCAGTACGAAACTGAATAATCCATTCATAACGACATTGCCCGTTTTGGTCAAGTAATGCGATAGGTTAATAACGCGGGTGTTACAAGGCTTGTTCATTTCAGAAATGTCACATCACAATTAACGAAACCAAGCTTTTCGAGGGTGGTGATTGCTTCTCCCACTGCATCCTGAACTGCTCACAACTTAAAGCCTACAGCTAGCTCGTAAACATCATGCCTCAGCCTTCCCACATTTGAAATCGCTCATTTCTATGAATGCCAATTCAAACAGTGTGATGTGTTTAAAGGTTTTCTACATGATAGTTTGTGTCTGGGCCCAATATACTTAAATAAACACAATACATGAAACTCAGCCTACGATATCAAAATAAATAAGTAACTCTTCTCGAGGAGCGTACGCGCCTTTGAAATGAGGCGCTCAAATGCTGTCCAGGAGGTGGCGTCACTTAGTGTGTCACAACACAAGTCATACTGCTCTACCCTGCTCCTTCATGTTAGCCACTCGCCGTTATCGGTTTTTCTCTGATGTACCTCTCGTGCTATCACGCTTTTATTCGTTATTTCCGTGTTATATTTATTTATTCATTATTTATTTAACTTATATAACTGTCTAAGTGTGTCTTAAATTCCCTCCGTCACTCTGCTATAAATTCATTTATACTGTTCAGCTTGCAACATCGCCCGACTCGTCTCCACGCCTCTCCCGCCGGCTGGTGGTCTGCAACCTCAGCTCCAAGTATCGTGAGTACTCCTAGTGTTGCCTTTCCTGTAAGCAGAGTTAGATTCCCTCATATTTTTTATACAGTCCGCTTAAACTCTGAGGATAAACCAGCGCAATCCGCAGCAAGTGGTCCTCTGGGCCGGAAATTAAATTGAGAACGTAATAAGACCCACTTTCAATTTAATTGAATAAATAGAAATGACATGAATGAATCGACCTGCTCTCAATAGTTAATCAAAGTGACCTAATTTGCTCGGACCGCGATTAAAGACAATGTTGGGACAAGGGGTTAATAAACAGGGATTTTCTCACCTTTATCCAAAAATATTCAAGTCCGGGAGGAAAACATTCAACTTCAAACTCTGGCAAATAAGGTAGATGCTCTATTAATATGTCGCAGGGGACACGAAGAATCAGAATGTTAAATGGAGCTCAACGCCTTGCGGATAAGCTGCTCGCCTCTCCCTGCGCATTGCCATTGCTGAATGGCCTCCTTCAGGGAAAGGAATAATTGGCTCATCCGTCGCCAAGTTGTTTAAATAATTGTGTACAGAATGCTTAGCTATCCGGCATCATCGCACAACTTAAATTGATATACATATCTGCATGGGTATTTTACGGGGTAATGAAAGCGATATCGCACTACGTGAGAAGGAGAGTGAGTACGATATCAACCGAATGCGATTGGAACACAGAGTTTTATTCTCAATTACATTCGGGGAAGTTTTACCACCACAAACAGCGAACGCGAGTGCGGGCGACACATTGACGAGGGAACCAGCTCGGTTACAACTGACGGCAGCGATGTCTCGAGCCAATTTGAGCCACAAATGCCCCGGACGAGCCTGTGCTGAATGGGTTTGCTTCGTCCCGGTACAGGTAGAAAAAAGTAACAAAATGACAGGCTGATTGTCATTCCAACGTTTTAGTTTATTATTCATTCTGAATAATAACCCTATGTTTTCGGTCACGAAACATGTTTTTACAACCCCCCCTCAAAATTTGACACTTCACGTTTCAAGACATGGGGATTCCAAATCTGCAATGTCCGTCCGCCGTTCCCCATCCACCATCCACCCTCCCCCGTCCACCGACCCTGTCCCCCGTCTACCGTCCCCCGTCCCCTGTCCGGGCTGTTTTGTGCCTTTAACGTGGTCTAAAAAATTCGTTCTTTCGCACAAAAATCCCATTTGGTATCTAGTTGTGCCCGCCATCTTGGCAATCCGATCGGACGAAGCCCATGGTAATTATGGGCAAAAAATGGTTGACAAAATTTGCGAAACGCAGTATAATTGCAAATAAGCCGTGTTTCGTATCGTTTTCAAGGCCCGCTCGACTCGCAATGCCCTTTGGACTCGCAACTTCCTGCCAATTGCCGAGCGAGGGTTCGCTGCAAGCCCCTGTCCCAATTTCCCCGACTCTCATTGCCGAAGGAAGGTTAAGGCCACTTCCTCCGCACAGCCCTCCATCGGATCATTAATGCCTACAGACGTTTACGGGCGCCTGGCGCCGGGGGAATATCTGGTCATGTTTCGTATGGTTTACTAGTATTCGATGCTGAATCGAATGGGATGGGTCTCGGAGCAGTAATACTAGGTCAAGCTGTTCATGAGAGTAATAAACCATTGTGTAATAATTTGCAGGGTTTTTATTATATAAAGGATTTCACTAAAATGCTGCGACTGCTAGACATGATCCTGTTGACATTAAGCTGGGTCAACGCCATTTCAATGCTGCGTATGGTATTGTCCCCTCAAGACTGAACGCAACAGCTGATACAATATGGTATCTTTACAATTTTCAAATTCGCTTGCATCATATTGTGGAGTCAACCAACTCCACATCGTAGCTAGGTTGCTTGTTTTGTAGTTGTTACCTTGTTGTCATTAAAAAATAGTATTCTCAAGAGATTCCAATCGTGAAGTTAATTGTTGCGTTTTGTTGTTATTTGATTTATTACATTGGGGGCCCGTCCGGGATAGAAAAGAAAACATGCCTCCTACACGACGGACCGTGACTACTCGACGTCGAGCTGCTGATGCAGAGCCTGATCAAATATGCGACAACTCAGTGCGATCCGATTTGACAAGTACGAATAATAATTTAGAGAGCAATTCCCCGCTCGTGCCACCTTTGCAGTTACAAGCAACGGTAAGTGGAAGTTCGACTTCTAATAACCAAGGAATTGAGTCGAACCGGTTGGAGACCTTGCATCTTGAACTCACTAGGCTACGAGAGCAACAAATTGTGTATGAGAGCCGAATCAGAGAGTTAGAGTTAGCAAACACTCGAATTAATAATTCTACACCTGCTGGTATCAATGTGGCCCAACAAATGCATGTACCTAGTTCTCGACAAGATGCACCTTTAATGACCTATGATGGGACTACGTTTTGGGAGGACTATCTTGGTCATTTGATGATTGTTGCTAATGCTAATGGCTGGACGGTACAACAAACTGGTGAAAAACTAGCCGTTTCTTTGAGAGGTGCAGCACTACAAGTGGTTTTGGCTGCATTGCCACCCTCTCGTCAAACCAATTACACTGATCTAGTTAATGCTTTGGCTGATCGGTTTGGGCAAAAGTTTTTATCCGTACGTTGGAAGTCTGAACTAAACAGTCGAAAACAAAATCCTGGCGAAAATGTGGTAGAGTTTGCTACTGAAATATAACGCCTTGTTCGATTTGCCGTCCCTGATTGGCCTCAAAGATGCAAGGAAGAAATGGCCTTACAAGTATTCATGAATGGTCTGAGGGATCAAACGTTGAAAAGAGTGCTACCAGTTACTCGTCCTACCTCTCTTCAAGAAGCCCTCACATCAGTTCAACTCATGGAATGCCAAGGCTCGAGTTCTTCTGGGAGAGACATCGAAAGGTGTTGGGAGTGTGGGTCACGGGAACATTTTCGAGCAAAATGTCCCAAGAAGAAAGCACGAATGTCCAAGTCGGAAAACTAACGCGAGTCCAGGAAAAGGGGCAACCTGAGACTCCTCGAGAATCTGGCCTCTCTGTGTTCATTAGAACCACACGAACAGGTGCTGACGCTTTGTTTGTCGAAACTAGATTGGCAGGTAAAACATTTTTCCTTTTAGTTGATACTGGTGCGTCTGTGTCAATTCTCAGGCCTGATGTTGCTAAGCGATGTGGACTCAAATGCTCTTCCTCTAAGTATTCAGGCGTACAGACGGCATCTGGGGAGCAAGTTCAACTATACGGAGAGTGCAATGTTCCAGTTGCGTTAGGTACACAAAAATTTGATGTCTGCTTCCAAATTGCAAATATTCGGGACAAAGCTATCCTTGGTCTGGATTTTCTTAGTCACTCACAGGCTTGTGTTAACATAAGAGAGTCGACTCTTGATTTATTACATGGGAGGTTTCCTCTAAAACGCAGATGGCAGTGTGCACAAAAAGTCCTGCAAGTTAGCGTTGAACGGGATAAAGAAAGTTGTCTTCTCTCTATTCTCCAATCAACTGACCTCACGCCAAATTCACGAGAGTGGGGAGCATTGACTGCTGTTTTAAGGAAATACAAGTCAACAATACCTCCAGATGGAAAGCTTTTTGGCCAAACACACATTGTAGAACATAAAATTGACACTGGTGAAACAAGACCCATTAAGCAACCTCCTCGCCGAATCCCATACTCTCAGCAAACAGTTGTGAATGACTTACTGCAGGACATGATAAACCAAGGTGTCGTAGAGGAATCTCAGAGTCCATGGGCGTCTCCTGTGGTTTTGGTTCCCAAAAAAGATGGATCCACAAGATTCTGTATCGACTACCGTTTATTGAACAAAGCGACCAAAAAGGACTCGTATGCTCTTCCGTGTATTCAGGAACTGTTGGATGCACTCGGAGGTTCCTCATGGTTTTATGTGTTAGATCTTAAGAGCGGCTACTGGCAAATTCCTCTGCGTCCAGAAGATCGAGAGAAAACAGCATTTTCTCTTTACCAAAGGGGACTCTGGCAGTTCAAAGTCATGCCATTTGGACTCTGCAATGCTCCAGCTACTTTCCAACGTCTAATGGAGAAATTGATACCATCCGAAGTAGCATTGACCTACCTAGATGACTTGATTGTCTATGGACCTGACTTTGATACAGTTTTGGGAAAACTTGAGCAAGTATTTAAATGCTTAAAACACGCCAATTTACAAATTAATATTAAAAAATGTGCATTTTTTAAGCGTGAGATCAACTACTTGGGACATATCATTTCCTCCAAAGGTGTGCATACTGACCAAAAAAAAACACAAGCTGTTAAACAATGGCCTGTGCCTAGGAACAAAAAAGGGCTGCACAGTTTTCTAGGATTTTGCTCCTACTACCGTCGATTTGTGAAGGGGTTCGCAGAAATTGCAAAACCCCTTACCCAGCTTACTGAAACTCACACTCCATTTTGCTGGGATGATGACTGTGCTCAGAGTTTTGAGTCTTTGAAGTTAGCTATGACATCAGCACCCATTCTAGTTTTTCCTGATTTGAGTAGGCCATTTCTCATAGATTGTGATGCGAGTGCTCACGCAATTGGCGCAGTACTATCACAAGAACATGATGGCACGGAACAAGCTGTTGCATACTACAGCCGAACACTTTCTCGGCAAGAAGGAAATTACTGTACGACCCGCCGAGAGTTGTTGGCTGTAGTTAACGCAATAAGCCATTTCCATCAGTATGTCTACGGAAATCATTTTCTTCTCCGGACAGACCACTCAGCGCTCAAGTGGTTGACTTCTTTCAAGAAACCCGAAGGGCAACTGGCACGTTGGATTGAGGCACTTCAAGCGTATGACTACACCATTATCCATAGATCGGGGAAGGCGCACAAAAATGCGGATGGGCTTTCACGAAGGCCTTGTGGAGATACTTGTGACTACTGCCAGCGTCTAGAGGAGAAATGCCTACATGTCAATACGATCCATATCATTCCTATGCAGAACGATTTACAGAAGGAAGATGTGGTTATTCAGCAATTGATTGCGTGGAAAAATAGCAACAGACGTCCCAGTGCTGAAAAGCTAATTGAAGAGGACTCAAGAATGCGGCTGCTAGTAAATCGTTGGGAATCTTTGGAAGTGGCAAATGGGCAGTTGTTTCATCGCTGGCTGGGAGGCAAAGGTAAAAGTTGGCTACAATTGGTAGTGCCCCCAGATAAGGTTGAGCCCATTTTAAAACTTAGCCACGACAGCCCCACTGGTGGACATTTTGGGTTGTGGAAAACCTTGGCCAAAATTCGCAAGAATTATTTCTGGACAGGAATGACCAGAGATATTCGGTCGTGGTGCAAAACGTGCACAGATTGTCAACGGTTTAAGGGCCCAGGACAAATCAAACCTGCTCCGCTAAAACAAATGGTTGTTGCAGCACCATTTGACAGAATGGGTGTTGATATCCTTGGACCTTTCCCAACGACCAAACAAGGTAACAGGTACGTTTTGGTGGCCACTGACTATTTCACCAAGTGGCCGGAAGCAATAGCAGTACCAAACCAAGAAGCTGAGACAGTGGCCAGGTCTCTAGTTGATCACGTGTTTTGTCGAATCGGTGTGCCCCTGGAGATACACACGGATCAGGGTAGGAATTTTGAGTCCAAGCTATTGAAGGAAGTGGGTGCCATTCTCGGATTCCACCGTACTCGTACAACTGCATTACATCCACAGTCAGCAGGATTGGTTGAGAGGTTGAACCGCTCACTCACCCAGCATATGCGCATGCATGTCAATAAACACCAGGACGATTGGGATACCCAAATTCCGTTGTTTCTCATGGCATACAGAGCTACTCCTCATAAGACAACAGCGTTTTCCCCAGCCCAGTTGGTGTATGGGCGGGATTTAAGACTTCCTGAGGTATTGGTTCGACCTCCTTCAAAACAAATACCAGTTGACACGACGTACGCTTTAGATTTGAGAACTAATCTAGAAACCATGAGAAGGTTCGCACTTCATGAGGCAAAATTAAACATGCAATGCCAGAAGGAGTCGTATGATAGACGAGCTCGAGTGCCCTGCTTTGAACGAGGAGACTGGGTTTGGGTATATGAGCCAAAAAGAAAACGTGGGCTATGCCCGAAACTTCAACCATCGTGGACGGGACCGTGGGTCGTTGAAAAGCGGCACAACGATGTACTATTTGACGTTCGCTTAGGAGTAAGAAAAATATGTCTGCATGCCAACAGGTTGGCTCTGGCTAATGTTCGTCCGAAAAAAGAAGGAGGGGATAGTGTGGAGTCAACCAACTCCACATCGTAGCTAGGTTGCTTGTTTTGTTGTTGTTACCTTGTTGTCATTAAAAAATAGTATTCTCAAGAGATTCCAATCGTGAAGTTAATTGTTGCGTTTTGTTGTTATTTGATTTATTACAATATAAATTTGATTTAATTCACAGAGAAACACGACGTGAAGGAAGTGCGCCAATGCCCCAGACCTGTAAATATGTGAAGTGTGCGAAGAAACTTGCGCGAGTAGGTAGAGATGAGGGAGTGACTATGCAAGTTGAGTGATGGGATTCACTGTGGTGGTGGGATGAAGAGTGTTTCGAGTTGAGAGCGCAATACCTCAGTGAAAAGCGACTTGACTTTTTATATTAAGCAAAACGCGGCTTCTAGCTTCAAACTATTTCGCAATTTCACGCCACAGCAATCCAACAGACTCTAGAATCTGGAAGGTAAAACGAGGTTGCCCGAAGCAATGAGCAGATGAGAAACGGTACGAGGTAAAAAAAAAAAAATGTTCACTCCATCGTCGAATTGGGTGAAACGTCGGGCGCTATTAGCGAAAAGAGTTTTCGCTTAGTATAATCCGTTTTATATTTCGGTCGCATATATCAACCCAACGATTCCAATCAATTCCGCCAGGGCGCTACGATTTAATCATTCGAGATAATTTATGTTCCCGCTCTTCAAATCCCCAAGATTCCAGCCCTCACCGGGTGTCTCTAACATATTTACATCGGATTAGCGGAGAGTTATTTTCCAGAGCGGCTCGGCGGGATGCAGGATCCCAACGCCCCCGATATTTGAGTACCGTTGACGCAGCTCGTAATTTTATAGGATTAAGCGGCGTTCTGAATTAACAAAAAAAAAGCCGTATCAAGCGATTATTAAAGATTGCATTGTTAACATCAATAGTGATTAGCATCATAATCTGGACACTTCTGAAATGCAGATTGTTAACGTTTCAATGACTTCAATATTATTTGAGCGATAATTAAAACGAATGTCCAGCGCTCCCAAGCTCCCAGAATTCTAATATTGAGAAAACATACTCCTCACAGGAGTGAAAGATTTGATGGTTTTGCCATTACTGCAAAGAAAACCAGAAAAACACTATTTGGGAGATTGGGGTGTGTGTTTGTATGTCCGTGTGCCCGTACTTGCTCTGGCTGAGGTGTCGAACGCGCTACTACTGGTCTTGGATTCCTTCAGGACAACGGAACTCCCATCGGACTTCGCGAGCTGCTTTGCATGGTTCGGTCGATGGAACTCATGCAGAGTCCCTCACTTTCAGAATGCAACCATGGAAGGAATTACTGACACTTCTTGCAGTTTGTGCGGCGTCACTACCTACAGGCCGGGATCGTACCGTTGTGAATGCTCGTTGTCGTGCCTGTGGTAGCCTGTTTGCGCCGCTGAATCATATGGTGCAGGTGTGTCCGCCTACTCATCGAGGCTGTGCCAAGCGTGATGACGTTTGCTGGTGCATTGTGAGGGCTGGGAAGTGGAGAGAAAGAGCGGCACTGCCTCGTTGTCTCTGGAGAAGAACCGAGGTTTGGCATTGTCGTTAGCCCTGAGCAGCCTGCAGGGATCTTGTAGTATCTGGGAGCCGGCTTCTTACTCAAACTTGGCACGACAAGAAGCACATATATGACAGGAAGGACCTTTTTATGGCGACGTGAAAAACTCGTGGAGTGGAGTCAGGTAACATGAGGGTTCCAGCATTGACTGTGTCTGTCCAGCGCATTTACTTAGTTACTAAATTAATGTAATGAATGTTGTTGCGGCCAAGCATCAACAAAGAAAAAATAAAATTGGCTGATCTGACGTAGTACGCGTAGAAACAGGGCCGCTGGTATGGGGTAGATGTAGCTGCTGCTGACGGCTTCCGAATTAGTAAAACGTAGCGAGGTGGTCGACCATGTGCTCCACAAAACACCTGGAATAGCCAAGTGCGTAATCACCGGATATGTAGAAATCGGCGCCGTGGTACAATGCGACGCGATCGCGTGAATTGTATATTATTTTGCTTGACACAGCTAACGGAACACTGACTCAGCTCCTGAAGCAGGCGCAGGGAGACCCTCCCACTCATTGGGAGGAGAACGCTTGCGGTGATTTGGCCAAGCCTATGAGTCGAAGGTTCAAATCAACCGCAAGGCTTAGTCGAGAAGCTGTCATCGTTGACTCACTGCTGGATGGTAGACGTTCATAGTCTTTTCATTCGTCTTTGAAGCTTGGCCGCAACATTTCGCCTACACAAATTGTGCAAAAATTCAAGGATGTTGGGATGGTGGAGGAAGGATGGAAGGAGAGGAACGAGCTTGGCAACTGGGCGCTGGTATGCAGCATTTGAAGTTCTGACCGTGGCCGCACGAACTACTCCATCGTGCCCTGGCTCAACTTCCGCGACTTTCGCCATCGGCCAAGAGTCCTGTCTCAGCAGCACGACGTCGCCCACTCGCAGATTGCACCTGGAGAGTATTTAAGTACTCCGACCTTCAGAATTTCCAGAATCTCTGACCTAAGGTTTGGACTAATTGCCACCTTTCTAACAAATTCTCCTTGAAATCTAGAAGAGAAGGATGGGAAACTGCCACTAGTGGACCGCCTACTAAAAAGTGTCCTTGGGATAAATAATCTATTTCATACGGACTGCTGGAAAGTGAGCGATGAGGTCTACAGTTCAGTATGGCTTCTACTTTGTAGAAGGAGGTAGAAAGTTCTTCGTAGGTTAAGGCTTGTTGTCATGTAAATGTCCCCAAGATTTAACCCCAGCTTCCCAAATACCTCCCATGTGTGGTGTGAGAGGAGGGTTGAAATGCCACTTGATGTGCCACCTGTTAGCAAAGTTTAAAATATTTTCTTCGCTGCTTTTCCTAATACTTCTACCAGCAGAAGCTCATTTGGCGTCGTTATTGGTGGACTCCTACCATAAGGCTCACATCCACCCAGGGGCAAATTTACTTCGAGCCATAATTCGGTGGATCTACTGGATTCCATCCTTGCGTCCAATGGCGTCTCATTCGCTCCAGGGGTTTTAAATGTAGGACCTGCTACCAGTCCAACGCCAAACTATTTTGCCTCTCATGGGCGATTTCCCAAAATGCCATGTCAATGGTGGCGGAGTGGATTTCGCAGGACCTATCCCGATGAAAGAGTCACTAAGACGGAAGGCAGCAGTAGGTAAGGCGGAAGGCAGCTCTGTCTCTTTGTATGTATGGCTACGAAGCCATACATCCGGAGGCAGTCACACGTCTCACAACAGATGCCTTTATAGCCACCCTAGAAAGGTTCACATCTAGAATGCTGCTCGTCACTTAACAGAGTTACAAGTGTCTTCATTTTCTGTCTTAAAATGTCAATGCCAGTTCTTCATGAAAGCTCCTGTAACAATCTAAATGTGAAAAAAAAACTATTACCACTCACAATTTGTTTTCTGCGTTCATTTTATTGACCGTTGAACGGAGATATAAACAAAGATTCATCACAGGTGTTTTCTACTAACGTTTTCGTCGTGGAATCCACGGAGGTTGAGGATTGTTGGGGGATGCTGCGGTACTTCGCTGAACATTTATTTCTGCGTAAAGTTAACGATTGCATAATCCGCAGTTGCGTAACATCAATTTCTAACAAATCTCGCCTCACAGCTGTGACATAACTCTGAAGTCCCCTCGAGTTATTCTCTCAGGGCCTGGAATGAATCTCAGCAGCCGAAAATGAGAAGATTTATTCGCTCTCTTCTCTTTAGACATTTTTGTAAGTAAAACGAAGCTCGGCGTTTTTCGTCGTGAAGCCCCGACTCGACCGTACTCCTCCTTCACGGCCCGTGAAGTAGGAACCTTTAAAATGATCGGTTTTTTTGAGTTTTTCCATTTATTAAAATTACAAAACGCTCCCTGAATATTATTTCCCCACGACGTTTTACGAAGAATACAAGCCAGTTTATTTAATCTCTATTCTAAAGCCCGAATGGGTTATCAGAGATTTTTAGCTAGCCATTGATTGCTTTTATGAATTAGACTTAGGCTACCACAACAGTAGCACGATAAACCCGCAGGGGTGAAACAAAGAATATGGAGCGACCGCTTGATAACGCTACGACTGCATGAATCGATATCAATCCGTTAGTTGTCTCATATTTATTTCACATACGCATTCTTAATTTAATTGAATTAACTCCTTTTCATAGTCTTTGTACATTTAAAATAATTATATAACGGGGTATTACATAATGAACAGTAATTAATTGGCATAATCGTACAGCTGTCGTTATTTCTAATTTCAAACATGGCGAGTCAAGCCTACGATGTCGGGCACATCGATAACCTGACCTCAGTCGTGATATATAGATATATGGCCTTTTCAGAGGGAGCGGTCCATATTCTTTGCTTTTACCCCTTAGTCCTATAAAGTAAGAAAGAAACTAAAAAGAACTTATCTTCAAATCTTTGTGGCTTCAAGTACATAAGCTGCCTGCAGGTCAACCCAATAGAATAACACTTTTTTTCTCAAAAACCGCTGTAACCTTTTGATTTTCGAGTGGACAGCTGCAAGAATTCCAACGATACCTCAATATTTTTGTCTGTGGGAAAATGACTGCAGCACAATCAATTATCTAAATGGTTTTGTGTTCTTTGTACTGTTCAAAATTGTCGTAAGAATTCGATGTTCTTAAAATAATTGATGTTAGTATACTTCGTCCTGTGTAAATAGTGTCATAAAATTCTTTAATAACGTACGGCGTTTCAACGTCCAATTGCACAATCCCCATCCCTTGATTCACTGCAAGGGACATAACAGTGCGAAGAGAGTTTAGTCGCGCCACAGTTAAGTTCGGTTGAAATCAGTAGGTATGGAATCAACAAACCAATTATCCAATTATCTCGACAATTTCTGTTGAGGATACGCGATGATTTAAGTAGCTAAGGAATAATGGGTAATAAAAAACAGTATAGGCAAAGTTCACCTCGTGGAAGTTAGGGGGACTAACCAGAAACACGAGCCTTGGAAAAATCTGGCTTATATCCCATCTCTTTTGGAAGAGCCTGTCGCCAAGCAAGCTCTGATCCCCAGTTTTATCGTTGGTACTCATTCCCTCACCTACCAGGGTTTGCTGCTTGGTTGGGGAGAGTTCCACAGTCCACGTACGTGATAGCCTCATACCACTAAGCACTAATAATTCACGGTGAGTGGGAAAATAAAGAGAGCAGTGCAATAAACCATCAAACATTTCATACGACATAAACATCATATTTTGCTCATAGGATGCATGCTCCGAATATTTGCCTTGTAGTCAAATAATTTACGAATGCGGTGGTTGTAAAACAATTAAGTCACTGGAATTTATCGGCGTTTTTGGACTAACTTTTTACGCACTTTCCCCCTTATAATTACAAAACTCTTAACACAATCCTTCCCAAACTAAATTGAGTGGACGTCCCACTAATTTTGTTCTTAAAGAGAGATCGTGGGATATGTAGTAGCAGCCAAATAGATTTTACACTAAGCGCTACCAGCTTCTACTTGGAGCTGAATTAGTGAAACATACTTAAGATCGGTAGCTAAAGCCATAAAAATCTGTGGGAGTGAGGAAAGGGAATCAAATAATGAATGAAATCTGCCGTTCTTCGCATAGTTGACGATGTATAGACGATCACTCAATCAGGTAAACCGATAATTCGTATCTTCGTAATTCGTGTTTTCTTCCAACGTTTGAAAAATACGACTATTTTTGCTTGTACTGTCCTTACTTTTTGGTTCGGGAAAAATAAAAAGAGTCAGGTCCTTGGGGAAGTGCGGAGATCTATGTAAAACTGACAACATTCTTAGTAAAGCCATGAAGAGATGGGATCCGCAATGGCCGAATGCGTTGGGGCGTGAGGCTGTCAGCACTAGAAAGGGATAGAGCCAGGAGACTCTAGCTCGAGCCCCGACCAGGCAACTACCTCCTCCACGCCCAGGGGTGTGAGGTAGTGGGTCTGGCTATTTAACTGGAGACACTGGCAGGGGCTTCTGAACGGGTCCATTCTAGGGGAGCTATGGGCTCAATATGGCCACGGATCAAGTCTCTGTTCCTTCAGTTTCGACTGACTCTGTGTTCTCTCACTCTCTCCTTAAAGATAGATTCTTTCGTAGATGTCCATGTACGTACTGACGAAGAATCGTATTGAAACGGTGAGAATTATTGATCACGAACTAATTTTAGTGGCTGTGGTGGAGGGGGGTGGGACTTCTGCCCCGTATTTGATATTCTCGTGATTGGAAGGGAATTTAATGGAGAACAACCGCAATAAGCATATGCTTCTAGATTTGATTAAGGTGGTGGTAATTGAAATTGATTGATTGATTCATTATGATATGTAGGCGCTCATTGAAAATGCATTCCTCAATTTGCATTTGCCAAACACGCGTCGGCAGCGAGATCAGTTACTCGCAAAGCTCATTTTCACTGCAAGTCCGCGCCTGATGTGTTAGTAATGACGTTCCCTGGTTGAAGTAAGGTTTGGGGATTGAGGGTTTTTCAACGAGCTAGGAGACTGGGTATCATAACTACGACATAAGGTCCAGGGTTTGGGAGGATTGTCGCGGAGTCGTCGGTCAGAGGGGAAACGAGAACTTATGATTGCGATCACGTCTGACGCTCAACGGAACCATCTTGCAACTTTACGATACTCTCGGAAAAGTTCCGCGACACCTCGGGACAGATAAAGTTTCTGACGACTCTACGAGTACGTTCAGGCAATGGATTTTCGATTTTTTTTTTTTTTTTTTCCCTTCTTCCTCCACCCTTCGGTCTACTGACGGTCTGGCTAGCGGGGGTCGTGAATAACGTTGTAAAGCAACACCCACGTCAGAAAGGGGCCCTCCCCACAGTCCATTCTGCGATGTCATCGCTCTAAACAATCCTTGGCATATCTATTCAAGCTCCCCTCGGTATTATAAACGACCGCTATTTCAATGTGAGCGCGCTGATAGCGAACCGGCTCTTACAAAACGCATACCAGCATAAACTGAATTAATATCGTACCTCAGACCGATTCAAGTTAACTTATGCGCCGAGTTGTTCTCCGCTAGCTCGGCCGTTCGCGAACAAGCGCAGAAGCTGAAAAATCCCACTAAACTTAGGGGTAATAGTCAAATAACAAATATCCGGCGCGACGCATCACACAACTCTCAGCAGCTCGGGCATATTCCGCGATTCAAAGCGCTCTAACTAAAATAACAAACACTCACTTCACCTCGTACACCTTTGGAGTTCTATAGAATTCGATCGCGCATCACCTACCGGAATTTAACTGAGTTCTCCTTATGCCAAGACCATTATTGAGTAATCAGTACATAAATGATGCGTGAGACTGTCGAAATGATTTATTAGAACGATTTCGTTCCCTGTCTAGTACCTGGTAAGTACTGTGAGCCCTAGTAGTAAGCGAAACGGCTGTAGTTTGAACTCTGGAATTTCTAGGGTTGTTCGTAATTATCTTATAAAAATTATTAAGTCTTCGTCGTGTAGGTAATTCGTTGAACTACGAATCTGATTTTTCTGAAAAGGATATTATTATATGAGCAGGATTCATCAGGAAAAAACTGAGCAAATATAAATTTTTCCCGGAATGTTTTCATAATGTATTGCGCTACTCTCGTCATTTTCTCACCGATTAAAATTTTTAAGTTGCAGTACAGCTATCTCGTGGTGATCATGGTTATCAGAATCGTTGTAGCCACTTATGAGAGAAAAAAGATGTTTTGATTAGTATGATAACTACAGTTTCGTACTGGTTTGGTTCATTCTAGTAGTTTCCGTCCTACAGTGATCACCAGGCTAAATATGAGGCGATCTGGTGCTCCAGCGTTTAGAGGATTGAGTTCACAGACAAACGCCGTACGCAACATACTGGGCTGAAAAGCCCTTGAATGTTCAACTGTGACAGTGTGAGTGATGTCTGGTGTTGTAGCATTTTTCACTGACATTAGGGGAGCGTTTGATAACCTAGTCCTCTTCAATGAGTTTAGAGGTCGGAGAATTCCCGGTGGTCTAAAGGTATTTGCTCGTCAGAAGTCACCGAATAGGATGAATGCAGACATGACTCAGTCCAGAGAACGATAGAAGAGTTGCCACAGGTCAAGGTTCCTCGGAGCGGCACTATGGGAGGCCTACCTCGAATGTCTCCTACATGCAGACTGGCCGCGAGCACTACACCTGTGTGGACAACCTGACTGTGCTGATCTGTGCACAATAGATCCACCAAATTGAGACAAAACTCTGTCAAGTGCCTGTAGGTGGCTGAGGAAGACCCATCAGCTCCACTTAAAGGGTTAAAGGGACCATTCAAACCGTTAAAACGTCTTGAGGACCACAGGCTACTTCTCGATGTCAAGCATTGAACGAGTCAAAATAAGTGAGAGGTGGTGTTTCAGCCAACACATCCAGACCCTCAAAGGCAATAAGCAAGGCCACTTGGAGAGTGCGTTACTGTGACACAATCCTCATGTACAAGGCCATTGAAGGCGTGATTGACTCCTGCCCCATTGTCTGGGATAGGGCTCACAGACAATCAAAGGAGAGTACTGGACAAACCCAGAGAGCTGCACTCCTGTGGATCACTAAGGCCTACAAGACAGCGTTCACTGAACCACTTCAAGTGATCACTGGCTAGTTACCCGTTGACTGCACGATGGACCGCTCTTTGGACTGAACTCTGTGGAGATCTCTGTACTGAACGAAAAATTTTCGCGATAGACGATTGAGCATTAGACAAACGGCAAGCGAGTCGGTAATCCTACATTATTTTTGAACGCTCTGGGAGAAACTGGGTTGAGCAAAAACACTGGACGAGCTAGTTCCTAAAACTGGTTGGCGAAAGGTATAATTGGTCATTAACAAGTGTGACCTACTTGATAGCATGCTTGTAAAATGGCGAATTAAACTTGAATGGGCGACGGTAGAGATGATGGATGGAACAACTGACTCAGTTAAAAAATAAAGGTGGGGGGAAAAAAGGTTTGGGCCGTGGGAGGAGGATAAGTGCTGATAAGGCTAGTCCGAAGAGTAGGAGTCTTGAAGTTCTAGGTGATTTTTGAGTCATGTTTTGGAGACGAGTTGCAGCATAAGTCAAATAATTGCCTAAACACTAACGTACTTATATGCAGTTACTCAATGAAATTCAGGGCTTCGATAGGAGCCAAATTGAAAATTCCACTGCAAGTTTCAAGGTAGAACATCAAGTTTTACTGGAGGTATAAGTCTGCAAGTCTGGATCTAGCCTCCTGCATTCTGCATAAAAGTCTGCTCTACTCGATAGTCTGTACAAAATTCGAAGAACTAACCATTTCGGTGGCCTCCTGCAGCCATTTTTGTCACAGCCCCCTCCTCTGATTCATCTTCCTATTTCGACTTCGCGGTTCTTGACGTCCCAGGGTGGAGCCCGCAGTCGCACTCTGTTCTGCAGGTTCCAATCGTGCCTGTAACAGATCGCTGAATGTGCCCGACGCTAAGGAAAGTTACAGTCTGAATTTTTTACTTGTTTTCCCAGTAGTGTGTAAGCGGTGCGACTCTAACGCAGTCTGAAAATTCGTTCTTTTGCACAAAAATCCAATGTGGTATCTAGTTGTGCCAGCCAGCTCAGTTGCTATGGGCAAAAAATGGTTTAAAGAATTTATAACAACGAAATGTTCTCAATCTTATCGCAAATAAGTCGTGTTTGGTATAGTTTTCTAGGTTTTTTTCGATACTGGGTCGAAAGGCAGTAGTCTCAGACGTGCATGACTGCATCTGGACTGAATACAGTGAAACTGCAGTAATAATAATGAGCCGAAGTCTACTACTTGAAAGAACTCGAGGGACAATACAACGAAAGTCGTCATTTCATCGTTTGCGCTTCAGCCACCCATCAGCTCACGTCGTGCTAATTGCCTGCAGGGACACACAGGTGCCTGGAATATGCCATTTTGTCGTCCCGTTGTAATCAGGTCATGTTTCGTATCGTTTAGTGGTATTTTTTGATGCTGAAGCGAATGGGTTGTGTCTTGGAGGTGTGAGACTACGTCAAGCTGAGCAAGATAATAATAAGCCGTTGTGTTATGATTTGCAGCGTTATTAGCTCACTGACGAGCCGTTCGTTAGGGAGAAAAGGGCTAAGGGGGGGATAACATAATAATTCATGTGAACTTCCTGTTGTGTCTTCCCTCGAATTCGACTTCTAAAGTCCACAATCATTAAGCCTCAGTCTGGGGATTTCAGATACAGAAGATCGGAAGACTAGTAAGAATTACAAAAGACCTTATGGGGGATGGAAGTATCGCATGCGCTCACGAAGGTTCTTTTTTTTTGTAACTTGAAGCTCCTCCTCATAAATATAAATAGCCAGAGCCAAAGATGGATTCATGTGAGGATCCCCTATTAAACGTCAAAGCAGGAAAATTGTCTCGGAAAGAACATAAAAACGTTTGATTGGCCGTCTTATAGAAAGATGGGCAATCGCGATTTAGCGGCCCGGATGATTTACTTATGAAATCGGAAGGAGGGAGCGGGCTATCTCGAGTTGAAGAACCGGAGGAAAATGCGTAATCGAGCAGGGCCCAGCTAAGACCTTACTAGGGAATATATAAGGATTTTCTCTGACATAATACCTTCCTCCCTCTCTCCCATCACGATTCAAGTATCCGCTCGAGACGAGAAATGAGCTCAATTCGGTAATACCGCTTTTTCGTTTACTTCGGGCCGCTTTACCCAAAACAGGACTTGAGAAGTATCGACATGCGGCCGTCCTCTACGAAAGAGCGTTTCTTCGACAACTGGTCACCAAAAATGTCGTTTTTACCTCCGTCGATTCGAAAGAAAAGGCAAACTTCTTAATGTGGCTGTTTGGCACAGGCCGAATTAGTTGGGGTCTTGGAGCTACGCCTCAATGCCTTTTATGTCTCGGCCATCCTCTCTTCCTAAACCCTAACTCTTCCACCATTGCCCAACCCCTTTCCTTTCTTCAATGTTACACACCAGCAGTGTCCCCCCCCTCCCTCTACCAACACGACTCCCCGCGTATTTTGTATCATTTCACTCATGACACCACCAGCACTCGTTTCCTAAACCCATGTCATCCCCTCAGTGCACTTTCCCCTTTTGAACCTACCCTTATGCTTTTCCTTCTTGCACTTCCCAATGTGCCTGCCTCATTCCGAGTACTCCGTAGTCACTCGCGCTCAACTCAACACTTGATCATTTGTTTCACACCATCTACCCTGGTTTTATCCCCCTGCGCTATAGCCCGTGGATGCACTCCTTGCCCTCCTGCTCAGTCCTTGTGCCTGCAAGGTACTATGCCTAGCTGAACAATCACTTGCCAATTAGGTAAGCCCCCTTTTCAAGGGTTATTCTGCTGCCCCAGCACAGCGTGTGGGAGAATGATTGTCAGAGGCCGAATTAGTTGATTAGTTGGAGTCTTGAGATCAGGCCGTTTTTTTTCCCCCGAGGGCGTGCGGGACAAGTCCCTTTGTCACTCCGGCCACATATGGGCCTATTGGGACACTGACCCTTTCTTAGTAGAAGGCGTCGTACATACCCGTCTCCATTAGGAAGCCGAGTATGTCCTTTACCGCACATTCTGCTATGATTTGGGGTTCAATGGTCCCCTGACCGAAGAATTTGAAACGTTTAGCTGCCAAGGCAGGGCATTCACATAGGATGTGCTCTGCCGTCTCGTCCTCCTCGCCGCAAAGCCAGCATTCCACCATCTCTGAGATGCCCATCTTGTTGAGGTGATATCTGAGTGGGCAGTGCCCGGTGAGGAAGCTTATCAGAACTCTCAGATCCTGTCTGGAGAGTGTCAGTATCGCCTTTGCCCTTTGACAGGAAGGCGTGACGAGCCTTTTCGCTTGTCTTAATCGTGGCTGGCGATGCCAATTTCCTGGCGGTGCTGTTTTCCTGTATCTCCCATCGAGCCACCAGACGATTCAGGTGACTCTTCATTATGCCATATGGGTAGGAACTCTGTACCCCTTTTCGCAAGGCAGTCAGCCTTTTCGTTGCCCTCATGCGCCCTATGAGCCGGCACCCAGATAAGGGAGAGCCTATGATGGGCACCGCGAGCAGCTTGAGCGTTTGAAGACACTTCCATGCCAGCCTGTAGGCTGCAATAGCCTTTAAGGCGGCCTGACTGTCTGAGAATATGTAGATCCGCTTGCCCTTGAGTCCTTTATTCAGGATCTCTTCCGCGCAGATCTTTATGGCTAGGATTTCCGCTTGAAATATCGTGGCGTACTCTTCCAGCGACTTAGCAAGACTGTAATTGGGCCCTACAATGCCCAGTCCAGCTCAGCCTTCCATAATTCAACCATCGGTATACCACAGCAGGGCGCCCACCTTGGTCCGGAACGTCTCCTTCTCCCATTGTTCCCGTGCGTGAAGGCTAACACTGAATGGCAGCCGAAAGTTCAGGCCTTACCTAGGAGCATTCAGTCCAACTATTTCTGACCCAGAGCCTTTCTGATGTTGGCAGCAGAAAAGTCTGCATTCAGTTGGCTTCTCCTCCAGACACACTGTTACGCTTTATCTCAGGGCAAACACGTGAGATAAGACGGAGCCTTCAACCGATGGACATGACATGAAAGGGAGCGATTTCTAGTCTTTGGGGCTACTTCTCCCGGGGTGGACATCAAAGAAGACTCTTGCAGGAAATAACTGGCATTCCTTAGAAGGCAAGATATGGACCTGTGAGATATTAGAACTGACACAATAGGTCGTTAGGCTGCGGTGCTCAACCCAGCTATGGGGCAGAGAGCTGTATTAACAACCCCAAAACAGGAAACTGAGGGAATTTCAATACCGAGAGCCGAAAGTGTTTCATATTGTAGGTGTGCCAAACACCACAATGGCAATGTTTCAGAACTTGGGAAAATGAAATAGAAAACCTGAATATTTTACGTGTTGTTCGTTGATCCAGATTTCAATACACAAAGCACGTATACGAAAAGTGGCCTTTTTTATGCTCCTTTGGCTCTTTGCCTCTTTCGGTTATCAACTTCAAAAGGTGAAACGTACGCCAATCTGGTTGCGGGCCATCGGACTAGTCGAATTGAGGGGTGTTCCTCGGGGGCTCGGCGCGCTCAACTCTCGCGATGTTGTGCATTGAGGGAAGGCTTTAACTCTCAAAACCTGGGGAACACCCTCTCGCCACTTCCCATCTCATTTCCGGAGCCTCGGAAGCGCTATCCCTCCTCATCTTTTCTACGCTCGGGGACGACTGAGGGGTCGTGAAGAATGGGCTTCATTTGAGAGGGGGGAAAACGAGGGCCTTTTGTGATATCAAGGAGTTTCCCCACGTTGGGAAAAATTGGGAAAGGCTGTTAGATCTCTTTTTTATTCATTTGTGGATTCTTCTTCTTTTTGGCCGTGAAAGCTGGTTTTACGGAGTCTTGCAACATGCTTCAACCAGGTCTAAAGCACAATGTTATTTGAGTAAGTGTAGACTTGTGATGCAACACTCTGGATTCCATTGACTCCATAATCAAACGACGCGTTACATTTGAATTAGTGGAAAGTCACTCTACTAAATTACCACAATCCTTTCTCCGATCAGATGATCTCTGAACTGTACATTACCTCACCTGCGGTAGGAGGGCCAGCCAAGCCTTCCCAAACCAGCCCAAGCGAAGTAGTATAAGAAGTCAGGCCTTTAACTTGTCTGATATATCAAAGGGCCGCCAGAAAAAATATCGAAATATTTCACAAATAAGAACATCCTCAACAACATGGTGTATTCAAATACAAAATCTAGAATTTCCAACCCAAACTGCATATGTAAATCCACAACAGCTTGCAGTAAAAGGACTGCCACTGCCAATCTTAGCAAAATTTATTCTAACCTGATAAACAATTACATCCAACTACTTTCTCCCATTTCTTTCCAGAAAATAAGAATAATTCCACGATTTGTCATACTTGAAGTTTTTTCTGATCTCTTCACTATAGTCCTCTTTAGTTGTAACCTCGTTTAAACCTTCCCCAATAGTCTAAACTGTTGTTTACTATTAAGGCCTTCACATTTTGTGTCTTTACTTTGCGATATAAAATGTAACGCCGAAGATGTAATGGAGAAGCGTCACGAAATTTTTCAACTCGAATTGCAAGCCACAGCCCCTGTGGCATAACGGATAAGGCATCGGTCTACTAATCCGGGGATTGTGGGTTCGAGTCCCACCAGGGTTACGATTATTTTTTTGTCATTTTATGTCTTTACTTTGCTACATAAACTCGAAAAACCTTACGCGGGATATGTAACGGAGAAGCGTCACGAAATTAGTGTTGGGTTAGGTGCATGGTAACGTCTGTTACAAAATCTAACGCTTGGTAACATCACACGTTTTAATAACCTCAGTGGCAAAGTGATGATGTCAATTGCAATTGACGCGGCCATTATATCGAAACCATCAACGAGCACAATCAAACGTAGTTATCATTGCATAAAAAAAATAAATAAAAATAAAAGACATAAAATGTTCCTAGTGGTTGCGTACTTGTACGAAAGCTGTACCCACCGTTTGTGTAAAGTTTTGCATTGGCTCACCCCATACTGGACTTTTGGCTGATTTATTAGCTTGTAGTTCTAGTTATTTCGCAACAAAATGCAGAATGTAGTTGTCCAAATAATATGGGAACAATCATTTTACGAGTACCTAGTATAAAAACTAAGTGTTTTTTACTTAGTATAAAAAACTAAGTGTTGAGTTTCCCAATCCTGACTGCAAAACAAACTTGGAGGAAAATCTTGCAATGTACCAAACCGTTATTACAGAAGTACCGTTAAAGTCATGTTTATTACTTTATTATTTTCCGAATGTCGTTATTTTAAGTAACCATTAGCAATTTCCTGAGATATGTTTTTCCATTCCAGTTCTTTATAATTTATTGTAACTCAATTGCCTGCTGTGCTATCCTATAGCCCTGATGATGATTAATAAATTAAACGAAACGTCAGCCTAGAGAAGCCTTTCATTCATCCTGGCTGACTCTCAAGAATCCACACCATGAAACAGTCTGGTGCTCCAGTGTTTAGACGATTGCGTTCACAGGCAAACGCCATATGCAACAAACTGGGCTGACAAGCCCTTGAATGTTCAACTATGACAGTGGGAGTGATGTCTGGCGTCGTAGCATTTTTCATTGACGTTAGGCGAGCGTTTGATAACCTAGCCCTCTTCAATGAGCTTAGAGGTTGGAGAATTCCTTGTGGCTTAAAGTTATTTGCTCGCCAGAAGTCACCGAGTAGGATGAATGCAGACATAACTCAGTCCAGAACCTCAGGTGTCCTCAGTACCTCGAATGTCTCCTTTATGCAGACTGACCAATGTGGACAACCTAACTGAGCACAATAGATCCACCAAATTGAGACCAAACTCTGTCGTGTGTCTGAAGGTGGCTGAGGAAGATCCTGATGTACAAGGGCCCTCTTGCACCAGAGTTAACTTCTTTAGTCACACACCCCACATTGCAATTTAGCGACAACTTTATTCAGAGCGTCCAAAAGGTCGTTTTGATGCGGTTGAGTACCCGTAGAAAAAGCAGTTGCGTTTCCTAGATTGCTGTCAAAAAACGGTTGGAGGTAATAGATCTGAGGAATGGCGGAATCAGTGGACATCGGCGATCCCCAAAGCAATGACAAACAAGGCAAAGAATAATGACTGTCATCAACGAGAGGTCTTCGAAGCTGATCACCCCTTCGTCCCTTATAAGGAACGAGAGCTTTTAAACAATTAGAAACAGGTTACTAAAAATATTCCGTTGGGTCCGAAACGATTAATATCCGTCTAAGATTGATGAGGCTGAGAGGCCAACTAACCTTCTACCGAATCCCCTGCCAGGCCCTGTCTCCTCTCGCCCTTTTCTCAGGGCAGCCACTGACTTATTGATGCTTAGTAATGACCCGACTTTAATGAGATGTTGTTATTCGGCTGGATATTGAATTCATCTTGAGGAGACCCGTCAGGCCATTCGCTCCCCGCCGCCAATCGAATGAATATCATGACGGCAGATTACCGCTTTCTACCCGGCTCTCTTGTGAACCGTCCAATCGAACTTGAAGTGATTTGCGATTCACGTGTCAGATCATTTAACGTCCCAACATATTTTTCTTTCCCCTTTTCAAACTCTTAAGTCGAATTTACTTTCGTGAGGGGGGGGGGGGAGAGAGGGGGGATTGGCAGGTTCACAAGACAAATCCCCCGATTTACAAACGTGTTGTCAAAAGAATAAAACTAAACGTCCACTGACGGAACGGACGCGCCTTCGTTGTGCTGACTTCGTTTTTTTTTTGGTGAGTTGTATTTTGCCGTTAAACATAATCTACATCGCGACCTGCACCCGAATTTCCAGTTGGCGCGCCCCGTCGAAACAAATAATTTTTTTCTTTGACATCCCCCAGTCTCTTTCAGCCTTTGATGTCCTAACTGGAAATCCATCCTGATGCTCTCGATCCCTGTAAAGAATCCTGACAGGTAATATTTTAACCCACGTAATTGAAATTAAACTCAATTTTAAAATCAATGGTGCCATCAATGATGCCACCGCTCAACATTCCTCTACCACCGTGTAAATTCTGTAGTCCGGGCGCTGTATCTTTTTAATAGGTTTCAGTTTAAATTGTCATACGTAATATTGTAATAACGCCCAAGAGAACTTTATTGTTTATTTATTTGGTGAGCCCTGCACCTTCGGGTGTTCCCCCTAATAGTTCGCAATTGTTCGCTGTCTGTTTGCCTCCTCCCATCATCAGAATTGCCTCCGTTTTCATCTTCGTCATCATTCTCAACCTTGCTCACCTCCTCTTTTTTAAAAGCCGGACATAGTGGTCAGCAGTATCCACCTGTTTATTGCTTGTTTTCATTTAATCGACGACGATGTTTCCCACGACCGACAGTATCCAACGGAAGAATTCTCAACGTCTCTGCATGAAAAACCGTCCAGTGCCAACATAAAAATGGCCAGAAACTTTTGTTTTCCAATATCGTGAACTGCTGAATCCGTTTTAAGTGTTTATTTTCAGTATTTTTTAAGCTTCAATTCAATTGGAGAGAACTTAGGTTATTTTTGTGCTATTTTAATTTTTTATTTTATTTCACACTACTCTATTCTTTACTCAAATACATTTATACCTGAGGTAATAGCATTATTTTATTATTTTTTCATACGTTGAAACCCACTTCCGGCAAAAAACACGTTGTTCTAGTGAAATGGTCAAGGATAACAAATTGTAGCCGCTGGTAAGATAACCATTCCCTGGAAGAATTTCGGTTGTGGATGCGTCAGGGTTTATATTTCATGTTATTATGTTTTACTAAAGTTAGCGTATGTGTTGGGTGCACGAGAGGGGGAGCTGAGGATCGCAATAAAATTGAAACTCGTTGAGCGTGAGGAGAACTGTATTATACGTGCGTGCGGAAATGTGTTGAGTAAAATTGAGGTGAGATGGAGTACAACTGGGCTACACAAGGGCAGTACTCGGAACGCGTGAACTGGCGCGGGCAACCGTTTGAGAGTGAGAAGTTACTGGGGTGGTAGTTGGAAGCAGAATGATTTTGAAAGAGCTCTGTCGTCGATAGGAAAATGAAATTGGGAGAAAGAAATAAAGAAAGGGGAAAACCTAGAAAAGGGGGCTGGGGGGCCCGCAGCTGAGGGATTCCCGCAGGTGAGGGGCAGGTATTGAAATAGTTGGAGACAATTAGGCAGTCGGAGACAATGACGCGGGGAAGTCCGAGGTCAAAGACTCTGACCACTTAGATGCTTTGTGTCGAACAGTATCTGTTAGGTGAGTCCATCTCCTCTGGCTGGTGAGATACTCTGGGCTAGCGCTTTCGATGTAAAGACATCATCGTCTGGCCATTAAGTCAGTACTGGAGTCAGTCAGTTGGTCATAGTCTTTATATACGAAGAGAAAGCTAAACGGGATGGTGGAGCGTCGGTGAAGGGGGGGAGGGAAGGAGGTCATGCACCTCTGGGGAAACCCACTAGAGGTGAATGGAAGGTCTTGAATAGTCTGTTAGTTGTGGATTCCAAGTCTTTTTTGTATAGGGTGGTCAGTTAATATACGTCAGTTGGTTGTTTTCGATTGTGTAATGTTTTGCATGGTGTGAATATAGTGTCACATTTTCTGTTGATTTGTTCATTTATGATCTGTCCATTCAAGTTTTTTTGTTTATACATTTCCATGTTTTCTAATATGTTCAGTTTTCGTCCTTTGTATTGTTTATGTAGTAAGGTGGTGCAGTACTGTATTTTGGTAGGTTCATGTCCAGTTGCCTTGGGGTGGTCGGCAAAGTTTGAATCGTCTTTGTTCCTACTAAGACATTTAATGTGTTCTGAATATCTGATTCGAATTTTTCGTCTTGTCTGTTCTATGTATGCGTTTTTACAAGTACAAGTTATTTTATATACCCCACTTTGGTCGAGTGGGTCGGTCTTTTCACTCTTTGCAGTTATTATGTTTTATATTTCCATTTTTCAATTCAGTTACAAAGTACAACCTAGGTAAGTTGAAACAGGCCTTAACATCAACACAAAACGAGATTAAATCTCAAGTAGTATCAAAATAATAATAAATAGTTCAGCTAAGGAATAATAAATGGGTAGTAACAAATAGTATAGGTAAGGTTCATCTAGGAAGTTAGAGGGTGAGAGAGAGGACAGGGAGTCAGCAGAGGCATAAGCCTTGGCCAGATCAGGCTCATATCCTATCTCCCTTCGAACCCTGCGCTGTTCCTCAGCTATTTCGCTGGTACCCATTGCTTCATCCCTTCTGGGCTTGGAGGAGGGAAGGACGCTTAGTTGGGGATCGTACCAGAGTCCACCTGGCGCAAATTGCCTCACTCCTCAACGTACTAGGCCACCACACTCCCCAAAAGAAAGTTGGAAACCGTCAAAATAAATGGAATTGTGATGGTCGCCATTATGTTTGATGAATGGAGAGGCCGAACGGGTGGAAAGGAGAGTTTGAAGACCCATTCAGGTTGAAGTCAGCGAACACGGCTTCGTCATGCACATTATGGATGAGAGTGCACCCCGATGCGACAAGCAGATGATTGAATTTGCTGCTGTTCCAATGTCTGCAACTGTGGTGGGGACTGGGTGCAATTAAGGTCTTGTTAATCGGCACTTTTTGATGTTTTTTGTATAAAAGTGAGCCACGATTATCAAACAGCAATAAAATTCCGGAAGTCCTTTCGCAAAGTCGTCTAATCCTCTGCAGAAACTGAGTGAAGCGATAGTCCAAGAAGTTCTTCAGCCTCCACTTTGTACACCGTTGTTGTCAGCCTTGCACCTTTGAGGTTGCTGAGGGAGAGTCGGGTGAGAATGCAGCATACGTTAAGTTGCCTGCACAGAGTACCGAAAAATTGAGTCATTCTAGGAGGGGAAAATCGTCACAAAATAGCCTGTACACGTGTCCTGAATAGGGCACACGTTTCCCTGAATTAGATCAGCATTCATCATTATGACAAAATACAATTGCTCACTCCCACATAGCAGGGAGGCAGCTGTGGGCCATACCACTCCGCCAGAGCTGCAGGACCAATGGCATTTTGCCGTGGCACACATTGGGCCCATGTCCCATCTCCCCAATGAGCCTGTAGGGGCTGTTAGTGTCCCAGCCGCCGCCAGTACCCATTGCTTTCCCTGGGTTTGGTGCAGGGGGGTGCCTGGTCGGGGATCGAACCAGAATCTGCTGGTTCTATCCCCGCCTGGCTCAAAAGGCCTCACACCCCAACGCGCTTGGCGACCGCGCCCCTTACAATTGCTCATGAACACACCTGAAATTCTTCTAGGTATGAGGCAAGTGACTCGAATAAATTTTTGTGGAGGAGAGGACGGACAAACCTTCGTGCGTGGCGAGTCAGAACAATTTCATTGCATGCAACATTTTCTGAGCTTCTAGAACCTCGGTTACCTCTTCGTAATCTTCACGCAGTCCTTTTTTCTGTAACAATAGTAACACGGTCCAATCACCTTCTTCCTTTAAGGTCCTTCACTCTTCTGTGCCTTCGAGCTTTTCTGCTTTAATAAAGCTGCACATTTTTCATTCGAGTTCTTCCACTAAATTCTGGTCTCCATCACCAGTTACTAAAGTTAACGTACCTGTTTGGTGAGTCCGTCTCCTCTGGCTGGTGAGACACTGTGGGTGAGCGCTTTCGACATAAAGACATCTCTGGCCGTGTATCTCACCAGCCAGAGAAGACGGACTCACCAAACAGGAACGTATACTTTAGTAATTTACCTACTGGCGGAACTAACCCAATTACTTTAACCCATCAGCAATCTTGAAATGAGATTCGGCGAAGTCTTTCTTATCCTACTATCGGGAATCCCAAGCGCTTTGAAAATGGTGGATAGCAAGGTCGTTAATATATTAATAATCACGAAGAATTCGTCAACTGTAGTCTCTAATGACTTCAACTCTTATCCAAGACGTTCAACTTTGGTGACGCGAGTAGCCATGTCGTCTAGTGGACAGTATTTATACTCGAAAGACTTCTCTCAAGCAAAATGTAGTGCTGCATCGAGTTCTGCTCGTAGATTCACACTGTCCCACACGTCCTTTGATGTCCCGCAGTTCACGATGTGTTTACCTACTGACGACACAATGCGTTTACTATCCCGTAATTTCTATGCTTCAGCTCTTTACCTAATCTCACTTGAGTTTGCGCTTCCGTTTCATTGCGCCATTGGTTCAAATTGACAGGTGTCGATGGTTGTGGAGGTATTCGGAAGAGTTTAAGGAAGTTTAAGGAAAGGAATAACGTCCTAATTTTTCAATGTGGCGTCGCGTCGTTGATAGACGCCCACAGACCGATGTTTTCTTCTTCAGAGCCACGCATTAAGGGGAAAGAGGCAGCAGTAGTCAATTCACGACAGACTGAATGATAAATAGTGGGTTTTCCTGGCTGAAAACCAGCGTTGTTTGAATGGTTACAGTGAAAGAGAGCACACATAGTGAACAGGGCAGAGGCTGGAACATGAAGAGAGCTCAGAAAGGAGAGGAGGATGGAAACAGACTAAAACAACACGTAACCCATCCAACCTCAAACAGCCCTAATAACCTTGTTTTGTTAGATCGATCTGTATCAGAATTTGTAGTGTTGGGGAAAGTATGGTCCATTGATAATAAGAGGCGGTTTTAATTAAAAAGCCTCGGACATAGTTTATATGTTTAGAGTGCGAATCGCTGTTATCGCTAATTCCAGTTTATTATTGTTCGAAACCATCCTGTTTCACGTCCCCGTGAATAATAAAACAGCTCAGCCGTCCTTTAGGAATCCATTGATTTCTAGGTTTTCGTTTAATTTGTTTCTTCTTTCATTTATTACAACCCAGAGAATCTATTACAGCCCGCGGTCTGCTTTTAATTCCTGCGTTAAGTAAATAATTGGTAAACTCGACGCTTAAATATGAAAAATTAATGGCTTCCTAAGGTGTGAAATTGAACAAACTCGTTCCATTGCCGGTGTGTATAGTTTTGTAATAGTAAACCGTGATTTAAAAGCGGCTGGAATATATTTTCGAGTTATAAATAAAACATGACCGGCTAATCCCCAACTAGTGCCCGATGATAATTAAAATACGTTCTCGAGGTTGTTTCGATTGTCATACAAGAACGCAGTCACACCATCCGTCAACGATAAATGGCATTCTCAATTAGTTTTGCCTTTCAAAAAATCGTCGGCGTTCGATAGAACGTAAAAATTGATTCGACGGGCTAAAGCAAAATAGCGTAATATTTTACACCTACGGCGGTTCTAGAGCCGTAAAATGTTCATCGCGCATTCCATTTATTATGTAACTCAATCAACTCGATGGGCCATTTTTACGAGCGATCGGAGGCAATTATGTGGATTCTTGACGGGAGTTGTGAATAAGCTAAGAGAACGGACGTTAGGAAGGAGGCCGGGGGCTTATGGAGGAGGATGAGGCTCAGTCTGTCGAGTTTTCGGGTAACTAAAACGAGAGCTCAAGTCCATTTCACGGGACTGTCGTAACTGTGAACTCCGCTTTAAAGGGAGATTTATGATTGTACTACGGAGACTTTTGAGAACCTAACGCAAAAAATTGGGTAGTAAGGATTCACATTTCTCTTTCGCCTTTTGACCAGAGTCTGGGTTTATTGTCAATATTGAAGCTCCCTCGTCTCATTTTCCTTCCTCTTCCGTCTGTACCTAATAATTAAATCATTTAAAAAAAATTTTTACTCAAAGTTTTACGAGCAGGTTTTCAAATTCGACAAGTACATAAACAATCTGCCCGTAAAACTTCGAGTAAAAATGTTTTTGCGATGCGTTTTTCCACTTTTCCTTTGTTTTTCCACTTGTCCGTTGTGATTCGTTTTTCCACTTGTCCGTTGCGTTTCGTTTTTCCACTTGTCCGTTGCGATTCGGCACGTTAAAGTTTCACTTCTACCATGTGTGACTGTCACACATTTCTTTATTCACGGGTTTACTGCAAATCATGATTTGGTTAGGGTAGGTAAATTGTAATGAATGCATTGGTTATATTATTTAAACATATTTTATTTTATTAAACAGGAAAACAGAATTCAATCCGGGGAAAAAAACATCCATAGTCTACTCTACAACTCGCCCTCTATTGACGCCGCCGGGAGAGAGCACACGAGCGAATTAAGAAGTTAAGGAGAGCGAAAACGACAGGTGGAGGCAACAATGCCCAGTCACTAGGAGAGTGGAAATAAGAAAATAACAGTTGAGCATTTGCCGCCGGGACTCAGGTGGAGGGCACCTCGTATCCCTGCTCTCCGCGCGTGGCTGCCCATTACGCAGTTGCCCTCTCTCCACCGCCCCTAGCCTTCCCTCTCTCTGTCGCTGCTGCACCTGCTCTCGTCGTCGTCTAGCCCTATCACGTGACCAGTAACGGATTTTCGTGACTCGAGAATCCTAAGACTATATATAAGTTTCATATATAAAAGTTTCACTTCAATAAGTATATAAATGAATCATTCAATAAACAACAACTCTTCTGAGGAGTAGGACAACTAACAGGTAGATCGAAAAAATCAGCCGATGTTCCTGGAGTTGGCGAAGGTATCATTTCTACATCCTCAAGTACGATGGGAAAGAATGCAATGTCAAATTCATCGGTTATCTCGTGATATTCTTGAGGTGGCTCTTGTAGATCAACATTGGAAGGGAGAAATAGTACTCGATCACTCACCTCCACTTTCTGGTCTTCTTCATCGTCTGCTTCATTCTCTTCTTCATACTCTACATCGTCTTCCGAGTCCTCTTCCAAAAGTCTTAAGAGTTCCTCATCACTCAGTACTTTTTTTGTAGCCATGACTAAACACCGATCTGAGAAGAATTCACCACGAAAACAATGACTAGCTCTTGAAAAACTGCGAACGAGTGATTCGACAGTCGGGCAGCGAGAACGCAAATGGAGGGGGGGGGGGCATGAAGTACGTCTCCAAACACGATGCATTCAATCGGAAAACCTTACTACCATACCTTTCGTTGTAAACATTCATTGAAATACGAAAGATATTTGACGTACACGTGTGCGTCATGGGCAGCCAATGTGTTAAGCTGTAATAAATCACTAATCAGATCTCTAGAATTACATAAAGACGAGTAATATTCCAGTTTCTCCCATCACCCTGTTTTACTCAAGTGAGGTACCTACCCTTCCCGAGAAATTTGCTATCGTGTAGTACATTCTCTTGGACCACTACTATCAAAATTTCTTCTGTGTTGTTTTGACCGTGTCTCGAAGCGGGCATGTTCTCGGATTATAGAAAAATGAAAAAAGAGCACTTTCAATAAGCGGTGATTCGATTTTTGTTTTTGGCAGCGGAATCAAACAGCGCTTGGATGCTGTGTACAGTGACTATTCTCCTTCGATCGCGACCGTCAAAAATTGGTTTAGCGAGTTTCAACACGGACGAGGTAGCTGACACAGTAGGAATCTCAAAAGACGTGGAATTCCGGGCATGAGAAAGCTGTTAGCGAGATGGGTGCCGAATTTGCTCACTTTAGACAACAATCGCAACCGTGAAACCACTTCTGAGCAGTGTTTGACGCTGTTTAAGCGCAATCCGAAGGAGTTTCTGCGTCGTTTGGTGACCGTTGACGAAACATGGATCCACAGGTACACACATGAGACCAAGAAACAGTCGACACATGCCCCGAAGAAGGCGAAGACTGTCTCTTCGGCCGGAAAGGTGGTCTCCACCGTTTTTTGGGGATTCACAAGGTGTGATATACATCGACTATTTGGACAAGGGTAAAACGATCACGGGGCTGTACTATGTCGAATTAAAACGGCCATATTTGGCAAAGAAAAAACTGCTCTTTCACTGTGACAACTCACATCTTTCACACCTCCAACCCCATCACTCGTATTCTCCAAATTTGACCCAGTGCGACTCTTATTGTTTCCAAACTGGAAAAAGTCACTCGCCGGGCAGGAATTTGAGTCGCCGCGGAGGCCTAATTTGCAGACCTCGAGAAAACGTATTTTTCAGACGAGTTAAAGAAGTATCTACGTAGACTGTGGTGAGAAATGAACTGCCACTTTTCCAAAATTTTCGTATGGTAAGTACTTAACGTCCCAACCTGTGACTTTTATTGTTTCTCTTTCACTATTTTCCAAACATTTCTCTTTTTTGTGACTCCTACTGTGCCGTGAATAAATTTGTAATTCCCGCCACCTTTGAATTAGCGGAATCGGTTGCTTGGAATCGGTTGGAGCATAGGTGTCATTGATCCACCTTCGAGCACCCAATTAGTTGCAATCAACTGTTGCTTGACTAACAAATATTGGTTGACCTTATTAAAATTTTTTGAATTATTCCTGAGGAGGGTTACAAATTATTTTGCGATATTTTTTTTCTATTTTTTACTTGATATTTTTTGCTTTCCTTTGCTCTACAAAGTAGAAAGGAAAGTTATGTAATCGGCTGAAAAAATTTTTTTGAGTTCTCTTCAGATCTTTACGTTTCAGACCCCCTGAGTCTGAAAAACACTATTTGGGAAAATGGTCTGTGTGTGTGTGTGCATGTGTGTCTTTTAGAGAGAACCACCGTGCCAAATCCACTCAAACTTGATATCTCGCCCGCAGGTTACCATGGGACGCCAAAATAAGGGTATGAACAAAATCCACCTAAAGTAAAGTTAACTATAGTTAACATAGTGATCAAAACACAAACGCTTTTTTTTTATCACAAACGGCTCCAACGATTTTAATTAAATTTTTTATATTGATAGCTCTCAATAAGGTAATTATACCATACAATTCCCATTCGTGGGAAAATGACGAGAGCAGCACAATAAATTATTAAAATGTTCGACCAAAAGTGTTTTGAGCGCGGGTTTTTCCTTATAAACTCCGCTGGAATGTTAGTAGAATGTTAAAAAAAATTGGTATTGTAGTTCAATCCAATACCTATAGGGTGAGTGTTTAAAAACGCTCATGAGATACATGGGGCTCACTCCAGAAATTCCTGAATTTCAACTACTGTCGTTTCGCTTACTACCAGTTCTAAACGTTTTTACCCAATAACTCAGCAAAAGTGATTACTATCCTTCTTCAAAAAATTTGTATTTCCAGCCTCATTAATTATCTGTGTACCGATTGCTCAATATTGGTCCTGCAATGAGCACGAGCAACACAATAAAATCTGGAACTGTAAGCGCTACCCCGCCTGCTGCCGTAAAGCGTTGTTTGACCAAGTTCAAATTAACTGAGTGATAAATGAATTGATTAAATAGAATTAGCCATGTACAAAGTGAATTGTTGTAGAGCTAAGGAAAGTTGTGTGTTGCAAAGATATTTTTTTACAACCACGTGTTAAATTCCTAGCGCCAGGAGAGAGAGTCACCATCTTCGTTTCTTCTCATTCTGTTCGCCTTCAAGCCTCTACCGCTATCGTACCAATTAATTTGGCATATTAGCCTGTTTGCTATAGTCAGCATACGATACGCCTTTCGTACTTCCACCGTCTTAGGGGATCTGTCTGCATATTGCTGTCCTCTTCATCATCACTTCAGCATCGTCCGGTCTGCGTCGGCCACCGTCGTCCCAAAAGACCCCATCATTTTCGTACTGGTAGGCATTTGGACATTTAAACCACTCCCATAAAATCATCGTTCATTTAGTATCTTATAACTTCCACGGCCGTCGAAACTGTATGCACCGTATATCATCTGGTACCAGACGCGTACCCCAATAATACTTTAGAAATTACAAACTGTCCAAATCTCATGCCCTCTACGTTGAGATTGTCGTTTATATGGATATAGATTTTGCGTTATCTCGTACCTACTTGGTTATATCTGTGAATTTCCCCCTTGAGAAGTATTCCCTTTTAATTTTATTTGTATCTCGAAATAAAGCAGTGTACCTTGAACAGAAATTGCGTGATATCTTAAAATAAATATTTTTCTCGGCTATAACAAGTAGTTCATTTTCGTGGGTTCACCCCCATATATAATAGTAACTTTTGGTCAACTACTCAAGTTGACATTTTTACTTAACATAACTATTATTAGTAGTGAACTGACGCCTTATCTTATTTTTAATAAAAATGTCTTAAATTAGAGAATTTTGTAACCTGTTTACTTCACAATTGTGTCAATGTTTATGGGAAAGGGCTTGTGCCCGTGCAAGCCAAATAAATCTCCATCGTAGAATTTCACAGTACGCTTACATATTGATAAATAGAATGTATCCCACGCTCAATGTGCAATGATATCGCGATAATCACAAAATTCGTCGACTTCACCCGACGAAACAACGAAATGCAATTCCTTCGAGCGAATTTGACAAAGCGCCATAAATCGCGATTTTACTCATTTACCGGCGTCTAAGCTCCCGTGAAAACATAACGACAACAAGAAAATTACACGTTGCGACACACACATGCGCCCTATCTAACGTCCGTTCTATTAGAAGTTATTTATATCTCAGCAAGTGCCAAATTCAATCGAGGAAACTTCCGCAATTAAAGAGTTTGCCGGCTGACCAGCGGCCGCTATAAATTAGATCGCTATCATTTCATTAAAAGATTAGCAGTTGCTTTGTTGGGCAATGCCTCTACGAAGGGGACCCATAGTTGATAATGGACACGCAGAGCCATATTTCACATTATCATAAGATATGGGTCTCGCTTGCGGTTAAAAGAATGCAAGTTTGAGCGGGAAAAAAAGCTTTGATTTAAAAAAAAAAAAAGGGAGATAATTTTCGTCTATTCCGCCAGTTCGTACCCCTTAGTTCAAATGGAGGCTCATAATTCTTGACACCGAAGAGGGGATAGAGCGGTCGGTTGCGCTGGACACGAGGCATTAAATCACACGGTAAATAGTGGAGAGAGGGGGGTGTCAACGGGGCGAGAGCTCCCTCAAAAATGCTCTCGTGAATGGGTGGAAAAAGTTGTCGACATACTGGGGACGGTTTTCGTTCTTCTGGTTTCTTCAAATTGAGGGCTCTCTGTAAACTAGAGATGACGTTTTGACGCCACTCGCAACGTTCAGAGAATTCCAGCGAACGTCACAACTATAACGTCGTTACGGGCAGGATTGGAGCATGCGGTGGCAAAGTTACGAAACGAGGTTTAGAGCATCAGAGTCGCAAATAACTTCCAGAAAACCACAAAATCGTCAGTTTGGAAGTTCAAACTCGCTTCATGGCAGAAAGAAATCCGTTCAAATTCGATTTTTGATCAGCAGATCAATATGACGTTAAAATGAGGGTAAGAGCAGAATCGGTTCAACACTAATCAGAAGACCACTCAAAACGAAATTTTCCGCTCAAAGTGTCATGTGTTTCATCCTACTGAGGACGCGTGAGTTTTACCTACACCTGACACCACGTGCCTTCTGCTAGTAATTTTGTAAGTGAATCAAGAGGAATTCAGCTAAGAAAGAGAGTCCAAATACGTTTTTTTCCGTGCTCTACGTTGGTTTGACGCTCAACATGTGGGCGTAGGCAAAGTTTTGTACCGAAGGATGTGCGTCAATCTCGTTAGCATTCGCTGCCCGTTCACTGACTCGGTGCCAGCGGCCCGTGCCCGTTTCCTTTTCGATCGGTAGAATCGAAATGACGGCGATGACGCGGCTGCTCCTTGTGATTCATTTATTGCTTCCTTCCCGAGTGTGGAACGCCAAACAGGATATGACGGACGCAGCCGGATTTTAAGGGTTCTAATCGTTAGGTCTACTTAGACGGAAAGGCCGACGAAGTTGATAAAACTGGTCATCTGAACCTTAGAGAACAAAAGGATGTTGTAACCCACGCGGTTACAACAATTGAATGTTTGCCCAAGAATTGATAAACACCTCTCCGCTGCCATCAATTCATAATTTGACGCCATAAAAATTATCGTGGGATTATTTTCGCAGTATCGAATAACCAATCTCGATGGCATTCATCATATTGTTGCAGTGGCTATGTTGGCGAATACGAACAATCAGGCAAGCCCAAGAATTCAATTCTACTCGCGACTTGTCAACCGTGCACAATTGATTCAGTTGATGCTGTCTGATAGGCGTTGGTGTTCCATAGGAACTCAGCTCCTCTCTCCTGGGATTAGGATAGTACGCGAGTTTACCAGCCAGGCAAAGAGGCAGTAGCCAATCGCGTTACAGTAAATGGCCTTGTGCAAGTGGGTCTTACCGTTTTTCTCTAGTTTCCCCAAAGCTCGATGTCGCGTAGGTGCCGGTAGAACGCCTTTTGGCAATTCTGGCACTGGGGCGTGACGCTGCTGGCTATGAAGCCATGGGTTCGGTATCGTGGGAGCAGTGGTTTCGCTGGAAATTCCCCTACAGAGCTGTTTGGTGCTGGCATGAGAGGGGTCAAGGCCACCAAGCTGGGTACCCTATCCAAGGCCACGGGACCCAGCATACAAATGTCAACAATCCCCCCTCCCCCCACCAAATAACTAAATAAATTAAGATTAATGCTGTAAATGATCTGTTTGGTATTTTTCGCAGAAGTCTTGGTGTTTCAGTTTTACCAACATAGAAGCCCAGGCTGTTAAAATCTACGACTACGCATTTTCGAAATACAGGAAAAAAATTAACGTACAAGCTAGATCAAGAAGCTTTGCCAATTGAGGTTGTAAAGACAGATATGATTGTGAAGCTCATTATATTAATAGTCAAGGATTAATCTAAGCGTTGCTGAAGAAGACCGAACTCGCTTGGGAAATGCGAAAGCGAGATTAAGTGGGGTCATGGAAGGGATCACCGACAGAGGGGAGAAAGGTAAATAAGACTGGTTAAGTCACCCTTTACTATATTCACTACGTTTCTCTTCAAAACTCCTTCCATTCTTTTCGAGCTCTCGCTCAGTTCTTCTTCAGAGGTTTCTACAGGAATTGCTGTGACGACCAACGGATCTTTTAAAGGCTTTTATGGTACAATTCGATTCACATTTTAACATTTTCAGATCAAACACCCTCTTTTGGGCGCTCCTTAGGGTATCCGCTCCGTTCCGTCTCTCGATTGGTTGACCGAAAGGGGTCGAACGGAAGTTAACTCCTTCCCGACTTTATATTTGTTGATTATTGAAACGGACGAGCGAGAGCCAACAAACACGACCAGGTAACACAATTAGCTTCGTTAGGCGGCCGACTCTTGTGTGCACCGGAGATTTGTCGTTATGTCCCTTTCCCCCCCGCGCCACTTCACTGCCCATATGACCCGGCTCGTTATCAGAGGGAGTGGGCTGGTAATTGTTTTCTAAACGATTTCGGCAGGCATCTCGTGACATCTCCCATCGGAGGTGCCTCCATTCTCTCAAACCCATTCTAGTAAATTACAATTTGGACTTCAAAGAGGCAAAACCTCTGGGAGCTGAAGAAACTAAACCAACGAACGTTTATCTTTCCGAAAGCGTTTCTAACTTTTATTCTGCGAGTGCAACGTAAGTAGAACCCAGACAACATCAACGTTAACAATTTTTATCGAACATTTTTATAACGGTTTTGGTGCAGTTTGTCGTCGTGAATCTCGGTCTCAACAAAATCAGTGTGGTAGTCCAATAAGCAAAGATGGATATTTATTGCCGGTTTATTAGGTGGGTTTTTGACCTCGAACGTCCGTCTGTCAGCACTTGAGGGTACTCACTGGCCTTACGCAAGGTCATTGTTTTCCCATGCTCCTTTCTACCTCAACCCTTTTGTTTGTACCTGTGGAAAGCCCAGCTCTTCAGTTATTTCCGCGTGAAAATGGATTTCCCCTTTTTCTGAACTTTCCAAAATATCCTTTTCCCACCCCTTTTTTTACTTTTCTTTCTTCAACATACAGCTCTTTTTAACAGTCAGCTATCATGAACAACAATCGTCTCCTAGGACTCCCAACTCTCTTGCAAGTCTTGGGACTCATTCCTCTCTCAGCTCACGCTACTCACAACTCAACTCTTTCTCCCTCCATTTAGTTTCCCATGCATCCAGTTCATGTGTATTTAGAGTTCCCTTGTTAGCGTTTATATACTCACACTCAAACTGATATCGTTATTCTGTCAAGTGTTGTACAGTCCTCACTCACACTCACTACATTCATATATTTCTCAGTTCAATCATTATTGTCATTATCAGGAGCAAAACTCACCATTTTTGAATTGCAAATTTTTTGTAGTGTTCCTCTTATGATTAAAGAGCTGTAGACGAACGTTCCTCCAAAAATGGTTTTCGCAGCCTCCTTAACCTGTAAGTTTGGTTTTCAACTTATTCAAGACCTTTAAGAGTTCCATTTCCACAAATACCAGTGAAAAACCACCTAACGTACATGCGAATATGAGAAGGTTAAGAACTTCTACCAGACGGTATAGGAATCCCACAGCATCACAAGGGTAGCAGCTCTCCCCCACTGGTAAAATGACTATCTGCCGTACAGGCAACAAGTCTACGTACGATGGATGCAGAGCAAGCAGCCAGGCTCTTGCATAATAGCAGAATTGCAGCAACCATCTTGAGAGTCGACAGAGATATCTGTCATGAGGGTTCATGAACAGCCATATTGATGTGTATGAACGCGATTGAGTGTATATGGTCGAACAAAATCAGATCAACCTAGATCTCTAGCACCCAGGTTACCACAGAATGCCGTAATGTATCTGCAAAATCTGCCAACAACTAACTATAGTTATCACAGTGATCAAACCATTACCTTTTTTTCTCGTAAATGGCAGTAACGATTTTGATCCCGCTATGTATATCGGCAGCTCCAAGCGACATGACAACACCGCGAAATTCTCATGCGTGGCAAAATGAATAGAGCAGCACAATGAATTCCGGAACTGTAAGCGCTTTCGTCACGGTGAAGTGGTGTTTTACCACGTTTAAATAATAAATTGAATTAGTGGCAAAAGTCACCGGTGAATTTATATGAGCTAAGGAACGTTGTGTGATGCGGCGCACGGCAAATTTTGTACCCCCACCAAGTTCCGTAATTATTACCCATTAGTCCTAGACCCTACCCACCAACCAGTCACGTTATAGTACGTCATTTTCAACTCGTATTATATACCCCCCCCCCCACCATCACCACTTTTTACATACATTTCCCCTTCCTTCCAGCCTTCTCCGAACGGCCTCATGGTGAATACTACTAGCAGAAACGACAAAGTAACCAAACCGCGATTTAACAGTGTGCGAGAAGATCATAATGGTCAAAATTGTGTTCGTTCAATAAAAGTTTCAGTTAGTAAAGCTCAGTCACACTCCCTCTTTTTTTTCTCTCTCTTTCAAACCTCCACAATCAAGCAGTGTTATGAGGTGGAAAGCCTTCACAAGAGGTGGAAAACGAGCAGGAAAGCGAGGAAAATGCTTTTCAAATTTATTCTCTACAACCCCTCCTCCACGCTCCCTTTTCCGTCTCCCCATTCATTAATTGAAGGGGGTTTTTAATAAATCCCAGCTGTTGCAACTGCGTTATTGTTTTCGAGAAGGGTGGGGGCAAAGTTGGAAAATTTGTTTTGACTTCTCTCGCGAAAACAGTTGGTACTTATTGACAAAGAAATCTGTAAAAAGTCAAGAAGGAGGGAGGAGGAAGGAAAGGAATTATAAAGAAGGATCCGAAGAACGAACCCCCCCTTTCGTATTATTCCGTTAAATCGGACGTTTTCGATAAAAGTTGAAAACTTCCGCGAAAGGCCGTGAAACGGTCCAAAGAGACGAGAATCGAAGAGCGTCAAGCGAACCTGAGCTGAATAATTCATAATTGCTTCCCAGTCTGTGGGCCTCATCGACGTTAAAACCGTGTCCTGGTCGTCGCCACTTAACCGAAGGTCGGTGTTGTGGAATATTGAGAAGGGAAGAGTCGGTAATCAACTTTCCTCAACGTTTGAGTTTAGGAAGTGTCATTCTGGTCGGGGAAACGGCTCCTTGCCTCGTCCCAGGGATGTAATTGAGGTAGACAAATCTCACTGAAGAGTTCACGACCTTATTAGGTCAATCCGTTGTCAACCGCTCCAAGTTCGTCGAAACTTAGTCAATTCGATTTCTGATAAGAGAGACGTGAAACTTCTTTGAATTCGTTGAATTCGTATCGAATTTACGACCTCAATATCCTGATGGTGCCACGAAGTACTATTTTACCTCAATACGGTATATTTCAGTTGAATTGTGTATTCCTGGGACCTTCAATGACTTCACCACTCATGATAGATTTAGCATTTATTTCTCGTACACTCCATGGTTCAGCGTGAAGTCATAATCACTTCGAACTATTGAAGAAACTGTTGATTTCTACTTCAATTAATACAAAAACATTGTGATTTACTTAAGAGTTGCAGTAGGACCATCTCCCCACTGTAAGACTTCTCTATCATCAGTCAAGAGGAGTGCGGGAGACTATTCATTGCGAGAGTGAGGCATTCCAAACGCTTTATCTCAGGGCAAACAAACGAGACTTCAGATGGTGGGTTGATTGTGTGGTGGCATTGGAGAGAATGGCAGCAGCCTAGCCAAAGTACAAAGGCTGGGGTGCTTACTTATAGCGGGGGTGATGAAGACTACACCCACCATCACCATGGAGAGACTGTTCGACCTTCTTCCCCATGACATTTATGAAGTGCATTAGCATACATATTCACCAAGCTCGGTATAGCTAAGGTGCCACAGGCGACTAATGGACACCCGGCTGTATTCAGGGACTTGGAGACTTATAAGAAGCTCAGCATGATCACGGACGCGATTGTGCCCATGTATGAGTTCGAGAGGAAATATAACGTTCAGCCATTGGGAGATCCATGTAACAGCGGGAGTCTTCAGTTTCAGCCTTCCAATGGAATCAACATCTTTACAGATGGATCAAAAACTCCGGAGGGAACAGGCTCTGGGGTGTGGATAAGTGGCTCCAACGGTCTTTCAAGCAGAGATTTATGCTATTATAGCCGGGGCAATCTTAATGCATGAGAAATGCTGTAGCAACAGAACTATCAACATATTGACTGATAGCCAAGCGTCTTGCAAGGGTCTGATGAACTACTGCACAACGTCAAAATCGGTGCGGAGAGCAGGATGTGGCATAACTCCCTAGCAAGCACGAATAGAGTTAATGTGTATTGGATTCCGGGACACAAGGGGATCATTGGAAATGAGAGGGCGGACCATCTGGCCAGACGTGGTTCGTCTATGGTACCTATTGGGCCACCGCCCCATTGTGGGATTTCTCTGTCACTAGTAAAGAGGACTGTGGGAGAACACGCCAGAAGACTTCATCAGACAATCTGAAACGCTGCAGGAGTAAGACACTCCAAACGCTTTGTCTCAGAGCAATCAAGTGAGATAAGACACACCCTTCTGAGGATGGAGAGGAAGGACAAAGCAGATTGTTGGGATCATAACCGGGCACTGCAGAATAAACAAACACGTGTATGTTACGGGTATAGTCGACACTCCTCGATGCAGGTGGTGTGGCACGGATGAGGAGATTCCCTATCATGTTCCCTATCATCTGGCCAGACGCAGTTTGTCTACGGTACCTACTCGCCCACCGCCCCATTGTTGGATTTCTCTGTCACTAGTAAAGAGGACTGTGGGAGAACACGTCAGAAGACTGCATCAGACAATCTGGAATGCTGCAGGAGTAAGACAATCCAAACGCTTTGCCTCAGAGCACACAAGTGAGATACGATACAACCTTCTGATGATGGAGGGGAAGAACTTGAGGCCGATAGTGGGGATCATCGCGGGGCACTGCAAAATGAACAATCACACGTATGTTGCGTTCATACTTGACAACCCTCGGTGTACGAGTTGTGGCACATATGAGGAGAGTCCCTACCACGTCCTGGCCCAGTGCCGGAGACTTGAGAGGGAGCGATTTCTGATCTTTGGGTTCTCCAAGGGTGAACAGGAATAAAAGACTCTTACCTGCATTCCTTTAGAGGCGACGTACATACCCGTGAGACATTAGAGCTGGCGCGATAGTTCTTTGGGCCACAGTGCTCACCCCAATTGTAGCTATTTATACTCTCAGATCTTCTCTTTTATTGCGTGCAAAAAGGAGAAAGATTGAGAAAAATCACCACCCATTTTATATCCAAATTAGCTTTATCAGCGGAATCAAATTTTGACAAAGATTTCAGTAAAGTTTTGCCCATAAGTCACGTTCATGAGAAGCTAGCATTCACAGAGAAATTAGGGTTGCATAATTTTCCACCGTATAACGACCATAAGATAAATAGGAGCTCTCTTAGTACGGAACTCAAAGTACTGTCGTTTCTTCAACAACTTTCTTGATAGCGTTTCCCTTACAATTTCAGAACAGTAAACCTTCTTCCAATCATATCGACCGTACTTATTGGCTGGTGAATCCGTAATCGTCGGGAAATAGGTAGGAGCGATCCAATAACTTTTGGAACGTCGAGCTCAATCGAAACTGATTGACGGAGGTTGGGGTAGTTCATGGAGCGATTAAAATCGCTGAACGCTGACGGGTGGTGAAAAAGTTTTGAGTTGCGTCTCGTCAGATATTTTACTGAGCTGCTTCCGCGTTCGCCGGAGCAAACGGTGTAAACGATAAAGGATCAAAAAGAAATGGAAAAATCAAACCGCCGCAACCTTTGAATATTTAAACGCGAACTGAGCATTATCGTCTGTGGCGAGCACAAAGGGTTTATTTGCCGTCGGGAAAACCAGGCCGCCTGGAAAACGACTGGTGATCTAATTCTGAAAACCGTCCGAAATATTGACGAGAGCCGACAAAGTTTACCGTTCTCTTTTCAGAAAAAAAAACGTTTTTTTTTAGAACGTAACGCGGCCATCAACAGCCACAACCTTTTTCGGCTATAAGAAGTAGGAAGCTGAGCATTTTTTTTTGGTTTCTTCAGATCTTTACTCAACTGACAACTCCTATTGGGAAAATGGTCTGTGCGTCTAGTTTTCTTCGTATTTCAAATCAGCCCGAACGAAGCTAGCCGGTTACCATGGGGCGCCAAAATAAGGGTATGAGCGAAATCCACTCAAAACTATTGTTCGCGCAAAATGATAAGCTCTGCACTTGTCGCACCTTTAGCGCCAGTGTTGCGTGATTTGAGCAGTTAGTAAGATCGAAAGTAGTATTGGGGTACCTGCTGATATACGGTACTTACAGTTCCAACGACCGTGGAAGGAATTATTTGAGAGATGATACCTCTTAGCAAAATCTGTCTTACGATTAGATAGGGCTGTGCAGAGCCTAATTTCAAGGGATGAACGAGAGTTGAAATATTCAGAAATGGCGTTCTCCACGTTGGCAGTTGGGAACTCGAATTCGATAGGTGGTACCTGAAACTGAGCAATCGAACAATTTTCTATTGAGTTTCGATGCAACTTCTCAACATGAACGATGAATTTACGGGAGTGGTTTAAATGTTCAAATTCCTACCGGTACGGTAATGATTGGGTCTTTTGGGACGACGGTGACCGACGCCGACCGTCCGGTGTTGAAGCGATGACGAAGAGGACGGCAATATGCTGACAAATCCTCCAAGACGATGGCGATGAAAGGCGTATTGTATGGTGACTGCAGCAACCAGCTAATATGCCAAATTAATCGGGAGGAGAACGAAAAGGTAAGGGACGGTACGATATCGTTAGCAGCTTGATGGCGAACAGAATGAGAAGAAAGGAAAACGGTAACTCTCCCTCTTGGTGCTAGGAAGCAGCAGCTCTCATGACGTCGGTAATTCAACACGTGGTTGGATCAAATAAAAATTTATTTCTTGCAAATAATTTGTAGTCCTCTTTGGAAATAACTTTAAAAAAATTAATAAGACCATCCAATATCGGTTAATTAAGCAATAATGGATTGCAAACTAATTGGGTGCTTGAAGATGGATCAATGACACCTATGCTCCATCTCCCTAAGCGACCGATACCGCAAAATTACGGCACACAGGGAAGAAAACTTACTTCGTTTAGAAAAACGAAATATAATGCGAATGAAGAAAGGAACAAAACTCTTCTACGTGAGATAAAAATAAAAACACTATTCCATTCAAGCTATTAGCGATAAGTAAGTAAATAAAATGAAAAGGAAATCAAAGTTTTCTGCCACGCGATATGGATGGATCTGACCTTTCCATTGGTAGCTCTAGAACCGTCGTCCTCGTGTAGTAGTTTGCCTGTTCGCGCCAATATGCGAATCTGGTTAAAACAAACCCGAAAAAAAGTGGACGTACGAGGTCACAGAAAACCTTTGGGAGAAAATTGAAAAAAGGTGTTGTTAAATAAATGCCAAAATAAAACTGCTGCTAATTGATCAAAATAAAACCCAATCGAAATTAAAACCTAAAGGTGCTCCGTTACAAGGAAAGAAAAGTAATTTCACTTAAAATGAGAAATGATAACCAAAGAAAAGGCGTAAAATACAAGTCAATTGCACGATGCTGTGAAGAACTAAAAGGAACGATCCGACCTGGTGTGAAGTTCTAATGACGAGGGACGATACACGTCTGACTCGAAAGCTTCGCCCGGGCACCGACCAAACGAAAACTAAAATGTTCTCCGAACGTAAGTCAAAATAAAAGAAATTATGACTATGAGGGCGAGCTAAACCCGAAATAGTGTGCACGATTTTATAGAATATTCGGCAAAGTTGAGAGACGACACAACAATATGCGGCTCTTGGCGGTGAACGCAACACGACGTGACTGATTTTACGCCCCTGGGTCCGGCAAGTGACTCACTCTGGCTGCAATGATGCCTGTGACTTGCCGTCACAAGGGACAGGTCTTTCTCTTTTTTTTCTTCTCTACTTTCTTCGTTTCTTATTCAGCTTCTCTCGTTTTTTTCCTTTTTTCTTTTGTTGCGCCGACATTGCCAATAGCTGCAAGATTCCTAATTGTCCAATTTGACTCCAACACTTTGACACTGAAGACACTTGGGTCGTGTTCAATTTGAGATTCGTAGCTTAAAATCAAGGCCTGATAACATGCAAAGGTGGAAAATTGTCAAGCACATTAGGCGTAGAGTTCATTCTGTTGAACTCATAACTGCACTCCTGCCAGCTCATAGCCTGGTGGTTTCGCAGTGGTGACCGTTTTAAATTTCCAAAATTCGTGAAAATTGCAACTACTTCTAGAGAGCTGACAATTGCCTGAGAGTTCCTACAAACCACGTGGATATAGACAATATACGTCTGCCACCCCTTACCCGGTGGAAAGTACCAAATGAAAATTTGGACTGATGAAATTTTGGTCGCCGAAACTAGAGAGGAACGAACCTAGTCTGCCATCTGATACTTCGAGGAAAGTACTGGCAGACGGTCCCTTTTTTGTAGATATTGGAGATCTTGGATTCACAATAACACAATTATAATAGCAAGAAAACTTGGAAACCTCAAGTGGAGAGCGTATTCAGACGTGCATAGAGACAAATGACCCTAGTCTCCCGATCCGGTGGTAAGTACTGGCTGACGGTACTAGAATGTTGGTAGTTTATCATAAATGGAAAAGTGCTCTTCTTCAACTCATTGCAGTATGCAGATTTCAATATTCCCACTCGAGTAGATGGAGAAAATGAAGGTCATAGCTGCGATCCCAATGTGGGTAGGCTTCACCTGCCAAACGTTTAGAACAAATCGTCACAGCTAACACTTGCCTACCCCCCGCAAATCCATTCTTGTCGCATGCAGTTGTGAGCTTAAAATGGCTGCTCAAATAATGGATGAGCGTGGGCAAAGCCAAATATTGCCTAAATGGCTCTTGAGATTAAAAGTAGTGAACAACCAGAGTTTGATATTTTTGTCGGAAGGGGCCCTTCCATGTTCAAAGCTCAGGAAAGATAGATCAGGAATAGTAGATATTCTGGTTGAATCTGGCATAATCTGCTTTTTGGATTTATCAGACCAACTACAATCCTTGCAAGAGAATTGACTGGATATTGGCTCTTAGCTTTCGCAAACCTCATTATGACTCTTGACGTTGGAGCAAACGCTGACGCTGCTAATAAATTGAGTGGTATCATTTCAGCAACCAATTCAATTTTGGCTCGGCAGAGATGGGCGTACAGCCATTCGCAGCGAACCAAGATTGTGAGCCACCTGCTGGGCACTGTAGCCATAGCAGTGAAAAAAAGGGAGAATCACTCGTGCCCGCAACGACTTTACAAAAATACTTGAAACCTTTAATGTCATGAATGAATACATTCGCTCGCTCCTGGACTATCTTTATAGCGTTAACAACTATAGTTATTGTACTGATCTAAACGTTTTGAATAGACAGCTTCTGTATGTTCACACAGAGGCGGGGTTTTCTCTAATAAAAAACCAATTACCTAAGTGCTAACAAAATGGTATAATACATAAACATTAGAAGAAAAAAAAACGCAAATTAGGAGCTATAGTTAAGTTGAGTTAATATAAAATAAAACGACAACAATTGAAATGAAAACATATTAAAACTACTGTCCTTTTGAAATGTAACAAAAATTAGACGTCTGACCGGTTAAAGAAGTCGGCGATTGATGATTTTGTGAAAATTGAACGTGAGGTGGGATGCTGATGCCCCAGTTGTGTTGGTGTGGGATGCCGATGACCCAGGGAATCACCCGAAACGAGAAAAGAGAAGGAACGGATCTTGAAAAGGGAAGAGTCGATCTCTGGAGAGGTGAGAGAAGTGGGGATGGCGCAGACAGAAAGCTTCCTCACGGTTGCAAATTAGTAACTTGAGCTTATTAATAAACAAATGGCGTAAACAGCACACAATACCATAAAATTCCCATTTGTGAGAAAACGAAGAGAGCAGCGCCCTAAATTACCAAACATTTCGACTAAAAAGCGCTCTTAACGTAGGTAGGCGTTACGACATACTAATTCCCTTCTTGTACCTTTCCTATGCTGTAAAGGTACTCACGGAACATATCATTGAGCACCCCAAGTGGTAAGAAGAGGGGAATACTATCCTCACCACCCCAACGAAGGACGCTCCTGAACTTCCTAAGCAGAGGACTCGATTATTCCATAAAAGTCAACACAATCCTTGAAAAAACTACCATGTTGACAGGCTCGGGATTCTGCAGTGTATTGATTGCTTAACATCGCGATCATTGCATAAGTATAAGCAACACAGTAAAAGGTGAAACCTTAAGGACCACCAGTATCTATGCAGGCCATTGTTATAAATTGTATAAAAACAAATTTGGTTAGTTGCTAGAGTGAAGATTGATTAATGCGCGTGGTGCCAAGGAAGGTTGTGTGATGCACGAGATTGTGTTAAACATGTAGTGTACTTTGAGAAAAATAACCTTCATGGCTCAATGTTTTGGGCCTTCGGCTGTTAGACTACAACTAATAATGTAACCTTCCAGATTCTGGTTAGGGCTGGTTAGGGCGAGTTGGTGGGAGCCAAAAGACCCAAGTCCGGTGGTTTTGCTTCCTCCCGAGCCTCCAGCCACCGAGTCCAGTCCAGACCGCCCCATTTCCTCTCCCCGGTACCTCTTCAACATTTTAACAGCGAGGAGATCGAGGCGGGGGTTTCCGCTCCGGGTAAATTGCCTATCGCTTTTATAGCGCGAAGAGCGGCACGGCGTCGGAGGGCGAAAGAGAAATGGCGAAGGCGGACTTGAAGGGAATTGAGATAACACGCTGGAAAAGGGGGGAAACTCAGCGTGGGGCGAGAGACGTTCGGACTTTTCCTCTCCGCAGGATGAGAGGTTTACTGCTCCCCGACCCAACGGTATGAATATTGGAGGGGTCCACGTTCCCGACCATTTCCCCACAGTGTTTTTACGCAGCTGAAAGACACTCCTGGTAGTGAAATTATAGAGAGGAAGAGGAGGGCGGTCGAAGCCAAATTTGCACGGCACAGGTCTGAACGTCCTGCCCCCCTTCCTTCAAACGTCCAAGACAAATCGAGTAATCCAATTTCCCTTTAAAAAAAAACTTTTTTCCGAGCCGCTATTCCTCAAATAGCTTTCTCTATCTAATGCATTTAAACTTGTGGCAATTCAGTCCCAGAGGCCCACTGAACCGAATGCAGATTTGCCTTCGTGCCACCAACTTGAAACATCCTCCAACCACCGCGTTACATTTTAAAGGGAAGCTGAGATTTTGCCGTAAAAACACGAATTGCCATTGTTGTATCATTTATTAATTCAAAAAGGTCTGATTTGTCTGAATCGAGGTTAACAACGTATTTCGATCAACATTCGTTGGTAAAAAACAGAAATCACCCGTCAAGTGAAAGGTGAATCACCTTTTTGGGAATGGGCAGTGGTTGCTTGCCTATAATCAGTCTATGGATCTGATACCTATAGATGTTTGGGCGCGATGGTAGATGTCAAATTGTCGTTTGGTTTCCACCATCGGCAAGCAGAAGATAAAGCTGCCGTTGCAACGACTCTTTCTCCAGCCCTAACCAGCCCTTACCAGTTCATAGGCGTGGGAAAGGCGGGCGCTTATGAGCGTTGAGCTCTTCTTCATCTATACACTCTACATTGCCTAAAATAGGAAATGGATGGCAGCAGTACAGAGGTGTGGGATCCACATTGGTTCCCAAGAGGGAGTCTTGGTCGTAGCAGGTATTACTCTAATCTTCTGGCAGCTCAGCCAAACGAGGTATTCCCATCAAGGGGGCCATATGAGCACGGCTGCTACCAGAAAAGGAGAGCTGTGACCTTTGGGAGATGGCAAGAAAAGGCAAGTGTGAATGATTGTTGTACATTCCATCCTCTTATATGAATGCTTATACACAGATGAAGCAGATGGCAGCAGTGTAGAAGAGGTCTGCCCTTTGCATAGCTAGCTTGTACCACAGGGCTTCTCAGGAAGCAGTGGCAGGGTGGGTGGGGTGGTGGTGGTGGCAAGTGGTGTCCCTATCCAGGATGGAAGGCTCGCCTGAAGAAGAGCCAAAAGAAGTGAATGTCCCGTAAGGAACTAGCTCGCCCACTGGTCTGGCTCATCCTGCTTTTCTTGCGCCTTCAGTGTGTAGTAAATAAGAAACAACGTTTCTACAACAGTTAGCGACGGTTGATAGAAGAACAGACGAACCTACCAGCATTGACTGCTCTTAAGGAACCCTATAGCCGGTTCAAACCAGTTTGAAAAGAAGGTCATTACCAAGAAACGTGGTCACTGTCCCCTTTGAAACTTGCCGCCCAAGTAAATAGTTAGATAAGGTGGGAAACCACGTTAAGAACTTCTCCTAGATGGGTCAGGAATCCCGCGCTCGGTAACACACTGACAACAGCTCTTCACCGGGAGACTGGCAAAATGACCAAACCTGCTGTACCTCCGCAGGCCTCTGTTCAGTAGATGTTGAGTGAGGGGCTGGCCTTTTGTTTGATAGCGAAACCATAACCACCATGACAGTCTACTGATATAATCCTCGAGAGTTCAAGACTTGATAAGGAAACAGTGTCCCAATCTACCTTCTGACAGCCGAGCAGAAAGAGCTGTACCCATCAAATGAACCACCAGAAGAAAATAAGAAAAGCTGTGACCCTTGGGAGGTGGCAAAACGAATGTCACACAGTCCAAAAGAGGCAGCTGATTCCAGAACTTGGCCCCCGGTTTACACGCTTCTCGCAGAACATTTACGGCATCCATAACTGCGCTCAATAGGTGCAGGCTGCAAGCCAAAACTGTCTGCACTGCAGACCAACGATGGATAATCCTCGCATACCATTTTCTCATGCATTAAGATACAGTTAGCACAGCGCACACCAGAGTTTAATTCCCCCAGATGAAGATGTGGCTTGCCAGGCTCAGTATCTCACATTAGTGAAGACGTGGACTGCTCCTGAACCTCTTCACATTGCTGGGCAGTTTGGGAGGGTGTATGGGAACGAGGGCACGCTGCAAGTTTCTGATAGAGGGAGAAGCAAGTCGCTGAACGGTTCCAGATTAGTACCTTAAAACAGTGGCCCTCATCAGTGAAGATCGTGAGGAAACCTTACTGTTTTTACACCATCGATACTTTCCTCTACCTTTAGGTAACGGAAAGTAATAGCAGAGTCACACAAAAAGCATTTCAACTGGCGATCATTTATCTCCAGAGGATGTACTGAACGCGTATACTTCTACAGCCACTGAAATAACCGCCCCTACGATTCACACACACACAACACCTCAACGTTCAATCGATCAATTAAAGCCCTCGAAGGTGCGACTTTCAAGGTAATTCCAACACTTCAAAATACATGGGGCGGAACAAAAATGTCGTGAAATCCGTCGGAAATTGCGAACCTTGTAAAAATTGATACCCACTTCCAACGAGAGCCCGCTTCTGCTCGCCAAACATGAAAATTGGATAATTGAAAAAAAGGGAAGGCCATTTTCACGAAATTCCCTGGTAGGCAATCAGGCGTGAAATAGGAGCATTCAATCTTCCTTTTCGCATATATTTAATGGCGGATGATTACACACTCGTTCGGGTTGGTACGTCGGGGCGCGTCGAGGGGCCGTCGAATTAATGTAATGAGGATATGAATAATGCATTGGTAATTATAATTCTATCAAAGGAGAAAAAAAGGGGGTGGAACTTGATTATATTACCTTGTTTTTGTCCGGTGGCTCGATGACGTCACATTAGTCAACTTCAAACGGATGTCACTTCCCGTCATAATCACGCGCTCCAGATGATTTTCCATCCTCCTTCCCTTCCCATCGACCAGCCGCTGGAAGGCAAATGCTTTCACTTTTCGAAGCTAATTGTTACGAAATGGTTCAGGTAGCAGCGAGCGCTCATCTTCTTTAATGGCTTCCATGAGCAGGATTTACTTGATTATGGAGTAGCTGGAATGCACCTGGCTTTCAAAACTCATCAGTCTTAAGGAGCAATTTATTATTTGGTTATCCTGACGTAGAGCTGGAGTGGAAAACCAAAAAGCGCTAGTAAATAGACAATTGGAACGAATAAATTTTTAAAGAAATTGGGTTGTGTCCGCCAGTAGGCAAATACTAAAGTTAACGTACCTGTTAGGTGAGTCCGTCTCCTCTGGCTTGTGAGTTACTGTGGGCAAGCGCTTTCGATGTAAAGACATCATCGTCTGGCCGTTTAGTCAGTACTGGAGTCAGTCAGTTGGTCGTGGTCTTTATATACAAAGAGAAAGGTGAAGGGAGTGATGGAGCGTTGGGGAAGGGGGCGGGGAGAGGTCTTGTTGGTCAGTCTTGTTAGGGGGGGGGGGATAATAAGAGGCCGTGTACGATACAGTGGAGGCGTCAATCCCATGCAGTTCAGGGGGAGCTCCAGAAACTGCAGCGATTGGCTTGCCTTGCTTTCACAGGGGCCATGAACGCTTGCACCACTGCTGCAATAGAAGTCGCCCCTCCACACACACATTCAGAGGACCCCTTACCTGGTAGGGGTAAGGCTTTTGCAGACCAGTAATGTTTCCAAGGCAAGCCTCCAAGGAACTATTAGACAGTTCAAATTAGAAGGAACGGCAGTCATTGCTACCTGTGGAGTGAGGTGGTACACTGACGGTTCTGCGATGGGGGGCAGGGCTGGTCTGGGCATCGTAGCTTTGCCAAGTCGCTGGGAGAGTATGCCACAATACTTCAAACAGAAATTCCAGCCCAAAATAACCGCAAAAATAGACCCTGGCAAAATAACTCAACAGTAAGCGGATTTATATATTCTCAAACAGCTAGACTGCTTTAAAGGTCATCTCGTCCTACACCTTCTGATTCAGGCTGATATAGGAATGTCTTCAGGCGCTCAAACGACTCGATGCCCATAATAGGTCGTCCATTATTTGGATACTGGCTCGTAGTGGCGATGAAAAGGCAGAATACAAGCGAAAAAAAACAAAAAAAAACGGAATCCCTACCCGTCGCTTAGGAGCTACTAAAAGCCACCCAAATTGGCATATGACTAGATGTCACTAGCTGGAGTCTTGCTCCTTGCATAGTGAGTGGCGTTATTTCCAGGTTTCTTTGTTTAGGAAACGAGACCGTGGTGGTCTCGGCCAGATTGATGTGTAGTCCACACAGCGTAGATAAATTTGTCTATGATGCTAGCATTACGAGGTACGCATATGGAACAGGTTCGTAGCCTTATATCTGCAGCGTTTTGAACAGCACGTTCACCACCAGTAGCTGCAGGAGCGGAGAAAGTACTCCTGAATGGTTACCTCGAGTGGGGACCACGAGCCTCAGCCGATATTACTCTACTCTTGAGCATGGACATACTCCATATCACAGCTGTACTGAGGTAGTTTGGAGATGCTTTTGAAGAGCTGCTGACTCAGGCAAAAATTACGGTAATCGCGCCGGAGCTCCGATCCACAATCCTCGACTTACGTCGAGAATTATGAACGATGTCTTAACCACTAGACCACAATCGACCGGTGCCTTTAATAGGAGTCAGTCAGCACATCTCCCCCCTCGTCTTTTAACCGCTGCTCCTGGAGCGGACCCTTTTAAGGTAGGAATTTATGAGAGTTGAGCGAATCCCCGGCAAATCCGATCTTTGATTCGAGAAACGATGGGGCTACAAGGAAAGTCTTTTCTTTCACATTGCAGTAGGCGCGTCGCCCAGTTTATTTCCCTTCACGCTGGATTTATTATATTTTATATTATATATTATTACACTTTATTATATTATTGTATTATTATTATTATATTATATTTATATTTATGGATCATTATTTCTCTCTTAGTTTTTTAATTTTTCTCTCCGGGCCTCTTCTTTTATTTTCTTGGAATGAAGAAGTTCGACCACTAGTTGGGTGCCAATGTACTGAGGTAGATTGGAGATGCTTTTAAAGAGCTGGTGACTCAGGCAAAAATTACGGCAATCGCGCCGGAGCTTCGATCCACAATCCTCGATTTACGTCGAGAATTATCAACCAATGGCTTAACCAATAGGCTACGATCGACTGGTGCCTTTAATAGGAGTCAGTCAGCACACAGCCTGGGGCTCTACACCATTATTCGTTGCTCTTGCCGCAATCGAACTGTAGGAGGTGTTGTCAAAGGCATTCCTACATCACATGTACGAAGCACCACCACCACCAACGCGTTCTTGAATCGAAACTCGCTTGTCGACCACTGAGACCAGCTCCGTTAGTGCAGTCTCGTACGACTTGCGCTTCAGATAGGCGGAGGTTAAGCCTCGAGCGTTTCTTACTAGACCAGATCCACGATCTCTTTCATTGCCTTTGGAAGAAAGGAAAAGGCCTTGGTTCGTCCATGTATATGGTGTCCTAAAATTAATGCAAGTTTTAAGTAAATTGTTGCCAACCCTCGGCAAAGTCAAGTCTTTTATTACTTCTGGGGACACTCTTGGGTAGTGTTAAGGTGCTACTATGGGAATTTCGTGATTCCCAGTATACCTTAACACATAGGGCTGGCTTGGAGGACCACGGTAAAATACCGAGAAAATATATGTGAAACAAATGGTGAAAGAAGGGAAAGCTTGGTGAGAAAAGAACAATGAGGAAAATGATTCGAAATCAAAGGGGTTTATATTAGAATAAGAAATTCTGCTGAGAAAATGAAAATACAGAGAAGGCTCGAGCAATGAAATGAATAAATGAATTTGATTTTCGTTGGGGCTCTTGATGAGGTGGATGAAAATACGGTGAATGTGGCGACGTGATGTGTGGAAGGAAATTGGAACGATCTTACCGGTGTTCGGAAGTAACAGAGATGATAGTGGGAAAAGATGAGATGAAGCTAAAGTGACACGTAAAAAAAGGGTTTGATGGATCGCGTCTTAAAGAGTTGGATCGAACGTGGTTGTACTGCAGTAGATGTAGAAACGCACTGATCGCATGAGCAGCTCAGTAGATGTAGGAAGGTTAGTGGGGTGATGCCAGTTTTGGTGTGTCTTGATAGGATTAGATGGACAAAGTTTTCAAGGCCACGTTTGTTTGCTGCTCCTTTCCGAAGGAGCAGCAGGGCCAGTAATGAGGAAAGCGCACAGTTCGAGGGCCTCAGAAATTTTCGCCCCAATATTAAACAGGTAGATCAATGCATTTCTGGGGGGCTGCAGAAACTTGTGTAACGCTACGCATCAGGTATTTGTTTAAGCTTCAATTTTGCGAAAGGCTTTTGCTGAAATTTAAAAAAATTGTTGCCGTTTCAGCACATTTCCTTGCTAAGCCGTTCTCAATTGCCACCGTTAAATAAAGGAGAATCGCTCATGCTCATTGTGGGACGAGTCGACATTCTTTCTGATCTTCAGCAAAGGCGCGGACGACGAGACGCCTTCAGGGACGTCTCTCATTTCGTTAGCGTCTCTGGAATTTAGGCCTCACATAAATGACCCGTTCTCAATTCAGAGGCCATGAAGGGTCAGCCGAGGTCAGCATATTAGTTAGCGGTTTGGTTGTTTAACGAGGGAAGAGAGTGCTCGCTATATTTTCTCCCCCTTCGACGACTCACTGACTCGATCAGAAGAGATCACTCAGTTAGGAGAGCTACACGGTAGAGGCGGGGCTCGGAATGTAAATTGGTATTTTAACTACCGCCGACATAATTTATATCACACTTTCTTTTTTTCCCCCCTCTCATCCCTCGGTTCGTTATGTGCTTCGAAATTGGTTTGGGCCCTTTTGAAAGAGGCGCTCCCGAAATGCTTTGGAATTAAAAAAAAAAGGAAGGGAGTAACAATAGGAGGTGTGTCAGTTCCCTGGTGACAATGAGGGAATCTCTCGCGAGTTTTCTGAAGGGAGAAAAGTGTGTGAGTTGACAATGAGATTTTTGGCAATTTGCCGCCTTTTTCGAGGACGCACCGTTCGCCAGTTGGTCATTTGTCAGGGGGGGTTATTGGAAATCAGCGGGGAAGACAGGTCGGGCAGTTACCTTTTTTGAAGATACGCGAGGGAACAACGGGGCGCGCATTATTACAATAATATCTGGCGCTTTGCTAAGTTCAGTATAGAAACTGGTAACGCTTGATGTTCCGTGATGCATTGAGTAGCCTGTCCTATTTCACGACCTTTCCTGACTAACCCAACGTAGTTTTCTGGGAAAGTTTTATATTCGCGTTTATCCATGATACTCTCATTTGACATAAACAAAACATAATATCTGAAGTGCTAGTTCTCACTGTAAGTCGCTGACTTGTTGAGAAAAATGCACTGAATTAGTTTAAAACTTCTTTCGCCGTGTTAAACTAGTTGATTATTTGGAATAAATCGTTCAGTTGTAACATTTTGAAGTATTAAACTGAATGATCATGACAAAAACTGAAAAATAATTCAGCTTGAGGACTGAGCGATATATTTTTGTAGCTTCCTCTTGAAGGCCTCTTGTTTGGCGATGGAATGAATAGCAAAGGGGTAGGGCGTTGAAGAGCTTGGCCCCTCCATAATCGTACGCCTGCTGCCCTGATGAGTCCTCCGGAAACGAGTTTCAACGAGTAATGATTCATACTTTCCTCCAAAAACGCATGGTCGTGACTCTCAAGATCCCTAAATATTTTGTAGTGTTGCCACCTTGTCTGGAAGCTCCATAATACACCAAATCCAAATAAACTTGGTGAATGAGCGTGAATCCAGCCCCCTTTCCCACCTATTTAAATGTTCTGGACAATACTTTTAACTCAGCTCACTAAGAGGAATCCTAAAATATCTGGTGCGTAGCAACACACAACTTTCCGCCACCCCTTCGAGCGGAAGTTCGAACACCACCTACATAGGCGGGCGCTATATCTTCGTTCAACGCATTTCTACAGGAACATTTATGAAGAACAAAATGTAGGGACTAGTTAGCTGAGAGTACTCCGAAAGTTTGATCGAAATCGTTAGAGCCGTTTTTGAGAAATTTGGAATACAGATAAATTAATATTCGACAAATCTCCTTTTCTGAGTTAACTTGGCTTATATCTTCGTTCAACATACAGAAATAATTATGGAGAACGAAATGTGGGTATGGGTGACTAAAAGACACTCCATTAGAATTTATCACATCTGGTGAGGAAGTTACCCTGGAATTTACGGAAATGTTAGAAAAACGTTATTTTCGACACATTTTGATTTTTATCTCTGTTCAATGGACTGTCAAAGGAACATTTATTGGAAAGAATATGTAGGTATCAACTATTTGAAAACATCCTGTGAGTTTGGTGAAAATCGCTGAAGCCGTTTTACCAAAAAGCGTAAAAAACCTAGTTTTGCTTCATAGGCCTATATCTCCGTTCACCGTATTTTCATGGAGATATGTATAGAAAAGAAAAGTTAGGTATTGATTAGGAAAAGATAATTTGAAAGTTTAATCAAAATCGTTAGAGCGGTTTTCGAGAAAAATGCGAAAACCCCTAGTTTTTGGTACATTTTCGTCCCCCTACCCCCTTTACCGCCGGCCGAAATCGTCCATAACCTTATTTTGGTGTCTACAAAAAAAGAACCATCGCAAATCGAACTACAGACACACACACGGACCACGCGCCGAAATTAGGTTTTTCAGACTCAGTAGGCCTCAAAACGTAAAGATCTTAAGAAAACCCAAATTTTTTTTTGTCCCGATTACTATACATTCCTTTCCTTCGGGTAGCGGAAAGTAAAATGGAAGTGGATCAAGTTGGGTCCTCGTACGTCTTGAGGAGATCTTTTCTATAACAGTTTCGGACACTTTTGGCAGAAATTGTGAGATCATATCGGTCGGCGTTGTCATTATAAAACTTTATGGATTGCATTAGGAACGATTTGTTGAATAAATTAGTTCTATGGGGTGGAATTTATAGAGTGGATGAGGCATGGCGAGTATTAACACCATGAATATTGCATTGAAAGATGTATTGCTCGAATAAATACTTCGGAGAGAGAGGCGAGAGAGAGAGAGAGAGAGAGAGAGAGAGAGAGAGAGAGAGAGAGAGAGAGAGAGAGAGAGAGAGAGAGAGAGAGAGAGAGAGAGAGAGAGAGAGAGAGAGAGAGAGAGAGAGAGAGTAGAATAGGCAGTCGTGCGAGCTGAGATACGAATCATTGGGAAAACTGGGGAACGACTGTATCGCGAGTGCTGAAGGATGACTGACTTGGAAGAAGCTGCTTCTTCAGATGAGGAATCTAAAATTGAGGGGTGGGAAAATATAGTTGGGCTAGTCCAGGACAGGGGAAATCTGTAGTCTATTGGAAGTAACTGAAGAAGTGGACTTCCCGTAGGTAACAAAAAGGTTTGATGATGAAGTTGTTTAGGGAAACAACAGCTTTTCGTTAGGACTAGTGCGAACATTTTAGAGGTCAAATACCCAGCTAATTCGACCAGCCAAACACCAAAGTTGAACACCGTAAGAGCGAAATAAATCGTTTATTACGAAACTATACGTTTTTTTTATGATTGAAAAATTAATCCTGATGTTTTCAAGATTCCAATAATTTTGAAAAGATTATATTGGCAAAGATAAACTAAATTTCGGGAGTCCCTCTCTTTACATTGAATAACTTAACCTAACCACACGACATGAAGTAGTAAACGGTATATATTTATAAGCTGTGATAAACGTGTTTAATAATCAACGTGATAATATATGCAAACGACACGTAAAATTTCTTAATCTACTTGGGTAATAAAAAACAGAAAACAAAAATATGCCAGCTGTGATAGGAAGGACTCGCAATCATGTGATTATTTGTTTAACTTATTTATTATTTATTAATATAAAAACATTTATATAAATAAATGTTATTTATGTTATTCCTTTCACTTCTTTAATTGCGTCTCTCTATTCATCATACGTAGCGGGTAGAATGTAGAAAGAGAGACAAAGTAGTGTGGAGTGTTTTTAATTAGTCGCGTTTTTCTCTTTCGAATATTCTCATACACGCGTCCAAGAGTTGAATAGTTCTTCTAGAATTTTCCGAGAGACGACAAAGTAAAACTCTCCCATAAAATGTTCGCTGATATTTTCACTGAATAGACCGTTCGTTTTATGTTGACCAAGGAAACGTCAACACAAAGATATTTTTATTTCAAAGCGTTTCGAGTACCTCCGGGCTCTAGCGAGTAAGGAAATATGCGAAGAAAGAACGTTCGTACGGGACCACTCCCGGTCCAGCATGAGTAGCTACAGTTCGAGGAGTAAACACACTTTTCAAAGCATCGCGGGAGCTTTTTGATTGCGATAGGGAACAAGGAAAGTTGGAAGCAAACGTGAGGTACTCGTATAGATGTTGACCAAGTGGAAAGTAGGCCGGCTATCGGACCGAAGGTAACATCTACCTCATTGATTGCTCAAGGATCTCTTCCGTGAAACTTCCGTTTTTCCGACAGCCTCAGTACGACTCGTCAGACATTTTTAATTACCAAGTTATTTAACTCTGTTTCAACTTTACGCGACCTGTTTGCCGTTGAGAAATTAAATGAGTGGAACCTACGGCTTCTGTAAGAGTACAACTATCAATACTTTGACAACCCCACAACCGTAATTAATACGGAAATCGGTGCGCTTCATCAGGCATATTCACCTTTTGATTCCTTGCGTAGACCTTCGCTCGGTGAGTAATGAAGAGTTCGTAATTGCACTCAAAATAATTACTCGCTTTAGAATCAACAAATAAAACAACCAACTAAATTGGAATTGACTGCTGGTTGATGAAACGTGGACAAGTCAAAAGGTACGTGTACCACTTTCAAATGTTTACTACTTGCTGTACTTCACTCGGCCACGCACGTAATGCAATTCCATTTCAAGTTACTTAACAGAGTGATTGGAGAAGTCTCATTTCCATTGAGTTGAGTTACAATGCAATGCAATACTGCGACCAATGTAATGCAACGCAGCTACCAACGCAGCTGCGACGTGGCCACAACTGAGAGGCCGGAGGGTAAATAAGAGAGGTATGCAAAGGAAGGAATGGTGTGAAGGAAATACAGTGGGTGGCCAAATTATTAGTTACATGCACAAATATCTGGTGCGTTGCAACATGCAACTTTCCTTAGCTCTACAAAAATTTACTTTGTACATGGCTAATTCTATTTAATCAATATCAATATTTAATCACTCAGTTAATTTGAACTTGGTCAAACAACACGTCACAGCAGCAGGAAGCGGTAGCGCTTACAGTTCCAGATTTTATTGTGCTGCTCGTATTAATTGCAGGACCATTATTGAGCAACTGCTACACAGATGATTAATGGGACTGCAAACACAAATTTTTTGAAGAAGGATAGTCATTACTTTTGCAGAGTTATTGGGTAAAAACGTTTAGAACTGGTAGTAAGCGAAACGGCAGTAGTTGAAATTCAGGAATTACTGGAGTGAGCCCCATCTATCTCATGAGCGTTTTCAAACACTCATCCTTTAGGTATTGGATTGGACTACAATTCAAATTTTTTTAAACATTTTACTAACATTCCAGTGGAGTTTATAAGGGAAAAACCCGCGCTAAAAACGCTTTTCGTCGAAAAAGTTGATAATTTATTGTGCTGCTCTCGTCATTTTCGCTCGAATGAGAATTTTATGGTATAGTTCCCATATTGAGAGCTGACATCATAAAAAATTTAATCAAAATCGTTAGATCCGTTTTTGAGAAAAAAAAAAATTGGTGTATAGATCAATATGATAACTATAGTTAGCTTTCGGTGGATTTTGCTCATACCTTTACTTTAGCGTCCCATGGTAACCTGCAGGCTAGATATCAAGTTTGAGTGGATTTAATACGGTGGTTATTCGAAAAGGAGCAACTCCGTATAGAAGGAAGTACCTTCAGGTCGTATTTGCTCGCTCCTTATATGGAACTGCTACTCACACTGCATATTATACAACTTCGATAAAACTGTGAAGTTGATACGGCCCGGTAAGATTGGGACCTTGACGATATAGCTCAACCTCAAAGTAATTTCATAGTTTAAACCATTTGCGATACTGAGCCTCAGGGAAATTCTTTCCACAGCGAGAATTAGGCATTACTGGGATTCCTCAATACCCAGGCAGAGGGATTTGAACTCAAGTCTAGTTTCACCCAACTTTCACTGCCGTAATGTGATAGTACGCTTCCCTTGCTTCGAAAACCTAGGAGTGACGAACCGTACGAAGCAACATGTGGAGTTTGAGCATTCAACATTCCTGTGTCGCTTATCCTTATTATGTTTAACACGTTCAAATCCTAATAATGAAGGGTAAGAGGATACTGTCTTCAACCCAAACAAAGTGCCTGAGATCAAGCTGCCACTGGGTTTTTGAACGGTTTCTTTTGACACTCCAAGCTGGGTCCAACACAAGGCTTAGTATTTCAAGACCCAACAACATACTGTAAATAGCGTGACCTTAAACGTATCCATGTGGACGGTTGTCCAGGAAGAAGTTGTCGTTTCCTCATGAGTTGTTCAGTTGCGTTTTAAATTACGTTCCGTTTGACTTCTTGGTGACATTGTTTATTTTGCGGTAGTCGACGCAAAACCGCATTGCCCCATCTTTCTTTTTGACTAGAACAATTGGTGAGGCCCATTGGCTGCTTGAAGGCTCTACTACTCTGTCTCTGATCATATCGTCTCAAGTTAAATATTCAACAATCTGTAGGTTCTTCGTGTGGCTATATAAAGTGGCTCAGAAATTGAAGATTTAAACTGTTGGGCTGAACGCGGATTTAATCTTTAGACGAAATGTGTGCTCGAAGACGTGTCGATGAGAGTTCACCAGATTTGCCTCAACTGGAAGGAAATTCTGTTCAACCCCCGATCAGTCAACGCTTGTACGTCGTCATCTAGGTCATTGAATAGGAAATATTGAAACCTTATCTGTGGTTAGCATTTGGTTGTTTTCCTCAGTCACTGACTAGCGTAGACCTCGTTGCTTTTCAGTGATGCTTGTGTTATCAGAGTCAGTACGTGCGAAGAGTCTGTTGCGATCTAAATTGGACAGTCCAAACCCGATTCTCCAAGGACGGTTACCCTTTACCAAGAATCGACGATGCTCTTGCAGGGTCTAAACTATTTCCTACTTAGTACCTGAAAAGTGGATACTGGCAGGTAGAAATGGATTCTGGTGATAAGGAAAAGACTTCACTACAGGGTCTGGATTATGGCAGTTCACAGTTCTCCCATCTGGACTTTGCAATGCCCCAGCCGCCTTCGAACGACTGATGGAAAACATTTTCAGAGGATTATCGTGGAAACCCTGCATTGTTTATTTAGATGATAACATCATAATGGGTCGAACATTTGATGAGCATATCACGAATGTTGAAGAAGTTTTCAAAAGATTGGGAGCTGTTAATCTTACCCTTAACGTTAAAAACTCTTTTTCAAACCAAAGTTACCTACCTGGGACATGTTGTCAGCGGGGAAGGAGTAGCAGTGGACACTGCCAAAATCCAGGCGGTTCAACAATGGCCTATTTCGACTGACAAGCAACAGTTGAGGAGCGTCCTAGGTCTCTGCTCTTACATCGACGTATTGTTAGACACTTTGGAGACAATGCGAAGCCATTGACGATTATGCCCGAAAATAACAGAAAAGCAAAACACTGCTCTACTCTGAACCCCCTCTGAACCTACTCGAAACCATTGACGAGTATGCCCGAAAATAACAGAAAAGCAAAACACTGCTCTACTCTGAACCCTCTCGTTGCATTCATAGATAGTACCATTCAGAATTGTCTATCGACGTCCTATAAAAGTTTCCTTAAGGCACCTCTAAAAGGGTGTGGAGCACCTAAAAAACTTTAACGTGCAAAAACGAATCACAACGGACAAGTAGAAAAACGCATCGCAAAAAAATTTTTACTCGAAGTTTTACGAGCAGATTGTTAATGTACTTGTCGAATTTGAAAATCTGCCCGTATAACTTCGAGTAAAAATTTTTTTGCGATGCGTTTTTCTACTTGTCCGTTGTGATTCGTTTTTCCACTTGTCTGTTGCGATTCGGTTTTGCACGTTAACGTTTTTTCCACTTGTCCGTTGTGATTCGTTTTTCCACTTGTCCATTGCAATTCGGTTTTGCACGTTAAAATTTCACTTCAATGTGTGACTGTCACACATTTCTTTATTCACAGGTTTACTGCAAATTATGATTTGGTTAGGGTAGGTAAATTGTTTTGAATGCATTTTTATATTATTTAAACATATTTTATTTTATTAAACAAGAAAACAGAATTCAATCAGGGGAAAAAAAATCTAGGTCCCTGATGTATGTTGGTTTATATTTCCGTTCAATGGAGAGCTACAGAAATAGTTGCGGGTAACAAAATGACGGTATATGTTACTGGAATACGGCCGGTTGGTCAAATTCAGACTTACACTTGTTTTATTGTTCAAACAAAGAATAGTTCAAGGAAAAAAAGACACTAACGGCACGCGGTCACCCATCCAAGTACTAACCACACCCGACTTCGGTGATCGGACGAGAACCGGTGTGTTCAACATCGTCTTGCCGTACCACGTGACCGGTAACACAATTTTTCGTGACTCGAAAATCCTAAGACACCGTCTATATAGAAGTTTCACTTCAAAAAATCGGTTTTTTGGTTCCACGAAGAATTTGAAGTCAAGTAGATGAAAACTACTGTTTGCAACTACTCAGTAGCATAGTTGAAATTCTACACTTACGTAGTGTTGTGAAGCAGACAAATGTTGATCGCTTAACTGACAGAGCTTGACACTTGACGATTTGGTTGCTCTATTCGGCAGCCATTTGTGAAAGATATAGCCTCTCTTGCATTGCGCTGTCCGTCGTTTGGTGGGCTGGCTGATTTACCACGCTCCCTGCAATGTACTGATTGAGCCTTCCCCTTTTCAACCAGATTTCAAGTTCAGTTTTCCTTTCCCCTCGCTTGGGTTTTGTTGGATAAAGGTCTGCAAACCCCTGTTTATTAACCCCTAGTCCCGTTATTGTCTTTATTCACAATCCGAGCAAGGTTACTGTTTGACGCAAAGCGTCGAAGTGGTTAGAGTCTTTGACCTTGGAAATCCCCGCGTCATTATCTCCGACCACCTAATTGTCTCCAGCTATTTCAATACCTGCCCCTCGCCTGCGGGTCCCCCAGCCCTATTTCCTAGGTTTTCCCCTTTCTTTAATTCTTTCTCTCAATTTCATTTTCCTATCGACGACAGAGCTCTTCCAAAATCATTCTGCTTCCAACTACCACCCCAGTAACTTGTCACTCTCTCATACGGTTGTCCATGCCAGTTCACACGTTCCAAGTACTACCCTTGTGTCACCCATTTGTACTCCATCTCACCTCAATTTTAATTCAACTCAATTCCGCACGCACGTATAATACAGTCCTCCTCACGCCTACCGAGTTTCAGTTTTATTGCGATCCTCAGCTCCCCCTCTCACGCACCCAACAGTTACTTTGATTGAATATTGAAAATGAGCTCGATTAATTAATTTCATATCTATCGTTTCTGTTAAACTCAAAGTAGGTCTCATTACGTTCTTAATTTCATTTCTTTATTTTCTCCTTAAGGAGAGTTATTTGTTTATGATCTGAGGTAAATTTCAACGATTTGTCTGTGGGCCCAGACACGAACTAAGAGAGTAAAAGAACCCCAACATAACACTGTTGGTCGAAAGCACTGTTTTCGGACTCCACATAGTCAAAAATGGAGACCTCAAGTTCACTAGTGCGCGTGATAGATAAACTGTTAGGTTTTTAAATTCAAATTAATTCTGCACTCCATCGCCTTCCGTTCCGGGTGATTCAGAGCCATTAATGGAGGGCGCATTACAGGTAATGCGGCGAGTGGTCATGAGCGCTGATGGGAGTCTGAATTAGGAACCAATATTCTGTTCATTTTATTACTTCCGTTTTTTTTAAATTGAAGAAAAAACCTATCGCTCCACTAATTGGGTTTTCTTGTTCAGCCAACCTGAAAATGAAGCCGTCAACAATGCGGACAACTCGGGTAATTCCAGTCATCAAGTCCGTTCCACTCCCCTACGGATGTCAGTTGATGGGTCAAGTCAACCAGAAAAAAAAGGCAGAGCGTCGGGGTCCGAAACGAGCGAATGTCCCTCGCTTTGCTGCTGAATCCGGTTTTGGAGAGAGGTTGAGAAGAGGGGGATGGGGAGAAAAAAGTTAATATTTCAAAAAGAATAAGTAGCGCGGACGAAACCGGGGTTAATCTTACCCTTGAAGGATCATAACGCTCGAGAGGCGTTATGAGCCTTTGAAGTGTAAACAGGCGCGAAAAGCGGGACGAAAAAGAAGAGCATTGAAACAAGGTGAACGCGAAACTTGACGAAAGTAAAGAGTTGAGGCGACACGAAGTTTTCTGTTAATAATTTCATCTCGGACGACGGTCTTTGGCTTCTAACAAGCTCAAATGAGATCTTCGAGTCATTTCATCATTCGCTCGACGTAGTGGCAACTTCGAGACAGCCGACGCAGTCTGGTGAAACGCGGAAGGTTGAAAGTGATGCAAGTGGTATGCGGTAGTTTTGGTACATTTATGACTAATTCGTCGACACCCACCTAACTCACAAAAATTTGGGGTGACGTCACTCAAACTTTCCTCTGCCCTTCCAAGAAGTCCTTCCAAACCTCGGCCAAGGATAGTTAAGTCCAAGCTACTAGGATCTAGGGTGAGATGCCGTAAATCCAGGATTATATGAGGCCAGTAGACGGTTGGCTGGACCCCCGTGTACGACTGGCGTCCAGTGACACGTCAATCCAGTGGAAAAAGTCGTGTCAGTCGAGTTCAGGTAGGTTTCAGGCCAGCCCAGTTTCCCATCATCAAATCTCTGAGCTGACGTGACTCACTGGCGGAAAGTTGTGCGTTGCTACGCACCAGATATTTTTTGCGGCATTTCTTTTTTCGATTTCTGTTGGCGGCAGAGCTCACTCCAAAAAATCGTGTTCAGACGCTGATCTAAGAACCGGCAAGTTGCAGCAGCTCAATAAATGACGTGTTTCTACGTTATGCTTTGAACGTTCATGTTAAACTGAATAAATATATATTGCTTTAGCAGCTGGGACGTACGTGGAACTAAGGAAAGGTGTGATGCGGGCACTAGATATTCAGAGAGAAGTTCTTCTCTCAATCCCACCACACCGCGATTAGACGGTACGCCACACTTGAGATCAAACGACAGCCAACACAATCCATTTTTATTTATTTATAACATATACCAGTGCTCAATTTAACAGTGAAAAAAATAGAAATAAATAAAATTAGGACAATACAAATCACAAAAAATTGCCACAATTCAATCGGCAGCAATCCTGAGCCAACAAAAGGAGATCACAATAGCCGTCCAATTTTGGACCTAAAACGGTCTTTCGACAACAACATCCTGTGACAACCTGTTGAAGTCCTCCTGAAAGCGCACCATGGGATTATTGCGGAGATAGTTGGTCGAAGGGGAATAAACATAAAAAACCCTGCAAATTATTACGCAATGGTTTATTATTCTCATGAAGAGCTTGACCAAGTATTACTGCTCCGAGACCCATCCCATTCAATTCAGCATCGAATACTAGTAAACCATGACTTGGCTACAATGGAACTACGGAAACTAAATATTCCCCCGGCACCAGGCGCCTGTAAACGTCTGTAGGCATTTATGATCCGATGGAGGGGTGTTTGGAGGAAGTGGCCTTGGCGCCCTGTCGGGACGGGGGCTTCCAGTGAACCCGTTGCGAATCGAGCAGGCGGGTGATTTGATATGATGAGAGGGGGGAGGGAGGGAGTACTAAAGACGAAATGTTGACTTCCGCTGTAGTTCCCGCGTTATACTGCATTTCGTTAATTTTTTCAACCAATTTTTGCCCATAACAACCATGGGCTTTGTCCGATCGGATTGCCGAGATGGCGGGCACAACTAGATACCAATGGGATTTTTGTGCGAAAGAACGAATTTTTTAGACCACGTTAAAGGCACAAAACGGCCTGGACAGCGGACGGGGGACGGCGGGCGGACATTGCAAATTTGGAATCTCCATGTCTTGAAACGTAAAGTATCCAATTTTGAGGGGGGGTTGTAAAAAATTTTTCGTGACCGAAAACATTGGGTTATTATTCAGAATGAATAATAGAGTAGAAGTTCAACTTGGAAAGCAGATACTGACAATCCAGTCGACGCTGTTAACCCATGCAGGAGAAGCACGCACCCTCACGTCGCCGATTCTCCAAAGAGGACATGCCTTCCCTCCTGAGCGCCACTGCGTAGGAAAACTCCTCCCACCTATCGCCTCTCTTGTAGGACACGTAGCGCAGTAAGTGGCGTTGAACACGCTCCAAGGTATTGTTGGCATTGGTATACCACGGTGACCACACAGAGGAGGAAAACTCGAGAGGGGTACGGACAATGGAGGTGATTAGCAGCTCAAGGGCGTTTGGTTGCTTGAAATCCCTCGTATTTCTTTTGAAAAAGCCCAGTTAACTCATTGCTTCTGAGCATATTTCACCAATATGGGCCGAAAACGTAAAACCTGCATCGATCGAAACTCCGTATCACCACCAGGGTTTTATGCAACGCTTGGAGTTCGAGCAACGCCCCTCCTATCGAGTAGTCAAGCTGTAGGCTGAATACTTCTGGACTGAAAGTGACCCCTGAGCACTTATCAATATTCAGGCTAAGCTCATTCTTCAAACACCATCCATGCAAGGCTGTAAGAGCATTCTGAAGAACCAAACAATCGCTCATTGAGACTCTCAAAAAAATCTTCAATCATCTGCGAATAACAGATGTTTCACAGTCCCCTCAAACAGTTTACTCACGTCATCAATGAAGATGAGAAATACGAGTAATGGGCGCAAATGTGATCCCTGGGGTACACTCGATGTGGCAACGAACGAATCAGAGACTATGTCCCTCAGTCTGACAACCAGACGACGGTCCAGCAAATAACTCCTCAGCCATGCAAGTAACGACCCAAAAAAAAACCAAAGGAAAAATTGCGTGGGAGACCCTGTCGAAGGCCTTAGCAAAGTCCGTATAAATATTGACTACCTGGACACCGTCAGCAAACGCTTCCATGACAGTATGTTGAAATGTCAACAGATTTGTTGCACAAGACCTGCCAGACATAAACCCATGTTGGTGCAGCGATAGATTGGGACTCAGCAAAGGTGCAATCTGTTTCACCATAATCTTTTCCAATACTTTAGGTAATGTGCTCGAAGACCAAATTGGACGATATTGGTCTACTCTTGCTCTGTTGTCACTCTCTGGAACAGGAGTCACATACAAGTCCTTCCAGCAGTCGGGAACCACACCCAAATCCAGTGATCTCGTAAACAGAGAGAAAAATTGGTTCAGCTAGCGTTTCAGCGAGAGAGAGGGAGGCACACCGTCAGGGCCCATTCCCTTGGATGGATCCAGCGAACGAAGTTCAGCCCTAACTATATCCGTGGTGATGCCTACGGAACTCAAAGAAAACGAAGATGTGATACGGACGGCACCCCACTGCAGACAGGTCGCAATATAGCAGAGGTGAACACGGAAGATAAATGTTCCTTGAATAAGTTGGCAATATCCTGAGTCGTATCTGCAGTAGCGGTACCAATAGCGTAGGTATTTTAAATACCTAAGGTTCGATGGCAGGAGGCTAGTGATCGCAGTGGAGAAAAACAGTGGAAATCAGGGAGCTGAAAGTTAAGGTTTTAAGGGTAGCTGCTCTTTCAAAGTAACTTGTGACAAAGTGCCTTCTGTATCGAGGGTGTTGTGGATCAACATTTTTCGAAATTTGTTGGCCACGTTTAGGTACCCAGTTTGTACATATATTTTGTTTGAGCCTTCGCATTACTGTACGATTTAATTTCACGCCTTTTGGTTTATTATTCATTCTGAATAATAAATATGTTTTCGGTCACGAAACATTTTTACAACCCCCCCTCAAAATTTGATACTTTCCGTTTCAAGACATGAGGATTCCAAATGTGCAATGTCCGTCCGCCGTTCCCTGTCCACCGTCCGCCATCCCCCGTCACCCGTCCACCGACCGGGCCGTTTTGTGCCTTTAATGTGGTCTAAAAAATTCGTTCTTTCACACGAAAATTCCATTTGGTATCGAGTTGTGCCCACCATCTCAGCAATCCGATCGGACGAAGCCCATGGTTGTAATGGGCAAAAAATGGTTAAAAAAATTAACGAAACGCAGTATAATCGCAAATAAGCCGTGTTTCGTATCGTTGGACTCGCAACATCCTGCCAATTACCGAGGGAGGGTTCGCTGGAATCCCCGGAGGAAGGTTAAGGCCGCTTCCTCCGCACACCCCTCCATCGGATCATAAATGCCTACAGACGTTTACTGGCGCCTGGCGCCGGGGGAATATTTAGTTTCCGTAGTTCTATTGTACCCAGGTCATGTTTCGTATGGTTTACTAGTATTCGATGCTGAATCGAATGGGATGGGTCTCGGAGCAGTAATACTAGGTCAAGCTGTTCATGAGAATAATAAACCGTTGTGTAATAATTTGCAGGGTTTTTTCATTTTATGCCCTTCTGTTTTTAATTCAATTATTATAGTTACATTGATTCGATTACTTTGTTTGGTAACACCCCATATTCGTGTATTTACCGCTAGGCTGACTATTTTAGGTTCACCTTGCTCAGCGTGTTCAACACTTAGAATACCATTTTTTCAACATACTAACATGGAGATGATTGAGTGCAGTCAAATTAATTCGCAGTATTGCGAGTTTGAAGGAAGTTGAAGTGAATGAAGGCAGGTTGACAGCGTTGTGGCGAGCGGGCGAGACGAACTAAAATTGTTACAGCAACTTGACAAAGGGGTAACTCGATGGATCCGTTGATCACCTTCCACTTAAACTTAACTGTAAATAGACTCGTTCTTAACAACAGAAAACGGTCCAACGCTTCTCGAACCAACTCCTTTCTCAAACTCACGAATTTCCAACCCAACGAAGATCAACACCACTCTTCTACCTGGGAAGCCTTTAGGGTTGTTCGTAGCGAACTGCGCTAAAACTGCCGTAAAAACTATTCACCCGACCTTTCGAGCGAATTGACGCCATTAAAGTGCTTTCTGTTTTAGATGGAAACGAAAGTTTAAATAGAATTCGAGAAACGGCGAATGTAAACCGCAATTACGCGGCGACAATGGAAAATCATTGAATGCGACGAGGCAAACTACTGTCGTCTAATTCAATCCTCGTTTGAAACAGGAATATTACAATCTTCGACCATCTCATTTTCTCTCTATTTGCCTAGTCGTCTCTCATATTGCCCATTTCCAGTTTCATTATTGGACCCCGCTGCTCAAAAAACGCTTCTATTGTATTTCAGGGGCAACGTTTTCAGATGAATTTTTCAACCAACGGCGGTATTTAACCGACCAGATGCTCGAGGCAATTCCGCTTCAACTGCCACAAAAGTTGAATAATTCGTCAAAGAGAGGAGCTACTTTATGAAACCCTGCAAATATGTATATACAGGACATGGTTTGAAATTGCCGAAATTAAAAAGCAAATAACTTTTGAAGCAGTTTTAGGATGCTGAAGTCATTGGAAGAGAAAATCTGAAAACCATAAATTTCTTATTAGTCACAGCAAACGTGCAATTAGTGCGGTGTTTTGAGTGTCCTTCTCGCAAGCACCTAGTTGCAGATCGCGTTTGACAGTTTTTAGAGCACCTTGGAATGTACCCCACAATGAGGTTATGATAAGGTTGCAACATAAAGGCCTTGAATGCAAGTTATGCCCCTAAAATGTCTTCGAGGCATGGTCAGCGCTGTTGTTTTTGTAGCAACCTCAACACCTGCAAGCTGCCATTGTGATCATCGTTGGAAAGCGTCCAAGTCTCCACTTGTGCGATACCTACGTCACGTGAGCCCTATGTCAGTCTAGATCTGTGTAAGCAGCGATGGTCATTTGTCAGGATCTCCTCTGCCCAGAACATCATGGCTGGAATATCTGTTTGATAAATCGTAGCGTACTCTCCCAGTCGCTTGGCAATCCTGAAGTTGGATCTCTACGATGCCCAGGCTGACCCGGCCCTCCATCACAGAACCGTCAGTGTAACACGGCAATGCGTTCACGTCAGTCTGGGACGGTCCTTTTTTCCACCCTTCTTGAGAGTGAACACAGACAGCGAATGACAACTGAATGATTTTCACTCTGGCATAACGTCAGCAGCACGGATGTCAGCCTCTTCTAATAGCTCCCTGAGGGCTTGCCTTAGCCCTAGTAGAAACATTATTAGTCTGCAAAAGCCCCAACGCTCCCAGGTATGCGGTCCTCTAAATGTGTACATGGAGGGGTGAACTATCCATAAGGACTTCTATTGCAGCAGTGGGGCAAGTGCTCATGGTCACTACAGTTTCTGGAGCTTACCCTACATTGCCTTATTATTCCCTTGTAGAGCCGTTCCATCATTTACTGCACATCCATCAGGTATTTTAACTTGTCATCAACTGGCGTCTCACTCTTGCCATAGTGGGTGGCGCTATTTCCAGGTTCCTCCCTTAGACACAGCTAGACTGTTTTGAAGACCGAAGACCTTGGCCGAGGACAACAGTGTAACACTGTGCTGGGTGCCAGGGCATCAGGGTATAGAGGGAAACGAATGGGCTGATGGGTTGGCAAAGAAGGGATCGGTGCTGATCCCTGTCCCCCCTGAGCCCTTTGTTGGGACTACCAGAAGCCACCTAAGTAGAGAGGTTGGCAAATGGGAGGATAGGTGCAGGGAGCCATTAGCAGGGGCTCTCCGGCCTTGGACAGTCAAAACTCTTCATCCGACTCTTCAAAGGGAGGGGCTTGCACTGGGGAGGAAGGATATGAGGAGGCCTGTTCACAGCTCACTGTCCACTGAGGTACCACCTTGCAAATATTGGCAAGTGCGAGGTACAGGTACGCAGGTTCTGCGAGGTGGGGCTAGAGATGGGAGAGCATGTGTTGTGCATATGCGATGGACTCATGGCACCGCGCCACCATGTGTTTGGGAGGCCCTTCCTTCAGCCAGAAAAGGTGGCAAATGCAGAAGTTGCGGATATCCTCCACTTTGTGCGGGGGTGGTAGGGACACATAGGTGACGTCACACCGAGTGAGACACGTGCCCTCGGGCCTGGGGGTGCTGCTGGGGGGGGGGGCATGATCCGAGGATCATGGACACTCTTACAATAAGCCCGTTTATGGCTGCTGCGAGGGTATCGCCTGCATCCACCGTTTCAAAAAATAAATCATCCTGAGGCATTTTACTTTGTCATCAACTGGCGTCTCGCCCTTTCGATAGTTGGTGGCGCTATTTCCAGGCTCTTTCCGTAGACACAGCTAGACTGCCTTATAGACCATCTCGACCTAAACCTTCAGATCCAGGCTGACATAAGAATGTCTTCAGACACTCAAAAAACTCGGTGCCCATTATAGACTTTCCATTATTTGGATACCGGCCCATGGAGGCTACGAGGGCGATGAAAAGACAGAATACATGCGAAAAAAGCACAGAACTCCTCCCTATATCATAGGAGCTACAAAAGTCACCAAAATTGGGATGGGACTCGGTATCGTCAGCTGTCTCGCTCCTTGCACAGGACTGTTTCTAGGTCTCTTCGTTTAGGAAACGAGACTGCGGTGGTCTTGACCAAAATGATGTGTAGTCCTTCCTTGTTACACCTAGCATCCGTTCTGATCGTGTGTAGGCGAATTTGCCTCGGACTACCCACTAAATAAAACTGAAGCTTTCAAGCTGCAGTGTCCTCCAGCAGCTTGTCCGCCACCAGTAGCCACAGTGTCCTTGAGGACAGCCCCGAGTCCCACTGTTCCCTCACCAAGCCGTGATTCTCCTACTCCTAAGCATGGAAATAGTCCATTTTACCGCCTGGGTTTCTATAGCGCTGAAGGAGGTGTTTCAAAGGCACCTCCCTGTCCATGAAACAGTAGAAATAGTACAAACGTATTAGAAAGCCCACAATATTTCATAGCCCTTCAGCACAGTTATTTGGTTTACATTTCTAAGTACATTTGTACATTGTCTTAGTATATTTTCAAGAACCTCCATCTCAATGATTCAGGAAAAAACCACGCCCTTCCTCACATTTGACCTAATTCTTCATTCAAAACAACCGAGAGACGTACGAGAGCTTTTTTTTTTATCGGTCCTGCGGTTATGTTACCCATTGAACTTAGTCAATCGGCCGACGATCTCTTCTCACAAAGAAAATATAAAGGGGAAATCGAGTCGATCCTCGAGACGTCTTTTGCCTATTGAGTCAAACGACAGCAAATACTGAGCATTTCTAGAAGCTTCCGTCTCAGCAGGAGCCCTGAAAAGGCTTTACGAAGCTTCAACACACAACAGAAACTTCACCTTTATTTCGTTAGAAGAAAAAAAAAAGGTTAGAAAGGAAAAAGTTCGTGAGGCCCCCTTTCGTGGTTCCTTTTCATAAATAAATGAAACGCAATAAATTATTTCTGCGACCACAACCGATTTCTTGTTGCTATTGAGCTCCGGGGCACTCCCCAGCGTATTCAGAGTTTGGTTTTAGGGGAGGAGTAGCCTTCGAGGGTCTTCTGTATTCATGATATCTCATTCTTTCCCCCCAAAGATCTCTTTCACCTTCCATTTTTCACTAACTGTTTTAGGTGGAAAGAGGAGATGCCACTATAATGTTTACGTGAGTACTCTAACTAGTACTGCGATCGGTTCTAAATGATGACGACCTTATCGCTGCACAAGAACATGGAATTTCCACGCAGTGGAATGCAAATATGTTTTTGGACTTCGCATCAACTCCCCTTGTAATTCACACTCGCTGAGAATTTTATTTCCCTAAAACTTATTGAAAGTATTATTTCCACTAGTTGGGGGAGGGGGGACTTTGAGGTCTACCGATTGGAAAATATTTAGTGCGACGCATCACAACTTCCCTCATCCCCTACGTGCTAGTTGCAACTTTCATAGCTTTACTCGCTTTTTAAAAAAATTAAATCCATTCATTTATTGAGAAAATAGTACGAAACACATGGTAGAGAACATTGTGGCTTAAACTTATAACACACACTTGAGGGAGGAGTCACATGCCTACAGGATACGTTCTACTATAAAGGGGAAATCGAAAGAGAGAGCGAGAGAGAGAGAGAGATAATGAATGAATGACTACTTTATTAATACATCTGGCGAGATTTGGTCGTACTCGACCATTCCTACACCTAACCAGAAATTTAAAAATTTTAGATGATAAATACAAATGCGTCAACAGTTTTCGTTTCTTCCTCTTCTTATCTATTTTTCTATAACAACATGTTCATTATTTGATTGTTTTTTTAAAATATTATTTTCTTCTCAAACAAAATTCAGACATACTAGAATTCACAGAATTTAAATAGCCTGTCGTGTCACAATTTTAGAGAGTTTAGAGGAATTTAGTAAAGGGATAGCAAATATTCTCTCACACGTTTCTTGAAAGTTGTATGACTTTTTAGTTGTTTTAGTTCTGATGAGAGTCCATTGTAATTGCATTGTAATTCCTAATTTGCAAAAGTAATTGTTGAGTTCTTCTAGGGTTTTCTTCCAACGAAATTTTCTGTTTCCCAATGCCTTACTGCTTTATGTTTTTCCAAAACTTGCCTGGGTCCTTCACACCTTGGAGCTGAGTCTTGGTAAATTTGAAGCGAGCGTTTCGCACAGCATTTTTCACACTATTCCTTATCTTTCTATAAGCCGCCTCATCTTCTGCACGTCTTGCCCGTCGACTTGCTTGCAGGCATTTGTTCCTTTCAACCCTTAGTTTTTTTTTATCTCGGGCGTTATCCATGGTGCAGGTGCTTTGGTTACACGGACTTCTCGTAGTGGAAAGTGTTTGTCCATCAATGAGCCTAAAAAGTTTGACGCTAGAGCTACTTTCTCATTTACTTCTTTCGAGTTATATATTGCACAGAAATCGAAGTTCTCAACAACTTTTTCGATTGAGTTTTGATCATATTTTTAAAATTTATGCGTTTTATGAATTTATGCGTTTTATGACTTTATGGACTTTATAGCGGGTGAGCAGAGGAAGACAGCATTAGATAGTATCATGGGGGGACATACCAGTCGAGGGGAATAGGCCAAAATTATGTGTTCTATCTTTATCGTTTACAATAACTAGGTCAAGGTTAGAGTGGACTGTGTTTCTAAGTTGGGTCAAGGGGCAGCATATGAAGATTGAGGTTCACAAGCAGACTGTTAAGCTGAGATTTGTAAAAGCTTTGAGCGTCGTAATTAATGTTAATGTTGAAATCACCAACAATAACAATGTCTTTATATGATGTGATGAAATTGTGTAGATCGTCGAAATAGTTTGCTAGTCCGGAAGCCTTTGGTGGATGGTAAACAACACTGATAAGAAACTCGTTGAAGTTATTGGATATTCCTGCAACGATATACTCAATACTTCTGATATATTTTCTGTTCGATTGGTTTAATATCTTGCACTTAAGGCTTGTGTGCACGAATAATGCGACCCCTCCTCATTCTTTACTGACTCTATCATTTCTGTACAGTCTGTAATTGAGCAAATTATAAACATGAGATGGTAGAATTGGTTTGAGGAATGTTCCAGTGCAATAATATCAAAAACTTCATGTCATAGCATAACTTGAAGTCGTGATTGTGTGCATTGAGGGACTCGACAATGGGCTATTTTTATATGTTTTGTGCAGGCTGTGAAATCTATTTGAGAAAAATCGTGAAAAAATCTACTAGTGTTTTTCATGTTTGAAAGTTTGTGGTTGGAAACACACTGGAAAGGAGCAGGAAACACATACTATACTGAAGCCTGTGTACGGTACGGGAAAGGAAGCAGTCCTCCTGGGAAGAGGTGGTGAGGTATGGAGAGACAATAAAAGGGATTTGGGCAGCATTTGAGGGTCTCAAATTGCTGGATGGGTTGCTTGAACGTCACTGGGAAGATGATACTGTTCGAAATCATCGAACAAACCTTCCCGGCTGTTTTCAACAAGGAAATCACTCAGCAAGCGCATGCCTGGGGCCGTTTAGGACGACGCAAGACTCTGGCCTGTCTCAGAAGAAATTGCTACTGGCCAGGAGGATGAGTTGCGATGTTGAAGTAGTATGAACGGCCTGTCAGGCATGCTGGCAAGGTGGTAAACCCCGGAAATATGCCATAGTGGAGTTCCCTTTGAACGATTGCTCATTGATTCTGTGGGGCTCCGACCCAATACTGAACAGGGTGAAGAAGTCTCCACACATATTTTCAACCCCACATCTGAAGACTGAAACAGTAGCACACAGCCAGCTAGACAACGTGCTCGCTCGATTTGGAGTACCACGTGAGTTCCACTCTGATCAAAGTACTTCCTTTGAATCCTGAGTATTTCAAGAAGTGTGTAAGCTTTTCCAAATTAGTAAAACAAGACTACTCTACAGAGACTTCAAAGCAACGGTCAGGGCATGGGGAGGGGAGGTGCTCGACATTAAAAACGTTTGTCAAATCTCTCACATGATGTACTTTACCAAAATTATAATAGAACTGAATGAATTTCAGTGCACAGTCCACAGAGTAAAGATTAATTTTGGATTTGAAATCCAACTCACTCCATTTCGTTTTAATCATTCCGTTTTGCTCAATTTACGCCAATCAGCGCTATTATCTCTTACTTGAAGGATTGTACGGTTACTTATGGTCTGTCATCCGTATGACGTGAACGGTGGTGGATCTGAGATCTGGGAAATATTCTGCAGTGCCCCTCACTCGAGGGTGACACTCATAAACGCGACTGCCCGCATGATGATCGGGAAGCCTCAAGATTTGTTGACCCGGGTCACTCTTAATGAAGTTATCCCAACGTGACTTTTTCTCAGTTAATTAGTTCTAATCGAGACTCGCCCTCTCGCACAAGAGAAGAACATCAACTGAGGGCGCAGCGACGGCTTTTGAATTGAGCCAAATGTGCCTTTCATTGTAGTTGATTAGTATAGCGTGGGTTTGAGACCCTTCCGACCGTTCCTCTCGCATCATGATCCTCCCTTTCCGGAGCCCACAACGCTCCATCAACGCCGAGCACATCCCAAGCTCTCGGCCGCATTTCCCCGCTAAACCAGTAAACGAGAAATTATACGTCTCTTTTATCACGAGTAGGAGAAAAATGAACGTTTTACTGCGGACGACCCTAAGTTTCTCGTGCGAATTATTTGTTCTGAGAGCGGACTTTGCTGTACTTCTGACAATTCTTAAATGACTCTCTTTCGTCATGCGATCTTGACAACGTGAGCCAGATAATGTTCTTCAGGTTCTCGTTCGGAGCCAATGCGCTGAAAACAAAATAACATGCGATACAGTCGTCTTCAGCACTTCATATTCTACTCATATGGGTTCACATAAATTCGACGACACGCCATTTACTCACGTGAGGAATTCGGACATCTGTGACGTACTTGGGGAGTTATTTTACAGAATTACCCGCGTACAGGACACGAGTGAAAGTCGCGTCGGGGCCCAAAAGACGAACAAGTTAAATATACTCACTTGATGTAAAAGTAACAAAATAATGCCTCTCAGGAAAGTACTGGGAAATGAAATTATAAACCAACTAGGACCCACTTGAATTTAATCAGGAAAAAATAGAAATGAAATGAAATGAACTCCTTTTAGAATGCAACAAATAACCTATGCTCGGATTGTAGTAAATAAAGGGGCAATGGGGGAAATGAAACACCAAGCTCTGATCGCTTACCTTACTTCACACAATATAAAGGGACTTTAAATACTTAATCACTGGCTTAAAAATGGGATCAATTCGTGAGCAATGTTCTGATGAAAATGTGGCTCCTCCGCTTTTATAAACAGCGGCGAACTGCACGGGTGGCGCAACAGTGTTACCACCGTCGGCAGCCTGCTGCAAACCATTACACATCTTCTGATCTTTCTCCAATGGTGTAATAATGGAACCCGTGTTTGTGGTCAAGTCACGTAATGAGCTCAAATTAAACATGAAAGGCTCCATACTGCCCCCTTGATGACCCTTGATATTTCTAATTGAAAGTTTGATCGTCGTGAATGGTGCCACACATGAATATGAAACATATTTGAAATCATGACTTCAGGGCAAACGGTCAAAGTTGTTTGATGGCCAATTTCGAAAAACTAAAAAGTTCCACCTAAATACTCATCCCCTGATTCCAAATTGGCTTCTGGTGATTCAAGTGCGACATTCGTTGCTTGCGTCCACCTCACCTACCACGATGGAGGCATCGAATCTTAGCTATGGGTTGATAATCATTCATACTACGCGCCAGATATTTTTAATAGTTTTTCCAACATATTCGTTCCTTACCATTTCACAGTTTACTCGATTTTCGGTCAGGAAATTTGACAACGCCTCCTCTTCAAAATTTCAAGGCATCGGGATTCCAAATATGCAATGTCCGTCCGCCGTACGAGCTATATCTTGCCTTTAACGTGGACTGAAATATCCGTTCTTTCTCACAAAAATCACGTTGCGGGACAATACTGCGAAAGGAATCGTTTCACCGTCTCACTCCAACCACTCGTCAGCTCGACTCGTCACGTCATGCCCCTTCTCCATGGGATGTACGGGGGCAAGTCCAATCCCCGAAATCCCCATGGTGATAAAGCGTAGGTTCTGGTAGGACGCCTTCTGGAAATTCTGGCACAAGGGCCTGCCACCCATTCAGGTCGGTAGGCTGCTCAAGCTGCAGCCTAATAGAATGGGTACCACGGGGGCTTCTGCCTGCGGCCGACAGAGTGGAGCCCCTAGGGGCGTGACGCTGTCGGTCGTGAAGCCATGGGTTCAGTTTCGTGGGGGCAGTGGTTTCGCTGGAAATTCCCTTAGAGAACTGTTTGGTGCTGGCAGGAGAGGGTTTTAGGCCACGAGGCTAGGTCCGTTGTAGTCAGGTCATATTTCGTATGGTTTACTCGTATTTTTCGAATATGATGGGTCTCAGAGGTGTGAGACCACATCAAGCTGTTCAAGAGAATAATAAAATGTTGTCTAATTATAAGCGTGCAAACCAAATAAGGCAGCCGCGATGTTTTCTGAAAACGTTTTATTAATTAATCTCATGGTAATAATATAAATGAAGTTCATCAGCTGTGAAGTTTCATGGAATACCTGAAAACGAATCGAAACAAACAAGCCTTCTTTCAGCGAAGTAGTCTCTTCTACCGCAAATTGATGAAATAGAGCAAATAAATGAATTCTCGGAAAGCAAATTAAAAGTGATGACGCGTGTCTTTGGTGACGAAGCCATCACATGTGTCTTTTATAAACACTGGAGTTTTACATAATTATTAGCAGCGTTTTTGAACGATATATCTCAGCTTTCTCGAATAGTTTAACTAGATTTCACTCACTTTTTACTAGTTTCCCTGTCAACTTCGAGTCACACTCTCAACGAGTCTCCCTCAGGTTCCAAGTTTCTTCAATTCTTTGACTTTCTTAACCCTATGATGTAGGAAGTACAATTAAGTAGTTGGACGCGAAATCTAAAAACGAATTGTGTGCACTGGCGACTTGAAAAGAGCAAATGTGGCGCGTCGGATTAGTAGCTCGAAGTGCGGAGGTACTGAACTAGGTTTGCTGCGTTCACCCAGAGGTGACTGCTTATTAACCTAGCATGAGGTCCGAAGCATGTCAAGTGATCAGAAGATGCGTTCGCTGTGCGTGTTCACAGACGACTTTCCACTGTAACCCTACCCGCGGAACTCAACTTATGAGGTTCTCATTGTATCGCGGAAATTCCTCAAACTCTTTTCTTGTTGGATATTGAAGTAATTGGGTTGATTCCGCCAGACTGACTACTACTAAAAGGCACCCTCGCAATCGTGGTCTAGTGGTTAAAGACGATGGTTCATGAACCTGACGAATGTCGGTTTATTGGATTGGAGCTCCTCGCGGTCGTTGTAATTTTTGCCAAATTCAAACATCTCTAACCCCCCCCTCATACCTGGTGCGTTAACTTTAGTTGTTCGAGGTTGGATTGTTGTGGGGTGGTGTTGTTTTGATCAGTGTCTGATCCTGTCCACCTCTCCTGTCTTCTTCTTCTTCTTGTAGTGCCATCTCCATCACTGAAGGTTGGCGATCATTTCTGCAAACCGTTCGCGATCTTGCGCTAGATGAAAAAGATCGGCCGCTCGGTTTATCCCCGTCCAGCTGCGAATGTTAGACAACCAAGATGCTCGCTTTCTGCCTACTCCCCGACGTCCGCCGATCTTTCCCATCATAATCGTCTGCAATAGGCTATACTTAGGACCCCGCATAACTTGCCCCAAGTATGCAACTTTTCGTTTCTTTATGGTTATCAGCAGCTCACGTGTCAGGGAGTTTTCCTGCAGGATGCAGACGTTCCGGAGCTTGGCAGTCCACGGGATCCTCAGCATGCGTCGGATCAGCCACATTTCGAAAGCCTCCAGCCGGTTCATATCCTTGGCGTTTAACGTCCAGGTGTCTACGCCGTAGAGGAGTATGGACCATATATAGCATTTTACAACTCGCCAGCGTAGAGGAAAACTCAAATCCCGGGGGCACAAAACGCTTCGCATGTTGTTGAATGCTGATCGTGCTACCTCGATCCAACACCGCAACTCTCCCTCCAACGACCAAGTCTCCGAAACCCACTGGCCTAGGTACTTGAATCTCGACACCTGCTCGATTACTCGCCCGTCAACAACCAACCTCATACCATCGTTGCTCTTCTTCGATATGACCATCGCTTTAGTTTTGGCAATGTTGATGGTCAGGCCATAGTTCCTGCAAGACATTGCAACTTTGTCCAAGAGGACCTGGAGCTCCGATTCAGTGTGAGGGAGCAGTACTGTGTCATTTGCGTATCTCAAATTCGAAACAGGTAAACCATTGACTTGGACCCCAATATCACAGTCGTCTAGGGCTTCTTTGAATACCTGCTCCGAATAGATGTTAAAGAGTAACGGTGACATTGTGCAGCCCTGTCTGACCCCCTTCGCAACTGTCACATGTTCAGAGAGAGCTCTAATCAACCTCACGTCCTTGAGATCCAGACCGACCTCTCCTGTCTTAACCCCCCTTTTTTTCTCATTCGTGTTCTAAACGCTGCTCGATCTCCTTGTTTGCCCCTGTTCTTCTCCAGTGTCCAATAAAAGGAACTTTGATTGTTCGTCGGAAAACTCTGCCATTTTTGAAATCTCCAATTAAGCACTACAACGCCATCATATGTGGCTTGAAGAAGAAGAAGACATCGAGCTGGGGAGCCCCTGTCAACGAGTCGCCGCTATGGAGAAGAGGTAGGACGATCATTCCTTTCCTTGAACCTCTTTAGACTCCCCAAAAACCACCTGAACCATCAACACATGTCACTATACATACAGTCTACTTCTAACATTAGTCTTTCCTTCTCGCTCTCAACTCTTCGCCAACAACAACACTCGCAACCAGTTCACCGATTCAGAGACTCCATTGTTCGCACTCAAACACTCATGAAAACGATTACCCAAGGTTTTAATACACTAACTCTCACTACATTCGTTCATTTATTTCTTTTACCTCAACTCAAGCTCCCCTTCTCGTGCACCCAACAATGATCTTGGTTCATAAACCAATTAAGTGCGTCAGTGACAAACATTGTTGACATTTGCTTAGATTCAGTATTCCCCATGCACAACACACGATTCGGTTTTGTTTGAGGCTTACACAAAATCACCACAGAATACGTTTTTTTATACAAATTGATTGAAATTGCGATTTTCATTAAATTTTTTATGTGCGCTACTCAGGACGACGTGAGACTACTATACAACTTTCTTTCTTTGGAAATTATAAAAGCAGCAAAAATTATCAAAAAGTTCGACAAAATATGATTTTTTAAAACGGGGTTTTCTCGTAAATCCACCTTCATTGGCATTGATAACTCCTACGAACTACTTATGTACAGGTGATCGATAGTTTGGCCTTCCAGTAGCAGAAGCCCTATGTATTTCAGAATCATTAGCACTCAAGATTTCTTTGCCACCTTTTTCTCTTGCTAGTACTGCGTTAAGTATCGAATGGTCCGCGATGTAACTATAATAATCATTGCAGTCTAACTAACATTTCGATATTAGACCCAACAAAGTGGTATCAGAAAGTTGGAGAACTTCAACAAACCGTGAACTCGACGCATCAGCGAAGCAAAGGGATGACACCATTCGAACATCTGACGGGTGTTCTAATGAAAACAAAATCAGCTGTCTTGAGAGTAGCAGTAGAAGAAGAAATCAGAAACAGCTTAATTGAAGATCGTGAGGTCAAAGGAAGCCAAAGTCCATTTGTAAAGGTCCATAACGAAATACACATCAGCTGCACATCAGTAAAACCTTGGGGATCTAGTCGCGATCAAACGCATCCAGCCAGGATCCAAGTCGAAGCCGAACTTTCTGGGTCCTTACAAGATTATCCAAATGAAAGGCGGAAACACCTACGATGTTGTAGCAGAGGAAGAAGCAGGTGGCCTAAGAACAACGTCCACGTACGCGAAGTACATGAAACCGTTGCCAACCCATACGGAACGTATGGTTAATCAGAATGGCCGAAGTGTAGGGTCTGAATCGTGCGCGCCAAGCCTAGGAGACGCACCCGAGAGACGAACAATGTCGAAACACGACAGTCAGTGTGTATGAATCTTGGAATAACAAGTTGTACTGTGTGAATTCGATCTGAAGTTTGATAGAAGTATAATCGTTTACAGCCCTCGATAGTTTTTAAGTCATTCCCTACAATACCATTATTCGTTGTTTTCATCGATCTAAACTTGAATTTTACTACAAATTCATCTGCATTTAATAAAAACAAGTTAGAAGAGGAAATAAAGTTGTGGAATTCATTGAATTTCAACTTTGACGAAGGTGAAACCGCTACAGCCCGTGGAGAAAATTGTTAATTTGCAGGTTTGGAAATGAGTAATCACCTACGGGTCGGGGGCCCTGCACGTAGGTACGCATTTTTGCTTTCCGCGATGTTAATATAGAAAAAAGGAATCAATTACAGGTCGTACGATAGATTTCTTCGATACGTGGGAAATTACGATGTAAAGCAGAGAGCGAACATTTCGTAACAATAAAATGAACGGCCGTCTGGGAAATTGAAAAAAAAAAATTAAAAGTTACGTAAAAATAAACTGGGAAATGAATTGAAAGTAAATACGCTTCGAAATATTAAGACGTAACTTGTTTTCATCTCATTCGCGAGAAGTTTCGATTTCCAATGTTTTCCCTGTGAGTTATAACAACGTGAAAAGCCGAACGTTATATCGAGGGCATGTCCCGGGGGTGGGATTTCGACGTCCTCGCGTTTACCGCGTTAACTCAACTCAGCGTTACACCATTTCGAATCCCGAAACCCTTTATACGCCCCCTACCCTCTCACCTCACCCCCGCGGGCCCACCGTTCTCCGCAATTTTCATCTTCCCTTTTCGCCATCGGACTCTTATTGAAACCTTGGGAATTATATAAATTTCAATTGAAACGATCAGAACGGCGCGTTAAAGGGATGCTGATGCCGCGAGAGGAGGGTTTAGTGTTCGGCTTCTGTCGAAGGGGTCGAGCTTTGATTACTTTTTTCCTGAAGGGAGTTTCATATTCTTCCACAGATGAAAAACAGGTGGCAAAGAAGCGAATCGTCGGTGCTATTTGATTACTAAACTCCTCGGCAGAGGCCGTTCGGTAATTATGCCATGAATTCATTGCGCGATCGGTCCTCTTATTTGAGTGTTGAACGACATCGCTACTATCTTCGGATTCGTATCAACACAACACTACGCCATTCGTAATGTGTAATCTCTCTTCAATAGTCGTATAACAAAAACTACCCAGTGCGCCTATCGTTTCCACGAATTTTCATAATCATTCATAAGGTTTTGGTGCAGTGTTTTAAACTTTTCCCCGGATTCTTGAGAGTTGAAAAACTCAACGAGTGTAAGAGGCATCGGATTCTGCGGATGTAACGCTCAACACGGTATATGAAAATTGTGCCCCATGCACGAAAACGTGACTTCTGATAGCTACAGAACAAATTTTTTACATTTTTCACCTCAAGATACAAGATAAACTTTGAAGAAACGTAAATGAAAGTATCACGTGCGCCGCATCACACAACTTTCCTTAGCTCAACATAAATTCACTGTTCACTGGTTTTCAAGGCTTTGGCTACTAATTCAATTTATTTTTCATTCAATTCATTTGAAATTGGTAAAACCATTCACCCAAGCCCGATCCATCATGACACTGTTTGTAGTCACCATAATTACTTCACTTCATTGCTGAATTCAGTCGCTTTTTCCTGCTTCGCACTATTATCGTCTTACCTCGCTCTTTCCTGCATTATTATTACCTCCACGCTTGCAAAGTTCCATGAAGTACTAAAGTTAACGTACCTGTTTGACGAATTGGTCTCCTCTGGCTGGTGAGATACTCTGGGCGAGCGCTTTCGATGTAAAGACATCATTGTCTGGCCGTTAAGTCAGTACTAAAGTCAGTTAGTTGGTCGTAGTCTTTATGTAGGAAGAGAAAGGTTAACGGGATGGTGTAGCGTGGGGGAAGGGGGGGAGGAGTAAGGAGGTCATGCACCTCTGGGGTAACCCGCTGGAGGTGAAGTGAAAAGAATGTAAGGTATGTCTTAACACACCCTGATGAAGATAACACTGAAGAAATATTAAATGACTTAAACAATATCCACCATAACATCCAGTATGATATGGACACAGAACAGAATAAAACTCTTAATTCGTTGGACCTGAAAATTACACAGACTGACAACGAACTACAGTACGACATTTTTAGAAAACCTACGGCTGCCGAAACGACCATACACTATACATCAAACAACCCACAACAACATAAACTAAGTCCATTCAGACACATGATCTGGAAATTAAAAACCCCACTATCCGATCAAAATTTTAAAAAAGAACTAGATTTTATCAATAGTATCGCAAATATTGTCTCAAACAATTATTATGACAATATGATTCCAAAAAAGACAATCCAAAAACACAAAATACACAGATTTTGACAAGAAGTAAAGAAAGGCATACATGCACGGACAACACACTTAGAACCCAAATAACTGCAAAGACTGAGAAAACAGATCCGGTCGACCAAAGTGGGGAATATAAAATAACTTATACTTGTAAAAACGCATACATAGGAAAGACAGGACGGAAAATACGGACCAAATATTCAGAACACAAATCTCTTAGGGGGAACAAAGACGACTCAAACTTTGCCAACCACTTGAAGACGACGAAACATGAACCTACCAAAATACTGTACTGCACCATATTACTACATAAACAATACAAACGACAAAAACTGAACATATTAGAAAACATGAAAATTTATAAACAAAAAAATTTCAATGGACAGATCATAAATGAACAAATAAACACAAAACGCGACACCATAATTACACGACTCAAAACACTACACAAACGAAAACAACGAACTGACGGATTTACAGACCACACTGTACAAAAAAGACTTAGTACCAACAATCAACAGACTACATATTTAAGACATACCTTACATGCTTATCCCTTCACCTCCAGTGGGTTTCCCCAGAGGTGCATGACCTCCTTCCTCCTCCCCCCCTTCCCCCACGCTACACCATCCCGTTAACCTTTCTCTTCCCACATAAAGACTACGACCAACTAACTGACTTTAGTACTGACTCAATGGCCAGACAATGATGTCTTTGTATCGAAAGAGCTCGCCTATAGTATCTCACCAGCTGGCGACGAACTCACCAAATTAAATTAAATTTAGTGCTCCATGGAACTTTGAATGCGTGGAGGTAATAATAAACAGGGAAGAGCGAGGTGGTCAATGTAAGACGATAATAGTGCAAATACGAAAAAGCGAATGACGGAAAAAAATTGAAAGACTGAATTCGGCAATAAAGAGTAGTAATGATGGCGACTACAAACAGTGTCGGGCTTGGGTAGAGAATAATGAAGCGCATGCTCGATTGACGTTAATGAACTTGGGCGAAAAATTAGAGGAGAGGTGATCCGAGGACATTCAGCTGGTAAACATTGGCGAACACTTTGCAAGCTTCCCAAGCAGACAATTTTAGATTATTATGTGGGCACATGATAATTCATCTGTAGATCATGCTAGGATAATCCACGCACCGCAGAACCTAAAATGGGGTTTTTGTACTTCGTCTGTCGAAAGGATCTGGGTGACATTCAGCACTGTGCGACATCAGGATTAAATAGCTCGGAAACTGCGTTTGAGGCAAATGTTCCATAAGGTTGAGGGCGTGACGCGATGTTAATCTCGTAAATTGCGGCCAAACCGAACAATGATATTCTACGAAACGCGATGGAGTGGCGAGTTATTTAATGGTTTTCCAAAGCGATAGGCGCAGACTGCCCACCAAAACCTCTCCCGGGAGCCCTCAAAATTTCGTTTTAATAGTTTCTAATCCGACGACGGGTGTCGAAGGGACGTTGTGGGAAATGCAGCTGGTCCCCGCGACTGAAGGCCACCGCTGTCAAAATAATATGTGGGCTTCCCCGAGGGGTTAACGCACAATGACCCCGGAATGAGTAGCGACCGGTTAATACGTTGAAATGGGGGCTTTTTCTGAGGGTGGTCCGGCTCACTGACAGGGGTTTCAGAGTTGACTTTAGTCCTGCGGCCAACGTGCACATGTTGCAGCCTCATGAGCGAGGGCTCCCCGATAATGCTTCCCATTTCGAGGTAGCATTGCGGACGGGTGGTAGTAATGAGGCGAAATATCCCACCAGGCCTGAACTGCTATCGAGAAACTTATGAGTCCTATGTGTTGTGTTTCTAATGTCACATTACGATGTTTTCGGATCGTCAGAGAAAGCACGAAGTGCGACACGAAGGAGCGAAGGATACGTGCTCGAACGTCCTTCCTTAACGCCATGAACTTGGTCATCACCGAACAGATTGGGCCATAGCTTCGAACTTATACTTGACGCTGCTTTTCACGTGAGTGTCGCCACAAATGACACCTCCAAGTCGTTTAGACGAAATGCTGTCATTCTTGAGTAAGTGCTGCGATCTTGGCTCCCTCAAGTGTTCTTCAGGGCTAGCACCTAAGCCCATCTTTATTCCTTCTAATAATAAATCCAGTCTACTACCATTTCCTTCGCCGACTGCGTGAATATCTTTAACAAACTGACTGATTCAATGTTTTGCAGCTTGGTCCATCATTGATGTGCTCAGTAACTGCCTTCCACCGCTCCCAGACCTCGACTGTTCGTAACATTGGTGTAATGTACCTGAGCTTTAATGAGTACACAGCGCATATTCCAGCTGGGGATATGAGCAATAGACTTTCTTGAGGAAAATATGCAGGAGATAAGGCAAACCCGAGCCTTCCTCATTCTCTGCAGAGCAGCGCTTTTCCACATTGTTTCTTATTATTTTGTTGTATGGATTCCTGTAAAACTGTCGCAGGTGATGCAACCAGACCATGCGCAGTGGGCCTGCATTGGCTATCCAGAGTAATGCCTTGTGATCCAAAGGGAGCATGTGAGGTTAAATGGGCTGGTCCTCCATTGGTGCTCCATCTTAAAGAGAATCACTGCACCTGTGCTTCCTCTGGTATCCGCATCCCTGCCGAATTAACCCAAGGGCGTATTCTTGGACTGTCTAATGGGGCTGGCGGAACGACCAGGGTGGCGGAATTTTGTGGAAGATGAGAGCTCTGGGGCACTACCAGTCCTTCTTAGGAAGAGCAAACGTAGGGCAGGTATTAGCGTAAGGGATTCAGGCTGGGCTGATAGCATCGAAGGTTCGCTGGAAGCCATCCTTTCGAAAGCGTTCCTCTGCAACCAAGTAGCTCCAAACTTGAAGCTTTGCATTGACTGCTGCAAAGCAAGCCTATCACCATTCCACCCAGTTTGTGAGGAGTTGTCCCTTCGAAACTTGCCACCCGAGTAAATAGTTAGAATAGATGAGAAACTACATTAAGAACTCCTCCCAGATTGTGTGGGATTCTCCCGGAGGCATACCTCTGCATGGTAACACATGGGCAACGGCAAAAAGTCAAACCTGCCCCATTTCCGCAGGTCTGGGTTGGGTGGATGCAGCGCAAGCAGGCCTCTTGCATGATAGCGAAACTGCAACCTCCATGCCAGTCGACTGATATACCTATATATACTCTTCGAGAGTTAGCAACAGTAATTTAAAACAGGCCTTTCTAATGGACGTGCTTCATCTCAAAGAGAATCGGCGCACCAGCCTTCCTCCCTGCGTCCCTGTCTTCGACTTCCGAAGCTCGACAATTTCTTCGTTTCAAGCTCCTATACAAATCGTGTGCACAATCTCCTTGTGGCACGCTTGCCTTCCCACATATAGGAATTGAGTGGAGTAAGCAATGCCAACGATCCTTCTTCGCGCATGTTTATAAGCTTCTTTTGTTACTGTTCTGTAGATAACTGTCCTACCTTGGAATCAAAATCACGAAATTCTGGAAACCCTTTAACCGAATTCTCACGCAATAAATAAATATTTACAGCACCGGACTGGCTGTGTTAGGTATTAAAGAAATTGGGTTGTGTCCGCCAGTAGGCAAATACTAAAGTTAACGTACCCTGACTGACCAACAAGACCTCTCCCCGCCCCTTCCCCAACGCTCCATCACTCCTTTCACTTTTCTCTTTGTATATAAAGACCACGACCAACTGACTGACTCCAGTACTGACTAAACGGCCAGACGATGATGTCTTTACATCGAAAGCGCTTGCCCACAGTAACTCACAAGCCAGAGGAGACGGACTCACCTAACAGGTACGTTAACTTTAGTATTTACAGCACCCACCAAACCTCTTCAATTACAACAATACTGAGGGGCCTCCTCAGAATTTATTTGATCATTTTTTATCTGTACACTACCAACCAGAGAATTTGCTTGATTGGCATGTTTTTCTGTTCAGGTCGTGGCATAAATATTAGCAGCCCAATACATTTTGGAACTTTATCGCTTCCAGTTTCTACGTAGAAGGTTCAGTAGTTCTTCAAGTTTACATAAACTCAGTGAAAATGGATAGGATTATTAGTTAGTAAAGTTAACGTACCTGTTAGGTGAGTCCGTCTCCTCTGGCTTGTGAGTTACTGTGGGCAAGCGCTTTCGATGTAAAGACATCATCGTCTGACCGTTAAGTCAATACTCTTAGTATTAGTTAGTATGTGAGCTGAGAATAGTTAAGTGATGCATTGCAGATATATTTCTTAATGATTTTATGTTTGGCGAAGGCCTAATTAGTTGGGATTTTGTGCTCAGACGTTCTGCACTTGCTACTAACAGGATGCGCTTGTTTCAGGACTTCCCCAAACACTGATGTCCACCTATTTCTGACACCTGCAGCCCTTTGTTCGTAGCTGCAGGAATGTTCACTTCCTCCTCTTTAGTTATTATCAAGCGACAACGGATTTCCTCTTTCTGGACTTTCGAAAATGTCTTCAATTTACTTCCTCTCCACAACACTGGTCAACAATGAAATTGTTTTGGGCTTTAAAATATTCAATTCTTATGTATTTTCACTTGCTGGGTTCAAAAATCACCATAAATACCACGTATTAGCTCTTATTTTTGAGATACAGAGACACGTCATTTTATATAGTGTATATTTACACAAATTGAGAAATTTTGTTTTCCAAAGTTGGCACAACAGCCAACTGACAAAACAAAGAGTTCTACAGCTTTTTAGAGGTTATAACCTAACTACTACTGTAAGTGCTGTGATAACAGTGAGCTTCTGTGATTTCTGTTGTTTTGTTTATTGGATTTATTGATTTGAAGTGATTTTAAAGAGTAAACGTTTTTTACTTAAAATGCCTCGAAATTGTGTGAACCTAGTGAATAATTTTTGTTACATTTGTGGTGAAATAACATTTTCGTCACGAAAACGCAATCTGACGCCTACTGTCAGGACTGCCTATCACCATTATTTTGGTATGAAGGTAGATGATCAAGATAAGTCGTGGGCTCCACGTATATGTTGTAACTCTTGTTCGGTTACTTTAAGAGAATGGTTTACCAGTACCTATTCCACCCCACAGTTATGAAATTGAAGAAGAAAATGATGATAGTAGTGAAGAAGAACTTAGTGAGCCTTGTCCATCTCATGATCCTAATTTTGAGGAAACAGATGATAAACCGCACAGACTGAGTCAAGCGGAATTGAGTGATCTCATTCGAGACCTTGATTTGTCAAAGGATTAGGCAGAACTCCTAGTGTCCAGACTACAGCAATGGAACCTTCTACAACGTGATGTCAGGGTGTCACATTACAGACAGCGTCAGAAGGATCTGATTCCTTTTTTTGTGAAGAAGAACAATCTTGTTGTTTGTTGCAATGTTAATGGCTTGATGAAATGTTTGAATTTGAACCATGATCCAACTGAATGGAGGCTTTTCATAGACTCATCTAAGCTTGGTTTGAAAGCTGAATTACAGCACAACGGTAACCGTCTTCCTTCTATTCCTGTTGGCCATGCAATTCATATGTTGTAACACGTAGCTCTTCCCAGATACTCATTCGCGATAGACACTCGTTGCATATCTCTCTGACTACTAATTTGCTATTCTCTCTCCTTCCTGTAAAACCAGTTCGCACAGCCAGGAGCCCTTTGTTCGCGCTTACATACTCACACTCGTATCATATTCTAGCTCTTCTGTCAAAGTGTAATACAGTCTTCACTCAAGCTCATTCATTCATTTCTTTCTCACACTCTACTTCAAGCTCCCCCTCTCGCGCGCCCAAGAAACGCCTTTTTTCGCTCTCACGGAGTAGACGGTAATTCTTTTATCTAGGTTGTTTATGTAAGTACTTACGTAGTTTCGAGTTTCCTTTGACTTTGATTTCCAGAGGGGATGAAAGAGAAAACAACACGGTCCTAATCGTCCTCAGGTTCTACGAGGTGAATGAATTACATCTCTCCGGTATGAATCAGGGGGGCTTTCAACTCTTAGAAATGTGGAAGTAACAACGGCTTCAGTTAAACTGACTCCACACTAATAGTGTCTCACACAACGTGGGGAATAGCGTTCAGTTGGACCCTCCTTGACGTTATAAGAAATCACCTCATGTTCTAAAATAACTTTCCTTTTCATTCAGGAATCTAGCAGTAGATCTGAACATCTGTCAGGTTGTCCTCGTCGGATCTCCAAAAGGTAGTCTTTTTCATTATATTCTCTGAAGGTTATTCCCTGTTATCAACTCCGTAATGCGACCTATTACTCAGTCGAGAACGATAACTGCAGCGAAGGGAAGAGAAGGGAATCACTCGAAAAGGCTTTCAAGGCGGAAGGAAGACAGCATGACATAAACGGGAATTGCAGAGGGACGAACAGAAGAGCGATAATCTTCTTGAATCGAAAGAAGACTCAGAAATAAGGGGAGAGGATGAAAAAGTGTATCTATATATGTGAAATGAAACGGAAAACGGCGGATCGCTAAGTTAAAAGAAGAGAAGAAGGGGACTTTAAACGAATGTTAAGTACTTTAAAACGTTCAGATTGGTGCTTTGAGATTCGTCGGGTCGTTGCAGCCATGTCGACAGCGGTATCGAATGATCTCTTATCTTCCCTATCTTAATGATCATCCAAACTGTTCCAAGTTGCATTTGCATTTCTACCGTCGAGCCGGAGGGGGTTTTTTCCTCTTTTTCGAGGCTTTGTTTGTATCTTCTTGTCTGTAATTACCCGGTAGGCTATCAATTATTGATGAAAACGGGTCGTGAAGAGACGAGGGGCGTTCCCACGTTGAATTTCTTCTTGATCCTCCCTTTGCCATCTCTGGCGGGTGATTAGTTAAGCGGACTTGCGAAATGTTGATTGCCTTGTTCTTCTCGTACGATTGGGGGAGATGATCTTGCAGACAATTTGGCAGTACAGACTGCTTACTGCTTGTCACTCTTTTCCAATGCCGATGAGGTGGAACCCCTGGGTTGTAGGAAGAAACGGAGTTCTAGTAGTTGGAAAGATAGAAGGCGAAAGTTGAAGTACACCAATAATCTGACTGTGAAGTTATAATAAACCAAAAACAACTCTGATCGGCAAATTAAAATTATAAACGATAGATTACAACTCCCTTGAATGAAATTAATACACCTGACATAGGAAGGTGAAAGCGGCAGTAAATCGCGAGGCAAGATGTTCACACTATCAGGTGAAAAGTTCGGATTCTGGACGAATTATGCGATAGGATAGCGGCGGTGGCTAAATGGTCTTGGATAATAGTTCAAACGCACGAAGTCGAGTCAAAATCTCGTGCGTTTTGGCTGATTCGACACAGGTCACGTTGAGTTCGGGGAAAACATACTGGCAAGAGAGATCAAAGAGGAGTCGGAAAAGGTAGATCTGCCGGTGTGTAGTTCGATGCTGCAGCTTACCTCAGCCCAAAATTAGAGGGCTTTTGTAAACAGAAGGACTGACAGGATTGAGAACTGAGCTGCTGATGGTTGCTTTACTGGTAGTCAGCCCCTGGGCGCTCCAGCTGGGACTGCAATAATGTCTACAGGAAAAGGACTCATGGAGATCGCCTTCTGAATTGGATTGGGTTATTTAAACACGTTATTAGTGCCGCATTTACCATCCCTCTGTGAAATACCCCTTAAAGTCTTGCCACGGCCTTCGAGTTGTTACTTTCCTCTGCCGAACGGAATAGAAAGGAAATTTATGTAATCCGTTGAGTGGCTGAAAAACCCCATCTGACCAAATGGCTTGTGTGCGTCCACAGACAATGAACGCGACTTTTAGAATCAGCTTAATTTTACTGGCAGAGGCAACATTTTGACTAGTAGAGAAATTAACAATATTTAATATTGGCGAAGAAACGTTGAAATTCATTCGAAAATAAGGAGCCACTTACAAACGCGACTAAATAAAAACAATAAATTAAACCAAAATTTCACACTGTTGAAGATAAAATAATTAAAATAAACGTTCTGACCGTGACAAATCTGGTGTGGAGCACCCGTGCGTGTGCAATTTACTGTTAGAAAGCAGCAACGAACAGGCGTGAAGAGCGGAAATCGCAGAACAGTGTTGCCAATACCTCAAATCTGAAGGAAAAACCCTGCAAATTATTACACAATGGTTTATTATTCTCATGAACTGCTTGACCTTGTATTACTGCTGTGCGACCCATTCCATTCAATTCAGCATCGAATAATAGTAAACCATACGAAACATGACCTGGCTACAATGGAACCACGGAAACTAAATATTTTCCCGGCGCCAGGCGCTCGTAAACGTCTGTAGGCATTTGTGATTCGATGGAGGGATGTGCGGAGGAAGTGGCCTTGGCGCCCTCTCGGGCAAGAGTCAGGGAAATTGAGACAGGGGCTTTCAGCGAACCCGTTGCAAGTCAAGCGGGTGGGTGATTGAGTTTGATATAACGGGAGGGAGGGAGTACTAACGTCAAAACGTTGACTTCCGCTGTAGTTCCCGCGTTATACTGCGTTTCGTTAATTTTGTAACCATTTTTTGCCAATAACAACCATGGGCTTCGTTCGATCGGATTGCCGAGATGGCGGGCACAACTAAATACCAAATGGGATTTTTGTGCGAAAGAACGAATTTTTCAGACCACGTTAAAGGCACAAAACAGCCTGGACGGCGGACGGGGGACAGAAGACAGAGGAGGGCGGATGGTGGACGGACATTGCAAATTTGGAATCTCCAAGTCTTGAAACGTAAAGTATCAAATTTTGAGGGGGGGTTGTAAAAATTTTTTCGTGACCAAAAACATAGGGTTATTATTCAGAATGAATAATAAACCAAAACAAAACTTTCCGTTAAACATATTCCTGCCGTTTTAATTGTCTTTTCATTGAGGAAGACTTGGTAACTGTGGGAGCTGGAGGTGGATCTTTGTCGGCGATAAGATGTTTCTGCCATGTTGGAACAAACAAATTATATTGATCTTGCACAATATATTTATTTTCTAAACAACGTTCCTGTTATTGATCTCGCCTTATTATTCGTTATTACCATATGTATATATAGTCTTCTGACTGTCCCACTGGAGGGATGTGCATCGCGGCCAGATGGCCTATTGTGCCAGTCCTAATGTCTTACAGGTCAATGCCTAGATTTCTGAGGAAAACCAGGTAGTTCCTGAAAGAGTCCTCGTTGGTATCTATCCTGGGAGAAGTGCAAAAGACCAAAAGTCGCTCCCTCTCAAGTTTTCGGCACTGAACCAGGACATGGTAGGGAGTCTCCTCATCCGTGCCACACCACCTGCATCGAGGAGTGTCGACTATACCCATAACATACACGTGTTTGTTTATTCTGCAGGGCCCGGTTATGATCCTAACAACCTGCCTTAAGTCCAGCCTCTCCATCCTCAGAAAAGTGTGTCTTATCTCACTTGATTGCTCTGAGACAAAGCGTTTGGAGTGTCTTACTCCTGCAGCGTTCCACATTGTCTGATGCAGTCTTCTGGCGTGTTCTCTCACAGTCCTTTTTACTAGTGACAGAGAAATCCCACAATGGAGCAGTGGTCCAACAGGTACCGTAGAAGAACTGTGTCGGGCCAGATGGTCCGCCCTCTCTTTCCCAATGATCCCCTTGTGTCCTGGATTCCAAAGCACATTAACTCAATGCGCGCATGCTAAGGAGTTATGCCACACCCTGCACTCTCGCACCAGTTTTGACGTTAGTAGTTCATTAGCGCCTTGCAAGACGCTTGACTATCGGTCAATATATTGATAGTTTGTTGCTACAGCCTTTGTCATGCATTAGGATTGCCCCGGCGATAATAGCATAAATCTCTGCTTGAAAACCCGATGGAGTGGGGCCTAGAGCAATATACGTCCCATTCCTTCCAGAGCCACTTATCCACACCCTGGAGCCTGTTCCCTCCGGAGTTTTCATCTGTAAGGATGTTGATGCCTTTGGGAGGCCGAAACTGGCGACTCTCGCTGTTCCATGGTTCGTTATTACCATAATGTTCTCATTGGTGAAATGACGAGATAAGGACTAACATTCCGACGAAAATCAGCGTTTCCCTCTTAAATCTTGCTCATTTGTGACCAGCGTTCTCAAACGAATCAGGGTGGTAGTCCAATACACTATATATACGACGAACGTTTAATAATAGTGATTAGATAATCGGGAGCCACGTGAGAAATACTGGAAGTCGAACTAACGCCGGGTCACAGTGTGCGTGCAGCACCTCCTGCGTAGGACCCTGAAGCGGAAAATAATGTACGTCGGACAGTCGCACCAGATGGTTAAAATTTGGTATAAAATATTTTTTTTAAATCGCCTCAAGTTCCCTATTTTTATTGAGAAAAGGAAATATTCTGTAAAATTGAGTTGAAAAATGAAGTACGACTTACACCTCGTAATGCTTACAGGGTTTGTACATGTAGTGCCAGGATAAGACGGTAACAGGTGAATTTTGAGAAATGTCCAGTTCGACGTTCAAGGAGTTTAAAAACGCGTCTATCGGTCTATCGGTTTCACACATCCTTGGCTGCTAGACTCACGCTCTCTCGACACCTTTTTGAGGCGAGAAAACGGGTTTAGCTGCCTCGTTGGTTTCGATGCATCGATCGATAAAAATGCAGCAGTCGCGTTTGTTATCAATTTCATCCGACAGCTAATTCCAGCGATGAAAAGGCGCGTCACTTAGCGACGTTAGCAGGTGTTTCTTCCCCCCATTTCATTTCACAGCTAAAAGGTTTAGTGGAATCTAGTTGGTAAGAAACCGTGTAGCAGGTGCCATCTCGAGTTAACTTGGTTACTGCGTTTAGAGACTCCCTCCGGCTGCCCTCTGTCATCCAAACTGGCCCCTGAGCTCTCTTCTGATGTTTCCCTAACGACGTAAGTAGGTCCTGTTCTTCGCTAGACGTTTAATTTGAAGCGTCAACTTCATCGCAGGAAAAACAACTCACGCGTATCTATTTACTTCTGACGGGCGACAAACCGGTTGATTATCTTTTACCGAGTTTCGTTCGAGTCAGTTAACGAATTGAAGACTATTTTGTGGAAGGAATTAACAAATTTTAAAATGGCGACGCGATAATTTTCTCATGTCATCTGATTGAGTTGAGAGTCACCTGGAGAAAAAGCGAAGACGTGTCCTACAAAGGTTTTGGGGGACAGAGCAAGTAAACAAATCAATAGTAATAAGGACCGTGCTGCACGTGAGATAAGACTCGAACTGGCGAAGGGAATGTGTTAACTACTGGCCCCCAAAATCCACTCAGTTCATGCATTTCCTGAGGTCAATCCCTCCAACCTCCTCTGGCTGCAGCTGATGAACCTCAAGCACGCAGAGGCGCACTGCAGCCAGCCCACCACACGTACAAAGTACATGCAGTGCTGACTCCCCCCCTGAATTTTGGCCAGGTGGTACGTTAATGGAATGGAACCTGTAAACAGGCTGCATATCATGCGTATACTACCTCTATCCAGGCTAAAGGTTCTCTCTCGTTCGTTGCCTGGAGAGTCTGACAAACAACCTTGACTGCCTTTGACCAGCTACATCCCGCGAATAGGCAGCTCTGCACTAGGCAGCCACTTACCAACCTCCTAGATCAAGTGGCTCTTGGTGGTTCTTACTAAGGGCTCAAGTCCCACCGGGAGAAGCGTAGATCCTTCCCTCTACCAGTTTGTCGGCCTCCTCATTACCTTTCATTTCTGTATGACCTGTCACCCAACACAATGTTAATGTTTCCTTTGCCAAGGGCTTTAGGCAAGTCAGGCATTTCCAAACTAGCCCCGACGTGATGGTATAGGAAGGGCTGATTAAGGCAGCCTGACTGTCTGACATAATGTATATTCTTTTATGTTTCAGGCCCCTACAGCGAAGAGCTCTGCTTGGAAAACTGTAGCCAGCGCACCTAATGGTATCACTGCCAGATCCCTGGCCCATGAACTCTACCACCCCTCACTGATCCGTGAGTATCATATGCCACGAACCCAGTCTCGAGAGAAGGACCACCTCTTTCCCACCTGGATCTTCCATGATTCGTACCCTGAAGGGAAGCTCAAAGTTAAACTCCATCTGAACTGAGTTCCTGGGATCCAGAGCTGGCCCGTCCGCACACACTTCACCCAATATCAGTTCATGCACAGTAGCTCCTAGGTCCATGCTGTAGTTCGATTGGCTCTTGGAGGACATTTGGGAGTGGAGGCAACAAACAAGCACATGTTTGTTCATTTTGCAGTGTCTCGTGATGATCCCCACTATCTGCTTTTAGTCATTCCAGTCCATCATCGGACGGCTTCGTCTTATATTGTGTGTTTGTCCTGTGATAAAGCGTTTGGAGTGCCTCGCTCCAGCTGCGTTCCATCCTGTGTGATGGAGGAATGTAAGGAAAACATCGGAACCGCTCCTCGGCCAATAAAGCGGGGAAGAGAACGTGAAACGTGTCTGCCCATTCATACTTTCAGAAACGAGATCCATATTTGGTGTGCACACTATCGGACTGGTCGTTTTTGGCAATACACATCACAGGCAGTGTTATTGCCTTCGAATACCCGTGCTTGTTACATTAGACCAGCTTTTATGTGCCATTCTACGTCTTGTTCCTCTACTTCACTAAGTTCCAGTGGCTGCAGTATCCTGAGAACTATTAGGTATACTTGAGACTATAGTAGTACAGGTTGCTCATCAGAATACCATGACAGTTCTGAGTTTGTAGAATTACGCGCCCACTAGTCAACTCTTCAACTAACATTTCTGTATGTAACGAGTTTTCTTCGTCGTAGAAAAAGATTCTTTCGAAACTCCTTCACATCAGCCTTCTGGAACTCATTTGGGAACCACACAACAATCGACTAGAACTGGCGAACCTTTCTCTCCTCACGCTCGCCCGATGGGAGATCGCCGAGTCGAGAGGAAGTCGCATGACGCTCGCTCGTACATGGCTTAAATGTTGTTTCGTTTCAAGAGCGGCCCTGATATTCGGAGTTATCACGCAATAATCGTGTTCTCAAAGTGGGTGTAACCTGCCGACAACTGGCCGATATACCGTAACACAACCAACTCCTGAGCTTGGATGTCATGCTCTGTCTCTAATTGATGCCCTCGTCCGCCCATAATTTTCTACCCGACTCTCGTCTTTGAAGTAAGGGAGGGGGGAGAGAAAAAAGAACGGGTTCTTGCCGCATTTGATTACCTTCCTTCCGTCTTGTTTCCGCAAATATGATTTCGCTCTTGCAACCCGGTCGAACATGACCTGAAAGTTGGGGGTGTGTTCGTGATGTACTGCAGCGATTGGGTGTGGTGAGAGGAACGTTATTAATTCATCGAGGCACTCTCAATCACTGCGTAATTGTTGGTGGCGCACTCAGAACGTTAGTAGTGCAGCTCGACATTGAGCATGTTTCCGGAGCCCATGAGGTTGAGGTGTGCGATTTTTGACTGGGTCCTGTGTTATTACCACATAAGCAACCAAATAAAAAACATATACAGCGATGCACTTATATAGTTTGACGGTAACGAATGAAATAATGAAAGGAGGGGGGGGGGTAGTTCTTCCAGGGAGTAAGGGAAATTATTGTCGATGTGTTGTCATATGCCTCAACGAATTATTTTATTATTGAACAGCCATTTTCCTAATTCTTTCTAGGTCTTCTAGGTCCAGTTTTGACCACTTCCGCCTGGAAATATCTAGTTCCCATCACACAACTTTCCTCAGCCCCAAGCGCGTAATCTTCTCTTGTCAAAACTTATGTAACTTTTCTCCTTAGTTACTTCTATGTTCAATTGGGTTGCCCGTTCTTATAATAAAATAAAGTGACCTCAAAAAGCATTTTGATTTATTAGTTAGCTCGACACCTCCATCCCCCTGATTGTTCAACGACTAGCTTGTTAGTGATCATCGCGTTGTCATCAGCTGTTGGGCTGTTTGTGCGTCAAGTTTAGCGATTTTGTTTCGGCCGACGTCAATGTGGCGACGCCTGGGGACGTTCATTAGGGACCACGCAGTGCTGAAAGCAACAGAAGTAGATGTGCAGAAAACGAGGAGCTATGAAATCCACACGCCCTGTATCGCAACATAATACGCGTTGAGTGTTGTCTTTACCCTATAAGGTATGGCATACCGTAATTTTTAAATTTAAATGAACGCATCTCTCGAAGTAACTGCGAGGGCTTCCTGTCACCTAGATCGAATTCTGTAATGAGCTTACTGACTTCCTGGCCAGGCCATCCATTATATCTTTGTAAGGTGTTGCAGAGAGAGGCTTCAACAGAAAACCAGAGATCAGCTCGGCCACACCGCTATCCAGAGAAGCTTACACATAGTTATATTTAGTGATTTCTGTGCAAAACGGGGAATTCGCAAACTGTGCGTCGACTGGCATTCTCCAACTCCTCCCATTTCGGCGTCAGAGATGCGGAATCTTGATTGATAATCTCGCAACATGTATATCACTGTGTGTGCTGTTTATACTCGAAGAAGTCGTCGAACCTGTTTGTGATCCCGAACCTGTCATTGTTGGTAGTCGTAGAAGAAAGGGAACACGAAAGTAGAACCGAAATGTTGTAAAAACTTCGCGGAATGATCGCTGAGAGGTAAATACACCAAAACTAAGATTTTCACGGGGTCACCACTATGGTTACTACACTGTGACCCGGTTTAAATATTTAACTACGATTCTTGATACACTTGTAAATGAGCGATTATTTATTGACAAATTGTAAGAGCAGATAAAGAGAACCAGGAAAAAACGACTAGTACAAAAACAGTAAGATGAAGGAGACAGCGCGTTTTCAGTCATGGCGTTAAAAGTCGTGTAGTAGCCACAACAGTGCTTGGTCTCTGTGTTCTCTAGTCACAGTCGAAGGCACTAGATCTAAACTAAGGGGAACACGAAATTCAACAAACATTGGCGTCTTACAACGGCACTCAGCCCGGGAATGGTGATGAATATGTACAGGAACATTTTTCCTCGACCTACCCTTGTAGTGTGCAGTATTCCAGGATTCTAATATTAGTACCTCTTCAATGACGTCAGTATTACCCTTTATTACGAATGTTGAACGAAAACGGATTGGGCCCGAGTAACAGGGCAGAATCATTTTCGCTAGGCTGGATCAAATTTCGAACTTGCAACGCGCCACGAGAAGTTTACGTTTTTTTAATTACCTTTCCTCTTCAGCAGTAAATTGAAGACCTGAGTTGCATTTCCAAACTAGGCGACGCACACGAGTTTTACTGCCTATAAGTTAAATACAGTTTAGCACAATGAAACAATCGCAACATCAAATAAATATTTGACTTAGGCCAAAGAGCCTCGAAAGCCGTATTTGACTAAGTATTTAAATAAATCCGCAACCCAATAACCTAGAACGGCAAATGCAAGTTGCTGATGCGACGCATCACACCTGTTTCCTCGGCTCCACTTACATTCAGAATTTTTTATCGCTTCACCAACCTACTTGTTTTTTCACTTTGTTTATAGTAACTAACTAGAATTAACTGAATACATGATACATGGTATCAGGTCCTGTACCTAGGTAATCAACCTGGGCAATCAACGTGTATTTAAAACTATTTGTGACAAACTAGTTAATAAACCATCATAAAACAGAAGTTTGAAAGAAGTAAGTACCTACAGTTGTTTTTTCCAAATTTTAATTGAATTCTAGTGGAAACTAATTTCTTCTCCAACTTCTATTTTAAACGTTTAGTGTTTTGAAATTAGACGGAAAACGCTATGAAAAAGGTTAGATCAAGCACCAAAGAACCAAGTAATTTTGATAGCTTTAGCAACAAATCCAATCAATTTTTCACTCTCTTCGTACGAACTTGATGAAAATGTGAGTTTGGATGAAGGTGACACGAAGAAATACCACTCCTGAAGCTCCTAAACTGCTGGGTAGTATGGGAGGGTGTAATGGAATGGGATGGGCACAAGAAATAACAGCAACCATCGCAGAGAGGCAGCGCTAACCTGATGCATTGTGAAACGGTTCCGGGATTGGTTCTCAATACGCAGGAGTAAAACGAGAGATCGACTTTGACCACGTTTTCGTTACCTTTTTAGTAACCTGGATGGGACGGTTACATGCTTGGTCAGTAGCAGTCAAAGCTGTAAGGTTCGGTTGCTCTTCCAACAAGCGTCGCTTATCGTTGTACGAACTACAGTGGAGCAGCACGTGGTTTCTCGAAGGCGCAAGTCGTACGGGAAGGAAAGCCTTGGGGAATGAAGTGGAGCCTTGCGTTGAAGTCGCTGTGTCCCGTAATGAATTGGACTTCCTATATTTGACGTGTGCGAAAGCTCCGGTCGCAGCTGAAACATAATCTGTCTATCGTGCCCAGCACCCATCGAACTCTGACCTGAGGAGGTACGGCAGGTTGGGAGGAGTTCTTAATCTAGTTACCCACCTGTCAGTGCTCAAAAGCATGCTTAGAAGGGGTCAAAACTGGAAGATTCGGCTGCCAATCTTGGCTTACTCGCTCAACCATTGGAACTACTGTGGAGCAGCAAGTGGCTTCTAGTTTGGTTGAATTTGATAATCTGATACAGACCTGATGCAATTAGCCCGTGGCGAGATATGAGCAGCCGTTCTGATTCCCCCACAGCGAGCAGAGCCAGTCATCACGGAAGCGCAGGATGCAAGCGTGGAGGAGCTGGAAGATTTGAGGAAAGTAATAGATCTAGAAAATACTTCATCCCTCCAAACAATAATGCTATCTAAAAATAATTCGTCTCTACTCTCAATAATCTCTAAAAATAAATACATCCATACAAAAAACAACAAGAATACATTATTCCGACTATGGTCGTCCCAAGTAATGCCGTTTAGTTTATTGGTAACTTGTTTAACATTTTTCGAAGCCAAACAGATGAAATACCTGAGCTCCGCTGGAAAACCATTGATAATCCTAACTGAACAAGACTCATAGAAGTGCTCCGCCTGTGTTGCTGTATTCTAGGGAACTACAAGGTTATGGTTCGTTTTAAGCATAAAGAATGGTAGAATTTTTTTAAAAGAGGCATCTATCGAGAACTTTTCCTGGAGATTATTCTTACTGTGGCCTTCTGGGCGGTTAGTAACGGGGCAAGTGTGGTTCGATATGCTCGGATGGACTAGTGCAAAGTACACAACTCTTAGTAGTCCGTCAGAGAGGGAAAACCTTAAACGCGCAAACAATACATTCCGCAGCAGCTGTGAGACCTTGCTTATTTGCTTGTCGCATATCATTTGTGGGTCGAACCAAACACCAAGGTACCGAACGCAATCGTTCTTTTCTATCCTGCACGTACAATGTTCCGGTAAGCACTTATCTGTGTATGGAACCCCAACTGCATTCAAAGTAAACATGACGTTACTTGGTCTTCTTAACATTCAGACTAGTTACCTCTGCGCAGGAGCGCCATGTATTGAGAGAAAAGAAGTGGAGCCGCGTATTGTAGTCGCCATGTCTTAGCTGAGACAGAACCATAGCAGAACGGTGTACACTGGTTCAATCGTAAGAAACTTATCAAAACTTGGTACGTAATATTAAGTAATTAACTTAAGACCCAGAGCAGTAAGTAGCGCGCCTGTCAGCAAATGTGACGAAAAGAGGTACTAACTCAGTTGCCATTTTCCTTGGAAGATTTAGCATAAATAAGTTGCTTACAAATAACGACCGAATGAGGGTTTTGTTTAACTATCGTGCGCACTTCGCGTCGCATTCATTTGGAATCGAAATACAACCAAGAACTTCCGTCACTTTAAATCGATTCGTGATAACTTCGAACTCACTGAAAAGACGCGGACGTGCGATTCGCATCTAGTTCCAGCTATTAGCGCAATGAACCTGTACGAGCAACTTCACAGCTATTCTCATTATAAAGTAGAAAGACCTAGCGGTTCTTGTCGCACGGATGGGAACATCTCGAGTTCGCCTCTGCGGGTTCCGGTGTCCATTTCAACCAGAGTTGGTAATTGTCAGCGGAGAACGTCCGAGTAATAATTCATTTAAATTGTTCGTGGTTGGAATGTTTATCGGGGAATTGAGGTTACACCGCGTGTCGATTCGCAAGGCTATTTAAGTACAGCAGACAATTTTAAGTACATTACCAACGAAGACGCACATAAATCAGTTGAAGCGGTTGTAGCTTCTCACCACGCAGTTTTAAATTGTGTTTTAGCGAATTCAAAAAGTCCTTCTTCTGCCACATACCTAAACTCTTTAAAACAGAAATTGGGATTGTAAATCTATTCATCATGATAACTGAGAAATGATATTCACAAACGTTGAATGATTTTTCCACAATACATTCTTCAATAAACCCGATTTAATTAAACTCACAGGACAACCATACATAGCTCTTGATACACGAGCCCATATAACAGTAATGAGCGAAGTTCCTTCTATAGTGAAAGTTTGGAAGTGAAAGAACATTTTTTGTTGATCGTCACATCAGATTTTTAGAATGCCCTAAATTTAGAATACAACAGCGCTACCGGGCTTCCCCTGGTGCCTCACTCGTGGGTGAGGCAAACAAAAACTCCTCAGATACCTCCTCATTTCAGTTTGCAAAGAATATAACTGTACCGCCCTAGGAACGGCGCTATCGAGAGGAAGGACTGAGCATCAGCATTCTCCCCCTAGAGAGAAGGCTTCACTATCGTTTCTCCTCCTTGCCGTTAACCATATCACCGGCACGAGGACAGGTCTTGAGAACCGAATTCGAGGTGGCGAGTAGCCCAAATACGGAGTTAGCCGAATCGAGAGAGCTCGCTCAGCAGAGGACGATCGCCGAGCCTTCCACCCAAAACCCGAGCTTTCTCTCCATTGTAGGTTGCCCTTCAGTAGCTTTCCAGTCTCCACAGTATTTCTCTTTCCTAGTCTCCCAGCATCTTCTCTTCCTTCTCCATCATCACCTTTCCTAATTCTTTAATATCGTTAATCCTCCTACCCCTCAGTTTTGGCCCTGTCGGAGCATTACATAACTTTCCATCTCTGGTTGCTGTTCTTCTGTCGATCGCTGGGCTTGACAATTGGCAAGCCTGGTTTGGATCGTCTGGAGGGGACTGTTGGAACCACACACACAAAGCAGGGAGGCAGCTGCAGGCCATAGGACTCCACCAGAGCTGCAGGACCAATGGCATTTTGCCGTGGCCTCGTGGCCTGACTCCCCAGCCAGCCTGTTGGGGGGGCCCGCTAAGTGTCCCAGCCGCCGCCAGTGCCCATTGCCTCACCCCCCTGGGTTTGGAGGAGGGGGTTGCTTGGTCGGGGATCGAACGAGAGTCACGCCCAACGCGTTCAGTCACCGCGCCACTGCCGGCACCATTGAGCTAGCACGACCACTGGCACCCCATGAGGAGATGAGCTCCAGGAACTGGGTCGGTTGGTGGTCAACCCGGTATCGACACAGCAGGGGTGCGTATAGTACTAGCAGGGCGACAACTTCTGGGAAGATTCACCCACTGCTCACCCAAGTCCTTCATTTTTTTCTTTTACTTTCTATCTTTTTTTATTTTTTTGTTGCCGTGTTCTCCCATTTTTTGTTAGTCGTCTCCCGGGCGTTGCAGACTGTAGGGGGGGGGGGGGGTTGAAGGCAAACTATATGACTTTCTGACTCCACTCGTCGTTCCGGTGATCGCTCGGCTTGGCCACAGTTTTGGCAGTTCGTAGTTATGTAGAAGTTGGTGCAAAAGAAATCCGAAAAGTCGATGACGGTAGAACGAGTTTGGAAGCTACCACAAAATCGTTCATGGGAGTCGCAAATGTGAAGCAAGCAGGTCCAACAATGTACTGATCTGAGCGAGGTTCTGCTTCTTGCCCTATGCCCTCTTCCCCCAAGATGTGTGGTGCTCAGCGTGTCACAAAACCTGGCTTTGCCTCGAGCTCCAAGAGGTGCCAGGCGGGCAGGAGGAGTTTGGCTGTCCCCAGGTTTGGACAGGAGTGGATAAGACGGCCTTTAATAATTCTGGTTCTTTCGACTCCTAGTGTCGCATCTCTATCGAGCTTTCCCAGTAGTTTGCCAGTGCTGAGTTTCAGTGTCTATTCTCCCGTTTTAGTACCGTTGGATAAAGATGAGCAAACCCCTGGTGTATTTGTTCCTTGTCCCCTTATCGTCTTTATTCACAATCCGAGCTATCAAGTTCACTAGATCTAATATTGAAAAAGAAGTTCGATTTATTTCATTTCGTTTCTATCTGTTTCTATCAAATTCAAAATGGGTCTTATTACGTCCATAATTTCATTTCGTTGTTTCTTAATAATAATTTTGTTCCCGAGAATTCTTATTTTGGCAATTTACGATTTAAGTCGAGTTTTTGGGTTTCGGTCTTATTCATTAAATGCGGACATCCACTAAACTCGTTACAAGTTTTCAGCAGCTCCTTGATCTTCAACCGGACAAATTTTCGTGAGAGCGTGAATAAATGAAACGAGTACACGCATTGGCTGAATGCAGTGCTTCAATCCGTATCTTGACAAGGTCGCAAGGGCAGCATGCGCTTCAAAACGTCCAGGGGGAAATCGTGAGAGCCCGACCAGTAACTTTCTTGGTTTTCGTCGAGAGAGAGATTGAATGTTCATTTATTTATCCACTAGTGGATAGAAGGGGACAGAGATAGCAAAATGCGCGTTATTACAGCAGTATAAAATAATGACGAAAAGCCTGCGGTTTCGGTCAGCTGGAGTTGGACGATGGAAAAGTGTACAAATAGAAGGAATTAAACGGTAGCTATACATTTTACTGAGGGAGGTTGGAATAACGACACAAAATGTACATTAGGAATCGTAATCATCATCAACCACCGATATTTCTGTTAGATACACAAAAATATCGCATTTAGAACTCATCTTCAATATTTATTGCAATTTTCCCTATCGTCGTAGCCGCCTTTTATGGAACTTTTCCCTCCCTCCTTTAGTTGAAACGCAACTAATCACGGCCGAAGCTGATAGTGAAACTCATTTCGTCGGTAGCCGCGAAGGCCGGCAGAAAAGTTGGTTCGTCGAGTCGAAGAGGGGAGGAGCTGCGAGTCGAAGGCATCAATTCCAAGCTGTTAAAATGGCGTCCGAGGTAGGAAGAACCGGAAGGACAACAACCGACTTCCGGACCGGCCATGAATAAGGAAGTAGGAGGTCTTCAAGTCGTCAAGTCCTCGATGGAAGGTTCTGATCTGAGTTGAATGGTTCGGAACGCCACATCTACGGAAACTAAATCGACCGTTATTTATCTGCCGGGTGAGTTGATTATTATGATTAAGTTGAAGGTGATACACCTGAAGGTCGCGTATTCCAGCGCTCTGACTGCGAATGAGCTTCACTAACACAGTTAGAGAGGTTAATTTTCACGTTCATTTCAACTTATCGTTCTCTCTAAACCAGCAAAATAAGTGTTTCCTAAACTGGCAGGATAATGACAGATGATATTGATGATATTGTGCGTCAGGCGTGTATTCTCTGCTATTCAATATACACTTGGAGGCCATCATGTACGGAATCCCTCTTAATAATATAAGGCATGCCAACGATACCGTTTTCTTCGCAGAGAGTGTTGGTGATCTGCAAAGATTGATCCCGAAGATTGGTCACGCGCGCTTGGAATATAGCTTGACAATGAATTTAAGTACAAGGTTTCTTGTTTTTACAAAGCGAGCTAATTTGAACGCACAATTAGTAGTTTCTGATGTCACTGTTGTAATAGTTTTCAAGTATAAGTATCTGGGAACATGAGTAACCAGCAAAAATGATTCCACTACAGAATTGAAAGCATTGAGATCGCTAGAAATGCTTTTGTGGCAGAGATATCCTCAGTGATCTCAAATTCCGTATGCTGAGGTGCTATATAGTTTCTATCCTTCTATGTGATGTAGCAACCTTCGAGACGTCGCTATACAGAAGAGCCTTAGAACATCGCACATGAGCAGAGTCACCAACAGGCAGATTCTGCAGCGCGCACAGCGGTCACATAATTAGAGGAGAGAGGTATGAGATGCTTCCCGTGATAATACAAGCGAAGTATGAAAAGTGGAACTGTTTAGGTCAGCTGTACAGAAAGTCAAGATTGTCGTGATGATCACCAACCTTCGGAAGAAGACAGTACCACGAGATGAGAGAGAAACTGGTCGTTCTTTGATTTTTTGACTCCGATGCGGTAATTCTCTACTTGTTCCATATGTTAGATTGTTTCAAACTCTACAACATGCTACACATTCCTTCTGTCTGTCATTGTGTCAGTCTGTCACCCAAACAGATATTTTCGATACACCACAGTCTCTCCGTTAGTGTTTCGCATTCTTTCTGCCTTAGTTTCCTTACATCCTCAAAAAAACCATTTAAAAAAAATTTTCTTTAGAGATATACGTTTTGAGGGCTTGTGGGTACTAAAAAGACCGTTTGGGTTGTGTGCTAGTGTGTACCGGAACTTTCGCCATCAGCCCGACCCAGTCGCTGAATCATGTGTCGTGTGTCTGCCTAGTCATCGGAGCAGTGTGCAAGAAGGTTGCTTAGAAGTGAAGAGAGAGTGGCCCTAGGTTGTCTATGGAGAAGGGCCAAGGCCTTACTTCATCGTCATTGGTGTGGTGGTGTTGGAAGGGTGTGTGGGGAGCCCCTTCGGACAAATGCTCGCAGGTCCCCCCCCCCCACGTGGCTGGACCTCCTCCTTGACCTGGCTGTCCTGCGTTCTAGCATCTGATATGAAGCACTCGATGGCTACTGGGTCACCATGGAGTGGCTGGTTCCTGTGTTGCAGCAGCAGGCCTCCTCTGAGCGCCATTCTTGACGCATGGCAGGGTGGGTGGGATGAAGGCCCCATGGCACGGCATCTCCATGCCATCCTCTCCTCCGTCCAGGATCGCCTGGGAATGAGGGGGTGGCACCCGCCCTTCCCCACAGTCCAACTCCTGTCTGGGCATGGCGCCTATGACCAGCGCTTCTTCTTCTTCAAGCGCTGCACCTTCAACCTCTACCCATGCGAGGAAGAGATTTCTGAGGGTGGGCACGCACATTCTTTCCGAGTGCCCTCTCTATGATGACGTGCGAACCAGGGCGGGAATTCCTGCCGCGCTTCTTTCCACTGGCCGGGCGGACATTGACCACTTTTGCCCAAGCATAAGCGGCCAAGCGGCGCGTACTTGAACCATGGTCTCTGTCTGCTAGCCCACCCCACCCCTTCCAATTAGCACACCCACTCACCTCCACAAGGCGCCACACTCCATTCCGTGCGCACTTCCCAACTCCAGAATCTTTAACGCTACGTCCAACGAACCAGGGAGAGATTGAATAACTCCAATCCCCCCCCCCCTCGCAATGATGAGTGGGTAGGTCAAAACCGGCGGAGGACCCCATTAAGGAAGGGTGTGGGGTGTGTGGGGTGTGCTGAAGAAATGCGTTAACTGAGTGAGTCGCCCGCTTCGGGGAAAAAAATGAACCACCACACAAGTACCCTTCGTAGTTATGTAGAAGTTGATAAGAAATCGGAAAAGTCGATGATGGTAGAACGAGTTCGGAAGTTTACCACAAAATCGTTTATGGGACTCGCAAATGTGAAAACAAGCAGGCCAACAATGTACTGATCTGAGCGAGGTTCTGCTTCTTGCCCTATGCCCTCTTCCACCAAAACGTGTGGTGCTCAGCGTGCCACAAAACCTGGCTTTGCCTCGAGGTCCAAGAGGTGCCAGGAGGGCAGGAGAAGCCTGGCTGTCCTCAGATGCTCATGGGTCAGACTGGACATCCAGGAGGAAAAGGGTGGCACGATTTTAAGAAAAGCAGAAGGGTTGTTATGGGTCAAGTATGGCCTCGACACATCCGTCGTCAGGAATAGCAGGCCGGAGCGAGGTTTTCGACCACTCCTCATGGATAGTAGAAGCAAAAGTGACTTCGAGGTTACGCTGAAGTCAGTTTGACCGCTAAGTTCCGCTTATTTGGTCGCTGTCCAACATTTGCTGTTTGTCATTGAGAATACACAATCGTACCAATCAAATTATCAATCACTGTTTGTTGAACTCTCAGTTCGAACTTCCTCAGCTCATCAAAATGTCAAAATCCAAACATCCAATGAACTCGCTCGTCGGTAAACGTCGGACATTTCCAACAATATGGAACATAACGTGTAAACTAAATCAATGTTAACAGTTGACGGCGGTCAACTCCGACGATTCAGATTTCAGGTTCACCGCAGTTCGTTTCTAAATTACTGAGGACATCATAGTCAGGTGCCTTTGAACTATTCAACTCCTTCGGGAGCCTCAATCGCGCATGATCACTTCAAAGCCCTCGAGCGCATTTGCGTTTTCCACCTCATACTTGCCCGGCCGCCGAATGACGGTGAGAATTAGATCAAGGATGTCCATTTCCACTTCCTCCACACCATAGGGGTCTGTTCTAAATCCTCTTATTTCGCATCGTACGTGAATGATCAATCCAGCTCTAAATGCACTTAGTTTGCTGATGGGCTCCCGTGGCTTTACGTTTTCAAGAGAAATGGCCCAATTTTGGCGGGACGTTAATAGTCGACATTGTGACATTCCACAACCTTACCACCCCTGAGTTCGACAATCCTGTTATTTTGTCGGGTTTCTACGGATGTTTTACCTCATAAATATCCGTTTCTTCTAATTCACGCTTAGCTTGGTCAACTTTTTCTGCTCGAAACGTTTGCCTCCAGCGAACCTGTAACGGGTCCTTTCCGCGAAATCCTGTCCATACTTCAGTTCTTCACGCTTAGTTTTCTTTCGTCCAAACGAGCAATGGAAATGGTGTTAGTTTTTACACTAAAAAAATGCAGATAACGTCGTAGAGTCAATATACCTAGAGATAATACAAGAAGCTGGTAAAGAGTTATTCTTTACTCTCTAAATGCTTCTAATCTCACTCACGCTAAGTCTCGTCTGGCTTTTCAAACCTTTAACGGAGGCTGTGCAAGTTTCTCCGTCTTCTTTGATAGTTCTTCTTCTTCAGTATTTGTACTAGTGGTATCGTACTACTATCGGTAGCTCGCATTAAATTGAAACCTAATTTCCAACTCAAGTCAAGTCAACGTAATCATCGATGTATTGGGTGAAGTGGCCTTACACTCGGAAAGAAGTAAGCAGACCTATCAACGTTTTTTCATTCGTGCTTGGCAACCCTAATCGTTCGGTAGCAGTATCAGCAATGAAATCCGGCGTGGAACTAGGCTGAGGAAGAAGAGAAGGAAGGGGAATGAGGCCCTCTGAAAAGCCTGGGGGGCCAAGAACATCTAGGGGCTGTGAGGTTTGTCTGTCGGTCCATTCCTGGCTCAAAGAGCTCCCCTCGCCCCGTCACTCGGACTATGTATCGTTAACCAAAGTATCGATCAACTACCCCAGAGACTACCTTGACGGTGAAATGTATTCCGGGACACAAAGGATACAGTGGGAATGAAAGAGCGGACATACTGGCCAAAGAGGGGTCGACCGATCACTTCTATGGACCAGAACCCTATACGGCAGTTACGATGGCAACAGTCAAGAAATAATACCCTATGGAGTAAAGTTAACAATGACATAGACAATAACAGAGGTCTTGAATTCTCCAAGCGCACAGGGACCACGAGTTACAACAAAATAAAGACGGAATGGGCCCTAAAACTAAATAGAATACAATTAAGAAGATTAATAGGCATGTTAACTGGACACTATGCAGTCCGGAACACATTACATAGGTATAACCCAGCAATTAGGGGTGAATGCTCCTGTGGGGAAATAGAAACGGTTGAACACTTCATATGCGAATGCCCAATATGGTTTAGAACCAGATTAGAAAGACTAGGAGGACGAACCATAGAAAGGGATGATATACGACGCAATGAATGGAGGAGTATCCTCAAATTTGTAGAGGGGACCGGAAGATTCCGGTACCCATTCTAGGAGCCAAAGCCGGATCCCTTATACAACTTGGGTGATGGGAAATGGGCCCATATGTGGCCACGACTCAGGTCGCTGTTCCCTCGGCTTTGGCTGATGCCCTGCAGTCTCTCTACCCCGGAGGGGAAGAAGAACCGCTTGACAGAGAGTTCAATGGAAAACTTCAACGACCTAGAGCAACCACGCCTTTTTAAGACAAGGCTACACTCTGTTGTAGGTTGAAAAGGAGCTTTGCTGTATTCTCAGCTTCTGTTTACTTTCCGCAGCTCTACGAAGCAGAAAGGAAAGTTACGTAATCGGCCGAAACAAAATTTTGGGTTCTCTTCAGACCTTTACGTTTCATACCATACTGAGTTCGAAAAACACAACCGTGAACGATTTTTAGAGAAAACAGATGCTCCGAATCAGCTCAAACTACGTATCCAGCCCGCAGATTACCATAGGACGCCAAAATAATTGTATGAGCAGAATCCGCCGACAACTAACCGTGGTTATCATAGTGATCAAAACACCAAATATTTTTTTCTTGAAAACACCTCTAACGATTTTGATGAAATTTTTTATACAGACAGAATCCGATGAGATGACAATACCATAAAATTCCCAATTATGGGAAAATGACTAAAGCAGCACAATAAATTATCAAACATTTCGACGAAAATCGAGTTTAGCGTATGTTTTTCCTTATAAACTCCGCTCAGATGTTACTAGGTTCTTCGGAAAAATTCAGGTGGTACTCCAACCAAGTACCTATACGATTAGTCTTAAATAATGCTCGTAAAATATACAGGGGTTAGTTAATAAATTCCGGGGTTTCAACCACCGCCGTTTTATTTACCATTTCTTTTTACCTGATTACTATGGAAAAGTAATTATTATTCTTTTCAAAAAAATCGGGTTTACACGCTCACTAATCATCTGTCCTCCAATTGCTCAATAATGGTCGGGGCAAGAGTGCGAGCAGCACAATAAATTCCGGCTCTGTAAGCGCTACCGCTTTCAAATGAACTGAGTGAAATATAAATGGAGTAAGTAGAATAAGCCATGGCACAAGTGCATTGACGTAAAGCTAAGGAAAGTTGTGTGGTGCGGCGTTTGTTTGCTGTATATTTGAGGGAACAGACGTCAAAAACGTGGTAGTTATTGTTGAGCTGATTATTCGATCGGTAATACATTCGCCAATCCAAACTTGCAATAATTTCGACGCTTTGCGCACAAATAACGCTAACGTTGATAGAATGAAAACGAAAGCAAAAACGTTTAATTGCCAGGATGAATTCGCAGTTCTCCGGAAACCTTTCCACCGAGAACTAAACCGTTTTTTCCTGCGGTAAAGTGCTATACACGAGTCAGCAAAGGGGTAGCTGCCCCTTTCATCAAGTGCTTTTGAAGGGGGGAGAGGCTCACGAACGAAGACTCCCGGCCAATTAGCACGTGGCTGGCCCTAAACTCTCCCTTTTCGACCGGCCATTACGCCCAGCTGACATTCACAACACTCAAATCGTTTACCCATTCAATTGATTAACAATATCTAGGACCTGCAGCTTTCTCTCGTTTTTCTACTCGCCTAGAGGCTCTGGTTATTGCCGCCTGAACTTCCTTTCTTTCTAATGGCCGCTTCGTAAAATTGATAAAAAAGGGGGAAGACTCAGAAAATTTCTTTCCCACAATGATTTGCATATTAATACTTTACTTATTTTATTTTTCCTCGGCTGCTGCTTCCATCTTTCTATGCAAATGTGTCAGGGCGGCGAGATGGTGAAGAAGTGTACGAAGGGAAAAGTGGGACGGAGGTAACGCCAGATTCAACCGAGTTAATTTTTAATTTCCTGCCGGGTAAAATTTCCGAGGTCAGATTAAAGCCCGGAACGAGAATTTCCGTCTGAACTATCGTCACAAGCGCGTGGTTTTACGCTGCTCTTATGGTTTAAAGGGATCCCCACAAGTCCCGAATAATATCACACTGCTTATTTTTCACACGCCAAGGCCTTTCCGTAGGTGACCTCCACAGCAACTACGCCGATCTGAGTGTAGCGGATTTTCTCTCACGGCTGCCTGTTAACTTGTTTGACACAAGGTAAAACTGCCCGTCTGTACGTTCGGCATAACACAAAAGCAGAGTCCATGATGTTAGCTGTTGAATATGGGAATTTTCCTAGTCCTCATTAGGTCGTTTGCCCGTCTTTCTCTTGATTCTCCTTCCAGTGAGCTGATTTGACTGGAGTCCAGTGAGTCATTGTTGGAATGTCCAGATCACACCTCTCACTAATGGAATATCCAGGGGTCTGTATGACTGAACTCACCAGTTTGCGTTTATCATAAGCCAGAGAGGTCGGTTGAGTTGGGCCTGGATCCTTCTAACGTAATTAGCATGACGGAAGCTCATGCAAGCCTGATTCTCCCATGATCATTTTGGCAATGAGGGCTTAACGTTTGCTACCCATCAGTATCCGCAATGCTGGGTAGGAAGTTGCCTCGTTGGCCGGTTAGATGCCAGGCGCCACGACCTGCAACTGGCACTGACACTCCAACGAGACGTTCTCCTGGCCGTCCTGCCGGTGTACCGCACCACATCCCACCTTGCCCTCCAGATACTTGCTGGCGCACCCCCCCTGGACCTGACTCTTGACCTGGCAGTGCTCCAGTTCTGCATTCGGAGGGGCTGCACGATGGAGTACCGTGGACCGTACCAAGCCTTCCTCCCCTCGGTCCAGTGCGAAGAGACCACCATCCAGAGACTCGCTCTCGCCAGGGATGCGCTCATCAATAGGTGGCAGGTGCGAAGGAGCAGCTGCTCTCAAGCGACGGTGCCTTCAATGAGCGGCTGCACTTCTCTGAGCGCCGCCACTTTAGGGACTGCTCCTGTGCAGAGGCCTCAAAGAGTACAGCGCATGTGCTCTTCGCCTGCTGCCTGTACAATGATGCCCAGGAGTGCGCTCAACTTCCTGCCGTGGAAGGGGTCTTGCAGCTCCTGCCCAGAACAACATGCCGCTGGAGCGTGCTAGGGTGTTGTCGGTCCGCCCCTGATGGGTTCATGCTGCCCATGTTGCTCTTGCAAGGGATCGCACACGGGCTGTGAGTGCAGGGCACTTACGTCGAAGTAGTGCTAGATGTGACGTGGGGTAATCCCTAGGTGTTTCGCGATGGTTTATAATAAGATACCAACGCCGTGGCCCAGGCTTACCCTGCGATATGCTAGGCCAGCTTGCTTCCACATTACTAAGAGCTGTGTCTCAGGTTTGGTATAGTCAACGCGTTTTTGAAGGCGCCGCTTCTCAATGAGTCTTGTGGCTCTTTACACTAGTTGTACCGTTCCTGGGAAGTCCTCTCCTATCCTCTCGTATCTTCAAAAAACTGGTTAAATAGGTTGGGTAGGAGCGCTTACGTTGCGAAGTCAGAACTGCTGTCCACCGCACTGTGTTAAATGCCACATACATACCGTAATTCCCTCGCTTTCTTTGTACGCACATTATATGAAGCCCATTTCGCTCAACTCGACATTAACGCGACGACCACCAATCAACGTGCACCAAATGACATTTGCCAGTAAGCGATAAAAATCATACAAAATCTGTTGCGCGATTCGTGACTTTTTCGTCGTTCAGGTAAATCACACGAATCTGAGCGTCACACGACTCGTAACAGTTAACGAAATTGCACCTCCAACTGCGTTACAGTGATTTCCATTTCTTCTTATTAAACGTTCTAGTTGATTTTCTTTCCCTACGAATGACCGAAAAAGTAACGATAAGAAAACTGAGGGTTTCAACTCAATCCGAATTATCTGGGACCCATAAAAATTACTGGGGAGTGGACAAGGGAGCGCGAAGGAGAAAAATTATTGCGTGCGAAACTCTCTTTCCCTTTTTCCCCTTTCGCCGTGTCACGCCATGCGAGATTCAACTGATAACAAAGTTTTATTTTTTACTTTTTTTTGTTTATTCAATTAAAAGTCTGCGCGGAGGAGTGTTTTCATTTTTGCTGCTAACTTGATAATGAACGTACCTACGTGACGGCCGTTTATTCGGTTTTTGCCGCGGCGATAACGGCCGGGGAAAAAAAATGAAATGTCCTCGCGACCCGAGCAAGAACTTCTGATGCGCTCAAGCTGTTTTCCACGTTCAGTGCAACTAGGCCTGAGACGTACCTAATTAACAGGGTGTGTATCAAATTCTTGTCTTTTAATTAAGACGAATAGCCGTAATGAATTCGCTTCATTACTGAACTCAAGGAACACCAAGTTCTGCCGTTATAATGCAAAACATAGACCCTGCGCATGTGGAAAGGTTTTCGCAGAATATCCATGAGGAGATTACTCACGCCGTCATCTCAACCATGCCTGTGCAACCTAGTTTGGACCTCTGACTTATGTGAGCTACGTTCATTCGTCAAACAGCATGCAGGAAGCTTGTTATCAGTGGGCTAAAGAGAAAGAGATTGACTGTTATCGCCTTTACTATTATAGCTGGCGAGGTTAGGCCGGACGTGGCCGTATTTTTCGATCTAACCTGCTGTTTCAGACCGGGGGGAGGCGGTTGCATCTAGGCCTCTTTCATTGACTGTAAAGATACCCTTGCCCTTTACAGGGACGTGCCTTCCTGAGAAACAGCAGGTCCCCCTGCCCTCCTGCCATTCGTCATACCTCTTGGTATGTCCAGGCTGGACCACGTGGCGGCGTCAGAATTTTGGATGGCTGGGACGGAGATTCTTTGGTCTTTTCTTATTTATTTTTGTTTCTCCGGGCATGGGTGGAGAAATCGGCACACAGTCCCTCGGGCTAGGTACTCTTCTCCCTCTTCGTGGATCTTGGAGTTTTCCCATTATTGCCTAGACTGATTGGATCGTCAGGCTAGGAACTCTGCTCCCTCTTCTTTTGACTTGGAGTTTTCCCATCATTGCCTAATCCTGGCGGATATTCAGGGATTAATGCAAAGGGAGTACTGAGATATTCCGCCCCCTGCTTTCTACCTACTCTACTAGTCAGAGGGAGGAGGGCGAGTACTCGTTATCCCCCCCTAGCCCACCGACCCTAATCTACCCTTAATCTACAATCACAGCTAAATACCTATCCTAAACACACAGCCACATACCAACTAACTGTCTAGCTACCATCCATATTGGGGCCAGGGCCTCGCCACTTAACAGCAAACGTCTCCATCTTGCTACCGCCATTTGGTTGCTCCACTATTGTGTTCAGTGGCCCATCATACTGGGCGCTACCTGTGAGCACCACCCTTTCCCTTGTATAGAGACTGCATTCTCTTAATGTATGGCTGGCTGTTTCATTTCTATGTCCGCAGGGGCATTTTCCTGAGCTTCTCCTCCTGCAGTTTTCGATTGAAACACCCATGTCCTGTGGGACAGCTCGGACGATCTATGTCTTGGACTTATTTCTGCATACTTTAGCCTCCTCCTCACTTCAGAAGATAACTCATTTGTATGCCTACCTGATTGTTTATTTTCCCAGCGGACCTGCCATTTGTCCATCAGCCATTCCAGTGCCTCCTCGCATTTCTCTTTGCTGCTGTCCTTGCTCTCTATCCTTCGCTCAAACTCCCGCCAGATATCTACCATGGTCCTTTCCGGCCGTTTATTCTTAGTTTTAGCAACTTGAGCGTCCAAGAACAGGTCCAAGGGCGGACAACCTGCCAATACCTGCAGTGCTGCAGTTGAGGCCGTTCTGTATGCCCTCGTTATGCTCACCAGGATGGCTCTCTGGATGCCATTCGTCCTGTTCCTTACGCTTTGCGAGGGGTTATTCCACCGGATTGATTCTCCATAGGTGACAGCTAGCAGGAATACTGTGTCATAATACGCCTCTTGGCTTTATAAGATGCAGCCCATTCTGAACCCGCTGTCTTCCTCATCATTGCTATTAAGCTACTCAATTTCGTTGACAGATAACTTATACGAGAGGCTGCCAGGACGCTTTTCCAGAGAATCACACCCAAGTATTTTACCTCCTTGCTCAGTTGTATCTGTGCATCACCCATTTTGAAGGCCACCGGGTGCTGTGGGTCACTATTCCCTCTTTCCGATCTAATCAGACATCTAATCAGACGAATGAGCAATACTGTTCAGAACAGGCCGTATTAGCCGGCGTTTAGATCTCTGAACGTCCGCACTTGCCCTACCAGGACTTCTCAATGTCATTGTCCGCCTTTCCGACCTCAAGCTCTTTTGTTTGTTAGCTGTGGGAAACTTTTCTTCAGTTATTTCCAAGTGACAACGGGTTTCCATTTTTTAAGGACTTCCCAAAATATCCTTTTCCCACTGCTCAGTTTACATTCCTCTCCACAACAGACAGCTCTTCCCAAACTCAGTTATCTTTCAGCTCTCGCAAATGGAGGTCGTCTCCCAGTTCTCACATTGGTTTTATGCAGTCAGTGCCCCTCTTGTTCGTGCCAGTATACTCAAACTCTTATCCTACTTTAGTCACTTCTTCTTTGTACCTGTACGTGCTCTAGTCTTGTTATGATCTACCAATTCTCCAAAGTACAGTTCGTGCTACAGTAAAACCCGTCTCTGTGGTTCTTTCAAGTCTACCCTGGTCAAAACAAGTACAGTTTGCCATCTGGCGACATTTGAAGATGTATTAGATTGTTCTTCTCTTCCTTTGAGCTTGATCGTTGAAAAATAAATAAAAAAAAGTAAAGAAAACTCTGCTTAGCGGCATTCCATAGTATTGTAACTGCTTTCTTCATTTGCTAATTCAGTATAAGGATAACTCGTAGCTCTTGAAATGTATAACTGTTCAATTTCTTCAAAAAAATTAAGACATTTTTCAGCAAGGTATGTGGGCATTCTAGAGGAGGTTATTTTAAACATTGCAGTTAACAACAAGCACTGAATGAGTTCATCGATTTTCAAAACCTGAAGATGCCGATATTTGCCGTACACTCTGTCGTCATATTTAGGATTGAAACATACCTAATGCAAGTATTTGAAGCTCTCTGCATTTTGCACCGACAAGCAGAATCCATATCCCAGGAAATCGCAGCACTACACATAAAGTAAGGCCGAATCGAGGTCGTTCAAACGCCTAGCAGGTTCCTGACTGCGAAAAGGAATGAGCGAACCTTCCCCACATTCTTGGTGCATTTTAAGATGGATCATTATCTAACATAATACCTACATCCGCTCCACGAGACCATTCTGAACATTTTTAATTGCCAATTTTGGGATTCCACCGAGGGAGAAGTTGACAAGCAATCTGACATGTTCTGTAAACATGGCACTACATTAGTTCGTATTCAAGTCATGTCCACTAAACCAACTAGTAAGTTAGCTCAAGTCCTGATTAACAGTGCTGACAGCCCCCTTAACAGGCCAGTCCACTAAAGTCAGTTCATCAGGAGGAACTCGAGCTCGTAACGTTTTTTGAGTTTTGCTTTTTGTTCTGATAACTTTTCTTGAGTCAAGTTTCAAATGGAAAGCAACGAACTTAATCTAATAACACAGTTCCGGGCGCAAATTTGTCGTAATTTTGAGAAATAGGATTGACAATATTCGAGTTGGATTCACTTCGTTTCTTTTCGACCCAAATAGGTAACGAAGAGAAGCTCGCCAGTTTACTTATCAAGACCTTCTAATTGAGAAGCTTCATCCATCTCCTTGAACGTCCTGAGTAGCGAAATCAGCGCTTATTCAAAATTAAACGACTAAATCCTGGCGGGCTGGAAGAAGAGGGTCATCCTCGGAAAAACGCTTTCGCGAGAGCGAGCCCGGAACTCTGTGAAAACCCGGAACTTGGCGGAAAACTCCGTCGAAAGGACGTTACTCAGAACACAAAGGAGCCAATCGCTTTGATTGGCTTCTCAAGGCGAAGGGAAAAGCGGAGACCTACGGCTTTAACAGGAACCGGAAGTAGATTAAGGGGCTTCGGGCTTAAGACTAAGTTGTTTGTCGGAGCTGCTGTTGAAATGGCTTCGAAGAGAAAATATTGAGAACCCCGTGTTGCACCAGAGTTGAGCTGATGTTAGTGAATGATCAAGTTTTACCCTTTTTCTAGGCACAAAATAACATTTGATTGTTAGGGCGATAATACAACATGAACACAATTCTACGATAGTATTTAAGAAAGATGCAATGGAGGGAATTCTTGTTAACTGTTATATCTGTTGGGCGCACGAATGGAGAGCTTGAATTGCGAAATAAATGATATCAGTTTGAGTGTGAGTATTTAAACATGAACAAGAGTGCTCTGAATACATGTGTACTGGTTGCATGGGGACCTAAGAGGGGAGAGAGACAGAAAGAGATGAGTCTGGCCTGAGAGTTAAAAGAGGAGTTTCTGAAGTGAGAACTGAGATACAAGTGTCGATTGTGAGAACTGAGTGTTAGAAAGAGCTGTCTGTTGTGGAGAGGCGTGTAGATTGAGGGGCGGGGAAAGGATATTTTGGGAAGTCCAGAAAAAGGGGAAATCCATTGCCGCTCGAAAATAACTGCAGAGCTGAACTTTCCCACAGCTACCAAACAAAAGGGCTTGAGGTCAGATAGGTGGACAATGAGCCTTGGCAGGGCAAGTCAATTACCCAACTAATTTGGCCTGCGCGGAACAATGACTGTTCGCTACGGCATGGGATAGATCCTTGTAGGAACTCTACTTCAACACTTCGTCTAACCATCTTTTCACTGCCAAAACCAAAAAGTTGAACACCCAGCCGTCAATACGTTTTGGCAGCCACAGGCTTTTTCTTGAGAAGCAAGTCAAGAACTTAGGAGTCATGTAGGAGGTAGCGTTCTGGCAAACACCTCCAGTCCCCAGGCATGATCTGCCTTATTACGAGCACGTTAGCCACTTGGTGGTGGGGGTGTTAACCGTGAAACTACCCACATGTAATAGGTAGGATTAGCTACTACTCTGTTGTCTGGAGTAGCTCATATTCCATCAAAAGAAAGTAAGCTCCTGTGGAACCCAAAGCATATGAAAAAGCATCCACTGTAGCAGTCCAAGTAATCACTGGCCAGTAGTTCCCTATTGACTTGCCGCGCTAGTTGAATGAGTATTAGATAAATGAACAGCGAGACAAGAATCCTCGTGAAAGGACGAGAAACGCATGAGTTTTTGTCAACATCTGCGGACGTCTTAGGAGAGAGCAGGTTGAGCCTGACCACTGGGCGAGCCAGTTCCTTACAGGACATGGCGACTTCAATGCGCAGCTCCACCTCTTTTCTCTCAAAGACTCTCCAGACTACACATACGTGTGGAGAACCATAAATCACGTGCTGCTCCACTGTACTGTAGATCATCCAAACCTTCCAGTAGCCATAGTCGATCCCTCACTAGTTAATATATTTAGGTCAGGTAGGAAACCAAAGTAACAGCTCCTCACAGGTAGTATGGGAGCACAAATCCACGAGGTAGCGCTTGGGCAACTGCACTCTACCAGGAGACTAAATGACAACTTGCCGTACCTCTGCAGGTCTGGGTTCGGTGAATGTTCTCTCGCGTGCTAGCATGGCTTTCGACTGATAAGATGAGTGTTTAGTAACAGTCGTTTTGATGGTCTCCGTACTTCCACGATTTACAAAGTAGACGCCTGTTTCAACCTCAGCATCATGAGCGTCTCGCCCGAACGGCAGCCATTTGCAGAAGTTCATGAAGGCAGTTTGTTCGTTCAGCTACGTAGCGACCACACGAGCGTGGTTGACGTAGCTCCCTCAGGGTCAAATATGATATGGTGCAACTCAACCTAGTGTGTTATATTGAGAACAAAGTCAGCAGTTTGTTTTGAATCAAATTCAATTTATGAGAGTATATTCACTACTACTAGTCCACTAGCGGGTTAGAATGCCCCACCCATCAACCCTTCGGTCAACTGGACCGTTCTGTGGAGTAGACGCCCTCATCCTGACCGAGCCGAGTCCACTCGAACCAGCGGGACAAGTCGCCGACGCTGTCCATAACTCTCGTACCTCTTTCCAAAATAAGCGGGCGAAGACTGAACGCGTGCAGCTCCGGATGGTATGGTTTATTTATGTCTGTGGGCCCCTTACCTTTTCGATTGAACTTCCCACCGCCACGAAAGACCCTTCCACCGCGGAGCTCCTGATAAACATCGATTTGCAAATGAATTGTGACGTTTGGGAAATCGTGCGTGAGGGCGGTCTCGTTCTTTCGCTACGTCCTCAACTCACGAAACAATTGTTGCGTTTCGAGTTTGAAAGAAATGTGAATAACGGATGGAAGTTCGAGTCGAAAGGGCGAAAAGGTTTCTTAAATTGGCCAATAAGTTAGTGGACACTCAATAAGTCGACTGTCGGTACCACCCACCGCCTTCAGCGTTCGAATGGGAAACATGACAAGAATCGTTGGTTGACTCTCAACACTGCCAGTCTAAATCCTTTGAATGCACTTCTTGATTTCCTTTATGGATACGCCATACGACGTAGGAAAGAGCACACGTGGCCTTAATGAGCTGTGATACCAAGTACCAAGTTCTGTGATACCTCAACAGAAATCCCTGTTGTGGCAAATTGGTGAAATGTTTATCGCAACAACATTATGCTCACTGAAGTTTAATAAATAAAAGAAAACTATTAAACAAATTAATTATCGAGCTAAGTTATAAAATATAAATACAAAAATAAAATGCAACTGCGTCAGAAAAATTTTGAAAAAAGTAAAAATTAAATTGGTTCGTAAAATGTGTCCTCCCAATAGGCCTCCGTCTGTATGATGGTCCATGTATGGTTCTGGTAGACGTTTTCAAAGTATGCTTGTTCGGCGCAGGCCGAATTAGTTGGAATTTTGAGCTCAGAACCTCCAACTCTAACGGGAAGTCCTTGTTTCGGACCTTCCCCAGACATCGAGTCCTCTGACCTCAAGCGCTTTTTGTGTAGCTGTGGGAAATTCTAGCCTGCCCCTTCTTCAGTACAGTTGAGTTACTTCCCTCAGTGAGTTTTCCCCTTTCTGAACTTTCAAAAATATCCTCTTCTTTAACCTAAATTTTCTTCCCCACCAAATCACACAGCTCTTTCCTCACATGGTCGTCTCCCAGTTTTGCTGATGTACACTTATCTCATAGGTCTTGCGATCGACCCATCACCTATTCACCTATCAACGCTCATTTCTTTGCCAGGACCTTCTTCGCAAATTGGATGAAACGGTAATAGGCTTTGTTAGTAACAGTCAAAGATGGCAGAATGAGACTCGGTGAGCGGGAAAAAGGGAAGCCGCGCATAGAAGTCGCCGTGTTTCATAAGGAACTGGCTCACCCAGTGGTCTGGCTCTACCAACTTTCACTCAAGATCTGTTCCCATCTCGATTGCCATTTATCTAATGCTCATTCAGCAATGGCGGCCAGTTTTCGTTGCCTAAAGTAGGGCAAGCTCCCGATCCACTTACCAGTTGTCATCCACGCACTCAACGGCCAAGTCAACTGGTAAGTCCTGTCGAAACTATCTTACAAGGTTTGGTGATCCACAGGAGTGCAGCTCTCTGGGATTGGGTCAATGCTCTCTTTTTATTGACTCTGAGTTTGCTACCCCAGATGGCGGGCCAGTAGCCAACCACGTCCAGTTAGATGGTGTGGGGACATGTTGCGACGATTGCGCGTCAAGCGGATTTTCCAGTCTTTTTGATTAACCTCCTTCTGTGCTGTCCCCAGACACCGTTCCCTGATAAATTTATGTCGCGTGCGTTTAAGAAATATTGTTGAATACAGTTCTTTTCCCTAGTTCTCTCTAGTTATTATTCGTCTACAACACCGGACTCTAATAACAACTAAAATAGCTTTGTACATTAGGTCATGGTACATTATGTCAGTGTAACACACTCCCTAAGGATAGGGGGTTTTGTTGTACGTCAGGTTTTAAATTGATACATTTGAAAGGTACAATGTGGTAGGGGTGAAGTGAACGTACGAGCATACTTCTAATTACTATGTAGTTCAGTACATTGCACATTGTGTGCTACTACTGGTGGTCAATATGCAGTTTTGTTCCGTCCCATCGTCTGGAAGGTCTAGTTGATGCATTATGAACCAAAATGAAATGCTTTTTGATCAAAGAAGGGCGTCAAGAAGCTTAATTTAACTTGTAGGTCCCAACTCAATCACAAACCACCGCTAATTACAGACATAATTGATTACGGCGAAGTTGGTTTTAGTACAGTAAGTGTAACTGTTTCATCTTCGCTCAAGTCCCGTCCCCCCACCCCCCATCATCATCAGTCGTACACCACCGTCCTACGCAGCTGCGCTATTAGTCCGGGTCATTAATTCCTTCGACAAAACAAACAAACTTACCTCTTCGCAAGGCCACCTTCCGTCATCCTCTCCACAACTAATGATACGTCCCTTGCCAAGACTCGTCAATACATCACCCGATCCCACGCAGACGCTCTGTTAACTAATTTATTCATTGAGCCCAGTTTTGTTAGCTCATAAGTTCGTAATTACCGACTGGGGCGAAAGTGACATCATCTGACGGGACCGGTGCGTTCAACATCCTGTCGCCCCGTCGGTTCGTTGGGCGATGAAAATTGATAATTCTACGCTGAAGTAGCTCGAGGATAACGTTAGGCGACTCACTACGAATACAATTTGACTATTTTGCAACTATTGGCGTGGAATGTCGACATTCGTCGTAATTATTGTGACCTTTTTGCTTCTCGGATAATAACCGAGGACGGCACCTGTGGAGATCATGGAGGGGTTTTTGCCCTCTTGTCCTCAGCCACGAAGTTATTCATTGTTTGAAGGATTTTTACTTTCCTCATCATTAACAAATACAATTTTCATCACCTTCTGTGCCGATTCCACCAGCATTTTTAGTGAGAGCTCTCGGATTGTCTTGAGGCGGCGAAGGACGTTGGTGAACTCGCAGAGTGAATTCTTGCAAACGGTTCGAAGATCACAGGAACTGAACACACGCACCGTAGTGAATTGCACTGTTCTGAATCCACACACGCACATAGCTGGGAGGCAGCTGCGGGCCATAGGACTCCGCCAGAGCTGCAGGACCAATGGTATTTCGCCGTGGCCTCGTTGGGTCCATGTCCTAACTCGCCACAGGGTGGGGTTCTGAATCCACTCATTCCCCAAATGCTTCACACCACGGTTTAGCAACTCGCGTCGCATTCATAACTTATTGGGAGAATTTAAATTTGACTATTCCATTTTTCAATGCTCATTGTTGGAGACACGAGAGGGGAAGTTTGATGAATAGATGGATTGACGTGATGAGCGGGAGGGAGGACTGTACTTACATGCTTCGGTATAAAGTAGCAAAAAAAGAGTTTGAGATATGAGTGTGAGTGATTAAGAACTAAGGCGACACAAGGGGGTCTTGGGATAGGTGAACTATGTTGTGGGGAGGAGAGCGAACAAAGTTTGTTTAACTGTGAGAGGGCTGAGTAACGAAAGTTCGTCTTTGGGTCGAAGCTGGGAGAAAATGAGAGTTGAAATCTAATTAGCAATGGTAAAGGGAGTAGTGGAAAAGGAGTATTTTGGAAAATCCGCTGTCGGTTTCAGAAATAAACTTCAAGCTCTTCGTGGACAAAAGAAGCCGATTGAATGCGTAGTATGGTATTTCTCACAGCTACTGTTTATTAGGCACTACTTCATAAAAGGTTGGACTTGAACGCTCAAGGTTCCTGCTAGGGTCAAGAGCAACAAACTAATTCGGCGTGAGCTGAGCCAAACTCTCATGCTTTTGGTATTCTTATGGTTCCATTATGTCCAGCCCGATTCTCTACACTATCAACATTCCTAAGCGCTACCAGAAGAAAAAAAAGTTTGTTTCGAGTTTTCTTAAGATTTTCACGTTTTGAAGGATTCCGATAAGTTGCCCGCTATCTGCTGCCTGGGCCATATTTTGTCTTCGAAGCGGTCTAAATATGCCGTTCTTTGGCATGCAAATTTCATTTAGTTGTGCCAGTCTGTTCGACAATCTGATCGGACAAAAACTTAATGCTGTTAAGGGTACAAAATAGTTAAAATATATTAGCGAGTTTTATTGCAATTATGTCCTGTTTGGTTGCGTTGTATAGGTATTTTTCGATGGTAAGTCGAATGAAACGAGCTTCAGAGGTGTACGACTGCGTCAACAGTGAAATCACAGTACTGAGTCAAAGTATACTAATTGAAGAATGCGTGGAACAGTAGGCAAAAGTAGGGCTTTCATTCTTTGCACTCCCTCCAGCCAAAATCCAACGACTGGCCAGCCACACCGGCTCGACTCGTCACGCCGTACCTATTGCCTACAGGCGCCTGAAATTTGTAATTTTGGTCGTTCCGTCGCAACGGGTAACAGGAGTTCAGGATCCAGCGGGTACGGGAGACCCAGTGGGGACAGAAGTGGCTACCGAAACCCTCAAGGTGGCAGCGGAGGACGAGGACCATAGCGTGAGTTACAGTCACAGCCTCCGCTCCTCGATGGTTGGTGGGCCATGATCATAATCACGCGATGGTCCTTGTCCTCCGCTCCCACCTTGAGGGCCTCGATAGCCGCTTCTGTCCCCACTGGGTCTCCTATACCCGCTGGAGCCTGAACTCCTGTTGTCCCTCCAGCGATCCATGTTGCCATCCCTTAGAGCTCCCCAACTGCCACCACTGCCTCCACCACCACCTCCTCTTGGACCTCCGTGGTCTGTACTGGCTTGACTGGGCTCCACTCGGATGGAAGCGATCTCGTCTCATGATGTCGTTTCTAGGGCGGTTATTGTCCCCACCCCTGAAACGTTTAGCCGGAGGCCCGTACTGTTTCCGAAAAACACCCTTCGCCGCAGCTTCTTTCTTATATTTCTCCATCAGTGGGCTTCATCTTCAGGCAGCTCGACGAACACCTCTTTAAATATGTGCTTGTCGGGTAGAGTGAAGTTAGCTTTTATTTCCAGCACGGCTGACTCACGTACGTATTTATTTTCTTCCCTAGCTTGCTTCTCGGTTCTTGACCGGAATTCTTCGTCAGTTGGGACTATGTTTCACATCGCTTATTGATATTTTTCAATGTTGACTCGAATGAAATGGGCCTCAGATGTGCGAGACTACGTCAAGCTGTGTAGCGGAATAAAAAACCGTTGTGTGATCATTTACCGCGTGTTTCTACTCAGACAAACCTTTCCTCAGACGCTACTGAAAACAAGTCAGGATCGCAGTCCAACAACTAATGAAAGTTTAGTGAGGTTCATAAGATAATTAAGGGCGACCACACAAATTAGTTCAACCCGTTCATTTTATTTCGAATTTCTCATTTTATACCCAATTATTACGAAAACGGCGAAGACGACACTCATAAAAATCATGCTGACATGCTCATTAATCATCTGTTGACAGATTACTCAATGAAAGTCGTGGCATAAGTAGAGGCTCAATAAATTTAGGAGAGTCAAGAGCCGGTCAGATAATTACTTATTGCCCACTTAGGGTTCCTACGAAGGTTTTCTCCTTCCTGTGGACTTCAGTTGAACTCTAACTGTACGAACGGATTCTAGTTTGGAGCGACTCGAGTTTTTTCCTCTTCGTAACATTCCACCGCGTTGTAAGTACTGCGGCAACAGCTGTAACGAATAGAAGTAATAAACCGGCTCCTCGGGCGTTCAAAATTTAAAACTCTTCTTCGAAAGCGTTTGTCAAGGGAGCCGATCTCTCAGAAACTATCTTGACCTTCAATCTCTCATCTTTCACGTAAAGAAATGGTAGATTTATAACTGGGTCCATTCGTTTCAACCTCTTTAAATATTGATGAGCTACTTAGGTGTTCAACGGACGCTTCCCTCAGACGCGTCTAATTACTTACGAGGAAAAAGAAAAGGGAAGAAACAACCGGTAGCATGTCATTGGAATATCGTTCGGTGAATTTTTTTTTAATCGACGATGAGTCAAATGAATGATGGCCGCTTTATAGATCGCAGCTCGATTGTGTTGAGAACCTGTTGTCGGGATGGACGTAAAATGTCTTACAGTTCATTATTCGGATCGAGAACGAATAACCAAGTGCGTAAAATGAATTTCGTCGAGTAATTATACCGCAGACCAAATAAAAATTTAGTGCTCAGTATTGAACGAGAAACATCGTATAACTTCCCTCACATATTCATACAATCAATCGCGCTACGTGTGAAGTGTTTAATTCTTTCAAATACCCAGACCTTTATGTGCAACCCCTTAACCCCTCGATTATCTGAAACTCGTGTTACCCAGCGGTTGAATTACACTCTGGTTGACGAGAAACCTTAGTGGTGTCAATTTGAATGCCGTCGAAGTTAAGGGTGAGTCAAATAACCAGTAAACCTGGCCACCGCAAAGTAGAAGTTTACCGCCTGACTCCCATTGTAGGCACCTCCAGTGATAGTAATCTAGTGGTCAAAGACGAAGATTCATATTTCGACGAAAGTCGGGCATTGGCATTTGCCCAGAGCTTTTATTGCCAGACTCAGCAGCTTTTTAAACATGTCTAAATATTCAGTGTGAAAACAATGAGATTCGCTGAGACTGTGAAGTTCCATGAAATGGTGATGCAACTGCTACAATGTGAAAGAAAAGTAGGCGTCCTTTCCTTGTCGTCCCCCTCGTTTTTGGAATCTTTGATGAACTTTCCGAGGATTCGCTCCAAGTTTCAAAAACCTGTTGGTCATAGCTCCACAAGAAGCGGCTAATGTCGAGGAAGAAGATGTACCACCTGACTCCCATCGTAGGCACCCCGAGTGATTGTAGTTAAGTGGTCAAAGACGAATATTCATTATCCGGAAATCCGCCGGCTAAATGTGAAAATGACACTTTCGATAGGTTCAAACAGCTAAATGAACTTATACAGGGTGAGCCATAACAAATGGTGCAGTTTCGAAGGGGTGCTGCATGCCTTGTAGTGGGGTTAACGACCTGGGAGGGGTCTCATTGTGCCCGGGCAGTGGTCCCGTTTTCAGTCGTTACAGTGGTTTGGATCGGAGAGCAACGAGGTTTCGTCATTCGCACGTTTTTTGAAAGTGGCCGTTCGTTCATCGCCACCCAGCGGGCCTTCCGACTGCGTTACAACATCCCACGTCGTGATCCCGTCCCTCACCGCAATGTTATCGCACGTTGGGTTCAAGCATTGGAAGAAACTGGTTCCACAGTAAGGCGTAGAGGTGCGGGAAGACCAAGAAACGCAAGAACACCTGAAAATTTGGCTCGAGTGAGAGCAGCAGCGGAACAGTCGCCTCGGCGCTCTGCTCGGAGGCACGCAGTAGCACTGAACATCTCTAACACCTCACTAAGGAGGATTTTGCACATGGACTTGTCATTCCATCCGTGCAAGATTATGATTGTTCAGGAATTGTCACCTCCAGACTACCAAAACCGCTTGAATCGATGCCAAGAGATGATAAACCGCATCCCACCAACGTCCACTTTTTTCAGTTCTGACGAAGCCCACTTCCATCTCTCTGGAGCGGCTAATAAACAAAATTTCCGCTATTGGTGTGACCGCAACCCAAGACAAATTCACGAGAGACCTCTTCACTCCCCGAAAGTCACTGTCTGGTGTGCCATTTCAAAATTTGGGGTGATTGGGCCTTATTTTTTCGAGGAGGATGGAAGGACTGTTACCGTCAATGCTCAGCGTTATCTTTTCATGCTGGAAAGATTTTTTGAACCCGAATCGAACCAGTTAGCTGAAGAAGAGGATCTGGGGGATATTTGGTTTCAGCAAGATGGGGCTACGGCTCACACAGCGCAAATCTCAATGGTGAAACTGCGGCAGGTGTTCCCCGCACGCCTCGTCTCTCTCAGGGGTGACTTGGGGTGGCCGGCAAGATCGCCAGATTTGAGTACGTGTGATTTTTCCCTGTGGGGCTACTTGAAGGAAAAGGTGTTCAAACATCGACCTCACACTCTGGAAGACCTCAAGATTCGAATCAGGGAAGAAATCGCCGCGATTCCCATCGAAATGTGCCAGAGGGCGGCTGAAAATTTCAGGAATCGCCTACATCAGTGCGTCGCTGCTGAGGGCGCCCACCTTCCTGATGTAATTTTCAGGACTTAATCTACCGAAATGGGGTGATGTATGGCGTTCAATAAAACAAACCGTTATCTTCTAAGTTGCACCGTTTTTTTTTAAATCGCGCTTTGAAACTGCACTATTTGTTATGGCTCACCCTGTAGTACTATACAGGTAAATTAATAATTGTGTATGCACGGCTTATCGCCACTGTTTTTCAAAAAGCCAACTTTGAACGGAACCAATTTCTCAAGTTCTCAGTTAATTTTAATGCAATCAAAAGTAAATTAGCGGCATTGGTAAGACACGGAAAATTCGACCTATAGGTTAAATTGGACACTCGATCATACCTCATACCTTCCTTTCCTATGAGAGGATGATGGACCAATGTGACGAAAAACAGTGGTCCCCAAAATATGACGTACGCTGCTGTGATGACGAGGAACATTATCACCCTCTGCACCCCCTCTCTCACCACCCTGAGGATTTAGTTTCGCATCCGCCGGTGTTCATCCACTGCAGTCCCTACCTTCAACAGATTGAAACCAATGGATTGACGATAAATGCGTAAATGGTACGAGAATTAATCATGAACAATGACAGTTCCTTAGTAATGAGTTGTCGAAAGAACGTGACCTGCAATCCTAGTATCTAAATATGTGAAATGTATACATAAAGCGAAATGTTGAACGTTCAGTGGCCGGAATAGTTCGCATACAAACGTATGGTAGAAGAACAATTTTTGAGGGAATGAACTGAGGCTTGTAAGAATTGTCAGAAAACGAAGTATACAGCTCATTTAAGGGCTACTAAAACTGTTTAACAATCGAAGGTATAATGGACTTGATCGTCTGGTTAAAAAATTTGATGGAATAGAGATGATTCCCATGAGACAGCCGTCGGTAACGTGTGCTCAACCGACAAATTATAATTATAATGTACCTATTTGGTGAGTCCGTCGCCTCTGGCTGGTGAGATACTGTGGGCGAGCGCTTTCATCAGCTTGACATTTTCGCTTGGCAAGTTGTTACAATATCATCTAAGCATTCCTTCGCCGGAGCTCTCAAGCGTTGACAATTCCGAAGTATTTCTAAATCTACGCATCTTCTTACCAACAAAAGGTGGGCTCTAACCATATACAACCGCGATCTCCCACTATTCGCCCTTCAGAAGGTAGGACGATTTAATTTATTTTCTTTCATTACTTTCCGCTACCCCAAAAGGAAAGTATAGTAATCGTGTCAGAAAAAATTTGGGTTTTCTTCAGATCTTTACGTTTTGTCGCATACTGAGTTTAAAAAACCTAATTTCGGCGCGAGGTCCGTGTGTGTGTCTGTGGTTCGATTTGCGGGAGAGCGGCCGATTCGATTGAGCTGGTAGACACCAAAATAAGGTTATGGGCGATTTCGGCCGATTGGAAGGGGGGGGGGGGACGAAAATGTACCCAAAACTAAGGTTTTTCTCATTTTTCTCAAAAACCGCTCATACGATTTTGATTAAATTTTCAAATTATCTTCTATTGCTCAATACCTAACTTTTCTTCTCCATACATATCTCCATGAAAATGCGGTGAACAGAGATATGGGCCCCTGAAGCAAAAATAGGTTTTTAACGCTTTTTGGCAAAACGGCTTCAGCGATTTTCACCAAACTCTCAGGATGTTTTGGAAGAGTTAATACCTACATATTGTTCTCAATAAATGTTCCTCTGAAAGTCCATTGAGCAGAGATAAAAATTAAAATGTATCGAAAATAACGTTTTTTCGAACGTTTTCGTAAATTCTGGGGTAATTGCTTGATCAAATTTGATCAATCGTTCAGAGTGTCTTTTAGTCACCCATACTCACATTTCGTTTTGTATAATTATTTCTGTATACATCTGTTGAACGGAGATATAAGCCAAGTTAACTCAGAAAAGAAGATTTGTCGAATACTAATTCATCGGTTTTTCCAATTTTCTGCAAAACCGGTCTAACGATCAAACTTACGGAGTACCCTCAGCTAACTAGTCCCTACATTTTTTTGTATTTTCAATTTTGTTTTTCGAATGATAGCGTATTTATTTTACATTTACTCAATTTCGTGTAAATATATTTAGGAGCAAAGCAGATTAGGAGGCTTCTTTTACTTTACTTCTAGTCCTCTGAAAGGCCTATTGCCCCTAACAAGCATATAGTATTAATATACTGCTGGAAGTTTAACTAAAAACAAAACAAAAAACAGCAGACCTTCCAAGATTCAACCTACCTGCGCCCTCTGAAAGCCATTTTGGAGCCAGTTAGGCTGTTAATGTGCGCAAACTAACCCTCAAAAACACAATAGGTCTTACCAGTTACGTTCACAGTGACTCATTCCCCCTTAACCTCTAAAGGTGCATAATTTTAGTTCAGTTTAGTAGATCGTGTACTGAATGACGGCGAGTTATCATCTTTTAAATCAAAAATGTTCTCATTGAAGCGATGAGGGTCGACGGAGGAATGTGAAAGATCAAAGTGCGAATTCATTACGTCTTTCCGCCCGTGAACTTATCAACTCCGCTTCCTTCTTTCACTTCTTCGTCGGATCTCTCGTAAGCTCAAAGATTCTCTTGACAAAATCCTTTTTAAAAAGATTGAAAAGGTCGGCTCGAAAATGAACTAGGAGACTTCACGCTGAAGAGCTCTTGCGGCGAATCAAAAAATGAATGATTTCCCTCCCTTTCGCAACTTGAAGTAACACGCTCTTCAGGTTTGTAGCGGTTGAAATTGAATACAAATCGGTTTGTGAGAGAGAAGGTGCCGTGATCTGAGTTCCAACTTCGTATCCCCCCAATTCGTATCGTGGTTGGGAAGGAGGCACAGGAGGGTCAAGTACCTGAAGGACTCGTGTGCGTTCTTCCTTTTATCGATTCCAGAAGAACTGAATCCACCCTATGATGAGCTGTCAGAGGAATCTACCACAGTCCTTCAGTAAAACTGATTCCGCTGCACTTTGACCCTCCTGCGTCTGCTTCCCAACCATTTTCCGAACATTGACCTTATCAGCTTAATGACAGAGTGAATTGATACGATTGTTTACAACCGGACGACTCTCCGTCAAAGTCTCGACGAGACTGGGAAAAGGTTTCCTTTTGCTATCCCTTCGCACAATATTATTATTATTGCCATTGTCTTCACTCTGCCTGTTCCCGCAGTGAGTCGTTCTGCTTTACATTATCCTTGTTCCTCCTGTTGTGCTCAAGTTCGCGTCGTCCCTATCACATTTTCCGCAAATTGAAGATGCAACAGCGCTCATCAGAGTCCTGCCGCTACTCCCGATAACATTTTTTGAACTTCAATAAGCGCATTAGTGGCCCATAGCTAAGGTGAGACGTCCCGTTTTTGAGAGAAATGTCCCCTTGTCCCGACCAACCCACTCGGGACGTTTATTTGTCCCGTTTTCATGAGTATTTGTTATTTTCATGAGGATTATTCGGTTATGTTACTATTACTTTTTAGTTTAAAAGATTTTATAGCTGCTTTACACTTTCAGGCTGAATTCGGTCTGCATTTCGAGGTTCAATAGGTTGTACTGAGTTGAAATACAAATAATCAGGTATCAGAATAATATACGTAATCCCTTTCCTGAATCCGTATTTCAATTTACACTATCATCGGCCATTTCTGGCGTTGCTCGTGAGCGTTCGGGCTGTTTACTGATATCCCGATTGCAGTGACTTGAATGGAAAACGCTGCAAATTATTACACAACGGTTTATTATACTCTTGAACCGCTTGACGGAGTCTGACAGTTCCGAGACTCATCCCATTCAATTCAGAATCGAAAAATACCAATAAACCACACGCAACATGACCTGACTACACGGGAACGACGAAAAATAAATATTCCAGGTGTGTGTAGGCCATTGGGACGACGCTGGGAGTCGAGCGGGCGGGTGGTTTTGATGAGACGGGAAGGAGGGAGTACTAAGGACGAAACGTTTACTTCCGCTGTAGTTCCCGCGAGTTCAATTAGTTGACTTTGGCTCACTATAATTAGTGTAATTTTACTTTACAAAACGGACGGCTGATGGGGGACGGGGGACGGACATTGCAAATTTGGAATCTCCAAGTCTTGAAACGTAAAGTATCAAATTTTGAGGGGGGGTTGTAAAAAATTTTTCGTGACCGAAAACATAGGGTTATTATTCAGAATGAATAATAAATCAAAACAATTTATACCTCTAGTGGTCCGTAACTACATGAAGCAAGTAGAAGATGTCGACAAGGAGCACATTTTAGATACTATCTGCACTTTCTGTAAAAACTGTACCGATTATTTAAACTTGTAGGCATGGCATTCTAATGACATGGAAAAATATCTATGTTTAGTTTTGACAGCACTGCCAGAGTGGGAAAGAATTGAGGGGTGGGATTTACAAAACTGAAGATTTCAGATATAGTGAGCAGTTTGATGAAGTTACAGATCTATGGGAATTTGTAACACAAGAAAAACTACTGAAGTGGGCCGATGAAAAAACTCCTTTGGATCAGAAATGAGTGGAGATATTTTACACTTCACGTCCCAATCAAAAACTTAAAGGTGATAGTTTGGTTTTTTCTCTCGCTACCAGGAACGAACACGCCAGTGGAAAGAGTGTTCACGTCGATCAATAACATTTGGTCAGAGAACAAATCCCAACTGAAAATGTCTACGCTAAAAGCAACTTTAACGGTTTAGTGCAACTTTAACGGTTTAGTGCAACTTTAACTTGTCATGTGCAGCTTTCTTGAAAACGCTCAAACAAAAACGAGAAATTTTGAGGGAGATTCATTGTCAGAAAAGTATGAGAAATAAACACACGACAATTTCGAACGTTTAGAAATCTGTGGCTGCAGATTATTGTGACTTGATTTGGTTAGTTTACTTTTGTAATCTGTATTGTTTTAAACATGCACATTTTTGTGCATGTTGTAAATATCTTAAATACCTTCAAACATTTTACCTGTAAAATGTTGTAAATAAATACTGTACAATTAATTTGGTCATAATTCTGTTCAAAACCCCCTGTATTATCAGAAGTTTGATAAAAGCATGCTCTAAACAATTCAAGTAGAAAATTAAATAAAATATTTTTGTACAGGAAAAAGAAGTAAATATAAAAGGGCACAAAGTTTAAAAACTATCTTTCAAGTCCCTCAAAACTCACAATTTTACTCCTAGTTTTCAAAACTGTGTAGGAGGGACTCCGTACACCAACCCCTCCCCACTCTACCAATGATTCGACTCAGTTACAACATGTGTCCCGGTTTGGATAAACAAAAATCTGGTCACCTTAGGCATAGCCCTCGTAAGAACGAACCTTATAAACATTATGAAGTTAAACTTAGTGGAAGGCAGTAGCTGTTTTGTCGGCATTAATAAGCCTGCCTTCATCACGCCATCAAAGTATAGACTTCCGGCATGATCAGGTGCGACAATCCTGACAGGCTTCCCGTCTATAGCATCAACGACATTGGGGAAACTCCTACGCCTTCAGAACTCTACTGCCTTCATTTTCCACGGTGTTGACGTGGGAAGATAAATGTAGGGGAAGTAACGCTTCTTTGGGGGTCTTTAGGACCGTTCGACGTGGCGGAAAAGTTCTGTCGCTGGGAAAGCCCACGGTGTCTTCTGAGGTCGGTTGATGGAGGGGAACTCAGGCAGTGTTTCGACTCTTTGGCGTGGATAGAGTGGGCTTCGGAGGGTATCCATGAAAGGGATTACCGGCACTTACAGGCGTCACTGATTACACTCAAATTTTATGTGTAGCGTGTAGATCACCAAGGGACGACAAAATAAGGGTATGAGCAATATAGGTTCAAACTAACTACAGCGAACAGCTTGACACCCTTCGATTTGGGGGAATTGTTGTTCCACATCTCTCTACGACAGTTTCGTTCTTGCACGTGGCCAGGGAAGCTCTACGTCAGGAGTTGTACCGTGAGTACTGCATCCCTTCCTACCCTTTCAAACATGATCAATGCAGTCCACACCTAAAGTCAATCGAGCACTGTTCAGGCGTATCGAGATAGAATCAGGGCAGTTGCACACATTTCGTATATATTTTTGTGTATATCTCTCCAACATTAGTCATTTGAGTTAATCCAAGTACGTTCACGATTTTCTCGGAGCCAATTGACAAATCTTCTTCCTCAAAATTGCTAAGAACACTTGTGCAAGAAGAACTTGGATCGAAATTACCTGTTCAAATTCTTCGAAGCGCCCGCTCCGTTTATCATTAGGCTTCGGTTGAAAGTATTTCCCAACTGAACAAACGTCGAACTTTGACGAAAAAGAAACCCCGTCGTCTTGGCGGTACGTAATAACTTTCAACTCCTCACCCGCCATAATTAAAACGGCCGGATTCCCAAAATTGCTACTTTTAATTAGATGCAAGGGGGCTCGAGGAGCGAGCTAAGGGCGAAGTTCCTGCTCCTTCGTCTCTTTCACCTTCAAACAACCGCATCATTAGTATATACTTCCCTCTCCGCCTCCTGAGGTCCAAATTAAGAGCGAAAATCATCTCCGTGGAACAGTCAACCAACCGCCCATGCCGCGGATGTGTGAACCGTGTAACAGTAATGAGGACTCGTTTTACAAAATGGTCGTCTTTTATCGTCGTCGTCGGGGCCCCTGGAATAGGTCTTTGTAGGAGTAATTACCGCGACGGAGTAATTGTCAGGGTATTTCTGTGACTGGAGCTCGCTGCCGTTTAAAATAACAGAGACAAATCTTGGGGCAACTTACACGAAACGACCCTCCCCTTTTGTGGCGATGGAGTTGGTAGGTTTTGTTTTTTTCCGCTTTTCGTTCCATTTCACGGTAAATATTTTCGCTACCGTGCGGGTTGAGCCTCGTGGGCCGCGCAGGCTTTGCTCGCCTCGTTGAAAAAAAAAGTAGTTTTTTACGAGGTTGATTTTGATTACTTTTGCCGTTAGCTCCTCCTAAAAGAAATACGGAGGAAATAAAAAACAACGAAATGAAATCACGCTTGCAATATATAAACGAAAATCACACAGTAAACGATCATGTATGGTTGGTTGGTTTTGTACGTAAGTACAAAAAATGTTAAGATGAACAACATCCGCATCTCACTAAAAAAAAGTAAAATTTGTACTGTTTTATTTTTTGTATAACTCCCACTGTCTCATATTTGGGATAAGCACCACGGCCTAAAGTCCTAATGTCTCACCAGTCCATGCCTAGCTTCCTAAGGGATGCCCTGAAAGAATCTTACCCTTGGAGTAGTTGTACCAAAGACCAAAAAAATCTCTCCCTCTCAAGCACTGGGCCAATGGGTGACAGGAAGTTTCTTCATCTGCACCACATCACTCGCACGTACGCGTGTTTGTTCACATTGCAGTGCCCCGTGACGATACCTACTGTATGCCTTAAATCCTTCCTCTTCATCATCAGAAGGCTACGTCTCATGTCGCGTGTTTGGAGTGCCTCATTCCGGCTCGTACAGCTCCATTGAAGTTTCTACAACAGTGAGTGACGGTTGTTGGGAGATCAGCTCGGAACCGATGCGCCGGAATTGCGAAGAAGGTCATGGCAAAGAAACGGGGTCACAGCTCGTCTCTCCCATTTGACACTTCCCAACCAAGTAAATAGTTAGATCAGGCGGGAAATCAGATTAAGAACTCCTCCCAGATGGTTGGGGATTCCTCATTCCTCAGGTGGGGTCACCTCCGCGCTCGACCGGGAGACTAGTTAACGACCAATTACCTGCCGTACCTTCGCAGGTCTAGGTCTGAGTTAGGTGAGTGCTGCAAACCGCAATGTCTATGACTGATATAACCCTCGACGAGGGTTTAGGAACGGTCATCGAATGAGGAAACATTCTAGCTCCATTCCAGAGTGTTTGATGCATTCTTCTGGCGTTTTCTCCTCTTGACTAGTGACAGAGATGCCACACACTCGGGAAGTGGCCCATTAGATGCGGTAGATGAACTGAGTCTGGGCAAAGTCTGCGCTCTCACTTCCCGTGGTCCATGAGGAATTCAATAAACTTCAACTCCTTTCGTATTTCCTAAGGAGTTAACCTGCATCGTGCGCTGTGTCTTTCACGGTGCGTCACCAGCCTGCCCACTTCTGGCATGAGAAGATGGCATGGGAAGCATCATCCACCTGGGCGTGCAGCCTTTCCAATTCAGTACAAGTACGCCCCAAATGCACCATGTTTTGTTTGGAACTGCGTGAGAAGAAATACACCTCACCTTGGCGTCGCCCGGGCCCAAGTGCTGGATCTGCCGCGCTGTCCATCGCACCTTGTGGGCTATGTCCCACTCATCTCGCCACCTGTCGCTGCTCTTTTTCTTCTGCTCTAGCGGCCAGTACTCTAACTTTACAGAACTTTAGCCACATCGCGTTTACAATTATTATCTTGAAAATATCAATCTATCTTATTCTACCACACAAATGTGTACGGATTTAGATTACCACTTTTGCCCCATGTCTCCTGTTACACGATTTCACGCGGCTCTAAGCGCTTAATGCCCACGAACATCGAGGAGGTTTACGTCTTCCTCATTTACATGATCTCTCAGTCTGATAAAGTGAGCAGTAGCTCGTTGCTTAATTAGTTTTTCTACGCTCTCCACTTCAAGATTCCTTTGGGGAACCTCGTTTAAGCCAGTACATTCTTGCGTGTTACGGTACGAGTTAATTCCTCTTCTTTTCTTGTTTATGATTCGTCCACCTGAGCGTGGTATTCAACATAGCGTCCGAATATTCGGCCTCGTTCAAGTCGCTAACTGCCCAGTCGCTGAGAAAATCCGACGACAAATCTGTTGCCAACCAAAATAAGCCAAAAAAACGTGTTGTGTCGACTCAATTTTTGAAGCACAGCCGTTACACTGCAATTTTAACTAATAATCTACAGTTTTATCCTTATAGATACGAGGAATTATAAAATAATACTACTTACTTCAGAGTGATCAGCAGATAAAGCAACACAAGATTGCCGGCTGGGTATTGCGTGAGAAGGGGCTACCTTTGATGGGAGTACTTAGAGGATGCCAACATTATAAGGTCGCTTGGCTCATTTTCGTATCTACCGGCAGTGATTCTGTGTGTGTTGCTGAACCTTAGGGGCTCAACTATGGCCGTAGTTTGATAGCCTGTAGAGTCTATCCTGCTTGACAATTGTTTAAACATGTATTACATCTGTCCAATTCTCTTTCTTATTCTGCAGGTTCGTCAAGGTCTGTCGAAGGAAGGTGTGGAAAAGGATGGGGGTTTGGAAGTATAGTGGGGGGGGGGGGGCTTGTTAGCCTCGGTATCCGCCAAATCGTTACCTCTTAGGCGAGAATGCTCTCTAACTCAAACGAAAGCTAAGCGGATTCTCTGCAATTCAAGGTTGTGAGCGTGTATCTGAAACACAACTCCCGCTTCGGTTTTGGACAGTTTAGCATCAACAATTATTTCTGTGACTATCCGGAGAACGGAGATATGAACCAAGATACATCGGGAAACGGGTTTTTACCGGAAAATCATTTCCTCCAAAACGACTCCAACGACTACGCTCAAAATTTACGGGATGCTCCACAGTTTACTTTACCCGCGTCTCATGGCAGTACAGAAAGCATGTCTTGGGTTGTCTTCAGACCCCTGCGTTTCAAGAGTTGCCAGGAAACGGCAGAACCGATTGAGCTCGTTCCGTATATGTTGCAGGCACAAAAATAAGGTGCGAGGGCGCGATGAAGGTGTACTGTTCTCCATAAATATCTTTGTGAAACATCAGCAAAGGCCCATGACGCCAAAGTAGCCGTTTTTAATTTTTCTGAAAACTTCATCAACCTCTCAGGGTGTGTTAATTTAGTCTGTTCGGTGCAGGCAGAATTAGTTGGCTGCTGAGCTCAAGCCTTTTGTCTGTGGGCTCCAGTCCAGCCTTCCTCTCAGTTAGTCTGAAGTGGCTGATTTTCCCCTTTTCTGGACTTTCCAAAGTGTCCTCTTCCTTCTTCCTCTCCACAACACAGCTCTTGATACACTCATTTATCAGCTGTTGTGCTACTCACAACTCTGGTCTCCCCCTCTCTTCACTTAGTTCCCCGCAGAACCAGTTCCTCTGTATTCAGAGCCCCCTTGTTCGCGTTTAACTACCCACACTCAAACTGATATCGCCATTCTGTCACAGTGTAATGAAGCCCTCACCTCATCACGTTAATTTATTTCTCAATCCATTCACCTCCAATTGTGCACCCAACATAGTCAATACTTACATATATTAAACTACAAATATTTTGGTTTATTATTCATTCTGAATAATAACCCTATGTTTTCGGTCGGAAAACATTTTTTACACCTCCCCTAAAAATTTGATGCTTTACGTTTCAAAACATGGAGATTCCAAATCTGCAATGTCTGTCCGCCGTCTGGAGCTGTTTTGTGCCTTTAACATGATCTAAAAAATTCGTTCTTTCGCAAAAAAATCCCATTTGGTATCTAGTTGTGCCCGCCATCTCGGTTATCCGATCGGACGAAGCCCATGGTTGTTATGGACAAAAAATGGTTAAAAAAATTAACAAAACGCAGTATGATCGCAAATACGCCGTGTTTCGTATCGTTTTCAAGGTATTTTTACATCTTGGGTCGAATGGAATGAGTATCAGACGTGTACAACTGCGTATAGTGAAATTACAGTAATTATAGTGAGCCAAAGTCTACTAATTGAAAGAACTCATGGGAACTACAGCGGAAGTCAACGTTTCGTCGTTTGTACTCCCTCCCTCCCGTCTCATCAAAACCGCCCGCTCGATTCCCAACATCGTGCCAATTGCCTACAGGAGCTTACGGGCGCCTGGCGCCAGGGAAATATTTAGTTTTCGTAGTTCCACTGTAGTCAGGTCATGTTTCATATGGTTTACCAGTATTTTTCGATGCCGAATCGAATGGGATGGGTCTCAGAGCAGTAATACTAGGTCAAGCTGTTCATGAGAATAATAAACCGTTGTGTAATAATTTGCAGGGTTTTTTCGTAACTAATGATATATAATCTAGTGACCTATATATTCACATATTATTGCTCGCAACTATTTCTGGAATTATCTTGAATCTGGATACATCAAGAGTAACCTTATTTACGTTTTGCGACCAATGAATCCAAAAAACCTCGGGAAATCGAAAATTGACGATTACAGTTAAACTCATGTGGTATCTCCAGTACGAAAATATGTATTGCTAATGTTCGCAGGGGGTTTCCGTAAAGAGCGATGCTGCGCATCAGGTTTTTCCCCGTGTAAATTAATCAATAATCTTTTATTGATTTTGAATTTAGTTAAATTGTGATCTGGAGCTGAGGTTATATAGAATAGAATTTCGTTTTGTGGAATTGGATGTTGCTGAGTACGCAGTTATTGCAGCAGAAATAACAAATTTGAGTAGGCAGTGAAATTTTTAATGAAGGTAATCTTGTTACACTAAGCGTTTGATCTCTTCGTCACTGTCAGATTTCCAGTGTCACAGCGCAGTACTAGGAATCGTCCACCGAACCATTTAGCATGACTAAGCACAGCGTGAAATATCGAAATTGCGGTCGTGAGGAACGCGATTAAGAAGTCAGTGGGAGTGGGAGAGCACCAGCAGATATATCCATATCCATAAGTCAACCTGTCGGATAATTATAATTGATCGCACAATAAAACATTTAGTAATATAATACCGCCGGAGTTATAAATCTTTCAGAAGCAGTCGATGACGTCAGCTACGCGAGAAGACCATCGCGTTCACCTGTCACGGTCCATTCATGAGAAGTAGCCGCTTCTCCTAAGTTCCGCCTGTACCGGGATGGTTTTTTTCATTTAACCCTTTTCTATGAATCGCCTTCAGGGCTCTTTAACATCTGCCTCCAGAATATTAAAGTCCTTTGTCGGCCTCGCACCTGCACTAAATTTTCATACCCAGTTAATCTACGGTTAATACGGCATCTTCCGTTCTCTCCAAGAAATATTGGGACCATAAATTTATTCTTGCTCTGAAAAGAGATTCATGCGCGCAGTCTTTGACGCCTCGAACGTTGTGAAGTTTCATTACTCACTTTACATGCATGAGACTGGCGTGATTTATAAAAGCGGAGTCAGAAGATTATTTGAGTCGTGGTTATCGAATCGTATTATCGACGACTAGGAGCAGCGATGTGAGAACAGTGCAAAGCTAGGTGAGCCCTGGGCCTCGTAATCAAAGACGCACTTCCCAGAACGTTGTGCTCGCGAGTTGATTCTTCTTTGATGAGCTGGAAAGCGTCGGAATTCGGTTGACTGGCAACATGAAGAATGGAAATAAACAGGTCTGTTCCCTGTGTTGAAATGACTGTTCCTTTAACACTTAGAGAGGTACATTAGACGAAAGAGATGGAGGTTGCGGTTTCGCGATCACGAGAGGACGATACTCATTCAACATCCACAGAATTCAGACCAGTGGAAGTACGCTAGGTTAACATTAGGTCTGCTCCCTGGAAGAGCTGTTGGTCATGTGTTACCATGCGGAGGTTCGTACTATCTAGGAAGAGTTCTTAATCTGGTATCCCACTTGAGCCAAAAATTTACTCGCACATAGCTGGCATGTTTCAAAATGAGAGATCAACTATGACGTTTTTCGTCATATCCCTTTTCACACGGTTATACTACCTACAGAAAACCGACGCTCATTGTAAAAAATACAGTGGAACAACACGTGGTTTCTTGTTTCCTCTCCACTGATGGCGCAAGACATGCAGGATGTAGAGTCATGGAGAGGACAGAAGTGGAGCCGTGCATTGACGTCTCCATGACTCGCAAGGAACTGGCTCAACCCACTTTACTCATACCCCCTTTAGACGAGAGTGAACATTTTGCTAGCCATTTATCAAGCGAGGCAATTCTATTGATCCTCCTACAAATTATCCTTCTTATTGTTGTCCAATGCCAAATTCCGTCGTGTTGTCAATCATCTTCAACCGCACCAGTGAGTGACAATGGTATGTGTGCTGTAGGCTTTGCCCATGGCGTTGGAGAGGGTACCTAGCTTTACAGCCTTTACGCCTCTCCAGCTAGCACCACTCTCTAGGGGGGGATTTCCGGCGAAACCACGGTCCCCATGAGGCCAATCCCACGGCTTCCCCACGCCCTAAAGGCTCCACGCTGCCGGCCGTGGGCTGAAGCCCCCGTGGTACCCATTCTATATGGCTGAACCTTGAGCAGCCTAAGGACCTGAATGGGTGGCAGGCCCCGGACCAGTGAGTGACAGAAGGAACAAGGTATTCTATCACTCATTTTTGGCGCAGAATAGCCATTCAATTTTGAACAAGTGATGCACCATTTTTATGTGTATCGCCCAAGGAGGCGTCAGTATGGTTTTTCCTTCTTGCCTTTATATCATTGGCACGAGGACTGATAGTTGGATATGGTCCTGGCTAGAGAACCGAGTTTGAGGGGGCGAGTGGCCCAAATATGGAGTAAGCCGAAAAGTGAGTGCTTGCTCAGCAAAGGACGACCGCCGAGCCTCCTACCAAAAATAAGGGGAGTCAGAGTTTCCCTCCTCCTCAGAGGACGCCTGCCCTCAGGTGTTCCAGAAGGGGCAGTGCAGAGCGAAGATGCTGCGTCTAGCGTGCAGTGGTTAGTTGCACTTTTGGTAACAAGTGCGGCGTCCTGGCTCATGGGGTGGGGCAGGGTGTGATGCCTGTGTTGACAGCGTTCACACGTGTACGTTGAGTGGCGGCTCTTGAGCGTGTGTGAGGCTGCCAGACAATTCGTACACAGGTTGTGCACTTTCACGTAGGTTCTTCGAGCCTCCTGGCTGGAGTGGAGGGTTTGGTTCGTCCCGTTAGCCTCGTTAGAGCATCACATATGAAAGGGTTGTGACGTTTGATTGGGTGGTGATGTTCACTTGTGTCACTGTCACAGCCATTGGGAAGCATTCTATCGAATTTTCTGAAAAGCACAAATCGTGCGACACCCCGCAACTCAGAAACAGTTGCAGGAGTTGATAACATGTTCATGGTTGACCTACTCACACAATATTTATCACTAAGAGATGTCAATAACTACTACTTCTTAGATGGTCTTCGGAAGAATAAATGCCCATTAAATGTATTGTTTACAGAACGTCAGAGTGGGACAAGGGATTCATGCAAAACAATCCCTCCCAACGCCCACTAGGCTTGAGGCACAACAGTGGAGAACACTGGACTAACTGTGAATAGGAAGACGAACAACGGGCAAGCTACCAGTTGGACAAAACCAGCTCAGAGACTTTTCCAAGACCTACAACACAGCGAAGGAAGGAAGAACGAGACAACAGGTTCCAAGCGACTGCAATAGCGTCTCTTGCAAACCGATCCGTGTTCATTACTTGATGAGTTACAGATCACAGTAAGGAAACCGGCCCCTTTCAAGGAGGCTTTTCTAATCCTCTTAATCAAGTTAATCAACCCTTAGGCTAGAAGCAGTCAAACTCCCTTCGCCGCAACGATCTTTAGTGCTCCATGTTGACTCTAATCCACTTTCGTCCTCACAAGTTGGGACATACAGAGGTAAGCAGAGGAATTGTCTTTCCAGTCACTTTGAAATTGTTTGCAATCCCCTGATGTAAGTGATTGATGTGATTACTATTTAATAGATTAGGCGCACGTACTCATTCTGTATTTTGAACAATTTTCGTGTGATTTAGGCTATCAGAATAAAGGCATTTTACAACTTGGCTGTAATTGTTGAAAGTCGTCAACATACAACCTAATCACCAGTTCTGCGGTTAACTGCGGTTTAACTTTGGTCTACCATGATTACATTGTGTTTCCATCAAGGGGGAGAGAGGAGAAGAGTAAAAGGGACTCTTGGAAGTGGAGTCCAAATGGGTGGACCTAGCAGCCAATTTTAGCACTTGGTCAATGGCCTCGATGAGGTGGGTTTCTGACCTTACCCTTCTCAGGGGGCATGGAGCATTCAGGTGATGTGCCCCGTGGGAGGTAGCAAGGCGAGTGGAGCGCAGAAGGGGTGAACCTCGCAGCCAATTCCAGCACTTGGTCAATGGCCTCGGTGATGTGGGTTTCTAACCTTACCCTTCCTCAGGGGGCATGGAGCATTCAGGGGATGTTACGCTTGGGAGGTAACAAGGTGAGTGGAACGCAGAAGGGGTGGATCCAGCTGAGGATTCCAGCACTTGGTCAATGGCCATGGTGAGGTGTGTTTCTAACCTTACCCTCAAGGGGCATGGAGCATGCAGGTGATGTGCCCCTTGGGAGGTAGCAAGGCGAGTGGAGCGCATAATCCAGCTGAGGATTCCAGCACATGGTCTTGGGTGTACCTGCACTGAATCGATAATGCTGCAAGTCAAAACTACCCCCATTGTCAGGGCTACCGTGGACCATGCTTCCCACGCCATCTTTTAATGCCAAAGGTGGGGCAGGTTGGTGGCAAAAGGGGGAGGAGACAGTTTGTTGACTCACACCGTAGGCATACATTCACACTGTGCTGAATTCCACAGAAAACTGAAGTTCTATGGGCTTTCGAGTTAAGAAAACTCCATGTGAGAACCTTCCCTTGTTGCTGCTTGGGCCATGAGCGTCAACTAGTTCCTGCAGTTTACGCATCTTTCAGATTGTGAGGCTCCCAGAGCTGCTTTGGGGAGTTGGACCGTGAGAGTGTCGTGACAATGTAATCTACTTTGCTGTGCACACTCTGCACACGCCTTTGTGATAACTTACTTAGCTCTTGTTCAATGAAATGATTAAAATAAATTGATACACGTAATAAATCGCCTGATCTTAATTGGTTTTAAAGGTTCGACGTTCGCAACACAACAAAAATATGTACGGAAATTGTAGAATGGCAAAAAGGAAAATTTCGAATCTTATCAGCTGCAGTTTAGAAGGAGTTGAAATGTCACCGGATTGTGTGACGACATTAGAAGGAACATGGATCAACGGAAGTTGACTATTTTAGTCATGGTAGATTTTTCCCGCGCTTTTGACCGTGTGCAGCATGCTTTATTGTTGGCGATGCTGCGGTCGGTGGGTCTGGCGGATAGATTGTTCGCGTGCTTCAGATCCTACCTGATGGGCAGGACTCAGTGTGTGCGGGCTCCGGATGGTAGATCGTCAGATTGGCTGGAGGTAAAGACCGGAACACCCCAGGGGAGTGTGTTGTCAGCTCTGATCTCTCATTAGCCATTAATTCACTGCCTCTTGTCCTTGAGAAAAGTTCCTATATGCTATAAGCCGATGATTTACACGTCTACCTAGCTAGTGAGTTGAACGACATAGAATGTGCGGTTGGAGTAATAAACGGTGAAATGACGAAAGCAGCTAGTTGCTGTGATGGGCATCGTATATTAGTGGGCTATTCCAGACTTCTGTCAAATGTCAATTAAGATAGCATACCTAGGATCAGTATAAACAATGTGAATTAGGAATATGTGAAAGAGGTCAAAACTATACTTATGACTCAGAACTTGACATGGTCGGTTCATGTTACGGTCATTTGCAAAAATGTGTACAGAAGTCTATACCAACTCATCAGAATGGTAATTGTTTTTCCCTTCCAGTCTCGCCTGAAACTAGTTCAAGCCTTAGTGATGCATAATTTTGACTACGCAGCCTCTGCCTTTGGCGACCTCAATGAGGAACAGATCCAGTCACTACAAAAAGCACAAATGCTGTCATGCGATCTGTATATCGGTTGAAGCTTGCCCAACACGTCTCACCTTTTTATATAAAATTAGGTGGTTGAGAATTACCGAGCGGGGTAAACTGGGGACCGCAGTATTGGCATTTAAAATTCTAAAATTGTCCACACCAAATTATCTTAAAAACTTGTCACAATGGGTGAAACCCATTTTCGTAGTACCTGCAATGCCAGGCAACACCGTCAAATCCCTCTTCATAGAACAAGTATGTTTAATAAATCATTCACAGCAAACAGCATCCGATTGTATAATGAGAACCCCGAATTTTTCAACACCACGTTGTCAGTGAAAGCGTTTGAAACCAATTACAAAGATCTTTTACTTTCTAAATATGGAGAAGATATTTAGAACCTCGTAGAAGCTATTTACAGAACTCTCTGTTACAGGGGGGATTAATATTGAAAGCGATATCGCACTAAGAGAGTTGGGGATGCCAAATACAATTGGCACAGAGTTTTATTCTGAATTACATTTGGAGAAGTTTTACCACCACAGACAGGGAACTGGGTGGGAGCGAACGCGAGCACGGGCGCCCTAGAGAGGAGGCGTCAGTATGGAATTTGAGGGGGCGAGTGGCCCATATATGGAGTAAGCCGAAACGTGAGTGCTTGCCCAGCAAAGGACGACTGCGGAGCCCCCCCCACCAAAAATCCAGGTCTCTCTCCATTTCCGTCTCTCGAGGTTGCCCCTTCGTTAATCCGTATTACACAAGCATTTTCTTGTCTCCGGAGTTCTGTTTCCTAGTCCCCTAGGACTTTTCCTCTCTTCTCTAGCGTCTTCCCCACCACCCTTTGGTGACGGGGGGGATTAAAGTTTTACCACCACAAAAAAGGAACTGGGTGGGAGTGAATGCAAGCGCGGACGACACGGCGACGAGGGAACCCGCTCGGTTACAACTGACAGCAGCGAAGTTTTGAGCGAATCGGGACATTTGAGGTGCTCAGTCAGCATAAATGCCCCGGACGAACCTCCGCTGAATCGAAGGGTTTGGTTCGTCCCGTTACATCTTTATGCCGGTAGGTTTTACAGGTACCTTGAAGCACTGTTACTTTGTTTTTAGTAGTCCCATGGTGTGTTTTTATTTTATTTATTTGTTCCTTTTTAATTCATTTATTTTTTTTTCTTTGTGGAAGTAAATATTTTAAAATCTCAGTATTTTAAGAAGTTCATGCACGAATGCGTTTGTTTTATTTATTCATTTATTTTTCTATTTAAGATAAACTTGTAATGGCTCTTCCAGGGTCAACGCAAGAGAGGGCTTTATAGCTCTATTTGTAGCCTGGTGGTTAAATAAACTCAAACTCTCTCGTTCTGAGCCATTGCCTCTCTCTTGGTGTGAGAGGTTGCATACTCCACGGGCACATAGGTAGGATGTTGCATTTTCCAGGACTGTAATGGATCTACATCTGTAATGATGCGACATGATTACGCAATTGTTACCCTCTGCCTTGAAGAATATAAAAATAGACTCGAAATGTTAGTGAAATTTATAAAGATGCTGCAGTGCGTTCGCAAGGAACTGGTTTCGTTTGGATGTTAAATTGTGAGCAGGTACTGGAGCTGACGGAAGCACGATGAAAATAAACTAAGAAACAGAAAGAAGCGATCGTCTCTCATTTAAACTGAATTACGGGCTAAATGAACCGTAAACATTTAATTTGGATTCTGAAGTTCGGGCCTCTGGTGAAGACTCAGAGCGTCACTTTTGGTTTTTTCCTCCTTTCGAACATGTATAAAAAGTCCGATGAAGGTAACAAATGAACGCATTACTTCGCCCTTCCTTCGAACCTCTTTGGCTCGCTTCTTCTCCAGTTACTTATTTATGTGACGGCTAAGGCCCCTCCGTTCGGGAGCTGCCGGTTCGAAGGATCAATCTCACACCCGACCTACCAACAGCCAAATGGGCCTTGTCTCTGCGGGAAATTACCGCCACATGCGTCATTTTCCTTTCCCACTTCGGTTTCGTGGACGCCGCACGGGACGAATTAAAAGAGCGTTTGTCTCGTTTCGACGGGTTTCCGGTTTTAGGGGGTAAAACGAGCGTGATCGAAGGAAGTGTCATTTCTTGTTGCCTCGTCACGCTGTGGATGTGGGAGAAACTATTTCAACGACGAACCAGTTTGGATCTAATAATCCTCTAGTCAAATGGTCGCTTTACGACGTGGAAAACAATTTAGTTCAATTGAGGGCATTTGCGAGCTGCACTCTGACTCCGGCTCTTTCTTCACATTTTGAAACACTCAGATCTGACGTATTTCACTAACTTCATTTTTAACACTACCTGCTCTTTGCGGAGACGGTGTCTGTGCAGTGACCTGAAAAGCGAAAAAATTATGTCGGACAGTCAGGCTGGTTTGGGACTGGCCTTAAGACCTTGGCAAAGGAAACCACATTAAAACTATGTTGGGTGCCAACCCATACAGGAATAGAATGAGGAGGCCGACAAACTGGCAAGAATAGGATCTGCACTTCTCCTGGTGGGGTTTATTAAACTGTCCAGGGAGCGAACAAGAGAGATCCTCAGTCTGTAGAGAGTGAGTATATAAATGGTATACTTCCATCAAAGTTTACGTATCTGTTAGGTGAGTCCGTCTCCTCTGCCCACAGCAACTCACCAGCCAGAGGAGACGGACTCACCTAACAGATACGTAAACTTTAATAATTTGCCTAGTGGCGGACATAACCCGATTGCTTTAATATACTTTCACCGTCCACAAAGGTGCCACCTGGCCAAGATTGGTAAGTCAGAGGTACAGAATTGCAGATTCATCAGAGTGCTTGGGGTTCCTCAGCTGCTAGGGAACCTATAAACAGTAACTAGATTAGAGTGTTGCTAAGGAGTTGAGTCGCATCCTGCACTCCCTCGCCAGTTTTGACGTTGTGAAGTAGTTCTTCACCGCCATGCGAGACGCTTCAATATCATCCATTACGTTGATAGTTGTATTGATATACCTGCTGTACTGACTCCATGCGGATGTGGTTAGCTTCCACCTCCTCAAGCATTGCGTGTGCAAAAACGAATGTCCCATAGGTTCGGCTGGGTGTCCCCACCTGCTGGATAGCGCACCTATTCTGTACTTAGTTCCACAGGCACCAACCGCTGAAAGCGCACCTATTCCGTGCTTAGTTCCACAGGCACATCACATCAGTTACGACGCGCTTCGTACACTAAGAACTGTCTCGGAGGCGTAACTTAATACACGCAACCAGGAGATGTTACCTCTCAGACCCCGCCCTCAGTTCAGTACAACGGTTCCATTTTTACTGCACGCTATCCTGTCTATGATGGCATGTGGTTCACAGAAGGGCAACCACAATCCCCAGGATAATGGCACACGAAAGACCCGATTGAGTTTCCATGCAGCTTTTCCAGTGAAGTGGAATCTACGACTCTTACTAACTGGACTCCCGTGAGGAGGAGATGAACAAATTAAAACTTGACTTTAAGTGGCACTAGCTGAAGCTGAATGAAGGAAGGAAATTATTTTCGACCCCGACCAGCTCAAGGAGGGAATGGGGGTTTGAGAGCCCTTCGCTCCGCCCTTGGCCTCAGGGATGAGGGAAAGGTGTCTCACCCTTACTCAAGCTTCCTACTTCTCTGCCCAGAGTGTATGTTTTATTGAGAATTGATTAAGAAAGTTGTGTGGGGGCACCACACCGGTTATCACGCATTACAATGGACCTAGTTGGAATGCCACACACGTTCCACTCCTCCAGAGTCAGTCCCCTCCAGGGTTTTAGATCCACCTGTGTGGATATTAATACAGTACCAGGACAAACCCAGCTTTTCAATTTAGCGAAGGCTCGTCTGGAGCATTCGTGCTAATTGGGCACTTCAAATGCCCCGACTCGCTCGAAACTTCGTTGTCATGAGTCGTAACTGAGTGGTTCTCGGTCCTCTCATCGAGGCGTCACCCTGAGCTTGCGCGTACACTCCCCTCAGTTCCCTGTTTGTGGCAGTTAAACTGTTCCAATTGCATTGATATCGTACTAACTCCCTGACTCACTTAGTGGGATGTCCCTATCTAAACGTAACGACGCTTTTATGAGGCCGAATCGACGACTTTCGTTGTTCCATAAAGTTGTACTTCGTATTTGCAGTGGAACTTCTATCATGTCAGGCTCCATCCATGTTTCCGAATTCCTGAATATACCCAATCATTCTATAGCTGGAAACCACTTCTTTTATTTTATTTTATTTTTTTTTTAGTTTCTATTTCCAAAAATATGCGACTAAGAACAATTACTTAAACTAAGAACAGGCGGCTGGCTGCAGCTTGACAGACAAACCTGTTCTGAGTTAGCATCCCATCCGTTCTCCCGGTTTTAAATCTGTACCTGTCATCGCCTTAGGTAAATTAGTTATTGGGGCTGACGTTTCCTCTTCCTCCAGTTGGTTCGTATCGCCGGCTCACCCTCGTCTCCTACGTTTATTAATTCCATACCAAAACGCATTACAAGAGTTATGAGAGCCCTCGTTCTTAAGAGGCTTCCGCGTCACGCGTTTATGAGACGAAACAAGAAATTACGATCGAAAGAAGTTGTGAAAGACGGCCGTCATTGTCTGGGAATATAAAACCACAACATTAGCCACCAATCTACGATATAAGTGTTCAAACCTCACATATATCAGTCAACCGCGTTTTTTCGTGGACAACTACAAGGTGACTGGATTCTTTTTTGAATGTCATTATCTTTTCTTATCTAATCGGACATCTAAAGGGATATCCGTAGTCGAGAAGGCTCATCTGGTTCAGTGAGATGAGCGACGCCGGGGCGATAATAACCGATGAATATTCAGAAAAACCGAAAGAAGAGGAAAAAAATGTGATGCGTGAAGCGTTTGAGAAAACAATTTATTGATCGACTATTATGGAAATTAAACGCGTTTATATCTACCGTAAATATGAGTTGTTATAAAATTCAGACGGCGACTATTTCGTCTTTACACGGAAAAATATATCAGGTGCGCCGCATTACACAACTTTCCTTAGCACGACGTCGATTCGTTGGTTCGAAATCAATTTATTTTTCACTCAGTTCATTTGACTTTGGTAAAACACCACTTCGTGGGGGCAGATAGCACTTACATTTCCGGAATTTATTGCGGTGCTCGTACTCACATTTCGACCATTATTGAACAACAACGACACTGAGAATCGGTATGGTTGTAAACACAATTTTTGGGAAGAAGATAATAATCAATTTTCTGGAGTTATCCCGTAAAAACTTTTATAAATGTTGAAACGGCGGAGGTTGAAATTTATTTATTGAATTGTCCCTGTGTATCTTGCAAGCGTTATTCAACGCCCATCATACAGGTACTCAATTGGGGTACCACATAGAGTTTTTCGAGAATTGCAGTATTTTCTGAGCGGAGTTTATGGAGGGGAAAGCTGTCAATTTTCGTCGCAATGTTCACGGAACAATTTTCAGCCCGTTGTCCTTCCTAATTTATGCGAAGGACATTTTAGACGTTCAAATTGGGGGAGAGTTGGTGTAGTACGCTGATGATACCGCCTTGATAATTGCCGGTAACCCCTGGGTGGGTGTCGTAAAGAAAGCAGAAAAGGACTTGAGAAAGCTAAATTCAAATTTCAGTAAACTAAATCTAAATTTAATCATGACGAAACTAAATATATTGCTTTCTCCCTCAGAAAAAAGGTATTCCCACAATTGACGGATTGGTTTGTCACAACAAAATGATAGCATAACTAATAGCATCAGATACCTAGGAGTTCAAATGGACCAAACTATTTCTTGGGAACTCCAAGCCAAAACCGTAAATAGAAGAATAAGAAAGCTAATACCTACCTTTTTTGAAATTTGAACAATAAAACAAAATTAATGCTTTACAACGCTTTAGTGCAATCTCAGTCAAATTACGGAATTGTTGCGTGGGGTAATACATACACTAATAAAATAAAGAGTGTACAGACCACACAAAAATTAATAAAAAATTTATTTAATAAACCTCAAAAAAGAAAAAGAAATTGCAGCCAACTGGTGAATATTATTTATTCTATACGAGATGCGTTCCACGAAGATACTTCGCTCGTATTTATATCTGATATAGTTACATTATTGTGCTTCTTGGGGCAACACACCGGAAGCTCCTTTGGAATGGAGCGGAAAAACTTCTAGTCGCTCGTAAGTGGACCAGGACGAGACGATAAGAGAGAAAATACACCCCGCGAATCATTTCCGACAATCAGAAGCCAATCCATCAACTTCTCCTCCCACTGTTGTCTTGGGATCGCCCCCAAAAAGAAAATACTTCTCCCTACCTTTCCATCTATTTTCAGAAAATACGACGGGGAGACGGGGCGGGCTTTCATTTTTTGGCAACTATGATTTCCACGGGTCGGAAACTCTTCAGGCGAGAATGCTGCTTGAAAGACGCTATCTACCCTCGTGCATAATTCATGCTCAGTAGAAAAGTTTCGGTAATTACAGCGAACTGCGATGAAGAAGAAGAAGAAGAAGGAGCGAAGGATGGTTCGAAGAAGAAGGGCCCTTTTCACAAGGCAGCTCATCGCTGATTATAAAACGTCCCGAGCGTTAGAGTGTGAGGTTGCGGGGATGACGGGAGAGTGTAACAAGAAAAAACCCCTATTCCGGTAATTAATAAAACCCGTCACGTTCTACTTTATCATTCAACTCGTCCGAAAGCTGGGGATAATCTCGCGTCAATATCTCAGGCTGTCTGTTAGCACTAATTTACAGATGAATACGTTCATTGGAGGAACTGGGAGTTGTTGAGTCTTCCTTTCGCTTTTTTTTTGTTCGCGCAGAATACTTTGCTCAATCCAGTTTCTTCTTCGGTACGTCGACACGACGTCGATCCTTCTCACAAATTAAGAGAGAATTGTCAACGTTTTTAGGACTTTCATCTTGGTCTAGTTGTGCAACAACTAACAAAATCCATCGCGAGAGTATGAGGGGGAGGATGGGGCAAGTACGAATAAATAATTCAATTATGGCAGTTCTCAACTGAGTTCGATGCTTCCAGCCAAATGCAGCAATGAATCATCGTGAATGACAAATTTCGTCACGAAGGGCGGTAAATGACGAAGAACTGATATTTAGTGTGACCTCGTGATTGAAGCAGAGGAGATTGGTATGATGCAGTGATCTGTACACCTCTGTGTGCGTGAATGGCCTATCACTATGAGTTTGATTCGTCCGCGATGCATATTTGGCAGTGGTTACGTCTAGAGGATGAGTTCAACATTTATCGCTAGAAAACAAACTAACGAAGCATAAAGAGAAGATGTTACAAGAAGACGAAAAAAAGACGAGAGCAGAAGAGTACCGAAAATGAATTATTGGAAGCACGTAGGGTATCGAACACGAGGGAATTCAACGTTAAGAGTGAGCAGGAGAGAGATCCATTTGTGTCTTCCAGTTGCAAGCGCCGACGACTCCTCAATTTTTCGTGTGTTAAGAACCATCAGAACAAAAAAAAAACAGTCCAAAATCTGCAAAATGCCTCTTGAACGTGCTTTCGAAAATCACGACGGGCTGCAGAAACGGCCAAAACCTCTTTTCAGAATGTTTCAAAGCCACATACAGGGTTATTTCATAGACTGAAGAACGCATGTTGGAATTCATAGTTCTTAGAAGCGTTTCTGACCGTTGTAGCACCTGCTCGACGAACCCGGAGATCCCTCCACGGAGCCAGTGTGGAGTATAGTGGCCACCACCGTGCCAGGGCGCCCCTGACGCAGTCTCTCCCTCAAGTGGCAGCACCGAAAGAAGGTGTGCTCCTCATCATCCCTCTCTGCGTTGCAGTAGTCATCTCACCTCCTTCACCTTCCCTACAGGGCAAGGTACGCTTGGAATATGCCATGGCCTGTTAGCATCTGGGTAGTAGCCCCTGTTGAGCAACCTTGTCCATCTTCCCTGGCTCTCCAGGCACCATTCTTCCTACCACACTTGTAGAGTTCCCAATCGTACTTATCTGTTCGCTTCGCTGCGTTTAGTAGCTTTGCCTCTTCTTAAATGCATTCTCTGGCAGCTCCGATGCGGAATGGACCCCGCAACAACAAAGACCACTGGCTCACAGACGGTCCTATACGCAGAGGCCACGCTCAGGGTTCCTCGCCATCTTCCTCCTGTGTTTCTCAACATGCATGGCACCTGCCCATATCTCTGCGCCATACATGATAATGGAATTTACACGATTTGCCTCGTCACTGTATTGGTTTGTAACTAATTGAGGTCGTTCTCCTCGTTCTTGGGCATTCATTCATCGTGTTTTAGCACAAATATTACAAAAAGTGTCGAGACTTTCGTTGAGCCATCAGCGTTTGGCAACATCCTTTCCCAATAAAGAACAGCGTGCAAAGATACCAAAAGACTACTCCGATTATGATGGGAAGAAGACCTTGGTCGAACCTCCTGCACAGTGGCATTTCTAGTTTGCCCGAACGAAGAGATTTTTCGTAAAGAAACAAATTGGATTGTGCTATTGCAAGAGAAAGTTTTCTGCATATCTGACGGAGTCTATTATAATGAGAAGAAGAACACTAAGATCAGCACGCTGGAACTGCAGTGAAGCTTCAGAAACGTCAAGATGTTCGAAAATTTTTGGAAAAACATTTGTTCCAAGTTGGGATAGCGAGAGTCCGGCTGGTTGGGGCATGGTAGGGCTCAACTTCAGCCTTGTCAGGCTGCTGGGAGACTACACCACACTATATCTAGCAGACATTCTAATCATGAAGATGTGGCACAAGAGGTCCTGACAAAAGGACTCAAGGGTACGCGGATCTACATATTCTCGGACAGCCAGGCTACCCTAAAGGCCATGTCGCCCTACACCTACAGATTCAGACTGACAGGGGAATGTCTTTAGGCGCTTCCTCACATAAGAACGACAAAAAGGCGATGTCTTCGACTAGATGTTGTAGTTGAGATTAGCAGGTTAGAAGAACAGTCGAGGTGGCAGAGTAAACACAAATGCCTCACCCTTACAGCGCCCTGCGCTCAAATCCCACTCCCTTCAGGTTCTTCCCTAGTTTTTTAGACATTTTGGTTCAATGCTCGGAGTCAGTGCTTCTGTGTTCTTCGTCTTTTGTTGTGAGCTTGAAGCCACCTCGCAGTCCACTTGGCTTCAGCGCCCAAGATAATAATAATTCGTGGTCACGCTCTTGCTCCTCACTCTTGATTTTACGCCTCGAGGAGGAAATTTTTGCTGCAGACAGAAGCATCAGAGATTTTGACCTTAGCCATTAACTGCGCATTAGATAAGGTGGCGAACCCAACACCCCCTAACCAGCACCTCAGCTACAGTGATAATTGGGTGGAGAACATAACTAACAGCCCCTTTACGTTCACATTCTCACCTAAGTGATGTGCCCCAAAGGCTGGGGATGGGCGCAGGAGCGGGTGAATGCAAACAAGGTGAAAATTTATGTAATATCGAAAGTGTTGATGGTCACTACCATTTTTTGAAGTCTTGCGCCCAACCCTAGAGGTGAAAGTAACTAGAGTTTCCAATCAACATTCCTCCCACTTAATTATCTCAGTAATCAAAACGCCTTCGCTTCGTTGACTTATGATTTCTGTCATACAGCAGTATTCGATAGCGCGTATTGAGGGTACAAGTTGTATCGATTGTCGAGCCGCTACGATAACCGGACGCCTTTTATAATGACCAATACATCAAAGACGCAGGGCAACGGGCTGTCAGAAGGAACAACTTTGTAGGTAAGAAGGCAGACGGTTAAGGCGTGGCAGGTGCAACCGAGCGGTAGGCTCAGGCGGTAATTAATCCAAGACGTAACTCGGTGGATCATTGTCGTAATACGGGGAGCTCACCTATATTATTATCATCGTCTTTTTCCCCTTTAAATAAAGGGCCTCTCCCCTCCCAACGCTCATTGATAATAAGATCACGTTTGTGCGGGAGGGCGGCATCGACGGTGACTATTAATTCTACCGGAGAGCCCCCCGGTACTTTATGCCTATTACACACAAATTGTCAACAGGACAAATACGTTCGTTAGGGGGAACGCGGTTGATGCCAGCTGCCCCTCACGCGCCGGATCTCGCGTACATCTCATTCCTGCTAGATTGTGGTCGCTCGAGGGGACCGCCGCAGACACTGGGGGGTCAGTTCTGAGGTTGATTGCGATGCCCCTGAAAGGAAAATTGTTGGGGCATCGATGTACAGGTTGAAGTATGGGCCACACGATATTGTGAAGTGGAGGAAGCGTATTACCCAAATCATCTCTCATTGTTATTCTGTCGTTTTGTACACTCCTTTGATGTCCTGTAAACATCCCAGAAGAAGACTACACTTCATGGAAGTTGGAAGTTGTTGATAGTCCACATGACAATGCTGAATGGAACATTTAAGCGTGTACTTTACTTCAATTGCTCTTACGAAAAAGAAACGGAGGGAGGTCTTCCGGTCACGCTACACGGCTGGATTCACACTAACCCCCTGCGAGCGAATCGTATTGCAAGCATTAGAGGTCTTGCGGTGAGTCTACGCTCAACCTCATTATCTATGTCAGATGTGAATAAGCGCGGGACAACTTGCAGGAAAGGTGTCAGCGATACACCGACTGGTACCTTCACATGAGAGGTTGAACTGGTTAGCTCCAAACTCCAACAAGAAGTGGAGAAAACGTCCTTCGAAGACTGAATGTGTTGTGTACGCAGGCCCTTGGACTAGACAAGCATTCTGATTTAGTGGTGCTTATGATGGAATGTAGGCTATGAAGGAGCCAATTCTTCCTGTATTGCATTTCAGGGCTATCCCGTGTGTTGGACCAGTACAATTAGATTGGGAGAGAGTTAGCAACGAACATTCCCTCCCCCACCCCCGGCATCATGACATTATCTTACTCCTTACATCCTTACGATAATGATGATAATTTTAGCGAACCAGCCCGAACAAACTTCAGAACAAACGATCAAATATTAATAACCCCACGATGTTCGAGACACCAACAGTTTTGTATTACTTTGTTTAATTTACGTTTCAAATTCAAAGTGCAAAAACATCGTGTGAAAAACAATCGATGTATTTCATTCAGAGGGAACGCTAGGACTGAATCAGTTCGAATTCGATAATCATTCTTAGGATCGAAATGAGTAGGATAAGAATGTACCTTCTGGGCCACCATGGGCCACCATGGGCAAGCTACGTGATTGCCTCACCTATGAGGCGCGAACAGTCGATAATTGATGGGTGCGAGGCAAGCTACGCGATTCCCTCTCGTGAGTCAAGGGCGAAAAACCACCCCCCTGGGAGGCTGTGAGGAGAGCGAGGCAAGCTTCGTGATTGCCTCGCACGCGAGAAGCGCCGCCACCCAACCCCCACTTACCCCCCTCCCTGGGAGGAGTGTGAGGCAAGCTGTGTGATTCCCTCGTCTCTGAGCCCCATTACAGCCAAGGTACATTCTTACCCTACTGACATGAATAGAGAAAATAAAGTTATGAGTTCAGCGACTTTACTGGTAACCACAGTGCTTGTCAGTGTGTGACAGAGACCATCTGCAATATTACCATCCCGACCTCTTGTACACCTCATCGTTGAAGGCAGTAGCGCCACATAAACAACGTGAAAGTTCCAGTAAGCCCTGAATGAAGCCCACACCACCCACGCTGAAGAGTAGGGAGAGTCAGAACACTGCCTGAGTTCTCGTCCGTCAACCAAACCACCGAGAGCAGTGGCAAATTCGGAATGCTTACTGGGCCATGCCACACCACCGCAGCTGATCCTGGACGAATCCAAGACCAGCCACAGCGTGTGCCGTCAGGACGATTACGGGGCAAGGACGGATTAGTGAAAGAGAGAGATGGAACACCCAGACCCCTAGATTGAACCAGAGCGTGAATGTGCGCACATTGGACGTTATGTGAGAAGCCTAGCCAAGCTTGCACAACAGAGCGCACCATTCTATCAAGACTTGTCAGCCTTCGAACCGTCAACTTAAAAACCAGTCCATAGGTCAGGTTTGGAAGCAAGTATACGTCAGAAGGAGACACACTAATCTGGAGAAAACTAAACACGAAAAGGAGAATTTTGAGCCGGTTACATAACTTCCCTTATGTTATGGTCGGCAAAGTCTCCTCGCTTCCAAGCTTCACGCTAACAACCGTTTTCAGAAAACATCACCCTGACAAACGGCTGTGAGAACTTAAGAAGAAAATGAAGTTTTGGTATCGTTTCGTTAGTTAGAAACTACGAGTACTTGAGCCACAATGTGGTTTTCCGTGCCCTTTCCTCTGATAACTTCAATGAGCTTTCAGGCTTATTTATGCAGCCGCACTAGCGAAGGTTGGACGTGAAACAATGGAGAGCTGATATAATGTTAAAGCAAGTTTAATTAGCGAACAATCTCATTAGGTTTTCTTGACGAACGCGTACATTTGCAAAGATTAGTGTGCACTTGGCTTTCCCTTCGGACAGAACGTACTTGAATAACATAATCCCATTACGCCTTCGAGCGGGTCAGCCTTTGAAGGATGAAATTTCGTTCATAAAACCGCCCGTGTTTATGGACTTCGTTTGCCGCGCTATGGTTTTAGATATTTACAGTTTACATCATCAGTTTCATTTGAGTGCTGTTGAGGGACACACAAAATCCGCTGTTGAAGTTTCATCCGCTTTATAATTTTCTCCCTAACCCCCCCCCCCACCCGGTTTTGTTTGTTCTGTCAGAGCTTGTTTTGCCTCGACCCAGCAACGCTCCCCCCTTCACCGCGTTCGCAATCTGTAGGGCCAGTGTACACAATATAACAAGTAACTTATCAGCTTCCTCGCGTCCGCACAATTATAAGAACGAGCCCGCTAGTCGATGCCCGTCACCGGGCCTCCCGGAGGTTACGCTTTAATTGATGCTTCCCAAATATTGGCGCACGTTCCCCAATCTCATTCCCGTCGAGCCCCTTCCGGGGTTTTCCGTGGCAGGCCGTAAATACGTTAGGCGACTAAATGAATATCATAATGGAAACTAGGCATCGAACAAGTAGATTCTGCTTGCGAATGCTGACGTTCGATTTCAGTCACGAGATCTGTAGCTGAGAAAACTTATGAAATAGTCATGTTTTCATCACTATAATTTTTTTTTCATTTGTAACCTGTTGGGGGAACCCACGACGCGGGTCAAATGGGCCTATTGTGTGGGCGTACATTAGACGAATATTCCGCAGTATTTCCTGATGCGAGGTCGCAATACATCCCCACCGCTCTGGAACGCAAGACGACCGGGAAGTCCATCCCTGCAACCTCCTGCAGCTGCAGCTCTTACTTACACTATAACAACCTCTGACTTACCAATCTTGGCAAGGGAGTACCTTAGTGGACACACACCATCCCTCTTGTTCGCTCCCTGGATAGTTTAATAAACAACCCTGACTGTCTTTGGCCTGGCAAACCCCGCCAAAAGGCAGCCGTGCACTTCTCCTCCCACTTACCAACCGCCAAGTGTCCTCATTCCCTCCTATCCCTGAATTATCTGACATTCATCACCGAGTTAATGGTTCCTCCTTCATCAAGGTCTTCAGGCTAGTTAGGCATTCCCAAATCATGTATATTCTTTTCCTTTTTTTATTTATTTTTTTGTCAGACCCCTGTGCAGGAAAAGCTGCACGACACGCGTGGAAAACAGTTGCCAGCGCAGCCAGTGGTATCGCTGTCTGGACCCCTAGCCCATAAACTCCCGCACCTGCTAAGCCACCCCTGACCCAGTATAATATACCATGGCCCTTTCCATCTGGATCTTTCATGAATTCGTACCCTGAAGGGAAACTTCATTTGTACCGAGTCCCTGACCAGCAGAGCAGCCCCCCCCCCCCCACACCCATTTTAATACCAGTTGGTGCGGGGCCCTGCCAGCTCGCCTGACCAATGAGTACTTAGGGCTGGGGAAAATTGTGTGACGCGCTAGACGTTTTCTTCCGATTACAACACTCTCCTTATACTTCGAGTCGATGAACATAAATTCAACTGGATCTTCGTGAATAATGTTTTTACAGTGGCATTTGTGGAAAGCGACCAAATAACAATCAATTCCTAACCAGGGTGAAGCCTGATAGAGCTGGAAAATGCGCTTGCTTGTGGATTGTACTGGTCGTGGGGTCGCTGGAAGGTAGTTCGCCAACCCCAATTTATTTTTAACCCGTAGGGTTTGAGGGAGGTGGGGGCCAACCGGTCGGTACTTCCCCAGACAATCCCTAAAACAGAATCGTAACTGTCAACGCGTACATTGACCAAAACTATACGTATGAAGGACCAAAAATATACGGAATAACTAACATCCTCCGAAAGGACGGCATACAAATCGCATTATGCACGGACAACACACTTAGAACCAAACTAACTGAAAAGACAGACCCACTCGAACAAAGTGGGGTATATAAAATAACCTGTACATAGTTGATGATGTCAATGAGGGGGATACATGCGTGATAGTCATACAGGCACATGTCTCGTCTGGTTTCAGACTACCGGTGTTTAGTTACACAGTTTGATCACCTTCGGGGTAACCATTCCCTACTTTTCGAACCCTAATACGAACATAGTCAGGAATAAAGAAAATCAAGAACCTTCTGAACATAAGCAAGAGCTTTTCACGGAAAATCGAAACGTTTTGCCCAAATTTTGGAGTTTTTCAAAATTAAATTACGAATTATCTGAACACGGATTAAATTCATGCAAGCCTAATTAATGAATATTCCATAAATTGATATGATTAACAACAAAATAAGGACCTATTGAACCTAATTTAAAGCCTCTAAAACGTAAAGTCATAGTGTTGCATTAAGTTTGGGGTCACGATAGTTCTCCTCAACTTAAACAGCAAAAAAATACAGAAATCGTCTAGAAGAAGAAAATCAAGTGGGTCCCTACAGAATCGAAAAAAATTAATATCATGTTGATTCTTGATTCATTTATTGCTTAATTATTTTTTATTTTTGTCTAATAAAATAAGTACAGTAAGTGTTGAATGTAGAGTTGAATAGCTTTAGAAGCATCACTGCGTGTAACATCAAGCAATTTGGTTTTAGTGTGCCTGATTTCCGTGGATAGTTCATGCGTCAACTTCCCAGTGCTCGCGCATTCCGGTTTTGAAACTATGGACTCCAACGAACCTCCAAGTTGAATCACGTAGAGGAGAAAAAAAAAGAAGAAGAAAAACTCCGAGCGAATGAGAACAGGAAGTGCTCGCCTCTGTTCAACTCATTGCAAAGCTTTTGTCTCGGAAGATGGAACATCTCGTATAATGATGATGAGAAACGAGAACAGCTCGGTTGTAAAACGTAATATAGTCACAGAACCGTCTTGTAAGTTGTGAATTCCGAGCCAATGAATTTTGATAAGGCGGCGGCGTAGGCGAGTTTTATGCGCTTGAATCTATGTATATTTAGATTCAGGTTCGAAACGTACAACTCAATTCGACTTGTCGTAAACTACGAAGAGTTCTTCCTCATTACCGCGTAAAATATTGCCGTAAAGATTGGTTTCAAATAGGTTTACAGCTAGTCTCTCTGATTGAAGTTCGATCAAAATGCGAGAGCGGGCTCGTCCGTTGAACTTTGGAGTTTAGAAACAACCATTAAAATGCAACGGTGTGGTATTTGTTTGAAAGGACCTCTCTTTCTATAAATCTTCGGGAATGCGTTGATTTGGGTCTTGTTGCTAGCCTCTCAAAAAGGTTTACCATTTATTAACGATTAACAGGACGTTTTCATTTGTTTTCTGAACGTTATGAGTGAAAATAGTTTAGCTTGCAGATATAAGTAAAGTGTGAGAGCATGCACTGCTCGCAATGGTGTATGATGCTTCTCATGCCATCTTCTCGTGCCAGGGGCGGGTAGGCTAGTGGCGCACGGTGGAAGTTAATCAGCGCACACCAGAGACATACCCCCTCATCATGCTGCTTCAGAGGAAAACTGGAGGCGCTTTGCTCAATTTTCCAGAGCAGTTATTAGCCAGAAGAGGATGCAGAATGCTGATCCGGGGCTAGGATGTTGTAGGGTTCAAGAATGAACGCCGCTCCTAAACCTACCAAACTGATGGGCAGTATGGGAGGATGTATGGAAATGGCGGCAATCTGCGAGATTCCTTACCCTCCTACGTCCCCAAAAAACATTCACCATAAAAACCCGCACTGCCTAAGTTTACAGCTTTCAAGTAAAAAGTCTACCTTGAAGAGTGACATCGCCAAACGTATGCACATCTCACGTGGAATTTGATTCAGCCCATGCGTTCTGTAAACAGATGTGTTTTAAGCAGTACAAAGGAGGAACATCCATCACAGTGAATTTAAAATGAAATAACAGGAGGATGTGCCATGCGACATCATAGTGCCATTTGCTAGACAAAGACAACTGTCGGGACTGAAACTGCAAGAAGTTATGTTGAGGGTAAAACAGTACAGCTCACTGAGCAAGTCAACTGGGTGTGATTCTGGATAATAAAGTAACCTGGAAAGAGCTCATAAGATGTACGGCCAAGAAGGCAACAACAATCCTATAGATGTTCCAAATATTGTGCGGGAGAACATGGAGCATAAATCTGGCATAATGGCTCGTTGTTTTTACGAGGCCGTTGTGAAACCAATCATCTCATATGGGTGGCGTAGAGTCACTATAGAAGGGAACCGTGGCAGCCTGGCCAAAGTAAAAAGGCAGGGGGGAGGGGCTGCGTACTGATAACGCACTAATAACGGTGATGAAAACCACACACACCAGTGTATCATGGAGAAAGTGTTGGACTGTCTATCTCTTGATGTGTTTGTCAAGGCAGTGGCTACGAAGATGACTCACCCGGCTTGGGATACATAAGGCGCCACACAAATTTTTATGGGCGTCTGGCCAGAGCAGTAATTCAAGAACCAAAGTTAACGTACCTGTTAGGTGAGTCCGTCTCCTCTGGCTTGTGAGTTACTGTGGGCAAGCGCTTTCGATGTAAAGACATCATCGTCTGGCCGTTTAGTCAGTACTGGAGTCAGTCAGTTGGTCGTGGTCTTTATATACAAAGAGAAAGGTGAAAGGAGTGATGGAGCGTTGCGGAAGGGGCGGGGAGAGGTCTTGTTGGTCAGTCTTGTTAGTAGTACCTTAGCCGGACTGGCTGTGTTAGGTATTAAAGAAATTGGGTTGTGTCCGCCAGTAGGCAAATACTAAAGTTAACGTACCTGTTAGGTGAGTCCGTCTCCTCTGGCTTGTGAGTTACTGTGGGCAAGCGCTTTCGATGTAAAGACATCATCGTCTGGCCGTTTAGTCAGTACTGGAGTCAGTCAGTTGGTCGTGGTCTTTATATACAAAGAGAAAGGTGAAAGGAGTGATGGAGCGTTGGGGAAGGGGCGGGGAGAGGTCTTGTTGGTCAGTCTTGTTAGTAGTACCTTAGCCGGACTGGCTGTGTTAGGTATTAAACCAACGTTCCATCACTCCTTTCACCTTTCTCTTTGTATATAAAGACCACGACCAACTGACTGACTCCAGTACTGACTAAACGGCCAGACGATGATGTCTTTACATCGAAAGCGCTTGCCCACAGTAACTCACAAGCCAGAGGAGACGGACTCACCTAACAGGTACGTTAACTTTAGTATTTGCCTACTGGCGGACACAACCCAATTTCTTTAACACCTAACACAGCCAGTCCGGCTAAGGTACTACTAACAAGACTGACCAACAAGACCTCTCCCCGCCCCTTCCCCAACGCTCCATCACTCCTTTCACCTTTCTCTTTGTATATAAAGACCACGACCAACTGACTGACTCCAGTACTGACTAAACGGCCAGACGATGATGTCTTTACATCGAAAGCGCTTGCCCACAGTAACTCACAAGCCAGAGGAGACAGACTCACCTAACAGGTACGTTAACTTTAGTATTTGCCTACTGGCGGACACAACCCAATTTCTTTAATACCTAATTCAAGAACCCCCACAGAGCTCGGCAAGGTCACTGACATGATGGTTCCCACGTATGAGTTCGAAAGGAAATACAACGTGCAACCAGAGGGAAGCCTATGGAATGGTGAACGTCGGTTTCAGCCTCCGCAGAAGGATCAAATGCACCGGAGGGCACGGGCTTTGGGGTACGGATAAGTGGCTCTAGGAAGAGTGTGACGTACTTAGCCCAGGGCCCCACTCCAACGTGTTTACAAGCAAAGATCTATGCTATCATTTCCCAGGGCCGAGCGTGAAAAAGACTATAGCAATACAACTGTCAAAATAATGACAGCACTGGACGGCTTAGTTGGAATTTTGAGCTCCAGACTCCCGCATTCACCCCTAACGGAAAGCCCTTGTTTCGGGCCTTCCCCAGAAGTTTAGTCCACCCGTTTTGGACCTCAAGCCTTTTGTTTGGAGCTGTGGGAAAGTCCAGCTCTTCAGTTATTTCCAAGTGACAACGGTTTTCCACTTTCTGAATTTTCCAAAATATCCTCTTCACTCCCCTCAATTTACTTACTCTCCACAGCACACAGCTCTTCCCAAAGCACATTCATCCATCAAGTCACTTGATCAACACTTGTCTCTCAGTTCTCACGATCGACACTCATCTATCAACTCTGAAGCTACTCATAGCTCTGACTCTTGCCACCAGTTCACGTATTCAGAGACCCAAGTGACCTATTAATTACCTGGCTTTATTGTGTTAGTGTTCAATTCGTCTGTCTATCTCTTTTTTTCGTACACTCAAAAATGACTGATAGTCAAGCGTTGTGTAAAGCGCTACAACTACTGCATAACGTCAAAACTGGTGGGGGAGTGCAGAATGGGGTTCAACTTCTCAGTAGGCTCTAATAGAGTTTACGTTTATTGGGATAATGGGATCACTGGAAATGAGGTAAGCGTAAGGGTCATCTCCCAACTGTGGAACGTCCCTGCCACTGACTGCTGTGTGTACGTTCGTCAAAATCTAGCTGGTTATACGGGTCGATGGAAGTCGTGGAGCACAAAAGCCCAGGTAGTGGGAGGAGGTCTTTGGGAACGGAAACGTTCGCTATTTCACTTGGTTATTGTAAATTTCAAGAAGATCTCAACAAATGTTTTGAATTTTTGTTATTCCACTCTGCCATCATTTTCCACTCTGAAGGAGCCAACTGATGACCACAAATTCGATGTTGAACTGATTCCCATACCTGTAAATATGTTTGTTACACGGTGGAGAGCTCGGGAAGGTTGTCAATATGGCGACGACTGTCTCGGCACGCCCAGAAACTTTTAAAGGAGCTACGTCAGTGTAACTCCTCTTGCAGCCCCTCGACATTCTTCCAGGGCTCTACAAACAGCCTCTCACAAACTGCTGCCTAGGAGCAACAACTATTGTATGGTCACTAGAGTGCCGTAGTGCTGTTTGCCGGCTTTATTCCTCGATCATGTGGGTAATAACGAATAGGTTTTGCGTTGCATATGAGTAAGTCAACAGGCAGCCGCTTATACACACAAAGTACTGTCAAATCTCCTAGAAGGTCTCCTCAGATGCACTTCCGAACTTTTGTTGCACCTACAATCAGGCGATCATTTTCCGCTCAAATTACCTACAAACCACTGTTCCCTTTGACAATATGGATTTTTTTTGGTGTAAATAAAACTGTTTTCCCTTTACATTTTCATTCTTTTTTCCCCCATTACTAAGGAGAAGTGGTCGATATTTCTCGAAGGGGAGAAATGTAAGCGCAGTACTTCCGCCACGTGTGCAGCTTCACGTTGTAGCTCAAATGTTTCGCGTCATTTGCTCAGAGGAAACGGGGAAGGTGCCCAAACGATGACGCACTTTTCACCTCAAATCTCTCCCTCATTATGTCAGACGGTTTCGAGGCTTTCGCAAATACATCTGAATGGGAAGGGCGTGAAAGCGGAGCTCTTGAGAAGATGTGAACCTGACGGAGACGGATATAAAACAGTTACCGGAGGCATCGAACAGGATTTTCTTTGGTTGACAGTCTCAGAACTAAGGGATCCACCGATAAATCCTGTGGCTAATTCCTGTAGAAGAGGCCAGCCTTTCGTGGAAGGTCTTTCAGGAGTGTGATCGGATCTTTACCAAATAATAATCATCGCACAACAACCATTAGCACAAGGTGACTATAGCATTTGTAAATCTCCAACGCAACACATCCGTTTCTATTCACTAAACAATAATCCTAAACTTGAAGTTTGAAAGCAAATCCTTGGAAGGAACGAGGGCGATGACATTAAAACCACGCCGACAACTATCCGTGTGAAGGCATCGAAAGTTCAATGCGGCTAACAAATTGAGTCACAAGACTATTAGGAACAAATGAGAGTCGCGAGAGAAGAAACGGCTTTTTGATTAGTGACGCAATGGAGACTTTGATTGCTGGCGGCACGTTTGGAAGAGCGGAGCGGAGGAACGAAAGTGTGATCGAAGGCTTTCCAATGTTGCTCGAGCAATAAATCAAACAGGTATGGAAGGTGTAGTATGCCCGACGAGGTAATGACCCGCAAGGTCAAGCTGACCCCCCAGTATAGATAGCATCTAAACTGATGGTGGTGACTCTGTGAGAAGTTGAAGAGTCATGGCTCGTCAGACACGCACTCCGAGACGGCCGTCAGTAATGTTCCGCCGAACATCGTAGATGCTAACTGATTTTTTTTTTTACGCGGCCCGGCGTTCGACCTCGCATTTCTTCATGCCGTGTGAGTGCGGCTCATCTTTTCTTCGTTAAAAGACGATTCTCGATGTTGATGAAGTGAAAGACGAAAAATTCTACTCGAGCGAGAAAGACATTTATCGTGCATTAATAACATAATCGAATTGTGGCTGAATGACAATTTTATTTACTGATGACGTTAAAGACTGTTTTTGCGAGTGAGAGAGAGAAAGAAATTTTTATTCTTCAAGAAAATTGTATAATAGCATGCCAATTTGAATAATTATTGCTCGTCGTAGTCAAACCAATGGTGACGAGTGGGAGCTGCCGCTTTTATGCTGTACATGTGTCAAGCAAAAAAAAAGTAAGCATAAAAGTAAACGTAATAAATTTCCCCAGATACTGAAAATGCACAGGTTTCATCGAATTTGCCTTAGAGATGTGAGTTTATTTGAGGGAGGCGAAAGATTTTGTGTGTCACTTCTGAGCAGGGATTCGAAGTCAAGATAACCCACTTTGATTAACCAGCTAAACACTAAAGGCTTGTAGGCGTTTCTGGAGGAACTGGGAATCTCATGAGTGAGGGATTAAGTTGTAAACTGTACGCCGCAGGTCTAGAGCGCTTTTTGTCAACATTTTTTAGGGTAATCACATTGTGGCGTAAAGTACGTTGAGCACGGCTTTCTAGTTGGATCCAAATGTAAAATATAGGATAACGTAATAAATAAATAAATAATATTGGAGTCCCCGGCTTTATGAGTGAAACGAATATTGGAATTTAGCACATTTCTACAAACTACAAAACAATTATATGGTTTTTTTTCTTTTGGAACGGTGGGTGCTGGCGATACCCTCACTGCGGCCACAAGCAGGCCTATTGTAAGGGTGTCTATGAGTCTCAGCTCATGGCCCCCCTCCATGACCCCCAGGACCTACAGCACTGAGTTCACTTGGTGCGACGTCAACTATACGCCCCCACCTCCCCAGCACAAACTGGAGGGCATCTGCAAGTTCTTGCATTCGCCACCTCTTCCAGCTGAAGAAAGGGCCTACCAATCACACTCGACGGCGCAGGGCCGCCGTCTCTAGTCTTACCTGCATACCTGTACCTCACAGTTGCCATTATTAGCAAGGATATCATCCTCATATCCTTCCTCCCCAGTGCAAGCACCTCCTTGGCCCTCTGTCTGGCGAGTCGTATGAAGAGTTTTGACTGTTTGAGGCCGGGCAAACCCCTGCCAATGGGCCGCCCCGTGCCTATCCTCCCATTTACCAACCTCTGCGCCGATCCCTTCTATGCCAACTCATCGGCTCGTTCATTCCCCTCTACACCCTGATGCCCCGGCACCCAACACAGTGTTACACTGTTGTCCTCGGCCAGGACCTTCAGGCAAGAGAGTAAGACAATACGACCAACACCTGACTGTCCACCATAACGTAGATCTTCGGCCGCTTCAGTTCGCTCTACTGCATATTATCATGTTATATGCCCAACTTTTTTTCACCATAAATATCTCCATGAATGAGATATAGGCCTATGAAGCTAAAACATTCGACAGAATGTGTCGAAAACTGTGTTTTTTATAGCTTTTTATAACAATCATTCGTAACTGCACCGTTTGATTTGAAGAATCTAACGGAATGCACTTCAGCAACCTATACCCATATTTTGATCCCTGCAGCTGTTACTGTATCTATTTATTGAACGGAGATGTAAGTCATGGGAGGCAGCTGTGTGTTTGGGCGGTAGGGTAAACACTTTTAGAACTGGTAGTAAGCGAAACGGCGGTAGTTGAAATTCCGGAATTTCTGGATTGACCCCCATGTATCTCATGAGCGTTTTTAAACGCTCACCCTATAGGTAGTCGATTGGACTGCTACATCAATTTTTTTAACATTGTAGTAACATTTCAGCTGAGTGTATAACGAAAAAACCGCGCTAAAATTGATTTTCGTTTAAAACATTCTTAGTTTATTGTGCTGCTTTCGTCATTTTCCAACAAATGGGAATTTTATGATATAGTTGTCATATTTGAAGCTATCAACATAACTAATGTTATCAAAATCGTTACAGCCGTTTTTGAGAAAATTTAGTGTTTTGATCACCATGATAACTTTAGTTAACATTCGGTGGATTTTGTTCACAACCTTATTTTCGCGTTACATGGTAGCCTGTGAGCTAGATATCAAGTTTGAGCTGGTTTAATTCGGCCGTTTTCTCCAAAAACCATTCACAGGACACACATGCACATAAAGACCATTTTCCCAAATAGCGTTTTTCAGATTCAGTAGGGTCTGAAACGTAAAGATCTGAAGAGAACTTTTTTTTCAGCCGATTACATAACTTTCCTTTCTACTTTGTAGAGCCAAGGAAAGTAAAAATATATTAATGTACTCATACAGTTAGGATTTGACATTCTTATGATTCTTCAAGAAATAATAGTTGGCTGAATTAGTTACTTGATTTTTCTATGACTTCACGGAAGAACACAAGTTCATGAGAAGTAGCCTTCTGTGGGCACGTTGCAAATCAACCTACGTTTTTTTTAAAGAACATGTTTGATTTTTGTTGTATTTTCATCAAGTATAGTTAAAGAATATGTCATACTGTGTGAAATGTTAATACAAATTTTTTTTTAAATTCATTCTTGTAGGCTGCCAGCTTCTCTTCAGTATCCTTTTTCAAAACTTAGTTCTCCCAGATTGTTTGGTATGTTGTATCGCGAGGCCAGTTAATTTGAGTGTTTTGTGCAAAACATATCCGTCCTAAACACGTTCAGTGCATAACCCAAATGGAATCCCAGGGTGTGTTACTCCGTCTGCAGGTACACAGTGCATCATGGTGTACACAGTTGGAGATAAAATAGCCCCATGGCAAAGAGAAATTGCATAGACAGCCTTCATGATTGCATCGATCAGTATCTCAGCCATCAGGAGGGCCGCCATTTGGTTGTCAGACTGAGTAGCATAGTCTCTGATTCGTTCGTTGCTACATCGGGTGAGCCCCAGGGATCACATTTGGGCTCATTAGTATTTCTCATCTTCATTGATGACGTGAGTAAACTGTTTGAGGGGACTGCTGGAGATCTGGAACATCTGTTGTTCGCAGATGGTATGAAGATTTTTTTGAGAGTGGTCTCAATGAGCGATTGTTTGGTTCTTCAGAATGCTCTTACAGCCTTGCCTGGATGGTTTTTGAAGAATGAGCTTAGCCTGAATATTGATAAGTGCTCAGTGGGCACTTTCAGTCGAGGAGTATCCAGCCTACAGCATGACTACTCGATAGGAGGGGCGTTGCTCCAGCGTAAAACCCTGGTGCGGGATTTTGGAGTTTTGATCGATGCAGGTTTTACGTTTTCGGCCCATATTGGTGAATTACTCAAAAGCAATGAGTAAACTGGGCTTTTTCAAAAGAAATACGAGGGATTTCTAGGAACCGAACGCCCTTAAGCTGCTATTCACCTCCCTTGTCCATACACCTCTCGAGTGTTCCTCCCCGTGTGGTCACCGTGGTATACCAATGCCAAGAATACCTTGGAGCGTGTTCAGCGCCACGTCCTGCGCTATGTGTCCTACAAGAGAGGCGATAGGGGGGGCTCAGGATTGCTGCTGATTGAATTGTGCCATTTTATTGTTATTTATATTGCCCTATTTTTATTTTTATTTTTTTCAGAGTTAAATTGGGCACTGCACGTATATGTTATAAATATATAAATAAATATAGCAGATAATTTCGAACAGAAATATAAATTCTTTGGCACTCGAAATTTTGATCATTACAAGAACTGTCTTGATATGTGAACGTTAAACACACATTGGGCTTTCGATTTATCGTACGGGTTAAAAAAACCTAGTCTGGGCTGGTAAATGTCAATCAAATATTATTCCAATCAATTCTGCCCGCGTTTCATTGTTGAAAATGATTGGAGGTACATCATGTGTAGGAATACTGAATCCCTGACCTTCATTAATGTTGAACGATAAACGGATTCAATGGAGTTTGCGATCAAGTTTTTTTTTCTTCGGCCTTGGGCCGTACCTAATGAACGCATCCAACGAGCGCTGGTGCCAGGATAAACATTTAAGGTTAAATTGGGCCGGAGCTCGTCCGATCGAATTAATTGCAAACGAGAAGAAAAGGCGAGGTTACCAAGTACTCCGGAGTTTGTTTGCCATTGGAGCGGAGGATCAATCACTGAAAATTGAATTGCGTCTACCTTTGGATTCAATAAGGCCCCCTGCCCTTCGCCCTTTCGCCATCCCATCATCCTCAGGCAGGTCCGTCCTTCCTGCCGAGCTTTTCCCAGAGATACTCGTATAGCCTCAGTCCCAAGAGCCGCTAACAATTGCCGGGCTTTTCGTCTTGCGTTCTGAAGGTATCCCCAGCGGGCACGCCATTTCCCAACCATTCGCTCCTCATCGAATCCATTGAAACTCGTCGAGAGGCGGATCGGTAGATGAAGTTTTCCTCCTAATCTGAAACAACGGGCGACTCAAAAACGGATTACTCGGTAGATAGATGGCAAAGGCTCAGTTCGTCTGGCGCAAAACGTCCAATTAAATTCATGAGATTCCGACGATGAGTGCACAGAAGCTTTTCGGAGTGCCCAGAACCACCCCGTGCTATGACATATAAGGAGTTTGGATTGAAGAAATGTTTTGATTTCATCTTGCGAACTACTCGAACATAGTAAAATCCACGCATGAAAACAAGGGCAAGGGTTCGCCAAATTGAGGGCAGTCACCTGGAAAAACCTAAGTAGCCGACCTGCCTCGGCATCCCTTCACCCCTGGCTCTTTTCACAGCTTCACCCGGACATATTTTGGCCACTTCGTATTTATACGTAAGGGTTCCTCTATCTCCTCCGTTTTTATTTTTCCTCATAGTTTATCTTGTGTTGTGGTTTGTGGTCTGCGTGTTCTCATCCTTCAGTCACGTACTCAGAGAACTATCGTTCTAACCAAGTGATTGTACAGTCCTATATCTTGTTCCATTCATGTGTCGCTCACTCATGCACCCAACAAGAGGTTTGCAGGATTAAGCGTGGGTGGGCGAAAGAATGGAACACTGCTTAAACGGATTTATTTGGAGAACCAGTGGGTTTCACTACGTTGGAAAACTATGTGCATATCGTCTTGTCGTGTTGTCCCATTAGGAGCGGTCCGTATAAAACCATGCCGTTTTTGAGGAACAAAATATTTGGTGTTTTGATCACTGTGATAACTATAGTTAGTTGTTGGCAGATTTCGCTCATACCCTTATTTTGGCGTCTAAAGGTGACTTGCGAGCTAGATATCAAGTTTGTGGTGATTTGGTTAAACCGTTTTCTCTCAATTTCTCCAAATAGTGTTTTTCGGAGTCATAGGGGCCTGGTACGTAAACATCTGAAGAGAACTCAGAATTTTTCGCAGAGACATGGAAAGCAGAAAACGAACTCACTGAGCTCACCGTTCTACAGCAAAGACCACACACATACTAGTTGTTTACTCTTTCCCTTTTCTGAATTGCGTCTCTTTATTCATTATGCGTGTCTCGTAGAATACTTGTTAAGCAAAAGCTCCTGCGAAACGAGCCTGATCCCGTTCACCAGAAGGCGCAGCCTTAAGCTGCGGGAACTCAGGCTGGGTGGCAAGGTGGTGAAGATCCAGCATGAGATCAAGTACTTGGGAGTTTTCCTTGATGGGAAGCTCACTTGGGCCACACACGTGAAAAAAGTCTTACAGCGGGCGTCGGTGGTGATGTGGGCAGATCAGAGAATGGTGGGGAAGACATGGGGGCTGAGGCCTGTGATGATCCGGTGGCTGTTCACTGCGGTTGTTAGGCCTGTAGTCACCTATGGAGCCCTGGTCTGGTGGACTAGGGTGGAAAACAAAACAGTGCAGTTGCAGCTATATAAACTGCAGCGTAGGGCGTGTCTGGCCATTACAGGCTGTATGACTACATGCCCTACAGCTGCACTGGAGGTCTTGCTAGATTTAGTTCAACTCCACATACATGTTAAAAGGATGGTGTTCCTCCAGGCTGTGCGTATGTTGGAGTTGGGTCTGATCATGCAGGGTAGAAGGAGTTCCTGCCACTTGATCTTTAACAAGGTGAAGGTGGGGGGGGGGGCAAACTGCATGTGGTAGACTCAATGCCCGCGAGGTTCAACTTCGTGCTATCCTTTCGGATACTCATTCAATTCATGAGCGATCCAGGTGGGAAGGGGAGTTCCCGGTTTCGGAGCTGGGGCCCTGGTACACTACACTGATATCTTGGTGCAGGGTGGCCTTGCAGGGGTAGGCATCTTTGGGCCAAGAATCAGAGCGGCATTAAAGAAATTGGGTTGTGTCCGCCAGTAGGCAAATACTAAAGTTAACGTACCTGTTAGGTGAGTCCGTCTCCTCTGGCTTGTGAGTTACTGTGGGCAAGCGCTTTCGATGTAAAGACATCATCGTCTGGCCGTTTAGTCAGTACTGGAGTCCGTCAGTTGGTCGTGGTCTTTATATACAAAGAGAAAGGTGAAAGGAGTGATGGAGCGTTGGGGAAGGGGCGGGGAGAGGTCTTGTTGGTCAGTCTTGTTAGTGGTACCTTAGCCGGACTGGCTGTGTTAGGTATTAAAGAAATTGGGTTGTGTCCGCCAGTAGGCAAATACTAAAGTTAACGTACCTGTTAGGTGAGTCCGTCTCCTCTGGCTTGTGAGTTACTGTGGGCAAGCGCTTTCGATGTAAAGACATCATCGTCTGGCCGTTTAGTCAGTACTGGAGTCCGTCAGTTGGTCGTGGTCTTTATATACAAAGAGAAAGGTGAAAGGAGTGATGGAGCGTTGGGGAAGGGGCGGGGAGAGGTCTTGTTGGTCAGTCTTGTTAGTGGTACCTTAGCGGACTGGCTGTGTTAGGTATTAAAGAAATTGGGTTGTGTCCGCCAGTAGGCAAATACTAAAGTTAACGTACCTGTTAGGTGAGTCCGTCTCCTCTGGCTTGTGAGTTACTGTGGGCAAGCGCTTTCGATGTAAAGACATCATCGTCTGGCCGTTTAGTCAGTACTGGAGTCCGTCAGTTGGTCGTGGTCTTTATATACAAAGAGAAAGGTGAAAGGAGTGATGGAGCGTTGGGGAAGGGGCGGGGAGAGGTCTTGTTGGTCAGTCTTGTTAGTGGTACCTTAGCCGGACTGGCTGTGTTAGGTATTAAAGAAATTGGGTTGTGTCCGCCAGTAGGCAAATACTAAAGTTAACGTACCTGTTAGGTGAGTCCGTCTCCTCTGGCTTGTGAGTTACTGTGGGCCAGCGCTTTGATGTAAAGACATCATCGTCTGGCCGTTTAGTCAGTACTGGAGTCCGTCAGTTGGTCGTGGTCTTTATATACAAAGAGAAAGGTGAAAGGAGTGATGGAGCGTTGGGGAAGGGGCGGGGAGAGGTCTTGTTGGTCAGTCTTGTTAGTGGTACCTTAGCCGGACTGGCTGTGTTAGGTATTAAAGAAATTGGGTTGTGTCCGCCAGTAGGCAAATACTAAAGTTAACGTACCTGTTAGGTGAGTCCGTCTGACCAGTACTGACTAAACGGCCAGACGATGATGTCTTTACATCGAAAGCGCTTGCCCACAGTAACTCACAAGCCAGAGGAGACGGACTCACCTAACAGGTACGTTAATTTTAGTATTTGCCTACTGGCGGACACAACCCAATTTCTTTAATACCTAACACAGCCAGTCCGGCTAAGGTACCACTAACAAGACTGACCAACAAGACCTCTCCCCGCCCCTTCCCCAACGCTCCATCACTCCTTTCACCTTTCTCTTTGTATATAAAGACCACGCACCAACTGACGGACTCAGTACTGACTAAACGGCCAGACGATGATGTCTTTACATCGAAAGCGCTTGCCCACAGTAACTCACAAGCCAGAGGAGACGGACTCACCTAACAGGTACGTTAACTTTGTATGATTGCCTACTGGCGGACACAACCCAATTTCTTTAATACCCACACAGCCAGTCCGGCTAAGGTACCACTAACAAGACTGACCAACAAGACCTCTCCCCGCCCCTTCCCCAACGCTCCATCACTCCTTTCACCTTTCTTCTTTGTATATAAAGACCACGACCAACTGACGGACTCAGTACTGACTAAACGGCCAGACGATGATGTCTTTACATCGAAAGCGCTTGCCCACAGTAACTCACAAGCCAGAGGAGACGGACTCACCTAACAGGTACGTTAACTTTAGTATTTGCCTACTGGCGGACACAACCCAATTTCTTTTATACCTAACACAGCCAGTCCGGCCAAGGTACCACTAACAAGACTGACCAACAAGACCTCTCCCCGCCCCTTCCCCAACGCTCCATCACTCCTTTCACCTTTCTCTTTGTATATAAAGACCACGACCAACTGACGGACTCCAGTACTGACTAAACGGCCAGACGATGATGTCTTTACATCGAAAGCGCTTGCCCACAGTAACTCACAAGCCAGAGGAGACGGACTCACCTAACAGGTACGTTAACTTTAGTATTTGCCTACTGGCGGACACAACCCAATTTCTTTAATACCTAACACAGCCAGTCCGGCTAAGGTACCACTAACAAGACTGACCAACAAGACCTCTCCCCGCCCCTTCCCCAACGCTCCATCACTCCTTTCACCTTTCTCTTTGTATATAAAGACCACGACCAACTGACGGACTCCAGTACTGACTAAACGGCCAGACGATGATGTCTTTACATCGAAAGCGCTTGCCCACAGTAACTCACAAGCCAGAGGAGACGGACTCACCTAACAGGTACGTTAACTTTAGAATCAGAGCGGCGATCCCATTGGGGTCGCTGGCCACGGTGGCTGCGGTGACGGTCTGTGTGCAGCAGCAGAGAATCTACATCATGGTGGACAGTCAGGTCACTCTCAAGGCCTTAGCCCCATACTGTCTTACATCATGGCAGGTGTGGGAGTGTCTGGCTGGACTGAAGGCCCTGGCCGGGGACAACAGTGTAACACTGTGTTGGGTGCCAGGGCATCAGGGTATAGAGGGAAACGAATGGGCTGATAGGTTGGCTAAATCTCTATTGGCCCTGAGCCCTATTTGTTGGGACTACCAGGAGCCACCTACTTAGAGAGGTTGGCAAATGGGAGGACAGGTGCAGGGCTGCTCATTGGCAGGGGCTGCCCGGCCTTAGACAGTCAAAACTCTTCATCCGGCTCTCCAGAGAGAGGTCCAAGGAGGTGCTCTCACTGGGGAGGAAGGATATGAGGATCATATGTGGCCTGTTCAACGTTGTAACTTTCGACAGCGATGTCAAATCGATCAATAACATACCGCGTTTGAAGCGTCATTTCAAGCAGATTTTTACCATAGAACAGTACACGCCGCGTGAACGCTCTAAAATTGTTGAAATTTACGTTAAAAAACAAGTCAATAGTGAAAACTCAACGTGCTTTTAAAAAAATAAATAAAGTGAAAAGTGCCCATTCAAGATTTCATTGTGTGGGGTTATTTGAAATCAAAGGTTTACGTTAACAAACCAAAGACCGTAGAAGAGCTGAAAACCAACATCCGTCAAGAAATAGCCGCTATTTCGGTCGAAATGTTGAAGAAAATCCGGCAAAACGGGCAAAATACGCCGTAGAGGCCAAGGGCGACTATTTACGAGATATCTTATTCAAGAAATGATGTAAACAAATTTACTTGATTTTCATGACGAACAGACAAAAAATGGTGTTTTATTCGATTTATTTAAGAATTAAATGGGCGTTTCGAATATTGATAACCTTGTAGCTTATCATAAGCTCCTTGGACAACAAAAGGTACAAGGAGGTTGATTGTCTCGGGATTTCCATAAGCCTTGCGTTTCTCGTTTGCGTGCTGTGCCCATCTTCCATGGATCGAAAACTACTGTATGAACCGTCGGGGTTTTTTAAACTTCAGTTCTATATCCCCTAAACTTGCTATAGCGAGCTTATTTTTTTTAGACTGGGGGTGAGTCGTGTTCGAGATAACGTAGACTACATAAATTCTGTTCAGGTTCGACACTATTTTACTTCATGCGCTGGTACTTATTGGGACTCCGTGCTAATGAACAATCCTAAATTTTCAACCCATTATTTTGACTACTGGGGAAATAACGTCGAATCGTATTACGTCTAACTCCACAAATTGGTGGCTCAACTCAACCAAGAGAGAGGAACCAAAACAGAGCCTTCTCGTCACGTCGGTAAGTGCCGATATCGAATTACAAACCCTGCGTGCGGGAGCTTCTATGCGGTTGACAATTTTAAACCGTGCAACCTCTAACAGTAATTTGATTTTGTGTTTGCCCTTCGTGGGAATCGCCGGAGTACGGGCGAGCGAAGAAAGGGCGCCGACAACTCGAAATAATAACATTTTCAGGAATCCGCTACAACGTTTGCTTCGTATAACTCCGCGGAGGGTTCGCTTTGAGTATTCATGCAACGCCGTTTGTGGGCAAGAGAATTAGTTGATGGAATCTTCTTTTTGGGACGTAGGTGGGATGGTGTGCTTGTAGTGGCCTTGACTTTGTGGCTCTGTGATGGCAATTCGTCTTTTTTGTTTTCTTCACCCTTACGGGGATCATGCAGCGTTCCGCCATTTCCGTACAACCTCTCATACTGCACAGCGGTTTGGAAGGTTCGAGAGCGGTGTCCTTGATCCTTGCGAAAAATTGACCCTGTATCAGCAAGCTCCATCCACTTCTGGCTGAGCACTGCCCTGCAAAATTCAACTATCCACCTCCAGTTTCCCCTAGAATGCAGAATGGAGCGAACGAATGGTTCTGGTGTAAGCTGGCTGACTTTGTGTCTACTGTGCACTCCCATCTTGCCGACATTTGCCAAGAGAAGATGCATGGGAGGGATAATCCACCATTTCCCGGCAGTGCAAGCAGTTTGGACTTGTAGCTTTTCCAGTTCAGCGCAGGTACGCCCTACATGCTTCATGACCTGTTAGGAACTGAGCGAGGTAGAAATACACCCAACAGTGGTGTCATGGAGCAAGTGCTGGAATCAGCCGCCTGGTGAGCTGCCCCCTCCGAAGGTCCACAGCCCTTCTTATTCGCTTCTGTTGGTCATACTCTGATTGCCCTCTTGATGGATACAGCTCCCTCCACACAGCTACTGGAAGGTAGATTGCACCAACTAATGCGTGTGGATCCTTCAAGGGCATTAATAGTAGTAGTAGTTTCCATGCTAAGTGGTCACGTATATTCCCACAACGTCTGTCGAGTCTGAAAGTAGAATTGGTTTCCAATGTTACTGTCACCATATAATTCCAGAATTGGAGACACAAACCTTCCAAAAAATACCACACGGCAAGTCGCATTAATGACCTTTCAGCTAACTGTGTCGCGTGAACTAGCTCTACCTGTTGCGCCACTCACTGCTCAGAACTCAATCGTACCAATCAAGTGACGGTATAAATACAGAGCATTAATACAATCTCCTGTCTCGTTCATTTATTAATTCCCTAGCACCCAACAAGGGGTTCTTCAGTTGAGATCATGAGATAGGTGGCAGCAGCCCAATAAATTACAGGACTGCAAACGCTACCAGTTTGTACACACAGCGTGAAGTTATGTTTTACAAGTTCATACTGAATGAAAAACATAATGGTTCAGTAGGTCGAGTGTTCAAATGGTGCAGCGAATTTACGTAATGCGTCGGGCTAGATATTTTTACTCAGAACGCATTCATTGCCGTAAATTCAACCAGGACGTTCAAGAGCGGCAAAAATGGGATATTATTGATGGCAGTACATAACGGAGAAATGAATCGTGCCATCTGTTGAGCGGGCTAAGCCCCGAAGTCATTGGGAAGATGAATTGCTATAATTTGATTCACGGTTTAATTTGTTATAAAGAAACGCGTATCACATCCGATGTCAATGAGCCCCTTCTTCATGGTTCATCAAAGTTATACCTCCGAAGGACAAACGCTAAAGGGGGTAATGGTTCTGGTTACAAAAAATTGTTACGTCTGGGGTTTTTGAAAGTAGGGATAATAGTCGAAGTAGTCACTTCCCTAAAAAACCTTTCTTTTCAATTCGACTCATGCAGTTATGGAGTCTATGAGAAGCAAAAGTGTGTACTATAGTGATTGCGAGATTCATCATGCAGTTCACTCCTTTTTCTATTTTTACAATCGCTAGATCTTCTGTTAAATGGGAACTTGAGTTGGATGTCTATAAATCACCGAAACCAACATTTTGAGGTTTGTAGCGAATTTATTGCTCTGAAATCCACTACATATTACCTAAATTGTAACTTTCTTGTACCTATTCCTCAAATTTCATAGTTAGAACCATTGAAGCTCACAATTACAAGATAACTCCTTCATATAGATGAGAAGATCGACCAGAAAAGAACAAAAAGAAATCTCTGAAAACTATTACAGAATGTTTACACAAGGCTTGCAGCTTGACGTTGTCTCACGCCTCCGAGATCCATTCCATTCGATTCAGCATCGAAAAATACCAGTTAACGATACCAAACATGACCTGACTACAACGGAGCGACTAAAATGATATATTCTGGACGTCTGTGGGGGCCTGTGAGCAACTGGCACAACGTGGCAAGTCGAGCTGATGGGTGGTTGGAATGAGACGAGAGCAAATGATGAAACGATGAGTTCCACTGTATTCTCCTTCTGCTTTGTAGTAGCAAATGTTGCTAGGCCTACTTGAGCAGACAAACCTAGCAGTAGTTCATGGCAAAGAAACGCGGTCACAGTTGACCTGCCACTTTGAAACTTGCCACCCAAGTAAATAGTTAGAGCAGGTGGAAAACCTGATTAAGAACTCCTCCCAGTTGGTATGGCATTCCTATGAGCAGTAACGCACAGGTAACAACTCTCCAACAAGAGACTGGCGTACCACCAAATATCCGTCGTACGGTGGATGCTGAGCGAGTGGTCTGTTCTTGCATGATAAAGCAACCGCAACTTCAATGACAGTAGACTGATATAACCCTTTTTGAGGGTTCAGGAACGTCATTTGATAAGGAAACCGACCTGGAAGTTGGTTCACCTTTCTTCTCTGACAAATCAATGTTGAATTTGAATTCTTTAATTAAGTTTTAAACACGTACATGATGTGTTATTCACTCTTTTTTTTTTCCTTAAACGGTGGGTGCAGGTGATACCCTCACTGCAGCCACAAATGGGCATATTGTAAGGGCGTCCATGATCCTCAGATCATGGCCCCCCTGCACCACCTCCAGGTTCCACAGCACTGGTCTCACTTGGTGTGATGTCACCTATGCACCCCCACCACCCCTCCCACAAAGCGGAGGATATCAGCAAGTTCTGCATTAGCCACCTCCTCGGGCTGAAGAAAGGGCCTCCCAAACACACAATGGTGCGATGCTGCGAGTCCATTGCATATGCACGGCACATGCTCTGCCGTCTCTAGCCCTACCTCGCAGAACCTTCATACCAGTACCTCGCACTTGCCAATATTTACAAGGTGGTACCTCAGTGGATAGTGAGTGACCTGTGAACAGGCCACATATGATCCTCATATCCTTCCTCCCCAGTGCAATCACCGGAGGAGAGCCGGATGAAGAGTTTTGACTGTCTAAGGCCGTGCAGCCCCTGCCAATGAGCAGCCCTGCACCTTGTGTTACTCACGTACTCCATAGGTTAATTTTATGCCGATTGTCCTTCTTGCTGATAATATGCCACAACAGAAGGATTTTTCAGCGTCTGCATCTACTCACGGTTACAGTGGGAGAGATGGCCATTCTCAACTGCAGTGTGTGCGCTGCTATGGTACGTTGACGGTTTCACAATTGTCTCGGCATCACAGAACCCTAATTCAGTCTTGCCACGCTGCTGGGAGAGTCCGCCACATAATGTTAAGCAGAAATTCTAGCCATAAAGATCTGAGTACAAGATACCACTGAACCCAAACCTGCGAAGGTACGGCAGGTATTTGGTCGCTTCCTATTCTCCCGGAGGAGAGCTGTTGCCCATGTTATACCGTGCATAGGTCGAACGGCCTGAGGAATCCCATGCCATCTGGGTGTTCTTAATCTGATTTTCCATCTGATCTAGCTATTTACTTGGTTGGTAAGAGTCAAAGGGGAGAGATGAGCTGTGACCTCGTTTCTTCGACCATGACCTTCTTTGCAATTTCCGCCCACACACAGTCAATGCTGCTAGATTTGTCTGCTCTTCCAACAACGGTCACTCACTGTTGTAAGAAATACATTGGAGCATCTCTCTTGTACCCAATGGAGGCGCAAGTCGTGGAGAGTCTTCGAAAGATGAGAATTGAAGTCACCATGTCCCATAAGGAACAGGCTCGTTCAGTGGTCTGGCTCAGCCCCCTTTCTTCTGAGACGTTCTCGATTGTTGGGGAAAAAGCTGATCCGTCTCCCGTCCCTTTGACGAGGATTTCCATCTCGCTTGCCATTTCCCTAAAGCCAATTCATCGATGGCAGCAAGTTTCGTTCAGAGGAGTGATCCGCACGGATTCAGCTCAGACTGGGACTTGTCACCAATGCACTCAATGGCCGAGTTAACCAGTAACTGACCGGTGATCAACTGGAGTGCTTTTTTTGTAACTGCCTTTTAGGCCTTGGTTATCCACAAGAACGCAGGTTGGCTTTCTGAGGTTGGGCCAATACTCTCTTATGATTACCTGTTAGTTTGCTACCCCAGAAAATGGGGCAGTAGCCAATCAGACCTTGTACAAGAGGATTGAGTCATAGTAACACACACTCCTACGCCTGTTTCATCGAGCTGGTTAGGACTGTGTAGTTCTGCACTTACTGAAGTCTTAAAGAATAATAACAATCTGTTTGTCTATTTGCAGACTATTTTGGTTTGCTCAGCCGTGGCATTCGAAACGCTAAAAATTCAAGTCTATTATACACTTTGCTCAAGTCAACGTGGCCTCTCACAGTGTATTACTCAACTTTTCGCCACTTTTACAATGTCAATGTCACAAATATATTCATGTGCCACCTGGATGTTCTGAGATCGAACTTTATACTCTCCGACAGCTCATTGGGAATAAATTCATGAGGAATTCCAGCTTACAGGCTTTTCGAGTGGGGCGCTCACAATGGAATACTCTTCAAAGTAATAGCTAACACGAATGCTTTTACTTAACATCCCCCCCCCCCCGAAACGACGCTACTTTAAAATGAAGTACGTGTCCCCTAGAGAAGAGACGTGACCCCGTAACAGTTGACGGTATTTTAAAAATTATTACTCAAAAACTGAAAGCATCATTTGCTTCGACGGAGGGAGTAACACGGGAGGGCTCTTAGCGAAAAGCGTGGACTTCTATTGTGTTCTCACCGCACGATTTATCATAGTTTTTCTCTCTCTTTCTTTTTTTTATACGTTTTTTTTCCTCCTCTCTACCTCCTCATTCGCCCTTCCTCATATATATTTTTTTTCGAAGGGGCCGCGCGGAATGACATGTTGGTGTGGTGAATCAGAGCGGGGCTCCGAGGATTAATGGACAGGTTCCCACTCTTTGTTATAACTGTAAGATAGAAATAACTGGTGGACGGCTCCCTCCTCATCTTTCCGCCCTATCGAAGCTTGTAGGAAAAGAACGAGGCGGAAACATCCAAATAATACGTCCGAAGTGATTTGTTAAGTTATGTCGAAAAGTGTGTGAAATGATTCTAACTTCGAATTTAATCAAATCAACAAATGATAATTTTTGTACGCACGCACAACTCTGTTTCCTCACTCGCCAGTCAATTTCGTGATACTATTAGACCCGATTGGAATCTGTGGTGACAACGGCATGGATGGAGATCGAGCTCCGCTTTTCGAAAATCAAAACAAAAGTTGAAGATGAAAGATGAAGTATAGGAGAAGAGGGGACGTGATAATACGAGACATCAGTTTGTCATTCCAAATTCTACTTGGTTTATCTGAGAATGTTTTCAAAACACATAGTATTCAAGGTGGTTTGTTCAGCGGGCCGAATTAGCTGGGTCTTTGACCTCAAAAATGGCCGCGCTAGCCCTCACAGAAAGTGATTGTTTGTTCTTTTGTTATCTATGGAAAGTTCGAGTCTTCAGTTATTTCTGATTGACAACGGATTTCCTCCTTCTTCTGAACCTTCCCAAATTTCCTTTTCCCTCCTCTCAATTTACTTTCCTCTCCACAACAGACAGCTCCTCTGAAACTCATTCACCCACGAGTTCTTGCGGAAGTCAGTTGTCTCCCAGTTCTCCCAATACGCAGTTATTTAACAGTTCTCGCGATACAGTCGTCTCCCAGTTCTCTCTCTCTCTCTCTCTCTCTCTACCTACTTAGTTTCCCAAGCCACCAGTTCACGCGTATCGAGAGTTCCCATGTTTGCGTATATACGTGTTTCCACTAATTCGTACAAAGACGCAACAACAAAAGCGAGTATATAAATATAGATTAATATAATATATTAATATAAACAAGTTAAGTTCCGACAACTGCCAGTTGAAGAGAAAGGTCTTGAATTGAATGCCTGAAAAACACTAAATGGGGAAAATGGTCTGTGTTTCAGTGATCCCGACTGAGCGAAAACCCTCAACTTACTGTGCTGACTGACTCCTGTTAAAGGCAACCGGTTGATCATGGTCTAGTGGTCAAGACAGTCGATTCATAATTCTCAACGTAAGTCGAGGGTTGTGGATCGAATCTCTGGCGCAACCCTAGCATCTCCGAACTACCTCAGTACATTGGCGCCCAACTAGTGGTCGAACTTCTTCATTCCAAGAAAAAGAAGAGGCCTGGAGAGAAAATTAAAAAATTATGAGAGAAAATAATGAGACGAGTTCTCGGATGCGGGATTCGCTGACGCTGTGAAAGTTCCGGCGCGAAGGGAAATAAAATGGGCGAATCGCCCACTACAATGCGAAAGAAAAAAGACTTTCCATGTAGCCCTCTCGTTTCTCGAATCAAAGATCGGATTTTCCGGGGATTCGCTCAACTCCCGTAAATTCTTTCCTTAAAAGAGTCCGCTCCAGGAGCAGCGGTTAAAAGACGAGGGGGGAGATGTGCTGACTGACTCCTGTTAAAGGCAACTGGTTGATCGTGGTCTAGTGGTCAAGACAGTCGATTCATAATTCTCGACGTAAGACGTTTCAGACCCTACTGAGTTCAAAAAACACTGTTACTGTTTATAAGGAAGATGGTCTGTGTGTGTCTGTGAACATGATTAAGGGAAAATGGCTGAACGAAATCAGCTCAAACTATATATCAGGCACACTAGCCGCCAAGGCACGCCAAATGAGTATATGACATAATTCATCGAAAAATAAATATAGTTATCACAGTGTTCAAAATATCAAATATTCTTTTCCTTAAAAACCCCCGAAACTATTTTGTTTATGTTTTTCATAAGAATCGCTTCTAATGAGAGGAAGAATCCACATTCCAATTTGTGAGAAAATGACAATTAATTACCAAACATTTCGACGAAAATCGATTTTAACGCAGTTTTTTTCCAGATAAACTCCGGTTTAATGTTACTAGGGCCTTCAGAAAAATTCAGGTGGTACTCCAATCAAGTACCTATACGATGTCTTTAATAACTCTCATGAAACTAATACTCCAGTGTTCCAATCACCGCCGTTTCAACACCGTTTCTAAAAGTTTTTACCCCATAACTCTGGAAAAGTGATTGTTATCCTTCTCAAAACAATCGTGTTTACACCTTCATCAACTTTCTGTGCACCGATTGGTCAATAATGGTCAGGGCATGAGTAGGAGCAGCACGATAAATCATGGATCCGTAAGCACTACCGCGTTCTGCCGCCGCGAAAAGTGAAGAATAAATTGAGTTAAGCCATGAACACGAGTGAGTTGACGTAGAGCTAAGGATAGCTGTGTGTTGTGGTTCACCGAATATTTTCTTCTCAAGAACGCATACAACGATTTCGAACAAATTTTTTGTATATGCAGCTCCAAATGACACAATAATACCATAAAAATGTCATACGTAGGAAAACGACGCGAGAAGCACAGTAATTATCGGATATTTCGACAAAACCCGATTTTAGTGCAGTTTTTTTACCAATAAATTTCGCTCAAATGTTCAGAAACAATCAGGTGGCAACCTATGCGATGAACGTTTGATAACGCTCATAAGTTAGACGGAAGGTACTCCATAAATGCCAGAACTCCAATCCCCCACCGCATCACCTACTATCATATCTCACAGCGTTTACCCTTTTGTTCCAAAACGATGACCGCGATTCTACTCAAAAATATCACGTAAACAGTCTCTCTAAATACTTGTGAACTGATTGCTCAATAACGGTCGTAGCACAACAAATTCCTGTTCCTTAAACGCCACTTATTTCCATGTAGAACTTCGTTATAAACACAATGAAAAACCCTGCAAATTATTACACAACGGTTTATTATTCTCATGAACAGCTTGACCTTGTATTACTTCTCCGAGACCCATTCCATTCCATTCAGCTTCGAAAAATACTAGTAAACCATACGAAACATGACCTGAGTACAATGGAACTACGGAAACTAAATATTCCTCCGGCGCCAGGCGCCCGTAAGTGTGTGTAGGCATTTATGATCCGATGTAGGGGTGTGTGGAGAAAGTGGCCCTAACCTTCCTCCGCCCCGTTGGGCAAAGAGAGTCGAGGAAATTGGAACGGGGACTTCCAGCGAACACTCGGCGATTGACATGACGTTGCGAGGCGAGCGGGTGGGTGATTTTGATGAGACGGAAGGGATTGAGGGAGTACTAACGACAAAACGTTGACTTCCGCTGTAGTTTCCGCGAGTTCTTTCAATTAGTTGACTCTAATAATTACTGTAATTTCCCTTCACGCAATTGTACACGTCTAATAATCATTCCATTCGACCCAGGATGTAAAAATACCTTGAAAACGATACGAAACACGAAAAACCCTTATTATTCAGAATGAATAATAAATCGAAAACAGATTTGATTAGCTGCTGGAGTTGAGAGAGTCGCTAAAAGCACGTGTGGCGAAGGAAAGTTGTGTAATGCGTCGCACCTGCTGTTTTTTGGTAAAGTTTGCATTTAACAATAAAAACAGGTTGAATGGCAGGGCATAATAACAAAACAGCTCTTTAGAATTCTCATTTGTGAGAAAACGAGGGCAGTACAATAAATTATCAATTTTATTTCTGTGAAGTTCTCCCAAATATGATACTAGTATTCCCCGAAAAATTAGGGTGGTTGTGTACTACTTATTTGGTTAGGATTTAATAAGGTTCATAAAATATTGAGGGGTAACCATAAAAATTGTGGAATCCCATGACCATTTCTCACAGTTTTCCAAATGGAAAACAGTTCTTCTCAAAAACACAGTTTCGTGAGTCACGGGTGCAATCATTGTACATTCGTGGTATTGGCTTGAGTAGGAGCGCCTCAATAAATAATGGGACTTGTGAAGGATGTAGCCTCTATTTCTGTCGGCTCTCCTTGGCGCTCTCTGACATTAGCTATTATATTAGCGAGGCTTTGACCTCCTCATTCGGATTCTTCACGCGCCCTGGGACGTATCAGCCAGAGTTTTCAAGTTCCGTGTTTTTCCTCCCTCGCTTTAATATTGTTGGATACAGGTGAGCAAACCCCTGTTTATGAACTCCCTTCTTTTCATCCATTTTGTCTTTCATAACGATCTGAACAAATTAGGTTACTTTGAATAATAGGAATGAGAGCCGACGGAAATAGAGGATATATCCTTCACAAACTTGTGAAATTTAAAATGAACGGGACGTAAGAAAATAAATTGCTTGTGGGGATGAACCCATGAATTGAAATAAAAACAAATATGATATATTGAAGAAGGAAATTATATTTTAAAAAGAGAGGAAAGAAAAGAAAAACCAAATTTAACTGTCACAAAATTGATTAAAAATGACGAATTTGGGTAGAAAGAACTAAAAAAAAAAGTCTTCTCCTACCTAACCTAAGGCCTTCCGAAAATAAATAAACTAGTCCACCGACTTGTGCACTGTGCAGTGTTCTCTCTTCGTTCGAACAAAAATGAAGTTCTAAGGAACAGCGATTTCTCACTTTCTCAGGGGAAGAGAGCGGGAGATATCGCAGAACGGGAAATACGGGAACGTGCTCGAAAAAATCCGCCAGGGAAAAGCATAACCTTCTTCTTTCTTCAAACCTTTCTTCTCCTCCAACAAGCGCCATTCCAAGCGGCTCGATTGGTGCTTTAACTAGCGTGAGAGGAGACACCCAGCCGCGTCCTTATCCTTCCTCTTTCGCGTTACAAACTCATAGACAGCGTTGCATATGGCCGTCCTCTTGGCTATTCTCACTTGTTGAGCAGCGCTGTACCGTACAGGTTCTCACAAATGTAAAGTCAATGGATAACGCACGTTTTGGTCCTTCGACGCGTCCTTCGAATTATTCAACTCAACGACTGGATGTAGAAGCCTTCAATGACAGCGCGTGTGAGCGAACAGAAATCGAAATACCGTGTTAAGTTCCCAGGAGCGAAATTATTGACTCGGATTCGCAAGAAGGGAGCGTCAGTCATTTCAATAAAGTTCCCTTCATTATCTCCGAAGCCTTGGCGAGATCGGGAAAACAATTTCACGCCGAGCTCGACCGGTCCGGAAGCCGGGAGAGTCAGGATTTCTCGCTGCCCCTCACGAATTGGTATCGATAACTCAAAGAGAGCTCCCGCGAATTAACGCTTCTCACTTAGCGCCCATCAGACTTCCAACATTATCTCCTTCGTAATCACGCGAGTCAGTCAGTCTAGTTCACCTTTTCGAATCTTTCACAACTCGCGTCAAATCGTAAAATCGTTATCAATTGAAAAAGTTCGAAATCGATCGTAAATCCCGTCAAACGAGCTGCGCCAGTACGAAAAAGTTAATCAAAGTCGTAGCAGTGCGCCGATTAGCATATATATTAGCTTTGTAATACGGCGAAGAGACTGAGTGGGTGCGCTGGTAATGAGGGTGGAGGTGTAGGCAATTTGCTTGTCTCGGATTAGTCGATACGACTTAAGAAACAAAACAAAAATCATAGTAAAGAAAAGAGAAACGAGGTGCTCGTTTTCACACAAGGTCGAGATTTTTTTTCCCACAGAGCGTTAGTGGGATTCGTGACCGCTTCTGCGAGCAAGAGCGTGTAATTTCGCTTCTATTCTCCTCAACTTGACAATTAGGTTGCAAATGTGATCCAGTGTTAATATGCAAATACGGCGGCTATCCTTTACATTTTCTTCGGGTATCGGCTTAATCACAGGCTGGCTTTACGACCAGATCCTGAATGAGCCTAATTCATGATTTCCGTTGGCAGCAATTGCTTCTTGTCCTGAAAATGATAGTGTCCAGCGCGTAATTTCGTCGCCGCATAAAATTCTTACCTCATTGGTGAGTTGAGTGTCTTCTTAACACTTCATCGTCAGTAGTCGAGGGCACCAAGAGCAGAATCCAATTTCGTATTCTGCGTTTGTGTGGCCGTGAGAACCCAAAGCGTTTGTTAACGACGAGGTAGTATTCGGGATTTTTCGATATCGTAGTTGTAAGAAAAGGTGAGGGACTTGCGGATCGTCATCTGTTTGGAAGCCTCTCTTATTCGAAACAACAGCATTGAGTTGAGGTGAGACAAGTTAATCGACGACAAATAAACACGGGCAGTCTCGTATAGTTTGCTCTCGGAGCTTGTGACCTGTTATGCGAGTTACTTAGAAAATCAAATGATTCAGAAGATCAAATGACAATCCCTGATGGGCTTGACTGATTCAATTCAGCAGCCACTCACCTTCATGAACATCCTCACTGTCAGTACTTACTCTTAACTTCTGAATCTACCACTATACACCTGAAAACTATTATATTATGCTATTAATTTATAATCCATTTATTACTTGTTACAGTTCAAAAGTCGTGGCCATCATGGTAGATGTTCAACATCTTGCCGGCGTTATGGACACGGATATCGTCCTTGAACCCCTTGATGACTCACCTTTCTGTGAACCTCATCGCCCGACCAAACGTCAAAAGCATTGACTTAGTTAGTACTTTTAGTCGTTACACTGAATTGTTAGTATATAACTGTATTAGCGTGCAAGTCTCCGCAGCCTGTCTGGTGTTCAGCTACCACATCGTCCAATCGTCGCTCCTTAAAGCTTCATATTTTCATTGTCATCTACCTTGTGAGTTCCTCAACCACAAAAACGTCGAATTAGGAAATTCTGCCTGCCAACATATACGTGCTTAAGCACATTAATTCAAGGTAAATTTACTTTCCCAACAACATTGCGTTCATCCTTTACCTCGAACTACACCGTCATCACCCTCCTAGAAACCGCTCGGAATCCGACTTTTTCCCTGAAGACATCCTGTCCCAGGATTTCATCCAACGACGGCGGGCTATTGCGTGTACCCTGACGCCAAGTGGTCGAGATGAACGGTCAGTACGTTCCTTTTCATTTTCCTTTTATTTCCATTTAATCTTTGAATTCGGATTTTTTCAGTGCCCCGTTAAGTTTTCTTTTATTTTTCGTCTTTAAAGTGTCATTTACAAATCGATGATCACCGAGCTCCATAATTAGGGCCGCACTTGTGACGGTACCGTATCTTTACGTCTTTTTTACTTTCCGCTACCCGAAGGGAAGGAAAGTATAGTAATCGGGTCAAAAAAAAAAATTGGGTTTTCTTCAGATCTTTACGTTTCACACCCTACTGAGTCTAAAAAACCTAATTTCGGCGCGTGGTCCGTGTGTGTGTTTGTGTGTGTATGTGTGTATGTATGTGTGTGTGTCTGTAGTTCGATTTGCGGGAGAACGGCTTATCCGATTGCGCTGGTTCTTTTTTTGTTTTGTTTCTTATTTTTTGTAGACACCAAAATAAGGTTATGGACGATTTCGGCCGATGGGAAGGGGGGGTGGGGGACGAAAATGTACCAAAAACTAGGGTTTTTCGCATTTTTCTCGAAAACAGCTCTAACGATTTTGATTAAACTTTCAAATTATCTTCTCCTAATCAATACCTAACTTTTCTTCTCCATACATATCTCCATGAAAATACGGTGAACGGAGATATGGGCCCCTGAAGCAAAAATAGGTTTTTTACGCTTTTTGGCAAAACGGCTTCAGCGATTTTTACCAAACTCACAGGATGTTTTCAAATAGTTAATACCTACATATTCTTTTCAATAAATGTTCCTGTGACAGTCTATTGAACAGAGATAAAAAGCAAAATGTGTCGAAAATAACGCTTTTTCTAACATTTCCGTAAATTCCAGGGTAACTTTTTCACCAGATGTGATAAATCCTGATGAAGTGTCTTTTAGTCACCCATACCAACATTTCGTTCTCCATAATTATTTCTGTATATATATGTTGAACGGAGATATAAGCCAAGTTAACTCAGAAAAGGAGATTTGTCGAATATTAATTTATCTGTATTCCAAATTTCTCAAAAACGGCTCTAACGATTTCGATCAAACTTTCGGAGTACTCTCAGCTAACTAGTCCCTACATTTTGTTCTCCATAAATGTTCCTGTAGAAATGCGTTGAACGAAGATATAGCGCCCGCCTATGTAGGTGGTGTTCGAACTTAAAGGGGTGGCGGAAAGTTGTGTGTTGCTACGCACCAGATATTTTTAAATTCTCATTGAATTGATTTCATTTACTCATAACCACGGTTGACTGGTTATTTGAGACTCCCATACCTGGTTCAAACGGTCATCAACATACACTGCTGCATCAAACGCGGCTACTGAATGGATCTAATTTGGGCGCGAGGTCAGAGAGGGTTAACGGATGGAGAATTAACGCTTATAATTCTATACCAGTTGCAAATGTGTGGTTCGAAGTACCACTACATGCACAACTACCCAGTGACGGGAACCAGAAAAATATTTTGATTCATTCTGTCACTGCGCAGGATACGATTTGAGTATGTAAGCGCAAACAAGGGGGGCTCTGAAGGCGTGAAACTGGTTGTACAGGGAAGGAAGGCAAAATCCGAATTAGATGTCGATGAGAGGTTGTAGGACCCTAAACGGGGACTCTCTATTATTGATGAAGTGTTGACATGGTAGCAGCAAATCTGAGGACGGCGCGGAGTTGTAACGTTGCAAGGATAGTTCGAAAATGGTAATGTTGGATTTGGTGGTAAGGAAAAAGAGTTCCGTTTTAATACTTTCGTTCATCGAATTTACAATTCCCACAGAGGTGGAACAAGTGTCTGTTGGAAGAATCGGGAGACGACTGTATCATGAGAGCTATTAGATGACTGTGTGTTGGGAGAACTGGAGACGACTGACTTTCACGAGCATTCGTGGGTGAATGAGTTTAGGAAGAACTGTCTGTTGTCGAGAGGAATCTAAAATCTATAGGCGGGAAAAGATAAAGGGGAAAGTCCAGGACAGGGGAAATCCGTTATCAATCGGAAATAACTGAGGAGGAGGTCTTTCCACAGGTAACAGAAGGGCTTGAGGACCAAGGTGTTCGGGGAAACGATGACTTTCTGTAGGGCCAGTGAATACCGTTAGATGTGGAGGTTCTGATGTCAAAAACCCATCTAATTCGTTTTGAACCGTTCGTTTAGCAGAATTTTTCTTGTTTTCTCGATATCATTCAACTCTTTCGTCGTACTATTTTAAGTTTTCTGACACTTCATTATATCTGCAGGCTTAACGAAACTATTTTTCTAACCGTTACATTTATATCGTGATGTGACGCTCGCAAACACCGTAATAACGGTGACACAACGGCACTGACATTGAGTATTTGGCTACAGCTTCGATTGGAAAAGCTTCAATAATATAACGGAAAAGAACGATTGTCTATTTTCCACTAAATTTCAGTTACAGAGTTAGATCGATTTCGACGGTTAAGTCATCGTCAGTAACAAGAACGCAAATGAATAGGACATTTTACATACAAAAAAGTGAAAGGTTGATCTAGATTTCGCAGCAAAATTTGGATGCACAGTGCACTATTGTGCCAGACTATTGTAACTACAATGCACATTATCTAGACATTACAAGAAACGCAACAAGCCTTAGTAGTTACTATGCTTTGGTCAGTTGTTGTTACGACATACGTTTGGGCGTCTTTATAGACTGAGGCATGTATGTTCATGACATAAAACGGGTTTAACATTCAATTGTATCGAATAATTTTTGAGAACTCACGGTCGCCACACATTTTGGCGACGAGGTAAAACAGTACATCGAACGCTTTTAAATCACCTGAGATCACCGATCGAAAAACCTATCCTTACGACATTTTTTATGAAGTGCAGGTGAGCTTCTAATTAATTTATTTCAATACTTGCACGGATTCCGATCAATTCCAAGCTTTTATAACTCAACAAAATGCGCTCATGACGAGATTACTCGACACTATTAGAGGTACTGCACAATGCACTAGTTCTCAACGACTTCTTTATCCAGGTATTAACTCTGCACTTGTACCTAATTTTGATCCGATCAAAGAATCCTTCAAAATATACAAGCAACGGTTGACCAATGACCTTGCTGAACGGGATGTGCAAACATTGAAACATCGACTTGCTGCATTGGGAAATGATTCATTGCTCATGAAAAGAACAATCCTCTTAAGATATAGAGCGACGCCTCTCATAAATGGGAAAACGCCCTGCGAACACTTCCTAAACCGACAGATTCGAATTCAACTCGATGCCTTGAAACCTGCAAGTATCGAAAAACCTTCGGAGCCAATAGTGCAGGCACGATAGCTGCTTGGGGGAATACGAGTTCAGGCCCAATACGCGAACGTGACCCAACAGTGGCGACCTGGCGTAGTTGTAAAGAAATTGAGTAAGCTTCATACAGTGAGGTTGAGCAAGGGTTACACTCTCAAAGACATATCGATGTCTCGAGACATAAACGTGTTTGTTGCTAAAGGGGAAGAGAGAGAATACAGGGAGGCAGCTGAAGCTGCGGCACGAAAGGCAGTTGCAGTGGCAACAGAGGGCCCATGTCCCAACTCCCCTACACGAGCTCGTTGGGAGGCCCTCACAGTCCACCAGCCATCGCTGGTGCTCATTGCATCACCCCCATGGACTTGGAAGAGGGGGGGTGTCTGTCGGGAATCGAACCAGAGTCCGCTGGAACTATCCTCACATAGCTCGGACAGCCTCACGCCCCAACACGCTCGGCCACTGCGCCCGACCCAGAGGGGCAGCCTCTACCAACACGTCACAACAAGCTCTTCTCCCCGGAAAGCCTGAGGAGCGAACACAACCCTACTTGCTAGCACTTGATCCTACGGACAATTAACTCAAGATGAAACCATCAAACCTTCCTCGAAAAAGCGTCATTATCGATTGAGGCATTCCTGTTCGTGATATATAACGGTTTTAACATTCAAATGTATCAAATAATTCCTGGTCCCCACACAGTCCTAACGCCCCTGTGCTCGTCCATACCTAAGGAATGCCAGGTATTTCCTGCATGAGTATTCTTCGATGTCCATCCTTGGAAAAGTACCGTAAAACGGTAGTGCATGGGGGTACAACTATAGGCCATTACTACTTTACGTCCTGTAGTGCTCTCTAACGGGAGTTGGTTAGAGTTTGGCGACCCAGAAAAAATGCACCATCACCTTGGGACATGTAAGGAGTGAAGTCGGAGAGGAAGAAAAAGAAGAACTTGCTATCACTCCTTATCAAAAATTTCTCTGTGATTAGTGAGTTTTTGGCAGCCTACTGTTCGTCCCGGAAGTTTCCTCTGGCAAGCTTTCAAATCGTTCGATCTCGGCTCTGGTAAGTTTATATGTTGTTAAACATCTATTCAGCTCTAATATAAACTTTGGATTATCAAAAAATGTTGCTTCGTTTTGTAGCTGTGATTACTTCATCAAAAAAAGGGAAGTTTGAGGTACAAGAATGTGCCACCTTCTTCACCCTTGTTTTGCTGGAAAAATCAGTTGTTTTCTACCTGTATCAGTTTTTTTTTTGTATAATTATTTGGTTGTTTTACCAGTTCTAGAGACTAAGGACAATTTAATAGCGGGGTTTCGAGGCACTTGGATTCGCCCCATGGACCTTGCAAATTGCCTGAAGAGACTTTGCGAGAACCGAATTGAAGAGGATGTTGTTTTGAACGGCGTCCAAAGAGAAACAAAAAAACCAATATGGCTCCACGGAAAGACATCACAGCAGAGGGCTTGCTGTCAGGTGAAACTGGTCAAGCGGCACCTAATTCGGTGAATGAAGCTTCAACATGCCAACGAGCACCATAGTTGCCACGACCCTGAGAACGGTGTGGCTGGAGCAAACCCAGAAATCCAAAGACCAGAAATCGTTCTTCTTTCCAGTCTCCAGCACTCTAGTCTTGTTCATTTTGCAGTGCCCTGTGATGATCCCCTCAATCTACTGGATAGTGTGGCATAAACCTCTGCTTAAAAACCCTTGACGTGAGACATACGGCAATACACTCCCAAACAAAGAACCACTTATCCACACCCTTGAGACCGTAACCAACGATTTTCGCTATTCTATAGGCTCCCTTCTGGCTCACATTGCATTTACTAGCGAACTCATACATGAGCACCATCAGTGAGACCATGTAATATTAGGAAATATTAAGACGATGTGCCATAGAAGCGTGCAGCGGCTGATGATCTATTTTATTGAGTTATGCTGTCTGAGAAGACCTAAATGTGAGTGGAGGACTGCATTCCGACCGAACTGAAGCGATCCAACGATCATTTTGAAGACTATTTTGCATGACTTCCTCCTTATTGACGTTGGTTCTTTCAACAGAACCCCATTGATTAGAGTACATCCAAATAGGGTGGGTAAGTATGGTATCGAGAAGATGTTCAAGGTGTAGAGCTCTGGTTGATCGATCATTCAAGAGCAACTTTCCCTGTCTTACTCTTGTACATTACCAGGGCACCAGTTCACATACATGATGAGTCAAGCTAGTTTTGAATCAAGAGTGAGACTTAGATCTTACAAGGCCACATGTAGAGATGGAAGTGTAACCAATTACTGAGAAGCGAAGTCCGCGTTTTTCCGTTTCGTGAATGTTATTAATGCTAATTTGCCTGCAATCAATGTTGGGGGTACAAGTAGGGAAGCTTGCATTGAGCGTGAGTGAGTAATGTATTACACTTTAATATAATAGCGATACCAGTTTTAGTGTGAGTATTTAAGTGTTTACAAGGGGTTTTGAATACGTGAACTGGTCGCGCAAGGAACGAGAGTGGAGAGAGAGTGAGTAGAGTTATGAATAGCACGGGTGAGGCGAGTGAACGTTTGGGCAGAGCAGGGTCTTATGAAGAGGAAGTAAATTGAGTGGTGGGAAGAAGATATTTTGGTAAGTCCAGAAAGGAGAAAACTGGTTGTCACCTTAGGAGATAACTGAAGGACTTTCCCACAGCTATGGACGAAGGACTTCAGGTCAGAAATAGGTGGACTCGACGTTCTGGAAAGGCCCAAAACAAGAAGATCCCGTTAGGGGCACGTGCAGAAATTCTGAGCTCAAGATCCCAACTAATTTGACCTGCACTAAACAATCATCGTAACTCCCCTTTTGTCGGACAAAGACCCCGCTTCGTGTGGAAATATCGGCAGGCTGTACTTAATCTCATCACAAGTTTCAGCTGTTAAGAGGTTGTTATCGTCCTCAAATTGGCCATAGTACTCCCAGCTGGCGATGCGAAGACGCATGGGATACAGGAAGTGCCCCAAGACAGCGCTCAAACGTTCGCTTCTAATAAAACCCTGCAAATTATTACACAACGGTTTATTATTCGGATAATCAGCTTGACCTAGCATTAATGCTCCGAGATCCATCCTGTTCGATTCAGCATCGAAAAATATCATAATTAAACCCAAAAAAAGGTCGAAAAGAACTGAATCGTAATATTAAAATAAACAAAAAAAAAAACGAAAGTATCTAGAAAAAACTGAATTTTAATATGAAAACATGCACGCTAAATACTAATATCAAAATTTAACCAAAAATCTATGAAAAAAAACAAAATGAGAATGAAACGAAAGAATCTAAAAAAATTGAATCGTATTAAAACCAAAACGTCGGGGAAATTGGAACGGGAGCGCTCGAAGCGAAAGGCGAGTTGAGTGGAGAGCGGGAGGCGGAGTTGTTGGGAGGGAAGCGAGCGGGAGGCGCGCTGCTCGCTCGCCTCGAGTTTTGGTTTATTATTCATTCTGAATAATAACCCTATGTTTTCGGCCACGAAAAATTTTTTACAACCCCCCCTCAAAATTTGATACTTTACGTTTCAAGACATGGAGATTCCAAATTTGCAATGTCCGTCCACCGTCCCCCGTCCCCCGTCCGCCGTCCGGGCCGTTTTGTGCCTTTAACATGGTCTAAAAAATTCGTTCTTTCGCCCAAAAATCCGATTTGGTATCTAGTTGTGCCCGCCATCTCGGCAATCCGATCGGACGAAGCCCGTGGTTGTAATGGGCAAAAAACGGTTAAAAAAATTAACGAAACGCAGTACAACGCGGGAGCTACAAGCGTTTCGTCGTTTGAATTCCTCCCGCCCCGCCTGTCTCATTAAAAAACTCGAGGCGAGCGAGCAGCGCGCCTCCCGCTCGCTTCCCTCCCAACGACTCCGCCTCCCGCTCTCCACTCAACTCGCCTTTCGCTTCGAGCGCCCCCGTTCCAATTTCCCCGACATTTGGTTTTAATACGATTCAATTTTTTTAGATTCTTTCGTTTCATTCTCATTTTGTTTTTGTTTTTTCATAGATTTTTGGTTAAATTTTGATATTAGTATTTAGCGTGCATGTTTTCATATTAAATTCAGTTTTTTCTAGATACTTTCGTTTTTTTTTGTTTATTTTAATATTACGATTCAGTTCTTTTCGACCTTTTATTGGGTTTAATTATGATATTTTTCGATGCTGAATCGAACAGGATGGGTCTCGGAGCATTAATGCTAGGTCAAGCTGATTATACGAATAATAAACCGTTGTGTAATAATTTGCAGGGTTTTTAATGAGACGGGCGGGGCGGGAGGAATTTAAACGACGAAACGCTTGTAGCTCCCGCGTTGTACTGCGTTTCGTTAATTTTTTTAACCGTTTTTTGCCCATTACAACCACCGGGCTTCGTCCGATCGGATTGCCGAGATGGCGGGCACAACTAGATACCAAATCGGATTTTTGGGCGAAAGAACGAATTTTTTAGACCACGTTAAAGGCACAAAACGGCCCGGACGGCGGACGGGGGACGGGTGACGGGAGACGGCGGACGGACATTGCAAATTTGGAATCTCCATGTCTTGAAACGTAAAGTATCAAATTTTGAGGGGGGGTTGTAAAAAATTTTTCGTGACCGAAAACATAGGGTTATTATTCAGAATGAATAATAAACCAAAAATGTCACTTCATTGGTAGATGGAAGGATGGAAATTGCTAAATGTACTTGAGACTGAGGGAAGCCGTGTGGTGAGTTGGACCAGAGATGTATGTACTTGAAACGGTCAAGTGATATGTTCGTAGCAATTCGTAAAGAAATGTCGCGACGTACTAATTATTCTCACGTCTCCAAGACCCGCCTCAATTCAAAAGCAAATCCAACAGTTATGTCAACTGTTTGATGTAAAAGTCGAAAACAGATTTTTACTCGAAAACGACGAAATATTCACAAAAGGTCGAACCAGCTTTCGAGAAAAATTAGAGTTCAGGTTCGATTCAGCTCTAAGCCTCAAACGCTCTCCAATTAATAGGCTCGAGGTCGAGCAAAAGTCACGACTACACGCGATTGCCTGATTTCACTGTCGTAGTTGACGAACTTGTAGCAACGGCAGGGATTCCTCGTTCCAAAGGAGCGCCGACCAATGTAACCGCGTATAAGTCTGACATCTGAACAGACGACCCCAGGGGGTAACCGCTTCCCAGCCTTCCGCACTTCGTTCGGCTTGTTACGCAGGGACTTTAATTAGTGAGGAATCCTTGGGTTGAATGTCGGATCGTAACCCTCCAATTAGAATTATAGAGATCGTTCAGTTTGGCGGCTGCCGTCTTTTTTTTTTTTTTTTCAGAACGTTCACTCGACAGTACTTTCGGATGACAATCTACTTTCTGATCGAGTAATGAGGGGGCTTCCGAACTTCTACACGGTTACTTACTTCGCAGTACGAGAATATTTATGTTTATCGTTAAACTTTCTTGGGAGCGCCGCAAGAGGTATAAAATACTCACGGAATAAAAACTGTTCCCTTAATTATTTAGTCACTCGGCTCGACAAGCCACAATACTTCACCTTGAGCTCTACCTATCTGAATAAGTGTAAAAAATGTAAAAATAGAAATAATAATTATCAAGCGAGTGGAAATGAGAAATGGTTACAGTTGCGGCTACCTTCTAGTTATTATTATTTGCTTGTTCCATATGTTCTCCGGCGGGCTCAGGTTCAGAGGAAGCTCCTGGCTACGGTGAAATGCCGTAAAATTGCATACTTGGGACGCATATTGAGGGGAGGAAAGTATCGGCTACTTCAGTTGATTATGAAAGGGAAGATCGAGGGTCGGCGCGGTGCTGGAAGAAAACGGCTCTCCTGGCTGAATAACTTGAGGAAATGGATGGGTATACAGCGTGCGGAGGAGCTTTTCAGGACTGCAGAGGACCGGGACGCTCTCGCCGCAGTGATTGCCAACGTCCGGTTAGCCGGATAAGGCACATACAGAAGAAGAGTATGACCAGAGTCATGAGAGATTTTTGGAAGAAATTGACGAGTTTGGTCTTTTCTGTTTGACGTTAAATAACCGAATTGATTTATTCGTCGTAAAGTCGTAGATTTAAGTCACACCTACTCAAATGGTTACCCCGACGTGATGATCAACGCATATCTGCCGACCCTTTCCGATTACATCTCTGAAAAAATATGTCACACTCGGGGCGAAAACTTGTTTTCAATGTCAACAGACCAAAGCTTGGTTCGCATGTATCAACGTCGATATTGTTGGTCCCTATTTCACAAAGATTTCGTTACCTTTTAACCATCATTGATCGTTTTTGAAGATGGCCAGAAGCAATCCCACTAAGCGACATTACGGTAGAAACGGTGGCTACTGCTCTCGTCAGCTCATGGATAGCTCGGTATGGTGTTCCTCGTCGCATAACCCAATGGATGTTACGGGCATTAACTACCTATGGGCCCATTTGCTCGAGATGACGCGGCGTTTTAACTCAGCCTGAAAGTGCTCAGTTTAAAAAAAAATTTATTTATTTATTTATTTAATTTTTATTTTTTATTTTTCCTTATTAATTTCTTTCATTTTTTAATTATTTTTTAAAAATTTTATGTATATATATTTTCGATATAATTCAGTTCGGAGTCACATTGGACGCAGTGGGACTCGGTGCTGCTGGGTTTGGTAAATCGCCTTATGGCTCGTTTGCTCGCTACTAGTTGGTCTGCTTCTGCTCTGCTTGGGACAAAGCCAGTAGAGTTGATGCGTGTGTCCTCTAGTGACGCAGCAGTTAGATGATGGGACTGGTGGACGGTGATGGAAACAGTTACCTGTGTTGGCACGTTTCCTTGAGCGGCCGATGGCGCTGCATCCACTCCCTTTCCAGTGACTTTTTGTGGAAGAAAATGGAATGAAACTGCTTTTATTGTTAGAGTGGCTGGCGTTTAGTGGCGTAGCAGCTGACTGCGGTTACTAGAGAGTGTGCTTCAGGTAGGCGGCTTGTTCACGGAGACTGCTTTGCTGTCGAGGCGTCTGACAACCTTATTCCAGCAGTTTTTGATAGTCAACCCTTTTGAACATGTGCAAAGCTAGATTGTGGTCACCAATGATTCAATACAATTACTTTTGGATTCAAACGGACTACGTAAACTATCTTGCTTAATGACTGCGTTTATTTGAACTCGATGATAGCAAAAGACTGAAAAAACGCGCCGAATATTTCGTGCAATCATTCGACTGTGCACTCTCCACAGAAAACCATCAAGCTTGCCTGAACTCAAAGTAGTTTCAGAAGAGCGCGAACGTGTACTGGAATTAACCTCAAACCATCTAAAAAGGCAACACCTGAAAGGGGCGTAACAAACGTGTGAAAGACTTAACAACCTCCCGTCAGCCAATCGGCGCTTCAATCTGACGCGAGTATCACTTCGACTCTATTAATTAGCCGACATAAGCTCATTAGCGTTTGAATCCTTCATTGTCATTGTTCACCCCATGGGCGAAAGAGTTTTTTTCCCCCATTCTTCAGGATGTCGACGATCCGACTGTCGAATGAAAAACGGATTTCCCGTGTTGAGCTGAACTTGAACGTGAGAAATCGCGAAGATAACGAAGCTGTGATGATACTCAAAATGTGTATTGTTTCTCGTTATATGCTAATAATCGTAATGGAGCGAGGGGGAGTGCGGCTGCATGAAGCGTCGACTTTTTTGGAGGTTCCATTGAAACGCTTTGTTCGTAAGAATGACGCCCTTGATTCTCCGTTACCAACTATGCAAAATTTGTACGCAGATGTATCTTAACATTCGAGGTACTGCAGCTAGGACGCAATCGTTTACCTCCTCTCCACGACTTTCCTTACAAATCTAGTTACCATCCACACCCAAGTCTGGAAACCATGAAGGAGCTCGGCATGGTCACTGACCCCCCCCCCCCCCCACGTAGTGCCCACGTATGAGTTCGTCAAGAAATACTGTACTGAGGTAGTTTGGAGATGCTTCTTGAAGAGCTGCTGACTCAGGCAAAAATTACGGCAACTTATGTCGAGAATTATGAACAATGTCTTATCCTCTGGACCACGATCACCAGGTGCCTTTAATAGGAGTCAGTCAGCACAATACAACGTTCAACCAGAAGGAGTTCCATGGACCAGAGACTCGTCGGTTTTGGCCTCATAATTGTGTGAACATTACGCAGATGGACCTTAAACTCCCGAGGTCACGGGCTCTGGGGTGTGGATAAGTGGCTCTCGGAGGAGTGATGCATAGGGACGTACATTCCCCTAGGTCCCACTCCAATGGATTTATTCTATCATTTCCAGGGCCATCGTAATGCATAAGAAAGGCTATAGCGATTAAACTATCAATATAAGGCCACATAGTCAAGCGGTGTGTGAGCCGCTGATGAACTACTGCACAACGTCAAAACTGAGCGGGAATGCAGGATGAGGCTTACGTCCCTAGCAAACACTAATAGAGTTAACAAATATTGGATGTGACCAGATGAGGTTCGTCTACTGTACCTATTGGGCCAACTCCCCACTGAGGAAATTTTCTGTGACTTACTAGTCTTGTGAGGCGCTGATGAACAAAACTGGTGAGGGAGTGCCAGATTCCATTGTGGGACTTCTCTGTTTCTAGTCAAGAGGACTGTGGAAGAGTGTGTTAGAAGAATCCACCAGACAGTCTGGAATGCTGCAGGAGTGAGGCAATCCAAACTCATAGCAATGAGTCTATGAGGCTGCATAGCAAACACATGAGATAAGACAGAGCCTTCTGGATGTTGGGGAAAGACTGAAGGCAGATTGTGGGGATCGTAACAGTGCACTGTAAACAGTACATTGGTATGTAGAATGGATCATTAGGTACCCAACCTAATGGGAGAAATGGCGTAGGCCACTATGCAGCCTGCCAGGCAGGGGTTGGCGCAGGGCGTCTGATGGACTTGCATCCTGCAGAGTAGTGGGGGGAGGGATGCATGGTACTTATGTGGATGGTTGGCTCCTCTCCAAGGGCTCCCGCGTCTCCAGGTTTCTCCTCCAGTTCGTCCAGCCCTGTGCAAAGTGGGTGAACCAGCGTGCAGCAGCCCGTGAGGAAAGGAATTCTTTTGGGAATTGCGGCGCTGGCCTTTCACATCCTCATATTCGCCGGGAAAGTGGACGTGTGCAGCGTTTTCTGCAACCCAAGCCCCACAGAGGCATTCATTAAACACGCGCCTACTGAAGAACTGCCCCATGTCCAGAAAGCAGCTGCGTTACTGCGAATGTAGGGCGCTAACACTTCAATTCTAGGTGGTTCCCCTAACTGATGGCGTGATGTCTTGCAGGTGGTGGATCTTAATTCCACCGTATCCCCTTCCCTGACACTGGTCGAGCAACCAGCTATTTGGCGTTTGGCAGAGTCCTCACGGAGCATCCTTGGGATTAGGTCTGTTACGCCAGCCCACCAGTTCTCATCCGCTGGCACATGACGTCGTAATCCAGTTCCAAGTTCCAAGTTCCAGGGGTGGCGTGCCCGCTAGGTACAACCATGTGAAGTGTATAATGAGAGCGAATCATGAAGGTATTCCAAAAAAACTAACGGGAGATCACCCCAATTGTTCAAGACGTCCCTCGAAATGCGAACTGTACGAGTCGGGGGATACGTATTTCGGGTTCATAGTCTCTCACGATTGTAATAATTCGTTGGCGACGAATCGAAGGCTGGTACATCTGCTTCGTTGTTGGCAGTAAACACAAAATCAGAAACGAATTAGTCATCTTTCAAACTCAGCCGAAAGAGACGGGATACTTTTAGTATTTGTTGTTTAGTTTGGCCTCCGTAAATATTAAAAGATGTTTGCATTTAATGGTAACATGACGCTTCCCCAACCCCAACGGCTGGTCCCGCCATTGTCAGCCTCCGTAACTCAAGATGATGGAAGGCGGTAGGCCGTTTTGCCATCATTTGTTAGTAAACATTTCAACGGCCCTCCTTTTTTTCTTCGTTTCTCTTTCTACCTTTCGGCCCTCCTTTTTTTTGGCCGTCATTTTTTTTCGAACGATATCTTGAAGAATAAGGGCACGCGAAACTGGATATGCCCGGAACAAACTGTGTAAATGGCTTTTGAAAACGTTGTGCAGAAAGTATTGGAAAAAGAATGTTGCAGCTGGGCCATTCGAGTCACGGTCTTCTGACTTGGCGAAATTGAACACCGTTCGCTCATTAGCGGCAATTCATTCCGTTACTTGGCGTTTTTGGAGTTTGGAGGGAGAAAACACTGTCTTCACTTAGAGATGAGGGATGAAGGAAAGCCGTAAGCGACCTTGAGTTGTGTGACCAAAATATGGTACCACGGGAATGCACAGCTCGCGCCCTTGCGCTGGAGCATTATGGGGCAGGGCCACAATAAGTGACTGCCTACGCAAGGCAAGGTATGTGGAATGGAGCACCCATTGGTCCCCCCCCCTCCCCCAGACATCCCAAAAGCAGGATCGTAACTTTCCTCACTTAGGAAGCCTTGCGCGAATAGATCATAATATAAGTGTCTGTCTCCCATGTGTGTCCGCCATTGTCGTACAATTATTAATGCAATACGGTTAGCCTGCAATATAATTTATTATGCCAGCGTTCCTAACACCCACAAGATTGTTTAGAAGGTGGTTCGTGTGTGACGTCAAAAGTTGTTCCCGGTGGAAACATGGATTCAATAAAAACAGAAGTTTTTCTCGGAAAGCTTCCAGTTGTCTATTTGCTCGTCAGTGCTGCAGGCAGCAAAGATATTGTTTTCACTGTTGCGAGGCAATGAAGAGACACAATAAGGAATAACACATAAAGCTACCATGGCCGTCGACGGGTGTGGAGTGTGCGGCCAACGCCATAAACCCGAATAGATTGTATATACCTGTTTTTGATGGCTACAAGAAGAAAAAGACGTCAGACGGCGCGTAGGTCATCTCTGAGGGTCCTACGACGTAACGAAGATGAGACCGAGGAGTAATAATACGGATAATACCTCTCAATAAATGCCCTCCGCCTGCCGAACCTCTCCCTTCATTGCTCGTCCACACCCTCCGACAACCATAACTCACAACATTACGAGGTCCCACTTGAAATCTGTCAAGTTCATAACGCAATACCCCTTAGGAATCAATCAGGTCTAATTTATTGGATTATATAACAAAGGGGGAGGAGGGTCGCCCTGCCCGCTCGGAGTCCGCCAAACAATATGAACACGGCTATTCGAGCTCATTACGGGCACGAACATTCCGTGTACAGACCGTTCGAAAATTAATAAATAATCATCATCCGGCGGTTCGGTCTTTTACGTCGAATGTGCGTGAGAGCCTCGGTCATTTCTCTGCTGCAGATTGATGTAAATGGTTTCGTGGACATCTTCGCAGTTGTGAACGGAAGGACCGACGATAATCTTGACCCAAATGGGTTTTGAGGACTAGGCCGAATGAACAGCTTGTGATTCCTCATTCGGAATGAACACGGTTATTTTTTTTCCACGTTCTAAGGGCGCTGGGGTGTGGTGTGTGGGTCCAATATGTGGAGCAATCGACTCTTGGGCAAACGTGGTGAAGTGGCGTACGGTTGTCTTACTAGCCACTGGCTGGTTTCTTGCAGTCCGGTCTGGGACATGCTGACGTGAGCGTGTGTTGCTATACAATTGGCAATCATACACGGCATTCGTCGCGTCTTCCACCGCGCCTGTGTTGAATGTTTACTGTTCATATATATTGAAGGCTCCTTGGCTGGAAAACAGTTGGGAGACTGCGATGATTGTGTGCCCTGATCCTTGACTCATCCTGATTCTGATTGAGGGGATCGAGGTGAGTAGGTGGGAAGCTGTTGTGCCTACGTAATATAGTGTTTGCCACATGTCGATTACCGATTCGTGGGCCATAGTTATTGGTTCTTTAATCGTATCTCGTTGCGACGGAAAGCATTCCCTTCTTAATATGGAACTGCACGAGTCGAATACTAGGTTGAGAAGGGGAGTACCTGCCAGCACCTGCAGGTCCAAGGGCAAGATGGTTCTATAGCCTGGCAGGGTTGCTAGTAGGGTATCACGCTGGAGGATCCTTGCATGTCACACACAGTCTTGCGAAGAGGCAATCCTCCAAAATGCCGCCTTGTAGGTGACTATTGGGGAAAACACTGCACTGTGGTAGCGTGTGCGTGCCTGATAGGAAGCCCCCTGGTAATGATCAGTTATGCTCTATTAGGGGGGACACCAACAGTGCACTTCTTCGCCAACAGGGTGAACGGCTATAACCTGCTGGGTTTGGCTGCATTTCCAACAACCGTCGCTCGCGGAGAAGCACGTAGTTTTCTCTTTCTTCAGCACCCCAAGCGCAAGACGTACACGATGGCGATTTTTGAGAGAAAAAAAGTGAAACCACGCATTGAAGCCACCGCATCTCGTAAAGAGCTGGCTATTCCTGCGGTCTGCCTTAACCCCCGTTCTCCTTAGGCGTTCGCGCCATTTATCTAACGCCCATTCACATAGCCTGGCAAGTTTTCGTTTGGTAGATAGGTCCATTTCTATTTTCTCCTGACAAGTCTTTGTCACTGCGGCTCTGCCCTGCGGCTTGGTGACACTGGCCCTTTCTTAGTAGAAGGCGTCTTACATACCCGCCCCCCTCACGAAGCCGAGTGTCCTTCACCTCAGATTCCGCTATGATATGGGGTTCAATGGTCCCCTGGGCGAAATACTCAAAGCGTTTGACTGCCAAGGTAGGGCATTCACATAGGTGATCTGCCGTTACGTCCTCCTCGCCACAATGTCTGCATTCCACCGTCCCTGAGATGCCCATCTTGTTGAGGTGATTGATATCTGAGTGGGCAGTGCCCTGTGAGGAAGCTTGTAAGAACTCTCAGATGTCAGTGGGCGCTGTTTTCATGTATCTCCCATCGAGCCACAAGACGATTCAGGTGACTTTTCGTCATACCCACGTATGGCTCAGGCCCGATGGGTAGGGATTCCGTGCCCCTTTTCGCAAGGCAGTCAGCCTTTTCGTTGCCATCATGCCACCTATCAGCCGGCACCCAAATAAGGGGAAATCCTGTTATGGGCGCCGAGCTGCTTGAGCGCATGAAGGCAGCTTGGACCTAAAAGTATAGGCTGCAATAGACTTTAAGGCGGCCTGGCTGTCCAAGAATATGTAGATCCGCTTGCCCTTGAGTCATTTAATCAGGATCTCATCCGCGCAGATCTTTATAGCTAGGGTTTCCGCTTGAAATATCGTGACGCACTCTCCCAGCGGCTTGGCGAGAGTGTAGTTGGGCCCTACAATGCCCAGTTCAGCTCCGCCTTTCCATACGAAATTAGTCCCAGAACAGGGGACCCTTTTCACTTCTTCACTTGTCCACTATGGACTAACCAGTGATCACTTAGAGTGCTTCAGTGGATGCTGTCCTATAATACTTGGTGAGGCACATTCCAGCTCTCTGGGTTCGGGCCAGTACTTTCCTTTGATGGGACAGTAGCCAGCCACGACTAAGTAAATTGCCTTGTACATGATGATCGTGCAATGTGGTTGCCAAATCTGTGGCTGTGCGTCGAACTCCCTTACTAAAAAGTTTCAAACTATTCAAAACATAGCCTTCCCTTTAACAACTGGAAATCAATAAGAGGAATAGAACATATCGCAGCTTAATCAAGCGTGTCCCTATGAACCCTATTCAATGCTTGGTGGGCGAGAGTACCTTTTTTTTGGGAACGTGATAAGCAAGAGTTTTAGTATCATCAAACAGCTTTTACTTTTGGAGTTCCATTCTGTTTTTCCTGAGGGTGCCTATCAGCGTGAGTTAATTTTATGCGATTTCTTAGGTCAACTCTCACCAAGTAAATCGATTGTTCGTTTTGTACTCCTTAAAGCTCAATCACAGTTAAGACATATTAAGACGGCATGAATTATAATAAATTTAAGTCAAGGCTTAGTGTTGTCCATCACCCAGGGTGTCTGAAGAAGGATATCCTGCATAAGTGGCGGTAATAGAGTTTGCACACGGACTGTCATATTTATAACTTGATTATTACGTACATGTCTCGTTCCGTTGCTTCAACTGTTTGGCAGGTGTGAATGTTAGACTTTTAATCGCGTACAAATTTAATGAATTTAAACGAAACATTTTCGTGGGTGGTGACCTCAAGTATCAACAAGTTGGCTGTTTTATGCGCGGAGGTAGGAAACCAATTATAACTTGGTAATTTTTAAACGCTCCACGTCGAACGTCAATACGAAAGAGCGCGTGACCTCACGATTAAAATTGGCCGACTTGGTTGCATACACGATCGAACGTTCTTTTATTAATGAACTGAGTGTGACCATTCTCTCGTTTCGATTGCCTCGAACAACCTCGTCTCATTGTCATTGGCCGACTGATCCCCTCAATCGACGAAATCTTTTTCATTAACTTTTGTTCCGATTGTCTTTACCGGAGAATACTCGCGCACCGAGTTGTGAAGTCGCCGCCGCTCGGCAAAAGCTGCACCTGGCCGCAGCATAATCCGTTTCACAAAGGCAGACAAGACACAAAAGAGAGCCCCCCCTCCTTCCCTTTAGCCCGGAATATGCTCTTTATATACTGTCGAGTTCGTCGTGCTCGAAGATTAATTCGGGCGGAACGCCCGGGTGGGAAGTTCCCTTTCCCTGAACTGCTCTTGCTCTGATTCACTGCTCGGTATCAACGCTGACACAATGATTCTCCGCGCGTCTCCCTCCGCTCCTATATCAGACGGAATTAATCAAAATCTGCCACAACAGGAGATAATGAAAGAAAAACCGTCAACCCTCGGCTAAAGCTGATCCGTCTCGCCGCTTCGTTAACTGCAGACAGTTACCTCCAATGCATTTCTTCCGCTTCAGCCGTTCATCTCCGCTTGAGGAACCTCTTCACTGAAAATCCCTCTTTAACGATACTTCAACTTCGTTAATTGGAATTACTTAGCCTATTTGAATGCCGTAATAATCTTCGTTAACAGTTGTTCGTTCCTACAGTGTGAACCTCAGTACTCCTACCGTAAGGGGAGAGAAGCCTATTCGTCGTAGGGGTTTGTACAGAGCGAGAGGTGACTGACTTCGTTTGAATAAACCAGTGTGAGATTAGGACCAAGTGGTCCGCTCTTCCATCTCTCCTGGATACGTAAGTATAACTTACGGTAGATACGCTGCTATTCAATTATGATAACTGCGTCATTTTGACCACGCGTTGAAGTTATACGTTTTTCTAGGCATCACATTTGGTTTATTATCCTAATGGGCGAAAATGGGCCAGGCCTTGTTGTGGCCTATAGGCTCATTGTGCGTATGACAGCGTTCTAAAGCTTTGAAGGGGCAGGTTTTTTTTCTAGTTCTGGTTTTGTTGTGTCTCTGGAAGGTGATGGTGCCGTTGGTATGCGTCGGTGTGGGGGGTTCCCATGTTTCGAGTTTGCGCCTTCTGTTTGTCCATGGTTACGCAAAAACTGTTAGGCGCCGGATGGCTGGTCTGTTGAGTGCGAGGGTGTAGGCGGCTTCTGCGTTGGGGAGACTAACGCGTCTGCACACGTAAACAGGTGGCAGGTAAACAGGATGTGGTGGGCATCCTCCCTTGCCACCGTGTTGCATGGGCAGTCGCTAAATGTGCGTATTTTGAAATAATGGAGGCGCACATTAAAGCCCCATGGCCCGATAGAAGCTGAGTGACTGGGGCAGTTGGGTGCCACCACCCCATCTCTAGTCTTTGGCGAACTGACGGCAGTATTGAGTGGAGGTGCCTGGAAGTGGTACCCTCGTCCCACAATCTTTGCCACAGGTTTATCGCCCATTCCTAGGCTTTTTTTTTTTTTTTTAGTTCTGTCGTTTGTAGATGGAGTAGCTCTGGGAGCATGTGTTGGGCGACTCCTGTGTATTACGGGTGTTTCACCCTGCAGTCGGGGGTCCAGAATTCCGCTGACGTATTCCCTGCGTGTCGTATGAGCCGACTAAAAGGGACAGCCGGGTGGGCCCAGCTTGAAAGACAACCTCACCTCTATGAGGTCCCCGCAGGATTACATCCAACGAGGCTTAACTGTGGCTGGGCGTCACAGTGTACTCTGTCGCCACACTGTGCTCACCCTGCAGTAGGGGGTCCAGAATTCCACTGCCGTACTCCCTGCGTGTTCGTATAAGCCGGACTAAAAGGGACACAACTTACACTTCATTCACATACATGACACACTGGGTAGTACCCAGGCCCCTCATATGCGGCAGTAGCCGCTACTGCGCCTTCCTCCCCCCCCCCTCATGGAGCTGAGGCGGAATGGCAGCCTGCCAGGGCCAGGAAGCGCAGAGGGAAGAATAAAAAGGCCCCAACTAAACAGGCCGAGGGCAGCGCCCCGCCTACGCCTCTGCCCAAAAACAAGGGCAAAAGTAAAAATAAAAGTAAAAATAAAAAGCCTCCACCGCTTGCCAAACTTCCCCCTAAAAACCCGCGACAAAACGTGGTAGTGGTTAGGCGGACATGTGAGGAAGGAGAGGCTGGTCCCTCCAACCCTGACGCAATGGAAGCGCTTATGCGGGGTGTCCCTGCTACGGACCTCCAAGCACTAAGCGTCCGAGTGCTAGACATCCGCAGGAGGTGGCGCCGTCATTGTGACAGAAACACCAGAAATGGCCAAGGCGCTCACGAGCCACATTTCCACAAAAAAGGAGTTGAAGCTCCAAGCGTCAGCCCCCCTGGGTCGTTTCCCACGCCTGCTATTGTGCGACGTGCGGACTGACCTTCAAAAAGAGGACTTGGCCCAACAAGTTGTTGAGCACAACCCTGCGTTAGGCTTGCAGCCGCAGGACGTCAGGCCTCTCTTCACCAAAAAGCGTGGCAGACAGAAGGATTGGGTGATAGAGGTATCACCCAGCCTATACAAAAAACTAGAGGGGGCAAGGCACCTCCAAATAGCCTGGCAGCGGTGCGCCATACGAAAGTACCAAGCCCCCACTCAGTGCTACAAATGCCAGCGCTATGGCCACCTGGCAGTGGCCTGTACAAGACCTGTTGTGTGCGCCTGGTGCGCCTTGCCACATCTGAGTAAGGAATGCAAGCGTGATGCTCCCCTCAAATGTGCCAATTGCGTCGAACGCAAAATCCAACAGGTTGCACACTCCACACGAGACGCACGCTGTACAATTCGTCAGCGAGCAATTGCCCTCCAGGAGTCACGAGTGGATTATGAATAGGTCAAAAACAGTTCGAATCCTTCAGCACAACACCAATAAGAGTTGCCCAGTTATGGCTGAGTTGCTGCAAAATGCACTCAAGAAACGCTGCAGTGTTCTCGCCATACAGGAACCATACATAGGATCCAAAACTCTTGGTCTGGGATCACAGGCACGAGTGGTGGCTGGAGCAAGAACGGGAGCCAAGGCAGCAGTGGCCTGCATCGACCCGTCCATTGACATGCTCGCACTCACTCACCTGAACAGCCAGCACTTGGCCGCTGTGCTCATCCGAGCCGGTGGCTTTGAGCTGGTTGTAATATCATTTTACAGGCAATTTGGCGCGCCAGTTGCCAACAGCCTTGAACCACTCGAGCGGGCTCTAGCAGGCCTATCAGGACGACCCTGCATAGTCTGTGCCGATGCAAATGCCAGATCACCATTGTGGGGATCCCCAACCCTGGATGCGGCGGGCGAGGCGTATATAGAGCTGCTCACCAGGTACAACTTGATTGTTGCCAACGACCCCATGACTGAGGCGACCTATGATGGTCCGGGAGGAAGGTCGTTTATAGACGTCACAGCCGTGTCTCACACCCTGCTACTCAAATTGCAGGGTTGGCGAGTCGTACCAGGTGCAACGCAGAGCGATCACATGGTTATTGACTTTGCCATCACGGATGACAACATCCTCTGCAAAGACACGGGTGAAAAGCGATTCCGCACAAAAAATGCTGACTGGCCACAATTCTGTAGGGTACTGGAAGGTGAACTGCGTGCCGCGGACACCGATCTAATAGCGCAAGCATACACACCTGAAGAGGTGGACAGCAAAGTGGACATATTTACCACAGCACTGCACTCTGCTGGGCTCTCTGTACTTGGCCAACAGAAGCACAGGGCGATCAAAGTCCCATGGTGGACTGAGGAACTAAATCCTCTCAAGCAAAGTGCAAATAGAGCCAGAAGGATGTACCAAAACACTCGTGACCCTGATGCCAGAGCAACACTCCGAACTGCCTTCATCCAAGAGAAGAAGGCCTTCCACCGCGCCATCAAACGAGCCAAACGGCAAGGCTGGCGAAATTTTGTGGAAGTGGAGAGCTCTGAGAACCCCTGGGGCAGACACTACAAGTCCTCCATAGGAAAAGCAAATGTAGAGCAGGTCTTAGCTGCGATGCAAAATGAGTCAGGCTGGGCCTGCAGCATCGAACGTTCACTGGAAACCCTCCTTGAGAAGGCGTTCCCAGATGACCAAGTAGCTCGAGACACTGAAGCCCAGAGGGCAGCAAGGGAGCTGATCATGGACCCTCCGAACGAGCCCGACATCCCACTGTGGACAACAGGCGACCTCGGCAGGGCCCTTGCGACCTTAAAGCCCAACAAATCTCCTGGGCCAGATAAAATAGAAAGCAATATGCTAAGGAAGGCTGAGCGAACGATCTCCAGCGGCCTCCTTAATTTATATAATGACTGTCTGCTGGTCGGACAGTTCCCCACTCAGTGGAAGACTGCGCGTGTTGTCACTCTTCAAAAGGGAGGCGACCGCAATCAGTCAGACCCGCGATCATGGAGACCACTCAGCCTTCTTTCCATATTAGGCAAAACACTAGAAATCTTGATGTTGCAGTCCCTCGAAGGAGTCTTTGGCCGCAACCTCACAGGCAGGCAATACGGGTGTACCAAAGGAAGGTCCACGCAGGATGTCATTGTCGAGATTCGGCGTGTTTCCCTGCTGGCACGGGCTAAGTACGTTGTAGCAGTTCTGATTGACATCAGAGGAGCGTTTGACAACCTTTGGTGGCCAGCGCTCTTTAATGAGCTCAAAGGTAGGGGAATCCCCCGCAACCTGTACTCGCTCGTCAGAAGCTACCTGACAGACAGAACTGCTACGATCGAAAGTAGGCATGTCTCCGTCCGGAGAAAGATTGAGAAGGGGTGCCCACAGGGCTCGGTCTTAGGACCAGCACTCTGGAATGCCTTCTTCGAAGGTCTTCTCAGGAAACTCATGGAGACTGACTGCGAGCCATACGCCTATGTGGATGACTTGACTGTGCTGATCTTTGCAGAGTCAGTCCGCCAAATTGAAGAAAAAACCCACCACGTGCTCCGCACCGTCAACCAATGGTGCGAGCACGTCAAGATGCAGGTGGCTGAGGAAAAAACCCAGCTAATCCTCTTGAAGGGGAAAGTGAATAATCCACCCACAATACGCTTTGGCGGCCACAGGCTCCTTCTTGAAAAGCACGTCAAGTATTTAGGAGTGAATATAGGTGAGAGGTGGGGTTTCAACCAACACCTCCAGTCCCTTAAAGGCACTACCATTGCAAGGTTTGCCTCACTGCGTGCCATTACTAAGGCCACTTGGGGTGTGTGTTACCACGACACCATCCTCATGTATAAGGCCATCTATTTAGGTGTGATTGGCTACTGCCCTGTTGTCTGGGGTAGCAAACTAACAGTCAATCAAAAGAGAGTATTGGCCCAATCCCAGAGAGCTGCGCTCTGTGGATCACCAAGGCCTACAAGACTGTATCAACGGAAGCACTCCAGGTGATCACTGGTCAGTCACCAGTTGATTTGGCTGTTGAGTGCATGATTGACAAGTGGAGAGTGAAACGGGAGCTTCCCCGCTTTGGGCTGAACTCCGTGCGGATCTCACCACAGAACAGAAACTTGCCGCCATCGATGAATGGGCTCTAGAGAAATGGCAAGCGAGATGGGAATCCTCGTCAAAGGGACGTGATACGTATGAGTTCTTCCCCAACATCCGTGAACGTCTTTCTAGAAAATGGGTTGAGCCAGACCACTGGACGAGCCAGTTCCTCACGGGACATGGTGACTTCAATGCGCGGCTCCACTTCTTTTCTCTGAAAGACTCTCCATTATGCACGTCTTGTGCCTCCAGTGCGGAGGAAACAAGAAACCATGTGCTGCTCCACTGTAGTTTCTACAACAGTGAGCGACGGTTGTTGAGAGGGCAAACGAACTTAGCAGCTTTGACTGCTACAAAGGAAGCCTATAACCATTTTGCAATTTTGCATTTTGCTCGTCGAGGGTTTAGGTACAGTCATGAAATAAAGAAACAGATCTGTATTACGGGTGTTTTCTTCTACGGATGTGTGACTTGATTACGGCCAAGCCTAGGAGGAGATCCATTGGGGGGGGGGGGTACCTGCCAGTAACTGCAATGCCTGGTGGGAGGTTGTTCTGTAGGCCGGTAGTACTGCTAGCAGAACTTCTCTTAGGAGTGCACGAGAGTGATGCCTGTCTGTTTGAGAAGGATTTACCCACCATCTCACTGCTCCGTACAGCATTATAGGTACAAACACAGCTCGGTAGTACCTGGAGCGAGCGCTGATGCTCCCCATGTAGATCCTGAGAGGGACTGCACATGCACGGTGAGTGCAGCACACTCGCTTCGTAGTTCTGCTAGGTGTGCTGTGGGACGTCCTTTGGAGCTTAAGGTGATGCCAAGGTAGCTGTGGATTTGACGTATGCCAATTCCGTGGCCTAGGTTCACAGAGTTGTAAGGCAGACTGACTTGTTTTCGCATTGCTAGCAGCTGTGTTTTGGGTTTGGAGAGCTGTAGGCGTTTTTGAAGGCACCACTTCTCCATCATTCTTGACGCCCTTCGCACCAGGAGTAGGGTTGCCCCAGGGGAGTCCGCCCATATAATGATGGCTATATCATCGACATAGGTTATTGGAGAGAAGTTGTGAGTTTGTAAGAAGTGAAGAAGAGGGGCAATGAGAACTGCCCACAGTTATATTAAGTTCAGCTATCTGATTTCCATATCCCGTTGATGCGTATCTGTCGTCAAAGAAGTTGGCAAGGAGGTTGAATAGGTTATGTTTTCGGTCATCTACAATCCGATATTGGGGTGTGCGATAGTGGAGTGACTTCCACAAACCCTCAGCCACTGCAATATCTGCAGGATCCTATTCCTGGGTTTCTAGGGATCGGCGCGGATCTTTCCGCCTTTATCCTAGCGTCCTGCAGATGCATCCACCTGGCGTGGACCTAACCCTTGGTGCACCGGCTTTGGCCGCAGGCTGTGCGAACCGGCAGTACCATTTTTGGAAAAATAACCCTTAATGGTCGCTAGCCCACCCACACTTACGGCTTCGGAGATCTCTGTCTTGGAAGGGGTTTGGACTCGCCCCTCTTCGCCGGAGGATCCTAGGTCCCTGGTACACAAGGACCCTCCTAATACCAGCCACTCCCAGGAGCTGGCTGGGGGACCCGGCAAATGCAAGTTTTCCGTCCCCTTGGGGTTTTGGATTCCCTCCTAGTTCCCACTTCCATTCACCCCACCTAGCACCCATATAACTCATATTCATACTTCCACTCTCATACCCTAACCTAAGCACCATTCACCCAATAAGCTACATCCATACCTCATCCATTCATTCTCCATTCACCTGCCAGCTAGGGGGGGGGGGAGGACACCCCGGGGCCTGTTTCTTCCGGATCTCTGGACGGTCCCTAAAAATTAGAAGATGGTAGGCAAACTTCTTCAACTGGTGCAAAGCTGTGAAAGAAGCGTTCCGTGCGTTACTGATCTGTACATCCCAGGACAAGTTTTTAGTTATCATAATCCCCCGATCTTTTATTTTATCCTGGTAGTCAAGCACGACCCCGTCTATTTGAATTAGAATTGAACCTCATCAAGATTAATTAATTTAATAATGCCTGAGCTTCCCAAAATCATAGCCTTACAGTTAGTAAGTTGGGTTCATCTTAAGGTTATGCCTTTCGCACCATTTCACCAATTTGGAAATCTCCTTATTCAATTTGGCAACTAAAGCGATAAGATTTGCTGGATAGGCCGACGCATAAACTTGTAGGTCATCTGCATACATCATATACTTTATGTCACTGTGCGCTCCCAATATTTTATTTATATATGTATATGATGAAGCAGAGAGCCGACAGGACGGAGCCTTGCGGAACACCAACCACTATTTCTCGCCAATTAGACAGTTGCCCATCCGGTGCACGCACTCGTTGCTTCCTCCCATTGATGTAAGAACCAAACCACTTCCCCAGCCATCCTATGACCGCGAAGAGTCGCAAGCAACAAATCATGCCTAACCGATTCGAATGCTCTAATAAAATCAAACATAATGAGCACGGTGACCTTTCTATCATTAATACCCTTCCGCACATCGTCAAAAAACACGCGTCAGTGCACTTTCGGTGCTAAAACCTTTCTTGTACCCGGATTGAAATTCATCGAGGACATCATACTGACTACCATACCGGCTCAATGGTTCGTACACTGCTCGATCCAACATTTTAGCCAAGACACACAATGTGTTGATGGGGCGCCGCACTTTAAGAGCTCGAGGATCTGACACTTTGGGGATGGGCACAATAATCGATTTCTTCCACTCATTTGGGTACTCACTATGTTCAATTGAAAAGTTAAATATGTGCGTAATGACCTAATGACCTCTACACTACCACCGGAAAAATCATTTTAAGAAAATCAACCGAAATTTGTTCGTGTCCGACCGCTTTAGACGTGAGAGAGAGAGAGAGAGAGAGAGAGAGAGAGAGAGAGAGAGAGAGAGAGAGAGAGAGAGTGTGTGTGTGAGAGAAGTAGATACCTACAAAGTATCTTATTTCGATTTTTATATACCCCAGGTATGTCCTTGTTCCCAGTGGGGACCGCTTACCACACACCTCTGTTGTGTCTGGGCCCAACCACAAAAGCTCCCATTTGAGCTGAGCAATTGAGTACTCATCTTCGCTTTAATTTAATGACGACTAGGACTTTTCCAGTGTACGTTCTCCGCTTGAATTGAAATAAACTGTGTTAACACAGCGCTCCAATGTGAAACAACAAAGGTGCGCATCTAAGACTTGACGGTTTTGGCTCACAAATGTATAACTTCCTAACGGTATATTTGCGGTAAAAACGTCTGCGAAGCCATTTCGATGTGTAAAGTGTTGGAACCCTCACACCTGACTGCTGAATTTTACATCAGAGCACAACATAGGTGGAGATTAGAACAAACAATGTTCGTTGAGACTCGCTCAAAGGAAGATGGCTCCTCCGTCGTGATTATCTTCAAATAGACGCTTCGGAATCGCTCAATTTTCACTTCAAACAGGTTCGAGAGGGAGATAAGGTTGCTATTGTTAGTTTTGCAACGTCGATGGGCGACGAAGAGGGGCGGAGGGGGGGACTGTTGTTTCTGGAGGGGTACGTTTAAGTAGTAGTCCTTTAAGCCAAATGAGACTATGAATAATTGACGAAGCTCGTCTCCAAGAAGCGGCAACTGAGCGAGTGGGGTAATGCTTCTCGGAGAAACCATCCGCCGTCTTGAAAATAACTTAGCTTCAAAAAATCATAGACGTTGCGCCAAGATCAACCTTGAGCGGGTTATGATTGATCGCAGCTTCAGCAATTTCCGAGGAGGGCGAGGATATTGATGAAAAATTAAACTTCGGGTAGCTCAGTACCCCGTGATGAGTAAATTTTCTGCCTTATCGAAGAAAAACCTGTTTCGAAACTCGTGCAGAAATGAGCGATTTTTTCTGATTTGTTTACACCGTCTTTGGTTGTTGGTGTTTTTCTTGCATGTGCTTCCTCCCATCTATGTCCATTATCAAAATGAAAGTAAATCACGCTAAACAAGGAAAGAATGAATGAGGAAGAGAGAGAATGAATGACGGCTTTATTAGTACATCTGGCGAGATTTGGTCGTACTCGACCATTCTTACGCCTAACCAGAAATTTTAAAATTTAACATGACGAATACAAGTCAACAGTTTTCGTTTCTTCTTCTTATTAGCTAGTTTTATACCACAACAACATCTTCGTATCATTATTCGATCTTTTCTTTTTTTAATTCTTTGTTTACTATTATTTTCTTTTTGGAAAAATTCAGATGTACTATAATTCACGTAATTTAAATAGCCTGTCGTGTCATGATTTTAGAGAGTTTAAAGGAATTAAGTGAAGGGATAGCAAAGAATCTCTCACAATGGAGTATCGTAATAATTCATTAATTTTGAGAATTTCTTGTTTTTCAAACTTATCACGAATTTTATCATCATATTTCAGATTTAAAATATATCTGATGGAACTATTTAAGGCTCTCTGCATCTTGACACGACAGGTTGTGTTGAGATCACACATAACCGATACACTGTACATAAAATAAGGCATAGTTAAGGTTCTAAACAATAATTTTTTTAAATTGATCGATTCACACATCAGCAGATTTCTGAATGCATAAAGCAATGAGTGCACTTTCCCTACAATAATGTCTGTCTGTGAAGTCCACGATAGATCATGCCGACAGACCCTGGAAAGTGAACTGCCGTCAGTTCCTCGAGCGTCTCCCCACTGTTCCCAGTATCCACTCCACCTGCCTTTTGTGTCAGGCCTACGACTGAACTCTATTTCTTTGCAAGAACCTTCTGCACCTTGTCCACGGTAGACAAGTCCTCCAAACCTCCGTAGAAGCTCTGCCAGGATAATCGTTTAGCTCCTCTTCAAGGCCGTATTATACTCTGCATCCCTATCACCAGCTTTCTTTGCTCTATTAAAGAGCCTCTTCGTCTTTGTGCTGAGTCTGCCTAGGTTCGACCATGGAACGTCCCTATTTCTTGCAAAGTTTCTACGCAGTCACACACCACACTTACCAGCTCCAGCCTAATCCTATCACCGTCTCCTGAACTGGCTAGAGGCACTAATTCACTCACTGTCATTCATCCACCGTTCATACTGCGTACTGAGACACATAATCTTACATGATACGAAGAGTGAGTACTTTATATTCCTTCCCCTCTTTGAATAGTAACTTTACTCACTAAACCCAAAAATATTTATTACTTATGAATACTGCAAGTACTATCACAAGAAAGTTCAAAGAAAACTTAACAAAAACGTAACAGCACATACTGTGTTGGGTCCTGGGGCATCAGGCCGATGGGCTGGCAAAGAAGGAAGCGGTGCATATCCCTGACGACCCTGAGCCCTTTGTAGGGACTACCAGAAGCCACTTACGTAGAGAGGTAGGAAAATCGGAGGACAGGTGCAGGGCTGTCCATTGGCAGGGGTTGCCCGGCCTTGGACAGTCAAAACGGTCTTCATCCGACTCTCCTGAGGGAGGGCCAAGGCGGTGCTTGCACTCGGGAGGATAGATACGAGGATCATATGTGGATGTGTACAGGTCACTGTCCGCTGAGGTACCACCTTGCAAATATTGGCAAGTGTGAGGTACAGGTATGCAGGTTCTAGAGACGGCAGGGCATGCGTTGTGCATATCGGATGGACTCGCTGCATCGCACCATCGTGTGTTCGGGAGGCCCTTTCTTCAGCCAGAAGAGGTGGCGAACGTATAGGTACCAAGTGACCCCAGTGCTGTGGGGCTTGGGTGGTGGTGCAGAGGGGCCATGAGCTGATGCTCCTTACAATAGGCCCTGTTCACCAATGTTGATTTCAAATCCTTCGTTCAGTCCTTTGGGTTTTGGTCAAAGTTGATTTCGTCAGTCGAGCAAGTGCTGCATGAGTCAACACCCAAGCACGGGTTTGTAGTGTCATCATTACGTCACCCCATTACCGAATCTCATCTTTCTTCAGTTTTTTCGTCATTCGCTTTCTAAAACTCGTATCGTTCTCGTCTTACCTGGTCCCCCTCGCTCTTCCTCGCGCTATTCTACCTCCAGGAGGCCACGCTCGTGAAGACTGGTAAAGTACCTTTGGCACATTGCATGGTACCAGCGGATCAAGGTATTGTGCTCGTATACTCTATTCTCGTCACGTCCGCAAGTCACCACCTCGCTCGTCTTTTCGTCCGCGATGTCACGACACACAATTAACATCCATCTTCACTTACCGATTGCGTTGCTGAGTTTACTTTTAGAAGAATTGATTTTATTTATTTTAGTATTGCCTTAAGTGATTCTTTCGGTGGGCCCACACGAAATCATTTGCTTTGCTTGTACAAATACAGTCCACACATCATATGTTGGGAAGTTTCCTTGGGCGTATCGCTCGTCCACTCCTAGACCAACAGTGTTTGTGGCCGCAGTGAGGGTATCACCAGCATCCACCTTCAAAACAAAGCAAATAAAAACAGCATAACATTATAATTACAAAAAATGAATAAAAGATGCAGAAAAACAATTTTGCGAGCCATCGACGTCTGTTATTGCCACGAGCTAAATAAAAAGAATAAAACAAGAAAAATAAGGAGTGATGGAGGGGTAAGAGCGAGAGATTGATTAAGCGTTAGGGCCCAGTGGCTATCGCTTCCACCACATATTTACAAAAGTAATACCGTCGTTTTGAACAAAATATTTTAAGCTAGCTATTGTTAATATTTTTTAAGATAAACTAAAAGTTAATATTTTGTTAAGGATACAAGAAAGAAATGTGTGAGAGTCACGCATGGTAGAAGTGAAACTTTAACGTGCAAAAACGAATCGCAACCGACAAGTGGAAAAACGAATCACAACGGACAAGTGGAAAAACAACGGAAAAGTGGAAAAACGCATCAATAAAACATTTTTACTCGAAGTTTTACGGGCAGGTTTTCAAATTCGATAAGTACATTAACAATCTGCCCATAAAACTTCGAGTAAAAATGTTTTGTGGTGCGTTTTTCCCCTTTTACGTTGTTTTTCCACTTGTCCGTTGTGATCCGTTTTTCCACTTGTCCGTTGCGATTCGTTTTTGCACTTGTCCGTTGTGATTCGTTTTTCCACTTGTCGGTTGCGATTCGGTTTTCTTTGTTAAAGTTTCACTTCTACCATGTGTGACTGGCACACATTTCTTTATTCACAGGTTTACTGCAAATTATGATTTGGTTAGGGTAGGTAAATTGTAATGATAAATGCATTTTTTATATTATTCAAACATATTTTATTTTATTAAACAGGAAAACAGAATTCAATCCGGAAAAAAAACATCCATAGTCTACTCTACAGCGCGCTCTATTGACGCCGCCAGGCGAGAGCACACGAGCGAAATAAGAAGTTAAGGAGAGCGAAAACGACAGGCGGAGGCAACGATGCCCAGCCACGTGGAGAGCAGAAATAAGAAAATAACAGTTGAGCACACGCCGCTGGGACTCTGGTGGAGGACATATCACACGAGAGCATCTGCTCAGCTGTCCCTCCTATCCCCACTCTCCGTGCGTGGCTGCGCATAACGCAGTTGCCGTCTCTCCACCGCCCCTAGCCTTCTCTCTCTCTGTCGCTGCTACACCTGCTCTCGCCGTCGTCTTGCCCTACCACGTGACCGGTAACCGATTTTCGTGACTCGAAGAAGTCTATATAGAAGTTTCACTTCAAAAACATGTAACTTCAAGAATAACGAGGTGGAATGAACATATCAAATGTCAAAAGAGGAAGTAGAAGAAAAAAAAAACGCTGGTTAACATTTTCAAAAATATCTTCAGTGTGCACTAATAAATTTCTTCTTCGGTGTTGGACGAAAAGTTTGGTAGTCTGCACCCGTTTAAGGTCCTCCTAGTGTTCACAGTGAAGCTTTACTTCCTGTATCAAAAAAGATCTTTCAAACATAACCGTTCGATGTGGGATTTCCAGCATATTTGCATTATTCCTCGTATTGCGATCGTTTGTGCGGGGAATGATTCCAATCCTGAAGCCGAACGCGATTTCAAGAATCTACCAAAGGGCAGCGTCCTGCGCAACTCCTGGTCTTCTCCGGGTATTAGCCGTTCTCACGTTTGCTATCAAGGGGAATCCATTGACCATGTTGCTGATTGCAAGTGAGATTTCAAGCTTCAGCAGAATTTTTCGTTGTCAACATAGCCGACTACCAGTAAAATGGCCGTTTCTACGTAACTGTAGTTTAAAAAAGGCCATTTATTAAGAGAAACTTGGCAAATTACGGAGTAAAACCGGGAGTTAGTTTCAAGTCCGCTATAAACAAAACCGGCTCCATGTCCTCCGCGTATGTTTGTTTCGATCCGACGATATCCCCAGCTTCATCTCCCTATTTAATACTACGCAAGTTGAGGTTGAAAAGGAAGTTTCTGTTATGGGAGGAAGACCTTTACGGCTTTAGCCGCCAGTATTTAAGTATTAACTATATTTTCATTTAGCTCCGCCGGTGTTCTTCAAAGTGAGACCGACCAGGAGGAATCTCTCAAGACCAATAGTTCGAGCGGAGGGTTCAGGCCTCGATGAAGGTCGATCTAACTGTTCCGTTTTGAATAGGCCTACTAGCATTTCGCCTGATTGCGCCTTTCGCTAACGATTATTGGCTTTGATTTTGTCTCGACCGCCGGGATTCGCGTTCTTTGACATTTCCCTGGAAACCCTTTTAAGGATTTTACTGTGAACGGCGTTTCATATCGTTGAAAATTTATTGCGGTCGAAATCATCTCGTCCCATCGCGTCATAATTGCGGGCATCAATCACCCGAGTGAGCGCGACTGGAAAGTTCATCAATCGATTAGATAATTCGTTGAATTGAATAAAACGCTCTGGTTTGGCGCACACTGCGAACTATTCCTGATGACTCTGCAACCTGCCCTGGGCAGTATCAACCCTTTGTTATGCAAACGCTTTAACTCTTGCGCTCCCTGCGCCTTACTCTTGTGACCTATCTCTATGTCCACATTACTACAATCCAGCCCGCCATAGTAAACCTGAGCATAAGCATAAACCATCATGAATGGGACCCCGGCCGCGGAGATTCCCTCAACGCACAACAGAAGGGGGACGAATTTACAGTTTTTGCTGTGCACTAACTGCCGAAATTCAATAAGCGTCACAAAATACGAACAACCCACGACTATCCGGAATTCTAACTACTGTCCTTCCTTTGACTTACTTTTAACTTTCTTTAGCATGCATGTGTAGCTGAAGAAAGCTTTGTAATGCGTTGCGTTGGTTGTTTTTGCATGCAACACATCATTATCTGGTATTCAAGTAATTTTGTTAGTTCCGCCAGTAGGTAAATTAGAAAAGTTAACGTGCCTGTTTGGAGTGTCCGTATCTCACCATAAGGAGAAGGCAGACTCACCAACCAGGTACGTTAACTTTAGTAACATCATTACCTAATGTAATTTGCATTGCAAAACTGACAGAAGTCACGATCACGATGTTACAGGCTAAAATGAGGACTTCGATTCTAGGGTGAAAAAATCTTCAGCAAAAGACATTATGTACAGTTATTTTGTTTTTACTTTCCTTTGCTCTACGAAGTAGAAAGGAAAGATATGTAATCGGCTGAAAAAAAATATTTTGAGTCTCTCCAGATACGTTTTTACGTTCCAAACCCCCCTGAGTCCGAAAAACACTATTTGGGAAAATGGTCTGTGTGTATGTGAACGGTTTTTAGAGAAATGACCGTACCAAATCACCTCAAACTTGATATCTTGCCCGCAGGTTACCGTGGAACGCAAAAATAAGGGTATGAGCAAAATCCATCGAAAGTTAACTATAGTTATCATAGTGATCAAAACACCAAAAACGGCTCTAGCGATTTTGATTAAATTGTTAACATTAAGAGCTCTCAATAAGGCAATCATTCTCTAAAATTCCCATCCGTGGGAAAATTACGAGAGCAGCACAATAAATTACCAAAGTTTTCGACGAAAATCATTTTTAGCGTGGTTTTATTACTTTCCGCTACCCGAAGGGAAGAAAAGTACAGTAATCGTTAAAAAAAAAAAAAGTTGGGTTTTCTTCAGATCTTTACGTTTTGAGGCCTACTGAGTCTAAAAACCTAATTTCGGCGCGTGGTCCGTGTGTGTCTGTAGTTCGATTTACGGGAGAACGGCTGATCCGATTGAGCTGGTTCTTTTTTTGTTTTGTTTGTTATTTCTTGTAGACACCGAAATAAGGTTATGGGCGATTTCGGTCGATGGAAAGGGGGGTGGGGGACGAAAATGTACCATAAACAAGTGTTTTTCGCATTTTTCTCGAAAACGGCTCTAACGATTTTGATTAAATTTTCAAATTATCTTTAACCAATCAAAACCTAACTTTTCTTCTTCGTACATATCTCCACGAAAATATGGTGAACGGAGATATAGTCCTATGAAGCAAAAAAAGGTTTTTCACGCTTTTTGGCAAAACGGCTTCACGATTGTCACTGAACTTTCAAGATGTTTTCGAATAATTAATACCTACATATTGTTCTCAATAAATGTTCCTCTGATTGTCCATTTAACAAAGATAAAAATCTAAGTGTGTCGAAAATAACGTTTTTTCGAACATTTCCGTAAATTTCAGGGTAATTCCCTCACCAGTTGTGATAAATCTTAATGGAATGTCGTTAAGTCACTCATACCAACATTTTGTTCCGCATAACTATTTCTGTATATATAAGTTGAACGGAGATATAAGGCAAGTTAACTCAGAAAAGGAGATTTGTCGAATATTAATTTATCGGTATTCCAATTTTCTCAAAAACGGTTGTTACGATTTTGATCAAACTCATGGAGTACTCTCAGCTAACTAGTACCTGCATTTTGTTCCCAATGATTGTTTCTGTAAAAATGCGTTGAATTTAAGATATAGCGCCGCATAGTTAGCTGGTGTTCGAACTTGCGGGGGTGGCGGAAAGTTGTGTGTTGCTACGCACCGCTCGTTTCCTTATAATCTCGGCTAGAATGTTACTATATGGTGAGTGTTTAGAAACGCTCATGAGATACATGGGGCTCACTCCAGAAATTCCTGAATGTCAACTACTGCCGTTTCGCACACTACCTGTTATATATGGTTTTACCCAATAACTCTGCAAAAGTAATTACTATCTTTTTTTTAAAAATTTGTGTTTACAGCCCCATTAATGATCTGTGTACCAATTGCTCAATAATGGTCCTGGAATGAGTACGAGCAGCACAATATATTCCGGAACTGTAAGCGTCACCGCTTCCTGCTGCCGTAAAGCGTTGTTTGACCCAGTTCAAAGGGACTGAGTAAGTGGAAAAAGCCTTGTACACGAGTGAATTGACGAAGAGCTAAGGAAAGTTTAGTGTTGCAACGCACCAGATATTTTTTTAAACATTCTAGTAACATTTCAGCGGAGTTTAAAAGGAAATTGCTATACTTTCCTTCCCTTCGGGTAGCGGAAAGTAAAAAAGGCGCAGTAACCGATTTTTTTATCATGAACAAAACCAATTCTGATTTGAGTAGCAGCATCACACAAGGGGATATCACTCGCCCGTTCACGAAGAAAAATAACGAGTTGAACCGATCGACATCTGCATCAGAACTGCACCAGACGGTTCGTAGGTTCGACACAACCAAAAGGTGATGAGGGTACATCATCAGTTTCTGTCTCTGCAGGGTACTTTGATTAGTTAAGGCTGCCAGTGCGTCGGTCTGCCTTTTGTGTTTTCGAGCCGAGGGGACTCCGGCTGTTTTGTCACTCGTCTGTTGCTGCGCTCCGGGGAGTCTTCGGCTGTAAACGATTTTCCCCGATAGACAATTTCACAGTCAACCGTCGTAACAGTTGTTTCCAACCTCAGATTATTGGTCGAGGGATCGAACGACGAAGAGCTTCTCCCTATTAGCAGGTGGCATCGACGGCAGTCATTACTTCGGTTTCAGTCCTATCGCTTATTTGCACTTATTGGTGCGTTTCTGCGCGAGGAAAGAATCCGCGATCCGCCAGGAGACACGTTCACGATATTTCTCAACTCGGTAAAACATTATTTGTGTTTCCCCAGCACACGGATCAATGTTATTCGGAAACACGTCAAGTTAACGAGAAGAACGGTTTTGAGAAAAAACGTGCGAGCGTTGGCTCTTTGAAGACGTGAAAGTTTTTAACAAAAATAATGTGCTCGTAGTTATTAACTCAATATGCACACCCCGAAGTTCGATTTTAATCTTAAAAGACACCTATTTTGGTTCCGTATGACTAAGTATTGATTCGAACTAAAACAACTCAAATTTATCAGATCATGGGACGTTAAAATAAGGGTACGAAGAAATTCGGCTCTAAACTAACTAGTTGTTAGTGATGAAACCCCTTTTTTTCTTAAAAACGGTCCCAAAAGTGTTGATTAAATTTATCGTGCTGACAGCTCCAAGTAATATGAAAAATGTCATTTTTTGGGAAAATAGCAAGAGCGACACAATAAATTATCGAAGTTGACTTTCTAAGGTACATCAGTGTGCTCTAAAGATGATACGATAAATAATGATGATCATGAAATAACCAAGTGCAACAAAAGGAATGCCGCAATTCAAACAATCGTCGTTTTATAGATAAACTTTTTGTGCCGTTTTTCTTAATCAACGCCATAAACCTTCCTAACAAACATCGTGTTGACTGGTTTGTTTCTTTATCAGCCCTCAGAGAGAGTTATGTCAGTCGACAGTGATGGAGGTTGCAGTCCCCAGGCACTCGCTCAAGGTCCACCGAACCTAGACCGGTGGAGGTACAGCAGGTTGTCATTAGGCCAGTTTCTCAGCGATGAGCTGTTGTCTATGTGTTACCGTGTGTTCTTAATTTGACTTTCTACCTGATCTAACTATTTACTTGGGTGGTAAGTTTCAAAAGGAGGGATTAGCTGTGAACATAATCTTCTTCTTAAACTGAGAAAAACGGTTATAAGCTTGCTTGGTAGCAGGTGGTGCAGCTCATGGTTTCTTGTTTCCTCTTTGCTGGATGAGCGAGCCATGTAGGATGGAGTACTTGAAAGAAAAGAAGTTGTGCACTAATCTCGCCATGCGCCACAAAAACTGCCTCGTCCAGTGGTCTGGATCAATGCACTGTCTCCTTAGACGTTGGATATTGGATCGTTCCTTTGACGAGGATTCATATCTGGCTTGTAATTTATCTAATGCCCTTCCATAAAGCGTGGCAAGTTTTTGCTCTGTGGAGGAGTGCTCGGCTCAAAGTAAGGAAAGCTCCCTATTCCTCTCCAGTTGCCCACCATACACTCAATGGCCAAGTCAACTGGTCACGGAGCCACACTCATCACTTGGAGTTCTTCAGTGGATACTGTCTTATAAGTATTGGTGATCCATTGGAACGCAGCTTTCTTTCTCAGCACCGCAGCTTCAATACGTGCACGATGCAGAGTATTTCAAGTGGAACCCCACATAGAAGTCAGTCGACCTGATTTGGCTAAATCCTCTTTCTCCTAATACATTCACGGACCTTGAAGAAAAACCCCTACGTGGCACGTCCTTTGGCGAGGATTCCTCTCTTGCTTGTCATTTATATGACGTCCATTCATATAGCGCGGCAAGTTTTCGTTCAGTGGAGGGGTTTATTCGGAACTGAGCCCACAGCAGGGCTCACTCTCCAGTTGTCAACCATGCACTCGATGGCCAAGAGAACGGGTAACCGCGCCTAGGGAAATAGCCTTGAGATTGAGGATTGTGTCATGGTATCTCTCTCCCCAAGTTGCTCGTTATCACGTTATTACTATCGTTCTATTATTGATTGGGATCAACGCGTACCAGGTCCTTCCCAGAATCGAGTAATTTGATACGCTCGACGACGTAAATTTTCATAATAGGTTCCGATTGTCGAAGGAAACAACGCTGTTCGTACTTCCGCTTATTCTAAAGCGGATTGAATCACCAAGTAATCGAAATCACGCAATTTCGTCAATGAAGAAACTAACGCTCAGGTTCTACGGCCTCGGTAAGTAAATACCAAATATTTCATCGACCTACCACGTTACATTCGTGCACGATATAACTTACGTCAAGATCGAAAAGTAATTTAGAGCTTTCATCGAATGTTTACGTTTCAATTCCATTAGTCCCCAAATCCATTTCGTCGAATCACAAATTTTCTAATCCCCTCGTACGGTTTTTACCAAGTAATGCAATAGTGTTCCTAACTGTGTACGTTGGAACTGATAGAGAAATCAAATTTACTGGGTTGCTCCTACTTACATTACTTCATTGCTTGAGTGACATGTATCGTGAACGTATGACGAATGGACGACGTTGTGAATTTCCGTTTGGATTCTTTCGGAATTATAGGAAAAATTGAACCGTATAAAATATACGGAGAATATACCGTACTTTGTTTGCTTATTTCTGATTATTATTGACCTTCCATTTCGTAGCCTATTGGAACATGAGTTTAGTGTGAACGATAGGCCAGAATTATGCGTTTCGACCTCAGTGAGAAGTATAATTTTTTTCTCATAACTTTCTGTGACCGTCCGAAGTGGGATCGTGAATATCAAGTTTGAGCTGGCTGGGTTCAGTCATTCTTTCTCATTCGTGTCTAGGGTCGCACACCATGTTCTGAAAAGGGTGGTTTTGAAAGTTAGAAACGTAAATATCTGAAGAAAACTCAATAATTATCTCTTTTACCAATCACATAGGCTATTAATGAGGCTATATGAATGAAAAGTTCCTCACTATTCAAGGCGATTCGTATAAATTTTGGAATTATGTGGAAGTAGAACACGTAAATAATAATTTTTGTTTTCTCTTTGCAGGTTCGATGCTATTAGCTCTAGGCGACTTTAGTGGCATTAGTAAAACTTCTGCCTCCCTCATTGTGAAACTAGTTTATCAGACCATTGTTCACTGGCCCCCACTTTCTTAAAGACGATATCTGGAGAAGAATAAATCTCAAAAGCCCAAAGAGCGTTTTACCACTGGGCTAGAATGCCACAGGCCATTGGTGCTATCGGCTGTACACACGTGAAAATGTCAATTTTTGTGAAACACACTGCACATTTGGTGTTGAGAAGCATCATGTATCGTTTTTCAACTGTTTTGAAAGTTGTTTGGTGTATAATTTTGACTAATACACTTAATGTTTTCTGTAAGGAACATTTTTTTACTTATGTTGGCCCCATTCACGACAGAAAGTTATGAAATCGACGGGAAAAAATCACGACAAACATTTAACAAAAATAATCACAATACGAAAAATGAGCTACACAATTAGAAGAGGCGTAAGAAAAGAATGAGAAGTAAGGAAAGATAAGAGAATTGAAAGAAGAGAAAAGTATCATTTAAGATCACAAATATAGTATTTAACAATTCTGCAACTGATATTTTGGGTATTCGAATGAAATTTTAAATAATGAAATCGACAGGCGGCAAATGAAGGTGGCTCAATGGTACCAACTCTCGAACACATTGTTTTGGATGAAAATTCGCCAAGTTGCCTCTTGGTTCGAGGGATTCTCGTTTGAGCATAGTGGTAGCTCTTTTTCCCCGCGTTCAAACTCTCGCTAACTAAATGTTAGTCAATTGGCGATTGATTAACGCGATCCGAGCTCTAGTAATTTTTCACTCACCGATTATCGTTAACAGATCGCTACCTAATCAACGTTTTAACTAAAGAATCGATAAACCGGTCCTAAGGCTATTTACTTTTCGCTTTAAGAGAATTAACTGAATTTTTTTCTCAGCAACCTACAGCATGAAGTGCAGGTGACAGCACATCGGACCACATGCACGCATTGTGTACGGATCTACACGGTCAGTTGACACTCCCATCAATCACACAAACCTTAGTTTGTAAATCAAGACCGTGGCACAAGTAGCAGCAGCTCAATAAATTTCCGTAAGCGTGACCATTTCCCAAGATTATTTACAAGTTGCTACGAACTGAGTGAAAAGTAGATTGGATTAGTAGCTGGAATGTACGGGGGGCTGAGGAGAGTTGTGTGATGCGTACCAAATATTTTTGTGCCAGTACGAGCGAAACTTTTCACCTATCTAGCTATCTTCGTCGTTGTTATCGCTTCTACTATGTTGATTTTATTTTTTGTTTAACATTTATTGGTATTTTGTTACCCGCTAGTCCAAGTTCACAAGTTTTTACGCTGCAACATGCACCGCTCCTTGTTCTCGTCAACCTTTACTGTACAGTAATGTAAGTTAAAACAGATGTGTTTTTCTCCTTCTCTCCGGCGTCAGTCCGATGGTGCTCCGAACAATTACTCTTAACGTTCCTCGAATACACGACAAAACACTTTACAATATCAATTTCGTGGGAGCACTGCACGGAGTGAACACATTAAGGCAGTTAGTGCGACACGAATGACTGAGTGGACGTGGAGCGTCGTACTTGATGTTTCGTTATAATTCTTAATGCCCTCCGTTTTTCGTGGGTTTAATTTACAAACTGCGTACGACCCGGGTTCCATTGCTTCACCACGAACGTTACCCTTCAGAAATAAGCACTTTGATTCATTCCGACGCGCAGCTCAGAAAAAGCTTCCAGCGCTCTCCCGGCCCCCTCCTCCAAATCAGGGTCTTCAGGACAAAAACGTGTGAACAGGAGGGATTTTTTTTGCCTTAGTTTTGATTCGGAGCGTGTTTACAGGCGAGAAGTGTCACCTTGAATGACGAAGACATAACAATACAGAGGAAACGTTCGGCAGAAAAAAAACAACAAACTGCCGAAGTGGTCGAAAAATGGCGGAAGATAAGATCTTAAGATGAAAGCCGGAGGACAATGGGAGATGCTCTAGTGCCCGCTCGTCAATGATATCGGAGAAAACACACGACAAACGCATCGCCACTTGAACCAGCTTCTCGCAGAGACGCCTCTCAGGAACCAACCGCTGTCCTTTCAATGAGCTGTTTATTGTGAGATAGTTGGAAAATGCGGGTGTCGAGAATGAGGAGGTTGAAGGGAGGAAAAGGAAAATAAAGGACGATATCCTGAATATGGTCCGCGATGCTCTTGTGCCGTTTGAGAGTAGGGCGTGTTTACCTTTGTGCGATACGTCGCAGTTCTATTCTTCGCAAAGAAACGCTCTGTTGGTCGTCATAACCCGTATTCGTTGGACACTTTATTAAACCGGTCTACTCGAGTAGGATTTAAGCCGTCATGGGTGACTACAAACTAAATTAACTCGCGCGTTTAATCTTCCAAGAAGTTCCTAAATTACTCGTCAGCATGTGGATGAAGTTTAATACAAAACACTCTTTCTAAGATGCTTCCTCTACAGCTAAGCCATTTCGGCAGGACACTCGGGGCCCAAGTTCACTCACGAATCCGTTCAGCGTTAAATCGAATTTATGGAACGAGAACAAGTGTTGTATCATAGTTTGTTGTGACAAAGTGGTGAATGGTTATCCATCCAGATTTTGCACACAAAATGTTTAATACATTAAAATGTTGGAAATAAATTAATCGTTGAGCTCATAAACATAAATATAAAATAAAGTTACTGCTGGTGAAAAGTCTTAAGCGAAAGGAAAAATAATCTGGTACTTGGCACAAGTTTTCTTCGAGCGATGTTTAATGTTCGTGGTTCTTCTTTGTCCAATTGTCCTTCGGCTGTATGTTAGTCCAGGTATGGTGCTGGTAGACGTTTCCTGAGTATGTCGTCCAGGTATGACGCTGGTAGACGTTGAGTACAGGACTTGCGGGATGCTGCGACCCGAAGAGAGTGATAACTGCGCGTGAATGATGAAATTTTAACATACGAAGCGAGGAAATGGCAATGAATAACTAAAATAAGCAGTTTTAACGTGCACGTGGCGGTACGCAGATAGGTAGAATTGGGAATGGAAGAAAAATGGCGCATGGAGCTGGTGATGGTTGGTGTCTTGACGTCACTCACATCAAAAAGAAATAAAATATAACACTTCTGAATGGATATTATAAGGTGTAGCTGCCTGAACATAGTTTATTGTAGAAAGGTTATTTTATTTAAAGGAGATTATTATTTAATAATTATTTAAAAAACTACAAGTAATATTGCAATGCCACAAAAGAAATAGTTTATGTAACCAGAAGGCACTGATTATATAGCTCTTGCTTTTGTTCATCAATCAGCAAGAAGGGCGACTGTTTGTCGGATTCACCTTCAAAACCAGCGGCGACGACGTAAAGACGAAATTGTTTTATCCAATTTCTCCATTTTAGGGAAAGATTAGCGCTGGTCACACCATCTATCTCTAGGGGCTAAATATTTGGACTCATCGTGTTTTGCAACGGTTTGACGGGAATGTCTTGTGTGTCCGTCACTGGCAAAGCAGTTCTTTTCTTTTTGTGAATTAACTCTGAATCCTCTGGAGTATCGTAGCTTTTTTTTGAGCGTGTTTCGCCGGTGTCTGCAACACGTGGCTTCTCCTCCTGTTATACGATGATGACATCCAGGGATAAGATTAAAGCAACACTCGCGGGCTGAGTTTCGAGACAGTATTGTCGAAGAGACGGTAAAGAAAATGTTTTCGTGGGGAGCACAATATAAATGCGAAGACTGGAGGACGAATGATTGAATCTTTTATTCGGACATCTTGGAAAAAGAACAAAAGCAAGAGCTACATAATCAGTGCTTCCTGGTTACATAAACTCTATTTCTTTTATGGCATTGCAATATTACTGCGCATTATGCTACATTTTTTAAACAATTCAGTTTTCCGTTTAGCTGAACTACACACTACGTATAGCTCATCATCATCTTATCCCCCACGATATATGCCAACCCTTTGAATAACGATCTTAAGGCGGTTTTACACACCACCTCGCCAATGTCGGCGACGGGTTCAAACAGGCATCGCAGACGTCAGTGAAATTGGAGGAGGTCACCGAACCTCATGTCGCCGAACGCTCAAAGGACGTTCGTTTGGAAAACGTCGGCCGACGTTTATCGAGGCGCATGCGTAGTTAGCGAGCTTCACAGGGATGGCAACCTTGCAACCCGTAGCAGTTTTTAACCGAAGTTTTTTCTTCTACTTGAACTCTCCTCTTATCAAACGCATAATCAGACCATAATAATGTCTCCATTCTGTCGAGAAGAAGACTGAAGGAGTACACATTGGCTGGTATCACTGCTCCCCCCACATTTCGTCGACCGACGCTTCTGCTGCTGTTTGAAATGTCACGTCTACGAGCAGATTAAATACCCACCTTCGGCTTCATTCGTCGGCGAGGTGATGTGTGAAACCGCCTTTATTTCGGCCGCTTGGGTTTGTAAAATGTTGAAGCAGTTGAGCAACAACTACCAGGTACTCGGCTAGTGACGAGCGCATTACTCCGCACATTGGCAGTTCGTCCCTCCAGAGGTTTGTGCATTTTTTTAGGGTTCAGGATAAGGTAGTGATGGACATTTTAAAAAAACATCGATTTTTTCGATTAAATGCATCGATTTAATATCGATGTATCAAAAAATACAATGATGTTTTCTACACATCGATTGTTTTATTATAAGTTAAATAAGTATGAGGTTGAGAAATAAAAAGCAAGCATCTATTAAAATAACTTTATTACTTTTACATTTATTTTTAATACATATCTCGATGATTTTTATCTATACTCTGTAAAAACCAAATTTTACCCAATTTTACCATTTAATGTATTCCTTTGTTGAGTATTACCTGTGCCGCTCGCGAAAACAATATCTTTGATGTCACGGATGTGCCCACCATTGCCAGCTATTTAAAGGCATTTTTATGCAATGTTGGAAACTGTATTTTGTAATCCTTCCAAAATTTATTATGATATTAATATTACAAATAACGTTCTGTTCAGTTTAACACTTTGATTTATAAATATTATTGCTAACACGACTCAGTAAATTTTAAAAGGAATTCTGAATCAAGCTGAGTAGGTATCTAATTATGGCAAAAACTACTAGAACAAACTAGAAAAAATGCTTTCTGGAGCCAAAGACTGCAAATAACTGTAAGGAAGAAAGAGACGGCGGGTCAATTCAGTCGGCCATTTGCATTTATATTTTGACATTTTATGTCTTAACTTTGCTACATAATCTCGAAAAGTGTAACGGCCAAAAGCGTCACGAAAATTAACCTTTGAGGCCGATTGGACAAGGCAACATTTTAACCACAGTTGCAACCACAGTCCCTGTGGCGTAATGCATAAGGCATCAGTCTCCTAATCTGGAGGTTGTGGGTTCGAGTCCCACCAGGGTTACGATTTTTGTTTGTTGACATTTAATGTCTTTACTTTGCTACATAAACTCGAAAATGTAACGGAGAAGCGTCACTAAATTTGTGTTGGGTTAAGTGCATGGTAACGTCTGTTACAAAAATGAAAAATATTTTTTGTGTTGTACTTTTATATTTCTTTATTTAAAATAAACAAAATTATATTAAAAGAAAAATACTTGTACGAAAGCTGTACCCACCGTTTGTGTTATTTTTAACATTTTAACTTTAATTCAAATTTATCCTTGCATTTTCACCTATCACCTTAAATATGATCACATACTCTAACCCAACAAATGCTCCACAGGAATCTCCCCCACCCCCTCGTCAGTCCCCCCCGGAGCGTGTTCCGGTATTACTATCTTAGCTCCAACATCTTAAGATTAGGGAAGCCGTTGGATTATGTCGCGTAGTTGCATTGGTTTCTGTATAGTCATGGAAGTGATTGTGATTTTTTATAGGATGGTTGCACTATCCCCTATAATATTGGCGGCCCTTTCAACTATTGATACCGCTTTTTGACGAAACACATGCGAGTGCTAAATAATGTAATTCAAAAAGACAAAAACATAGTTATTAATCGTAGAGAGGGAGGTAGGTTTGATTGTCTGCCTGCTCGATGCTTCGAAAAAAACATCGATGTATACTCGATGTTTCAAATTTAACAATACATCGGTTTGATTCGATGCATCGTTACTATACATTGAGTATTTTTAAAACATCGATGTATATCGTCCACTCCTAGGATAAGACACTGTTTAATGAACCAATCTGAAAGATTGTTTAAATCCTGATTCACCGTCTCAATCACGACCATGAGCTCTTCTGGTTTGCAGGTTAAATAAATGTTGACATTATCTGCGAGCACAATTCTGCTGTACGTTGAGATTGCATCTGAAAGTTTGTTTCGAGCCTCAAAAACGTAACTCAAAGCACACGTGCATATGGACGGGAAGGCAAATGGCAAACTCTTTCACTCGGCCGATCCAAAACAATACTCCTGGTTGCTATTTTGCAGTCTGACCCAATACCCCACATGAACCCTAAGCCCTGTAAATAAGTAACGTTTTAAAAAAAATTCGAGAGGAACTGAAATATTGATAATGGTTTATTTAGTACCATCCTCCCCGTTATGGCCACAGTCGTTCAAAACTCGCTCTTATCACCTCACTCCTTCATTACCTTTTATTTTAGAATCTCGCCCTCTTCTGGATCAATACCTCCAGTTGGGCGTACGAATGGGGGAGCTTGAGTTAAAGTAAAAGAAATAAACGAGAATGAACGTGAGAGAGGACTGAATTAACATTTCGTCCGATAGAATGGTGATATGAGTGCGAGAGAGTGTTTTTTGCGACACTAGGGGACCTCTAAATAAGTGAACTGGATAAAAGTGGAGAGTGTGTGATAGACAGGTGAGTATCGCGAGTGCTCAGAGACGTGTGGGTTGGGCGTGGGAAGTGTTGAAAGTCGGAAAAGAGGTAAACCGAGTGGGGGGAAATGGACATTTTGGAAAGTTCAGAAAGGGAAAATGTCGACAGCTCAAGAAATAACTGAATGAGTTAGCTGGGCTTTCCCGCAGCTACAAATGAAAGGTTTCAAGTCAGGAAGAGTCCTCGTTAGAAACAAGTACAGAAGTTTCGAGCTCAAGATTTCGGCCTGGACTGTACACTCTCCTCCGTGCTGCGACAGAAGAATAACCCTTGAAGTGTGGTTACCCATTTTGCAGGCGATAGTTCACCTGGGCAAAGGGCTAGCACGTAACAAGACTGGGCAGGAGAGCTATGACGTGCGAGAATTGAGACAGATCAGTAGTGGGTGAAATGCTAGGGGGGGTAGAAGAACAATTTGAGGTTAGGGTGTGTCGAGCATTGACTTTGAGGAATCCACTCGTAAGAAAACGGATGTTGGTTGACTTTGGTACTTTGGCTAGGCTGGGAAGCTACAGTTTTCCCGGATTGCAGCTCTACGCCCACAATCGACCTATGTGAGATGATTAGTCTCACTATGGCCTCATAAAACCAGCTGGCCATTATATTCTATAGGCCTCATGTCCTCCCCCTCATGCTTTGACACGCCCACAGGGCCATTGTCTCCTTCTTAGTCGTCTATCGGATGTGCTCGTCCCAGGTTAGTTGAAGATCCAGAAACACACACAGATACTTGACTTGCTCACTGAGCTGAGTAGCTTTGCCCATAACTTTCTGCGCTCTCAGTCCGGGCAGTTGCTCTGTATTGCAAATGGCACTATGACCGTCTTTACTGGGTTGATGGACAGTCCCATCTTCTCAGACTACGAGCACACCACCTGTAGAACTACCCCCGTTAGGTTAGCTCGACTGAGCACAGCCACTTCATCAACGTATCCTTGGGCATAAAAAATATGTATATTCAGTCTCCCAAGAAGGGAGTCCAGCACCTCAGAACGTGGAGAAGATCCTTGACAGGTGCTTGAGAGACGAATGCTTGAGATTGACACCCCTGGAGGATGGGCACGATCCAGAATGGTGCATGGGTCACTGAGCTGAACTGCATTGCCCCTAACTTCCAGCAGTTTCAGTTTCGACAGTTGTCCTTGTCTTGTGAGTGGCATTATGACAGTTTTAGCTTCTCTGGTGGATCACGAGCTGACCAAAGCTGCCCCCCGTAGGTTAGCCACACTTTGCATCCCGTTCCGAATGATTTCATCCACATCATCAGCATATCAGCCGGTCATATAAATTCCCCCTCTCCTCTGTAGCGCTCAGGGAAGAAACTATATTACTACAGACGCGTGTAATACTTCCTCCGTTTTTTCTTTGTTGAGGAACAGGCAATTATGACCGTGTGCTTCTGGTTGATTGGGAAGTATTGTCTTCGTTCCAATCAACGAAAATTGCAGGTGGGTTCAGTACCGATTTAACTACGCTTTCATGTAGAGGGCTAATAAAACAAAAATTAGGGTCAGCCGGTGAGCCCTTAAACATTCCGTCTCTTCCCACGGTGATCACGCCATTATTATTATTCCAACCTGCGGGATGGGCCTATCCAATAGGCATCTGGTTAGTTGCCAATAACATAATGCCCCTTTCGAATCTGGCAGGATCAGACTTGCACGCAACCCACCCTGTCCCATACTGTTCACTTTCTACCCGCGTCTTGGTTACACGATAAAGGTTCCACTGCTAAGTGAGGGTTATCGCGTTTCAAAAACGAGACGCCACCCTCATTCAAACGGCAACTACCGAGCAGTTCTTTGATCTCTCCCCTTTGCTTCGCAGCGGATTTTTTTTTTTACCTCCCCCTTCGAAGATGTAGTCGTTGTTAGGGATCTTCTGAAATCCCAAGACGAGCATATTCCCCAATTAGCTACACGTTTTGCAGTTCGTTACTTCAAAACAAGTTGCCGAAAATGATAAATTCGAATGTTGGAGGGTTCGCATTTTTCTTTCACGTTGTGTTGAGCCTTAGTGGAGCAAGTGGTAACAGTTCGATCAAAAATGCTCGTTTCTGAAGTAACAAGGGGCGTTTAATGTACAGCACTGTACCGGAGAAAAAATTTAAGGGAGGCTGTACAGCGCTGGCGAAAAAACAACCCCAACAAAATAAAACCAAATAAATCAATAGGAAAGTAATAATTAACAGGAGGGGGACTCGAATAGTTCTGTTGGCAATTGTGCCCGCAAAGCGCAACTCGCGCGTACAACAAAGGCGACGTACCTGTGAGCTGGGTCGTGGTAGTTTCCCGTCGACGGGTTTGCGGCACTGAAACTGCTTTCCACATACAATATTAATTTTCGCGAGGTAAATGACACTGGTGGTTGGTGAACGGCGACAGACGTAAAAACTGACATGAACTGAAGGGAGATGGGCTTAGAAGAATGAGGAAGTGGGAGGGCGTTATCGCCAATGCGAACACGGAATGAGCTTTGCTCCGAACGTCAACAACAGAACTAAACAAGGGGAACTGTACTCTTCTGATCTTAAGATTGGCCAAGACAACCTCACCTACCCAGGGTGCCCGCTAGAGGTATGGCGAGAGAATTTTATTTAAGTCTCACTTTTCACGTCACAGACGAGGTCCTGTCAGCCATGGAAACTGTGTTAATACGGAAGTCCTTGTCTGGGTAGCAGCAAGTCTCCATGGCAATGTCAGGAGGTGCTACCCACCATGAAGGCTCAACCCACTGAACGCACCTACCTGGCTAGACAAGTGGTGGATAGGCGCAGGCCATATCCTTAGAAACGTAGGTGTAGGTAGACGCCTCTTGTCACCGGGGACTGCCATAAATCCGGGTCCTTAGCCTGCTCAAGCCACAGCGAACTAATGGCACTGCGGCACGCTTCTGATAGCGGCTACTGAAGAAGTACGATATGTGGGGGCTGAGGTTTCAATAGCGTGTTAGGCACCTGGCTAGGCACCCTCCCAATCACCTAAGGTCTTCAGACCATACGTCCTGTACATGTAAGTATTGGCAAGGATAGTGCTAACCATGTTGCAATTATCGTCTAAATACTGCGAGAAATGGAAGTAAGTGAAACCGAGGTGGTTTGAACTCTGAAATTTCTGGAGTCTGCTCCTCATTATTTTTGGAGTGGTTTAGATATCTTAAGGTACTACTACTCTAATTTTTATGCGAATGCTAATATCATATGGACGGATTAGTTAGAAAAAACTGCTCTAAAATGGTGGGCACAGCTTTCGTACAAGTACGCAACCACGAGGGACATTTTATGTCTTTTTCTTTTAATATAATTTTGTTTATTTTAATAAATGAACGAATAATAAGAAATATAAAATTACAACACAAAAAATATTTTTCATTTTTGTAACAGACGTTACCATGCACTTACCCCAACACAAATTTAGTGACACTTCTCCGTTACATATCCTGCGTTACATTATCGAGTTTATGTAGCAAAGTAAAGAAATAAATGTCAACAAAAAAAAATCGTAACCCTGGTGGGACTCGAACCCACAACCTCCGGTTTAGGAGACCAATGCCTTATGCATTATGCCACAGGGACTGCGGTTGCAACTCGGGTTAAAATGTTGGCTTGTCCAATCGGCCTCAAAGGTTAATTTTCGTGACGCTTTTAGCCGTTACACTTTTCGAGTTTACGTAGCAAAGTAAAGACATAAAATGTCAATATTACTGGTCTGAAGTTAGCTACATATTTACAATCAAAACTTTGACCAGTTTCCCCGAAGTCATGGATGGTCCAAAACATGAATATGAAACATATTTAGAATCAGTAGAAGAATGTCTAGATGGGCGTTTTTCATATTTTCGATATTTGGCCTAGTTCAAAATTGGCCACCTACGACTTTGGCCGTTTTCCCCGAAGTCATGGATGGTCCAAAACATGAATATGAAACATATTTAGAATCAGTACAAGAATGTCTGGATAGGTTTTTTGCAGGTGGCCAATTCTGAACTAGGCCAAATATCGAAAATATGAAAAACGCCCATCTAGACATTCTTCTACTGATTCTAAATATGTTTTGTGTCAATCGCTGCGACCATCCCTGACTTCAGGGCACATGGTCAACGTTTCGATTGTAAATATGTAGCTAACTTCAGCCGAGTAAAATATATTGTCTTCGAAATTTTTGATAAATTCTTCAGCTGCAGTCGTTATTTTCCTGCTGATGGGAACTTTATGATGCTGAGTGTTATTTGAAATTGGTCTCCCCATAAAGGTAATTTGAGGCGTTAATGGTGTTTTGGAAAAAAGGGTATTTTGATTTCTCGCATTAAGCTCTTTGATCGTCTTAGTATTTTTCGTCTTACATTGAGTGACTGATCTAACGACGCTTTTCTTCAAATAATGTCAACGTATATGCCTATTCCTGAAATCCTTCAGTCAATTTCAAATTATGGAGTCGCGAGCCGTGACTTCCGAAAAAAATCACCTTTTAACGCTGTTTGAAGCTCATAAAGCCAAAAAAAAGAAGACTAAACTCTCAGGGTTTATATTTATCAACTCGTCCATCCTCCTGTCACCGTCCCGTCTTTATTGCCCTTTTTTGATTAAAAGCCCATTAGCTCTGAACAAGTCCCTCTGCCGATATCCGCTAATGCGAAAAAAGTCTTATCTCGCGGAGCCGCCGAGAAATCCCGTCTCGCCATGACCTCTAATAGCCTTAGTTTGTATTCTCTCGACCTCTCCGCGGTCACTATCAGTTAGTATTTTTAAACGAAGCTCAAATTTTCGTTTTTCCTCCCCTTTCGTTCGATAAATAAAGAACGTCCGCTTCCTCCGCCCAGACTTAGTACCGATAATAAATGATCAAACTCCAGTGCGAGTTAGGGTATGAATAGGACAAAATAGTAACGTCAGTTGCAAAAAAAAAAATGCAGTAAAAAGTACTGCCCATCATCTCTCGAAATTTAACATTCTCCAAACGTCCAAACAGAGCTGGCTACATTTTATTACCTTCTCATGTTTTGAGAACTTCAAGGAAGTTCAAGTAAACAAAATGTTGGAGCGGAGCGATTCTCAACTCCAGTAAATTACGTGATTCGCGACGCACACGCTTTTCGTTCATCGCATTGACAAAGACAATAGCTATTTTACTTCGAACGTAGTAAAAGAGCTCAACGAAGTAGAAGGGGACTACATACGTAACTAACCGGTTGAAAACGGCCGTAACGGCGTTTCAGACCCTACTGTGTTCGAAAAACACTATTTGGGAAAATGATCAGCGTGTCTAGTTAAACCGAACCGGTTCAAACACGGTATCTAGCCCGCATAGTTACCATAGTGATAAAAATACCAAATTCTCTTCGTCTAAAGCAAATCTCTAAAAATTATGGTTAAATATGTTTCGTATCGACAGATATCCGAAAGCATCACAATAAATTACCAAAAATTTCGACGAAAATCGATTTCAACGCAGTTTTTTCTGATAAACTCGTCTCAAATGTTGCCAGAGTTTCCGAGAAAATTCGAATGATGTTCCAATTAAGTTCCTATACGTTAAGGTTTTGATAACGTCCAAAAGGTACACAGATGCTACTCCAGGAATTCCGTTTCCTCTACTACCATTTACCTGATAACTACGGAAAATAGATTTTTATCCTTCTCAAAAAAATTGTGTCTACATCGATGAGCCATCTTCTGTGTAGCAAGGGCACAATACTGGTCAGGGAATGAGTACGAGCAGCACAATAAATTCCGGAACTGTAAGCGACATCGCATTCTGCTTCCGTGTAGTGGTGTTTTACCAAGTTTAAATGAACTGAGTGGCTAATAAATTGAATTAGTATTTAAGTGGAGCTAAGGAATGTGCAAATGTTTTTTTACTGCGCCTAACGTTAAAATTGGTGTTGGACACCCGAGAGAGGGAGCTTGAGATCAAAAACAAATGAACGCGTGGTGAGCGTGCGTGGGGACTGACTATTCTGTCAAAGTTTAATACGGTCCCCTGTATTAAACTTTGACAGAATAGCAATATGAGCGTGAGTATCTAAGCACGAATGAGGGGGCTCTGAATACGTGAACTGGTTGAGCGAGAAAGAGCAGAGACAGAGAGAGAGAGAGAGAGAGAGAGTGAGTTGAGCTGTGAGAGTCCCAAAAACTGAGAGACGAGTGTTGACAAGTGGAGAGTGAAACGGGTGCTTCCCCTGTTTGGGATGAACCCTATGTGGATCTCACTTCAGAATGGAAACTTGCCGCTATCGACAAAAGGGCGTTAGAGGAATGGCAAGCGAGATGGGAATCCTCGTCAAAGGGTCGTGAGACGTATGAGTTCTTCCCCAGCATAAGTGAATGTCATTCAAGAAAATGGGTTGAGCCAGACCACTGGACGAGCCAGTTCATTACGGGGCATGGTGGCTTCAATGGGCGGCTCCACTTCTTTTTTCTCAAAGACTCTTCATTATGCATCTCTTGCTCCTCCAGCGCGGAAGAAACAAGAAACGACGTGCTGTTCCACTGTAGTTTCTACTACAGTGAGCGACGGTTGTTGGAAGAGCAGACAAATCTAGCAGCATTGACTGCTACAAAGCAAGCCTATAACCATTTTGTGGAGTTGGCGAAGAAGGTGTTGGCTAAGAAACGTGGTCATAGTTGATCTGTCCTTTTGAAACTTGCCACCTTAGTACATAGTTAGATCAGGAGGGAAACCAAATTAAGAACTCCTCCCAGGTGGTACAGGATTCCTCAGGGTGTCACCTCCACACAGACACACACGGGCAACAGCTCTCTACCGGGAGACTGGCTAACGACCAAATACCTACCCTACCTCCGCACCTCTGAGTTCGGTGGATGCTGCAGGGGCCAGCCTCTTGCAAATTAGCAAAACCGCAACTTCCATGACTGATATAACCCTCGTCAAGGGTTTAGGAACAGTAATCAAATAAGGAAACAGACCTGTCCATACTGAGAACTGAGAGACGAACGTGTGTTTGGGAAGAGCTGTGAGTGTTGGGAAGAAGGTATTTTGGAAAGTCCGCTGTCACTCCGGAAACTTAAACTGAACCTGAGCCCTTTGTCAGGAGGAAAAGCCAACTGAGAGGGCAGTTCCGACTTTCCTGCGGCTAACACGAAAAAGGCTCCATGTTAGAAATAGTTGGACTGAATGCACCTAGGAAAAGCTGAAGCTCTAGATTCCAACTAATTCGGTCGGTGTCGAACATTTGGTTCAGTACCACGTAAGCTATATTCAATATCGTTTTACCACGAGCCTTGGGGGTTGTAATTATTTTCGTGACGAAAGCGTCATTTGGCCACTTTTTCGTACTGAAATTAGAACTTCCCGAAGCTTTTGTTTCGCTTACATCAGCCCTCAACCAATCAAAGTCAAGTTTACCTACGACTTGCCAGTCAGTGTGGGATTTAACGCCAACTTCCCGGATATCGAATCTGATTGAAAGAGCGACGCGTGAACCTTTTCGCGTTTAGAGAACCCCCCCGACAGCAATGTGTGGTCCCCGTCGTCCGTGAAGGCTTTGAACGAAAGCTCCAGAGAATGTAAACGTCCTCATTAGTCAGATCCGGCCTTTGTGATAAACAGCGCGAGGCGGAGGCGGGGGTTCGTATCTTGATGAGAGAGAGGATTATGATCGGTGAATACACGAGACAACGAAGACTCGAAAATCAAAAAAGGAACGAAAGCGATTTAATTACAGGCTGACGGATGTGGCAAGTAATTCGGAAAAAGGCGGCAACGCGAGGGGGATTGATTTTTGTTTTCAAGCGCATAATTTCATACGTAGAGTTCATGGAGTTTGGCGGACAAGGAAGAGAGCGAAAGTGTAAAGCTCATTCTCGGGGAACAAAATTTAGTTAGCGTATGTTTAGTAGTTCATTTGATTCGAAGGAGTGTCACGAAATGTCAAGCGTAAAGCGTGACAGCGATCAACTTGGTATTCGAGCTTCCTTCTGAATTTAATTCTATCACACTCCCTCGACCGCCCGTACAACTCAATTTCTGTGCCACGAGATAATTCGTCATTTCCTTAGCTGTACGTAAGAAACATCGAAAATGCGTTGTGGCAAATGGGTTGAAATATTTATCAAAACCTGTTTTGCACACCAAAGGTTAATAAGTAGAAGAAAATTGGAGGAAGGAAGGGAAAAATAATAATTGTGAGCTCAGGTATAAAGATGTAATACAAAGCGTAAAAAATCCCGGAAAAAGGTTGAAAATAAATTGGTATTTGTATCAAAGCTTTCGAAGCGCGACGCTTAAAGTTTATGCTTTACAATAGGCCTCCGGCTGTTCAGCTGTCCATGTATGGCGCACAAAAATGACGAATGAAAAATTATAGTTATTACGGCAGCCGTTTAGCGAGGTACGCGGTACGACGATGATGGTTAGAGAGAAGTAACGAAAAACAATATCTGGTGCACAACAATACGCAACTTCCCCCAACCCTCGTGAATTCGACGGGCCAATCCGAGGACCGATTAGAGGTTCGCGCGTGGCGAAACAAATTAATTTTCCTCTTAAAGCGGGCAAAAAGAGTGGCTCAAGAGGGAGAAGCGCAGATCGCTTTCTTGAACGACGGGAATGGGTGAGAATGCAAGCCTGTGATAGTTTACTGTCCAGGGATATCGACGGAAGGAGCAGTGAAACAGGTCTGCCAAAAAAAGCCGAGTAGGATGAGTCGTGTGAGAAACACGAAAAGTAACGCCTGGACGGTAAAGTCGGCGAGCACAATTCGTAGTTCACGAGCTAGTGCAAAGTTGACATGCCATTGATCTGTCTCCTGGTTTCCAAAGTCTGCAGACGGCGGGACGCCCAGCTTAAAAGCGGTGTAGCGGAGAAACTTCCTTTTTTTGTAACTTTATCAAGACCATTTATAAATATAAGTAAACCTTAATGGCGTGATGGAACATGGTCTGCATTCTTCTGTAACGGGATGAACCAAACCCTTCGATTCAGTGGAGGCTCGTCCGGGGCATTTTTGCTGAGCACCTCAAATGCCCCGATTCGCTCGAGACTTCGCAGCCGTCAGTTGTAACTGAGCTGATTCCCTCATCGCCGTGTCGCCCATGCTCGCGTTCCCTCCCACTCAGTCCCCTCTCTGTGGTGGTTAAACATCTCTAAATGTAATTGAGAATAAAACTCTTCACATTATACGGTGGTTTCGAGCTTCACACAATAATACCTCCTTCTCTCTTAACAAATATGGCGAGGACCTACTAAACGTCGATGCAATGGTCTGGCGATTACTTCTTCCAATTTTCTTTTACCTATTAACCTTTGGTGCGATCCCCACGGCACTAAGCTCAGTTGGTGCGACTTCACCTACAGCCCCCACCACCCCCCGCACAAAGCAGAGGACATCCACAAGTTCTGCATTCGCCACCTCTTCTGGCTGAAGACGGGACCTCCCAAACGCACACGGCGAAATGCCACGAGTTCATCGTACATGCATAACACATGCTCTGCCGATTCTAGCTGCACCTCGCAGAACCTACATACTCCACACTTCCCAATATTAACAAGGTGGTACCTCAGCAGACAGTGACCTGTAAACAGGCCACATATGATCCTCATATCCATCCTCCCCAGTGCAAGCAACTCCTTGGCCCTCCCTATGGAGCACAATTGAAGGGTTTTGACTGTCTAAGGCTGGGCAACTCCTGCCAACGGGCAACCCTGCACCTATCCTCCCATTTGCCAACATGTAGGTGGCTCTTGGTAGTCCCAACAAGGATCCCTTCTTTGCCAGCCCATCATCCGTTCCCCTCTATACTCTGAAGTTCTGACACTCAACATAGTGTTACGCTGTTGTCCTCAGCCAGGGCCTTCAGTTCAGTTAGACACTCCCACACTGCGACGGAAGACATTTGTATCAGGGCCGGGCGTAACCCATGGCTTTGGAGAGGGTACCTAGCCTTGTGGCCTACACCCCTCTCAGTCAGCACCAGACAGCTCTCCGAGGGGATTCCCAGCGGAACCACGGTCCCCACGATTGCCCTCATTGGCTTCACGACCGACAGCGCCACGCCCTAAAGGCTCCAAGCTGCTGGCCACGGGCAGAAGTCCCCGTGGTACCCATTCTATATGGCTGCCCCTTGAGCAGCCTGCAGAACTGAATGGGTGGCAGGCCACGACGTAAGACAATTCGAGGCTAAGGCCTTGAGAGTGGCCTGACTGTACACCATGATGTAGATCTTCTGTTGCTTCAGTCCCCTCGTCAGCAGCCGCTGCACACAGACCGTCGCCGGAGCCTCCTCTGCCTGGAACACCTTGGCGAGCGCCCCAATGGGATGACTGCTCTAATTCTCGGCCCAAAGATACCTACTCCTGCAAGGCCACCCTGCACCGAGCCATCAGTGTAATATACCAGGGCCCCAAACTCCCCCTTCCCACCAGGATCTCTCATGAATGAGTATCCAAAAGGGTAGCGCGAAGTTGAACCTCGCGGGCATTGAGTCTACCACATGCAGCGCGGGCCCCTCCACCTTCGCCGTGTCAACCCATTCAATGCGGATGAGGTAATATTACCTCATGACACTTCACTCCTCCTACGTTTGAGGTAATATTACCCCAAGGCCCTCTCGCATCGCTCTGTATGTTTTCGTATTCGAAGGGGGGATCTTCTACTTTTGGGGCTGCAGTGGGATGGCATAGCCTTCATTATGATTTTCTTAGTGCACCAGTACGCGCCGTTTTTCTGTACCTCTTATACTTGAGCCGCAATACACCAGAGAAGTACACACTCGAAAATCCTTTTTTTCTTCTTCAGTAGGGGAGTATAGAGCGCTAGGAAGGTCCCGCATTGAATGGGTCAAGGGTCAAGCAGTGGCATAATTTTTACTCACAAAAGTGTAAACACGATTTTGTTTCGGAAAAATACGCTTTATTGTGGTCGTGGTGCGAGAAGTCAGATCTGTTTAGTTTAGGCGCAGTGTTTAATCCGTACGCGATGCAATTTGTACGATTCCCTTCCAGAAGGGACCCAATATCGTAATACCGAACTGTACTGCAGTATTCAACTCTTGAAGTTGATTCACTTGAGAGCCGTCCTCGAAGTTGTACAGGTGGGGCCAGATGAGGAACTGTATTTACTGTGTGAAATTAAAATGAACCGGAAGTAATAAAATAAATTACACGTGGCGATGAGCCCATAAATTGGGATCAAAACAAAATATGATGAATTGAAGAAAGGAAAGTTATGTTTTAGAAGAGGGAAAAATAAAAAAATGAAATAAAGCTGACACAAAACTGATCTAAATAAAGTATATTGGTAGGAAAGAACTAAAATTTAAAATAATGTCTGCTCCTTTGGAGTCTTCTCTCTTCGTTCGAACAAGAGAAGTTCTAAGGGAACCAGAATTCCTCAGGGAAGAGAGCGGGAGATATGGCGGAACGGGAAAACAAGAACGTGTTCGAAAAGATCAGCCAGGGAATGAATAACCTTTTTTTTCTGAAAACAAGCGCTGTTTCAATTGGTGTATGGCCTAACGCGAGAGGAGACAACCAGCCGCGTCGTTATCCTTCCTCTTGCACGTTACAGTAGTTTGCGTGTTATAAACGTGTATAAAATCATTCTAATTTTGTGTGGACCACAATTATGCGAGTGAAAAATTGTTGTGTTCGTGGGCCAAAAATAGACAAGACAAATTAACTTCAGAAGGGGAATTAATAAAATATTAGAGTAAATTAGGAAGACACGATCGACTTTCTGTAGCTGAATTCCGAGATCGCTGGACTCGACGTTTGTGGCGAATTAACCCTATAATCATCTTGATGGTCTTCGTCCAACAGTTCAGTGACGTGTAATTTGTGAAGTTTTTGTGGTTTACCAGCGACACGACGGTTTCCGCCGCGGATGAACGGAATGTGGGAGGTGACGGAAACACGCGATCTACCGGTCTACGGCCCCTACGCTCATATGTGAGATCAATTTTCTGTTTTCATGGAAATGAGTTAAAAGTAGACAATGGGACGGTAACAGGTGTCCGAGTTGCGTGACCGGCCAGAAGTGTCGGTTCGGCGGAGAGCCGGCCGGGGCTACGGAGAGTAGCGTGCTGGCAACCAATATCTCGGCCAAGTCATCGAATGCCGCCGCATAGGAAAGTGAAGGGAGGGTTTTTCTTCTATTTTTCATTCCCGCTCTTTTATCTATCAAAGGGCCCTGGGTTTCTGGTAAGCGAGGGGCCCGCCCGCGTGGCTCCTTATCGGCGAGAATCCGCGGTCGCTGTCGTTTCCTCGGCCGGGGGAAACCAAAAAGGTCTGCGCCCGGGAGACGGTGGAGAGGCGTGTGGAAGGACACGTTGGGTACCCACTCGGATCGTGTGAAACCCGTAGGAAGATAGCAGCTTTGCTCTTCCCTCCCCCGTCACTCCTACCACACACAACATTCTGTTCATTACGTACACACACCAAGTCCTCCAGCATGCTAAACTCATTCCTTCCTGGTTCCCCCGAGCCCTTGATCAATCATAGTTGATTAAGCGAGAAATTCCTACACACAAGGAGTAAGCTTGCTCAGCAGTCAATCAATAAGAATAAAAAAGCCCCGTTAATTCATAAGTATTCGAATTAAATTGAAAACATCTGGTTCTACACACCACAACATTCCTCAGCCCCCACATATATTCATACCACGGCTCCAACTCATCTAATTTCTCTTTCACATCCACATTTAAAGGTCAATTTTAGGAAATTAGATAGTTTCTAGCTGGAGTGAGCCAAGAACCCCCCTGCCACGTAGTTTTGAATAATGCATATTGAGGCTGCTGAATGAAGCCGGTCTGAATAGTGAGTGGAGTGTGGGTGTTCAATATTATAAGGTATGATTGTTACACGAGGGTTGCTATTCTTGGAGTTAGGACGATATTCACACGATGGAGCCAACCAACCCCCTGTCACGTGATTGCAAGGTGCTGGTAGTCCAAAGCGACACTTTTGAATGACGTCAACCTTCAAAGTAGTTCTACAGTGTTCAGTTGGTCAACATTTAAAGGTGGAATAGGGGGTTGTTATTTCTGGAAGGTTTCTTTATAGATGGAGCGAACAACCCCCCTGCCACGTAGTTTTGAATGATGCATATTGAGGCTGCTAAATGAAGCCGGTCTGAATAGTGAGTGGAGTGTGGGTGTTCAATATTATAAGGTATGATTGACACACGAGGGTTGCTATTTTCAGAGTTAGGACGATATTCACACGATGAAGCCAACCAACCCCCTGTCACATGATTGCAAGGTGCTGGAAGTCCGAGCTGACGCTTTTGAATGATATCAACCTTCAAAGGAATTTTACAGTGTGAGGTTGGTCAACTTTTAAAGTTTTGTTATTTCTGGAAGGTGGAAGGTTTCTTGACAGATGGAGAAAACACCCCCCCCCCCTGCCATGTAGTTGTCAATAATTCATATTGACGCTGCTGAATGAAGCGAATGATCAGAATAGGCGTTTCATATTACAAGGTGGAATTGCGATTGAAGGTTGGGAAATATTTTGCATGATGCAGAGGCCGTCGCATGATTGCAAGTTGCTGGTAGTCCAAAGTAACACTCCTGAATGACATCACCCCTCAAAGTAGTTCCACAGTGTGAGGTTGTTGAACATGATATCGTGCTGGCTGTCGCTTCCCATGTTTCATATCGCGTTGGCAGGTGGCAGGACTAGGTCTCTCCTATCGTCTGAGGTCTTGGAACACGCGACTTATACTTGTAACTCAGGGGTAGGGGACTAGGAAGGCGAAGGATCAGATATGCGAATGTATCCAGAGCTACCTTTTCACTTTCTTTCTTCAGACTAGTTGCGCCGCGAGAAAAATGACACAGGGGAGCTTACTCGGCTTAGCCTCTTTGAGTAAGACAACCTCACCACCACAGGGTGTCTTGCTGGGGATGTGGCGAGAGAATCTCATTTAAGTCTCGCTTTTCAAGGCACAGACGAGGTTCTGTCAGCCATGGAAACTGCGTTCATCAGGAAGTTCTGCCGATGTAGCGGCAGGCCTCTGAGGGAGCGGTGGGAGGTGCTACCCACCGTGAAGATCACACCTACCTGGTTACAAGGGGATTACAGTTCAGGTCCCGTGCAACCTGACTCCTTTTCTGGGAACAAAGTCAATCCTCGGAATCCTCGTGTGAACGCCTTTTGATAATTCCTCCTCTGAAGCCTGCACACAGGCCGTTAGACATCTCAATTCGCATCGATGGATGGCTTTGGCCTGTGACCACCAAAACAGGGCCTTCAGGCAGAGCGTCACTGAGCTCTTCGTGTCAATAGCGTGTGGCCCGTCTCATAAATGTTACTCAGGCCTGAGGAAAGTTATTGATGGTGAAATAAATTAAATTTCAGAAACAGTACCGTACAATTTCAGCCCTGCTGAATCGAAAAACGTATTATCCGGTGCTTTGTGTGTCAATAATCAGGTTTGTCAGAGAACGGCTAAACCAATTGAGCCGTTTGTTATAAAATGTTTTGGTTGTGTTTTCTATACGTTGAAGGCACCTGTTTACATGGATTAGAAGAGGAGGTACGGACTGAAACCTACAAAAAATGGCAACCTGACACAGCATATCGTTTTAGAACGTAATGGTGCTAATGTTCTCATTTCGCGGCTTAGGACGAGTTTCATACAGTTCCAATTAGTGATAGTGATTAGTGATTTTATTACGCTTGTTGTTTCGTTAGTTTTTACATACTTACCACAAAGGAACGTCTAACAATCAAATTATTATTCAAAACAACATTATTCACAATCAGGAAACAAAACTATCAATTGAAAGTTCTGGTACACTCCCCTATGTTTTGGTTTTCAAGACGTTCGGGCTCATACAACGACAATACATAGTACGTTTTCGATACTTTCACGATATTTTCCGTTTTGGCAACAGAACCCGTTATTAAAAAAATTATCCAAAGGGAAGAGCCGTGAGGGTCGACAGAAGGCGCTAATCTCTCATGCGGGAGAGCGCCGAGTTCAATTTCCGGAGTTAATATTGTTATGAAAACATCTGGCTTGCCCCCGCGCTCGCGCGCTTACGTCAATAGTGCCCTAGGCCAAAGTGATAGATGACTGGTTGAGTTCTGTTGAGGCCAGAGCCCGCAGAATCGATCGAAGACGCCTTCGTAAAACGCGGAAATGTGGCAGTGAAGGAGTGACCACGAATATCAGATGCAGAGTGTAGTTCTAAACATGTAATAAAATAACTAAATGAATATTGAAGTGCCCTACATGTACATTTCTAGATAAAGTATCTGGTGAGTATCGCACTTGTGTGCCGAAAATTATTGAGACATGCGTTTTCGATCAGAAACATCCCCCTCCCCACCGCCATTTGATACTTTACGTTTCAAGGCATGAGGATTCCAAAACTGCAATGTCTGCCCGGCTTCCACGCCATATTTTGCCTATAAGGTGGTCTGAAATACCCGCTGTAATTCTAGTGGGGGTCAAATTGCGCCCGCCGATCGTTCCAAACGTTTGGGAAAATTGTTGTTATGGGCATAAATGGTTTAACAAATTGGCCAGGAAAGATATTTGCACATACGTCGTGTTTGGTATCGTTTCCTGGATACCGTACGACCGTCCACTTGTCACTCAACGTGCTGGCTGGGGCCGTCCCACTGGCAGTGGTAGGGTAGCACATAAAGAGGGGTATTGTGGCTCAGTATTAGGGTACCTTGCATGCGCTGAACTGGGCCACCAGGCACCGGGCCACTTGCAGGCGGAGTAGGACGCCTTTACAACTGCCTGCCACCTTGATGCAGTGGTGGCCTCTATTTGGGATAGCGTGCGGCACAATTGGACACTTGTCGCGCCACGTGAAATCGATGGAACGCCTGTGACGAAACGCGGGCGTGGGCGCCTCCGATTCGAGCAAACAGGAAGACCCGACCGACCTCGGAAATTGTATGCCGTCCAGGAGCAGGAGGAAAGCTGAAACTGGCGAGCGATGCAACCGCGGAGATAAAGTCCAAAGGAACCGTGCAACTCACAGCAAACATGGAAGGAAGACCGTGCAGCGTTACCCTCAAGGACACCTTGCTCGTCCCGAGAGCCCACACTAACCTGTTGTCCGTTTCCAAGTTCGCAGACCATAGTTAAAAGGTCGTTTTTGGAAAGGACAAGGCTAAGATTAGAACGGGCAAACTAGGCTGGTCGTATAACGTAGGGACAACCTTTATTTCGTCGAAAACATCGCCCCAGAGGGATACAACATCGCCTCGAAGGTGGACAGCAAAGAAACAACGGCTCAGCTCTGGCATCATCGGATGGGCCATGTCAACTTCCGTGACCTTGCGACAGCAGTGAAGAACGGCCACATCTGGACGACAAAATCGAGGACTTGACCTGTGACATGTGCGCGAGAGGAAAAATGACCCGCCAATCTTTTCCTAAGGAATCCGACAGGTACTATGGAAAGCTGGAGCTTGTCCAGACTGACGTTTGCAGCCCCATGCGAGTCGCGTCAAACGCCGCAGGAATTTGACAGTTATCAGATTCCTGAAGACGAAAAGTGAGGCCTTGTCAGCATTCCAGGAATACAAGGCTTTGGCCAAGAAGATGCACAGATTGAAGATAAAATATCTCCAATCTGACAACGGACAAGAATATGTCAACTAGGCATTCGACGAGTACCTGAAGTCAAAGGGCATCCAACGCAGGCTCACGACTCCGTACAGCCCTTGTCGAGGCAGCCCGATGTTTACTCCTGCAGTCCGGATTACTGTCGAACTTCTGGGCCGAGGCGATAAACACTGCCATCAACCTGAGGAACAGATGTCCCACGAAGAAGCTGGAGGGAAGACTCCTTTTGAGGCTTGGAACAACCAGACTCCAGCGGCACACTATCTTCGGGACTTCGGGTGCAAGGTGTTTTGCCTCGATAGAACGCCAAACAAGAATTCTCGTCGGATATTCGGAGCAGTCGAAGGGCTATCGAGTGTGGATTCCGAAAACCAGGAAAACCGAGATCATGAGAGACATCACCTTCAGAGAGGATCTGAGAGTACCTGAATGTGAGATCAAGGAATTTCTTCCTCCCTCCAACAGTTCAGGGGAAGATCTCTCGAAATCAACGGAGGACTTGACCCAGGTGGAATTTAAGTTGAGACCGGTCGACGTGGCAGACGAATAGATCCAACCGGGTCAGGAGAGACAAAACGAAGTGAACGAGCTGTATTCCCCTTTCAGAGGCTTTTCACCCGTTGCTCGTCATTCACCGGAGCTCAATGATCGTCTTGGTTTGACCTCACAGAAGCCCAGATGGCTCCAAGGAAAAGCACCTTCCAAGATTGCCTATGCGACTCGGGAACCATTGAAAGCACGGAGCATGTCATATTGGACTGCCCGCTATACAGGGACGTGAGCAGGGGATATTGACTGCCCCAACGAGCAACTGCTTGCGTCCTATGCGCCAATCCAGCAATTTACCATGTTTGCCCAACATGCATGGGCTGGCGTGCCTGGATGGCTTTAGCGAGCAGCTGGAACTGAGATTGGTGGTGAAGCTGACTGAATGGGATCTTATTGAATCTGGCCAGACCCACACAATGGTCTATGCTTAGATCGCAACAACGTGCAAGCATATCTAGCCAGCCAATAGATGAATTTGCAATGCGCCAAGAGGTTTACTCCTCGGCCCATGAGCTCATTGAGTATTTTTCGAAGCTTAGGACGAGTCTCAGTGGTGTAGGACTGCCTCAAGATGGAAAACAATGAAACCACAGTAAATACAACGAGGTAAACTCTACCAATTCCGGTAATTAGTGGGGCAGTACAGCGAAAGTTATTGTACCACCCCAATCAGTCCTCGTTTCCTCTCATTCCATCCCCCTGCATCGTGCCAACTGCCTAGCACCGCCTGGAAAATGTTTGACTAATGCGTCAGGTCCTGTTTCGTATCGTTTACTAGTATTTTTCGATGCTGAATCGAATAATATGGGTCTCAGAAACATTGCCATTTGTATATGAATTGTCGTTTATCGGATCATGCTGGGTAAGAGAATAATAAAGTGTGGTGTTACCATGTGAAACGTTTTGGTTTATTATTCATTCTGAATAATAACCCTATATTTTCGATGACGAAAAATTTTTTACAACCCCCCCCCCCCCTCAAAATTTGAGTAAAGTATCAAGACATGGGGATTCCAAATCTGCAATGTCCGTCCGCCGTCCCCCGTCCATTTCGTGCCTTTAACGTGGTCCAAAAAAATCCGTTCTTTCTCACAAACATCCCATTTGGTATCTAGTTGTGCCCGCCATCTCGGCAATCCGATCGGACGAAGCTCATGGTTGTTAAAAAAATTAACAAAACGCAGTATAATCGCTAATACGCCGTGTTTCGTATTGTTTTCAGGGTATTTTTTACATACTGGGTCGAATGGAATGAGTATTAGACGTGTACAACTGTGTCTAGTGAAATCACAGTAATTATTAGAGTCTACTACTTGAAAGAACTGGCGGGAACTACAGCGGAAGTCAACGTTTCGTCCCCCCCCCCCCCGTCACATCTAAACCAACTTCAAGTAGCAACGTCGTGTCAATTGCCGAGGGTTCGCTGGAAGTCCCCGTTCCGATTTCCCCGGCTCTTATTGCCCGATGGGGCGGAGGATGGTTAGGGCCAATGATTCCGGCACTTCCTCCACACGCCCCTACATCGGATCATAAATGCCTACAGACCTTTACAGGCTCCTGGCGCCAGGGGAATATTTAGTTTCCGTAGTTATATTGTAGTCAGGTCATGTTTCGTATGGTTTACTAGTATTTTTTGATGCTGAATCGAATGGAATGGGTCTCGGAGCAGTAATACTAGGTCAAGCTGTTCATGAGAATTATACACTGTTGGTAATAATTTTCAGGGTTTTATAAAATTACAACGAAATGTGGTCGCATGAACTAAAAACAACCTTTTACTAGTAAGTTGTTGAATCGAAAATAAAAGCAAACGCAAATTCAAAACTGTATGTAAGTGGGCCAATGGAAATTAATTTTAATAATGAAGAGAAAATGGCTGAAACGTAGTTTACATTGAACCACGAAACAAAAACTAAATGAAAGTTCCCTGGTCTGTTGAAAATGAAGGGCACTGAGGCGCTGTTCGCAGACGGATGATGACAATAGAACGGGGTTACCTGGGTCACTGAAATAGCCGTAAGTTGGATGGAGAAGTTGGATGGACTTAGCTCAATCCCACAAAATGACCCGAAACTGGAGGTTTCGGGGTTGGAAAGCCGCATTGAGCATAACGCGAGTCGGATTAGTTCAGGAATAGTGACGCCGGCGATCACAAATGGCAACTGGTCGCGATCAGTTAGGCTGAACCAAAAGAAGATTCGAGTTGCAGGAGAGGTATAGAAGGCTGGCTGGCCAAAGGTTGCTGGAGATGCTTGACGCGAACATAAGTTGAGATTCCTTCTGTCGATATTTCCAACTGGGCCCATTACGTTTCCTGTTCTTTCTGGGCAATCGGTAGTCATGAGTTTACGGCTGTTTACACGGTTTTTCGAAGTAAAACTCGTAAAACCCCCGGAGGAGGGATGTCGGCAAAAAGATTTGATGAGCCTCGTAATTGAGATTGAAAACAGTAATTCCCGCCCGAACGTTTCCAACAACCTAAAACGGGATTGGCGCCGTTCCCGAGTCTTATCGGATGATCGTGATTGAAATTCGGCGGTTCTCCGCGACCTTGAGGAAAAAACCTTCTTTTACGACCCGACTTACGGCGCACTTACGAGGCATAGAAACGGAATATGGTTTCCCGAGCTTTTTGCTCGAGGATAAGGAAAACGAGAAGAGGGAGTTCGAGAGTTCCTGCCGGATGAGTAAATTGAATTGGCATTATCTAGCCATTTGTATGCATCACGAAATATCACCCTCGTTAAGGGAACAAGAGACTGAGAGGACCCTAGGAAGCGAAGAGGGCCTTCTCTCAAGACCCGTGGCGCATAATCAGGTGTGCAAATCCTCTCCGCCTTCTCTATACCCCCCCCCCTCTTCCCCTTCTTAAGTCTCAGTCAATAAACATGAACACGCATAGCAGATAAAAGGCGAATAAATAAAACGAAACCTTCCCCCTCAACCTCGGCCCCCCTGCCACCTTTGGAGTCCCACTGTTACAGGCGGGAGTTGTAGGAATCGACTAACGCGCCTACCTTTAGATACCTCCTTTGTGCCTTTACCGGTACGTTTTCAGGATAAGGGTGAATTATGAAGGTGCTTCATAAAATGGCGTGAACAATACGTACATTCCCTTCCGTCGAACTGAAACAGCTAATCTGTACCCCATTCAATATTGTGTCCTCCACGACGGGATAAGTAAATTCCTCACTGAATCTTCAAACTGTCCATAAATTTCAACTGCCAGATCGACCAGGAATAATGTGGATATTTTTTGCGGCTCCTGTGATCGCACATATTACTCGAATCCTTGTCTCTGGGGTGTTCACTTATGAAATATACTACGCTTCAAAGATTTTCTTGTCTTGTTTATCGATAACCGTTTTGAGACCAACTGAGTTATCAGCCCCTGGTATAACACCAGTGTCATTGGTCCTGTGTAGTGGCATATGACGTCGCATTCCTACTGGAGAGTTTAAATGACACGATTTACTGGGAATGGCGTATTCTACTATGTGCTGGATATTAGCCTGGAAGTCCCCCCCCTCCCACTAGTTTGGTGGGGGCAAGGTGCTCCATGGGGCTTCCTCTCAAACAAAGGGGAACTTACTCACTTCGCCACAGCCGTCAGTACCACCGCAGGGCCAGCTTTCAGCGTAGTATCAATTACAAGATTGAATAGTATAGTGGACAGAGCCATTGCCAAGCCTCACGCCCCAAGACATCTCTCCTCCAACCTGTACGGCCGTCAAATCCACGCAGTAGAGAGAGCACACGTAATTGATGAGTTAATCAGGAGCCCCCATGCCAGGAAGACCATTGGCCAATGCCTGGTGGCTTACCGTGTCGAAAGCCTTAGTAATTATTATTATTATTATTAAAGTTAACGTATCTGTTAGGTGAGTCCGTCTTCTCTGGCTGGTGAGTTGCTATGGGCAAGCACTTTCGATGTAAAGACATCATCGTCTGGCCGTTAAATCAGTACTGGAGTCAGTCAGTTGGTCGTTGTCATTATATACGAAAGGAAGGTAAATGGGTTGATGGAGGGTCAGGGAGAGGAGGTCATGTACCTCAGGGGGAAAACCCCCTAAAGGTGAATGGAACGTCTTGAATGATCTGTCAATTGTGGAATTTCCGTCTTTTTTGTGTAGGGTGGTCTGTAATTATTATTATTGGGACTTCATTGTTAGCAGAATTGTGAGATTCTTGGCAGTACCGTCCCGCCTAGTCGCTGGAGTAGTAGTAGCCTCACTGGCTTGGCTACTAAATTTCAAAAATCCAGAAGGCTTCAGGAATTCCAATTCCAGATAGAACATCGAAAGGGGCAGTTGCACTGCAATGCTGATGCACTATCAAGGAGGCCATGTAACCAAGATTGCAAGCATTGCAAGCGGGTAGACGAAAAAGAAGTGGTTCTTTGCAAGAAAACCATTCTGCAACCTAGAGGTGAGTGGAGCTGTCAAGGAATTCGAGAAGAACAGGAGAAAGACGAGAATATCACACAAATTTTGGTCTACAAGGAAAGTGGTAGTCGCCCATCGTGGAATGAGATTTCCCCTAAGAGCTATTGGACACAGTGGGACTCCATGGTTGTAGAGAATGGCGTCCTGAAAAGAGTTTGGGAAAGCCCAAACGGAAAAGAAAGGAACCAGATTGTTCTTCCTTCATCCCGGAGAAGTGAAGTATTCCGTGAAATTCATGGAGGAGTATCTGGCGGTCATTTTGGAGTCAAGAAAACACTGGACAAGTTGAGGTGTACTTCTATTGGGTGTACCATGAAGACGTAGCAGAATGGTGTCGTAGATGCAAGGGATGTGCGGCAAGCAAAGGTCCATCAGCTAGAACTCGAGGTGCTATGAGACAGTACAAAGTTGGAGCTCCATTCGAAAGGGTAGCTGTCGATGTGGCTGGTCCATTCCCACAAACTGCAAGTGGAAATTGATTCATTCTGGTTGTTGGAGATTATTTCAGTAAATGGACTGAGGCGTATGCTCTTCCAAACCAAGAAGCAACAGTGGTTGCTAATGCTTTGGTTAACAATTTTTTCAGTCGGTTTGGAGTCCCCCTTGAACTGCACTAAGACCAGGGAGGAATTCCGAATCAAATTCAGAAAAGTATGTGAGCTTCTTGGGATACGGAAAACTCGAACCACCCCACTACACCCCCCGTCAGACGAAATGGTGGAAAGATTCAATAAGACCCTCGAAGAGCACTTGAGAATTGACGTGAATGAACACCAAGACGATTATCTGCAGTTAATTATGATGGCCTATTGATCCGCAGTACACGAAACAACTGATAGAACGCCAGCCAGCGTACATTTTGGTAGAGAACTTCAGGTACCTTGTGACCTTCTGTTCAACACACCCCCCGGAGAAGATGTTGAAGTAAACGACTACGCCGACGGGTTACGTAGTAAGCTGAAAAATATCAATCAATATCAAAACATCTGGGAAAACTTTCGCAACTGGAGAAATGGATTGGCTTTTCAACCTAGCGAGGAAAAAGGGTAGATCTCCCAAACTACAGAGCAATTGGGAGAGTACATATACAGTAATTACAAAGATAAACGATCTAGTGTACCTAATCCGGAAATCATCAAACGATTAGCCTTTTACCCACGAGGTGAAAACGGTTTGAGGGGCTAGATGTACCGCCTGACTCCCATTGTAGGCACCCTAGTGATCGTAGTCTAATGGTTATAGACGAAGATTCATAATCTCACGAAAGTCGGGCATTGGATCAATCCTCGAGATTGCTGTAAATTTTGCCTGAGTCTGCGGCTCCTCAAACATTTCCAAACCCCTCGTGACAAATGTTATCTGAAGGGGGATGAACAACCTCAGTCATTTCCCGGCAGCCTAGCAGCCTTTCAGCCTTCTTTATCTTTGATTCCTTGGAAACACTGTGGTGGCTGGCTGTACCACGCTCTGTGCAGTACCTCTCGCTACCCCCCAACTTCTTCCTGCTCCACATAACTTTTTTTAAGGACAGGCTAGCCTCAACTGAGTCAGGTGACCAGCATGCCCCCTCATCGTCCAGGGCCCAGTGCCGCCCACAATCTTGTTGCACATATTTGGTCCTAAGTTTGCACAATTACAGTAGTTCCATTTTCAATGAAAGTTTGCTAAAGTAACTGTCGATATTTCATTCTTCGTGTGGTGTAGTGCATAGAGAAGCCTTAAAATACACATCTACATGGCCTATGTCAACAGAGTCCAGTTATCCCTTGATGGGAGCAATCGGAAATAATTTTGTAACCTCATCAATTACGTAAAGAGTAGGGCCTGCTACTCTTCACCTAGGCTTCGAAAGGCTTATCTCCCTGGATGATGAAGTGGAGGCATCAGCTGACCATTTTTCTTCAGTTCATGATCCTCTAATTCATTCAGTTCTGGCTGATGAGTGTTCATTATCATCATTCCCTCTGGGATCTCTCTCTTTATTATTAAGAGACGTTTTGGATGCACTTTCATCGATGGATGTTCATAAGGCCCCAGGGCTGGTTCCTTCTGTTCTGCTTCGCAGTTGTGCAGAGAGGTTGGCCGCGCCACTGACCATTCCTTCCAATACGTACTTGAGCCTGGGAGTTGTTCCTGCTGTTTGGAAGTCTTCGTTTGTCACGCCTATTCCCAAAAAAAAGAATACCACGCAGATGGAGCAGTGCCGTTCAATTTGTTCAATTTATACCTTTCCAAATTGCTGGAAAAACTATAGAAAATTCATCCTTTTATTAACCCACAACAACACGGTTTTTCCCCCTGGACGATCAGCTATTGTAAATCTACTTCCAGACTTTTATTCCGAACGCTTTCAGAGAGGGGGACCTGGTCGACTGTATTAACACAGATTTTCCTAAGGTTTCTGACAAGGTGTCCCAGTCCATGATAGTTTCGAAGTTGAGACGATTAGGATTCTTCGGGTCTCTTCTGAATTGGTTCACGGGACTACTCGGTGAACAGATATTTTATCGTTAGAGTTAACACTGTATGTTCCTCTCCTTTCACCGCGACCTCAGGTATACCACAAGGTTCGCATCTCGGTCCACTTTCATTGTTTGAAAACCCGGTTAGCTGCCTCATGATCGCAGATTATCTGAAAATGTTTTCAGTGGTTCGCTCTGCCCCCGATTTCTTACCCCTTCAGGATTCTCTTAACTAAGTTTATTCCTGGTATTGCCATATTTGTATTTGAATTTTGCTTTGCAGTTTCTCTTTCTCGCTCGTACTTCGCCTCTTAGTTTCTGCCACACAATCAACAATAAACCACGTTGCAGTACTGTTCGAGATCTACGTGTCTTGCTAGAGTCAAACTTATCCTTTGATTCCCGTATCAATCCAGTCTGTGGTAACGCTATGAGAAACATTGGAATCATTAAGCGGCACGAATAATATCCAAGCCTACGAATTGTCGGTTTTGGAGTATGCCACCATTATTTGGTCACCTTTTTACTTTCCGCTAACCAAAAGGAAAGGACAGTATTATAATTGTGTCAGAAAAAAAAGTTAGGTTTTGAGGAACACTTACTAAAAACCTGTGTGTGTGTGTCTGTAGTTCGATTTGCGGGAGAACGGCTCAATCGATTGAGCTGGTTTTTTTTTGTAGACACCAAAATAAGGTTATGGGCGATTTCGTTCGATGGGATGAGGGGTGGGGGCCACACATGTACAAAAAACTAGGGTTTTTCGCATTTTTCTCGAAAATGGCTCCAACGGTATTGATTAAACTTTCAAATTATCTTCTAATAAAGCAAAAATAGGTTTTTTACGCTTTTTGGCAAAACCGCTTCAACGATTTTTACCAAACTCACGGGATATTTTCAAATAGTTAATACCTACATATTGTTCTCAATAAATGTTCCTCTGACCGTACGTTGAACAGAGATAAAAATCAAAATGTGTCGAAAATAACGTTTTTTCGAACACTTCCGTAAATTCGGGGGTAACTGCTTCTCCAGATTTGATCAATCTCTCAGAGTGTCTTTTGGACACCCCACATTTCGTTTTGTGTAATTATTTCTCAGATCTGTTGAACGGAGATATAGGTCAAGTAAACTCAGAAAAGGGGATTTGTCGAATATTAATTTATCGGTATTCCAATTTTCTCAAAAATGGCTCTAACGATTTCAATGAAACTTATGAAGAACTCTCTACTAACTGTTCCCTACATTTTGTTCTCCATAAATGTTCTTGTAAAATTGCGTCGAACGAAGATATAGCGCCCGCCTATGTAGGTGGTGTTCGAACTTAAAGGGGTGGCGGAAAGTTGTGTGTTGCTACGCACCAGATATTTACTCTACCATTGTGATATTACTCTACCAACGTAGATTCGCCCGAAAAAAACACACTGGAAAAATTTCGATAATGAAGTTTTAATGTCCCTGCGCGAATTACTTCCCCTTGAATTACGTCGCTGTAGAGCAGATATGTTTCTATTTAAGCTTCATAACTTGGTGGATTGCCCCAGTCTTGTTAACTCGATCGACTTTAATGTCCCTTTTTGTACAACACGTTCATACTTTTAGTATCTCCCTTGCTCCCATGAATTATCTATACAACGAGCTCATTTTGCGTTGCCGGAGGGAGTATAATTTATTTCTAATAAAAATTTTGACAAGGACGTTGATCTATTTTTTTGTAGATTTAATAGACGTTTGACTGGTCGATTATAATTACTAAGACTCAACTTTCCACTTTTACTATTATGTGTGTAATGGCTCTTTATTCTATCTTGTTATTGGGCTCTCGTGTCTTTAATAAATAAATAAACGTGAGCGCAGTACTTTTCTGTAGAACGTCGGTCGAGAAGTGTATATTATCGACCGTTCTCAAACTCACTGGCAAACCTTATTTCCCACAATCGTCAACGAAAAGGTCAACAGGACGCAGTTAACGATCAAAACCAAGAGTTGTATTGGTCACTGAACCGCCGATTCTGTTATTGAGGATTCAAACTTATTAATCGATTCGGCGGTTCAAGTTCAGAACCGAATAAGCCGGTTGTGCGGAGAGCGTGTCGCACAACGGCGTCGAAGGCACGAGTTTCCTGATAGGAAGACCGTGACTTACTGTAGTGAGGCTAATTACGTAATGGCATTTCACAGCCCTCAGCTCCTCCCTTGAGGTCGCCGGGGAAGTTCAAATATTGTCGTCCGGTTGATGGAGATCCCAGTAGCAACACAAGGCCGACTCCGTTGGTTCATACAACGTTAATGATTGAGTTCGGTATTCTGGAGCGTTCCAGTTTTGGTACGTCGTTCCCTCCGCCTCGCCAACGATCGTTACGATATTTTAAATTATTTACTGAATTCCGCTCGAGTCCCCAGAGATGTATTTGATGAACGAAGTTCACAACTGAACGTCACCGACGATTTGAAAGTGTGCTAATTACGTCTTTTTTTGGTTCATACAGATCTGTTTCGTCTCGTAGTGACAGTACCGTAACTCCATCTCAGTCACCCCGATTTCTCATTTATTAACGCCTAAGTTTTTTATGGCGTCAAAAATTGCTCCAAAAATGTAGCAGTTGTTGGGAAGAAAATGGCTCTTCAATCTTCAATCTTCAAATCTCTTCAATCAAGAATCTTCAAAAAGTTTCGCAATTTTGTGGTAAAGCTCTTATGAAATGGGTTCAACTATTTGGAAAACTGGTCAGTGTGAGCCCCCACCTCCTCAGGAACGAGGCAAATAACTTCAGAAGGACGGCACTGGGCCCTGGACAATGAGGGGGCATGCTGGTCACCTGACTCAGTTGAGGCTAGCCTGTCCTTAAAAAAAGTTATGTGGAGCAGGAAGAAGTTGGGGGGTAGCGAGAGGTACTGCACAGAGCGTGGTACAGCCAGCCACGACAGTGTTTCCAAGGAATCAAAGATAAAGAAGGCTGAAAGGCTGCTAGGCTGCCGGGAAATGACTGAGGTTGTTCATCCCCCTTCAGATAACATTTGTCACGAGGGGTTTGGAAATGTTTGAGGAGCCGCAGACTCAGGCAAAATTTACAGCAATCTCGAGGATTGATCCAATGCCCGACTTTCGTGAGATTATGAATCTTCGTCTATAACCATTAGACTACGATCACTAGGGTGCCTACAATGGAAGTCAGGCGGTACATCTAGCCCCTCAAACCGTTTTCACCTGGTGGGTAAAAGGCTAATCGTTTGAAGAGCGGAGAAGAAGGCAACGTGGGATCTTTTACACAATTGCGGGACAAGGCTGACAGCCAGGCAAGAATTAAAAAGGTCGGTAAAACGCTGCGTTATCACATTTGGTGTACGTTGGTACCCCACAGCATATTTGCGAGGAGTGCTACTATCCACTATTCAAATGACCTCCTACCACCTACCTCTGCCAAACAATGGCTGTCTCTGGGGTCGGGGCGAGTTCGGCTTCCCGAGAGGCGAATCGCTTCGGATTCATCCTAATTTTCCATGCGCCCTGCGACGTATTGATTGAGCCTCCCCCCTCATCAGCCAGAGTTCAAGTTCAATGTTTCCTTTTCCCTTGCTTCAATATTGTTGGATAAAGGTGAGCGAATCCCTGATTATTAACCCCCTGTCCCGTTATTGTCTTTACTAACGATCCGAGCAATTAGGTTACTTTGAGTGAATATTGAAAAGGAGTTCAATACATTCATTTCATTTCTGTCTTTTCGATTAATTCACAGTAGGTCTCATTACGTTCTCAATTTCATTTCCTGATTTTCTTCTCAAGAAGAGTTACTTGTTCATTTATGATCTGAGGTGAGTTTCAAGTGTTTGTCTGACTAATTATATTGGGCCCAGACACAAAATACGAGAGTGGAAAACAACAAATATATCACAGGTTACGTTTGTTTTACGGAGACTTCAAGATTGTTACTCATTACGGTTACTTCTATCGCACTTGCTATCCTTGGGATCCTGGTTTCTCCCACGGTTTGGTTTTCGTATCTCGCAGCCAATCGGTGGCTAAATACTTTCGAGTCTTTCTGTTTTGTAAAGTAATATTAGCAGGAGAACGAGCTGTGGTTCAAATGGCGGCCTTGCTGCAGGGCATCGACCGTCGACGCTTGGAAAAATGCGAAGTCTCTTCCGTTCGCCCCAAACGGAGACGATTTGACGTCGTCGTTCAAATAAAAAGCTCGTGAAATGTCGATCGTCAGTCACCCCCGGAGCGGACCGTGGTCAGTTATTTGGCTTTTTATTAGTCTCTCTGAACAAACATATCAATTTGTGTAATGCGGGAGAGCCGACTGCGAGTGGTGAGGGGCGATAAGCGTCGGGAGCGAGGCTGAGGCTGAAGCCATACCCTTTAAATCACGACCGAAGCCTCTGCTCGGCTCTGCTCATTCCCGTTTACTTTTTTTTTCTTTTTTTTTGCTGCATTTTTTACGTAGCCGCGAATAGGCCTTCGGTGGCGACTTTGCTGTCACGATATTACGTGTTTATTTATAGCCCCAGCGCAAGCGATTACACCTTGAGTTATAAAGTTGGTATTTTGCTTTTGCGGCCGAGCTCTGAAATAGACGGCTCGCAGCTCGCGATTAGAAAACTGCATTTCGCTCCGAGAGACTATCGAAAGCATCTCGGCGGCCATTCTATTCTGCCATGTGATATTCCGAGTAAAAAAATGTCCATCTACGGACATTCTTCGGGCAGTTTAAATATTTTCATTGGTCGGCGGTATTGTTGGACTTTTTACTTCTTTCAACTCAAAGTCGAAGGAACCAAAATGTTTAATGTTCCAGAAATAATTTAATGTACCGCCCAACTTCCCTGCCGGGATAAGCGTTAGAAGTGCTAACAAAACGTAGACTCTCGACTTGATATAGCTGATGTACCAGCACGATTTCTGCCTTCCAAGATTCTTTCAACCCTCTCAGGATAGGATCGTCTTCAACTTTCATAGCTCCCGTGCGAAGCTTTTTGTGAGGATAGTACGAGCCAGGCGGTCATAACGATGATCCTATAGGTAATACTCCCCAGATTTACTCCTGCGAATTGAGAACCTACCTGGAACCGTAGAACCCATTGCATCAGGTTGGCCCTCACGCTTCTTTGTGATGGCAGCTCTTCTTTCTTATCCTCTTCCCCATTATGAGCATCTTGAAGCGTGCCGCCATTTCCATACATCCTCCCTCACTGCCCAGCAGTTTGGGAGGTTCAGGAGCGGTCTTTCCTTCGTATCTTCATTCTAGATCCCAGAGAGATATTGACCCTGGATCAGCAAGCCTCTTCCCTAGCCAATCTCTTCTGGGTGAGCACCACCCCGGAAAATGGAGCTATGCACCAGCAGTTTTCCTCTGCTTGCAGCTTGGAATGGACGAATGCCTCTGGTGTGAGCTGACCAACTGTGTCTTTTATTGTGCGCCACCAACCTACCCACCTCTGGCCCGAGAGGATGGCATGGGAAGCCACCTAGACAGTCGCAGCGCCAAGCTCGTCCTAGAACGAGTGGGATGATTGGTTATGGTGCTGCTCGCTCAAAAGTAGCAAATCAACCTTCTTTTCCAGCTGAAACTGCAGCAGAAGTTGTGCTTCGGTAAAGGTTACCCTGGAGGATGCGAACCATCATCAGCCATGGCGCCTAGCTTCCTCTAGGGCCACTCCAAACTCCCTATTGTGACTCCCTTCTCACAGCAGACTGTGCCCCTAATGGACTCTTGTGACCTTGTTCCCCTCAGCAGTAGCAGAGAGAGGCGGGTAATCCCCATGGCAATTAGCTGCTCCATTCCTGTAGCCTAGACATTGGTAGCATTTAAGCACATCCACCCTGAGATGGAACCTAAAGCCGATTCTTACTGTGCCCTTCTCCAAGATGATGGCCCTCACGCATCTTTTTGATGGCAGCTCTTCTTTCTTGGTCTCTTCACCATCATGAGAATCTCGAAGCGTCCCGCCATCCCCCCATCCTACCGTACTGCCCAGCAGTGGTTGAGGAGTGGTCTTTCCTTCGTATCTTCATTCAGCAAGGATCAGCAAGCCTTTTCCCCAGCCAATCTCTTCTGGCTGAGTACTGCCCTGGAAAATGGAACCATGGACCAGTAGTCTTCCTCTGCTTGCAGCGTGGAGCGGACGAATGCCTCTGGTGTGAGCTGACCAACTGTGTCTTCTATTGTGCGCCGCCAACCTGCCCACCTCTGGCACGAGAAGATGGCGTGGGAAGCCACCTAGATAGCCACAGTGCCATGGTCGTCCTTTTCCAGCTGAAACTGAAGCGGAAGTTGTGTTTCAGTAAATGTTGCCTCGGAGGATGCGACCCATCATCAGCCATGGCGCCTAGCTTCCTCTAGGGCCACTCCAAACTCCCTATTGTGACTCCCTGCTCACAGCAGACTGTGCCCCTAATGGACTCTTGTGACCTTGTTCCCCTCAGCAGTAGCAGAGAGAGGCGGGTAATCCCCATTGCAATTAGCTGCTCCATTCCTGTAGCCTAGACATTGGTAGCATGTAAGCACATCCACCCTGAGATGGAACCTAAACCCGATTCTTACTGTGCCCTTCTCCAAGGTGATGGCCCTCACGCATCTTTTTGATGGCTCTTCTTTCTTAGTCTCTCCACGATCATGAGAATCTTGAAGTGTCCCACCATTCCCTTGCATCCTCCCGTACTGCCCAGCAGTGGTTCAGGAGCGGTCTTTCCTCCGTATCTTCATTCAGCAAGGATCAGCAAGCCTTTTCACCAGCCAATCTCTTCTGGCTGAGCACTGCCCTGGAAAATGGAGCTATGCACCAGTAGTATTCCTCTGCTTGCAGCCTGGAGCGGACGAATGCCTTGGTGTGAGCTCACCAACCGTGTCTTCTATTGTGTGCCGCCAACCTGCCCACCTGTGGCACGAGAAGATGGCGTGGGAAGCCACCTAGATAGCCACAGCGCCAAGCTCGTCCTTTACCAGCTGAAACTGCAGCAGAAGTTGTGCTTCGGTGAGGGTTGCCCCGGAGGATGCGAACCTTCATCAGTCATGTCGCCTAGCTTCCTCTAGGATCTCTCCAAACACCCCATTGCAACCCCCTGCTCAGAGGAGACCGTGCCCCTAATGGTCCTGGGCGCTTCCACTTCTTGTGACCTTGTTCCCCTCAGCAGTAGCTGAGAAAGGCAGGGTCATCCCCATTGCAATTAGCTGCCCCACGCCTGTAGTCTAGGCTTCGGAAGCATCTAAGCACATCCTCCCTGAGATGGAACCTATAGCCGATTCTTACTGTGCCCTTCCCCAAGAGGAGAATGGCAGCCTTGACTCTTCCATCTTAGCAATGGCTTCCCTTGTATTAGTCTTTGTTAGGAAGAACTCATTAACACCCACTCCCACTCGCTAAACGTCTCTTACAGAGCTGCCAGGATATCGTGCACGGTCATTGCACTGTCAAGATCCCTAATCTCAATAAACGTCTGGCGTCTGAGTACCACGATCACCAAGAGCAGGTCAGTAAGGGTCTGCAGTCTGGCAGCCTAACTCAATCAGCACATCTCCTTGAACAGTTCTCCCAATAACCCTGTACTCCCCTCTTGGAGGAAGCTGCGGTTGGAATAGTCGTAGAAAACATAGCTACAGCTCTAAATGGGGTTGCGAAAAGTTGAGTGACCTCTAGTTTCTACGCACTTGGTAATCAGTTTCACTGACTTCTTCCGCTCCTCCCATTGGAAAGTTCGAGCTACGCCCATCCAACGGGAACTTAATTTTTCAATTCATTTCTGAGTCTTACAGAGAATTCAGTATGCGGTTGGTCATAGATTCATGACTCCTTTCGCTCGATTAGGGCTGAAAAATCGGACTGCAGTTGAGTTAGTGCATTGCAAGTTTCGTAGAACCGCTAATTCATCAGTATCCGCGCCATTTATCAGCTTCAAAAAGAGCCAACGACGACCTCGAACGGCGCCAGAAATCAACGAGCCTCGCTTTTCGTATGAATGAGAACCACTTTGTACGGGTTATAAGTTGATTTTAAAGATGAAAGCAAAAAAAAAAATTGGACGAGAATATTCTCCAAACTGTGAATAATGTAAAAGGGAAACACGATCAAGAAAACAGATTGAGACGACGACGCAAAAGGAATCGTAAAGGTAGGTTCGGATTCAAAAAGAAAAATGGATTATTGCTTTCACAAAAAGGAATCGCTTATGTGATAGCTCCAACTATTATTGGGCGGATCGAAACCTTTTTTTCCTCTTCAACGTTAACCGGGCCCGAGCAAATGCTCAGAAAGATTTGAATAACGCGTCGAAATTCTCCTCAATTTCTCCCAACCTTGCGCCGCGCGGCTGTTTCAAACATTAATGCGGCATTACGTTGAACACACGTGGAAGACAAAAGGAAAACCCCCCCTTTCCAGCCCAAGATTGATCGATGCTCGGCTAAGTCTCTTCGCCTTGGCGCTCCTCAAAGCCTTAATGCTTTCCGCGACGATTTTCCTCGAGACCCGTGACTGTGCAATGTTCTCTCTTCGGGAAGCTTTCGCATCCCTCCTCAATGAAAGGACATGTCACAAGACTGGTTAACACTTATATAATTAATCATCCTCGAGAATTCCGCTCGCTCTTCGCGAGGTTTCGACGAACGGCGTTAATTCCTTAATGCTCAGGATTCAGGGTGGAGAGGGGCGAGGGAGAATTTTGTAAATGAACCAAAAACGTCTTACGATATTATTGGTTGGGTGCTTTAGCAATCTCGTCGCTAGAAAATCGAAGTAAAACGACAACTTCAAGTTCGTCAACGACAGCTTGACATGGATGAGGGCAGGGCAGATATTCTTATGTGTGAGAAGTTCCATTTTTCTAGGAGTGAATACGTCAATATTGCTCAATGTCTGGTTTTGAATTACCATCCGAGTGATTCAATTCGAGGACTGTATATTTTTTAGTATGGTTTTGAACAGGTTAGGAATCAGAAGCAGTTTATATTGCTTAAATAGAATTGGCTTACAGTTGAGTCTGCACTTCTTGTTCCCAGGCCCAGGATGCAGTACCGTTTCCGAAAGGAACCATTCCCGTTGGAACTCTGCCGCCCACAATGCGGTATCGAAAAACTATTGATGAATTTTTTTTTAATTTGCATTTATTCATTAGGAATATAAAATCACACTCGTATTACAAAATGCTACGACTCTTTTTGAGCAAGCATACTCGCTAAGAGTCGGAGCCTAGTCCACATTATATATGTTAAATTTAAACTAACAAAAGAAAAAGTTCGCATTCAACACAGAAAAATATCTGGTGCGTTGCAACACACAACTTTCCTTAGCTCTACGTCAATTCACTTTCTATATGGCTTCACTTTTAAGTGGCTTTGTCCACTTAATCAATTCATTTACCACTCTGTTCATTTGAACTTGGTCAAACAACACTTTACGGCAGCAGGAAGCGGTAGCGCATACAGTTCCGGAATTTATTGTGCTGCTCGTAATCGTTCCCGGACCATTATTGAGCAATTGGTACATATATGATTAATGAGACTGTAAACACAAATTTTTTGAAGAAGGATAGTAATTACTTTGGCAGAGTTATTGGGTAAAAACATTTAGAACTGGTAGTAAGCAAAACGGCAGTAGTTGAAATTCAGGAATTTCTGGTGTAAGCCCCATGTATCTCATGAGCGTTTTTAAACACTCACCCTATAGATATTGGATTGGAGTACAATATGCATTTTTTTTAACATTTTACAAAAATTCCAGCGGAGTTTATAAGGAAAAAACCGCGCTAAAACGCTTTTCGTCGAAAATTTTGATAATTTATTGTGCTGCTCTCGTCTCTTTCCTACGAATGGGAATTTTATGGTATAGTTGCCTTATCAAAAGATATCAATATAAAAAATTTAATTAAAATCGTTACAGCCGTTTTGGAGAAAAAAAATTGGTGTTTTAATCACTATGCTAACTATAATTAACTTTCGGTGGATTTTGTTCGTACCCTTATTTTTGCGTCTCATAGTAACCTGTAGGCTAGACATCGTGTTTCAGCTGATTTGGTACGGTCGTTTCCTCTAATAACCACTCTAAAATCGATTACGTCGAAAGTTTTGGTAATTTATTGTGCTACTCTCGTCATTTTCCCATAGATGAGAGTTTCGTGGTATAGTTGCCTTATTGGTTGCTATCAATATAAAAAATTTAATCAAAATAGTTAGAGCCGTTTTTGAGAAAGAAAATATTTGGAGTTTTGATCACTATGATAACTATAATTAACTTTCGGTGGATTTGGCTCATACCCTTATTTTGGCGTCCCATTGTGACCAGCGGGCGAGATATGAAGTTTTAGCTGATTTGATACGGTGGTTTTCTCTAAAAATCGTTCACAGTCACACAGACCACTTTCCCAAATAGTGTTTTTCGGACTCAGGAAGGTCTGAAACGTAAAGATCTGAAGAAATTCAAAAAATTTTTTTCAGCCGATTACATAACTTTCCTTTCTACTTCGTAGAGCCAAGGAAAGTAAAAATTGTGTACACACAAACAAAGCCCAGAAGAATGTATATCGCGCATCAATATTACATCCAAGTCACCACTCAAAGATGATCTATTTTTTATTTTTTCAGAGAAGTATTTTTTTACCTCCATTTTGAATTTAGCCAATGATAGCTTTACTGTCAATATTTTGCACGGCAAAGTGTTGATAAAATCAACCCCCAAGGTGTTATATAAACGCATTCCCAATGCTGTTCTCATTCTGGGTTTAAGCAGTGTGGTCCTATCCGCAGATCTGTGGGGTTCTGGACTCTCGATATTTTATCAAGAACATCTTGTATACATACCTTACAGTACATTTTTCCGCCAACTCATAAAGACTCAGCACTGGGAACCTCGTAAAAACTCTGTCCGTTGAATGTCTCCTTGTTTTCTTCTATAGTATTTTTATTAATGACTTTTGCATTATAAATAACGGCCTTATCTTTGAAGTGGAAGACGGATTCCACGCAACTATGCCATAAATAAGTAGCGGCTGTATGATTGCAGTATAGAACGGTGTTTTTAGCTTCTCCGTCCTGTACCCCTTTATCTATACACATATTGGGATTAATGAACGGAGCTTTCTGCTTAAGTCTCTTATATGATGTTCTCATGTTAAGCATTCGTCGATCAAAACACCCAAATATTTCGTGTGAGAAATCTGGACGATAATAGGACAGTCACATCCTCTACAACCATGATCGACATGGCAGGTCAGCTTCCCTATCCGTGGCTATAAGTTGACCTTGAGCCAAAAGCTATAAATTTAGTTTTTTGAAAGTTAAGTTTCATGTTGTTAGTACTGAACCATTTCAAAAGAATCGTCAGATTTTTTTCGGTTTTAGAAGCTACTTCTTACCATCTTTGGCCAGTTACCAAGAGAGCAGTGTTGTCCGCAAACCCCACTATCTCTCCCTCAATGTTTGTGTTAAAAATGTAATTTTGCACATATAAGGTAGAATATGGGGCCCAGGATAGTGCCCTGAGGCACCCCACACATCATCACGCGAGATCCACTACATTGGCCGTGTATTTTAACAATTTGTTCACGACACTTGAGGTAATCCCTAACCCCAATGAAATTTCAACTTATGTAGTACCCGCACCAATTTTGGATGCGAAATGGTATCAAAGGCTTTTCATCGGTCCTTAAAAACAACTACCGACTTTTGGCCATTTTCTATGTTTTTCACAATTTTTTGTATTAAGTAAACGATAGCCTCCTGTGTGCTATTACCAGTTCTAAAACCATATCATCCATATATTTTACTAGGTAACCTTTTAGTAACTTTTCTATCATTTTTGAAATGTTGGAGAGAAGCGATATCAGTATGTGATTTGCAAGTAGTTTCTGGTCAGCTGCCTTGTACAATGGCGTAATTACCGCAGTTTTGTATATTTGAGGGAAAACCCCCTCAGCAAACCTGCTGTTTGCTAGATATGTTAGCGGTTTTAATATGTAATTCTTCATTCTTTCAATAATTTTAACCGTAATTCCATCAAATCCCGGGCTGGAATGAACCAATACTAAAATTTGGTTTGTCCTCGCTCGCGAATAAGAGCTACACGATCTCCGAACGCAATTTGGCAATACTCGCAGGCACGTTTGAACATGAAGAGAGATTAAAAATATCTGGTGCGTTGCAACACACAACTTTCCTTAGCTCTACTTCAATTCACTTTGTGGATGGCTAATTCTATTTAATCAATTCATTTATCACTCAATTAATTTGAACTTGGTCAAACAACACCTTGCGGCTGCAGGAAGCGGTAGCGCTTACAGTTCCAGATTTTATTATGCTGCTCGAACTCATTGCAGGACCATTATTGAGCAATTGGTACACAGAGAATTAATGAGGCTGTAAACACCATTTTTTTGAAGAAGGAAAGTAATTACTTTTGCAGAGTTATTGGGTAATAACTGTTGGAACTGGTAGTAAGCGAAACGGCAAGAGTAGAAATTCAGGAATTTCTGGAGTGACCCCCATGTATCTCATGAGAGTTTTTAAACGCTCACCCTTTAGGTATTGGATTGGACTACAATACCGTTTTTTTTTTACATTCTACAAGAATTCCAGCGGAGTTTATAAGGAAAAGACCGCGCTAAAAACGCTTTTGGTCGAAAATTTTGATAATTTATTGTGCTCCTCTCGTCATTTTCCCCCGAATGGGACTTTTATGACATAATTATCTTATTAAGAGCTATCAATATAAAAAATTTAATCAAAATCATTAGAACCGTTTTTGAGAAAAAAATTTGGTGTTTTGATCACTATGATAACTATAGTTAACTTTCGGAGGATTTTGCCCATACCCTTATTTTTGCATCCCATGGTAACCTGTAGGCTAGATATCAAGTTTCAGCTGATTTTGTACGGTTGTTTTCTCTAAAAACCGCGCTAAAATCGATTTCATCGAAAATTTTGATAATTTATTTTGTTGCTCTCGTCATTTTCCCACGAATGGGAATATCATGGTATGATTGAATTATCAAGAGCTAACAATATAAACAATTTAATCCAAATCGTTAGGCCGTTTTTGAGAAAAAAAAAATTTGGTGTTTTGATCACTATGATAACTATAGTTAACTTTCGGTGGATTTTATTCATACCCTCATTTTGGCGTCGCATGGTGACCTGCGGGCGAGATATGAAGTTTAAGCTGATTTGGTACGGTGGTTTGCTCTAAAAATCGTTCACAGACACACATACACACAGACACAGACCATTTTCCCAAATAGTGTTTTTCGGACTCAGGAAGGTCTGAAACGTAAAAATCTGAAGAAAACTCAAAAAAAAATTTCAGCCGATTACATAACTTTCCTTTCTGCTTCGTAGAGCCAAGGAAAGTAAAAATTCGTCAGAACGCGCAAGATACGATCCCTATTCCAGCACCATTTAAATTAAAATAGCTGTCATTGCCAATATTTACAGTTACCCACACCCCTTCTGAGTAAACGTTAAATGTTTGGGTTATTCGCCCAATTTTGAACAGAGTCGAATTTTCGAAAAACTGAAACTAGTCCCTGGATGTCGTAAAGAAAGCAGAAAAGGACTTGAGAAAGCTAAATTTAAATTTCTGTAAACTATATCTAATATTGAATCATGACAAAACTAAATATATTGCTTTCTCCCTCAGAAAAAAAGTATTCCCAAGATTGACGGATTGGTTTGTCATAAAAAAATTGATTGTAACCCAATTTGTGATTGCCCAGTGATCCATCAAACTAATAGCATTAGATACCTAGGAATTCAAATGGACCAAACTATTTCATGGGAACTCCAATCCGAACTTTTAAATAACAGAATCAGAAAGCTAATACCTACCTTTTTTGAAATTAATGGTTTACAACGCTTTGTTGCAATCTCAGTTAAATTACGGAATTGTAGCGTGGGGCACACTTCAATAAAATAAAGAGTGTACAGACCACACAAAAATTATTAATAAAAATGTTATTTAATAAACCTCACAGGTATCCATCAAAACACTTATTTAAGGAAACTAAAATACTGACGTTTAAAAAACTGTTAGAAAAATCAACAACAGCTATTATTTATAAACAATTGCTAACACGAAAAATTGAAAAAAATAAAAGTATTACCAGATTGACAGAAAAAATACGAGTAGAGATTCCTAGAAGGATACTATTGGTGCAAAATTATTTTTAATGCTCAAAAGTTTGTAGACCAGGTACCGTTAATTAGCTTGAAGAGGTTCAAATTAGATTTAAAAAGAAAAATTTGTTAATTTAAGGTCAAAATACAAACTTAAGGACTTTTCTGATTAAGGTATGGACACTTTGATTACATTAAGGAAGCGATCTTATATTTAGTTTTCTTTTTTTTTGTTTTTACTTAGGGTTTTTGTATGATTTTTTTTTAGGTCTAAGCTGGCATGGGAATGCCTTCATGCGCTCAAGCAGCTTGGCGCCCATAACAGGCTCTCCCTCATTTGGGTGCCGGCTCACAGGGGGCATGAGGACAATGAAAAGGCTGACCGCCTTGCGAAAAGGGGTACAGAATCCCTACCCATCGGGCCTGAACCACACGAGGGTCTGATGAAAAGTCACCTGAACCGTCTGGTTGCTCGATGGGAGATACAGGAAAATGGCGCCCATTGGCATCGCCAGCCACAACTAAGACAGTCGAAAAGGCTCGTCACGCCTTCCTGTCAAAGGGCGAAGGCGATGCTGACACTCTCCAGACAAGATTTGAGAGTACTGATAAGCTTCCTCACCGGGCACTGCCCACTCAGATATCACCTCAACGAGATGGGCATCTTAATGGCGTTGGAATGCAGACTCTGCGGTGAGGGGGACGAGACAGCAGAGCACATCCTATGTGAATGCCCTGCTTTGGCAGCAAAACGCTTAGAATACTTCGGTCAGGGGACCACTGAACCCCAAATCTGCGGTGAAGGACATACTCAGCTTCCTAAGGGGGGCGGGTATGTACGACGCCTTCTACTAAGAAATGGCCAGCGTCACAATAGGCCCATATGCGGCCGCAGTGACAAAGGGACTTGTCCCACACGCCCTCGGGTCAAAAAAAAAAAAGGTGTTTTTTTTGTGTTCTCCTCCAACCCTACACAAGTTCTCTTAGAGGAGTTGTAGCATTTAGTTATAATTTATAAACGAGTGTAAGTGTATAATTTTTGTCAATAATTGCAATCTTCTAAAAAGACGTTCTTCCCCAGATTTCAAAGTTGTTTCATGTTCAAGTCTGCGACCACCCACCACATCTGGGAAAACGGTCGAAATTTTTGGGTGTGGGTGACCAATTTAGGACGGAGTCAAATTTTGAAAACCTGTAAATGGGAACTTCTAATAGTCGACGGTGGGAAGTTGGCCTACAGTTCAAAGTGCGATTGCTATACGAGAGGGTTGCTATTGATGGAGTTTGGATGGTATGTCGCTAGGAGAAGCCAATCAACGCCCTTGTCACCCGATTGCAAGTTGCTGATCGTGCAAATTAGCGCTGGTGAATTAAAGCAGCAGCCTAGATGGTGAGTGGCATGAAGGTGTTCAACTTTAAGGGTGGAATTGCTATGTTTGGTGATATCCCGCAAGGTTGAGCCAATCAACAGTCCAGTCACATGATTGCACGCTGCTAACTGTGCACATTCACGCCGCTGATTGAAAGCAGCTGTTGAAATAGTCGGCGGTGTGTGGCAGTTCAGCATTTAAGGGTGGAATTACAAGACTCAAGGGTTTGGTAAATGATGATAAAAAACCCACATCGAAGCGGGTTGAAAAAGACTTTCACAGATTTAGCTGACTGACGGGGAGAATCGAAATCAGTAAACATTGCTGATTATTTCTTCAGCCCATGTAAAATTTGTGAAGGATATAGCCTCTATTGACGTCGGCTCTCCGTTCTTGGCGCTCTCTGCCATGGGCCGAAAGGGAAGGGCTCTGACCTCCTTGCGCCCATTCAGACTTTACACGCCCTGTGACGTTTCAATCGAGCCTCTCCCTTCCACGCTCGAACATTGTTGTATAAAGGTGAGCAAATCCCTATTTATTAACCCTTTGTCCCGATATTGTCTTTCACTATGCTCTGAGAAAATTAGGTTACTTTGATTCGATTTTGAAAAGTAGTTCGATTCATTTATTTCATTTCTATTTATTCGATTAAATTCAAAACGGGTCTTATTGCGTTCTTAGTTTGATTTCCTCGTTTTTTCCTCAAGAAGAGTTATTTATTTATTTGAGCTCTTAGGTGAGTTTAGTGAGTTCTGGTCTGATTAGTTATATTGGACCCAGATACGAACTATTGTAATACAAAACCCCTGGACACCCCACACTGTTTACATTCACGCCACAGATTGAAAGCAACTGTTGAAATAGTCGGCGGTGTACGGATGTTTGAAATTTAAAGGTCAAACCGTTATAACCAAGGGTTGTTGAAGGTTGTACCTCCTGTGTCACATGATTGCAAGCTCTGGGCAGTCTAAGTTGGCGCTGCTGAATTAAAGCAACTGAAACTTGAGGGTAGCTATTGTTGAAGTTTCAACGATATCCCGCTAGATGGAACCAACCAACCCCCAGCCATTTAAACATGGTTGCAAGTTGCATAGATAACTTAGAGAGTGGAGTCTTTGATGTAGAATTAAACTGTACGCTATCGTAGAAATATTATAATATTAATCATTCATTCATCAGCTGCGGCCGGAGGGGGTTGCAGGGTTGTCTTGTATTTTGTGCAAGAATGGTGGAGGCGTACTGGAGACGCCGCACCAGAGGACACCATCTCCATGGGAGCTGAGAGTGGAACTGGGAGGACATAAGAGGGCTCATGCTTGCCCATACAATAGTCTCAGTTGTGGCCGCAGTGCTACCAAGGAACTATATATGATATTTTTTTAAATTCCGTCTGTCAATAAAATTAGTTCAGTTAGACTAGAAATAATTTGAAATATAGAACGCTGTAATCCAAATGTACTTGACAGATTGTCCACTTGCTGAATGGCATGAGCTGAAACGAGTTCAAGCGCCACACAACCTCCTCTTCTTTGAATGTTTACATATGACCAAAGAGCGTTTCATAATCGTATTTGTCATTACGTAAACATTGTTTTTCTACAAATATTCGTTCGACGCTGGCGTTATGGCTCAAGGGAAATGTGATTCCGCTCAAATTACACTTTTCACCCCCCACATAATTATTACCTGCCCCATTAGTTGTTGACGTATTCCAATATCGCATGCCTCGGTTTCAACCTGCGTGATCAGCTCAGTTTCCCCACATTCACTTTTACGAAGCGATAACTACTGTTTATTCTACCGGTAGACGAATGACTTCTTGACGTGGGTACGGCCAGGAGCCCACTCGCGAATCGAAGAAGCTGAATAGCGAAATCTATCGTGCGTCGCGGCTGAAACAGGGTCAGCATCACGATAACCCTTTACTTAATCGCAATAATAGCCAAGCGCCGTTTTGAAAGAGAACTCGACGATTGAATATAACACGAGTTGTGTAGTTCGTAAATGCGCACTCACCGATGATGAATCTCTCAACATATTTTTTTAAATTATATCTGAGGATTTTGATTATATTTTTTCTACGCACGAAACTAAACACAGCGAAAAAACCTCCAAAAGCCTAAAAAACTACGTTAGTTTGATCGTTGGAATTTCCGAGCTCCTGATTATCTTTTGACTTCTTAAACTAAAATCGTATTGGTGGCTTTATGGAATACCAGTGGGCCGAGAATTAGAACAGCGATCCCATAGGAGACCACGGTGTTCTACGCGGAGGTGTCAGCAGTGACAGTCTGCGTGCAGCGGCCACTGCACAGGGGACTGAAGCTGCAGAAGATCTGCATGGTGGACAGTCACGCCACTTTCAGAGCCTTAGCCTCGTATTGTCTTATGTCGCGGTAGGTGCGGCTGCCCATTGGCGGGGGTTCCCAGGCCTCAAAACTCTTCATCCAACTCCAAATATCAGGATATGATAAAGAAAGATAAGAGCTAACTGGAACTAACTAAAAGTTTTTCGGGTTAACGCTTGATCAGGGCGTTTTTGTGGCGGTAGGTGGTTAGGTCTTTTGTTCTATAGTTGGGGGAACAGCTCTAGTGCAGTTCCGCAAGTCCGAGGTTGGTGGAGGCTCCCATGCCTCCTATGTTTTGCGCATATGTGACCAAGCCCGTGCAAAGATTGTCACAAGTCGTATGGCTGTCCTGGTTGTGACTAGCGTTACTGCCTCTTGTCTCCCAAGGAGTTGGACTTGTTGGGGAGGCGTATAGTACTTGAGGGGTTCTTGCGCGGCAATGTGCGACGTTTGAAAACGTATGCTGTGAATTAAAGGACCCTTGGCCAGACAGTTGTTGAGTAACTGCAAATGTAGGATGCCATCATGGGTGCAAATAGATGGAAGGATGCTACGTTCATGGCCCGATAGTGTGTTTCGTCTTGTAGTGGCTGATTCCTCATGGAGCAATTATTACCTTAAAGCGCTTTTTATATTCGTACACGGCTTCTCTTTGGCACATGGAAGAAGGGCCTCTCCCCTCGGGCAATGCAAACTTCCCGAGGCATACTAGAAGGCTGCTGGCGGATCTGGGGAAATCTAGCAGCTGCTTAGCTACTGGTATCACGGGCTGCTAGGTTCTCCGCTGATTCCTCGGTGAGGGGGGCTCCCTGGCAGAATGAGGAAAGACTCGTGCTCGACTGGTTCACTAAGTGCTGGAGGGTGGGCTCACGAAGCCGTTGGGCCAAGGAGTTGGATATAATTATCTACGACATGGGGACGAGTTTAGAGTCTTTGGACTAGCACAACTCGGATCGAAAGATCGGCAGTAGAATCTTTCTCTCTCTCTCCTTACGTGTGACTGAAAGACAGCTACAGGTAGGTCTAGGAGGAGGTTTAGAGGGTGTGCTAACTAGAACCTGCAAGGATTGATATGATGTACAACTTCAATCAAAATGTTGCGTTTGAGCACGTTGAGCATATTATGCTACTGGTGGCGTTTACTGAAACACTACTTTCTAGTACATCATCTGTGAATGTGTCGATACTCCCCTCGTCTCTTGGGTAGGTCAAGTGATCTGCAGGGAGTCCTCGTGGACCCCCAGGTACTTTGCTGTGGGTGTGAATGAGAGTGTTGTGGCCAAAGTTACACCTATTGTGTGTGTGCGCATTGCCAGCATTTGCGTTTTAGTCGCCTAGCGATGTTGTTTGTTGTACTGGGAGCTTGGCTATTCCTGGAGTGTGAAGCAAGGATCGATTTGAAAGAGAAGAGTCTTGCTATACGATATCTTCATCTCGCTCAAACCTAGTGAGAGCCAGGTGAGCAGCCGCCACATTTCTATTCGTTAATTTTAATTATTGCCGTTTTTTTGTAGACCATTTGTTCTGCTTGACTTCCATCGTAGGCACCGTAGCGATCGTAGTCTAGTTGGGATAGACGAAGGTTCATAATACGACGGTAATAAGAACACAAGCGCAAAAAAGATCTGAGCCCTTTTAAGTTAGTTGCCCTGCAAATTGGAAACTTGTAATCTCCTTAGACGTCCTCCACAAGAGTACAGGTCGGAGTTTTGAACTTCTGACATCCTTTGCTACGAGTGAGGGGTTGGGGGGTTGGAAAGGTTAGGAGAGGCGTTGACTCAGGCAAAAATTACAGCGACCACGAGCTCTGATCCGTTGCCCAACTTTCGTCGGATTATGAATCTTCGTCTATCGCCACTAGACTACGATCGCTCGGTTACCCATAATGGGAGTCTGGCGGTACACAAGATTTGGAAGGTCTCGTTTATTTATCGTTTTTTACGGTCCTGTGCCTGGTTGGCAGTTCCGCCCCTTCCCTGAGGTTGGGAGTCTTTCCCGGAACTAGGAAAGAGGAACCGCCCCGACCTTTACAATATGCGTAGCATTTTAGTTTAGATTAAATGCGTTACCGGCCATTATATCATCCTGGGATAAAAACTATGCGTTAAAATGTATTCCTAGTATGAGTGTATTAATTTTGTGTTTATACGTTGTAATTGAGCTTGCCCGATGATGTGGAATAAAGTTGTTTCATTTTGTGATCGAACATGTGCTTCCCCTCACACTCACTAACCAAGTTCACAACGGAAGTTCCCAGTTGGGAAGCTACGTGCCTCGTCAACTCTCTGGAGGGTTCCGTAACGCAAAAACTCTCACAACTGGAGTCAAAAGTGCAATTTCATCGTCGTGGAAGATCAGGTGCACCGCCGCCGCTTGACCCTTCTGCTTCGAGCTCACCCCAAAGTCGATGCTATCTTTTTCACGGTCTGGTTGCAAAACTTGGAAGCAGACTTCGCTCCGGCAGCAAGAGTAATTAATTGGCGCGCGAACCGCCCTCACGCACTTCCCTTCGGCCTCAGACCGTGATTTATGGCTCCCTGCGCTTTGACTACCTCCGTTTAGGTCTTAATTAAATCCCTATCGTGTTCAAATGTTTATAAAAGCCCTCCCTAATTACCTAACGGCAGCAAATTCAAATCGACGACCAAAACGGATATTGCTGGGTTCCTTGGGAAGTGTCATTTCAAAGTGTAATGTTATCTTTTTCCTCCCCCCGATGTTCTCGCGCAAATATTTCCTCTCACGACCCGCGGGAATATTGCTCTAATTTTCTCAATCGAGGCAAATCACACTTTAGTCCACTACTTCCATCCCCTTCCTAACTTCCCCCGCCACTCACTTCATTTAGTCGTCGATAAATGAAGGGCGTTATTGAAATAACGGGGGAAATTAAATTTAATCGCAGCTAACAGCGAGTGCTTCAAAGTGGTAATCGGCGTTCGTTGGTAATGCACAGTTAAACCCGCTGTTAATCCACCTCATATTCAAGCGGAAGTATTTCTGTTTTGATTATCTCGCATTTCAATGTAAATGAACACAATTCAACGAAAGGACAATTTGTGCCTTTCGCTCCGTCGTTACCCTCGTGTGCCGCGCTCCGTAGAGGGTTCATTACGAAGAGCACAATTACGAGCTGACGAAACGCTCCGGGTCATTTAATGATCAATTAGCCCGTGGCTATTTCAAATCAGAGAAGATTCGTTTTCGATTTTTTAAAAAGCGAGAACATATGCGGCCCTGGAGCTAGAAGGAAAATTACTGTGAAGTACTAATGAATGTGCAGCTACAGTGTGGCGTTCTATCTGGGTTGCAAAGCCAGGTCCCCGCTTAACTGATCCGCAGGAGTCGTCTTTCGGTTACAATGAAGCATTAGCAGACACAACGCCTGATGAGTCGCGCGTCGTGTCATCTCCCTTCTGGAAGGAAGAACTTTCAGTAATTTGGGCAGATTGAGGCGTGGTTCAACCTTACTAACTTTGCTCAGAAGTTCATTAATTTGTCTGCCTTGTTTCACTCCTGGAGAAGACATAGGCCAACGATGTACATACCTTTGAATAGATCCAGGGTGATTATGTTCTAGCAGCGAGCAATAGGATGGCTGACAGGAAATAGGATTAGTGGAATCCATCTCAGCACACGTGTCTTCCGAGCTCTCTGAACTTGTGTGAAATGGGCCAAGCCGTGGTACTGGCTCGCTGATTGAAGGTGTGTTTTGAGCAATTTACTCTCCACGTGGTGCCTTGATGTAGGCGATGGTGCAGTGCTTGGTGCCACAACTACTAGAGCCTCCTAGGTTTTCTCCAGTGAGCGGGTCGGTTACTCGAACCACTCGGTTACTTGCGCTGCCTATTCGCCCAGGTTTGTGGAAGAACAATGAAGCGCCTAATCGCAGTATTGAGCCAGATCCTTCTTTATGTGAAAGACAAGCGTGCAGATCTCACCTGGCACTGGATGGAACTTCTTCGTAGTCAACCCCAGCAACGCCTCTCACAAAACGCAGTTACTATACTGCACGACTTGGCTTCAATAGTTGACGCGGGGCAAGAGGTCCTTACAGGCTACAACGTGACATTTACTGTTTTGCATTCGGGGATGTTTGTGGGAATTCCGACTAAGTGGCCCCTACCTCGCTCAGACCCCACAGTTTAAAAACGAGAAAGGGGATTGGATTTTCATTCTCCAGCGACCCCTCGGCCACATGACATCCGTACAGCAAGCGCAATTTCCAGCATTGTCTGGCCTTCCCCTGGGTAGGAGTTGGATTTCTCCGTTCTACCTACCTTGCCCTGTGAAGGAAGCCACCTGTCGTGGCACTAACCCATAATGCACCGGCGCAAGGCTGCGGGTTGTGCATTCCCGTGGTACCATTTTGAGTCAAACAACCTTTGAGGCCTGAATGGCGGTTTCTTTTGATAGCGCTGACGGCTTTTCCTCATCCCAGGGTAGGACAGTTTGGGCTTGCCGATCTCGGTTCTCCCTGGGAAGGACCCCAGTAAGCTGTGACAGAGAGCCCAAAGCCTCCAACCACTACATAGCTTAACTTCATCTCTTTCAGGAAGGCCGGGATCGAACTTTTTCAATCCAACACCAGCCAAATACTCATGACCCAGAGGGGCTCAATGCCCCATCAGCTCACCCCCTGTGACGTCAGTTGAAACCAGAGGGTGGGTGGGAGTTGTGTTGATACTAGTAGGTATTGGTATGAACTCAAATCACACACACTCGAACACTCAAGGGTTGCTATTGGAGGAGGTTGGATAATAACCCGCATGATGGAGCCAAAAACTCAAATAACCAAATGACCAAATTTGGGAACTCGTGATAAAAATCCCACATCCAAGCGGGTTGAAGAAGACTTACACATCTATTTAGCCGACTGACGGGGAGAATCAACAGCAGTACACATTGCCAAGACTTTCTTCAGCCCTTGTAACAGTTGTGAAGGATATAGCCTCTATTGCCGTCGGCTCTCCTTTCTTGGCACTCTCTGCCATGCGTGGAAAAACGCGGGAAGGGCGAGTGATTATATTGGCGAGGCGCTGAGCTCCTTACGCCCATTCAGACGCTTCACACGCCCTGCGACGTTTCAATCTAGCCTGTCCCAATGCCAGAGTTGTTAAGTTCAGTGTTTTCTTCCCACGCTTGAACATTGCTGGATAAAGGTGAGCAAACCCTTCTATTCCGTACTTAGTTTCATTTCCTCGTTTTCTCCTGAAGAACGGTTATTTATTTATTCAATATCTGTTGTGAATTTAGTGAGTTATCGCCTGAATAAGTACAATGGACACGAACTATTGTAATACAAAACCACTGGTCGCACAGTCATACTGCTTGGACGAAGGTAATGACGTGCAGGAACTACCTTTGCAGTTGTTAGCTGCGGCCGTAACGAACAAATGGCAGCCTCCTTATCTTCTGACGAGGAGAAAGACTATCAGGACGTGTGGACGGTTATCCAAGGTCACATCACTCGGCTGGAAATTCATCACAAGCTCTTGTCATGGGAATATGTAAGCGACGTCTTTGAAGAATCCCCCCCCCCTTGTTTTAGCCAATTCGCACTATTGAATGTTACAGTGACGCTCCCATGCGGGATGTCGCTTCTTTATTGTACTCTTCTTTCATAAACATTTCAACGAAGAAAGTACTTAGTGCTTTGTGATTCCCAAATACCATACCCAAGACTACACATTTCTATAAAAATGTATCCGATCCTGCTCTCAACTTGCAACCAAATTGAAACCAAACCAATGCTGCCGAATGTCAGGTCAGAATCAGTGAGAATACTTCAACCTGTCGGTTATCTTGAATTTTTATTACTGCTATGTCGTCTTCACTTGACAAGCCGGTGAGAGAAGCTCAATCCCAACTCCCTCACTAACATGAATGTGAGACGATGGGAAGAGAATTTGATAACGAACGTTACACACACATCAAATATAAAATGCGCCTCACATCCAAAGAACACAAGAGCGACTCCCTTTCCGACTCTTTTTCACCGCAGCCCGGAAAGTCGTATATCTCTATAGAATAGTGGTTGGCAGGGAGTAGAGTCGAGGACGACAGCGGGGATAGGTGAGGATAACTGTGTCAGGAAGAGATGGAGGTTCATTAAGATATAAAAAAAAAAAAAGCGGGGAGGGAAAACAGATCGGACGCCACGTCCTTTCGGTGGAACGGCCGCTTTGTGAATACCAAACGTCACGGCACTCAACAGCTCGAGCGCAGGCCAAACTTACAGACAACGCATCGCAATAAAAACTACCAGCCTTCCTACTTATGGATTCCCGGCCAACTCTCTGGGTGCCCGGTTTCCCACTTCCTTTCGCTTCTTCAGATAAAAATAAAGGGAGAAAGAAAAAAACATATAGTCAACGGCAGAGGATGGATGGAGGGAGCGAAGTAATTCCGTGTTGAGAGTCTCGTAACAAAATGGGCGGAGGATGTGTACAACGGGTAGTACATGTACGCATGTACATTGCTTAGGGTTTCTGCTGAGTCACCGAATTGCAACCCTCACAATTACTCATTCTAAACGGTTTAAGACTCAAGTAGCCTTTCCAGTATCATCAATATTGCTCTTCCTTACAACTCAATTGTGAGTTGCTGGGTAATACGTACCTTTCTTCTGAAAGAATGAACGAATACAATTTTAGGTTTAATTATTCTACATTACATCTTTTAAAAAAACCATGTCACTGAACATGCTGTCAAACAGTAGCCAATAATTAATAAATTTAGTCATCTTCATTAGCGTTCTGTCTCGCCCATGACCCTCCACCTCAACTTTATGGACGTAAATGTTGGGGGAAACAACCCCATTGCTCAGGCCAGAAAAAGAGCTTTGTAGGAAAAATGATAAACACCACGCCAAGGGATAAGGGTCAAACAGCTACCTCTCGAGTCTTTTCAGTCAGTAGAGCAACCTATTCATCGGGGGGAGGTGCGCAATTGAGTCTTATCGGTCAGTGGGTGAAACTATTCATTGGGTTGAAGCTCCAACCGGCGGGTGGATGATGTGCGCAATTGAGTCTTATCGGTCAGTGGGTGAAACTATTCATTTGGTTGAGGTTCCTACGGGCGGAAGGCGTGTGCAATAGAGCCTTACCTGTCAGTAGGTGAAACTGTTGCGGCCGATGGGAATAACGCTGGTTCAATGTTTGAAGATCAAGCGAATGAACTGTTGGGCTCTAATCTGAACGTGAGCAGTAGCAGTAATGGTATTGTTCAGTTAGTGTTGAAGCCTTGTCCGACTGCACATTTGTTCGCCCACTTGTCTCCCCGCATGTGCCCCTGCTTTGAAAACAGAATTTTAATTTATTTTTCTTGAAGTATCGTTTTTGGTTCAATATTCATTCTGAATAATAACCCTATGTTTTCGGTCACGAAAATTTTTTTACAACCCCCCTCAAAATTTGATACTTTACGTTTCAAGACATGGAGATTCCAAATTTGCAATGTCCGTCTGCCGTCCCCCGTCCCCCGTCCGCCGTCCCCCGTCCCCTGTCCGCCGTCCCCCGTCCGCCGTCCCCCGTCCGCCGTCCCCTGTGTGCCGTCCGGGCCGTTTTGTGCTTAATTTAAAATAATCACCGAAAAACAAAATATATCTTGAGCGTAGCAAAACACAACTTTCCGCCCTACCGAAGTGAGATACGGGCATTGTATCTTCATTCAACGCATTTCCACGAAAACATTCATGATTAACAAAATGTTGGTACCAGTGAGTTGAAAGCACTTCATAAGCTCTATCAAAATCGTTACAGCCGTTTTTGAGAAAATTGGAAAAACGGGAAGTTAATATTCGACCAATCTCTTTTCAGAGCTATCGTGGCTTATATAAACAACAGATACGGAGATAATTACAGAGAAGAAAAAGTGTGTATAATCAGCTAGAAGATGCTTCGTAAGATTGACCAAATTTAGTGAAGCAATTACCCCGGAATTTATGTTCAATGTTCAAAATTATTCCTCTCTCAATCACGGTCACAGACACGCAGAGTATTTTCCCAAAGCTTACCGAAGAAATGTCTAAAGGTCAGAGAGAAAGTCAATTTTTATTTTTTATTTTGATTACACAATTTCGTGAGAGTAATAGTCAGGAGAGTAATAGTTGGTTTGATACTCATTACGTCGTATGCCTGTCACCGGGTCGCCCTTAAAGTTTACATGAAATTCCGGGGTTCTTTTGTTTTGCTGATGACATCTTTTATACGCAGAGCTAAGCAAATAATGAATGACCTCGTAACCCACACATTTATTTAATTATTTATTGACAAGATGTGACGCATACACAGAAGAGAGAAATAAAGCAGTAAATTTAAAATGACCACAAATCTTGTCCATCAGCACATAAGTTCAAGGAACTTGTGGTTTCTGGTGGAGTTGCATGTTGCAATCCATGAAAGAAAGATACGATAACAAAAATACAACAAAATTCAGAAACATCGACCCAAATAAACGCAATCGAATAAACCCTGCAAATTATTACACAACGGTTTATTATTCGTATAATCAGCTTGACCTAGCATTAATGCTCCGAGATCCATCCTGTTCGATTCAGCATCGAAAAATATCATAATGAAACCCAAAAAAAGGTCGAAAAGAACTGAATCGTAATATTAAAATAAACAAAACAAACGAAAGTATCTAGAAAAAAGGAACGCGTTGAATGTTCCTACCACGCAGCTTTTCTCCTTTCGATCTTGTTCTTGTGTCGACACAATGGATGTCAATCTGGAACATGGACTTTTATTACCCAAATCCCGCACAGAGTTCTCATGACACAAAGGGTTATGTGTCGACTTAAGGAGTTTTTTCCCCAAAATAAAATTAACCGTTTTTGTTGTTAGGGAAAAAGGGCGCAATTAATTTTTAGTCAACTCTTATTTTTGTTTTGTAACTTGTATGTGTCACTCCTTTTCACCGAATTATTGTCTCGTGAAAGACGTCGTTTTATTTTTGATTTTTCAGTTACTCTACTGGTAGGAAAAGTTATATTCATTTGTTTTCTAATAATTTATTTCTTAAATTCTTCTTTTTGACATTTTATGTCTTTACTTTGCTACACTAACTCGAAAATGTAACGCTGGAGGCGTCACGGAGAAGCGTCATGAAATTTTTTAACACAAGTTGCAAGCACATCCCCTGTGGCCTAATGGAGAAGGCATCGGTCTCCTAAACCGGGGGTTTCGTCAAGGGATTTTTGGGGTCCAGGAGACGATGATCGACTCATGATGGGGCAATGTTGAACAATCCGAGCAAGAATGAACAGGAGTGAACAAGGTGGTCGATGCTGCAATGATCGACAAGAACAGGGAGGGACGGGGGGTCACACTGAACACGACAGGACGCAACAGGAACGTAACGTGAACACGTGCTCGATTTTGGGCGAAAATGCGGAAAATACGCGTGGCAACCGCGACGTATTTTCGAGAGGGGTGAATCAGAAAGGCTCTGCTACCAATTTGTGACGTACTTGCGGAATTGTGTCCCAATTCCGGCGTACAGAACACTCGTGAAGACCGTGTCTGGGCCCAAAAGAAAAGAATAAATCAAATACGCTCAATAATGCTCACTCGATCAAATAAATAAAATAATAACTCTCAAGAAGGTAATGGGAAATGAAATTATAAAGCAATTGAGACCCACTTGAATTTAATCGGCAAAACTCGAAATGAATGAAACGAAACGAACTCCTTTTAAAATGAAATAAATAACCTATGCTCGGATTGTATTAAATGACAATAAAAGGGACAATGGGGAAAATGAAACACAAAGCTCTGATCGCTTACCTTACTTCACAAACCAAAAAGGGGAAATTAAACACTGACTTTCAGGAAAACAGATTCGCTTGAGGCGCCGCCAGCCGTTATGATAACCGACTGGCTCCACTTGCTAATATAAACAGTGGCGGGCTGCACGGGTGTCGGTCAGTGTTGCCACCTCGCGCAGTCCGCCGCGAAAACCATTACAAGTCCTACCAGGGTTACGATTATTTTTTTGGCATTTTATTACTTTACTTTGCTTCATAAACTCGAAAATGTAACGTGCGAGATGTTACGCGGGATATGTAACAGAGAAGCGTCACGAAATTTGTGTTGGGTTGTGTGCATGGTAACGTCTGGTAACATCACACGTTTTAATAACCTCAGTGACTAAGTTATGATGTCAATTGCAATTGACGCGGCCATTATATCGAAACCATCAACGAGCACAATCAACCGTAGTTATTACATTAAAAAAATAAAATAAAAGAGATAAAATGTTCCTAGTGGTTGCGTACTTGTACGAAAACTGTACCCACCGTTTGTGTTCATGATTTCCCCAGGGAACACTTAAGTATTTAATTTCCCTGTAAACACATTACGACCCTACAGTTCTCCATATAATTCATATGGAGAGTAGCATTTATAAGTATCACGTGCTTCCGCCACATGAAATGACATTTTTAACTAAATTCATTTATTATTGAAAAGAAAAATATGTGGAGTTTATTAGGATCAAAGAATGAATCTGTAATATCACGCGTTTAATATATTACTAGAAAATGTAACGTACTGTAATCAGTTAATGTTTTCTTAAAAATGAACTATTTTTATGTTTTTCATGATCACAAAATCTAGTAAATTCAGGAACATCAGGTTCTACAGGTTTCGTATAAAACGAGTGCAAAATTAGTTGGCGTAGCGACTGAACTGAGCAGTTGCGTTATGGCACCGAGTATTTAGGTTCAAGTTGACGTTATCAGTTCGTGCCTCGGAGCGAAAGCTATTAAAAGCCAAGAGCACATTCCCCGAAGATCACAATGACTCGAGAAATCGTGCTCCGTATTTTCAGCGAATAGACCGCGCAGTTGAGTTGCCTAGAGAGCAACTGACTCCTCATCTGGAGAACGGCACCGCCGCTGGATCCCAAAAAACGATGCCGCTTCTTTGTGATGAAATTTTTGGCATCCGCCTGATCGTGAAGCACCTTTCGCCTTTAGTCTTCGTCTTCGCGAACAAAAGATCTTTTGTCATTGTAATGCGCCGCTTCGTGAGACCCTCTCATTCACCAATTAAATGTTACACGTATGAATTTGTAATAAGACCCCTCGCTCTGAATAAAACTGCCTAATCAGAGGCTGCATAGGAACTGACATTGCCACTGACTCTCTTTTTTTTCTCCCCCCCCCCCCCCTTCCAAGCTTCTTTCAGTCTGCCAGTCGACTCTTCACGTCTACGGCTTCTCCCATCTACTTTGCCGCTAATGGAGTCCAGTGAGTCAGCTCTTCCGTTTTAAAATAATACATTATTGCTCGGCCTGTCCTTCTTCCCTCAACTTCAGAGCTTCCTTCGATCCTCCGCGTACTTTTAATTAAAAAGGGATCGCATCAAAATATTCCCTTCGACGATGGCCGATAATTGCTGGTTGGGAGACGAAGACCGAGAGCTCTTCGAGCGTCCTTGTTCCGAAGGGGGGCAATTAAACCAATTAAAAAAGCCGGGCACCGTTGGTATGATTAGGGAGAATTTATACTCCTGTCAATGGACGAAAATCGAAAGAGAGCTTTTGAACTAGAATTGAATGTAAAGAGGAATATTTATATCGCGCTTATGAAGGGATCGCAAAATCCTTACGGCCATCGGGTTTGATTACGCGTCAACTGAATCATGTCAAGGCTCCTGCACTACGGCTATAATCGAAAAACGTCCGGCCTGAAGGCACTTTGTAACGTTTCATTCCATCAAATGAGCCCTCAGTTTTCAAGATTTTATGCCCTTAAGTGGCCGTTCGTTTGCTTGAGTTTGGCATTTGCGGTTGGACCCCACAAAGCAAGTTGGGTTGGTTGTCCCTCGCATCAAAACCGAGGCTTCTAATAAACTGATAAGTGTACAGTTAGGCTGCAACCGGCCCAATTCGTGTAACTCACGATTTCAAACGACAAAGAAAATATTGCAGTCCCTCCAATTTTTTCTTCTTTTAGATTTTTGATTAATTATTCCAACCGAAACATTAGGGACATCCTTGATGTTTCCAATCCACGTGCGGAATCAATATCCTACAAATAATAATTTATTGTTACAGTCAAGAAGCGGCCCATGAGCAACTCGGAGAACACCACGAACCGAAGGGTTATCGGAAGAAGAAACTAATTTCGAAACCAGACTGGGTCAAAGAATGGAAGGCGGCGTACTAACAAGTCTCGAAGCCCACGTGGAAGAAAATTCGGAAGCCCCGTTTTAATTCCCACTCCGAAAACCCAGATGGATAGAAATTCAAGTTCCAGACTGGAAGAAAAAAAAGAAATCATTGAGGGTTCCTATTGAAGCTCCAATGTGGAAAGAAATCACAGTACCCGATTGGAAGAAGACAAGGAAGCCATTCCCGCCCATTGCCATTTGGGCGCAAAACAGAAGCCCCAGCAAGGGAGGAAATTCAAGTTCCTCGTTGGAAAACAGTGTGGAAACCAGTTTGGGTGACAGTCAAGGTTCAGGCATGTAATGAAACTCAAGTTCCTGAAGTAGCTTTTTAAAGCAGAACTAATTAGGGTCGATATTCCAGGAGAAAGAAATCTAGGTAAAGATGAACACGGATGGAAATACACGTCACATAGCCTCTGGAAAAACAAGTTAGTCTGAAAACCCTACTGGAAGAAAAAATAGTGCACGGAAAAAGTGGTAATTTGTAAGTTGGTAATCTGGGAACAGAGTTGGAAACCAGCTAAGAAACTTATTTGAGTAGGTTTACATCTAAACTGTGATGTGTAGATCCCTGCGGGCCCTGAGCCGTTTTTTGGGACTACCAGGAGGCACTTAGTAGAGAGCTTGGCAAATGGAACGATAGGTGCAGGGTTGCCCATTGGCAGGGTATGCCTGTCCTTAGACAGTAAAAAATCCGACTCTCCAAGGAGGTGCTTGCACTGTGGAGGAAGGATATGAGGATCACATGTGGCCTATTTAGAGGTTTATGCGAGGCTCAATCAGTACGTCGCAGGAGCCGCGGAAAATCAAAGTAAAACCATAGCTATTAACCTTCGCCCAGTGCCAGCCCACCAAACAGTGGACAGCGCAAAGGAAGGAAAGTCGGCAGAAAGGCTATATCCTTTTCAAAAAACCTAACCTAACACTATTTATATAGCAACGTAATCAGACTGAGTTTCATTGCACTTAATAATGGCGCTCTCCTTCATTATCCACAACGTTGGGCACCTCCATGTTTGCATGTTTATGGAGGCGTTGTTCATGCTTCCTGGCGTATCTTACAATGATTTCGCTCACGGACTCCACCTTAATATCTCGACAAATATCGTCGTTAGGCATGTACCACAGGGCCCCAACTATAGTTCGCAGTATTTTATTGTGTTGTTCGGGTTTTTCAAGTACTTGATTTCTTTGCACAACCCCCAGAGCTATATTCTGAAGCTCCAGATTGGGGAATAATGTTCTTGTAGAGAAGCAGTTTGTTGTGAAGTGAGAGACGAGAATTCCTTTCCATCAACTAATACGTCTCTCTCAACTTAAATGTTAATACACACTTCTTCTTTTCATTTGATTATTCCAGTTTAGCTTGGAATCGTTGGTCAAGCCCAAATATTTTACCGAAATAGCTTGCAACAATTTGTTTGAGTTTAGTTCAACATCCATGGGGGTGGTTATTCGATTAGTGACGTTTATGTGTACTGATTTCGATTCACTGAGCTTTATCCCCCATTTGCTGGTCCATTCCGAGACGGCATTGGTAGATATCTGTAGCCTGCGGGTTGAAGCTGTTATGCCCTCACCAACCGGAAGGATGGCTGTTGGGCTCATGGGAGGGGGGATGAAATAAAATAAAAGCGAACTTAGTGAGCGTGAGAAGAGGACTGTATTACCTGTGAAATGAGTATTGATTTGAGTTGGAGTATATACAGCGGACACAAGGGGACTCAGAATACGTGTGAACTGGTTGCTCGGGAAACTGTTGCGAGAGTGAGAGCTGTGACTAGCCTGAGAGTTGGTAGAGGAATATCTCTGTGAGCACTGCGAGACGAGTATCTGGGAAGAGCAGTGCGCGTTGGGAAAGGAGGTAAACCGAGGGAAGTGAACTGATAGCGGGGGCAGTTCTCGGACTTCCCTATGGCATAACATGAAAAAGCCCGAAGCTCATGATCCCAACTACTTCGGCCTGTGCTGACCAATGACAGTGTCGTCTGCAAATGTGCGGCAAGTCTTCAATGTCACAATGAGACGTATTTGCCTGTGTGTGTAACGTTCGTCCCGAAGTTGGTTTCATGATGATCGTTGGATTTTCCTGACTTGGAGAGCTGGTCGTGTGGATGTTTTGTTGGAGCGACCGGTGTTCACTCTTAACGGAGTTGGATGTTTCAGACCCCCCCCTCCCCCCATATTAATATCCGGATTGACTTCCAGGGCGCAAGTTTATCGTTCGTATCGACAAGCAGTAGGTCGTTATTTAATCAACGCCGATTCAACTTACGACTTCGCCAGAGCGCCCGCTATAAATTTCGCCACCATCAAAGTGTCAATGAGAACATTTTGCATAATTTTATTGTTCCCAACACTCGGCTTATAACATATTCACAGCTAGTCGAGCCGTTAGATCGTCCTCGATTTCCAATCGTTCGAAAAACAGAGGTGTAGCCGAGCGAGTTGCTTCTAATGGCCCATCCAAACAAGCCAGCCGTAAAGTTGGCTTTATTGATTCCGAACCTTCCGCCCGTTCCCCGTATATTTCGCTCTTCCGCTTATAAATACTCGCAAATAAATAAAATAACGAACGGGCCGCTACTTCCCGAGGGGCCCAAATATTTAAATTGGTAGGAGAGCCGAAGGATTTCCCATTGGCGGAGGAAACGGAGTGAATTGGAGGCGGGAGTGTAGGCGATTCGGAGCGGTAATTGGTCGCGTAAGCGGTCGCTAACGAGCTCAGAAGTTGAGATGGAGGCGAATTCACGAGAGGGGAAGAACGCTAATAACTTTGGACGGATTAATCGATAGGTGTCACAACAACGGGCTCTAATTGGCGCCGACCGACATGAACTTGCCAATTTCAGAGCGTTATGGGCTTTGTAAAATATCTGGTGAGACGGCGCTACTTTCCTCACCCTTACGTACACTCGTAGATTATTTTAATTGTATCTATTTATTAACATAATGTGACACACATAACAGAAAAAAATACTTAATTTAAAATAATCACCAATAAACTAACGAGTTTCAAGTAACAAGACGTTGAGATGTCAGTGGAACTAAGGGATTATAATTATACCGGGAAATCGCTTGATATTTTCTGCTCCGCGAGTCCCCTTGGAAAATGTCTGGCATGTGACTTTTACTCGTTATCAATAACTACTTCGCATTTTGTAAGACAGGTCTTTCCGCAGTCTCTTCCATTCTGTAATTTCTCGTGAAAGTACACAACTTTCAACGTGCAACCTTTCTTTTTGTTATATTAGTTTTGAAAACTCTAAATTTCTTTGAGACTTTAACTCCATAATGTTTGTACACAGTATTCTACCAGCCAGAGAAGACGACATCACCAAAGGTACGTTAACTTTCATGACTTACTGACAGGCGGAACTAACGCAATCACTTTAATTGAGGATTGACACGAATAATTACACTAAATTGTGGACTCGGAACAAGTACACTAAACTGTGGACTGAAAATCGGAGAAAAAGCATAACTACTGATTAACGATGAATAACTATTGATAAGCAGGTGACGCACGACATAAATGATAGGAAAAGAAGAAAAATTGATTAATTGAAACCTTAAAAATGAAATGTTATCGCGGGAATGGGTTTGCCTAAACTTCTCACTTATTTTTTTCTGTTGTAACGTAAGCTTTCGATCGTGCGCTTGGTTGTCATCAATGTCATCATCCGATTGTCGCGCGTGAGTCAGAAGAACGGAATTCATGGTTGTTTTGAGCAAAATATCTGGTGCGTTACAACACACAACTTTCCTTAGCTCTACGTCAATTCACTTTGTACATGGCTAATTCTATTTAATCAATGCATTTATCACTCAGTTCCTTTGAACTTGGTCAAACAACACTTCACAGCAGCAGGAAGTGGTAGCGCCCACAGTTCTGGAATTTATTGTACTGCTCATACTCATTGCAGGACCATTATTGAGCAATTGGTACACAGAAAATTAGTGAGGCTATAAACACGAATTTTTTCGAAGAAAGATAGTAATCACTTTTGCAGAGTTATTTGGCAATAACTGTTAGAACTGGTAGTAAGTGAAATGGCGGTAGTTGAAATTCAGGAATTTCTGGAGTGAGCCCCATGTATCTCATGAGCGTTTTTAAACACTCACCCCTTAGGTATTGAATTGGACTACAATACCAGCGGAGTTTATAAGGAAAAACCGCGCTAAAAACATTTTTCGTCGAAAATGTTTATAATCTATTGTGCTGCTCTCGTCATTTTCCCACGAATGGGAATTTTATGGTATAATTGCCTTATTGAGAGCTATCAATATAAAAAATTTAATCAAAATCGTTAGAGCCGTTTTTGAGAAAAATAAGTTGGTGTTTTGATCACTATGATAACTATAGTTAACTTTCGGTGGATTTTGCCCATACCCTTATTTTTGCGTCCCATGGTAACCTGTAGGCTAGACATCAAGTTTCCGCTGATTTGGTACGGTGGTTTTCTCTAAAAATCGTTCGCAGACACACATACAGACACACAGACCATTTCCCCAAATAGTGTTTCTCGGACTCAGGGGGGTCTGAAACGTAAAGATCTGAAGAAAACTCAAAATTTTTTTTTTCAGCCGATTAGATAACTTTCCTTTCTACTTCGTAGAGCCAAGGAAAGTAAAATATAAAATGTATCTTGTGCGTAGCAAAACACAACTTTCCACCCCCACCGTAAATTCTGTCGTATAAACGGCCGTTTTATCTTCATTCAACGCATTTCCACGAAAACATTCATGATTAATACAATTTTGGTACTAGTGAGTTGAAAGCACTTCGTAGGCTCAATCAAAATCGTTACTGCCGTTTTTGAGAAAATTGGAATAAACGGCAAATTAATGTTCGACCAACCGCTTTTTCTGAGCTATCGTGGCTTATATCAAAAACAGAGAGATAATTGTTGAGAAAAAAGATGTGCGTACAAGCAGCTAGAAGATGTTTTGTAAGATTGACCAAATCTAGTGAAGCAGTTAGCCTGGAATTTATGTTCAATGTTCAAAATTATTCCTCTCTTAATCACGGTCACAGGCACGCAGACTATTTTCCCAAAGGTTACCGAAGAAGTGTCTAAAGGTGAGAGAGAAAGTCAATTTTTATTTTTTATTTTTATTACACAACTTTGTGAGGGTCAGGAGAGTTATAGTTCGACATATTCGACATATTTTATACGCAGAGCTAAGCAAATAATGAAACCCCCTCGTAACCCACACATTTATTTAATTATTTATTGACAAGATGTGACGCATACACAGAAGAGAGAAATAAAGCAGTAAATTTAAAATGACCACAAATCTTGTCCATCAGCACATAAGTTCAAGGAACTTGTGGTTTCTGGTGGAGTTGCATGTGGCAATCCATGAAAGAAAGATACGATAACAAAAATACAACAAAATCCAGAAACATCGAACCAAAAACGCAATCGAATAAAAACGCTAACCAAAAGCCTCATATACAATTCATTTTGGTTTACTATTCATTCTGAATAATAACTAATAACCCTATTTTTTCGGTCAGGAAACATTTTTTACAACCCCCCCCCCCCCTCAAAATTTGATACTTTACGTTTCAAGACATCGGGATTGCAATGTCCGTCCGCCGACTTTGTGCCTTTAACGTGGTCTAAAAAATCCGTTCTTTTGCACAAAACCCCATTTGGTATTTAGTTGTGCCTGCCATCTCGGCAATCCGATCGGACGAAGCTGTTATGGACAAAAACGGTTAAAAAAAATTAACAAAACGCAGTATAATCGCAAATACGCCGTGTTTCGTATCGTTTTCAAGGTATTTTTACATCATGGGTCGAATGGAATGAGTATCAGACGTGTACAACTGCGTATAGGGAAATTACAGTAATTATAGTGAGCCAATGTCAACTAATTGAAAGAACTCGCGGGAACTACAGCGGGAGTCAACGTTTCGTCGTTCGTACTCCCTCCCTCCCGTCTCATCAAAACCACCCGCCTGCTCGACTCGCAACGTGCCAATTGCCGAGGGATTGCTCGGTTCGTGGTACCCGGTCCTAATTTCCCCGACTCTTTTTGCCCGATCGGGCGGGGGAAGGTGAGGGCCACTTCCTCCGTGCACCCCTACATCAGATCATAAATGCCTACAGACGCTTACGGGCGCCTGGCGCTGGGGGAATATTTAGTTTCCATAGTTTCATTGTAGTCAGGTCATGATTCGTATGGTTTACTAGCGTTTTTCGATGCTGAATCGATTGGGATGGGTCTCGAAGCAGTAATAATAGTTCAAGCTGTTCATGAGAATAATAAACCGTTGTGTGATAATTTTCAGGGTTTTTAAATTAAACACAATTCGCCTATTTTGTAACCACCTCAGACCCTGCACGTAAGACCTTCATATCGTATGGCATTTTGGTAGTTAGAAGAGTGAACCGACTTTGCTTGCTCCAGACAAGATATGCGGGCTTAATAGTATTCTGCACCACCCACAACTTACCTAGTCAATTTGCCTTCCGTACCCCAAGCCAAAATACCGTATTTATAATTTACTGCACCAAACCATAATAAATTTGATAAAAAACAAAAACTGATAAAAGCTTCCTGAAAGCTTCAAATCTAAATTATACAGGGGAAGAGTTTGTTTGTTTAAACGCGCTAATCTCAGGAACTACTTGTCGGATTTGAAAAATTATTTTTTTGTTGGATAGTCCATTTATAGAGGAAGGCTTTAGGTTATATATCATTACGACCAATAGGAGCGAAGAGTCAGTGAGTAATGTTGCAAAAACGGGGGAAATTGTTCACATTTGAGGACTTTCGTTGCGTGCGCTGCATGAAGTTACTAAAAAAATATGCGTGAAAGAATTATTCCTTTTTAATAATAAATAATAAAACTTCCTTAATTTCGTTATCAAAACTTCAATGTGCAGACCAAAACACATCCGTTCATCAAAATCCTCTCCCAGATACAAGTTTGCACAAAAGGAAGTGGTCCACACTAACATGGGAAACCATCACTCAAAATAGAAAATAGATGAAACCCAACTGACCTTCCCAATGGAAACAGCCTATTACAGACTCTGAGGAACCCATGCCGTTTGGGAGGTGGTCTTAGTTTGATGTCCCGTCTGATACAAATCTTTACTTATATAGTTTCACGGGGACAGATCTGTTCCGCCTGACTTCCATTGTAGGCACCCCAGTGATCGCAGTATAATGGTTAAAGGCGAAGATTTATAATTCGACGGAAGTTGGGCATTGGATCGGAGCTTGTGAGTGCTGTAATTTTTGCTCGAGTCAGCGGCTCTCAAAAAATTTCCAAATCCCCCTCGTAACAAATGGTGTCAACTGTGGCCACATTTTATTGTCACAACGCTCCTCGCAAACTGGGCGAAGCGTTAATGAGCTTGCTTGGTAGTAGCGGGATAGTTTGGCTGCTCTCTCTACAATCGTAGATTAGTTTTGTGTTAACTACAGAGGAGCACGCGGTTTTTTGTTTCCTCCGCATTATAATAATCGCTGTGCTTCACAGGAACGTCTTGAAAATTAAAATTTTTGCGTGGCAAGCCTTTCTCGGCTGATGCAGCTTTATGTGTAAACGTAAAGTGAGTGGTTTTACTGGCGTCACAGAGACGGGAGAAAGATAACCCGAAGAGACTACCAAGTTATGTACGCTACATACAGAATTTCATTATGGATATACAAAAGAATTAAGGAGCTCCCACTAAATAAAAGATAACTTAAATTTGAATTCGAATAAATAGCAAATAAGTCCGAAATTAAACGAACGAAAAAAAAGTTTTGCGTCTGACTGGGTTATTCGCGCAAAGTAATGGGGTCGGCACACGTCAGCCTAATAACCAAGGCGGAAACCTTCAACACCTATGTTGTAGGATGGGAGAAAATTCACTTAGGCGAACAAAACGAAATATAATGAGAATGAACATAAAACTCTACGTGAGATCAAAATAATAAACACAATTCCCTTCAAGCAATGAGCGATAAAAATAAAATGAACATTTTATGTTCAGGAAAATCAACAGTTTTTCTGTCCCGCGAAATGGATGGATCTGGCCTTTCCGTTTGTAGATGTACAACTGTCGTCGTCGTGAAGTAGTTTGTCTAACGCTGCAAGAATCCGACTTGCCGACTATGGTTCTTACACTTTTGACGATAGTTCAACACGTGCCCAATTTGAGATCGGTCTCTGGCAATGCTCGAAGGTCGGATACGGCGTGGAGCGATTTCGATCGTCGCTGCCGCTATCGCAGTTTTTGCGGCACTGAGTCACAGGCTTCTCGCCGAGAAGAGTCGAGGGGCGATAAACTGTGACGTAAGACAGGACAGCTTGCAAGGACGGAAACTACCTAAACAGAAGTCCTTTTAAGAATTGTTACGTCTTTCTGGCGTTCACATGGCCAGATGCATGAATCCCTAGGTGACGAACTAGGGTGAGGTGGGTAAAACCCAAGTGCGAGACGCAACGGTAATGATGCTGCCAAGTGCTTCCCAAACGTGAAGCCGTGGCTGTGAAGACAAAATGTTGGGATGTTGGTGACCCGAAACGAGAGAAGAACTGGAGAAAAAGTGGAAAATGTAGACCACTGGAGAGGTGGGAGAAATGGGGATGGCGCAATCAACTGACTGAAATTTATTGATAAACGATAGGCACAATCAGCAGCCAACGCAATAAGTTACTGGCTAGTGATGAAGATAAATGTTTCACAAAACCACTGACGTTCTTAGTTCCGAACTACTAAAGGATGCATCTTGTTGCGAGACCGTCAAGGTTTGTTGCATTTTTGTTGCAGCCGACTCTTGTGCATTAAACAGAAGAGCTATCAATTTAATCAACGTAAAGGTGAAGGGGAAGATCAGAGCATCCACCGAAGGAGCGTCAGTTTCGCACGATGAGCAATTTCTAAAGGGGCCGAGTAATTTATAGTGTTATCTAACATCCTCAGTATAAGATCACGGTCCGGCTGATCTTCTCAACCTGAAAGCAACGTTATATCAATGTTCGGTCAAGGTAGAGGCCCTCCCGTCGTGAAATATGTTCGCGAGGTCGTGACTTTGAACTATCGTCCAGATCTAAAGCGGTGTCTGGATCAGCTGATAAAAAATTGAAGGGAAAAATATTTTCTTTGTTGGGATCTCTTTCTCGTTCCACGGAGCGGCCGAGGAACGGGGTCATGTCCGGGGGACTGTGGTTTATTGACCAAAATCACACAGGTAGCTTTCGCTTAGATGCTCCGAATCGTGAACGAGATTTTCAGCCGTTACCGTGAGCCCCGTAACTTACAAAGCTCATAATTTTGAGCTTTTGAGCGTTTGTGGGTGGTTTCTCGTTACTTAAGAAAAATCAACGACTCGGTTTAATGCCAATTATTTTGCGAGCGACAAAGTCGCACTGGGAGTCATTCGTTGATATTCCTCCACATTACCTGCAAAACCTTTACTTTTTACAAAAATTTACTTTGTACATGGCTAATTCTGCTTACTCAATTCATTTATCACTCAGTTCCTTTGAACTTGGTCAAACAACACGTGACAGCAGCAGGAAGCGGTAGCGCTTACAGTTCCGGAATTTATTGTGCTGCTCACACCTCATTAAAGGACCATTATTGAGCAATTGGTACACAGATAATTAATGAGGCTGTACACGAATTTTTCGAAGGGGGATAATAATCACTTTTGCAGAGTTAATGGGTAATAACTGTTAGAACTGGCAGGAAGCGAAACGGCGGTAGTTGAAATTCAGGAATTTCTGAAGTGAGCCCCATGTATCTCATGAGCATTTTTAAACACTCACACTTTAGGTTTTGGATTGGACTACAATACCAATTTTCTTTAACTTTCTACTAACATCCCAGTGGAGTTTATGAGGAAAAAACTGCGCTAAAAACGCTTTTCGTCGAAAATTTTGTTTATTTATTGTGCTGATCTCGTCATTTTCCCACAAATGGGAATTTCATGGTGTGATTGCCATATTGGGAGCTATCAATATAAAAAATTTAATCACAATTGTTTGAGCCGTTTTTGAGAAAAAAATTTTGTGTTTTGATCACTATCATAACTTTCGGTGGATTTTGTTCATACCCTTATTTTGGCGTCCCATGGTAACCTGCGGGCTAGATATCAAGTTTGAGGGGATTTGGTACGGTCGTTTTCTCTAAAAATCACTCTAAAATCGATTACGTCGAAAGTTTTGGCAATTTACGCTTACAGTTCCAGATTTAATTGTGCTGCTCGGACTCATTGCAGGACCATTATTGAGCAATTGGTACACAGATAATGAATGAGGCTGTAAACACAAATTTTTTGAAGAAGGATAGTAATTACTTTTGCAGAGTTATTGGGTAAAAAGTGTAGAACTGGTAGTAAGCGAAACGGCGGTAGTTGAAATTCAGGAATTTCTGGAGTGAGCCCCATGTATCTCATGAACGTTTTTAAACACTCACCCTATACGTATTGGATTGGAATACAACACGACCTTTTTTTAAACATTCTAGTAACATTCCAGCGGAGTTTAAAAGGAAAAACCGCGGCAACAACGCTTTTCGTCGAAAATTTATTGTGCTGCTCTCGTCATTTTCCCACGAATGATAATTTTATAGTATCATTGCCTCATTGAGAGCTATCAATATGAAAAATGTAATTAAAATCGTTACAGCCGTTTTTGAGAAAAAAAATTTGGTGTTTTGATCACTATGATGACTATAGTTAACTTTCGGTGGATTTTGCCCATACCCTCATTATTGCGTCCCATGGTAACTCGTAGGCTAGACACCAAGTTTCAGCTGATTTTGTACGGCTGTTTTCTCTAAAAACCGCGCTAAAATCGATTTCGTCGAAAGTTTTGGTAATTTATTGTGATGCTCTCGTCATTTTCCCACAAATGGGAATTTCATGGTATAATTGCCTTATTGAGAGCTATCAATATAAACAATTTAATCCAAATCGTTAGGCCGTTTTTGAGAAAAAAAATATTTGGTGTTTTGATCACTATGATAACTATAGTTTCGGTGGATTTCGTTCATACCCTCATTTTGGCGTTCCATGGTAACCTGCGGGCGAGATATCAAGTTTGAGTGGATTTGGTTCGATGATTCTCTCTACAAATCGTTCTCAGACACACATACACACAGACCATTTTCCCAAATAGTGTTTTTCGGACTCAGGAGGGTCTGAAACGTAAAGATCTGAGGAGAGCTCAAAATTTTTTTTTCAGCCGATTACATAACTTTCCTTTCTACTTCGTAGAGCCAAGGAAAGTAAAAACGGACTCCGCGGGCGAAAAAACAGTAAATTAACGGCCCATAACTACTTGGCTTTATAGGAAAGTTAATATAATAAAAGTCTTCTATGAATTCACGAGGATTTATCTACACATAGCGTAATCCTAGCTAAAGCAGCTTCATCTACTCTCATACAAAGTCTAAGAATCTAGTCGTGAGCAGAGATGTAGTATTCGTGGAAACTAGTGGCAACGGAGGAAACGAGTAAGTTGCCGAGTGAAAAGCAGAAAAACCCGTAGTTTTTCCTGATCCAGGGATTCAGTCACCACCAAAGGAGCATTCATCACAAGTTGGGCCTGAAATTCGGCCAAATTTATCATTGTCTGTGGAGGAACCAGTAGATGGTGAGGATGACGAGAATGATCCATCCTACTTGCCACTACCTGAGAGCGATGATGATGATTCTCGTGGTTGGGACGACGGCGTCATCCCTGATAATTTCCCGTATATTGGGGAAAATGTTGGTTTGACATTTCAAAATTAACTCCTTTGTACAGCGGAATTATTTTACCTACTTTAAATGCTTTAGGGAATATCAAAGTTTCAATACTTAGATTATAGATATGCAGAAGCGGTTTTTTCACACCGGCTACACACCTCTTCACTACCTGGGGGCCAATATCATCCATCCCCGCAGCCTAGCTATTAATAGTGGAACGAGCTCCAACAGTAGCCTGTGTACTCGATAATCCCTTTCTTTGAGCGATTTCACCTCCAATTGGTTAATCATTATTATTTTTGATTCGATTTAGGGTATTATTTTTTATTTTCCATATCTTCGTTGGGTGAAGGAAGGTAATGGCAAAGAAACGTGATCACGGTTGGTTTGTACCTCTGAAACTTGCCACACAAGGAAATAGTTAGATCTGGCGGGAAACCAGATTAAGAACTCCCCAGAATCATACCTCCTGGGGGTGACGCACGAGCAACACCTCTCTACCAGTATACTGGCTAAATGACCAAACTTGCCGTACCTTCGTGACCTGGGTTTGGTGGACGTTGAGCGAGTGGCCATCCTCTTGCATGATAGCTCACAGTCAACTGATATGACCCTCTTCGAGTGTTCAAGAACAGTCATTTGATCAGGAAACAGACACGTGTTGATGAACCCTCTCAATTTTCTGTCAGACCCATCTTTGTACTGACTGACTCCTATTAAAGGTACCGGGCGATCGTGGTCTAGTGGTTAAGACAATGGTTCATAATTCTCGACGAAAGTCGGGAATAGTGGATCGGAGCTCTGCACGATTTGCCGTAATTTTTGCTTGAGTCAGCAGCTCTCCAAAAGCATCTCCAAACTTACTTCAGTACATCTTCATATAGCCACGATCCCTCAAAGTTCTACTCGTCCTATACATTTGGGTGGATTCAACAGGCATTTTAAACGTTCAAACACTCACGTTTTCTCTGAAGGAGAAGGGGAGCAACGAAAAACAGCGAAGTAGCGAGAGGTCCTAACTGGGCTACCAATGTCAAGAGTATGGCATTATGGAAACTGGTGTGATGCGATTTTTTCACGGAAACGCAATGACCTGAAGGACGTGAACACATCTGAAGTTGAACAGTGACTGTAGATTTCTCAACACCGAAGATGCACTGACTAAGAAGTCGTATCTGTATGAGTTCTGGATATTCTCCCTGAGGTTGTGGTTTGAATATGAAGATGCAGGGGAACAAAGCAGGGATCGCCAGTGATGTCTCAGTGATGCCTGACCTAGACCCTGAAGGCCTTCAATTTTATCTTGAAACGGGTGTGACCAGTCCATACAGTTAATGCCGTTCTTCCACTGAGCTACGGTAACAGTCGAAAAAGGTCGATGCGACCGTTGGTTGTAATGCCTCATTCGCCAATCTGTACTCCACTTTGTTCGACGTCCTCTGATCAGTTATTACGTCGAAAGGGCGGATTTCTTTTGTCTCGGCATGTCAGCAAATTTCAGCGAACGCTGACGGCGGTTTCATCAAAAGCTCCAACTTTTGTGGGATTTGCGGAGGACGGGAGTTGATCAATGACGCGGATCTGGCCGGTAATGCGGTTGTAATTCCTGAGGGACGTGCCCTTTCAGGCTTGTCGCACTCCAACGATCCCCGTTTAACCCCTCGGATAATCCCATTGATTATGAATCCTCGCTTTGCCGTAGCCCCTCGGAAAACTCCACAATTTCCCTGCAGGTTTTCCGAAACATCGCCTACTCAGTTGCGCCCTACCAAAAGGTTTTCAGGTTTCCTTTTTTTTCGTATGTTTCCTCCAGCGCTCACATTTTCGTGAAGTCCGCCATTTGGATAAACTGGGAATTTTCACATCTTCATACAGCGAGGCGCCATATTCCATAGCATAGCTCTACGGTAAACTCTCTGGTTTTCATACAGTGAGTGGGATTCAGTTCATCAGAACAAGGTCCTCTGGCTGGGACAATGCAGCCATCTCCAGGCCATACTGCCTAATGTCAGGCCACAACCACAGACCGAATCGGGGCATCCCACCCCATTGATCTCCAGCTCTTCCCTGGCCTTGGGGCGTTCAAAGCGCGGCAGCGGCTTTTCAGACGCTGCTCATTCGATGATCGCCTCGTGGTGAAGGTTCATCAAGGACGTCTCTCTCGTTCTTGTCACCTGCCGCCTTTACACCGACATCCGTGCTCGGGATCAGCTCCCATGGAGGGACGATGCTGCACTCCTCCTCTGCAAGGGGTCGGCTAATTAACGTTTGACTACACATGCCGAAGCTTCGCCATATCAGCGCAAAGGATAAGGAGGCATGGGGTGCCCAGCAAGCGCTCCCTTTGGGTACATGGCCTTCAATGGGTGCCAGTGCCTTCATTATACCCCCCCCCCCCCTGTAGTAGGCAAGCAATGGCTGCACGCCCAATTGGTAGTTCATACAGTGCTGGAATTTATTGTACTGTTCCTACTCATCCCCTGAACGCTATTGAAAAATCAGCGCCCACAGTATTACACCTGTACACCGTGGGGGTTTAAAATTCTGAAACTTCTACAGTATCTCCTATGTATGTCATAACCATTATCAAACCCACATCTTATAGATACATGGTTCGACTGTCACACCAATGTTTTGAAGATACTGGTAACATTTGAGCGAAGTTTATGAGGAAAAGTTGCGCTGCGCTTTTATCAAAATGTTTGGTAAGTTATTGTGCTGCTCTCTTCATTTTCCCAAGAATGAGAACTGAACGGTATTGTCAAGTAATTAGGAGCTGTCTTTACAAAAAAATAATCAAAAACGTTTCAGCCACTTTTGAGAAAAAAAAAATGTCATGTTCTGAAACGTATAATAGCTATAGGTTTGTGCAAAGTTCGCTCATATCCTTTTTTGCGAGTCGCATGATAACGTGCGGGCAAGATATGAAGTTTGAGCTGATTTGGTTAAGCTATTTTTGCTTATTCGCATTCAGACGCGTGTATATAAATAAACAAGTCATAGGAGTTGGGATGGTGCCCAGACTACCCTACGCCGGGTTTAGGGATAGAGGGAATGGATGGAGGAAGGAACAGAAGATGAGAGGATGTTCTACGATAGAGCGACCACCAGTTTACATGCGACCTGAGCAACACGTGGGGGGTGATACCTCGGAGAACGCCTGCTTACACCGAAGTGACGCAGATTTCCCGACCTCACGTCTCGCCAGGCCATGGGCGAATCTGCAACCCTTACGTTACCTGCCTCCACTTCACGAGCTTTAGATCCTGCCATACGATGATCCGTTCTGCCATACAACCTCTCAACCAGAGTCCCCCAAATTCCGAAGGCTTCCTGAGGTTCGGGTCAGGTGTAGTCGCACATGCCACACCATTGCTGCTGAATCTGAACGAATCCAAGATCAGCCAGGCGCTTACAGTGCAAGAACATAATGGCACTCACGCACGCACACAGAACATTTTTTCAATAGTGTTTTTCGGACTCAGTATGCCTTAAAACGTTAAATCTGAAGATACAGCTTCTAAACCTGCGTATTTACATTACACATGCATGTTGGGGCACCTTCGACCAGCAGAATATTCAGATAACATTATTGACAGATAACGGTAGCGATAATAATAGCTTATAATGAACATCACAGGCATGAGGAGCTCAATACTCTGTGTACGTGTGCTGCTAGATGCCTGCAAGGAGGTTGAGTTCATGCCTTAGTGTCCTGTTTTGTGTGACTTTGGAATCTCAATAAACCACCGGGTCGGTGGCATGGTATGAACGACTGTGTAACGAGCAGGGAAGGAAGTGACGTCATCGTCTACAGAAATATGTAGATGAGCGGAAAGTGGTACGAAAAACATCCGATACTTCGCCGAGATGTCTGCAAATATCCTCAAGAGGCGGCCGGGTCGTGGCACCTTTTATTAATAGTTTGTCGAAGGAACGCTTTCAGTTTCCCTGTTTAATACTGAGGATCCTTATCCTCTTCCTTTAGAAAGAGAACTATCATGGTCGGATTTTATGGTGAGACACGCCATTGTTCGGTTTCTCCGAGAGATGATCAACCTCGCAGCTTTCGGGATCGACTGATCACGCTTTCGTGCCCTCACGATCTTCCTTCAAACTCTCTCAGTGCAAATAATCAACTAATTGTGTGTAACACGACCCTTCCCAAGCGTTTATATCTCACTGAGCCTTTTATTGCCGGCACCTCTCGCTCTAATCACGTTTCCTTGACCTCTTCCCGATGCTCTACTCCGCTGGATAAACGTTCCCGGATTCCTCAAGTTGCTAATTCAATGTGTCCTCTTCATTCAACACATGCTGTCGAGTTTATGTTATAGATGATGATATTCTGTAAGGAGTGGCTGACAGCGCTTATCCGTCCGAACTTTATGAGACTGTCACTATTTATCGTACGACGTTCACTGAAATACCGAAGTGTAGGTAATAGGTGGCACTAGAAACGTACATTTTTACTTTCCTTGGCTCTACGAAGTAGAAAGGAAAGTTATGTAATCGGCTGAAAAAAAAAATCCGAAAAACATTATTCGGCAAAATGGTCTGTGTGTGTCCTGTGAACGATAATTAGAGAGAAACGACTGTACCAAATCAGCTCAAACTGGATATCTGGCCCACAGGTTACCATGGAATGCCAAAATAAGGGTATGAGCAAAATCCATCGAAACGTAACTACAGTTATCATAGTGATCAAAACACCAAATATTTTTTTTCTCAGAAACGTCTCTAACGATTTTGATTAAATTTTTTATATTGAAAGCTCATGATAAGGCAACTGTACCTTAAAATTCTCATTTGTGGAAAAATGATGAAAGCAGCATAATAAATTACCCAAGTTTACGACGAAACTCGATATTAGCGCGGTTTTTTCCTTATAAACTCCGCTGAAATGTCACTGGAATGTTAAAAAAAATTAGTGTAGTGTCCAATTTAATACCTATAAGGTGAGCGGGCAAAAACGCACATAATATATACGGGGGGCACTCCAGAAATTCCGGAATTTCAACTATGGCCGTTTCGCTTACTACCAGTTTTAAAGGTTTTTACCCAATAACTCAACAAAAGTGACTAATATCCTCTTTAAAAAAAATCGTGTTGACAGCCTCATTAATTCTCTGTGTAGTGATTGCTCAATAATGGTACGGGAATGAGTAGGAGCAACACAACAAATTCCGGGGCTGTAAGCGCTACCGCTTTCTGCTGGCATGAAGTGTTGCTTGACACAGTTCAAATGAATTGAGTAAGTAGAAAAAGCCATGTACAAAGTGAATTGACGTAGAGCTAAGGAAAGTTGTGTGTTACAACGCACCAGATATTTTGGTAACGCTAGTCGTTAGCGTTCTGTAAAACTGCAAAAAAGTTGGACGAAAAAGCGACGTTTGGGTCGAGTCCCAGATTTTCTGTGTTTGCTCCTGATTTTATTATGTACTATATTAAACAGCCATCGTAGGTAGCTGATTGAACTATCACTCTGACATTTTTGAGAGCATAATTGTCATATATGTGAGATTTGTAAAAAAAAGCGCAGTAAAACCCACTTTTGTCAAAGATTTGTTATTTTATTGTGTCGCTCCTGTCAATTTCTCACGAGTCAAAATTTTATTATAGCTCTACATAGTTTTGATCTGACACAACAAATTTAATCAAAATTTCTTAAAGCCGTTTCTGAGAAAAAAAGCATACTACGAAGGGCTAAGCTACGTTAAAAGACAAACGGTGCCTGATAACGTTTTTCTGACTTGTAATTCGTATTCAGCACACTCCAAAACTTGTAGAACGAACTTTCGCGGGACGGAGGATTTTGATATGGAAGTGAGAAGTTATTTCAAGAACATGACAACGCGTGGACGTGGCACATCACAGGGATCAGTCTTCAGTTCAATCTAAAGAGCCTCGTTTCGTAAGAGTTGAAATAGCGCTACCGAAAAGGGCTGAACGGTTTTCACTGCATTATGAAAGGAAGCTGTTTTTACGGAACGTGAAAGGTGATATATTGCAGGAATATATGAGAAAAATGTATACCTTATCGTACAGGATTATACCGACTGTGGTGTGTCTAGTGGTTTTGTACTACAATTGTTCGTGGTCCAATATACTTAATTAGACTTAGGAGAAATGAAACTAAGAACGCAATAAAACCCACTTTGAATTTAATCTAATAAATAGAAAGAAATAATCGAACTCCTTTCAATACTTAATCCTTTTTGCTCGGATCGTGAATAAAGACAATATTGGGGCAAGGGGGTTAATAAACAGGGGCTCACTCACCATTATCCAACAATATTCAAGCGAGGAAGGAAAACACTGAACTTAAAACCTCTGGCTGATAAGGGAGAGGCATCATTGATTGAGGGTGCGTCAAGAATCAGAATGGGTCTAGGGAGCTCAGAAGAAAAATTTGCGAAATTTCAGGTGCGCTGCATCACGCAACTTTCCTCACTTCTACGTCAATTCATACATTCCTAAATCAATTAATGCTTCACTCAGTTCATTGGAAACAGCACTTCACAGCGGCAGAAAGCCGTAGCGTTTACAGGTCCGGAATTTATTGTGCCGCCTGTACTCATCCCCCGACCATTATTGAGCGATTGGCGCACAGAGTAAACCCTACAATTTAAAAAAAATAACAATCACTTTTCCAGAGTTATCGGGTAAAAATATCTGGTGCGTTGCAACACACAACTTTCCTTAGCTCTACGTCAATTCACTTTCTAACATTCCAGCGGAGGTTATAAGGAAAAAACCGCGCTAAAAACGCTTTTCGTCGAAAATTTTAATAATTTATTGCGCTGCTCTCGTCATTTCCCCACCAATGGGAATTTTACGGTATAATTTTCTTATTGAGAGCTATCAATATAAAAAATTTAATCAAAATTGTTTAAGTCATTTTTGGGAAAAAAATATTTGGTGTTTTTGATCACTATGATAACTATAGTTCACTTTCGGTGGATTTCGTGCAAACCCTCATTTTGGCGTCCCATGGTAATCTGCGGGCGAGATATCAAGTTTGAGTGGATTTGGCACGGTGGTTCTCTCTAAAAATCGTTAACAGACACACACACACAGACCATTTTGTTATAATATTATAACATTTGTTAATATTCCGGAACTTCTGGGGTGCTACTTGATTTGAGTACCTCCAGAATTTTTCTGAAGAACCTAGTAACATTTGAGCGGCGTTTATACGGAAAAAATTACGCTAAACTCGATTTTCGTCGAAATGTTCGGTAATTTATAGTGCTGCTCACGTCATTTTCCCCCGAGTAAGAATTTTAAAGTGTTGTTGTCTCATCAGGAGCTGCTCACATAAAATATGTAATCAAAATTGTTTGAAGCGGTTTTTGAGCAAAAAAATATTTGTTGTTTTGATCACTATGATAAATATAGTTAGTTTTGGGCGGATTTTGCTTATATCTTCATTGTAGCGTTATATGGTGACTCAAGTTTGAGCTGATTTGGTTCTGCCGTTTTCAGTTAATAACGAAAACCAAACAAATAGCAAAGAACAATGTTTTCAGCCGTAAGAGCCTTGATAAGTTTTAAGTGAAGAGTGACCTTTTGATTTACAACTTTTACTGTGGATGAGATGGATTTGAATAAGACGGTTTAAGTTATTTGCCCCATTTTGTATGTTATTCCCGAAAACTCGGAGATTTCTCGAACTATCAGGTCTTGTCGTTCGGTGGGGGGGAGGGGGATGTGGAAACTTTTGGCTCGGGACGAATCCAATTGTACAACACCGAAACGGCTTGCCATAAAGTGTCTCCGGATTACGAAAGGTAATACTTGCTCTGCGGCGGACGTTCATCCCTCGGGCGAACGTTAGTGCCACGGGAGTAACTTCTGATATATTAACCGCGGCCTCCTAAGCCTATCGAAATACCCGTCGTATTCCGTATCCGACTCTAAACTTTGGCAATTGACCTAATACAAAACGTAAGGGCGGGACGAGGCTCTGGAAATCCCACAAGTACCGCAATTTGTCTCATAAATTGAAAAAAGTAAAGTAACAAAACTTCCCATTTACGAGTTGGGCTGGTTGTTTCCTTACCTTTTTTTTTCTTTTTTTCTCGAAGCCCGCGTAACGCGCTTCCCACCTTTGGCGCTGGTTCTCGAAAGATAACCTGTCGCAGGCAATTCGAACGAGTCGCAAGATCCCAAAATTGAGAGCTTCTTTCGACTTCGCGAAACGCAATCACAACTTTCAACTCAATCTCAGTCGCAATTCGATTTTCGCGAACTTGTTTCCGGGAGCTGCTCAACAAATCCGGGAGACGTTGAAATTTGAAGCCCGCCCTGTTTTTTTCGCTCTCCCGCTTTCTTTCGAAAAAAAAACGAGGCAGAATTGAATGAAATTTTAATGCCGTTGAGAAACTAATTTTGGAGGTAATAACCTGAGCAAAGTTTTTCATTTCTTGGCACATCGACTGTATGCCCGTTTTCCTCCTTGGAAACGACTCGCCGTAGTGCCTCACGAGTTCGATACGCGAGTCTTTGCGACGTAATCGAAATACAGTTTTGTGGCGCCAGCAGCTACCCGAGTGTACTGTGTGTTCTTAATACAACCAACTGGTGGTGCTAATGAGCCTTCGGACAGGAAACCGACGTCGGAGACGCAGGTGGAGTGAGAAACGGAAGATCGTCTTCGTCCGATCCTCGCTCGATACGATACGTGTTATTTTCCTGTTGCCGAAACGTCGCCCCATATTATCACAACCTGGACATCGGATTCCCAGAAATAATTGACAACTCAGCGCACGCGCCATTTTCCAGGTTCCTTGGAGATTTCGAGTTAACAGACTGCTTCCTGAACTGTTTCATCTGATGGGGGCCCGAAGTCAAAAAGTTCGCATTCGCTCGAGGCTGTTGTACCACGTCTTTGAAAGACAGGCATAAGACAGTTTTTTTTGTTTTTTAAATATTCGTAAACAGTGGGCTATTGAAAGCCTTGTCCTGATGAACAGGGGGCCAATTCTAATGTGCCGCTATACATTTTAAAAAAATGCGGCTTTCGTAATGGAGAAAATATAATCGAACAGGAAAAAAAAATGAACGAACACTTTGATCTTCTGGTAGAATATGCAAAGTAATTAAATAAAATGTTGCTTTGGAGATAGCTTGGTTAAATGATGCACTTCTTTCACTCACGAATAACTCACGAACTGGTAGAGTTTTTTCTAAGTGTGCGGATGAGTTTGATGTTCAAGAAATGGAAGTAGAAGATTTTGATTAATAAATTTGGTAGCTGGTTCAATTGGCCTTGGTAAAAAGTAGAAAACGGAAGCTATAACGAGGTATTAAAGTACGGGGATAAGAGATACGGTGATAACAAAAAAAAGAAGGTTTCCCCTCTGGGAGGTTTTCGTCAGAGGAGGGCGAGTCTAGAGAATCGAACATTACAAAACCACATTCAGTCACAAATTGTTTGGTAATAATTTATAAAAGAAAAAACGGATTAACGAAACATTTTATTGATCTAATTAAATTAAAATGAAATAATTGGGTTAGATCCGCCAGTACGCAAATTACTAAAGTTAACGTCCCTGTTAGGTGAGTCCATCTCCTCTGGCTGGTGATATACTGTGGGCGAGCGACCCATGTCCGACAAAGAACAAAATAAAACTCTTAATTAGTTGGACCTAAAAATCACACGGTTGGGCAACGAACGACATTTTTAGAAAACCTGCTGCTACTGACACGGCCATACACCATACATCAAACGACCCACAACAACATGACATAAGTGCATTCAGCCACAACATACTAATACTAAAAATTATCCCTCTGTCCGAACAAAATTACAAAAAACTCTGCAAATTATTCAACAACGGTTTATTATTTTCATGAACAGCATGACCTAGTAATACTGCTCCGAGACCCATCCCAATCGATTCAGCATCGAAAAATACTAGTAAACCATACGAAACATGACCTGATTACAATGGAACTACGGAACCTAAATATTCCCCCGGCGCCAGGCGCCCGTAAGCGCCTGTAGGCAATTGGCACGACGTTGCGAGACGAGCGGGTGGGTGGATTTGATGAGACGGGTGGGAGAGAGTACAAATAATGATACGATTGGTTTCGCAGTAGTTATTGTCCCGCGAGTTTTTTCAATTAGTTGACCATGGCTCACTATAATTACTGTAATTTCACTATACGCAGTTCTACACGTCTGATAGTCATTCAATTCGACCCAGGATGTAAAAATACCTTGAAAACGATACGAAACACTGCGTATTTGCGATTATACTGCGTTTTGTTATTTTTTGTCCATAACAACCATGGGCTTCGTCCGATCGGATTACCGAGATGGCGGGCACAACTAGATACCAAATGGAATTTTCGTGCGGAAGAACGGATTTTTTAGATCACGTTAAAGGCGCAAAACGACCTGGATGGCGGATGTGGGACGGCGGACAGACATTGCAGATTTGGAATCCCCATGTCTTGAAACATAAAGTATCAAATTTTGAATTCAGAATGAATAATAAATCAAAAACTTATAATCGATAACCGACAGACTATTTAAGACGTGCAGTACTCACATTCCTTTCCCTTCACCTCTAGTGGGTTTCCCCAGAGGTGCATGACCTCCTTCCTCCCTCCTCCTTCCATTTTGCCACACCACGCTGGTCGACTGGTATTTCCTAAAATAGTTTTTTCGATTGAGTGGCCCTTGAAAGTAGAAGAAAATGACGTTTTCGAATGCGATTGCAATACTTCCCTTAACCGTTAAATAGCAGAAAGAGAAACATCATGCTATTCATGACTCAACATTCCTTAGCTCTACATAAAGGGAGGGGGAGGAGGAAGGAGGTCATGCACCTCTGGGAAACCCGCTGGAAGTGAAGGGAGAAGAATGTAAGGTACGTCTTAAATACTCTATTGATTGTCGGTTCTAAGTCTTTTTTGTATAGGGTAGTCTGTATATCCGTCGGTTGGTCCCCCTCCCCCCTTCCATGACGCCTCACCATCCCGTTAACCTTCCTGGTCCTGTATAAAGACCACGACCAACTGACTGACTCTAGTACTGACTTAACAGCCCGACGATGATGTCTTTACAACGAAAGCCCTCGCCCACAGTATCTCACGAGCTAGAGGAGACGTTCTCACCTAACAGGTACATTAACGTTAGTAATTTAAAATACTTCTTTTTTTTCTAATTCGCCACCTTTTGTGTAAGCCCATGCGAAATGTGAACATCCACATCAAACAGTTTCAAAATTTACACTGCAGATTACGTTTTACCATTTTACTCTAAAATTAATTATTTTAAAAAGTCTAGCCTTAAACACGGTCTGACAATAACTCATTTCTCAATTTTTCGCATTGGCTGTGGACCTCTTTGTTTTCGTTTATTATTCATTCTGAATGATAACCCTATGTTTTCGGTCACGAAAAATTTTTTACAACCCCCCCTCAAAATTTGATACTTTACGTTTCAAGACTTGGAGATTCCAAATTTGCTATGTCCGTCCACCATCCCCCGTCCCCTGTCCCCCGTCGCCCGTCCACGTCCACCGTCCCCCATCCAACATCCGCAATCCGGGCCGTTTTGTGCCTTTCGTTCTTTAGCACAAAAATCCGATTTGGTATCTAGTGGTGCCCGCCATCTCGGCAATCCGATCAGACGAAGCCCGTGGTTGTAATGTGCAAAAAATGGTTAAAAAAATTAACGAAACGCAGTACAACGCGGGAACTACAGCGTCTGAATAAAAAACAACCGGTGGCGGGCGGGCGGCTCAACTCCCCTTTCGCCTCCCAACGGGTTTGCTTTCCCCGACCCGACGAGGCAGAATCATCAGACGTTTTGTTTCCGTAGTTCCATTGTAGCCAGGACATGTTTCGTATGGTTTACTAGTATTCAATGCTGAATCGAATGGAATGGGTCTCGGAGCAGTAATACGAGGTCAAGCTGTTCATGAGAATAATAAACCATTGTGTAATAATTTGCAGGGTTTTTTGGTTCTGCTGAATTTTTTCCATAATTTGTCTCCATTATTTGAGAGTCCTCAAATTGCACATATGACCCAAGCCGCTGGCCGGGGCTTCACCTCAAGTTTCATTCAAGGACAATTAACGTTACAAAGATTAGAGATTTACGACAAAATTACAAGATGGAGGGGGTAGTGGTGGAGGGGAGAGAAAGAGAGATAGTACTGTCTGCGCTCGTCCCCGAATAACTAAGCCAACCACCCTTGACACCCGTGTTCTGTGAGATGGGAGAAAATTCGCTGATTACTAAATGAGAAACGAAATATAATTTGAACAAAGGGAAGAACGGAACACTTCTACGCGGGATAGAAATAAAAACACAATTTCATTCACGTAATGAAAGAAAAATAAATAAATAAAAGACAACTGAACGTGAACCTACCAAAATACAGAACTGCCCGGTCTCATTACATAAACGACACAAAGGACGAAAAACATACTAGAAAATACAGGAATCTACAAACAAATTTCAATGGACAAAAGATAAACGAACAAATCAACACAAAATGCGACACCGTATTTACACTATACACTACACAAACCAAAACAACCAACTGACGAATTAACAGACCACACAAAAGACTTAAAATTGACAAGCAACAAACCATTTAACCCGCCAGTTCCCAAAGGCACCTACAGGTGCTCTTCCTTTATTTACCTGTGTTGACACTCTTCTTCATCATTTTTGAGTTAGAAGACATCTAGTGGCGTCTATGGGACCTAACACTACTATTGGTTGCATAGTACGGCCGTTAGGTGTGTTCATTTGTGATCTTTATCAGTCTGTGTTGAACCTTCCGAGTGATTAGGACAAAGTAGTGGACACTACGCCGCATTTTGTTGAAAATGGATAAAAAAAGGTTGGTGAAAGTTATAATTCCTTTCTGTTTCAATGCATGATGAATGTAACTAGTGTTCAGTAACGTTTTTACGTGTATACAAGTAAATTATTTGCCAATTCTACAAGTGTAAACGCATGGGAGCACCTGTAGGTGCCTTTGGGAAAACCATACTTCGTACTGCACCACGTGGTTGCACCTCCAGGTGCCTTTGGGAAACTTTAGCTACGTCGACGGAACTTCGACTGAGAGTTAATTTTTGTGTTGTAACTAATGTTTTTGTGTTTTTGACGTAGTTCTTCTAGTTTCTCCTGAAGTGGTAGCTTTCATCACAGAGCAGAGTAATCTTTATGCTTTACAAAAGAACCATGTTTTGAACGTGACAAGACAATGAGATCAAAGCGTTCGTTGCTATCTTATTGCTCACTGGATATCTAACACCCATACATCCGCATGTTTTGGGAGACCCAGTCAGATACATACAATGCTCTTGTATCCAAATCAATGCGTCGAAATAGATTCTTCGAGATAGAAAAATATTTGCATTTGGCGGACAATACGAATCTACCCCCCAAATGATAAATTCTCCAAAGTGAGACACTTTTTGACTCTTGTAGGTTCAAACTTTAGAACAAACTTTGGCATCATTATTTGTACATCTCACGTATCTATTGACGAAACAATGGTTCGCTATTACGGGAAACACTCATCAAAGCAACATATACACGGCAAACCTATAAAGTTTGGGTATAAATTATGGTCCTTAGCTACAAAATCCGGATACTTAGTTTCATTCATACCATATCAAGGATCACAAACTGCACCATTACCGCTGCAGGGTGAATTGGGACTAGGAGCGTCTGTTGTCCTAGAACTAAGTTCAAGACTTCCGGAAGATAATGGTCCTTACAATGTCTACTTTGACAGGTTTTTCAGTAGCGTGAAGTTGGTGGAAGAACTGCCAAAAAAAATATCGGAGGAACTGGAACGATTCTTGAAAACAGAACATTGAAATGTCCACTTGAGGAATCTAAATCATTGTCCAAAAAAGAACGTGGTGCCATTTCGTACAGAAAATCTCATTGTGGCTAAATGGAATGACAATAGCATTGTCACTTTGATATCAAATACTCATGGGGTAGCACCACTTTCAAAAGTAGATAGAATCGGAAAAGTTGATAACAAAAAAGCCAAAGTGTCTGTGAAATGCCCAAATATCACCAAGATGTATAATTTGTATATGGGGGGTGTCGACAGGTTCGATCAAAATCTGGACTCCCAGCGTATCTCACTGAAAGGAAGAAAGTGGTGGTACAAACTATTCACTTTTGGCATCGATGCTTCATGCCAAAATGCATGGCTGTTGAAAAGGTACACTGAAAATTACACAAAAATGACTTACTGTCACTTCAGGAGGGCAGTTGTTCAGGAATGGTTATTCAAATTCGGGACAGCCCCAAAAATTGTACCACCCATAAAAAACAATCCATCTACTTCACGGATGAATACCAGCGAATTTCTTCATCAATTAAAAAATTGTGAACAGCACCGTCGTTGTGCACAATGCCACAAGAGAACGAGCAAATACTGTCAACTTTGCAACGTGGGGCTCCACGTCCACTGTTCGCACGAATTTCATTCCGAAATATAAGTAGTTTTCTTCTTTTTTTCGTATTGCGTTTCCATTTAATAATGTGTATATTTTGTTTTATACAGTGTTAATAAATCATTTTGAGCATATTTTTCAATGTTCATTCTTCTTCCCAATACAAACATTAATGTCAGGCACTTCTAGGTGCCAGGTTTCTGCCGCCCAAAGGCACCTGTAGGTGCCACCTAAATTTCTCCTAATAATTTTTAAATTTTCGACAAACTGATTATCTCATTTTGCTATTTGAATGTGAAAAAACAGAATTATGGGAAAAAATTTGAAAAAAATCGCTCCACCTAGCCATGGGAACTGGTGGGTTAAGGCATACAAAACTTCCCTTACACTCCTTCACTTCCAACGGATTTCTCAGGAGGCGTATGATCAGGCTCTTTCCCCTTCGAACCTCTCCCCCCTATGTCCTAATCCCGTCAAGTTCACCTTTCTCGTTCTATTAAAGACTATGACTAACTAAGCTGACTTTAGTACCGATTAAACGGTCAGACGATGATGTCTTGACACCGAAAGCGCTCTCCCATAGTATCTCACCAGCCAGATAAGACAGGCTCACTGAACAGGTGCTAACTAACTAGCCCAACTAATCCAATTGCTTTACTTTTCTTCTTCTTATGAATTCGACTTGAGGCAAGTACATTTATGACACATATGACAGCCGATTTTGCTAGTGACTTGGTGATAAGGGCAGATTGTTGGGAGGCCCTTTCTTCAGCCAGAAGAGGTGGCAAATGCAGAGCTTGTGGATATCCTCCGCTTTGTGCGGGGGTCGTGTGGGCGCATAGGTGATGTCAAACCAAGTGAGACCAGTGACATGGGGCCTGGAGGTGGAGCAGGGGGGCCATGATCTGAGGAGCATGGACGCCCTTACAACAGGCCCGTTTGTGGCTGCAGGGAGGGTATCGCCTGCATCCACCGTTTCAAGGGGGGAAAAAAATGGGATTAGGGAACGTTCCTGTAGCCCATGCATTGTGCATCAATGTGCGTATCAGAAGCCCCATACCCTCTGCTTAATCTTCTACTTAATTGAGTTACGGGTATTTGTGTATATCTGAGGCTCCATGATGGTCCATGGCACCTCGCACATCGGGGGAACCAACTTCGTTGGTAATGAATTAGCGTACTCGCTTCAAACTTGTGCGTAGAAGTAGGTACAATTGTATCGTAAATCCTCCATAAGACCCTCATCGGCCGATGGTTCTGATTCAGACTTCGAATCAGTCATTTATGACGAATTATACCGCGCCCCGTGCGGAGTTACAGTGAGGGCATCTTATAATAGTTGAATACCCAACACGTAGCAGCTCGACGGCCCGGGGCATTACAGTCGTACCTCTGACAAAGACACCCTTACGCAATCAGGGTCACTCCCCTTTGCCAACCCCATCCCCTCCAGAGACACAACAGGACGGTCGACAATGCAGAGCCTTCGTACGCGACCGCAATAGGCTCCTGCTATACGCCTACTATATAATAGCATTAATCACCCATATTTCTCCTCATCGACGCTGGAAACCCACCGCCGGAGCCATTATGTTATTCAGACCTGCATCCTCCTCCCTTTAATGGATCCGATGCGCTCAGAAATACTAACTGCTCGTAAATTCTCCTCTAAGAGGAACCGCAGATAAATGAGCTCGGAAGCCTCGCGGGCTCCTCGCGATATTTAATGCGCTCAAATGAAGCGGTCGTCGGACGTGCTCCAATTATTATTTAGAACTTAATTTTCCCAAGAACTCGCTCGAAAACCGCTAAATTATTTCCGCCGCTTCCGGCTGCATTTCTTGCGAGAACATCCAGAACAAGTTGACTACAACCGAAACTTGGAGAAATCTGATTCGAATGACCTACAATTGAACTCATTCAGACCATACAACAGCTATTACGCTACCGGCCTATAGAGTCAGTTTAATTCCTGTATTGTCCACGAATTTATTGGGCTTTTTGACTATAAAACACTAATTACTTAAAGAAAGCGAGTTTGAGAAACATGTAATTTGATTTCAAATGATGTTATCACATTTACTTAATAAGTAGCTGAGAGAGAGAAAGAGAGAGAGAGAGAGAGAGAGAGAGAGAGAGAGAGAGAGAGAGAGAGAGAGATAGAGAGAGAGAGAGGGATTGAGAGGGGGGGAGAGAGGGGATGAGGGATGAGTTAGGGCCATGAGGCCCTCTCTTCCTCTCTCCCTGAAAACATATTTACCATATTAAAAGTTCTCTTATAACATAAAATAAACTATTGCTTCAACTAGATATCGCTAAGTAAATAACTAAAACAGACAAAAACAGTTCAACTGAAACAAATAAATCAAATTCTATTTCACTTCAAAGTTTCTCTTGTACGAAAAGTCCTTATTTAATATAGCCTCAACAGTTTATTTTTAATTTTCTCCCTAAATTCTACGACTTTTTCATTCATATCAAACCACTCAACATTGTCATTGTATAGCTTGCACCCCTGAACTTCGAAAGAACGCGCAAACATTTCGGTTCGATGCTGAGGCGTCCGAAGCACTCTATTGCGGTTCCGTGTGTCTCTTGATGCTAGGAACTCAAATTTGCAGCGAAGATATGCCGGTTTGCTGTTTTTCAATATTTTAAACATCATTGTGGCCAGTTGCAGTCTCTTCCTTTCGCTCATTTTCAACCAGCCAATCCGACGATAGTGAGGGGTGACGTGATCGTCCATTTTTAGCCTCAACGCGAAACGGAGTGCTGCATTTTTCAGTTCCTCACTCTTCAAATCACACAATGCAGCAGCAGCGTAGTCCAAATGAGGCATTATGAGGCTTTGAACAAGCTGGACCCTTACATGCTGTGGAAAGTGTGCAGCTGTCCTCGTTAGTTGGTAGATGGTCCGAAATGCTGTGTTGCATGTGGCTGTCACTTGATTACCCCAGCACAAGTTGCTTTGCTTCATGACTCCAAGACTCTTTGCTACGTTTACGTATTCTATTTCTACGCTACCACAGGTAACTCTAGGGATCGTACTCATATCTATTCTGGACAAAATCTTCGGGTACCCAAGCAACATTGCCTTCGTCTTAATGGGATTAATTTCCATTCCATGATTTCGGCACCAGACTTCCACTCTTTCAAGATCTTCGTTCAGCTTTCCAATTGTGCTACACAGGTTTTCCACGTTGCAAGCTTGGTAAAACAGTAAGTCGTCTGCATATGAAATGTGTCTTGTTCCTTCTGCGAAAACTTTGGGTAATGTGGTTACATACAAAATAAAACATAAAACAGATAAAACAGAGCCTTGTGGTGTGCCGACAGGTACCGTTCTCCAGGACGATAGTTCACCATTACTACCTTTAACCGCTAGCTGTCTTCCAGTCAGATACGACTCAAACCAACACTGTCTATGACACCGACTGGCTGAAGAATCGCCAATAATATTTCCATTCGAACCAAATCGAATGCCGCTGAAAAATCGACCATAATCATAACAGTCACTTGTCTGTGATGCATTGCTTCTCTAATGTCATCCAGGAGTCTGATGAGAGCCGTCTCGGTGCCAAAGGAGGAGCGGTACGCAGACTGCTTGTCATCCAAAATGTTATGGCTATCAACGTAATCTCGCAGCTCATTGTGGGCGATTTATCTAAGACCTTTCCCATTGCGCACAACAGGGAGATGGCGCGGAAATCTCTAGGTGAAGTGGGCGTTTTAGATTTTGGGAGTGGTTTCACAACTGCTTTCTTCCATATCTGTGGGTATTCTCCAGTTTGTAGCGACACATTAAAGATGTGAGTCAATACAGGCAGAATTGCATCGGCAAGTAGGTGAGTACCTCAATTGATATCTCGTCTACTCCTATTGATTTGGACTTAATGCTGAACAGAGACTCCCTCACTTTCTCTTCACATAGCGGAGGTATGGAGAAAGGTTCATACAAAGGTCTAGACTTGCGGTATCTTCCTATTACCTCTGGAGAAGACGGAGTCTCAGGGAAGCGGCTGAAATATTGACCTAGTGCTTCAACAGACACATTTATTTCTGATTCAGACTTCTTGCCGCAGACACCCAGACCTCTCATAATCCTCCACAATTCTGCAGGATTCTTGTTTTCCTTGAAAAGATAATGATAATATTTGCTTTTGAATTTCGCAGCATTTGTTTTGATCTGTTCCTCCTCTGAGAAGCTCCTTATATTTATTGTGACTTTCTCGATCCTTCGTTTTGCGGAAATTACTGTACTCTTCATCCCGTCTCTTCATAAGTACCCTTATTTCCTCGGTAATCCATGGAGCTGGCTGGTGTTTTGTCCTAATACGGATCTAGGGACAATGCTTATTAAATAGATTCACTATCATACGATTGACAGTTTCCACTTTCCTGTTTAGGTCATGCTCTTCGAAAACTACACTCCAATCTAGCGACCTAGCATCATTCAACAGTGCTGTTTTATCGAGATTTCGTTTATCTCTCGTGTAGATATGTCTACGATCCGATTTGGCTGCTTTCAAATTCAAGGAGCAGTAAATCAAATCATGTCTGGAAAGGGCACAAGCAGGGAACTGGGCAAACTTGCGAGAGAGAGAGGGAGAGAGAGAGAGAGAGAGAGAGAGAGAGAGAGAGAGAGAGAGAGAGAGAGAGAGAGAGAGAGAATGAATTAATGGCGGCTTTATTAATATAATCTGGCGAGACCATTCTTACATCTAACCAAAAATTTCAGAATTTAACAGATGAATACAAATGCGTCAACAGTTTTCATTTCTTCATATTATTAGCTAGTTTTCTACGACAACAACATCTTCCTTTCATTATTCTATTTTTATTGTTTGCTTCTCGAACAAAAGACCGAAAAAGCACTATCCTGATCAAAAGAGGCGGTAAGAATCAATATTTGACAGATAATTCCAATAATACGAGAGAGTGCTGTCGGGAAAACACATTGCATGCTTCCTGTTTCCTCATGAAAACGACTCCTGGCATCTCTGAAGAAAGTTTAAGAGCTTGGCAGGTTTCCCTCCTGGAACTGACCCAGGCTTCCATTTACTGCCAAAAGAACAGAAAATACTCTGATAACCTGACGAAAAGAAACAGAAGGAATCATTTCTGGAGGCGGAATTCCTGTTGGTAAAGGACACTGCTGGCTGAATCGCCAAAACAAGACTTGCGTTCCTTCCTATTTTCTCACGAAAACGACACGCGTTGTGATACGAACACTCGCTTATGATGAAAGATTACATTTGATACGTTATGATATAATAGTTGTCATGAAGACCCGCAGGATTTTTCATGAATGTCGCATTAATAACGCCGTTGAGAGGTTATAAGTCGTTCACTCCTCTCTTGGCGTCTCTTTCTCGTTTAATCTTTGTATCAAGTTGAAGGTGCTCGACATTTTTCACTCTACGAAAGAAGAGGTGCAGATATTAATTTTGTCTCAAGCAGGCCTGGATTCACTCAGGAAAAGCGGCTATCCAACTTGATAAAGTGAATCTTCCGCCTTATCTTAGATCAAGCGACATTCACTCCTCGTCCGAACCTTTTGCTCCAAATTTAACTCGACGCCTCGTATCACCGAGATAAGATCGAGCTCTTGTGGAGCTTGTGATGAAATATTCAGTCAACCATACCGACGCGAGTATGAAGAAGTAACTCTTCAACGGGCACTTGAGAGCACTTACAGGAAGTCTTTTGAAGCTCCTGGGGCATTTTTAATAGAAGAATTATTTATGCAAGAACCGCTTCAACTATTACAAGGCTGAAAGGTTGACGTCACAGAGCCCGGCATTCATCGTGAAATTGTTTCCATCGTTTGCGGCTTCCAAAATTTATAAAAGATGGAAGTCAGGTATGGTGAGCGAAAGTACCGATTTCAAAATACCCTCCTGCCGAAGAAAGGTCTTTAAAGTGATGTAGTTTCATATTCATGAGTTACAATTCTTTAGTGTAGTACTGGAGCAACTCCTGGATTGAAACGCCAGAAGCAATGAGCGTTGTTTTTCCAATCACTCACAGCTCACTTAGCCCAAGCTGAACCTGGGAAAGCGCAGCGCGAGGATGCACAACCTTAACTGACCCTATTGGTCATGATTATCAGTGGAGCTTCTGAAAAAATGATTTCCAAGGATCGTCAGGAACCCTCTTAATAAAGACTATTCCATAATAAAATGAACCCTGCATAGATCCCAACAACCGTCCACACGAACCAACTCCGAAAAATCATGATGTTCGTCGTACAAACTAGCTATACTTCGGTATTTCAATCAAAGTCGTAGCATTCGGAGTAGCAGCCCTATAAATTTCCAAACTCTTAGCCCTACCGTTTTCTACGTTGTTTTATGAACTGAATTGATAGGGTAGGTTGCCATAAAAACCACTAAAATTGCTCGGAGCTGAGGAATGTTGTGCGATGTGTCGCGCCGCATATATTCAAAAGTAACGTGATAAAATTCAGAACTGGTGGACAGGAGGACTATGCCTTCTAGAGGTCGTTGTGTTATCAATTTTCTCCTACCATTCCATCATGTCATGAATAGTTAGGTCATCGACATTTGCAAAATCATTACCTCGAGTTTTGACTCTGTATTCATGGTTAACTTCTTTCGAACCATTCTCCAGGTCGCTTAAGTGCGATCGAAGGGGAGAACTACTAGGTTGTTCACTTTTCGTGTTCACTTCACGAGGTTGTGACGCGTTCTGACGAGTAAAAGTCATTTTTTGAAGTCAGTTAGCAAGCAAAACCTTCTAAGAAACCACCCCGTAAACCTTAGTAAATTAATAAGTGGTAACAGCCCGCGCACCACTTGGGGTAGGATAGACCACTGCCTTGAGGCTGTCTGTAAAACATGGAGGAACGAGAAACGCCCTTTACCACAGTGTAATTGGATGGCTATATGGCACAGGTGCTCAGTTTTGTAGTCCACCCTGATTGGGTGCGGCCCTGAGCAACTACTGGTGTCAGTCACACGAGAGGGCGAGAGTTGAAGATCGAAATAAAAGAACCTTTGTGAGCGTGAGGAGGACTGTATTATGTGCAATGAAGCGAGTAGAGTTTGTGTACAAATGGCGAAACAAGGGGATGATTCGTAATATGCGTGAACTGGCGCAGGAAACTGTATCGGAAGGAGATGAGTGAGAACAAAGTGACGAGCGTCTCTCGCGAGAATTCGTAGATGAATGAGTTTGTGAGGAGCTGTCTGTTGTGGAGAGGAATCTGAAAAAGGAAGAGAGGGAAAAGATGGGGAATCCACGGCTGTTCGGAATAACCGCAGACGTGGAATTTCCGCAGGTACGACAGTCTGTGGGGAAGCAATGACTTTGCCGTTAAGGCCCAGGAAGTCCCATTATGGCAGGTGTAGGAACGCCGAGGTCAAAAAACTGATGCTTACTGATTCGGCGTTTTGCATTGAACAACTGGTATCGTAGCAACCACATAATCATAATTACTACTCTCACGATCGAAGGAACAAAACCCACTGTTGTCGTGGGCAAGGAATGGTTGAAAAAATTAACAAAAACGCATTCTGGCAATTCTAATGCAATTACATCATGTTAGATATAGTTTTCTTGGTATTTATGAATTCTAGGTTGAATGGGACGAGTCATAGAGGTGGTTCTTGGCGTCTAGGCCAAGAAATGACCATCGGTGAAATAAATATAGTGAGCCAAAGTCTACTAATTGAAAGAATTTGTCAGGACACGCAGATTGTCTACTGGCGCCTGTAATATTTAATTTTCGTCGTTCCATTTTAGTCCAGGCATGTGTGATATCGTTTACTGGTATTTTTCGACGCTGATTCGAATGGAATGAGGCTCGGAGGTGTAACACTTCGCCAAGCTGAGCAAGACGCAGCGTTTTACTCTTGGTGCGCGCTCCACCATGTAGCTGTGTTTCCATTCAACAAATTTCTCACGAACCCCTAATTTTCTGATGGAATGAACGATGGCGTGGTGAGGGATTCCATTAAACGTTTTACACATGCCCACTTACACAACTGTTGATTTTAAACCTTCCGTTACATCCTCGACTAGGTTATGAACTGCATCTTGGGTGATTTACCTTGAATTAAATCCAAACTATTGCTAATTTGATCGTTTTCTTACAAGAAAAACAATTCATATCTTGCCAATTCTTTCAATAATTTCGTCTATAACTGCTAGTAGTTATTAAGCTCTCCAGGGTCATTCGATTTACATAAAAGAGTAACAGTAGTTGTGGGGTACAGAATCCCTACCCATCGAGCTTGAACCCCTCGTAGGAGTGACAAATAGTCACCTGAACCGTCAGGTGATCCAATGGGAGACACAGGAAAATAGCGCCCGTTGGCATCCCCAGCCACAACTAAGACAGGCGAATAGGCTCATTATGCCTTCTTGTAGAAGAGCGAAGGCAAGGCTGACACTCTTCAGTTAGGATCTAGGAGTCTGAACTAGCTCCCTCACTGGACACAGTCCACTTAGGTATCACGTCAATAATATGGGCATTTTAAACGTAGTTTAGTGCAGATCGTGCGGTGAGGAGCATGAAACGGCATAGCACATTCTATGCAACTACCCTGTTTGGCCGCCAGGTGGTTTGAATACTTCTCCCAGGGGCTCATTGAAACCCAGACCTTAGCAGATAGGCTTCCTGAGGGGGGCTGATATGTACGACTTCAATTAAGTAAAGGATAGCGTCACAGCAGGCGCATGTGTGGCTGCAGTGACACAGGGACTCGCTCCCGCGTGGAATGGTTTGCAGCGGACTGCCAGAGGCGGCAACACTGGCCACCACCCGTGCAGTTTGCCGCTGTTTATATTAGTGGTGGAGTCACGTTTTGAGATCAGAATGGTCCCCTTTTTCTAAGCCAGTGAATCAGTTCTTAAACGTCCCTTAATTCTGGTGTGAAGTGAGGTAAGCGAGCAGAGCTTGGTGTTTAATTTTCCCCATTGTCCCTTTATTTTAATTTAATACAATCTGAGCATTGGTTATTTATTTCATTCTAAAAGGAGTTCATTCCATTTGGAGTTTTTCCTGATTAAATTCAAGTGGGTCTTAATCGATTTATAATTTCATTTCCCGTTACCATCTTGAGAGGCATTATTTTATTTATTTCATCAAGTGAGTATAATTGAGTGTATTTAATGTGTTCTTTTCTTTTGGGCCCAGACACGACTTTCACGTGTGTTCTGTACACGATTGAATTGTGAGACAATTCCCCAGGTAGGTACAAATTGGTAGCAGAGCGTGGTTTCGATCCACGGACCTCTGGGTTATGGGCCCAGCACGCTTCCACTGCGCCACTGGGGAGACAATTCCGCGTAGGAAAAAACAACACAAAACAGAAGGTATTCTAGGGGAAATAGAAACTTTTTAAAACTCAAGTTTACCAGGTAGGTCAGTAGTAAAGCGATGCGCATTTTAATCTCTTTTTATTATTTCAATAACCAATACGTCATTACTGGGGCTGGTTCCACCCTCGATATCACCAATCACATCGTACAGCTCCTCTTTATTCGCTGAAATTTCAACATGACTATCAATGTTTTGACTTGGCAGAGTTGAACTGCGATGTTGACTGAAGAAGCGGGTAGAGTGGCTGATTTATCGCAGATATAGTATTGTTTATAGTGATTATCGAGGAAACACGCCAACGCGTACTTCAGCAAACACCTACGCACGAAATGAGCATTTCGACGTATCACGTTCCAATACCTTCACAAGTTTGACGTGAAATGTGGTCGAATGAGGAATAGGCTGACGAGTTACGGCGCTAGGAGTCAAGCGGAAAAGAAAGAAAAAAAAAACAAACGGGGGCTCGCCGCTATAGAATATTATCACGGATTATATAAATGGGCTCATTTCCACATTAGCGGCGCTATATATCAGGTCGCGTGCCTAAATGAGAACGGAAAAACGTAAACTGAGTGTGAGAGCCACCGCTGACCCCTTCAACGGGCAATATATCACTCGACGCCCTCCACGAACTGCTAGTTCAGATACCAACGGCTGGCCAGCGGAGGCGAGTGGATTCCCCGAGCCTTGCCTCGTGTATTATATGTTTTAAACTAATTATGCCGACTGAAGGTCCGCTTGGTGAACAATCAGATTGCACTGAGCGCTGGAAACAATTGTTTATAGCTCAAACAAACAATTTCGTTTGTATTTTATGTGAACAGACCATGCGACTGTTTAAATATTCTCAAATAACGTCCTTTCTTTAGTTTTGTACTTAGAGATATGTTAAAGTATTAAACCTCATTGACTTCAGTAAAAAAAAAAGTATTGGCGCGCCCCGAGCTGCGCTCCTGTGGAGGGGAGAGGCTTGAGAGCCTGCTGTCGCTGCTTACTGGTGTCCTTCCAAATCCCACGAAGGCCAGCAAGTACAAACTGTCCTACCCTGGGGAAAGGAAAAGCCGTGATGTGCCATCAAAAGATGGGGCGGGCCTGTGACCATTCTGGCCTTAAAGGTTGTATGACCCAAAAAGGTACCACGGGAATGCACAACCTGCGGTCTTGCACCAGTGCATTATGGGTTAGGGCCACGACAGGTGGCTGTCTCCACAGGGCAAGGTAGGTAGAACGGAACAATCCAACTCCTCTCCATGTCAAGGCCTGCTGGAAAATGCGCTTGCTCTGAGGATATCGTAGTGGCCGTGGTGTGGTGTCGCTGGAGGGTAGTAATTCCATACCATTCTTCGGTTTTAAACTGCAGGGTCTGAGGGAGGTAGGGGCCACCCAGTCAGAACTCCCACAGACCTCTCCAAATGCAGAATTGTAATTGTCGACAGAAGAAGCACTCTAGATGATCAATGGTCAGTTACCAAACGGGACCTTCCCCCACTCTGGACTGAACTGCGTGAAGATCTGTCCACAGAATGAAAACTTGCTGTCATTGATGAGTGGGGGTTAGAGAAAATGCAAGGGAGATGGGAATTCTCGTCAAAGGGATGTGATGCGTCATACGAGTATGAGTTCTTCCCCAACAACTGTGAACGACTTGGGAGAGGGAGGGTTGAGCCAGACCACTGGACGAGCTAGTTTTGTATGGTCACGGTGACTTTAATACGCGGTTCTACTTCTTTTCTGTCAAAGACTCTCCATCATGCACGTCTTGTATCTCCAGTGCAAAGGAAACAAGAAACCGTGCGCTTCTCGTTGTAATTTTTACAACAGTGACGGTTGTTGGGAGAGTAGACAAACCTAGCAGCATTGCCCGATGGCAATGAAATGTGGACTTGCAGTGCATCCGCCCCATCTGGCTGTATGGAGGAGCGCTCGGGGGGCCCTACATTGAAAACCCGAAAAAAGTAGATCCAGATCTCCAGAACTGCGTGCTCTGACTAATATATGACGCCCCGTGGTACGTCTGGAACAAGAGCTGCACAAGGACCTAGAGATTCAAACTGCTCATGACAAACTTATTATCACGTACTATTAAATGTTTGTGAAATTATACATTACACGCAATATCACACGCATTGTCTTGTCAATTCTACCCCTTCACGCTGCGTGGATCAATAGCGACGATGTCAGGATAATGATGAGTGCCATCTCAACCAGCGTAGGGGCCATGAGTTGGCGGGGAATGCTGTACCGCAAGAACCCAAACCACAAAGCATGGCAGTGAACATGTAGAACGTTACACTCCGTATTTCAACCATTCCTTTGGTGAATATTGCCACCTAGTACTCATCAGCTGAGTTATCTGCCTAAACCATCGAAACACTGTCAATTGGAGTAAGTCTTTCCAAAGAAGGAGTAGCATCTGTTGCTTCAGTGGAACTTTACAAGCTCTCATTTTTAATCACTCGTACAATGCCCTTGTCCACTTTCAGATGCTTTTCAGGCATCGACCCCAAATGCTCTCACACAATTGTTCAAAACAGCATTGTGAGTACCAATTAGGTTCAGACCATCACAGAAACCTCTATGATCACATTGGCAGAGTGCGCTTTATCGCTACAAGCCAATGTAGCATGAGGTAAATTTAAGAGAGAGTGAGAGGGGACTGTATTTACAGGGTTTGATGAACGTTTACGGAGAGACACGAAAATGGAGGAGTTCTGAACAAATTCAAGATAGAATGGCTTTGATATGAGAGTAAGTGCTGAAGTTTTACTGCCTATGTGATCAGGAAGTCAGAGATTTGGCGATGCGAGGTTTAGGGGAGCGTAGACAGTCGTTGACGCAGAAAATAGGAGCGTTCCATCGTCAAGGGCAACAGTCATTTGAGTTTGGGAGATCAGTGTGGGAAGAAGCCAAGAAGTTCCTTTATCTCAGCGGAGCAACGGACTCAGGTACCTGGAAACCCTTAGTATAAACCCAATGGTGCGGCCATAAGGTTTATGACGATAATTTCTTGTCATCACCCGGAGATGTAAATAAGTCAGAAGTGGAAACCAAGGACAGGAGAAGGAGATTCTACGTGCACTCTCTAAGTTACAAGCAACGCAACGTACAATAACGACCTCAATAGGAAATGAGGATTCCATCCGTCTCAAATATTCCAGAAGTTCAAGATGACTACCGTGAAAGGGGCGTTTCAATACGCGAAGATCACTGGCTGCTATCGCCCGGTTCGCTCCAACATCCAGGGACTCCTACGCTGGAACAATCACAAAGCTACGACAATGCCCCGGGTGCGGCGAGGATTCAACATTGAATCTCTCATCGTTTGTTTCCAGAGCAAACTCCTAAAGGCCTCGGTTATTTTGATCAAGGGAGCTGGAGCAGGACTGAAGTGGTAATCCCCGTACAGGCCGTCCTGACATCTTTGCGTCTGATGGGATTCTGTCAGCTCTTGCTATTGTGCGTTGACAATTAATTCGGTCGGCATATCTCCTCTTCGCCCGATTTCTCTTGACTTTAACGTCATTAGGCGCATAAGAGAACGCTCGCTAACAACGTTCGCTTCGAGCGCACAAATTGATTATGCGAAACGGTTTGTTTCAATTACTATCGCAAATCATTGTGTGCGTTCAAACTACAAAGTTACTAATAATCACATTATGTTTAATGCCTCTTAGTTGAGGTCAACTATACTATAGGGAACGAATGAATAATGCGAAGAGAAACCTATTGACGTGAATGTGAAATGCGAACTCGGCAAATTAATCAACTGCAAATGTTTACGTTCAGTCATCCAAATTGAAAATTGATATTACAGGCCATGTTACGTTATTGATACTTCAGTGCGTTACTCCCAACGATAACAGCCAACCATTAAAGTAGAATCATGTTTTGTGAAAAACTACTTGACGAAAACCTGCCAACATTTACATTTACGTATTTCGCTTGTGGAAAGGCTAGTTAAAGATTAAACAGAAACAATTCCTCCACGTAGCAACGAGGGTATTTAAAACGTTGAACCGTGGAGGGCCATACCACTATTCGAATCATTTAGTCTTCACAGAACGGGACTTCAACAACAACAACGACGAAATTAGTTGAGAGCGTGATCCTGCAGGGATAAGGAATGGAACGAGGTTCAGTTCGTCAGAGTCGTTTAGGCCAGTAACCAACTAGGAGTGAAGACGCAGTCGACATGGCCGTTTTTGCTACCACTCTGTTGTACTGACTGACTCCTATTAAAGGACCATGGTCTAGTGGTTAAAGACGATGGTGCATAAGCCTGACGAACGTCGGTTTATTGGATCGGAGCTCTTCAACGGCCTCTTCTTACCTCAACACACGCGCGTTCTATATGAACCCTCAACCTCCCACCTGCTGCTCACCTCCAGCCTTTGCTCAGTGGCCTACACTCTACATGGACGCTAAACTACGGCTGACTGTCTCAGGCCCATCACTCTGGAGCCAACACCCTCTGCGAATGCTGAGTTACCGCTGCCTGACTCAGGTCCTGCCCTCTGTGGCCAATGCTGAACTCCAGCTGCTCAAACCTATAGCCTCATGTTCCTAAATCCTAAAACTACCCGCACGATACCATGAAAGACAACCATATCGTGGTGCAGGGCCAGTTATCAACAGAAGCCTGTTCATTGTTCAGCGCGTATTCAACAAACTATTTGCGACCGACGTGGTTTTTCAGATTATTGACTCTCCCAGCAAGCGGGTCATTGTGGAGGACTGGTGACAAAAGAAAAATCAAGCTCTCTTCAGATCTTTTGGTTTATTATTCTTTCTGAATAATTACCCTATGTTTTCGGTCAGGTCAAATTTTTTAAATCCCCCCCCCCCTCCGAATTTGATACTTTACGTTTCATGACATGGGGATTCCAAATCTGCAATGTCCGTCCGTCATCCCCCGTCTGCCGTCCACCGACCGGGTCTGCCGTCTGTGCCGTTTTGTGCCTTTGACGTTGTCTAAAAAATCCGTTTTTCGCACAAAAATCCCATTCGGTATCTAGTTGTGCCTGCGATTTCGGCAATCCGATGGTACGAAGCCCATGGTTGTTATGATTAAAGTGAGCCAAAGTCAACTAATTGAAAGAACTCGCGGGAACTACAGCGGAAGTAAACGTTTCGTCATTAGTACTCCCTCCTCCGATCTCATCAAAACCACCCACCCGCCCCTCTCACGACATCGTGCCAATTGCCTACAGGCGCCTGGCGCTGGGGGGATATTTAGTTTCCGTGGTTCCATTGTATACAGGTCATGTTGCATATGGTTTACTAGTATTTTTCAATGCTGAATCGAGTGGGATGGGTCTTGGAGCAGTAATACCAGGTCAAGCTGTTCATGAGAATAATAACCCGTTGTGTAATAATTTGCAGTGTTTTTGTTTCAGACTCTACTGTAGTTCGAAAAACACGATGTGGGAAGTGTCTGTGTCTGTGAACACGATCTAGAGAAAACAGCTGAACCGAATGAGCTCAAATGTCATAACTTGCCCACAGGTCAGCATAGCACGTCAGTGTAAGTGTATGAGCAAAACCCGCTAAAAACTAACTATATTTGTCATAGTGATCCAAACACCAATTTTGTTTTTCTCCCAGAAACGGCTGTATCGATTTTGATTACATTTCTTGTGTAGACAGCTCAAAATAACACGACAATACTATAAAATTCTCATCCGCGAGAAAATAACGAAAACCACAATAAATTACCAAACTTTTCGACAAAAACCAATTTTAGCTCTGTTTTTTCTTTATTAATTCCACTGAAATGTTACTAGAACCTTCATAAAAATTGGTGTAGTAGTTCAATGAAATATCTATATGACGACCGTTGAAAAACGCTCATAAGATACAAAGGGGTTGCTTCAGAGACTCCGGAATTTCAACTACCGCCGTTTCGTTCACTACCATTGTAAAAGTTTTTCCGCAATAACTCCGGGAAAATGATTATTGCCCTCTTAAAAAAAATTTTGTTCACATCCTGATTAATTGTTGGTGTACTAATTTCTGAATAATGGTCAGGGATGAGTACGTGGAGCACAATAAATTCCGGCACTGTAAGCGCTACCGCTTTCTGCCGCCGGAAAGTGACGTTTGACCGAGTACAAATGAACTGAGTGATAAATGAATTGATTAAGTAGAAAAAGCCGTGGAGACAGGTTATATGCAAATAAACGGTGTATACTGCTCGTAAAATGCGGTTTTTCAAAATTTTCATTGGAAAATAGGAGAACGTGAGCGTAATAAGAAATACGTTGTATCGTCGATGATTGTGTCCTTTTTTTCTCGAATCCAACCACTTTTGGTGGGCTCAATGACTAAGTTCGCCGAAAGCCCCCCCCCTTCCCCCCAGTTTGATTCACGATCTACTTTTAATGTTCCTCATTTCGGGGAAAATGGTGAGTCGCGGCGTCGAAACTTTTAAACGCTCCTCTCCCATATCAATCGTTTACGGGTCGTGGAAAAAGCTCAGCCGCCGTAAATCAACAGTTATCATTCCCGACTATAAGCCTTACACCGAAGGTATATTTCATTTCTGACTTCTCGGTATGTTTTTATAGGAGAAGGCAGTTGATAATAAAAAAGTGAAGGAGGAACAAGATATTTTCTCCCAAGAGGCCTCTTCTTGTTCCATTAATTTATGTAGTCCACTGTTTGTTTAACTGTCCGAGGAAGGACTGGAGTTTATTGTTTCTCGCTATAAGAAATGAGTTCACCTGGATGAAAGAGAAATTAGGATTGTCCTTTTTTTTTCGTTTTAAGTTGGAGGGATTTTACGAGTTTCTTGGTTTTAAAGCCAAAGGGTTCGCCGTTTCTCGGGCGGCGTGAACACCAAATGTTACAACGAAGGAGAATCGAGCTTTTGTGAGAAATCCGTGAGGAAGGGGTGGCGGTTGTAAAACGACGGTGGTCGACGATGAAGGAAATTAATTGCGGGTAATCCACTTCTTTATCCCTTGCCCAAATTACTTGTATATTTCTAGCCGTCATGTACGCTCAAGTACACCGTTTCAGCATGAAGTCATTGAAGAGGCGGGAAGGTAATGAAATTGTTGAAACTAATGGGACGTTTTCGTTCAAGCCAGCAATTACTATTTTACGACAAAGCACGTTATGTTTAACCACTCTTAACCGGCATTTATATTAGATCTTTGTGGCATGTTTAGACTACGTTGGAATGACGACAGGGAGTGGTGTGAAAATTTGCAGTGCTTATAGCAGTGATAGGCAGTATCGATACGTTTCAGCGTGCGGATGATAGTTCGAGACTCGTTCGTTTTGTGGATCTTTTCCCTGTTTGATGCACAATAGAGAGGCCCAGGGGCAAGCGTGAGGTTGGTAGTTATGCGCGATCTGCAGCTCTTACGAGGGGAAGCGGTGTGGGCTGATACGCTGATCATCACAGAAAGCGAATGGCAGCAGTGCTGAGGAGGTGGGCTCTCCGTATAACTTGCTCGTATTGCTCAGTTTCTCAGGAGACAGAACTGATGGTGACGAATGTCATCCCAATCAATCTTCTGGCAGCCAAGGGGAAAGGAAGGCTCGTTAAGGGGCCCACCGGAAGAAAAGAAACTGGACTGTGAACCTTGAAAGGTGGCAAAACGAGTGGGCGTCACAGTGAGGTGGATTATGCTTCACCCAGTTCCTAACAGAATGTGCAGCATTTAGGCACCCAATTAGCAATCCTGGATGACGCCTCTCGTGCCACCTTCTCGTTGCAAAGGTCCACAGTCTGGTGACGCCCAATGGAGTACAGCCAGCAGAGCTCACACCCGGAAGATTTGGCCGCACGTTACCATAAAATGTTGAGGTGCAGTGCTCAGACAGAAGAGGGCGGAGCTTTCTGATCCAGGGACAGTACCTCACTGAGTTGAAGAACGGCCACATGTGGGAAAGACCACTTCTGGACCTCTCAAACCGCTGGACATAATAGGAGGATGTGTGGTCGCTTCAAGATTACTGTGAGGCACACTATTTTGTACTATGAGCAAAAAAACAAACACACAACTGAACTCCGAGACGTTTTTGGCTGTAGGTGGGTCCTGCCGAACCTCAGGGAGGGCAGAAAGTCCAAACTGCCTTGTTCAGGGAGGAGGAGAAGCCAGTAGTGCCTTCGAAAGATGAGGCGGGCTAGCGACTATTCTGTCCTTAAGAGTTTTAGGACCAAACATGGTGATAAGAGAATGCACACCTTGCACCAGTGCATTATGGGTGCAGTGCGACAACAGGGGGCTGCCTCTGCAGAGCAAGGTGGGTAGAGGGGAGCAATCCAACTCCTACCCAGGGCATGGCCTGATAATGCTGGAAAATGCGCTTGCTCTGCGGACTTCGAGGTAGTTGTCGAGTCGCTGGAGGGTAGTTCTCCCTTTCCAAATTTGTACGGTGAGGGCCCCCAGTCGGTACTTCCCCAGACATCTCCAAATGCAGAATCGTAACTGCAGGTACAACATTCTGAGTGCGTTCTAGTGAAGCTGAACATTATATTTGCCATTTCTTTCCAAGAACCTGGAGATTCACTGTTTTGTATTATAAACACTTATTTGGGATAAATCGATTAGAAATTGAGAAAAACGGTAGTGGGAATTTCTATTCTCGGGAAAATCGCGGTCGTGGGAATTCAGGAAATTTAGGGGCTGCTCCTAGTCATCTCAAGAGCGTTATAGCATCGTAATCGCATAGTTAGTTCAATGAACGACCACATCAGTCTTTACAGAACGCTGATACCCTTTCAGTGGCTTTTATAAGAAGAAAACTGCAACAACTTCGGTATTTCTGATGTTCCTGTTGTTGGAGTTTCATTCCTTAGGAGGACAATGCCTCCAAGAGCGTATTAGACGTCTACAGGATACTGACCTCCAGAGTTGTTGATGTTAGAGCATTTTTTGGCGTCAAAGTTCATTCCATCGACACCCATCTTTAAACAACCCCAGAGAATGCTGAAGTTCAGGGCAGTTTCCAGCGTCTCTGTTTCTCATAAATCGTCAAGCAAAGAGCATATAGCATATTTTATTCCCAATCACGTCAGCACAAGGGAACTCACAATTTAGCCTGAACGAAAGCTCCCCAATCAAATCCTCATGCTTTTGTTTCTGAAATAGCTCCAAAACCCTTACAGTGTCGTACGGAAAAATCTATAACTCTTAAGCTTGTCCACCAGCAAGTTGGCCAAAGGCCTTCGCAAAATCAGTATATATTGTATCAACCTGGTAGCCATTGGAATTAGGGTATTTCATAAGGTGGTGATTGTTATGTGCACAGTTGTGCACAGTTGGCATACATTCAAGGAAGATCAATCATGTAAAAACTCATTCGTTGGTGGCGGGGGGGGGGCGGAGGACAAGGGTAAGAAATAGAGTTATTGATGAAGGAGGACTCTTAACTGTTGAATTGAGCAAACTGGTCTGCAGTATTAGTTGGTACTATTATCTCTGTGAATATATTAGTGGTTGATCCAAAGAGGAAGAGGGGGGAGGGAGTATTTTGGGTAATTTGGAATTCCACAAATGCCCGTTAATTGGGGAATGAGAGTTCGGAGTTCATTGAAGTGAGAGTAAATATCGAATAAAATTATTTTTAGTTCTTTGTAATTCGTTCCGCAGTAGCGACAGGATGTCATAATCACAAATCTCTGTATGGATCAAAACTATTTTAAACTCTTCTGGGTTGAATAATATTAAAAGACTCGTAATCCCCTCGCGTCACTTTCCCGCAATTGAGAATTTTTTATTTATTTATTTATTTTTGTTATATTGCCCCCTTTGCTCGCCTCGTTTGTCTTTACCGAAGTTTAGATTTCCTGCTGCAGTTTTGTGCCTCCTCGATTGACAAGCCACGACAAAGATGTGACTCGAGGGGAGCTTTCTGCGGGATTTGATTTTTCCTTGCCAAAGAACAGCCACAAGGTTTTTCTCTTTCAATCCTCGCTATATATAGATTTTTTCCTACTTGCCTCTACCAATGATGCAACGTGACCATTTCGACCGCCTTCTTATAATTAAAGTTGACCACAACGCAAATAATTTTTCATCAATAAATATTTAAAAAAAATCAGTTTAGTACCCAAGAAACGTTATTTTTTGTAAATATACAAAAAAAGTAAACATTAAAAAAAAAATTTTTTTTTAAATTAAACAACAATTTAAAAATATCTGGTGCGTTTCAACACACAACTTTCCTTAGCTCTACGTCAATTCACTTTTTACAAGGCTAATTCTGTTTAATCAATTCATTTATCACTCACTTCATTTGAACTTGGTCAAACAACGCTATACGGCAGCAGAAAGCGGTAGCGCTTACAGTTCCGGAATTTATTGTGCTGCTCGTACTCTTTGCAGGACCATTATTGAGCAATTGGTACACAGATAATTAATGAGGCTGTAAACACGATTTTTTTAAGAAGGATAGTAATCACTTTTGCATAGTTATTGGGTAAAAACGTTTAGAACTGGTAGTAAGCGAAACGGCAGTAGTTGAAATTCAGGAATTTCTGGAGTGAGCCCCATGTATCTCATGAGTGTTTTTAAACACTCACCCGTTAGGTATTCAATTGGACTACAATAGCAATTTTTTTTAACTTTCTGCAAAAATTTCAGCGGAGTTTATAAGGAAAAAACTGCGCTAAAAACGCTTTTCGTCGAAAATTTTGATTATTTATTGTGCTGCTCTCGTAATTTTCCCATGAATGGGAATTTTATGGTATATTTGACATATTAGGAGCTACCAATATAAAAAATTTAATCAAAATCGTTAGTGCCGTTTTTGAGAAAACAAAATTTGGTGTTTTGATCACTATGATAATTATAGTTAACTTTCGGTGGATTTTGTCCATACCCTTATTTTGGCGTCGTAACGTGCAGGCTAGATATCAAGTTTGAGTGGATTTGCTACGGTCGTTTTCTCTAAAAATCGTTCACAGACACACATACACACAGACCATATTCCCAAATAGTGTTTTTAGGACTCAGGAGGGTCTGAAACGTAATGATCTGAAGAAAAATCAAAATTTTTTTTCAGCCGATTACATAACTTCGTAGAGCAAGGAAAGTAAAAAATAATAAATGGGGGATGGTGTCAGGTAGATAGAGAATGAGCCCCTCTGGTGCAGCAAAGATGAGCTACCTCTTAAGTCGAAGCTCGGTCGCTCTCTGGCGAATGAGCAGTTGTTCTCTAGGTTCTTGGATGTTAATTTTTCTTTATGCTGTGCGATATACGTCGAGGTGGTCACCGCGCATCTTCAGTTAGGGCTGCCCTTATTTAAAGTTCCTAAAAGCGAGTTTCCCCATTGGTTGAGGTAGGACAGATTTTTGGTTAATAACATTTATTAATTTTTAACCTTTTTATTTTTCTACTTCTACCCTACGACACATAAACCCAAAGGGCTACGTGACTATTGGTACACACACAAAATTTAATCAAAATCATTAGAGCGGCATTTGAGGAAAGAAAGTTAGTGTTTTGAGCACTAGGATAGCTACAGTTTCAATCGGATTTCGCTCATACCCTTATTTTGATGCCCTGACGTCGATATAGGGGCCGCCCAATATCTCATTCTGTACCAAATACGTATTCAATTTGTAATTTACGAAGTTGGATTGATCCAAATAAAGAGGAGTTTGAAGGCTGAAGCTATCGAGCGGGGTCGTCTTTCAAACTAATTGGTTCCGAAGTCAAACTGATCGATGTTGGAACCCCAGGAAGACACTGAGAGTCCTCCCCGGGTGTACAAAGGAGATCCGAAGAGGAGATTGAAAGCTCTGCCAATCCGTATTAACTATTCTAATGTCTGTGTTACCATCAGAAGCCTACAGATCCCGTGTCACGATGAACTGCTGATGATCGCCCTTTGTCGAGGCATCAGGCCTGTTTACCTGCCAAGGCTTCAATCCGAAATATCTCCGCCCACGTCCTCCGAACGATTATTCTCACCTTCGATGAGAAGGTCGTTCGTAAGGTGAACGCCCTGATTTCTTCGTTCGATTTGAAGTTGCAGTTTCATTTCTCTGAGGAGAACGGTTGACAGAATTGAAAGAAGAAGCTGATAACCAGGGCGCAACACGATTCCTGGCGATTAACGCATTCTACTTCTGTCCGATTTGAACAGTTGGTAGTACAAAGAGCCCAATAACCTCTTCATCATCTAACGAAATTGTGCGAATCCAAGTTACGCAGTTTTCTCGCAGTGTTTCATCTTTAAGTACAAAATGCCAACTTCCTCGGAACTTTCTCAGAAAAATTGTGTCGACTCCCATCAACGGTGGGTTTTAAATGAAGGCTTTGGCATAAGTAGCAGTGACTCAATTAATGACCTTTAAATGCTACCACGTTAAGTTATGTTTCACCAAATTTGTATGATCTGAGTGAAGAATAGACTGGATTATTGTTAGAGCGATAGAAATTGCCGATTTTTAGCGAGACTGAGTGCGTAATGCGTCGCACCTGGCATGTATCATTTCATTGAGTACTAAATAAATGAGTAAAGTAGCGATATTTTTGGTCATATTGGCAGCTTGATGTAAGCTATGGTGGGGCCGTGGCTGAGCGCGTTGGGGCGTGAGGCTGTCCGAGCCAGGCGGGGATAGAACCAGCGGACTCTGGTTCGATCCCCAACCAGGCACTCCCCTCCTCCAAACCCTGGGGGGTGAGGCAATGGGTACCGGCAATAGGCTGGGGAAATGTGCGGGCCTCCCAACAGGCTCGTGAAAGAGGAGTTGGGACATGGGCCCTCAGTGGCTACGGCAACCTGCCATTGGTCCCGCAACTTCAGTGGACGGGCTGCGGTCGGTGCACCCTGAAGGCTACCTCCCTGTTATCGTCATCATCGTGGAAAAAAAGTCGAATCGTGTTCTAGTTACCAACACGTTAATTACCAGTTTTGCAAGGGGCTGTGTTCTTTAACCACCTCCAGAGGCAAATCATTTGGACCCTCATAAGCATGCTGCTTAGAGCCCGCAGCTACAATTTGAAAACGTGCAACATGGAAGCTTCTCTAAGTCAAGCTTTCAATGTGACTGATCGAATACGTGAATGAGGGTGTTGGGCCCACGAATGGGGGAGCTTGAAAGAGAGAAAGTGAGGACTGCATTACACTAAGTAGAGGGAGATAGATAGAGAGAAAGAGAGAGAGAGAGAGAGAGAGAGAGAGAGAGAGAGAGAGAGAGAGAGAGAGAGAGAGAGTGAGAGATGAATGAGTTGGGAGAACTGGGAAGAAGACTGTCGTTCACGAGTGCTGACGGATGACTGACTGTGGGAGAACCTGTGTGTATGGAGAGGAATCTAAAATTGAGGGGTGGGAAATTATTCGAGAAAGTACACGAAAGGGGGAAATCCTTTGTCATTTGGAAAGAACTCAGGAGCGGGACTTACACAGGTACAAACGAAAGGGTTGAGATAGAAATGTGTTTGGGGAAACAATGACTTTCCTAGTGTGGACATTTTGGAGACAATGACCCTGCTAATTCGGCCTGCCGAACAGAGGGACATGGGAAAGTATCGCTCTATATCGCTCCAAGATGTTCACTCAATAACCATAACCAGTTATACTTAAAAGAAAAGGGAAGTGGAGGGCTTGCCGAGTGGGAGGGTGGAAAAGATTGATGTAAGGAAGACAATGGAGTGACAGAGAGAGAAAGATGGAAAGTCACGATTTTCTTATATACTTTTTGCGACACAATACCGTTCCCTCCTGGCGTGACGCTTTTTGGTGACAACTAAAGCGCGTTTCATACTAAACTATGTTCTTACCTGTTGCTGCCGAAGTTATGCTTCTGTACTCACATTCGAACTAAGCTTCATTACATTTCCAATTGATTTTTATGACCGAAACGTCGAGCCATTAAAATTACATGTATTTACTCGTTTTAACAAGTCAGTGGTAAAAACAGAAAATAACACATTTCGCCCGCAGATTTAGAGTTTTTACTATTTCAGAATTTCACGCTCCCGCATTTTCTTTGTCAGAAACGAATTATACGGAATCTGCCTCGACGTTCGTTTTTATTGCTCGTTTTATTAGTTCATTAAACGAACCCGAGGAAGGTGTTCCGAATGTTCGTTAAGAAGGTTAAAAAAAAAAAGCACGAAAGGAAGTTCTAAAATTAAAATTGGTAGTGTCCCGTCGTTCCCGCAGAGCCCTCCCACATGATTCATTACGTAACTATTTCTCATTTGGGCCATCAAACAATGAGTTGCGTTCTTTTACCTTTTCTTCTCCCCCGAAACTTTTTATTCTTCTCCCCCGGTAGAGATCGTAAAAAAAAGGTCGTAAAACGGTAGAAGAAGTAGGTTCGACCGGATAGAAGAGCGTTTTTGACGGCTGAGGGAAGACGAACCCGATGAGGGAAGGCCCTAGAAGTAAGACGGTATGAAAGTTTACTGCCAGAAGCCGGCACCTTTAGTTACCAATTTCAATCAACCTGGTCAACTGGCAGAAACCTTTCAGTTGATTCATGGGGACCAAAAATATCCGGCGACGCAAGACACAACTTTCCTCGGTCTAACGCACACTCAGCGATTCTCTTGACTCTACCGACTACTCAAATCTGTTTATAACAACATTCTACGTGACAGCTCCAGGCGCATATAGTTCTGAAGTTTATTGTGCTTCCCCTTATTGTACCACCACGATAATGGTCCAAGACTATCTACGTGATTTTTGAATAATTGGGTAAAAACTGTGAGAAATGGTAGTTGGTGAAACGGTGGGGTTTGAAATTCTGGACTTCAGGGAGTAGCTCCTATATATCTTATGAGAGTAATCAAACCATATCGTATAGGTACTTGACTGAATTACCATGACACAATCCTTATGTACTAGGTCATCTATCTGGGTTTGATTGGTTACCGGACAAGGGGTTAATAAACAGGGATTTGCTCACCCACCGATTACAGTTTTTCCTTTCCCCTCGCTCAGATACTGTTGGATAAAGGCAAATCCCTGTTTATTAACCCCTTGTACCGTTATCGTCTTTATTATCGATACGAGCAATAAGGTTACTTTGATTGAATATTGAAAAGGAATATTATGATAAACACCGATCTCGATAAGAATTTCTGAAAGTAGTTATGACCCCAAATCCATCCATCAAGTAGACAGTGAAACCAGCTCATGGTGGCTATCAACAAACTCATGGCCCTCAAGATGCTACGCTGATAGAGGATATCCAGTCTTCTGCAGCGGGACCTTTAGCGAAAGATTTTGGGTGAAAATGAAACCTTCCTGACAAAACCTAATATGAGGGAGCAATGAAGAGCCGTTGTGAAGACGGAAGCCAAGGCTGCTGCTTTCCTCTTCGGGTAGGGCTCGGTATGAATTGGGTCCTCTATCGGGCAATCCGATGCCAAGACTGGCTAACTGCAAGGGGGCTGCCGCACCCGTCTCTCCTCTGAGTATGTGGTGGTGGTTGGGGGGAGGGGTTCCACAGAGAAAGAGGTGGCCCATCTGCCTTGGGGGGGAGGGAAGTGTTTAGCGAGGCCCTGCGGGAGGCTAGTCAGGTTCTCATCCACCAAGCACAATGGCGCTGGATTTCTCCAGCAGCTTCAGCGAAAGACGGAGGTCGATCCAGTGTTTTTGAACATGCAGAACCATAACCAGGTAGCCCAATGGTTCAATGGGGAGCTGGGTATTGCTGATATCTCACTCAGATGAAGATTTAATTTGCTGATCCAAGGGACGAAGAACGAACACATGGAGGAAAGGCCGCTTGAGCCTCCCAAACTGCTGTTTGGTATGGGAAGTTCAGCACGCTGCAAGATCCTTGTGAGGGTGAAGGAAACAAGAAGAGCTACCATTGCAGAGAAGTGTGAGAGCCAACCTGATGCAACGTACACAACGTTGGGTATGGTCAACCAACTATGTAACATGTGAAGGATATAGCCCGTATTTTCGTCAGCTCTGCTTCCTTGGCACTCTCTACTATTAACAGAACAGCACGGGAAGGGCAAGCGATTATATTTGCGAGGCTTTGAGCTGCCCACTCCACTTCTTCATACGTAGTGCGACATGTCAATCGAATTTTTAAGTTCAGTCTTGAATATTGTTGGATAATGATGGGAAAACCCCTGTTTATTAACCCCCTTCCTTTATATTGTCTTTTATAACGATCCAAGCAAATTCGGTTACTTTGATTAAGCATTGAAAGGAGTTCGAATCATTTATTTCATTTTTATCTTTTCGATTGCATTCATGGTGGGTCTCATTACGTTCTGAATTACATTTCCTTATTTTCTCCTCAAGAGTTTGATTATTTATTTTTGAGTCCAGACACGAACAACGAAAGTAGAAAACCTTTAACCCATCACAAATTGGTAGCACAACGAGATTCCAATCCACAGACCTCTGGTTATGGGCCCAGCATGCTTCCTCTGCGCCTGAACTTGTAACCTGGCTGATAAGGGAGAGGGATCCCCAGCAATTTGCCTCTCGGAAAGCTGAACTCGACCCTTTCCTCAGAGCTTGCCCGCCAAACGGTGGCAGACAGCGTAAAGGGAGAAGCAAAGGCAATATCCTTCACAGCTGAAAATAGTGCTTCGTGGATATTCATATAATAACTTAGCGTAATGTAATTAATACGCTAAAAATGGACCTTCCCCGAGGTATTGGCGGGAAGGAAGAGGATGCTGCCTTCATCAATTTTAAATTAATTTCGCTTCTCGAGACTTTTCTCCCGCTATTTGGTTTCACCACCGTTTCTTTTTAGAGATTAAAAAACCTGAGATTAAAGTGAGGTTATATTTTTAAAGAACTAAAAAGCGATAGCGCACAAGAAGGTCTTTGAAGGTCTCATATAAATTAACTCGGCTCAGCTCCAATTAAGACCAAAGTCGACACAGAATCTCCATTACCACTCTCGCCTTCTTCCCTCCCCATAAAATTATATTGTAAGCTGTAAAGCAGCGTTCTGTGTGTTTGTTGATACAAGGAGGGTGTTAGCGCCTGAAGAAAGTCAACCAAATCAACATCGAACATCTTTTTCTTGACGCCTCTTCAACGCTTCCAGCGGATTGGGAAAGGCTTGCCGTCAAAATGAAACACGCAAATGTCAAAGGTTGGCGTCGCGAGGTCGTTCTAGTGACGCGTGAAGAGGACTTTCGATTTGGATGATCGAGGGAAGTTTGGAATTGAAACTTTAGAGTGTTTCGTCATAAAATTGACAAAATGAACGACGTAATTCACGATTAGGAGAAACATGGCAGTGACTTCGCACATCGGTGAATTATATGAACTGTTCTCAGTAATGTCAAATCACGTAACTCCTCGACTCTCACAATTAAATAACTTCCTTGTTGTTGACCTTGCACGACAGTTTTGATGGTGATTCCAACATCTGGCAGCCATAGGAAAAGAGCTGTACTCATGAAGAGGGCAACTGGAGTATGGCCACCAGAAAAAAAGAAACCTGGCTGTGAACCTTGGGAGGTGGCAAGACGAGTGAGACACAGCCCAGGCAGCTGATTCCTGCACTTGTGCTCAGGTGGCTCCACAGTGAAGTGGATCTATACTTCACCCAGTTCCTAACATTTACGTTCTGATATGTGGGGTGTCATGGCCCTTTCAGTCCTAGCCCGCCTACGCCCCATCAGGCAAAAAGAGAAAGGGACTGGGGGATCGCGTTGGGGCGCGAGGCCTTCCGAGTTAGGCGGGGATAGAACCAGCGGACTCTGGTTCGATCCCCGACCAAGCACCACCCTCCTCCAAACCCAGGGGGCTGAGGCAATGGGTACCGACGGTGGCTGGGACACTAAGCAGGCCCCCAACAGGCTCGCTGGGGAGCTATGACATAGGCCCAATGTGTGCCACAGCGAAATGCCATTAGTCCTGCAGCTCTAGCGGAGTCGTATGGTTCGCAGCTGCCTCCCTGATGAGTGAGTGAGTGGGGAATCGCGGCAGGGAGTACTTCCAGCAACCCTCGACCACTGCGGTATCCATGGGACCCCATCACTGGATGTCTCAGGGACAGGCAGTTTCCTCCATCTTTGCCCTGGCGTCTTGCAGTGGCATCCAGCAACCTGAGGTGTGCTGTGGGCTGGTGCACCCTCGCAGTACCATTTCTGGAAAAATATCCCTTAAGACTAGAATGTGTCCAGACTTATGACTTCGGGGAACGTCAGCTTGGATGGGTTTGGAGAACTCACTATTCCTCTCCCACCATTCCTTAACCATTAGACCAACCTCACCCTACCATAGTTTGTTCTTACCAACTATGTGAGGGAGTACTCAATATTCCTCCCCCACAGTGCTTCCTACCCTAACAGAAAAACCGTACAGCACACAAAAACCCTACCAAGCCCACCCACCAGTTCCTAACAGGGCATGCGGCATTTAGTGCACACCGGCATCGAATTGGCAATGCCTCCCATGCCATCTTCTCGTTCCTAAGTGCATAGGCTGGTGGCGCCCATTTGAGGACCGTCAGCTCAGCTCACTCTTCCTGAAAGACCACTCCCGATCTTTCAAAGCTGCAGGACATTATGGGAGGGTGTATGGCGGATCGCTTCAAGGTTCTCGTAAGGCACACTAGTTAGCGTAGTGAGCAACATAACACACCTCAACCCAGAGACTATTTGGCCGAACCAAACTTCCTATACTACGTAATGTTTCATATATCTCTCGTGTTACTGCCTCGTTGTTCAATGATTGAACCAGTCGGAAGTACTTACTACACAAAATGAAAGCACTTCGGCCGAGCCCGTCAAAACATTCAAAAAGCTAGACGCAGATATTTTGCAACACTCCCATCCATTCTTCCCATGGCCTGAGTGGAACGGTGTGTTTGATTCTTATATTGTACTCGAGCTACCAAAATGCGAATCGTTTCATCCGACGAGCTCCTTCTCCTTCATTGGTTTTCAACCAAAGGCTTCGGAAAATCGAGACGAAAGGAGCGTCTTGAGAATATTTTATCGTCGAATGAGCTTCGTTCCAAGAAGCTCAGAGAAAAGAGGAATAAGCTGATTACGATCCGTTTGGTATATGGAAGTAAATTTATATTTCGTGCTTGACTGAAGCTTATTGAGGGAGGTGGAGGAACCGAGAGCCTCGAGGCAAAAACAACTCTTATTGCTTTCATTTTGCTGGTTTGCGGGTTGTGAGGCTTCTTCGTCAACGAAACCGATTTTTGGCGGAGCTTACCGCGGATTAATTCTTTTGCAAACCTCGTTGGAAATTTGTGTTGAACTTCGGCGTTTGATACTTTTCGGCCATTTTCCAAAAAGATCAAACGGCAGAAGAACATCTCAGCTGTAAGTTGTGGTTTAATAATAAATATTGCGAATAAGAAGTAAAACAGTTGCATTTTTGCTCGTGAAAACTGGAGCAAGAGGCCACAAATCGATTTGCCGCATTTGACATTTCCATATCGATAATCTGACTCCTACGGACATCCGTGGATGTCCTACAGCAATTACATTGCACCAGAATTTCTACGGATTTGAGATCGACGAGTGACGGACTCGATTACGGGAGGCAAATGAAGAGGGAACCCTATTTGATTCCAACAGACGTGTGGTGATTACAAAGGCCTGCAGCAACTAGTACTGGAAATTGCAGCCGACACGAAGTGAACTACTCGTCCACGAGTTTCGGACACACTGATCGGAGGGACATGGAGAAGGAAGGACGTATTCAAAAGCCGACGCACTTACCCATCTTCGACAAAATTGGTTTTTTCAACAAATTAACGACTTTTTACGAATTCGAACCCCAAATTTATTCGGCCCAAGGCCAAAGTGGTCGTTAGGTGACCTAAAAAACGCCAAATTTGTAAGTCGAGGCTCAGATTTTGTACTGACCTCTTGTTAAGTGGCTTTTTGTCCCACCTTGGGGAGAGGAAAAGCCGTGAGAACCCATTATAAGATAAAGCGGGCATGTAACCATTCTGGCCTTAAGGGTTGTTTGATCCAAAATGGTACCACAGCCTTGCGTCGGTGCAGGTGGCTGACTCCACAGGGCAAGGTAGGTACAAAGGAGCAATCCAACTTCTACCCAGGGCCTGACATTGCTGTTAAATGGGCTTGCACTGCGGGCTGGTGGTCGTGGTGCCACTAGAAGGTAGTAATCCCATCTCTTTCTTCGTTTTTAAAATGAGGAGTTCTGAGGGAGGTAGGAGCCATCCGAGCGGAACTCCCACAGACATCCCCAAAATGCAGAATTGTGGTTGTCAGAACTAAGAGATCACAGATCACGGCCTGACACCTTTTTTCATGGGACGGTGGAAGTGCAATCCCCGATAAAGCGTTGGTGCCGGTGGAACCCCTCTAGTCTGCAACTGGGGCCTGCTACCCATTCAAGTTTGTAAGCTGCTCATGCCGCAGCAAAATATAATAGGTACGTGGCCGATAGCGTGGAGCCCAAAGGGTGTGAAGCAATGCTACAAAGGTCCGCACTAAGTTTCTGGAGTTAATAATGCGAATTAGGAGGGCGCCAAAAGCACACTATAACATGCACAGAACCATCGAGTTCTAAGAGTTTTCATAATTCGAGAGTAAATTCGAATTTTTTTTTTTTTACTTTCACGCGAGAGCTAGAACTTGGAAGCACCGGTGCCTTTCGGGTTTTGAGTAGTTCCAAATAACGTCAGTTATAAATCTCCCTCACATACTACTGGCGTTCTCACGAAAATCACGACGGTACACCCAATAAGCTGCCCATATTGTAGTTATTTAGTGGTCGTCATAAAATAATCAGAAAGAAGCTTTCCAGAGTTCAAATTAACGTCTCAAAAATCCTGAATTGTGAAGAGCGACCTCCTCAAAAACGTCGTGTTGCCAGTCTCACAAATTACGTACTTTGTGAGTCTGCAATCAAGGATGTGGCATATATAGCCGCTACGCCATAAATGCCGGAACTATTCCGCTGCTGGTTTCTAAGAGGAACGTAGAGCTCGACAGTGTACGTATGGACCGATCGAGATAATGGGCTGAAGTTAGCTACATATTCATCAGCCGTTCTGGATGGTCGCAGAAGTAGACACGAAACATATTAAGATTCAGGAGAGGAATATCAAAGTGGGACTTTTTAAAGTATTTCGAAATTTGGCCTAGTTCAAAATTGGCCACCTAGTATAAGCTTTGACCATTTGCCCTGAAGCTTATATTAGGCGGCAAATTTTCCGCTTTGAAGTGGAAAGCTCAAGAACAAAATACTCTTTTCAGACTTTTCTTAGTTGTTCTTCCAAGTCAATCCATAAGGCACTGGTGCTTCCAAGTTCTAGCTCGAATTTACTCTCGAATTATGAAAACTCTTAGAACTCGATGGTTCATCTTATAGTTTGCCTTTGCCGCCCTCCTTATTCGCATTATTAACGCCAGTAACTTAGTGCCGACATTTGTAGCAGTGCTGGGCATATGCTCTCGGCTTGGAGTGAGTAGCTGGCTTTGTGGCCTTAACCCCTCTTCTACCAGCACCTAACCAGTTCTCTAGGGGATTTTCAGCGAAACTACCGCCAACGACGAACCTCTTTACAGCAAGCGGCCTCACACCCTTTGGTCTCTTTGCTATCGGCCACGAGCAGAAGCCCACGTCGTACCCATTCTGTTTTGCTACGACTTGAGCAGCTTCCAGACATGACTGGGTAGCAGGCCCCAGTTCCAGAATAGCCAAGAGGCGTTCCATAACCACACCCTTAGGGCTCCACTCCACCAGCCACAGACAGAAGCCCACGGTGTAGGTGGCAAATTTTGAACTAAGGCAAATTACGAAAAACTGAAGGGGACCCATCTAGGTATTCCTCTCCTGATTCTTAGCACTCTTAGGCATTCTACCATTCAGGACGGCTGGGCAAACTGTCAAACTTTCGATTATGAATATGTAGCTAATTTCAGCCCAGTATTGAGATTAGTACATTAAACGTTTAAAAATCACGGAATGTATCTAGGGGTGAGGAAATTTATGTGACGCGTAGAACCAGATATTTGTAACTCGTAACAAAACGGGGGTCGGATTAATTTTCTTTTTATTACTGAAAACAATATTTTTATTTACCGAATTCAACATGCGAGTTTGAAGATATTTGATAGCAATTCCTTGAAATTAATGGAAGTGGGACGCCATACATACATCGATTTATCAGTCCCCGCATTTTCATGCCGTCAATCTGATTCCAACGCCCCCGCGCAGATCAAAGGGCCCCGACATCAATTACATTTCACCGGAAGTCGATGGTAATCGCGAAGGATATTATGAATAGAACTATGCGCGTAGATGCGACTAAACGGAGTAAGATGAAGGTTTGACAGGAACGGAGAAGTACATATTCATAGGCAAACTTCATAACGCCTCCCTTCTCGCTTGACGTGTTCCCGGAGCATTTGCTTTCCACCTCCCCCACCCCCCTCCCACGCCAGACGAACGCCACGAAGGGCTCCGGCAATAAAATTTACATTTCTCAAAGCGGTTCCGAGTGCAATTTAGGAGACAGTTCATTACCGAAGAGGCTACAGATGTCTCTGTCCTCGTCCCTAGCATGGGCTGGGAAAATGCGAGGCAGCCGGCGCGTTCAGAAAGCACTTGCAATGATTTCATGGCCTGTTTCACTCTTTCGTGACGCTCATTTGTAACTCTGACGGAAAAAAAGGGAGTTTTGCTCGCTGGAACTTCCGAAAAAGGTTACGGCAACTGAGTAATTCTCACAACCACGGTTTCTAATTATGTTCGTGATTTGGAGATGGGTTCCGTAATAAGATTCTGGGGTTGTTTACTATACGGGTCTGCTTCTTTACCAAAATGTCAGTTTTGTATTGTTCCGAGGGTATGCAGGACAGTCCCGTTGTCACTGCGGTCACGGATTGTGACACTATCCCTTACGTAATTGACGTCTTATGGTTTGGGGTGCTGCCAAGGCAGGGAAGTCGCATAGAATGTGCTCCGCCGTTTCGTCCTCCTCACGGCACAATCTGCACTCCTTCGAGACACCCATCTTATTGAGGTGATACCTATATGGGCAGTGTCCAGTGCGGAAGCTTGTCAGAACTCTCAGATCCTGTCTGTAGAGTGCCAGCATTGCTTTCTCCCTTGGACGACAAAGCGTAATGAGCCTAGTCTTAGTCGTGTCTGCCGATGCAAATGGGCGCTATTTTCCTGGGCCTCCCGTCGAACCGCCAGACGATTCAGGTGACTTTTCGTCATTCCTACGTAGCGTTTAGGCTTGATGGGTGGTGATTCCGTACCCCGTTTTGCAAGACAGTCAGCCTTTTTGCTACCCACATGCCACCTATGAGCAGGCATCCTGATGAAAGAAAGCCTATTATGGGCACCGAGTAGCTTGAACGCCTAAGAACATTTCCATGCCAAACTAGACCTGGAGGTGTAGGTTTCAATAGCCTTTAAGCCAGGTCGGCTGTCCGAGAATATGTAAAACCGCTTGCTCTTGAGTCCTTTAGTCAGGATCTCTTCTGCACAGATCTCTATGGCTGGAATTCCCGCTTGAAATATCGTGATACCTAACACTCATAAGAGAGCCATATCAATTGAAAGTCGTTAAGGTTGCGGTTTCACCGTGCCCAGTTCGTGGATGTGCTGCAAGTTGTCATTTAGAGAGTTGCTACCGTTTGCTACCCTGCAAAGGTATGCCACGTCTTCGGGTTCGTCAAGCCTGACCCCTCCCTCTTCAAATGACGTGCGTGTTACCAGTCAAAAAGTGTGAGCGGAAGCCAGCAAGTGCGGTGCCTTTACATTCCACCTTTAATACTCTGGGCAATCCTTCACGGTTGGGTACGTCCAACTGATCCACACTCAACTGGTTCGTAAGAGGATGGATGCCGTAGGCCCTACCTAGGATCAAGTCGCTGACTACCTGGCATAACTACGCTGGCTTCCAAAGCCACGGTCAATCACGCTAAGATTCAGGAAAGTTACAGAACGACCAAAAACGCCTCTGTATTAGTAGAACGTTTTTATAAACTTAATCAGTTGGTATTTTCTATGTGAAAGACTTCTAGCTCATTTCGTTCTCATTGACGTCTCAACTGGTTGGCCTAACGTTGGTGTTCGGCGCGAAACGCCCAATCAGTATGGATTTTTGACCTCGGATTTCCACACCTGCCCTAACGGGACTCCCTGGCCCTTAACGGCAAAGTCATTGTTTCCTCAAACACCTTCTGCCTCAACCCCTTTTTGTTACCTATGGAAATTCCACCTCTTCAGTTTATTCCAACTGACAACGGATTTCCCCTTCGTCTGAACATTCCAAAATATCATTTCCCCCTCTCTATCTACACTCCTCTCCACAACAGACAGCTCCTCCCAAATTCATTCCCTTACGAATTCTTATGAAAGTCACCCGTCTGCCAGGGCTCGCACAGACACATTTTCCTCCATCACCTCTTGGCCTAGTCACAGCTCACTCTCCTTACAGTATAGTTTCCTGCGCCAGTTCACGCGTGTTTCGAGTCGTTCCCTTGTGTTGCCCTTTTACAATCACACTGAATTCGACCCTCTTGGACATATAACACAGTCCTCCTCACGCTCACCGAGTTTCTTTTTATTCCATTCTACAACTCCCAGACTCGTGCGCCCAACAGTTGGATTTTGGGGAAACATGTTTCAACCATAGTTTACCGAATTCTCTTAAGTTTTTGGAGTCAGTTCCAGCGTCAGTTTTGGTTGCGAGATTAATAATGGATGTATTCGGTGACTGGCGCAATTTCCACAGAACAACGTAGTTCCGAACACCCTTCGTGCCGCTTATGAGAAAAACCTCAATTTCTCAAACTTCATACCTCATTCACGTAACTTGTTTCAAGAACTTCTGAAGTGCAGCATTCAAAACGGCACTTTTCCCAACTTCAATCCGCAGACATTGATCATTTGGCACCCTGCGCGCTCAGTTTCAAACTGCGGAATCGAATTCGAAAATCCATTCAACCGACTCGACATTTTATTAGAATTGTTCCGAGTTCTTCAATTAATTGTTTGTTCGAACTTTGAGGCGGAATGAACCCCCGTCCCTCTTCCCACAACCCCCTCAGGCGCAGCTTTTAATTAGTATGAGAAACTCCCTGCAGCCTATTTCCAGATGCCGGAAACTTCACGAGCTGCAGAGAAAACGGCTCGGGCGGGAGACGTGCAGTTTCAAAAACCCGTTTCATCGGGACGTTATTCGATGGTTCAGGATTCGAAGCGTTCGATGTACACCGCGATGGACACAGATGCTGTACCTTGACACCCCTGGAAGTCTTGAGAGAGACCACTGGCCGCGCCAGTGAGACACGGCGACTTCAACGCGTGGCTCAACTTCTTTTCTTTCAAAGACTTCCCATCATGCACGTCTTGTGACTCAAGTGCTGCTCCACTGCGGCTCCAACAGCACTGAGCGACCGGAGGAAGAGCAGCTAAACCTTCCTTCCAAGCGAGCTAATAATTTTCCAAGTTTACAAAGAAGGTTGTTGCCAATAAACGGGGTCACTGTAATGTAATTAGTCAGAAAGACGGGAAACTGAATTACGACGGCACAGAGTGTTGCCCCATCAGCAATATTACCAATGATTTCAGCACTCGTCATTATTTGCTACAGGTCGATAATATTACTGTTCTTATGGTCTTGCTTTGATATATTTAAACCCAGTACATACATTAATTAATTAAGAGAGAGTCTCAAGAAGGATACAGTCATCCTCATCCTCCAGACGACTAACGGCCCAGTGGAGCGAGCCTAATGGGGCAACAAGCCAGGCCTTGTTAGGTGTACCGGCTCATCGACATAAGGGGAGCTGTGGTTGCACGATGTCTTCCCCACACAGAGACTCACTGAAGGTGCGGCGGCGTAAGAAGTACAATGCACCACCCCTAAGAATGGCTACCACCACCACATAAGCAACCTCTCCCGGAGTGAGGGAAGCATACCATGTAGGTGCCGGGAGTGCCTGCCTCCCATCCGCTCAGCCTCAGCAGTGCAGGAACAATGTTGTTGGTGGGGGGGGGGGGTCCTCGCCAGGACCTGAAGTGCGAGGTGTGATGTGGTATGGTATGTCTGAAGGACAGTCAGGATGATGTCCATGTCCTGCAGTATTGTGAAGGCCGGTTGTTAGTCACAGCACGTAGGAGCCACCTACATGTTGCCACAGGGTACCACAGGAAGGAAGGCCAGGTAGTAAAGGTGCCGGGCTTGTGCCAAGGTTCCTCAAGTTGGGCCCAAGAGGGTTCTAACCTGGGCTATGAGATCGGAACTGGATCACACGTAAGGTGTTCGATAGGGCGGCCGCAGTGGCAGAAAACCAAGCCGAGGTATTTTGCCGTGGCCCCCACAGCCACCCTTGTTCCTACAGTCAGTCAACCATACTGTAAAAAGACTGTTATCAACTTCTACCTCACGCTAGTGTTAACCAACCTGTCGAAAAACAACCCACCATCTTCACCATTCGTCCTCGCTCTCTCCAGGCCGGAGTTTTGTTACCTTTCAAAACCTCCCAAAAGAAGCTAACCCTGCCAACCTACCACGGAAGACACCAGAACGGGTTTGAGCAGAAGCGCGCTCTACTCAAATTTGTCACACGTAATTCCGAGTTGGAGCTCCCTAAAGTCTTATATGCAACCATCTACAGCTCCTCAACAATTCCCAATTCGGGAGCAAGTAAGAAAAATCATTTATAGTTTTGCACGTTCTTTTTTGTGACCTCCAGTTTAGATTATAGAGAAAAAGTGACGTTTTCATCACTATAATAACACCCAACTCTACTCATACTCCCACGGTTACCTGCAGGGTAAATACGGAGTGAGCCGAGGACTTGCGCACCTGGAACTTTTTATTTTTCATTTCAGTTTTGGCCGCACTCGTTGAAATACTGACGGCAAATGCGAATGAGAAAGTGGGGCCTTTAGCGAGTTGGGGGCCCGATCTGTTGATACAATTCACCCGTGTAATGAGGTCCCGTGAAGAGGAGGACCACCAACAGGCAGAAGACCCTCTCAGGAGCAAGGACGCTACCGCTGCACCAATTATCCTTCCCCCCTCGGTAACCCCTTCGTCTTGACAATTCCAACGACACCGTTCAACTCCCACAAACCGCTTTTTCTCTCGCTTTTGATGTTCGTTCCGAAAACGCTCTTTTGTTTCCCCTCTGGAGGCTCATCAGGGCGACGGGCCAGGTCTCGTTTCCGCAATTTAGTGTTATCGTTCCATCGAGTTTTACTTTTCACTCCGGCAATCACGACATCAAAGCGAAGGTTTATTGCTTGCCGCGCTATACATCAGATTTTGAGGTGCAACAGACGGGAAACGTTTCTGCGACCGAAAACCTCTGCCCTTCGTACGAGATCAAGGAGTTTCAGCCAGGAACAGTTTTTTCAACTAAATATTTCAGTGCGGCGCAACCCTTTTTTGTATATTCTCAAAAGAAGGAGGGAGGGATGCGGCAGTTAGGATTAAAGCTAAAGCAAACGCTACCCTAGAGCTTAGCGTCCGTGCTATGAGAGCAAATTAAGTCGTTAATTATTGTGTCAAGGTTAATTTGGGAGTTTCTAAGGGGTCAAAGCTCATTCGTACTGTTTTTCTACTTCCTGGGAAATGCAGTTAGCACCAGACAATTTTCCCCAACCTTACATTCCTGAGCGAAGCAGAGGCTACTCCGCCTTGTTGAAGCCACTCATGAAACAACCATGTCAAGAGTCTTGAGAGAATGAATTCGAAGTCTCTAAGTTTCTCCCACAGCACAACACAGTACTCGGTCTCCATCGAGGAATGTTGAGTTGAAAAAGTGTGTGTGTATTAACGCATTACACGTGGGACTGCCGCTCATATGCTTTTATATTTATTGTGAATTATTAGGAAGAACATGAACCTTCCAAACCAGTTATTTCTTAACTGAAACAATGTGTTAAACAGTATGTACAGTATTGGAGTTATACGAGGCTTCTTCCGTCGCCTCCGAGGCCGTCGAGGGATCGTACGTACACCCCTACCAGACTAGATTCCAGTATCTCCAGGACGTCGTTAATCCTGGGATCAACTTCCGCAATAACTAATTTATAGTGCTCCATCGGCTCCCCGTAGGGACTCCACCACCCACTCTCGTCCCTTCTATAAGATATATATACATTCGTGGCTTATTGCCTTGGGTGCGAACGGCTAAGAAGATCTAACGACCTGTACTGTAATCTCATGGTCAGCACTGAAGAGTTTGGCAATCAGAGGGGTTGGTAGGGTCGTGAGAAGGGAGAAAGGGAAAAGTTCACGGGAGCGAGAGCACTGGCAAGAAACGCGCTTGTCCAGCATGCCCTGACAAAATTCGATGGAGGAACGCCGTGTCAAAAGCGAGACGTCTCTAGTGGGACAGGGATGTGGCAGCTGGAGCACAGGGCGTCACAGTCAACTTGGTGGCAGGGAATCCCAGTCTTGTAGGTAACGTAGAAGCGAGTCCACACCACAGACGCGCATTCGAGAGAAAGTATGGTAAAACAGGATAACAGGAAGGAGTATAGGAGAATTTTTAAGTTTACCACCTCAAGAAACCGACCAACGCGGTCATAGAAGACCAGCTGATCCAAAATGACGCCGACGTGCGACAAGTGAGCGATGATAGGCCGACAGAGGACTTGATGAGTCAAGAACGAGACCTTGGAGAGCGCACCACTGAGCGAATTGATCGAGGCGAGCCCGGAGAGCACAATCCAACGGAATGATGCGGGACCACACACACGAGTGATATTTACATCGTCTGCGCGTACAAGCTATGACAAGCCCTTGAGAACTTTGTAAATGCCAGTAGCACGAAGAGAAGGGGACCTGGGTGTGCACCTGTTGCAAGAAGAAGCGCGTGCAGTCCAAACATTGCACGTAAGCAATGTAAGATAGCTTCCAGAGGCTGAGTAGCAGTTCACAAGATGAATCACAAACTCAGCTCCTCTCTCTCTCTCTAGACAGCTAGCGGTGTTAAAGGTAATAATGGTGAACTATCGTCCTGGAGAACGGTACCTGTCGGCACACCACAAGGCTCTGTTTTATGTTTTATTTTGTATGTAACCACATTACCCAAAGTTTTCGCAGAAGGAACAAGACACATTTCATACGCAGATGACTTACAGTTTTACCGAGCTTGCAACGTGGAAAACCTGTGTAGCACGATTGGAAAGCTGAACGAAGATCTTGAAAGAGTGGAAGTCTGGTGCCGAAATCATGGATTGGAAATTAATCCCATTAAGACGAAGGCAATGTAGCTTGGGTACCCGATGATTTTGTCCAGAATAGATATGAGTACGATCCCTAGAGTTACCTGTGGTAGCGTGGAAATAGAATATGTAAACGTAGCAAAGAGTCTTGGAATCATGATGCAAAGCAACTTGTGCTGGGGTAATCGAGTGACAGCCACATGCAACACAGCATTTAGGACCATCTACCAACTAACGAGGACAGCTGCACACTTTCCACAGCATGTAAGGGTCCAGCTTGTTCAAAGCCTCATAATGCCTCATCTGGACTACGCTGTTGCTGCATTGTGTTATTTGAAGAGCGAAGAACTGAGTCGGTTACAGAAGGCCCAAAATGCAGCACTCCGTTTCGCGTTGAGTCTAAAAACGTACGATCACGCCTCACTATCGTCGGATTGGCTGGTTGAAAATGAGCGAAAGGAAGAGACTGCACGTGGCTATAATGATGTTTAAAATACTGAAAAACAGCAAACCGGCCTATTTTCGCTGCAAATTTGAGTTCCTAGCATCAAGAGACACACGGAACCGCAATAGAGAGATTGGGACGCCTCAGCATCGAACCGAAATGTTGCCGCGTTCTTTCGAGGTTCAGGGGTGCAAGCTATATAATGACAATGTTGAGTGGTTTGATATGAAGGAAAAAGTGGTAGAGTTTAGGGAGAATGTTAAAAATAAACTGTTGAGGCTATATTAAATAGAGGAGTTTTCGTACAAGAGAAACATTAAAGTGAAATAGAATTTGATTTATTTGTTTCAGTTGAACTGTTTTGTCTGTTTTAGTTATTTGCTTAGCTTTATTTTATGTTATAAGAGAGCTTTTAATATGGTAAATGTGTTTTCAGGGAGAGTGGAAGAGAGGACCTCATAGGGGCTCTCTCTCTCTCTCTCTCTCTCTCTCTCTCTCTCTCTCTCTCTCTCTCTCTCTCTCTCTCTCTCTCGCTCTCTCTCTCTCTCTACAAAAAACTACAAAAAACTTAGAAATAGTACGAAACAACACATCAGGAATGCAAAAAATAAATATTACCACGAACTGTTCAAGCAAAATAAAGACACAAGAGAATACTGGAAGATTATTAGAGGGCTTGGCTTATGTAATAAAAAATCTGAAGCACACTCGGATATTTCACTCGAATTGCTGGCTCAACACTTCAGTCGTTTCTCAAGTAACCCAGCTGACCCAAGTGTTATTGACCGATACCTCAACACCAAGACGACCCAAGAACCTCTCAGCACGTTGGAAGTTTCTGAGGACGTCGTAAAAGAATGTTTGTTCAGTATTAAATCAACATCACTGGGAACGGACAACATATCTATTGAGGTAGTACATTCGCTAGCCAGTGCTATCATTCCAGTGCTCACTCACATCTTTACTCAATCGTTGACCCTCGGAGTATATCCAACCATCTGGAAAAAAGCAATTATCAAACCGTTACCTAAAGTGAAACAGCCAGATACTGCAGCAGATTTTCGAGCAATCTCCCTCCTGTGTGCAAATGGAAAAGTTTTAGATAAGATCGTATACAGGCAAATACGTGACTATGTCGAGAAACACAACCTCCTTGATCCAAAACAATCAGCCTACCGTTCAGGTTTTAGCACAGAAACTGCGTTGATTAGCGTTCTGGCCTACGTGAGAGAAGCAATGGATCGTAAAAAAATCACTATAATGGTCATGGTCGACTTCTCCTCTGCATTTGATCTCATCCAGAGAGACGTTTTGTGTGCAGTACTGTCTTCGGTTGGAATCACAGGAAGTGCGCTAATGTGGTTCGAGTCTTATTTACGAGAACGACAATTGGCTGTCAAGGGAGATGATGACTGCTTGTCATCTTGGAAAGACGTAGAAGTAAGCACACCACAAGGATCGGTTTTGTCTACACTATGCTACATACTATATGTAACAACTTTACCGCAAACTTTCTCAGAGGGGACAGAATATACTGCATATGCGGATGACCTCCAGTTCTACCGAACGTGCGATGTGGACGAAATCGATGGAGCAGTTAAAACACTCAGTAGTGATCTCTCACGAGTTGCTGAGTGGTGCGTATCGCATGGTATGCAAATTAACCTGCGAAAAACCAAGGCAATGGTATTGGGATATCCAAAAATGCTCAATAAAACAAATAATTTAGGAATCCCAAACATCACCCACAACGATACCCCTCTTGAATATGTCGAGTCTGCAAGTATCTTGGGAATCTCAATTGACGATAATTTATCTTGGGATCTTCAAACCACGTCTATCTGCAATAAGGCCTTCCGCACCATCTACCAACTTCGACGAATTGCCATGGATTTTCCCACATACGTGCGCAAACAATTAGTGCAAACCCTAATAATGCCACACTTTGATTACGCTACCTCCGCGCTATGTGATCTCAAGAGCTGCGAAATCAGTCGTCTGCAGAAAGCACAAAATGCGGCACTCCGACTCGCTTTGAGACTGCGTCCCGATGAGCATGTAACCCCACACTACCGACGCCTTGGATGGTTAAAAATTAAGGAGAGAAAATTGCTTCAGATAGCTGCAACGCTATTTAAAATCTTAAAAACTAAAAAAACACTGTACGTCTATAACAAATTTCAGTTTTCAACCAAAGAGACACTCAATAAAAAAACAAGCTTTTAAAAATTCCCGCGCACCGTTCCTCGACATATTCAAGATCCTTTGTGGTACAGGCATGCAAATTGTATAACGATCACATCCATATGTTTGACTTGAGTAAAAAGGTAGACTCTTTCAAAGAAAAATTTAAAGAAATGTTAATTGAGGAATATTGAAGAGTTAAATGTGTTTTAAAGTTATATGTAGAAGAAAATTATTTTAATTTAATTTGTTAATGAACGCAACTGATTAATATTTGTGAAATTGTTCAGGGATGGTGGAAGAGAGGGCCCAATGGCCCTAATCATCCCTGATTGTTAAATAAAAGATTTCAATCAATCAATCTCTCTCTCTCTCTCTCAAAAACTGAACCTTATATTGAACTTAAGAACTGTACACCCTAAAGCGTGAAATTTGCGAGTCGTACTTCACACACAATCATTTTCCACGAACTTCCTTAAAGACTCAGTCAAAACGAATAAACGGCCGCGCGTTTTTTTGTTTTTTTTTCGTATTTCGAGTTTTTTGTTACAGTTCCCACCGAACGTGTCGTTGAGCGAACGACCCATCAGGCGGAGGATATTTATCGTTGAAAGGGGCCACAGTCGGCGAGTCTTGTCTCCCGAGGTGACAATAGTCACACTCCCGAGGACATACATAACAAAATCCTCGGAGCAACTCGGGAGCGCCGTATAAGGCAGGTCAACATTCACCCTCGATCGTTTCCCGCTTCGAGGCGCACTACGAGCCGACCTTGCACATTTAATTATAACTGCGTGGGCAACGTGGAAAATACCAATTCGCAATTGTGTTGAGGTGGAAAACTAGATGCGTATAAATTGTTTAGTGAATCCGCGTAAGAAAGGTCAACGGTAGAGTTTTGCTCTCGCTGGTTAGTTCATTACCTCTGTAGATTTGTCTTCAGTATATGACACGTATGGGAATTGGTCATTGTTGAGGAATGCTGGTAACATAATTTCCATGAGTTTAAAAAGTAACTGTACAAACAATTTAGAATGATAAAAGTTTTATTATTTACAAAATATATGTCGTGTGGTCTTCATTGATTCCTTGCGGGCATTTGACGGAGTGTGGGGTGTAGGGATCCTCTCATTACCCTCACTACGTGACGCCTATTACAGGGTCCTCCTGTTTCACCTTACACACCAAACTTTCTGTGAGAAGTGTGGCCGTTCCAAGTTACCGACCAAGGAGATCAGATTTGGAGTCTCCCTGGGATGCGCTTGGTCCCCTTCACTTTACTTAATTTACGTCACTGACATTCAGTCCCCCCAGTAGTAATATTTGCCGTTTTCAGACACAACCTAGACGACTAAACATCTGCTCGAAATCCTCCTGTAAGAGGATGCCATGGTGGTCAAGGGACCCCAGGGAGAGGATAGTCAATCAATCCCACCGTACATGAGGTTCAGCACCTGGGGGTGGTAGACTTTTTGGTTCGCTAGTTCGCACAGTTAGTGTGGAAAATAATTTCCTTCCTCCGAGAAAATTGAAATTAACAATGAACAATTATAATTGAAAAAATACAACATTATGTTAAGAAATTGTTGAAATTAAGACACGTCTTCTTGGTAACAAATTAACCGAATATGATTAAAAAATAAATTAAATAGTCTGCGTAAGAACAAAACCCTGCAAATCATTACACAATGGTTTATTATTCTCATGAACAGCTTGACCTAGTATTACTGCTCCGAGACCCATCCCATTCAATTCAGCATCGAATACTAGTAAACCATACAAAAAATGACCTGGCTACAATGGAACTACGGAAACTAAATATTCCCCCAGCGCCAGGCGCCTGTAAACGTCTGTAGGCATTTATGATCCGATGGAGCGGTGTGCGGAGGAAGTGGCCCTAACCTTCCTCTCCGCCCCGTCGGAAATTAGAATGGGGGCTTCCAGCGAACCCGTTGCGAGTCGAAAGGGCATTGCGAGTCGAGCGGGCGGGTGATTGAGTTTGATATGACGGGAGGGAGGGATTACTAGCCACAAAACGTTGACTTCCGCTGTAGTCCCCGCGTTATACTGCGTTTCGTTAGTTTTTTTAACCATTGTTTGCCCATAACAACCATGGGCTTCGTCCGATCGAATTGCCAAGATGGCGGGCACAACTAGATACCAAATGGGATTTTTGTGCGAAAGAACGAATTTTTTAGACCACGTTAAAGGCACAAAACGGCCCGGACGGCGGACAGGGGATGGCAGACGGACATTGCAAATTTGGAATCTCCATGTCTTGATACGTAAAGTATCAAATTTTGAGGTGGGGTTGTAAAACATTTTTGTTTTCCGAAAACATAGGGTTATTATTCAGAATGAATAATAAACCAAAAGGAAGCAAACAAACGATAGTTCTTCGGAAAAACACAGTAACGGAAACACTATTTCTGACTATGATGTTGGTGGGTGACGATGTGTAGAACGGTCGTCGATGAGTTGATCGTCCTTCTGGCTCTTGGTTTGTCTGGTAATGGTAAGAAGTAGAGTAGCTCTGAATTGGTAACCACAGATCTGGGTAATGGGATACTGAGGACCCAAAATTGTTAATTATTTGACAGTGCGCACGTGAGGATACTGCTGACCCGACGGCGGAGGCGAACATGAAGAGGCGAGTTTAGACTTGGGGTGGTGGACGGCGATGCAACCTGCTTCTGTTCCGCGATGCACAAACAAGTCCAACGTTTGAATATTTCACCTCACCTTTTTCTAATAAGATCCGCCTTAAGTCTAAACAAGACTGGCAGAACTCATTATGTCCCTCAGCATTCTGCTTTATGCTGTTCAAGGATGGTGGGGTCTTGCCGATGCCAGAAGAGAGCCTATAGGCCGCCAGAAGATGTTTGAACTGGAAACCCAGATAAAAGCTCGGCGTGCCCTGGCTTGAAATTTCGTTACCAACACGTGCAGACGACACAAATTCTGTTACACGAAAGGCAATTTTGACTCACCTAACTAATGTATGGCAGGATAGATGGACAGAGGCTGACGCCAGCCAACGGACGTTTGCTTTATTACCGCCTGTGGAGAGCAGATCGAAAATGAGGTGGGTTAGTCTCGAGTAATCTGTGTCTCAGCTTGAACTGAGAAATGGGAACTTCATGGCAAAGTTACACCAACTCGGTCTCTTTGATGAGGAGACCTGCAGATGTGGAACTGCCACTGAAACAGTGGAACGTGTTCACCGTGACTGTTCAGCGCCCACATGTGAGCGATCTGGTGTGTAGAAATGAGCTCCCAACGGACTTTACCCGTTTGAGTCTGTGTCTGGCTTATATCCAAACAGAGGGCGTTCGTGAACTTCCGAACCACCTCCATGCTATTTGCACTTACTCGAGGATACATGGAAGAAGGGGCGGGTTGGTTCTGATGCAAGAATCTTCAGGAGAGTTCGCAGTCTCGATGGCTCTCCCTTCAGGCAATGTAGATTCCCCGAGGCACACCAAAAGGGCGCTAGTGGACTTGGGGCGACCTTAGGACCACCAGCAACTGGTTTCAGGGGCTGCTCGACTCCCCTGGAACGACTCGAGCTGGTCATAGTTCACTACGTGCTGGATGGTTGGCTTCTGAAGCCGTTCAACCAAGGAGTTACTTCCCTTTGTCAGGAACGAGTTCAGAATTCTTCAACTGGCATAACTCAGATCAAAAGCTCGGCAGTAGAATTTCTGGGAAGTTGATTTTCTAAGAAGAAAGAGGGTGGAGCTAGACCGCTGGACGAGCCAGTTTCTCGCGGGACATGGTAACTTCAATGGGCAGCTCCTCTTCTTTTTCCTTGAAGTTTCTTCCAGTGTTGAGGAAAGAAGAAACCACGTGCTGCTCCAGCAACTAACACTACCAGCATTTACTGCTACTAGCCAAGCTGGTCTGCCATGGCACGCCAAAACAAGGGTACGAGCGAAATCGGTACGAGAGTAGCTATTGTTATCGAAGTGACCAAAACACCAACTGCGTGATGAGTTAGTTGATCCTTACACGCTCACACGACAGAAGGAAGCTTCACGTTGTACAATGCTTTACTTTTTCCACGCCTCCAAAAAAAAAAAAATTAATTCAAAATGGAATCGAGTGCGTCAGCTTTAGCCTTGCACAGACTGCTGCCCTCGTTACGCATCGCTGCGACCACAAATGGTGCTCTAATATATCGTTTTAAGCCCGTCATTGTACGATTCATTTCGAGCTGTGATTCATTTGAGTTTATGGAGTGTGTCACCACAAAAGGGTACCTTCGACGCCCCCCCCCCCCATGCCCTTGCGGTATTAGCGTTATGAAAGAGGGAGGAAAAAAAAATTATCGGCCCCTTTTAATATGAGAGTAAAAAACACCGAGTGCACTTTCTCTCCCCTTCCCCTCTCGTCATAATTTCCCTCTCCTGCGCTCGCATCGTACCACCCTTAAATGCAATAACTTAACATTTCGAACGGGGCTCATTTAATTCGGCGCCCCTCTTCCCGGTACACCACTCCGCTCTCGCATTTATGCCGCTTAATAAAAGCTGTTGCTTTTTAATAAAACTGGAGTACATGGGAAAAATCTGTCCGGATTTAGATCGTGTGCCCCCCACCCCCTCACCATACACCACCATAGTACCGTTTGATTTGGCGATGGGTTCTCCGAGGAAGGGATGATGGGGAGGTTGCAAGCTCCGACGCCTCAAACCAATAAGAGAACGATCGACTTTTTTTTTTTTTTTGAGCGTCTGATACGAATGGCACGGAATATTGAGAGTCCTCCGACAACGTTTTTCCTCGTTTTTCCGGCGTTTATGAATATCGGCGGCAGATGTGAGAATGTCATCGGATGTTTTTCACGGCGATCGGCAGTTTGCGACACGCGGAGACGGAGGAACGAATTCGAAAATGGTCGCATGTTGAGGGCTATTGCGCGCGGTGACGGCTTGAAAATGTCTTAAAAAGACGATCGGTTAGGGGTACGCGATAAAACGGTTTTCGGGGGGGTTCTTGAGCGGAACAACAGGAGAAAATAACCCGCTACAGGTTTGGACTTGAGTATTGTTAATTTCGTTCCTGCGGTGACAACGAAAGGGAATGAGATCGAGGGCTCCACTCACATAGACCTTCATGCCGAAGTCGGAAGGCGATGCAAAGGAAGGGCTTCAGCCGAAAATGCTGACAGGCTATCAAACTAAGCAGACCTTCCTGAAGTATGGCCAAGATTCAAGGAGAGGAGCCTTATTATTGATGTTGGCCGTTAAATACACTATAATTCTCACTTCCATGAACCTTACGTGTATCTCAACAGGAAGGTCTGCTTAGTTTGATAGCCAGTACAAGATTGTTCAACCCAACTGATCGTGTTTTCCACCATGGCCCCCCCTCCAGCTTCATCTTCCAACTTCAGCTTTTGCAGTAGATGTTCCAGTGAGTGGAGCCTGCCATCTCGTCCTGTTCTGTTTTCTCTGCAGCTTCTAATCGTGTCTGTAACTTACTCCCCCTTGTAGAGGCTTCAGAGGGCACCTGCACATCTTCTCTGTAGAGACCCTGCATCACACTATTGATTTGGTTATACCCACACCACGACCATTATTGAGCTCTCAAAGCACATGTGATGGATGAGGCTGTACAGGCTATCGGACTGAGTAAATGTATGGTTTACTATTCTTTCCAAATAATACACCTGTTTACAATGTTTTTGATCAGATACATTTTTTTACTACAACCCCCCTCAACAAAATTTGACACTATCCCCCCCCCCCACCCGAGGGCGTGCGGGACAAGTCCCTTTGTCACTGTAGCCACGTATGGGCCATTGTGACACTAACCCTTCCTTAGTAAAATGCGTCGTACATACCTGTCTCCTTCAGGAAGCCGAGTGCGTCCTTCACCGCAGAATGGTTTGGAGTTCAACGGTCCCCTGACCGAAAAATTCGAAGCGTTTAGCAGCCAAGGCAGGCAGGGCATTCACATAGGATATGCTCTGCTGTCTCATCCTCCTCGCCGCAGAGTCTGCATTCCACCGCCTCTGAGATGCCCATCTTGTTGAGGTGATACCTGAGTGGGCAGTGCCCGGTGAGGAAGCTTATCCGATCTCTCAGATCCTGTCTGGACAGTGTCAGCATCGCCTTCGCCCTTTGACAGGAAGGCGTGACGAGCCTTTTCGCCTGTCTTAGTTGTGGCTGGCGATGCCAATGGGCGTTTCCTGTGTCTCCCATCGTGCGACCAGACGGTTTAGAGGACTCTTCGTCATACCCGATGGGTAGGGATTCTGTACCCCTTTTTGCAAGGCAGTCAGCCTTTCCATTGCCCTCATGCCCCCTATGAGCCGGCACCCAGATGAGCCGAGCTGTTTGAGCGCATGAAGGCATTCCCATGCCAGCTTAGACCTGAAACTATAGGCTGCGATGGCCTTTAAGGCGGCCTGGCTGTCTGAGAATATGTATCTCCGCTTACCCTTGAGTCTCTTATTCAGGATCTCTTCCGTGCAGATCTTTATGGCTAGGATATCCGCTTGAAATATCGTGGCGTAGCAAGACTGTAGTTGTGCCCTACAATGCCCAGTCCTGCTTGGCCTTCCATAACTGTCTCCTTCTCCCATTGTTTCCTGTGAGTGGATCATTCAAATTCAATTCAATGGATTCAAATTCGCAATGTCCGCCGGTCGTCTAAACCACATTTGGTCGCACTAAAATCCCATTTGGTACCATCTACCATGTCTGTGTGGTATTGTTTCCTAGGTATTTTTCAATGCGAGGTCCAATAGAACAGGTCTCAGGGGTGCATGACTTTGTCTAGATCAAAAACAGTGAAATCACAGAAGCTTTATTAAACCAATGCCCAATGATTGAATGAACTTGCGGGACTATACAGCAAAAGTAATCGTTTCATCTTTTGCAATCCTGTCTCACTCCAACCACCCATCAGCCCGACTCGTCATATCATGCCAATTGTGTACTGAGGTAGGTTTGGAGATGCTTTTGAAGATCTGCTGACCCAGGCAAAAATTACGGCAATCGCACCGGAGCTCCGATTCACAATCTCCGACTTACGTCGAGAATTATGAAACAATGTCCTATCCACTAGACCACGATCGCCCAGTGCCTTTAATAGGAGTCAGTCAGTACAATTGTCTACAGTCGGCTCGAACATGTCATTTTCGTCGTTCCGTTCTAGTCATGTCATGTTTCGTATCGTTTACTGGTATTTTTCGATACTGAATTGAATGGGATGGGTCTCAAAGGTGTGAGACTACGTCACGGTGAGCAAAATAATCATAAACCGTTGCGTAATAATTTGCTGCGTGTTTGTACAACACTTTTACACTTTTAGGGCCAAGTAAAGATAATTAAACGTATAAGTGTGCTAATCATGACGTAAATGACTCAATTTTCAATTAAACTATAACCTACGTAGTGACGTATTTGCGTCTCCAGGTACACCCTTCTTGATTCTTCGTTCAGATTTATTTGAACTTCTTGGCCCTATTTTTTTACACCTTGGGTTGGTTTTAGTAAGAATTTCTGAGGATCTCTAATTTTTATCAGTAATAAATATAGCCGATGTTGCGCAGTGATAATGTAGCTTTCTAACGACGAAAGAATGATTGAAATCGGTCCATAAAAAATGCAAATGTTTTCTCTTCACAGTTTTAGCGTAGGCGACACTTTTCTTAGTCTTCACGCCTTTGAAAGCGAAAATAAGGCGCTGACGAACGAGGGCACAATGTCGAAATCAATAATCCTAAACGCCGTCCTCGTAATCAAATGCCAAGTTCAATGCTTTTAACAGCAACATTCGACCTTTGCTCTAAAACGCCTCACTATTATCGCTAAAGCTCTCAAATCTGTAATAAGGAGACACAACCCCTTTCGTATCCGACCGCTTTGCTTCGAACCGTTCCAGGTGTTGGAGGGTTCGATAGTATCGAGAAAGGGGTGGAAACGTGATTTATTACAAACGAGGGGCTTAAGAGGTATGACTCATTGTTCAGGCTTATCTACCGGGTTATGGGAGTTATGAGTGCGCCAAGCCGTATATTTGATCCCGAGACGTCAGCATTATCTAATAATACAATTCGAATTTTCATGAGGGAGTCAATGGGAATGGGGGTGGAGGGGCGATGCCGATGGGTGAGGAGTCGGAGGAGGAGCGGGGGGGATTTGAAAGACCTTGAAGAACGGCGAGAGAATAAATCGCGTGTTATTGCTTTCTTTCTTTCGTCCGAAAGCTAAAAAATACGTGATCAAATCCTGGAGCGGGGTAACCCTTGAAACCAAAAATCTTCTACATGACGCTTTTATTTCTAGTTTTTTTCACCATCGTGAGAATCATGCAGCGTGCTCCCACTCCTATACATCCTCTCTGCTGTTTTAGAGGTTCTGCGAGATACTGGTCAGTTCTGGCTGAGCACTGCCCTGGCAAATTTAACAATGCTCTTCCACTATTCCTCAGAATGCAGCATGGAGTGAGTGAATGCCTCTGGTGTGAGCTGGCTGGCTGTGCCTTCCACCTTGCCCACCTTTGGAGCCAGGAGATGGCATGGGAAACATCCACTATTGCCCTGTAGTGCAGGCTGTTTGGGCTTGCTCCTTTGGGCTTTCCACTTCGGTGTAGGTGCGCCAGAAGTAAGGAGATCCCATAATCTCCCATCCACTGCCTCACCCGTCACGTCACCTGCTTCAGCTTTATCTGGATTGAGACCAGCGTGCAGCCGATAAAAACTGCTGCCACAACATCTGCAGGAGACCTGTCAGGATCACATTGTCAGGTATCTCGAGACGAAACAGGGATTGTATAGGTCGGGCCCAAGGATCCACTCCTGGGCACCCATGTAGCAACACCTCTCTTGCCCCATCCCTGAGCTGTCACCTAGATAAGTATTCGATAGTTTCTCATTAACTCGAGTAAGTATCCAAGTATCCAAAGGTGACCTCTAGGGCCTCTGGTCCGCCTTTCCACTGTACAGACTAGAACGCATTTACGCATCTAGGTTGACCAACAACTTTACACTCTGGGAGGCCCATTGTGTCATCATAAGGGCCTCCGCCTCTTCATGGAGTTGAGATCCCTGTTCGACAACCATGCTGACGCTCTGACAAGTCACCCACACCTGATGGCACTCAGAAGAAGACGTGGTAGCAACATCTTCTCCAGCCCCTTTCCTACAGTGTTCAGCAAGCACAAGAGTCTGCAGACTCACATCTCATATCCCCTGTGCATTTTCCAAAGAAGACCAACCTTCTTTTGTTCACTGCCTAGAAAAAGTACCTGCGAGGAGGCATGTTTTTATAAGTCCTTAGAAGGAGTTTCAGACAGGTCCTGACCACAGCCTTCATGATTTCTGCTGGAATCTCATCTGGGCCTGGGGGCTTGTCTATGTCCCCCTGGAGGGATGCTAAGTTAGGGATAGTCTCTAAATGCCTTCCCAAAGAAGTGCCTGGAGAATAGGGGCATCCACGATGCGACCTACCACACTCTCTTCCAGTAGCTCTCCTCCTGCGAAGGCATGAAGCTTTCTGATCACTGTTATGCATCCAAGGCCCGACGATCTGCGTCAACTTCTTGTTTCATCTTCCGCCAGCACTCAACGCTTCAGATCCTAACTTTTCAAGTGCCTGTATCACGCAGAAACGTTTCGAGCGTGTGTCTGTGAATGTGGGTGTGTTAGCAAGAAAGATTTGACTACCTAGGGACTTTTAACTTTTCGAGGACGCATCTTTTGTTCCAAAAATGTTGTTTATTCAACTTTTTTTTTCAATCACACTCATGAGCACAATATCACTTACCATCTGATTAGTATACCGAATAACCTTCCTGTTTCATGTTTTACCTACACTCTTGTCTGAGGAGCAGAAACAAGAAACCGCACATCCATCCAATGTACGAATACTACAAAGTACGGGACGTTTTGTTTCGGACAATTAATAACGCGCATGGAGTGGAATACGTAACAAGGTCATCAGCCGAAAATACGTTTGACGAACATGCTTTCTTCTTACAAAAACTACTCTCTCCCTGAATTCCAACGCCAGAAATTGTTTGCGAGAAATACTCGAAGAAGCGACGGTTTTGGGCATCGGGACGTGATAGTCCCGCCAATCTGAGTGCACGACGCGGCACTAAACGTACAATACCGAGAATCGGCGCCGGTACTTCGGCTCTCACTTAGGTCATTGATAGCGGACAGCGTCGGGAGAAGTCGTGCCAGCTCCTAACGACCGCTTCGTTTTTATCCGTCGGCTAAAGATAACCCGAAATGCATTATCTCAATCTCTGGAAAAACAGAGTAAGACACTTCCTGCATCGCGCTCAATACTCTCTCATCCCCTCGTCCTGCCTCAACTGGAGTACTGCCCGACGGTTTGGTCTCCTTTTTAGGCCAATGGGAAGGACCAGTTGGAAAGAATCTAGCGGAAATTCCTTCATTGCCACTCGTACAGGAGGATTTTCACGTTTTCGAGAGAGCGATTCGGTTACGTTGGAGAGTCGGAGAAGTCTTGCCGACAGTCTGTACAAGCTCTCAAGCTTCTCGCCTTGCTGTTTTTTCACGTGCCATCTCATGGAGTTTGGGATCATGCCGTCTTTTGTGCACTACTTGGGCAACTCTCCCATCCGAACTTGCAGGATGTTTTCAAACAGTTAATTCCTATGTATTGTTTTCAATTATTGTTCCTCTGACAGTCCATCGAACGGAAATAAAAACCAAAAGGTGGATCATATCAATAGAATGAACATCCACGAAGCAAATAAATCTTTATAACTCCACCGTTTACCAACTCCGTTATTTTCCACTTGAAACCTGGCGGTTGAAACGTTATACCTCGATAAGTGCCAGAGGTGGAAAGTTAGTTGGAAAATTGCTGAAGAGGAAAACCTTCAAGTTCCGCTACTTTCTTTCACTCGTAATTTGCGAGAATATTGTTACTTGATTTAGGGAAGAGGGAGAGATCCTTTCAAGGAAACAACCGCAGTATATTAATCAATGTTAATCCGCTCCACTTTGCCCGAAGATCGTAATTCATAAGTTAGCCCGGAGAAGCCACACCAAGAACCCGCTTCGTTTCTCAGCCAACCTCTGAGCTCGAAACCAATCATTCGCGGGGGGGGGGGGGATTTTGCAAATATGATAATGTATTGCTCCACTTTCTCGGCTATTCGTTTTTTTTTCTTCTTCGCTAGATGATTGAAACCTGTGTTGCAAGCACGATTGGACCCTGCCAGGGATAATGGAAAGAGCTTCAGTCATTGGAACGACAACGCAAAAGTTGAAGACGTAAGATGAAGCAAGTGGGTGGTGTGACAGGGGGGTTGCAAAAAAATTCGTGACCCATCAGGCAGTTCAATTCAATCTTATAGAGGCTATTAGATCTCACCTATTATTCAAGAAAGTGGTCTGTTACTGTGGATTGACCCGGGAGGCATTCTTTAACACCTGTAAACTTAGCCATGGCGTGAAAGCAAAACGCTGGCAACTCTCACGCTGCTCACAATCTCAAGCCACTGTAACTGTTTCAAAAGCATTAGTGGTAATCGGAGCAGGAAGGTTATTGTGTTGTGCTTGAAGGGGCTACTGTGGGAGCAATATCTTTTAAAACATACATCAATCCATCAATCCTGATCACAATTTCTACTAATAATACCCCAGTTATGGAGATAGAACGTCTGACTATAATACGAAAGGTACTGCGTTCGATCCCAGGGAAGGAACTTTTTTTAAAAAATGACGTTATCCAAACGCACTAGAATTTTATTAGAAGGTGGGGGGGGGGATACTCCTACTATAGTACAGAAGGCTCGTGGGAGAAGGCTGAAAAGGTAAGTAGTGGGGGGGGGAGTGTCATAATAGTACATATTAGTATGAAGAGAGAGGGTGTAAAAAGGTAGTACTATAACGTGATTGGAACAATTGGAAGGAGAGGTGGCCAATTTCTAGAAACAGTGGCAGGGGGTGGGGGTAAAAAAGGTCGTACTACAGTACAATTGGTTGAAAGTTGTGGTGGAGGGGATAAAGGGGCCGGGTGGAGGGAATAGAAGAAGCCATACTATAACGTGATTGGTTGGTGGGGGGGACACCTTGTTCTACAGTACGATTGGTTGAAAACTGTGGTGGAAGGTGTAAAGGGGCGGAGTGGAGGGGATAGGAAAGGCCATACTATAACGTGATTGGTCGGGAGGCGTGACCAAAAACCTCGTACTATAGTACAATTGGCCAGAGGGTGTGGTTTTTTTCCCCCACTCCAATTGAGCTAATACCCTCAAAACCCGTTTCAAACCCCATTTCTCCCCTACTGTCTAATCTACATCAATCCATCAATCCTGATCACAATTTCTTCTAATAATACTCCAGTTATGGAGATAACTCTGACCAATTCATCGAGAGCCTTGAAAAAGCCAAAGGGGTTTCCTTGCTTCCTTCCAAGGTTCTCTAGACCTTGTCAGCTTCAGAGTAACACTTCCCCATCTGTAATTTGCCCGTTGTCTGGGCCGGGCTTTTATAGTCGGTGCTCATGGGGTAGTTATATCCTTCTCCCTCTGGACGATACGCCAAAAGTGAGTATTTAGGCTATTATTCTGGTTATATACCATCAGGATTTTCAGGTCACTGAAGATCTCTAGCGCATTCGAGAAGTACCCAACAGGAATTTGGTGTCCCAGTATCTCGCCCCCCTCGGTAATCCGAAGAGGGACAGCAGCCTGGCAGTGGCCAAGATGGTCTGGAGCCAATTAACGGTTCCCCCACCCTGGCAGTGGACTAGCAGCGAGACACAGACGTTTGAACGTTGAGAGTTTGGCCAAGACTCTGTAGGTGCCAGAAGATTGTCTAAGTTCTGCAGCTGCACATTGGAAAGCAGCATCTTAGGTACTCTCGGTGTAGTACACCTACCCTAACCCCTTCGTGGCGTCCCTGTAGCTTGGCCGGTTCTGTGGTATGGGGCTCTGATCTGCTCTTTGTGTCGGGGGGGACAGACAAAAAGTGTGTCATTGTGGATCTCGCTGCATAACGGTGCTAAAAAATGTGCCACGATCACACAACTTTCCCCAACAGAGTGGTTCATCACTCAGCTACTAATCAGAAGGCTTTTTCATTGAGTTGGTAAGAGCTATTGAGCTACGTTATACAGAAACTAGTGGCACTGTGGTTCTAGACTTTATTGAGCTACTCTTACTTATTCCACCACCATTATCCGGTAGTCAGCTTTGTATAGAGGTTATTTAAGAGTATGTCAACAAGGGCTGCCAGGAAGCGCTGGGAGGGAATGAAATCGTGCCATGACACCTTCACCCCTTCACTCGCTGCTCTTGGGAGTCCTCGACTGGGGCCTCTTTTCTCATGAAGTAGTTCGCCCCCACGCATCATCTCAATACTCAGTCTCTTCATTCACATATGCCTTCAGTTGGGACCTTGACCCAAATAAAGTCCTATGTTCTGCGTTTACGCGTTTTAGCAGCAGGTTCTAAGCTGCTTACACTAGTGCAGCGACTCCAGAAGGGCCAGTTTTTGAGAACTTATGAGTAATCAAACAAGCACGTTCATCAACTTAAAGCTCAAGGTGCTGTGCTTGAGCTAAACGAACATTGTACAAAACTTAAACAGGCACTGTATTTTTTACGATATCTTTCTATTCAACATGGAGAGCTGGCCATTCACTTCGCCTAATTTACTTACATGACTAATCGGAATCTGCCAATACGGCGCTGTAAGCAAAAGACGCATTTCGGCTGACATTTATTTCCCCGGCTCTGCTAATTTTTCTTTCGTCGATTACTTAACTCAAGCTCTTCCCCTTTCGTCGTCCTAGTGTTAGCTGACAAGATGACCGAACCCAGAACAGACAAATTCAAAACATTTATAGTTCGGACGCACAGACAAAAGACGTAAGAATCCTCTTCGAACGAATTTATGACGTTTTTAACGGGTAAGTCATTTTTGACTTCCTCAGCGGTTGATATGAAAAACGAACACGAAGATTTAACGATCTCCTTTAAGTTAAACTCGTTAAATCGTAACAATACCCAGCCGCTTCTCATTAAATATTTGATCGACTGCAACCCAATCAGAACGCAAGACCGCAACAGATGAACTCGGCATTATAAAACGATGAAATCGCCATACCTGGCTCCCTGTCAAGTTTTCAATTCGTCAAATATTGCTCGAAATGTTCGTTCACTACTCGCGTTACGTTCTCATCGGGCTTGCAGGTATTCGGAAGGTTTATTTTCAACTTGTGTAGTTCTCGAATATATTGTTGTGATATAGTGAGACCTTCGAACGAATTCGAATATTCGCTACTCGGGCACCCCTTGTCAGTAGTTGGCAGTAAGGCGTTTCAACCTCACACAACGTTTTAATTATTCAGTTGAGAGTGTTCACCTAGCCGGGTGGATGAATTGGTGAATTATTGAACATCGTATGAGCAAAGTCACAACAAACATGACGTGACAGCTTAGTTATCATAATTATTATTGTTATGGGGGAAATTAATATTGAAAGCGGTATCATACTAGGTGAGTCGGGAAGTAGTACGATATCAAGCCGAATGCGATCGGAACAGAGTTTTATTCTCAATTACATTGGGAGACGTTTTACCACCACAGACAGGGAACTGAGGGAGAGTGAACGCAGGCGTGGGCGACACGGCGACGAGGGAAATGGCTCAGTTACAACTGACGGCAGCAAATTCTCCAGCGAATCGGAGCATTTGAGGTGCCCAGTCAGCATAAATGCCCCGGACGAGCATCCACTGAATCGAAGGGTTTGGTTCATCCTGTTACATTATTATTTATTTATTGACAAGATGTGACACGTAACCCTAAAAGAGAGAAATAAAATACGACATTGTGAAATGCCTGAGAAAGTGTTTCTCGTCTTCTACGCCGATGATTTCATGATTTCGTCACCATAATCCCTGCCAGGACCCACGAGGGTGCTCAGATTGAACTGGCCCTGGTGATACTCAGTGTCACCAGGCTAATGAGTGAGATGGGCCTCAGCCTCATTCTGCAAAATACCAAGATAGTTGCTCTCACTAGAAGGATAATTCCATCGATTGTGCGTGTCTTGGTAGAGGGTGAGGAGGTTATTACAAAGCCAGCCCGGCGATATCTCGGTCCAATAATCGACAGCGAGCTGAGCCACGGGGAGTAGATTCAGCATTGCACAGTGCAGGCTGATGCAAATTTGGTGGCTCGTAGCCGAGCAGGAGGAGGTTACTCATGTGTGTTAACAATTCCATCCTTCTTCAGGGCAGATGCCCTACTGTTCAAGAAGTACAGGAAGATTATTTGATCACTATTTTAAGTAATAAATTTGTATTTGAAACAGAACGCAAGAAAACATTTAAGAACGAGATAAATAGCCGCGACACCATTTCTACCGAGATAGAAAGACAATTGAGGGAGACCCAGCTGGCATAAATAAAAGTGTTGCCAATGGTGATGAGTAGGGCGTTGGAAGACAAACGATACGAGGATCCAATACCAATAAAGATAGCAGCAATGCAGAGGCGAGATGCCCTGAGAGTGGCCTCTGAGTACAGAGCATCCTCAAGAAGAGGTGAAGATACCTGACGCAGCGGAGTAAAGAGCTTAAGGACCTTGTCAGTGTAAACAGCACGAAGCGACTCATCAAGGAAATCGTGCCTGTTCCGCGCGACGCAGGGAAAAATACAGGATTTACGCATTTGGAGAAAATGACCCTTTGTCGTTAACGTATTTTGAAACTTTTATTTATATAGTGATTGATCCTGCACAACCTTATTTGCTCAGTTTTAGGAGCAGCTTTGGAGGGGCTTGCAGCAGAAGGTAAATACGACCAACATTTGTTTAAATTGATGAAAATTATTTATTTAGTACTGGCGAGCAGTTGAGAAATTGCTCGAACTTGGTTTATCAGCGTGATTGACATTTAATGAGTGATTGATAAATGGTTCTTTGTTCGTTGGTATTAACGTAGCTTGAAGAAAAGTCAACGAACTCTCAAAACTAAAGAAGTTCAAGACTACGTTGAGTAGGAGGAGAATTAGATTAATTGTAAATTTAACCATTGTTCGCTAATTTGCTGAGTTAACGCGATAAAACGAATAATTTTAACTCCGATTACGAAACCAAAAAAAAAAACATGTAAAATTGTAATTGAGAAAAATAAGCAGAAAAAAAGTACTGGGGATAATGCATCAACGCAAATATTAATGATGCCAGTTGGTTTCGACAGAAAGATGCGTTTCAGCGGAAGTCCCTGCGACTGTGGAAAGGAGGTGGTAAAATAGCAAGCTAAGGCGGTTCTTGCTTGGTAGTGCAGAGATAAGCTTTTGTGGGGATTCTGAGGTTTCACTAGAATTCGGAGCCGTGCGGGCGCTAGGGTACTGGCAGAGGAAACCATGAGAAGGCGGAGTGCCGACTTACAGGGGTTGAAGGCGTCGCGAGTGACTCCTGTCCTTCGGAAGGTGCACAACCAAGTTCCAACAGTCCACTTCACATCTTGCTAACATTAGCCATAACATAATACATGTCCACTCAGAGCTAATGTGATAATAGCGAAATAGTAGTGCTTCAACGAGGGTTAGATGACGTTGCAGAGGGCAGGATATCATACTTGTATTCAGTGTGAAAGTTGCCTCAGTGAGATTTGATAAGAGTAGAATGTTCAGCAGAGCATTGCCTACTGAAGCAAATGGCAGTGGTGCAGACAACGTAAGCCCTCCGCAATACTTGCTCATGCTGTACAGCCTCACATGGGAGAATATTGGTAAACCGCTTCATCCCAATCCACGCTCAGGCCGCTGAGCGGAAAAAGCTGGTGGCAACCAGAGTACGACCGCCAGAAGAAAAAAAGAAGGGTTGTAACCCTTGGGAGGCATTGGTAGATGCGCCCTGGGCATATGCCCGTGGCGTTGGAGAGGGTACCTAGCTACGTAGCCTACACTCTTCTCCTGCCAGCACCAGACAACTCTTTTGGGGGGACATCCCAACAAACCATGGTCCCCACAAGGCCAACCCATGGCTTCACGATCGACCAACCTAAAGGCTCCACGCTGCCGGCCACGGGCAGAAGCCCCCGTGGTACCCATTCTATATGGCTGCACCTTGAGCAGCCTACAGACCTGAATGGGTGGCTGGCCCCAGTGCCAGAATTGCAAAAAGGCGTTCTACTTGCCCCTGAACGCCCCCATGGAGAAGGGTGTTAGGCCGTCTTTTACGTCCTGAGCTGCGATCCCCTTCCCAACGTGACGAGGACGGACTACTTGATATTCGGCCGCCCACGACCACGACCCACCCCACTCACTCTAACCTAAAAACCCACTCACACCATAAATACATTCAAACCTTAAATACATTCCCGAAGGTCCAGGGACGGACTACTCGATATTCGTCCCCCCTGCAACCTTCCATACACTACCTATTCCTACCAACAAACAGAAACGTTCACGCACATATACATTCACAACATATGCTCATAGGCTCATATATGCCTTGGGAGGCAGCAAGACAAAGTGAGATTGGGGATCAGGCAGCATCACTTGGTCCAAGGATCTGAGGTAAATTTCTGCCTCGCCCACTACCGAACCAGACACGATGCATTTAGAGCGTACCAACACCTATGGGACAGATGGAACCTTAAAATACCTGCACTGTAGGGCAATGTTGAATGATGCTTCAAATGCCACGTTATCAGGATGGTGGCACACAGTGGAAGACACATTCGAAAATCTCGCGCCAGAGGCTTTCGTCCACTTCATGTTGAGTTGTGATGAAAACTGAAGGCGCGTCGCTAAATTCCCCAGAGCAGTGCTCAGCCAGAAGAGTATGTTGTTTCAGGGCCAGAATCTCGCAGTCACGAAGAATTAAATTTTGAACGAACGACCGCTCATGGACCTCCCAAACTGCTGGGTAGTATGGAAGGATGTATGGAAGTGGCGGCACACTGCAAGGCTTTCGTGAAGGCGGAGAAGACGAGAAAGAAGAGCTGCCATTGCAGAGAGGCGTGAAGGCCAGCCTAATGAGCGAAACGGCTCTGTTCTCAACACGCAAGAGTAAATTCGTGGGTATAAACTGGTGGTCTATGTCGGTCTGTAAAGACACAGTTTGTTGTTGTTTGACCCCTTTGGGCAGTATGTCTTCTTTTGTGCGTGTGCCATAGCACTTCGAAAGTTCGCCTGCTCTACTGATATTAATGAGGATATTTAATGATAATGGGCCTGTTTTTAAGCTGTCGCAAAATCTGCATGAATGTCACAAGAACGAAGCCTTCACGTTACCGTGCAAGGCTCGTCTGAAACCTGTAGTGCAGACACCCATCCTGGTAGTTGTGGCTGAAATACTTCAAACGCTCTCCACATTTGGCAGACGCTAGAGCACCGTCTTGTGTTCCCTTGAACATCGTGAACTCTCGAACCTTTTAAATAATTATCCAAAAGGGGTCCACGGAACAACGTTCTGTCTGGCATGCTCAATATGACTCGATCAAGACAAGATCCGGGAGAATTGCAGTGATTTCTCCTCATGCAATACAAAAAGGTAGTTGATTTCTAGGATAGCTTTGAAGACATCACAACATCAGAGCATTCCTCATGGTTTGGTTCATTTTTCTGCTTTTGACAACACTCAGTCTCATGCTTTATTTCTTCTCAATTTGAAAGAAAAGTCTGCGTCATGCCTTGCACTTGTCCTCGATCGTTCTATTAGTCAGTCTGACATTGGCACTCTGTTTACCATTAGGAGTGAACCTCAAGTTTGTCAGTCCAGAGTTGTCCAGGACTCTTATCCAGTTTTCAAAGAGTAACCATCTGATTGTATGAGCCGTCTGAACGTTTATTGCTTCCTGCCGGTTGACACTCGTTACTGGATTGTTATTTATCAAAACCGGCCTTTATGTACGTTCTCTCAACTAATTCCAGCACTTATTTCGGTACTAGAATGCACTAAACGTTGACTTAATTTACACTCGCATAATTTTTGTGAACTTTCGCCAACATAATTATTAGTTCAACCAACTATCAATCACTTTTTACTTTCTTTGGCTCTACGAAGTAGAAAGGAAAGTTATGTAATCGGCTGAAAGAAAAATTTTGAGTTTTCTTCAGATCTTTACGTTTCAGAACCTCCTGAGTCCGAAAAACACTATTCGGGAAAATGGTCTGTGTGTCTGTATGTGTGTATGTGTGTCTGTGAACGGTTTTTAGAGAAAACCACTGCACCAAATCAGCTCAAACTTCATATCTCGCTCACTATAGTTATCATAGTGATCAAAACACCGAATATTTTTTTTCTCAAAAACGGCTGTAACGATTTTGATTAAATTTTTTATATTGATAGCTCTCAATAAGGCAACTATACCATAGAATTCCCATTTATGGGAAAATGACGAGAGCAGCACAATAAATTACCAAAACTTTCGACGAAATCGGTTTTAGCGCGGTTTTTAGAGAAAACAACCGAACCAAATCCCCTGAAACTTGATATCTAGCCCACCGGTTACCATGCGACGCCAAAATAAGGGTATGAGCAAAATCCACCGTAAGTTAACTATAGTCATCATAGCGATCAAAACACACAATTTTTTTTCTCATAAACGGCTTTACTGATTTTCATTAAATTTCTTATATTGATAGCTCTCAATATGGCAATCACACCATAAAACTCCCACTCGTGGGAAAATGACGAGAGCAGCACAATAAATAATCAGAATTTTCGACAAAAAGCGTTTTTAGCGCAGTTTTTCCTTATAAACTCCGCTGGAATGTTAGTAGAAATGTTAAGAAAAGTGGTATCGTAGTCCAATCCAATAACTAAACGGTGAGTGTTTAAAAACGCTCATGAGATACATGGGGCTCACTCCAGAAATTCCTGAATTTCAGCTACCGCCGTTTCGCTTACTACCAGTTCCAAACGTTTTTACCCAATAACTCTGCAAAAGTAATTACTATCCTTCTTAAAAAAATTTGTGTTTACAGCCTCATGAATTATCTGTGTACCAACTGCTCAACAAAGGTCCTGGAATGAGCACGAGCAGCACAATAAATTCCAGAATTGTAGGCGCTACCGTTTCCTGCTGCTGTGACGTGTTGTTTGACCAAGGTCAAAGGAACTGAGTGATAAATGAATTGATTAAATAGAATTAGCCATGTACAAAGTGAATTGTAGTAGAGCTAAGGAAAGTTGTGTGTTGCAACGCACCATATATTTCTTGATATATTGTGACGTAACGTTCTTTTCATTCAAACCAAAACCGCATTTATTGAAGTTGTTTTCTAAAATGTATCACGCAAGGTGCCGCAGCAAAATCTGATTTGGAGAAGAAATCGAATGTTGGTGAAGGCCAAGGTGCAGCAGATCCAGCAGGACAGAAAACAGGCGAGCAAGTATTGCCCCACACCAAACCCATAACCAAACCTCCTCCGAAGGTACCAGCAACTCCGGAACCTCCATCGAACCGTGAGGGCTCGAAAAGTGAGTACTGTAATGTATCGTAATATTTCTGTGAATTACGAACACGTCACGCATTCAATGTTGTAGTAACAGTAAGCGTTCTTTCTACTAACTAAAAGTTGTTGTGTGTAGTACTATTTCACGAGTAGTAAATTATTACTGAGCATTAATATTCTACACAGACACCGACACCAAATCTGATTCGGAGATGAAGTCAAATCTTGGTGAAGGCAAAGGTACAAAAGACCCAGAAGGAAAGAAAACAGGCGAGCAAGTATTGCCCCACACCGAAGGGAATACCCCTCCCAAAACCAAACCTCCTCCGAAGGTACCGGTAACTTCGAAACCTCGATTGTACAGGGTGAAATTGAGAAGTGAGTTATGTCACCAAAATCATTGTTCGCTTTTAACACTGTCCTGATATCATTAGGATCGGAGTATGTTTTGGTAGCTTCCATTACCAATGGAACCCTTAGAAAAGGAACTATGAAGAAAAAGACGCTCTTGATCGTTCCTGATCACTTATAAACTTCGATGATACGAGAAGTGGATTGTACTGCGTTTTGATAGAGCTTTGTACACATAAACCTGTCCTGTGGAACGTATTTTTGGCGAGATGATTAATAATTTATCGTGGTGTTCTCGTCATTTTCCAAATGAAGAAAATTGCGTATTATCGCTCTGTAGTTAATCATCCCAAAAATCTGGTCAAAATCGTTCGAGCTGCTGTTGAGAAAATGAATATTTGGTGCTTAATTTTTGGCGGATTTAGCTCGTGCCCTTATTTCAGTGCCCACATTGACTTGCACGGGAAATGTAACGTATGAGATGATTTTGATTAACCTGTTAACTCACAGTCAACCTCCACCGCTTTCGCTTCTGTTCATGAGAGCTTCTTACGGGGTTATTCTATACTTGATCTCTAACAGACCTTTGATCTTCACAGTCAGCTTTTAAAGACCTAGAATCACCGCAAGCGCGGATACTCGACTGTTCGAAGGTTTTATTCCACTGTTAGTCACTATTGGTCGTTAGTCTTCCAGGGTTTTCGTGTTTTTATTTTCCTTGGCTCTACAAAGTAGAAAGGAAAGTTATGTAATCGGCTGAAAAAAAACTTTTGAGTTCTCTTCCGATCTTTACGTTTCAGACCCTCCTGAGTACGAAAAACACTATTTGGGAAAATGGTCTGTAAATGTGTGTGTGTCTGTGAACGATTTTTAGAGAGAACCACCGTATCAAATCCACTAAAACTTGATATCTAGCCCGCAGTTTATCATGGGACGCCAAAATAAGGGTATGAGCTAAATCCACCGACAGTTAACTATAGTTATCATAGTGATCAAAACACCAAATTTTTTTTTTTCTAAAAAATGGCTTCAACAATTTTGGTTAATTTTTTTATATCGGTAGCTCCCGATATGAAAACTATACCATGAAATTCTCATTTGTGGGAAAATGACGAGAGCAGCACAATAAATTACCAAAACGTTCGACGAATTCGATTCTAGCGCGGTTTTTTAGAGGAAACAGCCGTACCAAATCAGCTGCAACTTGATCTCTAGCCTACAGGTTACGATGGGCAGCAAAAAAGAGGGTATGGGCCAAATCCACCGAAAGTTAACTATAGTCATCATACTGATCAAAACACAAAATTTTTTTCTCAAAAACGGCTCTAACGATTTTGATTAAACTTTCAAATTATCTCCTCCTAATCAATACCTAACTTTTCTTCTCCATACATATCTCCATGAAAGTACTGTGAACGGAGATATAGGCCCATGAAGCAAAAATAGGTTTTTTACGCTTTTTGGCAAAACGGCTTCAACGATATTCACCAAACATTCAAGATGTTTTCAAACAGTTAATACATACATATTGTTCTCAATAAATGTTCCTCTGACAGTCCATTGAACAGAGATAAAAATCAAAGTGTGTCGAAAATAACGTTTTTTCGAACATTTCCGTAAATTCCAGGGTAACTAATTCACCAGATGTGATAAATTCTAAGGAGTGTCTTTCAGTTACCCATACCAACATTTCGTTCTCCATAATTATTTCTGTATGTATATGTTGAACGGAGATATAAGCTAAGTTAACACAGAAAAGGAGATTTGTCGAATATTAATTTATCGGTATTCCAATTTTGTCAAAAACGGCTCTAATGATTTCGATCAAACTAACGGAGTACTCTCAGTCAACTTTTCCCTACATTTTGTTTTGAATAAATGTTCCTGTAAAAATGCGTTGAACGAAGATATAGTGCCCGCCTATGTAGGTGGTGTTCGAACTTATAGGGGTGGCGGAAAGTCGTGTGTTGCTAATCACCAGATATTTTCCTTATAAACTCCGCTGGAATGTTGGTAGAATGTTGAAGAAAATTAGTATTGTAGTCCAATTCAATACCTAAAGGGTGAGTCTTTAAAACCGCTCATGAGATAGATGGGGCTCACTCCAGAAATTCCTGAATTTCAACTACCGCCGTTTCGCTTACTACCAGTTCCAACAGTTATTGCCCAATAACTCTGCAAAAGTGATTACTATCCTTCTTCAAAAAATTTTCGTTTACACCCTCATTAATTATCTGTGTGCCAACTGCTCAATAATGGTCCTGAAATGAGTACAAGCAGCACAATAAATTCCAGAACTGCAGGCGTTACCGCTTCCTGCTGCTGTGAAGTGTTGTTTGACCAAGTTCAAAGCAACTGAGTGATAAATGAATTGATTAAGTAGAATTAGCCATGTACAAAGTGAATTGACGTAGAGATAAGAAAAGTTGTGTGTTGCAACGCACCAGATACTTTTCAATGCAATTCATTCGGAGATCGCACTTCTGATGGACACGCTCATATCTTCTATGGCAATAATTCAGAAGAATATATTGAACAAATTTAACCTTAAGATCTGCAGTCATGGCCATGGCGACGACTTATTCACGCGAGCGTTAAACTCAGAACCACCTCTCCAGCTATGAAGCGTGCAAAAGAGTAGTTCTCCCAGTACTTGGGTTTTCAGGAGTTCCTCTAGGCAACACAATTGTTCGTTCGCTTTTTTTGTTTTCGCCTTTTGTAGTGCGTAGATCAATTCAAATATTAAGCTATTGCATACAATTCACATCTTTTCTTCTTACGTTACATCTTTTCTTCTTACGTTACCGTTTAAACATTTTCCGCGTTTCAGGATTTGATGGCAGGAACGCGAAACCAACTCGACAGTCTCCTCCAAAGCAGAAGGTAAGGGGAGAAGGCTTAGGAGTTTCCGAACGAAGAGAGAGTCAAAGACTCAAATGCGGAGGCAAGAACCCCGTTTTGTCGGTCTTTCATTTTAATGTGCAGATGTTTAAACGGCTACTAGGAGTTGAGCGGAGAAGGTATTACGAATCCCAGACCCGGATATATTCACTTGGTCCATACCATCCTTACGTTTACATGGCGCACGGTAAGTAATTGGCTGACGCAATTCCTCAGTCGTACCTGCCCGCTGCACCGATACTGTCAGAACGTTACTGATAAACTGCTCTAAATGGCTAACTGTGTGTAAATTGCTTTCATTAACTACCTAACTTTATCTACATTACAAAAACGCCATGATATACTGTGCGATGTATTAGTTAGCAGAGTGGCACACTGGAAGCGTGCTGGGTCAATAATTCAGACGTCTGTGGATTGAATTCAAGCTCTGCTACCAATTTGTGGCGTATTAGTGGCTTTGTACTTTCGTATTTTGTGTCTGGGTTCAAAATACTTCATCACACAAAAACTCAGGAATGTCACCTCAGACATCAAATAAACAAACAACTCTTCCTGAAAAGATAATTAGCTAAATGTAACACACTTTGTAGTTGACGGAATAAATAGAAATGAAATTACTGAATCGTACTCTTTTCAATATTCAAACATAGTAACCTAATTTGCTCGGATTGCGACTAAAGACAATATCGGGACAAGGGGTTAACAAACAGGGATTTATCCAACAATATTAAAGCGAGGGAGGAAAACACTGAACTTCACATCTCTGGCTGATAAGGGGGGGAGGCCTGATTAGCACATTGCAGGGTAACAAATCGAATCAGAAGGAATGCTACGACTCGCCTTGTGGAAAGCCGTACTCGTTCCTCTTCCCCGAACTTTCCCACTGAAGAGAGAAGAGCGCAAAAGAAACGAGAGCCGGTAGAAACAGAAGCTATACCTCACACAACTGACACACAGTGAAATGGAGCAAGTTATTAACAAGATGGAACAATAGAACTCCTCTTTGTTCTAAATTTTATGCTTGATTCAAGCTCACGTTACAAATTCATTAAGATCCATCAGTACAAGAGAAGGCAGGGCTCATTCTTTTCAAAAAAGAAAAAAAATGGGGTCGTATAATGTGGCCCATAGTGGAATGGATTGTTCTTTCGTTTCAGTGTTGATATTGAAACTTGACCATCCAAAGTAATTAGCCAGGGGACCCAATTAGGAGGATTTGAAAAACCAAGTTTCACCAACGAGATGAGCTAAATCTTCGATACTTTTTTTCTTACTTTCACCATTGATGTATCGACATGATCCACCCCCATCTAGTCCAACTGAAGCCCAGAGGAAGAAGAGTACAGGGTACCAGCCAAAGTCGAGGGAACAGAGACCTAAGTCACGGCCACAACCTGCTCATATCCTATCACCCAAATGAAGCCAGCTTCAGACTCAGATGGGAAGTACAATAAGGAGCTATGAGAGGGGCTTTCAGACTAAAGAAAAACGAAAAATGGGGACAGGCAGTTTGGAAATACCAAGAGTCTACCTAGTCCTGCTTAAATCCTGTTACAAACATTCGAGAAACTGTGTACCTCGAACGAGTGCTCGCAGAGACTGGCCTTTGGACTCGGTGTTTATCTCAAATACGGAGCTACAAATCACCGCTCAGTCCTTCATTATTCGTCACGCTGTCATTGCCCTTCATAAGGCTCAAACCTGAATCCAATCGGGAGCAGAAAATCATGAAGAAGAGAAATTAGTATTGAATAGGTTAAAGAAGCCCACAGAAATAACTCATCGGTGCCTGATGAGTTTAACCAACCTTCTTTGAGTCAATAACTAACTAATGGCTGTAGCTATGGTCGCTGAGGCCACACACAATGCGAGCACACACTCTTTTAATTGAAAGTGTGCAAATGTAACTAATTAGACAAGGTAAATAACTTGACTCATGAATTATCAGTCGTGTGACACATTCACGCCAAAATTTAATAATTATATCTGCGGTAAATGAATGAGCCCAAGTAGGATTCAACATTCATCTCTTTGGCTCATTGCAACATTCCTACTGCCTGACAACGGAAAATCGGTGTTAATTACTAAAGAACGTAAACCCACAAGGGTCGACGGACAATCTGGAACGCTGCAGAAGTAAGACACTCCAAACGCATTGTCTCAGAGCAATCATGTGAAATAAGACACACCCTTCTGAGGATGGAGGGAAGGACTGTTGGGATCAAAACCGGGCACTGCAGAATGAACAAACACATGTATGTTATGGGTTGTTAGGAACTCAAATCGCCAACTCTGATTTCACATCCACCACACCACACTTTCCCGATACCGCTATTCATTGTTTACGTTCCATTATCAGTTATCAACAGTTATGCCAACAGAGCAGCAGAAATTCTAGCACGCTATTGTTCTTAAACCTGACCAACAGCGCTGTTCCCAGCAGCAATTACCGCCCACCACTGGATGGAACGAGGTTGTAACCTCTTCCGTTTATTATTATTGTTATATTTTTTCTATCCTTTGTTATATTCACCATCTACCATCCGTTTTCTGGCGACCTCGTGTGTGCTGTTTCGTTTTCGCCACCGAACTGACCGCTTAACCGTTTTGTTTGCATCGTTTACGGTATCTTATACGCCGCTCACCTCCTCTCGTTCGGATTCTCACCACCATTCGGACGTGTTGGACAGCGACTCACGACCATCCAACAGGGAAGACGCCAGAACGGGTTGGAATGATTTTGCGCGCTCTCTCAGCGTGATTCCGGGTTGGACATTTCAAGTACCAGATCTTTTTCCATTTTGTGTTTCCCCAACTATATTGTGAATACACTCTTTAAACTCCTCTGTTGCCCTTTGTAGCTGTATCCGGTTGTTCATTTCAATATTCACCATATTTTACACCCATCACACGTTATTTTCTGAAACTGGTAAGCTGTGCGGGGTTATAGCCAATGTTCAACGGCAGGCCCAGAGCACACTAAAACATGGATATAGTCGACACCTCTCGATGCAGGTGGTGTGGCACGGATGAGGAGACTCCCTACCATGTCCTGGCCCAGTGCCAGAGACTTGAGAGGGAGCGACTTTTGATGTTTGGCACCACTTCTCCCAGGATGCATACCAACGAGGACTCTTTAAGGAACTACCTGGCTTTCCTCATGAGGCTAGGCACTGACCTGTAAGACATTAGGACTGGTACAATAGGTCATCTGGCCGCGGGGACAGTCAGAAGACTATATAAGGGTCGACACCCGTACCTGCCAAGAGTTAACGTTCATTTGGATTCTCCGACATACAGGGAACATTGCAAGTGAGAGGGTCCCACCCAAATGCTATGGGACTTCTCTCTCTGTAGTCAGACGGCTGTTAGAGAATATGCTAGGAAAATGCATCAGACACTGTCTGTCGGGACACTGAAACGGAAATAAGACAACAACTTTTGAGGATGGAGGGGAAGGACCTAAGGCAGATCGTGGGGATCATCATGGGGCACTGCAAAATGAACAAACACGACGATGTTATGGGCATAGCCGACACCCCTCCCTATCACATCCTGGCCCAGTGCTCTCTAGCAGAGAGATCTTTTGGCCTCTTGTGGAGAAGTAGTTCCAATAGTGGACATCGAAGAAGGCTCTGGCAGGAAATTGTTCGGGATTGGATTGTTGTGGGGCGGTATTGTTTTGATCAGTGTCTGATCCTGTCCTCCTCCATACCAGACCCCCCTCTATTCAAACGCTGCCTGATTTCCTCGTGTTCCCCTGTTTCTTCTCCCGTGTTCACTAGCACTCTGATTGTCTGTCGGGAAACCCTACCCTCTCTACCGGTTTGAAAACCTTTGTCGTGCTGCCTCCAATTAACCACTACAACGTGGCTCGTCATCATGATCGGCTGGAAGAGGAACCTCTGCCAACGAGTCGCCGCCGTCGGTTAAAGGTAGGACCTTCATTCCTTTCCTTGAACCTCCTCGAAAACCACCTGAGCCATCAACACATGCCACTGTAGATACAGTCCGCGTCGAACACGGACATGCCAAATATGGAATAGTGGGTCAGTCGGTAATGAAAAAAAAAAAAACATGACAAGAATAACTGCTCTACTGAGCTTGTGATCGAACTCGCGCATTCGACATGGGCTGGCGAAAGCTGATGGATAATCGATAAGAATGTTATAGAGCAGAGACTGCCGGCGATGAATCCTGCGTATTTAGGTCGGCCGTACTAGGGCTACAAATCGAATTAACGGGAGAACAAATGCGCCCTTACAAATTTATGGATTTTCTATTTCCGCGGTCGTATTGGAACGTATATCTACCGGTTTTCATCTCGCGGAATCCCCTCATATCGCATCGTACGGATACACCTACATCTCTACGTTCTCTCCAAAATTGAAATAACGAGGAACAACGACGGTTTTTTAATCAACTTAGCCCGCGATCAGCCTGGCGTCGCCTCGACGGCCGTTCGCACGGAGATTTTAACTGTTCTCTCCGCCCACTTGAGCTGAGGCATCCGACCTAAATCTTTCATCTCTTCGTCCCAGTTTATTTTATTTTTCAACAGAGGTTTTTTTTTAATCGGCAACTTCGCTCTCAGCTGCAAAACCTCCTTTAAAGAAATGCGGGGCTCTGGAAGCGCACAGTGGCCCGACGAGGTAACTCCCATGGCGCGCTGTGTTACGTCTCCACTCTCACAGGTTGATTTGTTCAAAACGCCTAGTGCGACGTAGAAAGATGACCTGTTGGGTGCAAGAGAGACCTAATTGATCCACGTTCACCCTAGACCGTGAGTCACGGTTTCCCCCTTTGTACCTGTGGGAAGTCCCCCTCCTCAGCTTTTTCCAAGTGACAACGGATGTCTCCCTTTTCTGGACTTTCCAAAAATTATCCTTTTCCTACCCCACTTTCTACTTTTCTCTCTTCGACAGACAGCTCCTTCTAAGTCTGTAATCCATCAGCTCTTGCTAACGACAGCCATCTCCTAGTTCTCCCAACGATTAGAGACGAGCCCGCCCTAGTCACAACTCAACTCAGTTTTTCTCACTCTCTCTCTCTCTCTCTCTGTCTGTTTCACAACAAGTTCACGTGTATTTAGAGTCCCTTGTTCACGTTTATATACTCACAATATGATAACAATATTCTGTCAAGTATAATACAGTCCTCAGTCACAGTCACCAGGTCCATTTATTTCTCAGTTTCAAGCTTCCCTCCTTCGTGCGCCCAACGATGTGCATTGATTGACGAAAGAGACAAACGAGATTGAGACGCTGGATTTTGGACTGTCGCTTAATTTCCACAGGCTGGTGTGCTTACTAATGGGAAGGGGAGAGGGGTGGTGAAATATACACCCCCAGTACCGTGGAGAAAATGTTCGACCTTCTTCCCCTTGATATAATTTTCAAGGCGGAGGCTATAAAGGTGGCGTGCAGACTCACCTGGCTTGGGATAGCTGAGGTGCGACAGGCAATTGATGAGCATCTGGCTATATTAAGAAACTCGGTGTAATGTGTAACCAGAAGGAAGCGTGCAAAAGCCGTCAGTTTTGGCCTTCTGATTCATTTCATCTACACAGATGTCCACATTTGACACGTCCACGGGACCGTCGTCGTCAGTTGTATATCTGATGTGCTTTCTCCAGGTTAGTATTCATTGACTCGACCATTACCGATAGCCAGACATTGTTCAGAGAAATTTCCAGCTGATCTATCGTCCAGCTACTGAACTCTCATGTCGCAGCTGAAGTCTTCTCACATGGCGCGATGGATTCGATGATACGAGGCTAGCTTTTTGTCCATCGGCAGCAGTTAATCTTGGAATTACACGCAAGGTTCCAAGGCAAAATATTTCGAGCCATTGCGTAGATCTTTCAATGTTCGCACAAGTGCTTCCAATGCACATTTATGGAGAACAGACGATCGGTTTCATCAGTGCTGATAAAACTTCGGCCATTGCAGAGTGTTTCAATCACTAAACGTTGGTTCTTCTGTAACAGGACGAACCAAACCCCCTCGATTCAGCGGAGGCTCGTCCGGGGCATTTATGCTGACTGGGCCGCTCAAATGCCCCGATTCGCTCGAGACTTCGCTGCCATCAGTTGAAACCGAGCCAGTTCCCTCGTCGCCGTGTCGCCCCCATTTGCGTTCGCTCCCACTCAGTTCCCTGTCTGTGGTGGTAAAACTTCTCCGAATGTAATCACGAATAAAACTCCTTGTTCGAATTGCATTCGGCTTGATATCGTACAACTTCCCGACTCACCTAGTGCGATACCGCTTACTATATTAATCTCACCCGTGACACTTCCATAGTTTGAGATTTAACGGCAATCCTGAATGAGCATACTTTTAACAATCTGGCGGCTGTCCCAGAAGAAGCAACTGCAATGTTGGCTCTAGCATGTTCCTTGTTCTTCTTCAGTCGATTCATTCACAACGTTTTGAATCTTAGTTGCATTACAGCTTTGTTGGGAAACTCAAAACAAATATCTACCAGTGAACTTCAAACATTCAAACTTGCAACCATACTTAACCATACATAAAATTACATTTAGCGTTAAGTTGCGCTTTGCCATACCACGCCTTATATCACGTTCCACCAGAATGGGATTAGAAGCATCCTATGCTCGTCTTTTGGTTCTAAGGCATCTCCACACGAATTTTCAGCCAAATCGATTCACTCGTTCGTGAGTTATGAATAGTGTAACTGATGTTTAATACGAAAGTTAATGTACCTGTTTGGTGAATCCGTCTCCTCTGGTTGGTGAGGCTTTTACTATATCATTAGGGAACTGTCTACAGAAGTTCAATCAAAATCTTTCGGTAGAGAAAATAAGTCGTGGTGTGGTCACTATAGTTAGTTTTGTACCGATTTTACCCATACTCGTATTTAGTAGTGCTTAAGAAGGTAAAAATTAGATTCAGCACGAGGTCGGTGTCTGCCCATCGGATCAATTCACTGGGTAGCTTTAAATAGTGTGAAGTTAATAACGGTATTGTCCTATATATCTTTCTCTATAAACTATCAACTGAAAACACTGACTTAATGGCCAGACGATGATGTCTTTACATCGAAAGCGCTTGCTCAGAGAAGATGGACTCACCAAGCAGGTACGTTAACTTCAGTAATTTACCTACTGGCGGAACTAACCCAATTACTTTATCACCTAATGTGTAATAGTCAAGAAAACCCAGCTATAAATGTGTACGTATACATTCAAAACGCGTGCTCTGTGATATTTTGACAAGATTGGAACAGTTCTTCTCTCTAGGGGGTGTAAAGAGTTATTTTTTAAACGCAGTTAAGCGCCTGGAACACACCCAGAGTGAACGCTTGGAACAGTGCCGGATAACCGGATGGAAGGTTTAAGTGAGGTTGAGGAGGCGGTTTCTCCTCTCTCCCTGAGCGAGTTTTGATTTGGTCTCTTCCACGTGTTCCTGCTGCCTGAAAGACAGGGTTTTCTTTCCGACTCCCGTTTTCACGTTCTGATTCCCGTTTTTGGGTTCTTCTGGAGAGCTTCAGGTTCAGAGGAAGAAAGAAAATACCTGGTCGCTCGTTTATTTTCTTCTGTTTATTTTTTTGGCATGCCGTAAGTGTGGTAGAAAGACGTTTTAATTTAATTTTTATTTTCTTAACTATCGTTCTTTTAGAATTTTGATTGGGAGGAGAAGTCCGTTTTTTTTTAAATTTTAATACATATATATTTCTATTATCCTAGTTATTTTCCTTATGTTTTTCTACTCCCTACATAGATTTGTGTGCAGCAACAATATAAGTCTTTTGGTGTTGTGGGCTCCATTCCCACGAGGTGTTGTGCTAGAGATTTCTATTCTGTCACAGGGGTAATTCGCCTGGTTCAACCTTTTCATCATATCTCAAACGGGGCCCTCAATCACGCGAAACATTAAGAGTTTGATTCGTCATTCAAATCAACGATTACGTACCTAATTTGTCGACTCGTTTGATTTGTTTGTCGAGCAGTCGAGCGAAAATTGAGTTTCGAACATTCGCAAAAGCGTCGGTTTCCGCTCCGGCAGCTTCAGTTCGAGCAGAAGCTAGGAAAATGCTTGGGCCCACGAGAAATGCGTTATCCATCCGGTTCCATCTAATTGAGGGAAAGGCATCGGTAGAATTCAATTGAAACCCGTTAATGATGAAACCAGTTAACATCCCAAAGCCCACGTCCCAAACCTCCACGCGTGAGAGCGACTTACGCGGATTCCATTCGACGACGTAGGCGGTTTAACTAGTGCAAATGAAGCTGGACGGCTATTTCCGCTCGTATTTCACAATAAAGAGGATCGTTTCAATACGGACATTTATTTATACGATGGTTCTTTACGGTCAACTCGAGCGTGAAACCAGAAAACGTATCGATCACAGTCGAGATGTGTCGGTTATCTAATTTTTTTTTATATGAAGCCTGTTCGGTGGCATGAGAAACGTTGAGCGCTAATGCTCTCCTGAAAGTACTGTGCTACGGCAGATCCGAGTTAACGCATTAGCCAGCCATACACGAGCAGATATTTGCGGCAGATTTGGTCGCCCGATCTCATCTGACAGATATCGCTAACGATCTGGAGTGACCGATGAGATCGGTCGTTGCCCCTTAACACGAAAAACTTATCGGCCGATCTTTCATGCCCGAGATCTGTCACCTGACCAGTGCCCGATGTCATCTGTTCGTTCGTGGGATGAAATCTGACAGATTCAGGTCTGTCACCGACGTTCGTCTGGCAGACTCGAGTTATCGGTCGAATCCGAAATATTTTCCAGATCGGTCACACATTCCGTTGATGCCCAATTGATGCCATGGGGTTAGTGACTGTTCGTAGTAAAAAAAGCGTAAATTAGCGGCTTTTGCGGCGGGTATTTTTTTTATTGCCCATAAAACGGCTAAGCCAAAAAAATACAAGTTTGGGAGAAGTCATGGGTTTCGGGAAGGAGAAAGTTCGGGCACATGAAGTTGTTGACGCACCTTAGGGAGAACAACCCGCGGGATTGTGAACATTTTGCTAGCTCATCTCCCCGGCTCCCGTAATTCAATTCATTTGGTTTTTTGTAAATAAAAAACTACAACTAAATTTGAAAATACTATCCCCCCCCCAATTCTGGGTAAGTATGCCACTGGGGGTAGGTGCCAACAAGTAATAATGTATTTACGAATTTATTAGGTTGTGGGGAGATCGTTTTTTGTAGTTACGAAAATGGTAGTTTCCTACGAATGTTTGCAGTTACGAGTTTTGAATTACTTATGTGAAAACAGGGGAAAACACACGTGGACAACAGAACATCTTAACGTTAAGTGACTGCCCGATCCAATCGATCAGTTCTTTGAACCACAGACATCGCTTCCGAGAAGTCTGCAGGTTAAGGGGGACGCCCGGCTACCATCTGCCAGATTTGAACTCTCGCAGATATCTCTGGTCGATTTTCACATCTTTCATCATTTTTTAACGCCCACTAACGCACAGATCTTTCCCACAGATATCGTTTAAAAACGCGATATCTGCGACAGATATCTGCTCGTGTATGGCTGGCTATTGTGTCCAATGAACGAGGATAAAAGTTCAAAGTCACACGTGACGTTGCAAGAGAGAACAGCCTTTTAAAACAGTCTGACTCACAAGGGAGGCGTCAGGAGTATTGGGATGCTGATAGCGAATTAACTTTATGAATTACTTATTGTCGAATAGATAGACGAAGATGTATTTTTGCAGTCTGGTGAGGCAGCTTACCGGTGAGAAAAAGGAAGACAATTGGACTCAAAAAAGCTAATTGTCTTAGAAGGGGTTAACACCGATTACGCTAAGGTACCATCTGACCAAGATTGGTAAATCAGAGGTACAGAGTTGGGGACTCTGCAAGTAGGGCCTGGAGTCAGCAGAGCATATACTGCGAACTGGCGAGGGGGCTGGATGCTCTGCGCCTTAGAGTGTCTAGCCAGAGAAGGTTGCAGGAATGGACCTCAAGGTTGTCTTGCATTTTGAGGGATTAGTGTGAACGTACGGAGGACGTCACATCGAGGAACGCCATCTTCATATGAGCAGGTGGAATGCAAGGATGATGTGGATCTGACCAATCCCATGTGCCGTGGGCAGCCATTTTCTGCTACAGCCCCTCCACTGCTTCATCTTTCGCCTTCAACTTTGCAGGAGTTTGATGACCTAGCTCACTCCTCAGCAATTGGTCCTCAATCTGGAAAAAGAAAGTAAATGGATGGTATGTGGTCATGCCTCAGGTCACTGCCCACTGACGTACCACCCCACCAAGATTGGTAAGTCCAGAGGTACAGAGTTGTAGACTCTGCACAGCGGGCCTAGAGTCAGTGGTGGGAGAGAGGAAGGGGCAACATTTGGGTCCCATATTCAGCTAAGTGCCTCCCTCACCCAGCGACTACCTATTAACCAAGTTCCCAAGAACAATTTCAAAGTCCCCCCCCCCTCCACGATCAACATTTCCGAGCTGCCACTCATCAATGTACTTAGCAGCGTGACGAAAATTCTTAATTAATTCTCTCCTGGCCTGGCTCCGATCTGTGCTCCCCCTGATTCGAAGGCTCGAACATTACCACTGAGCTATGCTGCCTGTGGCCAATAATATGCGTTGAAAAGGTACATTTAGCAGATTGTGAGGCATGAATCGGAATCACTTCCACCCAAGTTGTTTCGAAATCCCCTCCCACACTCTTCACTTATCTTAGTCAATAGAGGCGAGGCAATCGGGTGACTTACTTCGCACCTTCCTTTCCGCATCCGCATTTCTTTCCACATCCTATGCTCAAGAGAAGTGGATAGTTGCCAATAAGCTGTTGCAATCTCACGTTCGGTGCTGCGAATTACTATGGTGCCTGATGAAATAACACTACACGAAGTTCTATAACAGTATTTTATGCCCAGTCAAATTCTGTGAAATGTGGCAGCTTCTTCATACAAGGACTACAAGGAAACTAGTCATCTTGTGAGTTAATGAAAAAATTAACAAGAGAAGCAGCGTACTCAGAACATACTTTGTTCACGACAAGCGTTGGCAAAGGAAAGAAGTTGTTGTTGCCAGGAAACAGGCGAGCGTTGAACTTATTCCCTCTGAAACACGATACAGAGATATTTGCTGGAGGGATTGCCGAAATGCAGTAACGAAGAAATAACTGTGAGAAGAATCGGAAGAGATTGGTCACTGTGAGGCTTCTTGGAAGACAGTTAATTGCTTTGCCATCCTCAGAGATCTCTTACCCGACAACTCAATTATAACAGTCGCAGCTTGCTCAATCCGTTGCTCTGCCCCAGGTAAAATGTTTCACTCATCACCAGTTTGATAGACGTCTGGAGATCTAATATTTCGACTTCCAGTCCCATCGTTTCATTTGCGTATGGTATTTTAATATTATTAGTTCTGACGCGTTTGATCCCGTTGGGCGCAATAAAGTTTCAATTTTGCGCTGAACGCTCGTTTTACAGCACTAAACGGGTAATGGGACGAGATGGATGATGGAGTGCCAGTTTTGAATACGTTCGGAATAATACGTTGCGCGCTTGCAAGTGGTATAAAGAGCCACATTGCCAAGATATTCAAGGCAGGAGAAAACCTGTGTGCAGCGCAGAGTGTATGTACTACCTTTAGGGTGTTGAGTGTATGTATTACCTTTAGGGTGTTGAGTGTATGTACTACCTTTAGGGTGTTGAGTGTATGTATTACCTTTAGGGTGCAGAGTGTATGTATTACTTTAGGGTGCAGAGTGTATGTATTACCTTTAGGGTGCAGAGTGTATGTATTACCTTTAGGGTGCAGATCGTATGATCTACCTTTAGGGCGCAGAGAGTATGTACTACATATAGGGTGCAGATCGTATGATCTACCTTTAGGGTGTTGAGTGTATGATCTACCTTTAGGGTGTTGAGTGTATGTATTACCTTTAGGGTGCAGAGTGTATGTACTACCTTTAGGGTGCAGAGTGTATGTACTACCTTTAGGGTGCAGATCGCGTGTACTACCTTTAGGGCGCAGAGAGTATGTACTACATATAGGGTGCAGAGCATATGCATTACCTTTAGGGTGCAGAGAGTATGTACTACCGTTAGGGTGCAGAGTGTATGTACTCCCTTTAGGGTGCGGATCGTATGATCTACCTTTAGGGCGCAGAGAGTATGTACTACCTTTAGGGTGCAGATCGTGTGTACTACCTTTAGGGTGCAGAGAGTATGTACTACATATAGGGTGCAGAGCATATGCATTACCTTTAGGGTGCAGAGAGTATGTACTACCGTTAGCGTGCAGAGTGTATGTACTACCTTTAGGGTGCGGATCGTATGATCTACCTTTAGGGTGCAGATAGTATGTACTACCTTTAGGGTGCAGATCGCGTGTACTACCTTTAGGGTGCAGAGAGTATGTACTACATATAGGTGCAGAGCATATGCACTACCTTTAGGGTGCAGAGAGTATGTACTACCTTTAGGGTGTAGCGTATGTACTACCTTCGGCCACCTCAGCTTACACCCAGCCTCTTCCTGTTGATGCGACAACGTCCCATGGTGTCTGAGTGAGGGAAGAGATCGATGAAGCCCCAAAAAGAGAGCAGCAGAGTCCCTAGCTCGACAACTTTTGCAGTTGATTGACGATAACAGTCGCCACATGGAGCAAAGTATCGAGTATGATGATCCTTGAAATCCATTAATGTACACAAGAGAAGACTCCAAACTACTCAGTCAGTTCTAAAAGCATCACGAACTACCATTCCCCAAAGGATGCCACCATCCCATTCGATTCAGCATCAAAAATACTAGTAAACCATACGAAACATGACCTGACTACAATGGAACTACAGAAACTAAATATTCCCCCCGTGCCAGGCGCCCCTAAGCGTCTCTAGGCATTTATGATCCGATGTAGGGGTGTGCGAAGGAAGTGGCTCTCACCTTCCTCCGCCCATTCGGGCAAAAAGAGTCGGGGAAATTGGGACGGGGAACCTCGAATCGAACGAACCCTCGGCAATTTGCACGTTGCGAGTCGAAGGGGCGGGCGGGTGGTTTTAATGAGACGGAAGGGAGGGAGGGAGTACTGACGACCAAACGTTTACCTCCGCTGTAGTTCCCGCGAGTTCTTTCAATTTGTCGACATTGGCTCACTATAATTACTGTGATTTCCCTATACGCAGTTGTACACGTTTCATACTTATTTCATTCTCCCAGGATGTAAAAATACCTTGAAACGATACGAAACACGGCGTATTTGCGATTATACTGCGTTTTGTGAATTTAAAAAAAATGTTTAACCATTTTTTGTCTATAACAACCATGGGCTTCGTCCGATCAGATTGCCGAGATGGCCGGCACAATTGGATACCAAATGGGATTTTTAGGCGAAGGAATGGATTTTTTAGGCCACGTTAAAGGCACAAAATGAACAGGACGGTGGACGGTGGCCAGTGGGCGGGGGACGGCAGACAGTGGATGAGGGACGGCGGACGGACATTGCAGATATGGAATTCCTATGTCTTGAAACGTATAGTATCAGATTTTGAGGGGGGGTTGTAAACAATTTTTCCTGACCGAAAACATAGGGTTATTATTCAGAATGAATAATAAACCAAAACCCCGCTGGGTTCGTTCTGCGATGATCCAAATGTGTTTCCGGGGGTCATAATTGGTGACGTGTTATAGGTTTAAGGTCATGAGCTACATGGGACTGGTCTGTGGTTAGGAAGGAGGGGGATTTTGGTTGGTGGGGGCGTTTCAGGGAAGATAGTTGTGGCAAAGGGAGGGTATTAGGTTGGGAGGACTGGTGTGCAGAGCCCTGTAGGAGGAGAATGGGGGTATTGCTGTGTTTGTGTCTTGTGGCGTGTTTTAAAATCCCCCACTAAGTATAAGCATAAGTTAGCTTCCGTGGGGCAGTGGCCGTCAGGTGTGCATGTATTTAAGGAATGATTGTATTTGATATTGTATTGATTGTATCGAGAGGACCGCCCCCCAGGCCCCCAGGCCGAGTTAGGGCGTGACGTATTTATGGTGCGAATGGAGATTGTGCTAAAAGAAGTGATAAAGAGATCCCAGTTGGGGGTCGTGACATGGATCGCAGCTTGACGTCTTTCATGTGGAGCATGGGTGCAAGTTCAATCCCTGGAATCGCCATGGAGATGCCAGCAGAACGCCTCCAGGCAATTCCGGCACCCGGGCCTCCCACCCATCCTCAGACTGCTGGCGCCTTTGGACAAAGTGTCACCGATCGTCAAGCCAAGGGTTGGATTAATGGGGGTCGTGTTTTTCGTTGGGAACTCCAGTAAGGTTTATAGGATCTGCCGTGGAGAGGTAAAGGTCGCAGGGGTCGGCTCTCTGCCCAAAACACTCAGGTCTTGGACCACACAATTATACTTGCTACATGAGCCGGCCAGGTGGGCAAGGGAACAGGCATGCGAATATATCAAGAGGCTCCCTCCCAATCTATCAACACCTTGCGTCCTTCAACTTCGACAATAACACATCAGCTACACGAATTAAGATGGGAAGCGAGGTGTAGCTATAGTAATTTTATGTCAGTCTCGCTTTTCACGTCACAGACGAGGGCCTCTCGGTCAGAGAAATTATGTCCTCAAGAAAAACCTTGCCTGGGGAGTACTTACATAGAGATAATAACAATTTTCCCAATACTTTTTTTTCCTCGAGCAGAGGTTATTTAGCAATGTATTTTTCGACTCCTCTCTGTATGGGTGGTTTTCAACCTTTCAGTGAGAGTAATTTTTCGAATCTGTCATATCAATCAGCCTATAATTGAACTGATAACATGGAAATGCCAAAGTATAATAAGGGACAGAAAATAGCGAGAAAACTTCAAACTACAAGAGCCCGACCTGCCCTAAGCAGAGTGAGTAGTCTGACAATTATTTACAGTTTAGGCTATCAATAATAACGTTAAACACTCTCAATTAATTAAGGAAGTTCACCTGGGTGTCACATCAAGCGAGTGCATCGAGTGTTCCTTTCTACACGGCCTTCAAGATAGGAATCGAACGCTCCGACATTGATTACTGGTCGCTCCCCCTCACACTATGTCTCCTGGGGCCTGCTGAACGCCACATCATAATTGACAAGGTCGTCCTCCATCGTCTCCTCTCAGGCCGGCTTGATGCTCTCTGCAAGTTCAGGTTGGCTTGCACGTCCAGCCCCCAAACTCTGGCCACTCGGACTTTTTCTTCTTTCTGCCATACAAACTACATGAGTCAAAGCCCATTGCGCTATTTACCTCGCACAGCTAACTTTCTGCTTTCGCCCATCCCTCATCTTGACCTACTGCCTACAAGTACGTCCCATCTCTATGTTGTCATACGCCACCTAACAACTAGCACCAAGAAAAGTGGAGGAGGAAATGAGAATCCCTCTCAATTTAGCCCTTCTGGTCAAAAAACCTCTCCTCCACAGAGTGCCTGCTGGATAGATAGCAAAAAATGGTGTCTACTCCTTTAATTTCAACTCACAGACGAGGTCTTCTCAGCCAGGGAGCCTAGTGCAGGGCTTTGGGGGCACAGTGGACGAATGCATTGGGGCATGAGCAGACTCTGGCTCGATCCCCAATCGGGCATGGTAATTGAGTTAAAAAAAAAAACACGGAGAACTAAACGATTTGGGCTCTACCAAGTTAATCAAGTCCGAATTTAATATTGTTTCTGACAAATTATCACGCTTATCTATTGCCTGCTCTCCGGGATGAACCCTAACAACTGCAGCCACAACTTTGTGGACGCAACACCTTGCACTCTCGCGGCGGGGCATTGAAGCGTGAGTTGGCAGTGGCAGTATCGTTTCCAGCCTTCGTCAGCCTTGTCCTCCTTCTGAACAAATAATAGGATTGGTTGACGGTGTTTTCCGAAGAGTGCTGCGCCGAAGATGTGTTGTGCAAGTTTCAAAATCATCACGACGTTCCCATTGGTGAGTCCGTTCAGATTTGGGGTTTTGGGGTCCCGAAAGTGTAGGGCGTATCTTTGCGAACAATAAAAGGTTGTTGAAAATTGCATTTGTTGCGTTTCCCTCCTCGCAGGGACGAGTCCTACAACATTCAACATGCAATGGCGCCAACGTTCAAAAATATCGTTTGCCTACGCCTCTCTGCAGGTTTACCAGTTGGAAACGTCGTTCCATAATGTTAACCCCCCCTCGGGCAGGTTATCTCTACGAGGTACTGTACCAGAAGTAGCTTGCACACTAAACTCGATACTTCGTAGTTCAACGAGCTTTCTGCTGCCATACCCTCTTCTCGCAACACCGGAACACCGAAAGGAACCGTACAACACTCGTCTCAAACCCGACCAAAAGTTTTAGTTTATTCACTAGCTCGATCTTTAACGAGAGGTCTGGACTGATGCGAGGCCGCAGTTCTCAGTTTCGCCGGAAGTGTCTTTCCAGTCAGACGCTACATGTGAACACGGGAGAGCACTCAATGAAATGGCCACTGGGGCGCTCCAAGGGTCGTAATTGGTCCCAAAAAACGGCCTCTCAAACAACCTCCAACCAACAACAATGGCTCTTCTCATTCATTGACGTTTCCTTCAAAGATCTGGTTTTGCCTTAAATAACGACCTCGTGAAAAGTTTGACGCGTTCCGGCGCTCTAAATAAACGCGGAGTCTAACGACGTTGATTGGATTAACGAGCCGCATTATCTTTGATTAGTTTTCTTTATCCGTGATTTTAATCTGGTCAAACGAATCCTGTATTTCGAGCTCCCGATAAACAAGATTCCGATTGATTCAAGAATGCCCAACAAATTGCCTCAAGCGATCTTCCCAACATTCCTAAGAGGAGCATCGAGAAAAGTCGCTCGTTAGCGAGTTTATATCAGAACAAACATCCTTTTCATATTTCAAAGTGTCAATATTTGCTTCTTGTTATCCCATTCAATGGTAATTTATTTAACGTGTGTCCCCCCCCCCCACCAACCACCCGTCTCATCACTCCCACACCGTGTCACAATTAACAACCACCAAACACCTTTCGATCAAGTGTTACAAATCAAAGTTGTTTATTTCGTCGTTTTCTTCGACTGCGCGCCCTCGTTCGATGGCTACGATTTTTCTTGTTTACGAGCCCGATTTTTCAAGTGCGAAGTCGTTTTCATAACTAATCTGATCTGATCTCTTAGATACCGGTGATGACTTTATCAACGGCGGGTTAAAAGTGGTCGACGAAGCTACTTGACGAGACTTCGAGCGACCAGTTCAATTTTTGGCAAGAGACGCTCTGGTCATTGATAGCTCTGCTTTGGACTGTAGATCTGTTCAGCGCCCTCACTATACACCCCACATGTCGATCGGCATATATCAGCTTCAGAGAACTGAATTTTCCAAATCGTCCAAAAAAAACATTAAAAGAATGAGTGTTGTTCATTTCCTCGGAACAACACGGTTGAATTTTTTATTTTTATTTTTATTTTTTGTTAACCTATCCAATATGTGTTTCAGTCAATTTATGTGAGCCTGTAAGAGCATAACGTTCTGTTATTGTTCCGTAATTCATTGGACAGCTACTACTTATGCCACGAACCTCACGAATACAACACCTAATCGATAAATGTGAACATAATTATTCTGGGAAAGGTGCGCAGTACGTGAGTTCGTGGGAACGATGCGACATGAGTTATGAAAAATATCTGGTGCGTTGCAACACACAACATTCCTTAGCTCTACAACAATTCACTTTGTACATGGCTAATTCTACTTACTCAATTCATTTATCACTCAGTTCCTTTGAACTTGGTCGAACAACACGTCACAGCAGCTGGAAGCGGTAGCGCTTACAGTTCCGGAATTTATTGTGCTGCTCATACTCCATTATTGAGCAATTAGTGAACAGGAAATTAATAAGGCTGCAAACAAGAATTTTTTGAAGAAGGATAATAATTACTTTTGCAGAGTTATTGGGTAAAAACATTTAGAACTGGTAGTAAGCGAAACGGCGGTAGTTGAAATTCAGTAATTTCTGGAGTGAGCCCCATGTACCTCATGAGGGTTTTTAAACACTCAAACTTTAGGTATTGAATTGGACTACAATACTAATTTTCTTTAACTTTCTACTAACATTCCAGCGGAGTTTATAAGGAAAAAACTACGCTAAAAACGCTTTTCGTCGAAAATTTTGATTATTTATTGTGCTGCTCTCGTCATCTTCCCACGGATGGGAATTTTATGGTCTGATTGCCATATTAGGAGCTATCAATATAAAAAATTTAATCAAAATCATTAGAGCCGTTTTTGAGAAAAAAATTTTGTGTTTTGATCACTATGATGACTATAGTTAACTTTCGATGGATTTTGCTCATACCCTCATATTTGCGTCCCATGGTAACCTGTAGGCTAGATATCAAGTTTCAGCTGATTTCGTACAGTTGTTTTCTCTAACAACCAGTCTAAAATCGATTACGTCGAAAGTTTTGGCAATTTATTGTGATGCTCTCGTCATTTTCCCATTAATGAGAATTTCATGGTATAGTTGTCGTATTGGGAGCTATCAATATAAAAAATTTATTCAAAATCGTTAGAGCCGTTTTTGAGAAAAAAAATATTTGGTGTTTTGATCACTATGATAACTATAGTTAAATTTCGATGGATTTTGTTCATACCGTTATTTTGGCGTTTCATGATAACTTGCGGGCTAGATAAGAAGTTTGAGTGGATTTGATACGGTGGTTCTCTGTAAAAATCGTTCACAGACACACACACACACACACAGACCATTTTCCCAAATAGTATTTTTCAGACTCAGGAGGGTCTGAAACGTAAAGATCTGAAGAAAACTCAAAATTTTTTCTTTAGTCGATTACAACTTTCCTTTCTACTTCGTAGAGCCAAGGAAAGTAAAACGGTTAAGTTGGTGTAAATTCTGGAATTTCTTGACTCAACAGACGCCGCACCGCACAACTTCCCTTAGCTGCACTTCAATTCACTTTCTATATGACTTTGTCTACTTAATCAATTCATTTATCACTCAGTTCATTTGAACTTGGTCAAACAACACTTCACAGCAGCAGGAAGCGGTAGCGCTTACAGTTCCGGAATTTATTGTGCTGCTCGTACTCATTCCAGGACCATTATTGAGCAACTGCTACACAGATCATTCATGAGGCTGTAAACAATAATTTTTGAAGAAGGATAGTAATCACTTTGGCAGAGTTATTGGGTAAAAAAAGTTTTGAACTGGCAGTAAGCGAAACGGCGGTAGTTGAAATTCAGCAATTTCTGGAGTGAGCCCCATGTATCTCATTAGCGTTTTTAAGCACTCACCCTTTAGGTATTGGATTAGACTATGATAACAATTTTTTCAACATTATATTAACATTCCAGCGGAGTTTATAAGAAAAAAACCGTGCTAAAAAACGATTTTCGTCGAAAGTTTCGGTAATTTATTGTGCTACTGTCGTCATTTCCCACGGATGGGAATTTCTTGGAATAATTGTCCTATCGAGAGCTATCAATGTAAAAAATTTAATCAAAATCGTTGGAACCATTTTTGAAAAAAAAAATTGGTGTTTCACTATGATAACTTTAATCACCTTTCGGCGGATTTTGCTCGTACCCTTATTTTGGCGTCCCATGGTGCACTGCAGGCTAGTTTGAGTGGATTTGATACGGTGGTTCTCTCTAAAAACCGTTCACAGACAGGTCTCATTAGATGACTGTACCTAAACCCTCGACGAGGGTTATATCAGTCATGGAAGTTGCGGTTTCGCTAATATGCAAGAGGCCAGCCTCTGCAGCATCCACCGAACTCAGACCCGTGGAAGTACGGCAAGTATTTGGTCGTTAGCCAGTCTCCCGGTAGAGAGCTGTTGCCCGTGTGTGACCACGAGAAGGTGACCGCCTGAGGAATCCCGTACCTTCGGGGAGCAGTTCTTAATCTGGTTCCCCACCTTATCTAACTATGTACTTGAGCGGCAATCAAAAGGACAGACCAACTATGACCCCGTTTCTTAGCCATCACCTTCTTCGCGAACTATGCAAAATGGTTGAAGGCTTCCTTTGTAGCAGTCAATGCTGCTAAGTTCGTTTGCCCTCCCAACAACTGTCGCCAACTGTTGTAGAAACTACAGTGGAGCAGTACGTGGTTCGTTGTTTCCTCCGCACTGGAGGCACAAGACGTGCATGAAGGAGAGTCTTTCAGAGAAAAGAAGTGAAGCCGCCCATTGAAGTCACCATGTCCCGTGAGGAACTGGCTCGTCCAGTGGTCTGGCTCAACCCATTTTCTTGAAAGACGTTGTCTTCTTCTACGTCCTGATTTTATTTTTCACTCAGTTAAAACACCACTTTACGGTGGCAGAAAGCGGTAATGTATTGTGCTGCTCGTACTCACGCCCTGGCCATTATTGAGCAATTGGTGCACACAGAACTAATGAGACTGTAAACACAATTTTTTTGAGAAAAATAGCTCAAATTATTCCAGAATTATTGAGTAAAAACCTTCGGATGGAAATTCCGGAATTCATGCAGTAGCCCCCGTATATCTTATGGCGTTATTAAAAGTTCATCGATTAAATATCCAATTGCAAAACCAGCTGCATTTTCCCGAAGATCCTGGTAAGGTTTTAGCCTTAAAAAAAATGTTAGATAATTTATTGTGCTTCTCTTGTCATTTTTTCACTGATTGGAATTTTATGGTATTGTTGTCTCTCCAGGAAGTGTCCACATAAAAAACCACATGGGTCGCCACGAATGTTGGAAATTAGCTTAAGAGCTCGCAATCCAGTTCAACAGTAACGACAGATACTTTCATGATTAAGGACCGGTTTATCAATTCTTTAGTTTTTTTTTTTTTTTTTTTTTCTTTGAAACGGTGGATGCACTTCAGCCACAAACGGGCCTATTGTAAGGGCGTCCATGATACTCGGATCATGGCCCACCTGCACCACCCCCAGGCCCCACAGCACTGGTCTCACTTGGTGTGACGTCACCTATGCGCCCCCACCACCCCCGCACATAGCGGAGGATATCCGCAAGTTCTGCATTTGCCACCTCTTCGGGCTGAAGAAAGGGCCTCCCAAACACAGAACGGCGCGATGCCGTGAGTCCATCGCATACGCACAGCACGTGCTCTGCCGTCTCTAGCCCTACCTCGCAGAACCTGCATACCTGTACCTCGCACTTGCCAATATTTGCAAGGTGGTACCTCAGCGGACAGTGACCTGTGAACAGGCCACATATGATTCTCATATCCTTCCTCCCCAGAGCAAGCACCTCCTTGGACCTCTCTCTGGAGAGCCGGATAAAGAGTTTTGACTGTCTAAGGCCGGGGAGCCCCTGCCAATGAGCAGCCCTGCACCTATCCTCCCATTTGCCAACCTCTCTACGTAGATGGCTCCTGGTAGTCCCAACAAAGGGCTCAGGGCCAATAGGGATCTGCTCTGATCCCTTCTTAGCCAACCTATCAGCCCGTTCGTTTCCCTCTATACCCTGATGCCCTGGCACCCAACACAGTGTTACACTGTTGTCCTCGGCCAGGGCCTTCAGTCCAGTCAGACACAATTCTTTAGTTAAAACGTTGATTAGGTAGTGATCTGTTAACGATAATCACGGAGTGAAAAAATTCTTGAGCTCGGATCGCGTTTATCAATCGGCAATTGACTAATAGTTAGCTAGCGAGAGTTTTAACGCAGGGAAAAAGGGCTGCCACTACGCTCAAACGAGAATCCCTCGAACGAAGAGGCGACTTGGCGAGTTTTCCTCCAAAACAATGTGATGGAGAGTTGGTACCATTGGGCCGCCTTCATTTGCCGCCTGTCGATTTCATTATTTGACATTTTCATTCGAATACCCAAAATATCAGTTGCAGAATTGTTAAATAATATATTTGTGATCTTACTTGATACTTTTCTCTTTTTTTCCAATTCTTTTCTTATCTTTCCTTACTTCTCATTCTTTTCTTACTCCTCTACTTATTGTGTAGCTCATTTTTCGTATTGTGATTATTTTTGTTAAGTTTTTGTCGTGATTTTTTCCGTCGATTTTATAACTTTCCGTCGTGAGTGGGGCAAGCATAAGTAAAAAAATGTTCCTTACAGAAAACGTCACGTGTATTATTCAAAATTAATCATACACCAAGCAACTTTAAAAAATTTGAAAAACGATACATGATGCTTCTCAACATCAAATGTGCGGTGTGTTTCACTCAAATTGACATTTTCACGTGTGTACAGTCGATAACACCAGTGGTTTGTACCATTCTAGCCCAGTGGTAAAACGCTCTTTGGGCTTTTGAGATTTTTTCTTCTCCGAATACCGTCTTTAAGAAAGTAGGGGCAAATGAACAGTGGTCAGGGAAACTAGTTTCACAATGAGGAGCCAGGAGTTTTACTAACGCCAAAAAAGTCGCCTACAGCTAATAGCATCGAACCTGCAAAGAGAAAACAAAAATGGTTATTTACGTGCTCTACTATCACATAATTCTAAAATGTATACGAATAATCGCATTGAATTGCAATGCCCATTTTCTTTATAAAGCCTCATTAAAGTAGGATGAGAGCTACGTGATTGGCCACAAAGACAACTTGATTGAGTTTTCTTCAGATATTTACGTTTCAAACTTTTCCAAAGCCCCCTTTTCAGAACATGGTGTGTGCGATTGTGGACACGATTGAGAGAATTACCACCGCCATCGTTCACGTCAAATTCGTGTTGGGAATCCAATAAGGTACGAAATAGAATTTCAATCATAATCAGCAACAACCAAATTCAAACGGCTAATTCCAAAAGAATCAAAACAACTTCCCACAACATAATCGTCTTGGCATAGACTCGTCAAACGTGACTCATTATTGGTTACTCAAACAATGACATAATGTAATTAGGGATAACTATAGATTCCTCGAAGTTCTTCTTTATCAGTTAATACGTACACATTGTGAACACCATTGCACTACGCTGCATTATTAGTGCATTGCGCTGAACGTACGAAGGGACTAGAGAATTCGTGATTAGTCGAACCCAGACATTTGAACTGATAGAATTGAAACGTTAACACTCGATGAAAGCTCTTAATTACTTTTCGAACTTGACGTAAGTTATATCATGCACATAAGTAACGTGGTCGATAAAATATTAGGTCTGTACTTACCGAGGCCGTAGAACTTGAGCGTTAAGAGGAGTTTCGTCATAGGCGTAATTGCGTGATCGCGATTGCTTGGCGATTCTATTCGCGTTCGAATTAGCGAAAGTACAAACTCCGTTGTTTCATTCGACAAGCGGAACCTAGAATGGAAATCTACGTCGTCGAGTGTGTCAAAATATTCAATTCTCGGACGGACCTGGTACGGCATTCTCTCCCACTCTAGAAACGCGTATACCTCTTCGTCAGAGAAATCAGAGTCAGACAGATCGTAGTCGAAGTCCATTGTTAATGATTTAAAATTTAGGTGACGAAAACCCAATAGAATAGAATAGTAATGAAATCGCGAAAGCGCAAACGAAAACAGGACGAGGCTAGCGAAACACAACCGAAAATGGCTGCCAACAAACTAACCGATAACGGTTAGCTATATGATAACTAACGAGCGAAGAGACGAGTTAAAAAATAACTAACAGCTACCGCTAACGCGGTGTCAAAGTGAATTGATGAACGCGTCTTCGGGAGTTAACGAACAATTTGACTTAGTCAGCCTTTAGTCAAGCTAGCAAATGACATTGATAAACCAGCCCTAAGGGTAATAATCAGGCCTTTCGTTTACTGTGATGGCATGGAGTTGTGGGTAACATCCTTGACTTAATGTATAGGTAGCAGCATTAGTGGAACCATCCTGAATAGTCTAAAATTCAAAAATGTTACTGGGCTTTGGGGTAGAGGGAAGGGACACGTACCAGCGTCGCCAGAATTAATATTAAGTGGTCGTTATTAACGATTCATTAGCAAAAAAAAAAAAGAACATAATTGTGAGGAACGCAAAATTCGCTTCGCATGCCGATGGGATTCCGCATGAAGTGACGTAATTTCTCAGAAGGCAAAGGTAACTGGCCCGCCCTCGAACGAGCCCGTTTGCACCGTTTAATCCCATAAAGAAATACGGACAATGACGATCTCTCCGTTTTATTGGTCTCCGACGACAAGGATGGCGACATCAAAGGTGAAGAAGGAGAACGACGCGTCGTGAGGTCGGCCCCCTTCATTGCAATTCATAAGCCTTTATTGAAAACCGTGTCACATCAAGTTGGAACTGTGTAAAGCCCCCGCCTCGTTTAATAATAAAGTACGTCCCACGCTCCGGTACGTATCGGTCGTTTTACATGACACGAGACGAAGGAAACATAACGTCATTAATTACTTCAATCAGACCACGGGCCGTTCGTGCGAGTTCACGACACCTGAGGAATTCTTGAAATGATGCCCTCCTTCATTTTGCAGGGCACTGCGAACTCTCAGAAATCCGTAAAGGGACCATCAAAAACTTGATGATTCTGCTGGTGCCGCGTGACGTAATGGAATTTATTAAGTCACCCCCTAGTCACGTAAAGGAAATGTGAGGAATGGTCTAAACAAATCTTTCGCCAAGGTACTAAATTTATACAGTAGCTATCTGTTTTGGCGCACACAACTTTCCCCAACCACGAGTAGTCGTTATAGAAATAAAAGCTGACTTATTCATTGATTTATAATGCACCTTACGATATAATTACATCTTAAGTCTAGATGTACTGGTATTCATTGAGTTGCTGCTACTTATGCCACTACCCTCATCGGTGATTGATCTGTAGGGGGGCTCATGAATCTGTCAAGTCGGTTTTTTTGAGAAGGTTTGTTTTACCGTTTTGGGAATCGGCAGTGTTTTGATCTCCAGGATTTCGGGGGCTGCACGGGTTTGAACGTTAGTATTTTTTTCCCCCACCTGCAGGTGGCAACCAAGAAAACCTAAGCTGCCTCGTGTCCTCCTAGTTTCTCACAGTTCTCATGTGATAGTGTTCCCTGATGCGACATCCCCGCCATTCCCGCACAACGCTGGAAAGCCTTGAAGTCCGTTCTAGCAACCTCGCCCGGTGGTAGCAGAGGCACCACCAGGCGCTCTGAGACGCAGTCAGTCCCTCCAGACGCAATTTCGCAGTATATGTCCCGACCAAATACGATTGTGCAACAATTTTAGGTGTCATTCTCCCTTGAGTTTCTCCCCCGTTTCATTCACTAAAGTAATTTACGTAAAAGAATGATTCCTCTAGCAATTTCATTGATATACTCAACGTTCTGGTGACATTAGCTCCTATTTTTGGACCAACCATTATGGAGAAATGAGTGTGCTGATTGATTCATGCGGCTGTCAGCGGGAAAAATCCGTTATTATTGAACTGTGTTGACTAATGGACAGAGATGGGACTCAATTCGCAACACCCTCTGCCCACTAAGCCTTCCACTTTTGTGTTGTAAAGTTTGGTGATAGGCAGCAACTCAGGCGATGTCACGAGGGCTGTGATGGGCGTCAGAGGACATCCATCTCACGCTATTCGTTCGGCGTCACTGCCTACAACCACGAGGTGTGCAAGAGGCTGGAATTGTTGAGGATACTAGAGATGGTAACCAACTTGAGTCATTGAATCATGCGACCATGCGGTTGACTTGGACATCGTCATGTGCAGGGCGCAAGGAGGATGCTGATGCATTGTCACCTAAGGGCTGGGAAGTGGAGAGAAAGTGGCACTACGGGGTCGTCTCTGGAGAAGAACTGAGGCCTGATATCGTCGCCGTTGGTTCCTAGTAGGCTGCAGTGATTTAAAATGTCCATATAGTTTCTGGAAGCCAGGGTCTTGGTGGTACTCGGCAAGTCCTGAAGAGCAAATATGGCAGGAGCTGTATCCAAAGGTCGTGGAGTGGAAGCGCCATTGACCGTGTCCTGACGCTGGATGGTCGTGCAACCATTTTTTTGTCTTTGGATGAAAAAACTTGGAAACGTATGCCTCATCCAGTAAATGCGTCAGTTAACGAGGGCCAGAGGCAAAAACTTCTTGGAAGGGTCGATGATCGATGTCTGAACACTAAGGGACTCAAAGTTATCGTTAATTAACCAAAAAATTTGAAAAATACAAAGCGACCGGCAAGTGGAAGAATTTAATTGAGCAGTTTCTCTAGTGCACGTTTCCACGTGTGTGGGAGGAAAACGAGAAGGTGAAGATCGAAAGATGAAGAGGAGCGAGGGAAGTTGAAGAATAGCGAGATGTGGATTGAGGTATTCGCTCGGTGACTTCACGGGGAGCGTATCCCGCTCATTAAATCTTTGTTAGCGCGTAAGTGCGTTCCTGTTCCTCCGCATCCTCATCAAGACTCAGCCATTCACGCACTTCTCCTGTTACCTCAACAGAAACTTTTCTTTTTGAAGTCGTGTTTTGTGAAAGAACCCCTTTACCCCTCCCACTCCTTTTCAATCCCCTCGGCAACTGCCCCTCGCCAATCTCCCAACTTCTCTCAGTTTTAATGATTCCGTTTCACCAAAGTTGAAGGAAGAAGGGGGAAGAGAAAAGAACGGCGTTCTGTTCAAAAAGGGAATGGAGTTGGCTGGAAAGGGTGGAGCCCGTGAAACGCGTCGGGGAAGAGGGTTGCAGGTACGTAATATTTGAACGAAAATGACATAAAAATATAAAACGCTACGCGTAGCACAAGTCTCCTCAGCCCCCGTAAATTTGATGATTCGTGACGCTCTCCCAACTAATTGTTAGAAGTTCGACTTATTGAGCGCGTAAGGGGATCATTGAAAATGAGAGGGTGGATCACTTGGCCAGGTGCTTCGTTTACCTAACTATAGGGTCGCCTCCCCACTGTGGGACTTCTCTCTCTAGCCAAGAGGACTGTGGGAGAATATGCAAGAGTGACGCACTCCAAACGCTTTATCTTAGAGCAAATACATGAGATAAAACAAAGGCTTCTGAGGACGGTGAGGAAGGAAGGCAGATTGTGAGGATCATCACCAGGCATTGCAAAATGAACAATCACATTTATGGGGCAAAGCCAACACCCCTCGATGGCACAGATGATATGACTCTCTACCGCGTCCTGGCCCAGTGCTGGAGACTTGAGAGGGAGAGATTGCAGGTCTGTGGTACTACTCCTCAACGGCTGGACATCAAAGAAGACTCTTGCAGGAAATACCTGGCATTCCTTAGGGGGCTAGGCATCGACCTGTGAGACATTAGGACTGCAATGCTAAACCCAGCTTTAGGATCTGAACCATAATTTATGGCATTGTGAGCCAAGGAGGGGGAGAGGGAATACTTATAGAATTGTACCGAAAACGCTGAAGAAACATTCAAAGATGCCACAGTAGTTGAAATTCCGTAATTTGGTGGGCTGTTTCCAATATTAATATAACTGCTATTAAGCGTTGATCGCCCAACGTCGTTTTGAGAGAAGGATTGTGTTACGTGAGTGGGATGGACGATGAAAAAATCCATCATCATACTATTTTGAATGAGTCAAAGAAGAGACAGAAATTCAGTTATTAGAACTATGAACATTAAAGGTTCATGTCTCACTGAGCTCAGAGTATATCCAGTTGTTGACGAATTGGCGCGATTCTCTTCTTTTCCTCGATGATCTGGAACCAGGCACATAAGTTATTCTTCAGGCCACCCTGGCGTTCTCAAACCAGCTCCGACGAAACGTTTTTTGTTTTCTCCCCGTAACCTGATGCAACTGGAGAACCCCTACGGCGGCCTGATATGGGCCTGTTGCGTTGGCGTTCATGAGCCACCTCATGTCCTTCCAGTTCCATTCCCAGCTCGTGTGAGGCTGAGATTCCCTGATGCGACATCCCCACCATTCTCGCACAAAGCGACAGACGACCTTGAGGCCCATCCGTGCAACCTTTGGCAGATGAAGGACCCCAAGCACTCTGAGGCGCACCCCAGCCAGCCCCCCCACACGTACACTGTACATGCTTTGCTGACTCCCGCTCCGCCTCGCAGAATACACAACTCTGTACCTCTGACCAACCAATCCTGGCGTAGTGCTACCTTGGTTGACCTGTGAACAAGCCACATTCCATCCATATTTTCTCTCTACAGACTGAGGACTTGTTCTCTCCCTGGAGAGTTTAATAAACAACCTTGACTGCCTTTGGCCTAGCACATCCCGCCAATAGGCAGATGTCATTCACCGCAGATTCCGCTATGATATCGGCTTCAATGGTCGCCTGGGCGAAATATTCGAAGCGTTTGTCTGCCAAAGCAGGGCATTCACACAGGATATGCTCTGCCATATCGTCCCCCTCGCACGCAAGGTCTGCATTTCACCGCCTCCGAGATGCCCATCTTGTTGAGGGCCCTGCCCAGTGAGGAAGCTTGTCAGAACTCTCAAATCCCGCCTATAGAGTGTCAGCATCGCCTTTGCCCTTTGACAGGAAGGAATAACGAGCTTTTTTGCTTGTCTTAATCGTGGCTTGCAAATGGGCGCTATTTTCCTGTATCTACCATCGAGCCACCAGACGATTCAGGTGACTCTTCGTCATACCCACGTATGGTTCAGGCCCGATGGGTAGGAACTCTACCCTTTTTCACAAAGTAGTAGCCTTTTGGTTGCCCTCATGCCCCCTATGAGCCGGCACCCAGATGAGGGAGAGCATGTTATGGGCACCAAGCTGCTTGAGCGCATGAAGGCATTACCACGCCAGCCTAGACCTAAAGCTCTAGGCTGCAATAGCCTTTGAGGCTGTCCGAGAATATGTAGATCCGCTTTCCCTGGAGTCATTTGGTCAGCAGGATCTCTTCCGCGTAGAGCTTTATAGCTTGGATTTACACTTAAAAAATCGTGGCGTACTCTCCCAGTGGCTTAGCAAGACTGTAATTGGGCCCTACAATGCCCAGTCCAGCTCTCTCATAACGGAACCATCAGTATACCATTGCAGGGCACCCACCTCAGTGCGGAACGTCTCCTTCTCCCATCGTTCCCGTGAGTGGATACTAACACTGAATGGCAGCCGAAAGTTCTTCCGCTCTGGCATAACGTCAGTAGCAAGGACTGCGGCCTTTTCTAGCTTAAACTGTCTAGCTATTCCTTAGAGGCTCGACTTGACCCTGGTGGGGATATTTCCTGTCTGCAAAAGCCTCACCGCTCCCAGGTAAGCAGTCCTCTGAATGTGTATATAAAGAAGAGAGATTTTTAAAAGGACTTCCATTGCAGCCGGAGGGCAGGTACCCATTGCCCCTGTAATAGCAAGACACGCCTGTCGCTGCAGTTCTTGGAATTTTCCCTGTACTGTCAGCCTGCCTGTCGCCTTCTGCCACACAGTGGAGGCATACGTGACGCGGGGTCTCCTCTCATAAAGCCCCTCCATCATTTTGGGAGTTACGCCCCATGATTTGCCGCACAGCCTCCTACAGGCCCACAGGGCTGTAGTTGCCTATTGCGGCGCACATTTCACATGCCGGTTCCATGTGAGCTGCTTGTACAGTATCACCCCGAGGTACTTCACCTCCGTCTTTATCCAGAGCCTTGCTCTTTGCATTATGGGACGTTGCATTAAATGTTGTAAAACCTTTCATTTAAAATATTCAGTTAGATAGAAAATGCTACTCTGCGGAAAAAAGAGCATAATGAATAAATGAAAAGGCCGTTTTATGGACACTTCGGTCAACAGCCATTGGCCAGTTGCACTATCCAGATTTGTACATCACAATTTGTTTAATAAATCTGTTTTCTTCTTCTTCTTCACTCGTAATTTCAAAAAGCTTAACAGTTTGAAAACGCTGCAATTATTTCGCAACGGTTAATTATTCTCTTGAACAGTTTGACCTCCGAGGCCCATCCCATTCTATTCAGCATCGAAAAATACCTGTAAACGATACAAAATATCACCTGACTACAACGGAATGACGAAAATGACATATATCGATTGGCACGGCGTGACTAGTCGATCTCAAGGTTGGTTGGGCTCAGACGAGAGGGAGTGCAAACGATGAAACTTTCGCTGTGTTGTCTCGCTGGTTCTTTGGCTCACCATACTTACTGTGGAGTCACTATGTTAGTTCTATATGCAGTTGTCCATTCGACCCAGCATTTAAAAATACCTTGAAAGCTATACCACACACTGAGTATTTGCGTTAAAACTACCAAAAACGTTGATTTTCCAACCAGTTTTTGCCCATAACAACCAAGGAATTCGTAAGATAGGGCTGCCAGTCAGGCCCTGCACAACTAGACACCAAATGGTAATTTTCCGTTCACGTTAAGGGTAGAAAAGCACCAAAATGAGCCGATAAACCCGTTGTACTACCCTTTGAGCGCACCTTTATTTGCCTTGGTTGAAAAAGACGCTTCGTACGTTTCGAAGATCTAAGTGGTTACTTTGTGTAGTTCGGAGCGTGATTATTGCTAGTTGGAAACGTATGCACAACGAATGTTTAGTCTGCGCCCTTCAGGGGTTATGATTCATCATTAACGCCAATAGCGCTGCCGGTTGTCATTGTTCCGCAGAGGCTTTTCATGGGTTGCACCTTGTATTTCCTGAATTTATCATGTCTTCGGATATTAATTGTAAATTCACCCGCAACGTTGTTCCCTCTAACGAACCAGGTGATCGATCATTGAAACAATACCAATGATTCCATGTCACTGCGCCAATGAGGGTTCGACCGAATTGACTGAGTCGGTTTCCCCCCTTTCGTAAGGTTTGGGTTACTAATAAGAAACATCATCTGCCTCCCGAATTATTTAACGTGAGAGGAAGAACGCAATGGAAACGAGTACGAGTTTTTCTTCAATTTAGCGGGGTTAATAAACCGTTAGTTCATTTAGTATTCGTTGATTACTAGGGGCCCAACTTATTCGTTTGACTCACGAAAACGATGAGTCAAAAAGCGGAGGAGTCGGGTCGAGTGTGAAAGGGGCGTAGCAGCTGTCGGTCGACTTAACGCCGCTCGTGTGAAAGGTCTTCCAACGATTTGAGCCCTCATCAACGTGAACTGTTAGACAAATATCTCACGCGTGAACGTGATGGCTTACAGTACAGTACTGACGGGATACTGACAATTACACGGAAGGGCGGCCAATCCTCCTCTCCCCTCCTCCACCCCACTGGCTGACACACCCCTTCTGATTTGTAATGGGAAATGCTCACCTGGTCCCTACGTCCACCAAAGAGATCCTCTAAAACCACCTTCCTCCAATCATGAACGAATTAAAATAGGAAACGCACAAAAACGTGCCGCGGCTGATTTGCATTGACCGGACTGTAGGGCTCATGAGTACAGTTCACACGGTCACTGTTTCTCCTTAAGCTGTTCCCGACTGGCGCATACTACTGGCGCACTATGGAATCATCATAACCGTCCTCCACTTCGTCAAATACACGTTTTAACCTTCAGTTCTCGAGTTGCTGCCAAGGTGTTCACACACTGTCTCATTCCTCGATGGGTTCCTACAACTGTTCTTCCTCAAGTTTCTTGCCACCCTGCGCTGTCCTCTTCGCTTTTTTGGTTTTCACGATTTTCCAACTAGCCACGAATTCGAACATTTCGGCTGGTTTGTTATCAAATGAGAATGCAAGGTGAACGTAAAGTTCTATAGTGGCATATGGATGTACTAAGTGAGAGATGTGGTTCGCAAGACAGGTTTGCCTAAGGTTTAGCATCTACGCGTGGTGCGACCCCCATTGCCTGGGGTCGCAAACTCAAAGTCAATGAAGAACAGAGAGTATTGTATTCAGTTCTGGACTGCTACGTTCCTGTGGATCACCGCGGCCTATAAGACCTCTGTATCGGCAGAAGCACTCCAGGTAGTCACTGGTCAGTTGAGTGGATGGTTGAAAAGTGGAGGGTGAAACGGGAGCTTCCCTCACTCTGGTCTGAACTCTGTGTGAAGAACTTGTCGCCATCGATGAATGGGCACTAGAGAAACGGCAAACACGGTTGGGAACCCTCGTCAAAGACACGTTGGACATATGAGTTTTTCCCCAACTTCCGTGAACGTCTTGGGAGAAGGTGGGATGAGCCAGACCACTGGACGAGCCAGTTTCTTATGGAACATGGCGACTTCAATGCTCAGTTCCACTTCTTTTCTCACAAAGACTCTCCATCATGCACGTCTTGCACCTCCAGAGCGGTGGTGTTACGAGGAGGGTTTGGAAATGTTTGGGGGTTCGCTGACTCCGGACAAAATTACTGCGATTTCGAGGGGCTCCGATCCAATAAACCGACATTCGTCAGGATTATGAACCATTGACTTAACCACTGCGTTCCTGTGGATCACCGAGGCCTATAAGACCTCTGTATCGGCAAAAGCACTCCAGGTGGTCACTGGTCAGTTGAGTGGATGGTTGAAAAGTGGAGGGTAAAACGGGAGCTTCCTCCACTCTGGTCTGAACTCTGTGTGAAGAACTGGTCGTCATCGATGGATGGGCACTAGAGAAACGGCAGGCACAGTTGGGAACCCTCGTCAAAGACACGTTGGACGTACGAGTTTTTCCTCAACTTCTGTGAACGTCTTGGGAGAAGGTGGGATGAGCCAGACCACTGGACGAGCCAGTTTCTAATGGAACATGGCGACTTCAATGCCCATGTTACGAGGGGGGTTTGGAAATGTTTGGGCGTCCACTGACTCATGTAAAAATTACTGCGATTGCGAGGGGCTCCGATCCAATAAACCGACATTCGTCTGGATTATGAACCATTTAACCACATCTTAACCTCTAGACCACGATCCCCCGGTACCATTAATAGGAGTCAGTCAGTACAGAGGAAACAAGGAACTACGCGCTGCACCACTGTAGTTCCTACAACAGTGAGCAACGGTTGTAAAGTTTGTGAAGATGGTAATGGCTTGAAACGTGATCACAGTTGATCTTTCCCTTTGAAACTTGCCCCCCACGTAAATAGTTAGAAGAAGTAAGAAACCACAATAAATGCCTTCCAGCTAGTACTGGAATCCACACGGGCAACAGCTATCCTCCCAAAGACTGGCAAAACGACAACTTACCGTACTTCTACAGACCTGGGTTTACTGGGTACTGAGTGACTGGCCACGCTCCTGCATGACCGCGAGACCTCCACTTCCTTGACAATCGACTGATATAACGCTCTCGTGAGGATTCAGGATCGGTCATGTTGATAAGGAAGCAGAGCTGTATGTGTGTGCGTGTCTGTGAACGACTTTAACGGGAGACACAAAAAAAGGGTATTAGGATAATCCAACCAAAACTAACTATAGTTATCATAGTGATCAAAGCACCAATTTTTTTCTCGCAAACGGCTAGAACGATTTTGACTAAGTTTTTTAGACTCTTGATGAGATGACAATACCATAAAATTCCCATCCGTGGGAAAATTACGAGAGAAGCACAATAAATTACCAAAAATTTCGACGAAAACCTATTTTAGCACAGTTTCGCCCCAGTACACTTTGTTCAAATGTTACTAAGATCAGTCACCTAACAGGTACGTTAACTTTAGTGTTACTAAGATCTTCAGGAAAATTCGGGTGACTCGAGAAATTCTAGAATTTTAACCGCCGCCGTTTCACTTACAACCATGACTAAAGGTTTTTACCCGACAAGTCTGTTAAAGTGACTATTATCCTGCTCTACAGCGTCATCAATTCTCTGTGTATCAGTAGTTCAGTAATGGTCAAGGAATGAGTACAAGCAGCACAATAAATTTCGTTACTTAAAGCGCTACAGCTTCCTGCCCCTGTGAAGTGATGTTTCACCATGTTCAAATGAACTGAGTGAAAAATGAATTGAGTTTGAGTAGAAAAAGTCATGAACACAAGTCAATTCACGTTGAGCTAATGCACTGTACCGTGTCTTTCTCTAATTTATGCAGGTACTTTAAGGACTTGTTCCTTTCTGTCTGTTTTCTTATGTGCACCCATCATAGCAGGCCCAATCCAAAGTTGGGTATTATTTTTCACTGTATTTTTTCTACTTAAATGTATTTAATTTGCTGTATTTTCGAATCTCTCTCTCTCTCTCTCTCTCTCTCCACTGGTGTGGATGTATTTAAGGGCTGAATGTATATATGAGTGAAAGAGTTGTGAGTTGTGGGTTAGTGTTTGTGTGTGTTGTTAGGAATAGGTAGTGTAGGGAAGGCTCCAGGGGGGACGAATATCGAGTAGTCCGCCCCTTGACCTTCGGGAAAGTGTGTGAATGTATTTAAGGGTTGAATGTATTTAAGGGTTGAATGTATTTATTGTATAAGTGTGTATGCAGGTTAGTAGAGTTAGGTTAGAGTGAGATGGGTGGGTTGCGGTCGAGGGGGGTCATTCACAGCCACAGCCATCCGCAACTATAACAACAATCCTGACTCCTTCAGACTAGAACAAAGCGTGAGAGCATTTAAAAATACATTTTCATTTTTACTGTTGCAGAAGTACACTGTGGGTGTCTAGCGAACAGGTATGAGATGTAAAAGCCAAAGGACAAAAAAAAAGATGTGCAATGTGCTTGTATTGAGAAGTTTTTGATTTTTTCTTTTTCATCGTTTTGTACGTTTATGTTGCGTTTATTTTTTTTTAATTAATATGAAGCAATCATTTCATGTAAATAACTAATGCTAGAAGTGTTTAAAAAGGTCAGTGCTTCCAGGGACAGTAGAAGAGAGGGCCATATGGCCCTAACTGCCCCTGGTTAATGTAAATAAACAAATTCAATCTCTCTCTCTCTCTCTCTCTCTCTCTCTCTCTCTCTCTCTCTCTCTCTATCTATCTATCTATCTATCTCTCTCTTTCTCTCTAACCCTTTTTCTCTTCTTCGTTGAAGTCAAAGAAAGTAACATTAGCCCAGGTTCTATGTCAACGCAGATAGTGCTATTCCACTAACACTGCTTACTTTTCAATTTGAGCTAACAATAAGAACTGCACCGAGACCTGTAAAATCCAGGATGACAATGGGATTGTCACGAAGAAGAAATAAGAAGCCAAACGAGAAGAAAATAAAAAGGAAAGAAAAGTCGAAGCTGAAGATTGAATGAGTCATTCATTCAAAAAGCAATCCGACCTTCGCCAATAAAGCAGAAAGGGCGTTACGTTACTTTGCGAGGGCGGCGGCAGTATTTTAGCTTGCATCCGCCTCCGGTCCCCTAACAGAAGTCTCTGAGTATCGCTTCCCTTTAATTTATTACGGTGGTTAATTTTTCGAAATCCCCCAATGAGTAGGAGGAGATCTCGTGAATGCAGCATTAACGGACGGCCAATAAATACGGGCTAAAAGGTCCGACGAAAAACCGGCTAATTTGTTTGATGTCCGTTTTTCGATTGATGGTGCGGCATTTTTGACACACACGACATTCCTTAGCTCCGCGTAAAATACGCGATGTTGACCGCTCAAGTTAATAATTCAACATGATCTCCATTCAACTTCTGTTTCAACATTGTGTTATAGAACTCGACATTCTATAAAAAAAAAAGACTGACAATGAATATCGATCCGGGCTTGCTTCTTAATGCACGACGTTCACTGAAATACCGAAGTATAGGTAATTCGTGAGACTAGAAACGTAAACTTTTGGTAACGCTAGTCGTAAAACTGCGAACAATTTGAACGAAAAAACGACGTTCGGCGTGATGTTCGGCAGGCCGAATTAGCTGGGTTTTTTTAGCCTCGGAACGTCTGCGCTTGACCCTAAGTCATGGTTTGCCAGAGCACTGACCTCCTTCGAGGTACCTGTTATTTCCAAGTGACAACGGATTTCCCCTTTTCCTAGACTTCCCAAAAACGAGCCTCTTCATACCCCGCTTTTTACTTTTCTCTACTCAAAAGACAGCTCCTTCCAAGTCATCCATTAGCACTCGTGAACGACAGTCGTCTCTCAGTTCTCGCCGCAAGTTCTCACAACCAAATCTCACTCACTTTCTCTCTCTCTCCTTCCACTTAATGTCTCACAACCAGTTTAAGTGTATTCTGAGTTCCCTTGTTCGCGTTTATATACACACACACACTCAAGCTGACAACACTATTGCGTCAAGTATAATACGTAACTAACAAGCCAGAGGAGACGGACTCACCTAACAGGTACGTTAACTTTAGTAAGTATAATACAGTCCTCACTCAGGCTCACTACGTCCATCTATTTCTCAGTTCCCCACCCCTCAATTTTAGATTCTTATCCACAATACACAGCTCCTCCCAACAATCAGTCATCCATCGGCACTTGCAAACTTCAGTCGTTTTCCCAGTTCTACCAAGTGATTCGTCTGTCATGCCTTGCGCTACTCTCAACTCAACTCAACTCTCTCTCTCTCTCTCTCTCTCTCTCTCCCTCCCCTTAGTGTATCACAACCAGTTCACGTGTATTTAGAGTCCCTTGTTTGCATTTACATTCTCACGCTCAAGCTTTCCAAAATATGCTTTTTCCACCCCCCAATTTTACTTCCTCTCCCCAACACACAGATCTTTCCAACAGTCAGTTATCTACCAGCGCTCACGAACTACAGTCGTCTCCCAGTTTTCCCAACTTTTGTCTCACAGCTCTTGTCCAATTCACCACTCAACACTCTCTCTTCCTCCATCTCTCTATCTCTCTCACACTCTCTCCATTTACCTTCCCAAGCCACCAGTTTATGCGTATTCAGAGCCCCCTTGTTCGCGTTTATATCCTCTCACTCACGCTACTCTGCCAAGTGTAACACGGTCCTCATTAACGCTCACCACCTCATTTATTTCTCAGTTGTTCTCCCCCCGCCCCCTTCGTGCGCCCAACAGTTGAGTACCGAAATATCTGTAGTCGCTCCGTTTTATTATGTACATTATTAAACAGCAGTAGGTAGCTGATTGGACAATAATGCTGACTTTTTGAGACCTTAGTTGTATGTGCGAGATTTATTGTGAGCAGCAAAATCGACTTTTGTCGAATATTTATTTTATTATGCTGCTCTCGTCCTTTTCTCACGAGTCCGAATTTTGTAATAGCTTTACATAATTTTGAACTGGTGACGCAAAAATTTAATCAAAACGGCTTACAGTTACTTTTGAGAAAAAAATTATTTTTGAGTTCGGATCACTATGATAACTATAAAATACTATACTACGACGGGCTAAGGAATGTAAAAAGACATAAACGGTGCCATTTGCTGACTTGTAATTCGTATTCAGCATACTACAAAACGTGACGAACGAAATTTCATGGGGCGGAGGATTTTGATGTGGAAGTGCGAAGTTGAAATTATTCCAAGGACACAGCACAAAGCGAGGACGTGGCACATCAGAGAAATCCGTTTAAAGTTCAATTTAAAGACCCTCGCAAGAGCTCGTAAGAGTTCGCAGGGCGCCGCTGAAAGGATAGCTTCTCTTGTTATGCACGCCAATTCCACCGCATTGTGAAACGAAGCTATTTTTGCGGAGTATCAACGGTGTATATACGATATTACTGTTTACCTCAATGGTTAACCACATGATTGGAGTACCACCTGAATTTTTCCGAAGATCCTCGTAACATTTCAGCGAAGTTTGCAGGAAACAAAACGGTACCAAAATCGATTTTCGTCGAAATATATGTAAAGATGTGCACTCATCTTTAAACCTCATCCAATAACATCAACCTGCTGGACTGTGATAAACGGACGTAAACCGGACTTCGAATTCTGGGCACGATGAAAATTAAAGTTTTTCTGGTTACCGAAGCATCTCTTCATGATTCAAAAACAACGGTTTTAAACATAAAAAGTATACAGCGAAGTGATGAACCCGAAATTTACGGTTTACCGCCCGAATACCAGCACGTAAGTAAACACGCCGAGTTGGGTAAGCTGGCACCGATTAAAAATGCGATTACATCTATGAAGCAGCGACACCTAAAGCGTACAGTTCGGGTTACGTTAGACGAAAATACAAAAAAAGTTTACTTCGATGAGGATGAAAACCTGTGGTTCAACGGAATTTATTTAAATATCGATGAACCCGCGCGCACTGTGATTGGGCAGCACGATGCCTTTCCACACACTATCGAGCGGAAGCATCGTACCCTGCATTCAATCGCTAAGGAAGTCGTAATGGACAAATTTTCCGGAAAAAATCAGAATGCAGGCGTGTGGATAGATACCTTCGAAACCGAATGTAGACGAGTGGAAGTAGAGGAAGGCCAATTCGGTGATGTTCTGCGGCTGTTCATGGAAGGTGTTCCTTTGGAATGGTACAATGCGACGAGGAAAATCATCGGGGCTGCAGACTGGAGGACTTGGAGACAAGAATTCATCGAATCTTACAGTAATAAAGGCTGGGACGAGGTACAGTTTGCATATCATTATAAGTATGTTGGTGGTGCGTTGGTTGATTACGCAATCAAGAAATTAAATTTGTTGTTAGACGCGGATCCGTTATTGGTAGAGAAATCGCGAGTGAATTTAATAGTGGTTGGACTACCATCATTTATTCAGTCTAAAATTAGTAGGCCCAACACCGAAACTTTCAAAAAACTATTAACAGAATTAAATCAGCTAGAATCAACGGTCGCAAACTATAAAAAAGCAAAACCAGGTTGGAGGAAAATTTGGGGAGAAGATTTTCGGAGATAGGAGAGGCAGTAGTTCAAAGCATGAACCCTGCTCGTTTTGTAAAAGGAGAGGAAAAGAAGGGATGATGCACCCGGAAGCTCCTTGTTTTTCAACCCGAACAGAACAAACGGAAATAATAACAATAATAAAAAGCCAGGAAACGTGAAAATTGCAAATAACACAGAGTTGGAAAGAATAATTAACGAGGAAACTGAATCAAAAACTAGTATTACCCCCTCTCATTCAGTTGAAAGCGCAAGTGGAAGGCAAAGAAGCTCGTGGTTTATACGACCCGGGTGCAAATGTAACAATAATTGCGTACACATTTTTCAGAAAACTTGAGAAAAAAATGCACAATGCCAACAACATGCGTTTCAAAACAATGTCGGGGGAGGATAATATAATGGGAACAGTATTCCTAAATGTCAAATTGTTTGCAATAGAGAAGAACATGAGACTATTTGTAATAGATAGAACAGACTTTAAATACGATTTACTAATCGGTCTCGATGCGATACTACGGTTTAGATTGGCCCAGGATCACTTGGGGAGGATTTCACAGGTTACGATTAAGAAAAAAAGAGGAAAAAGGAAAAAAATAAATAAAACGACTAAAATGGAACAAAAAACAGAAGGAGAATTGGAAATAAATTGGAATGAATTTATACCGATCGAAAACTTCGAGACAAAAACACAGCACTTAGACGAGGAAAAGCAAAAGATGATTTTTGGTCTATTGGATGAATATGGCTCGGTATTCGCAAAACATCCATTCGACATCGGTACAGTCACGGATTATGAGGCATGCATAAGACTCTCGGAGAATAGATATGTGGCAAAGAAACCGTATCGCTGTTCTATAGAAGACCAGAAGGAAATTGAAAGACAGGTAGCCGAATTGTTACAATACGGTTGTATCGAAGAGTCGTGTTCCCCATTTGCCGCCCCGGTAACGCTGGCTTATAAAAACAGGAGAAGGTGGTCAGAAGGAAAACGAGAATGTGCATAGATTTCAGAAATTTAAATAAATTGCTAATACCTGAAAGTCAACCCTTCCCGGTTATAAATGACATAATAACAAAAACTCGAAATTGCTCTTGGTTTTCGGCCTTAGACATAAACTCCGCTTTCTGGACTATACCGATCAGGAAGAAGGATAGGTACAAGACTGGATTCGTCACACAGCACGGGCATTGGCAATGGATTTCCCTTCCATTTGGACTGAAGACCGCCCCTGCAATTTTTCAAAGAATTCTATCAGGGATTATTCGCAGAAATAATTTGACCGATTTTTGCTGCAATTACATAGATGATGTTTTGATTTTCTCAAGGTCCTTTGAGGAGCATTTGGATCATTTAAAAGCGTTAATGAAAGCACTCATGAAAGAAGGATTTCGCCTAAAATTTGTAAAATGCAGTTTTGCACAAAACAGGGTACAATATTTGGGCCACATAATAAAAGGAAATTCAGTACATCCACTAAAAGATAATTTAATTGCCATAAAAAATTTTCCAACGCCAAAAACACGCAAGAATGTGCGCCAATTTTTGGGGAAAATAAATTTCTACCACAAATACATTCCTCAGGCCACCAAAACATTGGAACCTTTCCATAGGTTATTGAGAAAGAATACAGATTTTGTATGGACGGAGGAGTGTCAGCAGGTGTTTCAGAAACTGAAGCGCTATTTAATTTCGGCGCCTGCTTTGGAAATTTTTGATCCAGATCTTCCGATTCATGTGTATACGGATGCTAGTATTGAAGGAATGGGGGCAATTTTAAAACAAGTACAGCCAGACAATGAGGAAAAAACGGTGGCATATTTTTCAAAAAAACTAAGCGAAGGTCAAAAAAAGAAAAAAGCAATTTACTTGGAAAGTTTGGCAATTATGGAAGCGGTGAAGTACTGGAGATACTGGTTGATTGGAAGAAAATTTAAGGTGATCACTGATCATAAGCCTCTAGCAAACATGAATCTAAAAGCAAGAACGGATGAGGAGTTGGGAGACATATCGAATTACTTGTTGCAGTACGATTTTGAGATAGAGTATCGACCCGGCAAATCAAATGCGGAAGCGGATTGTTTGTCCCGAAATCCAGTTTTGGAAGGAGACGAAGAGGATCAGGATATGGAACCGTTAAGAACAGTAAATGTGCTGAATTTAAAAGAAATTAGGGACGGACAGGAGGGGATGCGATTGGGTAGAAATGAAGAAATGAGGAATGGTGTAATATTACGCAGAATGAAAAATAAGAAAAGGATAGTGTTGAACAAAGAAGCATCAAATGAATTAATACATCGAGTACACCATGCATTTGGTCACATCGGAGCAAAGCAAATGACAAACTTACTTGTGGGAAAGTACTATTTTAAAAATATGCACAGACAGGTTATTGAATACTGTTCCGCGTGCGAGGTTTGCATCAAGAACAAAAGTCGTAGAGGAAGACGCTACGGATATATGGGACACCTTGGCCCGGCGTCTCGCCCCTTTCAGATTGTGTCTCTCGACACAATCGGTGGTTTTGGCGGGAAACGTTCTACAAAAAGTATTTGCACTTACTCGTGGACCATTTTACGCGATACATTTATATTCTAGCCTCAAAACACCAAACTGCGAGTGAGTTCATCAAGCTTATAGACAGCATTCAGAAGGAGCATCAAATCGAGACACTTCTGACGGATCAATATGGAGGACTGACCTCAGGAGAATTCCACGAATACTTGAGGAAACAAAATATCAAGCATATATTTACAGCAATAGACAGCGCATCGTCAAATGGACTAAACGAACGCACGGGTCAGACTATGGTGAACAGGATAAGATGCAGGCAGAATGAACAAGAACACAGGATAGCGTGGGCTACAACAGCCACTCAGTGCGCAAGAGAGTACAACGATACGATTCATTCCTCGACAGGATTCGCACCAAATTATCTGATGAATGGGATTAATCCGGAAATCGTACCACCAGAGTTCGTAGAATCGAGAAAGTTTTTGGAAGACAGAAGAAAGGCACTAGAGCAATCCAACAGATCACACGAAAAAACAAGAGAATGTATGATAGGAAAAGAATAGATATGGTGTTTGAGGTAGGCGATAGAATTTATGTTGAGAATGGAAACAAATTGAACAGGAGCAAGTTGGATGAGATTCGTGTGGGACCCTACAATATCGTAAACAAAATCTCAAACACCGTGTATGAGGTGGAGACAGGGAGAAGAGGACACGACAGGAGGTTCTACCACATCAGCAAACTAATCAAGGCTGCAAGGGACGCATAGGCGTCCTGCAAATCTGGTTGCTGTGCCACTCCCCATTTGCACACTGGAGGGGGGGGATGTAAAGATGTGCACTCATCTTTAAACCTCATCCAATAACATCAACCTGCTGGACTGTGATGAGTTGGATGAAGGGATAATCGAAAGGATCAAGATGCGAGGTTCACCGACGGGTGTGATAGTGTTCAGTTGGGCGATAGCCACGGTGTCGTCGAGGTCGGCTAGAGACTCTCGCCAAAGTTTTATTCGCGTTTTCTTGTTTCGCATGTGTATTTATCGTTGATCCCGGATTCGGAACATTTATTTTCGATTTCTTTTGTTAAATAAAGCAATCGAGGCTAGTGTCGGTTTTGGATTTCCCTAGAAGGACCCTCACAAACTTATATATATAGTAATTTATTTCGCTGCTCTCGTCACTTTCTCACAGCTGCAAATTTTATCGTATTGTCGTATCATCAAGAGGTGTCTACTTGAACAATTTAAAAAATCGAGCATTCAAGGAGCGCCAGAGGCGTGCAAAAAATTTTGTTTTTTATGGTATTCCGGAGTCGACCTCTGTGTCTCTGGCTGTTCGCATTGAGGAGGACAGCGATTTTCTCAGAGCTGCTTTTGCTAAGCTCTCCGTTGATTTCCAGAACACTGTCTTGAAAATCAGTCGCATTGGTAGACGTGAGAGTGAACAGATTCGCCCCATGATGGTCGCTATGAATGACTCTTCTTCTGTATCCAGGGTTTTGAACGCTAATCGATCAGAAAATCCTCCGCCTCATCTGGTTTTGCAGGACAGATCGCAGCAGGAGCGAGACTATCTCAAGCACCTTAGACGTGTACTGGATCGGCGTCTGAATTCTGGTGACGTTGATTTAACTATTAAATACGTCTCCGGATTTCATCAGATAGTTTCAGGCACTCCCAAGCCCCAGCACTCGTCTCGTCCATCTCAGTCAGCAAAAAACGATTAAATATCGCGACGTGAGGCGGACATGCTTCTCCTGCACGGGTTGACAGCGGGTCGACTGGATTGTCCGTATCTGCTTTCCTAGCTGAACTTCTACGCCCCTCCATACGCTACCAGACTCCATCAGCCTTTTTATGTTTATACCCCTTCGACCAACTATCTCCGCAATAATCCCATGGTGCGCTTTCAGGAGGACTTCAGCAAGTTGTCACACGATGATTCGGTGGGCCTACTGTTATTGTCGAAAGACTCTTTTAGGTCCAAAATTCGACGGCTATTGTGATCTCCGTTTGTCGGCTCAGGATTGCTGCCGATTGAATTGTGCCTATTTATTGTGATTTATATTGTCCTATTCATATTTGTTATTTTTTTCACTGTTAAATTTGGCACCGCCCGTATATGTTATAAATAAATAAATAAATATGAAGAGAACTCGATTTTTTTTCAGCCGATTACATAACTTTCCTTTTTACTTCCTAAAGCCAGCAAAAGCAAAAAGGGGGAATGCGTTGAGAAGGCTGAACGAGGACTAAATGCGTTCATGTGAGCGGCAATATTTGAAGCTGTCTGAGTAGTATCGTCCTCCCATCCATTATCGAGTATTTCAAACCGCTACGCGCTGACAAGAGGCTCTGTTCGTGTATGAAAATTGAAAGATTCGATATTGTTGTTCAACATTGCATTATTCATGGTCGGACCCAGTCGCAACAACCCTTTCGCGTATGATAGCGCGCATTGCGCTCTTGATAGACGTCATCATCGCTTATTCTCCCCCACCCACCATCGTAGTACGTCCTAAAGGCGACTAGAAAAGGCGCTTCTGCTCTTTAAGTGATATGGAGCTCACCTCGTTTCAAAGAACCTAACGCCTTTGCTTTTATTCAGGATTTTCCGCCAAGCGACGGGTGGAGCGGGGGGCGGAATAACTTATTCTAATGAGGGGAAGGTTGAAAAGAGGTCTTCCAGATTCTTCTTGACGATATTTATGGTCTTATTATGTTCAGATTTAGCGGGATGTCCACAATTGGTGAATATACTTGCTAAGTGCTATATTGGCAGCGGCGGCGTGACCGCATTGTCCGCATGCAAACCGATCGGGCAGGGCCGGGCCTCTCTTCGTACTATTATAATAATTGCTCTTGTACCACTTAGAATATCGGTTCCGAAGCCTATTGTCAACGGTTCCTGGGACTCTGGACCTCATCCCCTCCCCCCCCCCCCCGCTAGCCACCATTAGAGAAATGGCGCTTTCTCAACTTTACGTTCTGAAATCCGCAATGCAACGGAATTTGCTGCGATTCTAAAAAAACTGTTCGAACTTTATTGGGTGCTTTGTGCCTACGGAAGGTCGTTGAACTTGAGTAATCAAATCCTCGGCAATACCTGAACTACTGCGCATATATCCCGCGTTTATGTATATTTCCGTATATAGTGAATGCTCTCAACCAACCTTCCGTTCCAACCGTTCTCCAAACGTACCTTTCACGTACCGTATTTTATGCAAATCATCAGATGGTAACTAATCTCTTCTCCCCTCCCACCATTTCTCCCTGAGCCCAATTCACGCTGATTTTGTGAACCATACCCTCAGTCAACGGCAGCTACTTTGTTGCTTACAGCCACTTCAACAGTGATGGAGTGGTCTTTTAAGACACATTAAGGAGGGGAAACCAAACAGGTTTTTCTTCAGTATCTAAAAAATTAGGTCAAAAATGTTGTAAAGGAGGGGAATCAATTTATTCGCGGGCGTTCTGAATCTATCGAGTGACCACTGGAAGCCGGGTGAAACAAAGAACAGGGACCGCTGTCACTTAGATCGCTTGATAACGCTACGACTGCATGTATCGATATGCGTCACCGGCGCAGTTGGCGGGGAAGAGAGACAACTCGGAGAAAGAGTGAGAGGGATAACAGAATGAGAAAGAACTATCACCGTAGTTGAGGGGGTTTCAAATTACTAGATATCTCTACGCTTACGAATGGATTTTTCTGCGAATTGTTTGACCCTTCCACCTGATTCCCTGTTCTCCCTCTGCCTTCCTGTATTCCTCAGTTCATTACTGGTTCTCGTGCCGGTAGTTTTCTCTCCTTCCACTGTTCACGCTTTACCCTTTACCACCCTTCATGTTTGTGCGTTTCTATTTTTTCTACGTTTGAATCGTTTTCACACGATCTTCTGTCCTGCTCTATATTTACTCTTCCTAACTTATATTCATTAATCATGAGTTGTCCGTCAGGGACTTCTTAGAACCTGTAAGTACAGGTTTACATTGTTCCAACTTTTGTACGTTTTCGCCAATTCGTTAGTTATCTCATATTTATTTCATATACCCAATCTTAATTTCATTGAATTAACTCCTTTTCATAGTCTTTGTACGTTTACAATAATTATATAACGGGTTATTACATAATGAACTTAAAATAATTGGCATAATCGTACAGCTGTCGTTATTTCTAATTTAAAACATGGCGCCAGAGCCTACGATGTTGGGCTTATCGATAACCTGACCGCAGTCGTGATATATCGATATATTGCCTTATCAGAGGAAGCGGTCCCTGTTCTATCATTTTACCCAGAAGCCTACTGTATAAATGTGATCCACTGGTGAAAAGCCTTCCCACCACCCCTCAAAACTTGATACTTTACGGTTCAAGACGTCGGGATTTCCAATCTGTTCACACAAAAATCGCGATTGGGCTGTGCCTGCCCTGCTCGACAATTTGAAGCCCATGGTTGTTAGGGCAAAAAATGGTTCAATAAATTAACGCAAACGCAATTGTGGCAGTTTTATCCCAAATACCCCATATCGTTTTCCAGCTATTTGTGCTATTGGATGCTGAGACAAATGGAACCACCCTCAGAGGTGTGCGACTGCATCTGGACCAAAAATGGCGAAATCACAGTAATTATAATAAACCAAAGTCTACTAATTGAAAGAACTCGTGGGACAATTACTACAGCGAGAGTAATCGTTTCATCGTTTGTACTCCTTCCCTCCCGCATCACCAAAACCACCCGCCCGCATGACTTTGTGCCAATTGCCTAAAGGCGCCTGAAATATTTAATATAGCCTGGTCATGTTTCGTGTGGTTTACTGGTATTTTTCGACGTTAAATCGAATGAGATGGGTCTTGGAGATGTCAGACTACGTCAAGCTGTGCAAGAGAATAATAAACCATTGTGTAATAATTCGGAGAATATTTTTGTTGAGCAACCAGTCTGTTTACTGTTAATTAGCTATGTTTGAGTGTTGTCATAGTTCATATGTGACGTTTTCCCCTTAAACTATTCGGCTACTACAAAGCAGGGTCTCTTGACCGTGCCGTCGGTTTGTTCATTGCACCAAGATGCAGAAGCTCATCTTTTCCAAATTTCGGGAATAGTAGGAGAAGAGGAGTGTTCAGAGAAGAAAGGAAACAAGCTAAAAAGGACGGAGTCGATAAAAATTATAACCAAGAGGAGACACAGTGAGATAAGAGCTAACAAAAAGACGACTCGTTCTGCTGAAAAGGGAAAAAGGGTTCATAAAAATCAGTAATGCCGCACTAAAAGGGTTGCAGATAAGTTCAACGACGCGGTGGTCCGTTGACAAGAGAGCGGTAAATAAAAAGGAGCCTTGGAGAGAGAGAGAGAGAGTCTTGGCAGCAAATGAAAAGTGTGGCTAAGGAGAAGACTGTGGAAGGGATGCGGTTGGAAAACTATCTTCCTCCCAAGTCCCGTCCATCCAGAAGGGCAGTCGAGTACATCGGCGGTGAAGTGCTCCGACTCTCCTCTAAACTTCGGCCGACATTCTAACAACCTCAGATGAGCGCTTCTCAAAAGCCTTTCTTGCCCTACTTTTTTTTTATTTAAGCCTACCATTTTTCCTCTTTCCTCGCGCCCAAGTTGACGCCTCGTCGTAGGGCGTTTAGTGCGCCCATTTTCTCTTCCATCGCGCCTTTTCGCTTCTTAAGAAATCGCTGTCAAAGATGCAAAAAAAAGTGATAGCGACGTTTTACAGCTTAGCACCTTAGAGCCACGATCGGAAAATTATCCCTGACTGTGGAGGGCTATGAAAATGCTAATGCTCTTGACCTATCTTGAAATATACGGGGTTTTACGTTCCTCGATTAAGGAGCTTGGATGGAACGCGGAAGGTAATCTTGTAGCAGTTGAGGGGGGGTGAATACTCAGCAATACTGATGACAGAACTGCGCTCTTCTCAGACACAGAGTTTTGGACAGTTGAATGAATCGTCAACAGGAAGCCAACCCTACGAGGTAGCCAATTCATGAATTTTCCCAACTTTCCTTCCGAAACGACTTAATGACAAAAACTTGACGCAATCATGAGCGCTAGAACGTATTTCCTGTTTGGAATTGACTGTAACCAGTTGTCACGCGGAATCGGAAATTTAAGATAGGTGCTGACCCCCCAAAATTAGAGCAATCCCAAGCACTGATCTTACACTCGTATTTTCTCGGAATATGGACATTGTCTTTGACCGCTAAATTCCAATTGGTGCGTAAAAAGGGAGTCAGGCAATACATATTCCGTTAGCCGCTGCTCCTGAAGCGGATGACTTCAAGTTCAGAGAAGATACATGTAGTTCTAGAGAAAATACAATCAGGACAGGAGACCGTTCAGCTATGGAAGCTTCAATCCGAGCCAAAGAGGTGACAAGGAAGTGGGGCGTTTTTTTTGCAGGATAGTCACCACTTAAGTGTAACCTCATACCCTGTCTGCGAACCTCGGACTTGAGAATTCGTCTCATCATTATTGCTGGGCCCACGAATGGAGGAGCTTGGAACTGAGAACTAAATGAACGTGGTGAGCGTGAGTGACGACTGTATTACACTTATTAATAGCGATATCAGTTTGAGTGAGAGTATATAAACAAGAACAAGGGGGCTCTGAGTACACGTGAACTGGATGTTAGACACAAAGTAAAGAGGAGGTATGCACTCTTTGCTACCGACGTCATGTCCGAGCGAAAGAACCTGCGGCTGCCATTCAGGGTGAGTATCCACTCGCGGGAACGATGGGAGCAGGAGACGTTCTGGACTGAGGTGGGTGCCCTGGGGTGGTTCAGTCATGGGAGGCAGAGCTGGACTAGGCATTGTTGGGCCCAACTACAGTCTGGCTAAGCCGCTGGGAGAGTATGCCACGATATTCCAAGCTGAAATCCTAGCTATAAAGATCTGCGCGGAAGAGATCCCGTTTAAAGGACTCAAGGGCAAGCGGATCTACATATTCTCGGACAGCCAGGCCGCATTGAAGGCCATTGAATCCTATAGCTTCAGGTCCAGGTTGGCATGGGAATGCTATCATGCGCTCAAGCAGCTCGACGCCCACAATAGGCTTGCCTTCATCTGGGTGCCGGCTCTCAGGGGGCATAAGGGCAATGAAAAGGCCGACCACCTTGCGAAGAAGGGCACAGAAGCCCTACTCATTAGGCCTGAACCTCACGTAGATATGACTAAAATTCACCTGAACCGTTTGGTGGCCCAATGGAAAATGAAAAGGAAAATGGCCCCCATTGGCATCGCCAGCCACGACTTAGACAATCGAAAAGGCGATTGGCTTGGTCTTCTGGTCCAAGGGCAAAGGCCATGCTGACACTGTCCAGGAGGGATCTGAGGGTCTTGATTAGCTTCCTCACTGGACACTGCCCACTCAGGTATCACCTCAACAAGATGGGCATCTCAGAGGGGGTGGAATGCAGACTTTGTGGTGAGGAGAACGAGAGCAGAGCACATCCTATGTGAGTGCCCTGCCTTAGCAGTCAAACGCTTTGGATACTTTGGCCGGGGGGATCATTGAGCCCCATATCATGGCGGAATCTGCGATGAAGGACATACTTGGCTTCATAAAGGGGGTGGGTATGTACGACGCCTTTTACTAAGGAAGGGTTAGTGTCACAATAGGCTCGTACGAGACGCAGTGACAAAGGGACTTGTCCCGCATGCCCTCGGAAAAGGAAAAAAAAGAGGGGGGGGGAGAGAGAGAGGGAGCGAGGCAGAGAGAGAGAATCTGAAATTGAGGGGTTAAAGATAGTTGGGATAGTCCAGGAAAGGGGGAATCTGTTGTCACTTGGAAATAACTGAGGAGCGAGACTCTCACAGGTACAAACAAAAAGGTTGAGATGGAAAGATGTTTGGGGAAACAATGACTTTTCGTTGGGCCAGTGAGTACCATTAAGTGCAAGTGCGACTGTTCTGGAGATCAACCACCCAGCTAATTTGGTATGTGCGGAACAATTATCATTGGTTGCTTGACTAGCGCTTTTCTTGGAATGAAGGAGCGTAGTGTGTTGGAATTTGGAACTTCAGACAGCGTGTGTTGCAAGGGAATTGGAATGGGAATGTCGGGATATTCGCCTTATACCACTCGACTGCGGTCACTGGGGTGCCTAAAATTGACGCGATTGAAGTCCATCAGGCACATGCATGGGACAGTACGTTCATTAAAAGCACGAGTGCCGTGCGGGGGCTTATGTGGTAATTAAACCCAAAGAGGTATATTCAGCCGTGTGTAAAAGTATGTATATGTTAAGGGTGCACCATTTTGATGGCTATGAGGTTCCATCATGTACGTCAATGTGCACTCATGATACTCACAAATCTACAGCAAGCCATCAGTCTGCCGCTACATTGGGGAAGCCTGTCTGAAGCTGCCTGTGCCGTGTAAAGCGTTACTGTTTCCCATCTCGGGGAATCGGCACTGGCTAGGACTGCCCCTGGGGCTGCACCTACTTCATTTTGTCCAACACACACTCTCACACTCGTGAAAATACGTTTTGGAAAAATGACTCTTTGGAGTGTGATGATTGAAAATTAGAAAACGCTGACACCGGCTTTTCGTGACTCGAAAAAAAAGAGAACACGACTAAACGGATTTCAAGGTGCATTAACGACGATAACTGAGAGTGTTTATGTTTTTGACATTGGAATATCTGCGTCCATCTCCATTCCCACGACTCATATTACACAATGTTTCGTACATCGAAGAATGATCGAAAATTGGAGACACTTGAGCGTCAGAACTTGATGACCATGAGCGTTGTTCATACCCACCATCATTGCTTTACCAAGGATACCTTCGCCACTCGTCGCTCTCAGTGTTACAAGTAAGTAATGTGTCTCCGTCGCTACTGTTGGTACTTGATGACACGAACTAGTCAATGATCGCTTCATGAACACGCAGTTAAGGCTTCAACCACGATGTAAAACCCTTATTCTTATTTCCCCCATTGGAGAACCCAAGAAGGGGGGCAGTAGGTCATACACTTTTTTTGTGGTAACGCTCAATCATCTTTGATACAGTCCACGTTTCTTGTCCACTACTGCAACACACATCCTTTTTTAATAAATAAATCTGACTTCCCTTTGTGTGGAATGCGCACCTGGCTGTCCTATTGTGCCAGTCCGACTGTCTCAGATATGTGGCTGGCATTTCCTGTAGTAGTCTTCTTTGATGTCCACTCTTGGAGAAGTTGTCCATGCCTGGTGTGTTCGTCCTGAGATAACGCGTTTGGTGTGACTCACTCTCGCAGCGTTGCAGACAGCCTTTATGCGTTCCGCTGGCATTTCCTCTCACTGTCGAGAATAGTGAGGAAGTGTGGCCAGGTGGTCCAGCCTCTCATTTCCAAACTTCCCCTCTCCTTTTTTAAACTAGTTCCATCAGAGGGAGAACACTTCGCTCAAACCTGCACAGTAAAAAATCGTGTTGAGAGTTTCATTAAAGATCCACAAGGTTGGAGTAGTAGTTACAGCAGCTCAATTAATTCTTGATATTACGTTTTACCAAGCTCGTATAAACGGATCGAAAAATGGGTTGGATTATTAGCTCAATGTACATGGGCTGAAGTAAGTTTTGTGATGCGCCTGATCTTCTGTTCTCCAATGAAATCATTAGAAGAGGAGGCCCAACAACACAAGATTCTAGGCAAATCACGCTTTTACGTAGACAACGATGGATTCTAGGAACCCATTCAAAATTCGCCAGGTTTGATTCTTATGAGTTTAACTTCACTTTCAGGCGTATTAAGCGTGAGGTTTATGGGATTCCGTAGCCAACAGCAACATGGTTCCCAATCTTCACCTTTCTTTCCTTGTCTTTTTACGACCTCTTTTTTTTCTTCTTTCCTCTTCTCAAACGTTATTCCGCAGAAAAAGAGGTTATTAAGAGAGAAACCTACCTCGCGATTTTCCCTACGCCGCGCAAACCTCTCAGCTCCTTCTTCTTCCGGATTTCGCGGGTTTATTGTATGGAAAAAATCCTCTGCTCCGGAGACGAGAAGCTCTGGAATCCCTTATTTTCTATCCGAAAGGCTCCGGAAAGAAGGGAAATAGAACAAGAAGAGCTTCGGCGAAGGAGAGTTAAGCCTTCGGAGAGGGAAATGAAAAAAGTTTTAGGCTTTAAGTGACTGAAGTGAAAGAGTTGGGGGAAGGCTTCGGATGACGAAGGGCCTGGCAGGTAATAGACAGCGAGGAATACATGTGAGATGAGCTCAGTTTCAAGATCCAATGAATTCGGAAGTTTCGCGCTCGAAAACAGCCGCAGGGTTCATTCAAGAAATGTCGCTCAGCCCGTTGATCAGAGACACTCCTGTCAGGTGTGCCGCTTGGCTCTTAGTTAAGGCACCCTTAGCAATCGTAGTCTAGGGGTTAATGACGAAGATTCCTGACAGCCTGACATCGCTGTGACCTCCACCCAGTCTGGGTCTTGCCGTTTTTCGGTAAGTTAGCCCGTTGAAGTGAACGCAAGCTCGGGCAACAATAGACCTCGAGACAGCAGCTCCGTTCGAACTGATGATTCGGAACTACCGAGTACCTTCAGAGAGTTTGAGGTGTCCACTCAGTATAAAAGCGCTCTAACAACCATACGTTGAATCAGCGAGTTTGATTTGGTTTAAGGCAAGCGGAAAGCTCTTCATAATAATGAAGATGTGCAGAGCTTTGAGCTAAAGGACACAGAAGTGCTGCAGGGAGGTTACAGGGCTTAAAAGACTCAGCGATAAGTCCCCCCCTCCCAGTCCTAGGGCACAGCAGGTTTTTCACAGTGTAGTATGTTACTTAGACAAGAAATTCATTACGACAATTCAATCTCCAAATGTCACGCGAACACTAGCAATTTCATTTTCATGTACAAGTATGTAGCGCCCTTTCTCATTTTCAGTCGGAACCTGGGGGAGCTTAACTAGAGAAATAAATTAACGTGGCAAACGTGAGTGAGGACTGTATTATACTTGACAGAATAGAGATATCAGTTTGTCAGTTTGAGTGTGAGTATAAACGCGAACAAGGGGGATTCTCAATACACGTGAGCTGGCTGCTTGGAGAGAGAGAGATTTGAGTGATGAATTGTGCAAGAGCTGTGAGACAAATGAGTTGGGAAAACTGGGAGACGACTGTCGTTCGTGAGAGCTGATAGATAACTGACTGTTGGAAAGAGCTGTGTGTTGTGGTGAGGAATGAAAAATTGGGGGGTGGAAAAATGATATTTTGGAAAGTCTAGGAAAGGGAGAAATCCATTATCGTGCAGAAATATATGAAGAGCTGGGCATTCCACAGGTAGAAACAAAAAGGTTTAGATAGAAAACTGTTTAGGGAAACAATGACTTTCCGTTGGGCCACATTTGTGCGGACGTTCGGAAATTAAAAAACCTACCTAATTCGGTCTGCCCCCAACACATCGACCTAAATCCGCATACTTTATATCATTAGAGTGGTTTAGGCGTCAGAAATCAGGACTCCATTTGACGCTTGAGGCTGAGCACCTGGAAGAGGGGCAAAAAACAATTTAAGGACGTGGGCAGATTTTCTGATCTTTTGTACTGTTATGTTGGCTGCGTTCTATCGATTATTACTGTCGCATTCGTATTTCGTGCATATGAACCTTTAGGAAACGGTTAGCATTCACTATTCACCATTATCTCTCTAGCGTTCAATACTGATGGGGGGTGAAGTGGTGCAGTTTTGCTGCACTCTCCTGTCACTATCCAACCATCCAAACCTTACGTGAAAACATCGTTCTTTGCAAATAGTGATTACGGTATAGTGGTGATTAAGGCACCTGCACTCACCTCTTCGTTCCTCTTGCTACGCACTAACTTTTATTTATGATTAATCCCCCTTCGATACTAGACCGATGCAATCCATGAAAATGCAGAAGATAATGACTGAAAACAGTGATTGGAAAAATGTGAGCATTGAGCAGACGTTACGCGTATCTGTGGGATGTAGTTGTTATGATCTGTCCCCAAGGATTGACGAAGTGGTTGGGAGTGATGAAGCGGTGGAGTCCACTATCAACAACCTGCACAGCGCCTCAAATCGTCATTTCTTCCAGAATATACCCGAAGTTCTGCATGTTATACTACACCAGCCTCCTCCCTTCCCCCACCTAAATAGCAGCTTAGGAACGTAATTGGCTCTCAAAAATCATAAAGGGCTATCTCGAGTGTGAGGTAGAAGGGAGAAATTTCAACCCTTCATTACGTGAAAGGAAGAGCCCCCGAGAGCAGAGATGGAGTCCTGAGGTTGAAAACGGTTGGGTTTTAGCTGTTGTCTCCAGCGATAACGGCATCTGCTACCGGACTCATCCCGAAGAAGATGGGGCTGTCGAGAAGGGGAGGGGTGGGGGTGGGGGGATAAACTCTAACTCTAAGCCCCTTTTCTTTGTTCCTGCACTCAGAACGTAAATGCGTGGACCGCAAGATATCGTCCCCTCGCACATAATAAGCTGGGTGTGTCATTGTGCGTCACCTTTCTCCCTCTTTGATTCGTATTTTAAAGCTCCCTGATCCGTACACCTAATGTGGTGTTAGTACAAAGGGAAAGCTTTTTTCTTTCGCTCTTATCTCCGTTCGAGATGTGTTCAGCGGCGGCCCCGACACCGATGAAAAGGGCTAATAGCGAACGACGCACGAGGCACGGGATTCACAATCGAGACAAACGTTTGACCTCGCGCGGGTCGTATCTTGAATGCAATGAATCATCGATCACACGTCCTTAATATGAATACCCTGTCGAAATTAAATGCTTCCAGTGGTGGATGAAAAGGTTGAACAGAGCGCTGAAGTAAATAAACTGAAGAGCAGATACCTAGAAAACTTGAGCTCACGCTCGCACAACCCGTCATCAGAAGCAACGCTCAGAACATGACAAGCTATTTTGAAATGGAAACAACTCAAAACATTAGTCAATAAGAATCGGGAAGCAGTAGGCTGAAACGGGGACACCTCATTCGGGCCCAAAGAGGACAAAAGAATCAACACATTTAACAAAACAAATTTCAAGAAATTAAAAGAAAAGAAAGAAAGTAAATACTGACGAAAATATCTGGTGGGTTGCAACACACAACTTTCCTTAGCTCTACAACAATTCACTTTGTACATGGCTAATTCTACTTACTCAATTCATTTATCACTCAGTTCCTTTGAACTTGGTCAAACAACACGTCACAGAAGCAGGAAGCGGTAGCGCTTACAGTTTCTGATTTATTGTGCTGCTCATACTCATTATAAGACCATTATTGAGCAATTGGTACACATATAATTAATGAGGCTGTAAACATACATTTTATGAAGAAGGATAGTAATTACTTTTGCAGAGTTATTGGGTAATAACTGTTAGAACTGGTAGTAAGCGTAACCGCGGTCGTTGAAATTCAGGAATTTTTGAAGTGGGCCCCTGTACCTCGTGAGCGTTTTTAAACACTTACACTTTAGGTATTGGATTGGACTACAGTACCAATTTTCTTTAACTTTGTAATAACATTCCAGCGGAGTTTATAAGGAAAAAACTGCGCTTAAAACGCTTTTCGTCGAAAATTTTGATTATTTATTGTGGTGCTCTCCTCATTTTCCCACGAATGGGAATTTAATAGTGTGATTGCCATATTGGGAGCAATCAATATTAAAAATTTAATTCAAAATCGTTAGAGCCGTTTTTGATTAAAAAATGTTGTGTTTTGATCACTATGATGACTATAGTTAACTTTCGGTGGATTTTGCTCATACCCTTATTTTGGCGTCCCATGATAACCCCTGGGCGAGATATGAAGTTTGAGCTGATTTGGTTCGGTGTTTTCTTCTAAAAATCGTTCACAGACACACAGACCATTTTCCCAAATAGCGTTTTTCGGACTCAGGAGGGTTTGAAACGTAAAGATCGGAACAGAACTCAAATTTTTTTTTTCAGCCGATTACATAACTTTCCTTTCTACTTCGTTGAGCAAGGAAAGTAAAAACAGCTCACCTTGCATTTTCATAATTAAATGAGAAAGGGTGGCTCAAAAATGTAAACATTCCAAAAATGTTCTTCAGAATTAAATGAGGAAAATTTACTCAGTGCAGGAAACCGCCCGAATAATTGTTCAGTAACGAAATAACGGGCTCCTAAACTGCAGCCATCTGCTTAAGATAAAAAACTAAAGAAAACACACTGAAATGGAAACAGCCCAGTCGGATTACTTAAATGCAATAGAAGGAGCAGTACATAAACATCGCATAAGAAACGAGAGAACAACTGAGAAAAAACGCTGCAAATTAATACACATCGGTTTACAATTCTCTTGAACAGCTTGACGGATTCTGACAGCTCCAAGACTCATCCCATTCGATTCAGCATCGAAAAATACCAGTAAACCACACGTAACATGACCTGACTACAATGGAGGCGCCTGTAGACAATTGGCTCGAGTAGTTAAGGCTATGGCACTTCTGTCGAAAGAGTGCATCCTTTTTTTTCTTTTTTTTTTTTGAAACGGCAGGTGATACCCTCACTGCAGCAACAATTGGGCCTATTATAAGGGCGTCATGATCCTCAGATCATGGCCCCCAGGCCTCACGGCACTGGTCTCACTTGGTGCCACATCACCTATGCGCCCCCCCCCACCTGCCTACAAAGCGAGGGATATCCACAAGTTCTGCAATCGCCACCTCTTCTGGCTGAAGAAAGGGCCTCCCAAACACACGGCAGCACGATGCCGCGAGTCCATCGCATACGTACAGTACATGCTCTGCCGTCTCTAGCCCTACCTCGCACTTGCCAATATTTTCAAGGTGGTACGTCAGCAGGCAGTGAACTGTGAACAGACCATATATGATCCTCGTATCCTACCTCCCCAGTGCTAGCACCTCCTTGGCCCTCGCTCTGGAGAGATGGATGAAGAGTTTTGACTGTCTAAGGCCGGGCAGCCCTCGCCAATCGGCAGCCCTGCACCTATCCTCCCATTTGCCAACCTCTCTAGGCTCCTGGTAGTCCCAACAAAGGGCTCATGGCCGATAGGGGTCTGCGCCGATCCCTTCTTAGCCAACCTATCAGTCCATTCGTTTTCCTCTAACCCTGATGCCCTGGCACCCTACAAAGTGTTACACTGTTGTTCTAGGCCGGGGCCTTCAGTCCAGTCAGACACTCCCATACCTGCCGCGATGTAAGACAGTATGAGGCTAAGGCCTTGAGAGTGGCTTGACGGTCCACCATGGTGTAGATCCCCTGCTGCTTCAGTCCCCTATGAATCTCCGCTCTGATCCTCGGCCCCAAGGTGCCTGCCCCAGCAAGGCCACCCTACACCGAGCCATCAGTGTAGTAAACCAGGGCCCCAGCTTCAAAAGCGAGAACTCCCTCTTCCCACCTGAACGAGATACGTGCTGATGCAAGCCAGCACAATAGTTGGATCTGCAGTGGACGCTTAAGTACAGGCTTGGTGGAGGATGTTGTAACCAAGAAATGCTGTTATTCGCTCTTGAATGCGCTGAACGTGGATTTCTACAATAATTCATACTCGGAATGCTAGGTGACGTTGGACATCTTGGGTTATTTTTGAGGCAGTCAGGGAACGTTTCAACGTTTCGGACGCAAGTCTTCAGGTTTGGTGAATAGTGAGTAGGGTCATGCTCTACGATTGGCTGTAAAGTGAGTTGAGGTATCGTGGGAGGAGATTTTTCTGAAGTGGTGTCTTCTCACTGCAGATTTTTGCAGCGAACTAACGGCTTAAGTATCACTGATGATCATGCTTCTAACCAGACAATCCAGAACTCGGGCTTTCAGTCCTCACACCTCGCTCGTCGTTCTCGTCGTAAATCAGCACTCGTCACAGAAAAACACAACCGCAAAGGCAAATCGAATAAATTCAAATAACGTCAATTGACACGGAATAACATCTCTGGTATTTACTGTTGCTTTGAGCGTGGGACGTCGTGAATTGTTTCTCTATCGAGAATAACCGCAAATTCGATCATTTTCGTCGGCGAGTTGTTGGTCGGGCTCAGGCCGGGGCGAAATAACACGTGGGACCTGAGACGAGTGGAAAGGCGAAGCGGCGAGGGGTTAATATAATACGCAGGCGAGCCCTAATTCATTTATATGCTAACTGCTCGGTGCCATTAGCCTCGAACCGCGGAACGGAATCCAGTTAAGCGGTTTGGGAAAACGCAGGCCGGCGCAAAGAGAGGCAAAGCCCGCACAGAGTTGGAGGTTGGAGTGAAAGAACCCGAATTCAATCGGCGTAACGCTGAATAGTTGCAACACGCTTGACTGTCGGTGATTATGTTGATTGCGTTCTACTGCTACATCCTTTTTCGTGTGTGAGGATCCTAGCGATGACAGGATCTCAGCTTACAAACCCGTTGGAGTGGGACACACCAACCAGGATCACTGCAGACTGGTCGGGACTGGTCCTTCCCCAGAGGCTGCTCTCTCACCACTTCCCAGCCATCAGATGGCAATGCTGGTGCATTGCGACCTGCTTGCACATCGGGTCATGACACACACGCGGACCACGCGCAGAAACTAGATTTTGGTTTATTATTCATTCTGAATAATAACCCTATGTTTTCGGTCAGGACAAATTTCTTACAACCCCCTTCAAAATTTGATACTTTACGTTCCAACACTTGGGGATTCCAAATCTACAATGTCCCAGCCAGATGTTATGCCTTTAACGTGCTCTAAAAAATCCGTTCTTTCGCCCAAAAATCCCATTTGGTATCTAGTGCCCGCCATTTCGGCAATCCGATTGGACGAATCCCATGGTTGTTATAGACAAAAAATGGGTAAACAAATTAACAAAACGCAGTATAATCGCAAATATTCCGTGTTTCGTATCGATTTCAAGGTATTATTACATCCTGGGTCGAATGGAATGAGTATAAGACGTGTACAACTGCGCATAGTGAAATTACAGTAATTATAGTAAGCCAAAGTCAGCTAATTGAAAGAACTCGCGGAAACTACAGCGGAAGTAAACGTTTCATCGTTAGTGCTCCCTCCCTCTGTCTCATCAAAACCACCTGCTCGCTTGATTCGCAACATCGTGCCAAATGCCTACGGGTGCCTGGCGCCAGGAGAATATTTAGTTTTTGTAGTTCCATCGTAGTTGGGTCATGTTTCGTATGGTTTACTAGTATTTTTCGATGCTGAATCAAATGGGATGGGCCTCGGAGCATTAATACTAGGCCAAACTGTTCATGAGAATAATAAACCGTTGTGTAATAATTTGCAGAGTTTTTTAGATTCAGTAGGCCTCAAAACGTGGAGATCTGAAGAACGCTCAACTTTCTTTTTGGCACGATTACAATACTTTCCTTTGGTCAGCGAAAAGTGAAAAACATGGGAGTTACCAATTACCCATCACTAGGTGGTTTAGGTCGTGTAAATTTGTGCTCTGATAACAATAATTCGCTCGCAATAAAGTTTGATTAATAAAAAAATTAAAACGAAAATAATTTTAGACCGCTTCAGAGCTTCTGCGCAAGCGCACACCGCTGAGAAGAAGTGGAAGAACCCTTAAACGCCCGATTCGAAGCTTCCTGATCGAAATGAGAGCCCTTATTAATTAATTAGCATTAGGGCCACTAGAGCTCCTTTCCTCGCCCACACAACTACCCTTTCGCCCTCTCAGAGCCAGTTCGCCGGACCCCAGCGCGGTTTTGTTGCTCTGACCCAACACGTTCTCACTTGCCGTATAACAACCGTCGACGCTAATTGCTGAGTTTGGGTGCCTCTGTTCCAGGCTTGTGTTTGCAGAGGAATTCGCGCCTCTCCCTCCACACCATCCCGAACCCTCCGTCTAATAGCCAACTAATAACGGTTGGAAACATATTCCGCTACGTATTGTATCAATTTTGCTTCGTGTAATATCGCGAATGAATTAGAAAATGATTCAACGTCTAATTAGGAGACTAATCGAAGTACAATTTGGCAACGTTGAGCGAACTATCGACCGGTCAATATGAAGTGACGTCAACAGCATGAGCGTCAATTGGGAGTTGAACATCTTCTGGCGTGTTGCTACCTCTCTACAACTCGGTACATGGTACTTTCGATTGGTGGTTGAGAACAAGGGAGTGAGTCACCTTTTTTCCAACAGTGTGTACCCTTGAGAAGACGAAAGGTTTAGGAACGTAAGCCTTGTAGTACATTTTCCCATCTGTTGGTGTTGGAAAATTGAGTAACGACAGTTCGCAGCAGTTAGCTTTGCTATTTATTTTTCGACAACCTCTTTTTGGAAATCTTTTAAACTTTCTGTGTTTTAATTCAATTTCCTAGAGACTCTAACGCAGCATTCTTCCTGACTAGTTATGCTCTCATTAGAGCAAAAAACAAAGTTATGTAACTTAGTCACTGCATGCACCACTTAATGTTTCAAGGCTCGAGTCGTTGTCAGCTTTGCTGCGATGTCCGCTCTTCTGTCAGCCTGGGGTGGTCGCTTTCACGCCTCCGCTAGATTTTCAGTCACAACGCGCTTCTCTCCATGTGTCAGATGGCAGCTCTGCAACTATGCCTTCTGTTCTCCCAGCCTGTAGTGGTCGATTTCACACCTCTGATAGATTTTCCAGTCACTACGTGCACCATTCCACGTGTCACGGGACAAGTTGCTATCAGTTGTCAGAACTGCAACTATGCGCTTTCCTTCTGGGTTGTTGGCGGTTTTCTTCTGGTCTTAACCTTCTATAACGTAGAACCCAGTTCAGAAATGTACCTGTGTGTGTACGGACGTGTCTCTATAAAAACGATTGAAGAGTAAGAGGAACGTCATAAGAAGTACTTTTAGGAACAAAATCAACATTTATATTTAGAACGCAAAAACCAGTTCGGAAACCGGTCTGGAAAGAGCGCATCAGATACACGACTACAAATACGACAACGGCCTTGTGGACGGGTTCTGAGAACGTGCGGGAGGACATGGAGCATTAAGCTCAGAATGGCCTGCTGGTTCTACGAAGCCATTGTGAGACCAATAATGTCCTATGGGTCGATTGTGTGGTGGCACACTTAACTTGGAGAAGCAGAACACTTGGAGAGAACAGCAGCAGCCGGGCCAAAGTAGAAAGGTGCTTACTTATAGCGGGGGTGATGAAGACCATACCCACCATTACCATCTAGAGACTGTTCGACCTTCTTCCCCTGGACATCTATGTCAAGACAGAGGCAGATTCACTAAGCTCTGTAGAGCTAAGGTGCCACAGGCGACTTATGGACACCTGGCTTCATTCCGGGACTTGGAGACTTCTGAGAAGCTCAGCATGATCACGGACGCGATGGGAACAATCCTTGGAACAGCGAGAGTCGTCGGTTTCGGCTTCCCAATGGCATTAACATCTATACAGATGGACCGAAAACTCCGGAGGGAACAGGCTCTGGGGTGTGGATAAGTGGCTCTGGAGGAACTGGGACGCACATTGCCCTAGGCCCCACTCCAACGGTTTTCAAGCAGAGATTTATGCTACTATTGCTGGGGCAATCTTAATGCAAGAGAAAGGCTGTAGCAACAGAACTATCAACATATTGATAGTCAAGCATCGTGCAAGGCATTGATGAGCTACTGCACAACGTCTAAACTAGTGTGAGAGTACAGGATGTGGCTTAACTCCCTAGAAAGTTCGAATAGAGTTAGTAGTGTGTATTGGATTCCTGGTCATAAGAGGATGATTGGAAATGAGAAGGCGTACCATCTGGCCAGCCGGTCTATGGTACCTATTGGGCCACCGCCCTATTGTGGGATTTCTCCGTCACTAGTCAAGAGGACTGTGAGAGAACACGCCAGAAGACTGCATCATACAGTCTGGGACGCTGCAGGAGTAAGACACTCCAAACGTTTTGTCTCAGAGCAACCAAGCGAGATAAGACACAACCTTCTGAGGACGGTGAGGAAGGACTTAAGGATTGTTGAAATAATAACCGGGCCCTGCAGAATGAACAAACACATGTATGTTATGGGTATAGTCGACACTCCTCTATGCAGGTGGTGTGGATGAGGAGACTCCCTATCATGACCTGGCCCCAGTGCCGGAGACCTGAGAGGAGCGACTTTTGGTCTTTGGCACCACTTCCCCCAGGATGAATACCAACGGAAACTCTTTCAGGAACTACCTGGCTTTCCTCAGGAGGCTAGGCACTGACCTGTAAGACATCAGGACAGGCACAATAGCTCATCTGGCCGCGTTCCAAATCCCAATTGTGGGACAGTCAGAAGACTATATATACAGAACTCAAAAAATTTGTCACGTTATAGTAAGAAGTATTTGGTGCGACGCATCACATACCCTCAGCCCCACACACACGTAGCGATTTCGATGTCCTTAATTGCTAATACTAATTATTTTTCACTCAGTTTATTTGAATCGTAAAACGCCGACTTTGATTGAATTGATAACGCTCATAAGATAATTAGAAGTAATTGTTGAAATTTGGGAAGTGAAGCGCCACCGATTCCGATTCAACTTTGGGACTAAACGGCTTCAAATACCACCAAAGTCACAGAATGTTTTTAAATATTTAATACCTATATGCTGTTCCCAGTATGTGTTCCTCTGACTGTTCATTAAACATAAATAACAATATAAATGTTTCAAAAAGGTTTTTTTTTACGTTTTCAAAATTGTCAGGGTAGCCACATAACTGAATTGGATTAACCGGACGGAGTGTCTTGTAGCAACCCTAAACCCTCATTTCGTTCCCGACAACTATTTTTATATTTGTTCTTAGGAAGGTGACAGCAATAAAGGTTGGGGTGTTGATAATCATAACAACCAGCAGGGAGCAATAAACATTCGGATGACTCACACCCTCAGATGGTTACTCACTGAAAACTATTTGAAGACTCGGACAATTCTCCCGTTGTCGGTTGGATTAAACGGATAATTGAAAGGGACGACTGGCAAAATTGAGGTTCACTCCTAGCGCTAAATGAGGTCCGTGCAGCATCAACAGGTATTGCGGGTTCCCCGGACATATCAAAGTGGGCCTAAGCGGACTCTACTAGAGTCTTTTGGACATTTCCAGAAGCGCCAGAATGATTTAGGCCTCATGTGAATTAATTTATGTCACCCGAGAGATATCTTTGTGGACTAGCAACAGCTCTGATGAAATGAAAAGTTTGTGTTGTGTCTAGTGGTTTCGTATTACAATAGTTCGTGTCTGAGCCCAATATACTTTAATCAGAGAAGAACTCACTAAACTCACCTCAGATATCAAATAAATAAATAACTCTTCGTGAGGAGAAAACAAGGTAATGAAACTAAGAACACAATAAGGCCCACTTTGATCCTTCCAGTATTCAATCAAAGTAACCTAATTTGCTCGGATCGTTACGAAAGACAATATGAAGGGAAGGGGGTTAATAAACAGGGGTTTTCTCATCTTTATCCAAAAATATTCAAGACTGAACTTAGAAACTCGATTTACATGTCGCAGGGCGTGTGAAGCAGTGGAGTGGGCATTTCAAAGCCTCGCAAATATAATCGCTCGCCCTTCCCGTGCTGTTCTGTTAATAGCAGAGAGTGCCAAGGAAGGAGAGCCGACGGAAATATGGGCTATATCCTGTACATGTTACATAGTTGGTTGACCATACCCAACGTTGTACATCAGGTTGGCTCTCACACTTCTCTGCAATGGCAGCTAATAATTCTCGTTCCCTTCGTCCTAAAAGAATCTTGCAGCGTGCTGCACTTCCAATACTAAACAGCAGTTTGGGAGGCTCAGGCGGCCTTTCCTCCGTGTGTTCGTTCTTCGTCCCATGCCCAAGTTCCATCCTCTTCTGAGTAAGTTGTCAGCAGTACCCAGCTCCTCATTGAATCAGTACCTCGTTCTGCATGTTCAAGAACGCTGGATCGACCCCCTTCTTTCGCTGAAGCTGCTGGAGAACTCATGCGCCATTGCGCTTGTGGATTTACCTCTTCCACTGTGGACCCCCCACCCACCACACTCTCAGAGGAGAGATGGGTGTGGCAGCTCCCTTGAAGTTAGCTAGTCTAGGCAGATGGGCCACCTCTTTCTCTGTGGATCCCTCAACCACCACACTCTCAATAGAGAGATGGGTGTGGCAGCCCCCTTTAAGTTAGCTAGTATATGCAGATGGGCCACCTCTTTCTCTGTGGATCCCTCAACCACCACACTCTCAATGGAGAGATGGGTGTGGCAGCCCCCTTGAAGTTAGCCAGTCTAGGCAGATGGGCCACCTCTTTCTCTGTGGATCCCTCACCTACCACACTCTCAATGGAGAGATGGGTGTGGCAGCCCCCTTGAAGTTACCCAGTCTAGGCAGATGGGCCACCTCTTTCTCTGTGAACCCCCCACCCACCACACTCTCAAATTGAGATGGGTGTGGCAGCCCCCTTGCAGTTAGCCCACCTCTAAGCTCAGCATCGGATCCCGGATGATGGATCCAATTCATACTGAGCCCTACCCCAAGAGGAAAGCAGCAGCTTTTGCTTCCGTCTTAACAATGGCTCTTCATTGCTCTCTCATATCAGGTTTTGTCAGGAAGGTTTCATTTTCACCCAGACCTTTTCGCTGAAGGTGCTGCAGAAGACTGGATATCCACTATCAGCATCTTGAGGGCCATGAGTTCGTTGATAGCCACCACAGGCTGGTTTCACTGTTTAGCCGATAAAATTGGGTTCATAACTACTCTCAGAAATTCTTGTCGGGATCGGTGTTTATCATAATCAGTCGTCATCAATCAACACAACCGTTTAACCTATAAGACCTCAAAAAAAGCGTTATTCGTTCGTATTTTACAACTTAATGCACGCTCCAAAAACTGAGCGGGAGAGATGAAAAGCGCTAACGCAAGTTGGATGATGAATGCCGATGATTTCAGTCTCATATCCCACGGCTCTCGGTTGGAAAAGTTGAAGGGAACGCGGCTTTTCTCACATGCGCGGGGGGGGGGGAGCCTCTGAGGGAAGAAGCGTGGCCTCCGTACGAAAAGTTTTATTGGGTTGTAAACAAATTAGGAGGGCACATTACGCCGGAAAATGAGTTTTTCCTCACTGGGAGTAAAAGCCCAGCGTTGTAAATCCGAAGCCTGAGAGCGTTTTATAGTGAACAAGAAGCGCGGATCCATTTCCTTTAATGGGAAGGCCGAAATACATCACAAACCCCACTCGGTTTGCTTCTGATTATAATTTGAATGACGGTGGATTGGAGGGGTGGTGGGAGGGGGAAGGATGGACTATTATGTATAAGTCCCATGATGTTTGTCTTCGCCCCTACCGAGTTACTCAATAACGAAACTTCTATACCTAGTCAAATTACATTTGTACGGAGTCTGATGGCCGCTTTGTCGTGAAAAGGATGACACCCTCGAGACGACCGATGAACGGAGTTGGAGTTAAAATGACTGCAACGTTATCAAAATGATAAACTGCCCCAAGTACTCGCTAATTGTGTCCCTGGAAAAATGATGCTCTCAACACGAACGCGACGGAGAACTCATTGAGATGAATCGTCTCATAAATTCGGCGTCAAGTTGCGAGAAAAGAACTGTAAACCGTTCCCACTGATGAGTGAATATTCATGGGATCGTCAGAGAATGAGCTGAAAAACATAAGGCATGATCTAAATAGCTTCGTGGTTAAATACATTGAGGGACTGAGTGGAATTTTGACTAATCAATGAGTGCTTGCAGGATGGAAGTTCTTCCACGATGTGAAAGTCGATGCACAGAATGTATCAGATCGTGGATTTGACCAGCTTCCCTTATAGAAAGCCCACCTAAGACACAATTGTGGACATCCAAAGGCTGAAGAACGACGTCATGGCAATTGATGAGAGTTTGACAGTCGAAAGAATGGGCAACACGCACCGACTCTACATACTTATTTGGAGTTGCCAGCGTCTGAAGACTAGCTCTGCTGAACAGAGGTCACATCCCATGTATTAACCACATGCAAAGAATATGCGTACGACTGCCGTATCGATCCCCCAACTTGCAACTAACATGCGCAACTGAGCACCTTGATTCGCGCTGGAAAAGGTTGTGGAGGTAGTCGACGGTTTTATCTCAGTCATAACTGCTGAAGGTCTGTTCTTCTCACATGACCACCCGTGAACCTTCACGCAGAAATCGTGGGAGACATTAATAGGCTCATAACAGTCGTTTTTTTGTTTTTTTTTCTGACCCGAGGGCGTGTGGGACAAATCCCTTTGTCACTGCGGCCGCATATGGGCCTATTGTGACGCATACGGCCCTTTCTTAGTAGAAGGCGTCGTACATACCCACCCCCCTTAGGAAGCCGAGTATATCCTTCACCGCAGAGTCCGCTACAGTTTGGGGTTCAGTGGTCCCCTGACCGAAGTATTAAAAGCGGTTTGCTGCCAACGCAGGGCATTCACATAGGATATGCTCTGTCGTCTCATCCTCCTCGCCACACAGTCTGCACTCCACTGCCTCTGAGATGCCCATTTTGCTGAGGTGGTATCTGAGTGGCCCGGTGAGGAAGCTTATCATTACCCACAGATCTTGTCTAGACAGTGTCAGCATCGCCTTCGCCCTTTGACAGGAAGGCGTGACAAGCCTTTTCGCCTGTCTTAGTTGTGGCTGGCGATGCCAATGGGCGCCATTTTCCTGTATCTCCCATCGAGCAACCAGATGGTTCAGGTGACTTTTCGTCATATCTACGTGTGGTTCAGGCCCTATGGGTAGGGATTCTGAACCCCTTTTCGCAAGGTGGTCAGCCTTTTCATTGTCCTCATGCCCCCTGTGAGCTGGCACCCAAATGAGGGAGAGCCTGTTACGAGCGCCGAGCTGCTCGAGCGCATGGAGGCATTCCCATGCCAGCTTAGACCTAAAACTATAGGCTGCGAGGGCCTTTAAGCTGTCTGAGAAAATGTAGATCCGCTTGCCCTTGAGTCCTTTCTTCAGGATCTCTTCTGCGATCTCTTGGGTTTTGCCCATTGTTCGCGGCTGCTTATTCAGTCAGCATGCTGACCTTATCCACAGCTGGCCGCAGACATGCCCCTGGGGACAATGCCGTGGCCGTTCCACTATCCACAACCCGTGGTCGCACCTGGTAGCATGGGCATGCTCCTGGGAAGATAACCCAGAACTAGGATAACAGTCGTTTAGGAAAGCCATGTAGATAAAGACTTTTGCCAGCTTGCAACTCGTTCAGCATCCTACCGAACTCAGCACCGAAGGGGTTGTGGCAGATATGTCATTTAGCCAGTCCCTCGATAGAAGACCGTGTTTAAAGGCCGGTCCAGACGGTCTATTTTCCACCACGACTTAAGTTTGCGCTGACTTGCTGACGGACAAGACGGAATGAAAACGTAGCGACTTGTAGCGTCCAGACGATACTGACTTTTCGCTCAGTTTTGTGTGATATCGCAATGGAGGATGTTCTCCTGTGGTCAATTTTTGCTGTCTGTGTAGTTAAGAAAAAACGATTGGACGGGATCAGAAGAACCAGATACAGGAGTATATGGTCACGAAAATGGTTATTAAAAAAGCGGGAGTTTTCCCATGTGAGGTTATTGCGGGAATTGCGTGATGGTTTGCAGTATCTTCACTTTCATCCATGGTATTTCTGGACGGCCTTGGCGTCTCCTGATCATTTAGGAAATGTAGCAAGTCATAATACCATAGAAATGGCTTGTATATATCCTCTTCTCCAGCCCCAGATCGAATGGGCTTATTTACTTTGGTCAATTCTCTTCGATACACACTCCGCAGAGAGCTCAACTTTGTCACGATTGTTTCCCTGTTTGCGGCGGTGTCGATTTCCTTAAATTTATCCACCAATATCCCATAAGCTTCACCCTTTTTGTCCCTATCACTATAGTCTTTCGACTTCACACACCAAAGGCACGGGAAAGTTGTTTCATAAAGTTCAATGACAGCGGTTAGAAACTCACGCGACCACTGGCGAAGGTCGGTCATCGTCGGGTGATGAATAAAAACTGAGGAAAAAAACGAAGCGGAAAACGGAGCAAGTGTCCACATGCCTGTACATATCACGGATTTCAGAGGTCCGAAGAATATTTTTGGATTCAGCAGGGCGGGATATCGGCGTCCACGGGAGGGCACTTCGTGGATGGGTCATCCCTTCACTCGTCGTATTTGAGACGATTTGACGTCTTCCTGTGGAGTTACCACAATTCTGAGGTCTTCGAACGTCACCCCAAGGCCCTTAAAGACCTAATTGAAGCCGTTGAAGAAGAAGCTATCTCAGAACCGCACGTAGGTCACTCACCATTGCCTTGGACGATGCTATGTGTGTTGGTTTTACTGGTCAGTGTTCAATAATAGGCCTTAGGTAATGGCGATGAATTTCCGCAAGGCCCTTCAGTCCCATAGTCTGTACAAGATGTGAATCTGGAATGACAGGGGCGCGACGCAATTCTTGCGATGCAACCCCCTCCTCAACTTCATCTCCCAGCTATAATTTTTGCCATTGACGTTCCAGGACTGGTTACAATAGACATTGTGATGAGCTACGTCTCGTTCCAGTTCCAATCATACCTGTCACATTTTGTTTTACTACTAATTGCGAATGATACACTTAAGTTTTTGGTGAAAATTTGTTTACACCTACCCCCCCCCCCCCCTCACAACATTCTACACTTGACGTTTCATGGGATTGGGATTCCAAATGTATGATGTCTTTCGGGCAAAAATCCCAACAAATTCTAGTTGTCAAAAATTCCATGGTAAAAAACCCTGCAAATTATTACACAATGGCTTATTATTCTCATAAACAGCTTGACCTAGTATTACTGCTCCGAGACCCATTCCATTCGATTCAGCATCGAAAAATACTAGTAAACCATACGAAACATGACCTGACTACAATGGAACTACGAAAACTAAATATGCCCCCGGCGCCAGGCGCCCATAATCGTCTGTAGGCATTTATGATCCAATGAAGGGGTGTGTGGAGGAAGAGCCTAACCTTCCTCCGCCCTGTCGGGCAAAAAGAGTCGGAGAAATTGGGACGGGGACTTCCAGCGAACCCTCGGCAATTGGCACGACGTTGCGAGGAGAGAGAGCAGGTGGTTTTTGATTACGGGAGGGAAGGAGTACAAACGACGAAACGTTGACTTCCGCTGTAGTTCCCGCGAGTTCGTTCAGTTGGTTGACACTAATAATTACTGTAATTTCCCTATACGCAGTTGAACACGTCTGATACTCATTCTATTCGACCCAGGATGTAATAATACCTTGAAAACGATATGATGCACGGTATATTTGCGATTATACTGCGTTTTGTTAATTTTTTAACAATGGCCCGGACAGCAGATGGGGGACGGCGGATGTGGGACGGGGGACGGGGATGGCGGACATGTGGCGGGGGATGGGGGAGGGCAGACGGGGGACAGGGGACGGCGGGCGGACTTTGCAAATTTGGAATCCCCATGTCTTGAAACGTAAAGTATCAAATTTTGAGTGGGGGTTGTAAAAAATTTTTTGTGACCGAAAACATAGGGTTATTATTCAGAGTGAACAATAAACCAAAATGGTTCAAAAAATTAACAAGGACGAAATGTTGAAAGTTTTAATGCAAATACATCATGTTTAGTTTCGTTTCAAAACTATTTTATTTGGGTCAAATGGAACTAGTCTCAGAGGTGCAGAACTGAGTTTTGACACTAGAGAGTGAAATCACAGTAATTATAGTGAGCCAAAGTCTACTATCTAAAAGAACTCAAGTAATCGTTTCATCATTTACACTCCCACTCGTCGCCCTCCAACCCCCATCATCTCAACTCGTCACGTCATGTCAATTCCCATCAGACGCCTAGAATATGCCAATTTTCGTCGTTCCGTTGTAATCAGGTCATGTTTCGTATCGTTTACTGGTATTTTTCGATGCTGAATCGAATGGTATGAATCTCGAAGGTGTGAGACTACGCCAAATGGAGCAAGCGAATGATAAACCGTTTTGTGTGATATTTAGCACCGTTTTTAAAATATTTTCTTACTTTTTTCGAGTTGCAGCAACCACAAAGTATTTGTAAATAGCACGACAAATTGTGTGGGTCCTCTGACCCCGAATAATGCGAATGATTCTTGTTATCTGACTTCAATTGGAGAGTTTGGATCACTACAGTTAACAAAATTGCAGCCAGTTGAGTTATCAAGAGATAGTTCCGGGTTAACTTGAATCCACGTCGATGTCGTTCATAGTGTCGCGGTGTAGCGCTGCTCAACACAAAGCAGCAACACCTTTGTGCAGGCATCACACGGGCATTGAAGCGTGAGGCGGCAGCGATCGGTCCCGTTTCTGTTTACAACCTTCCTTTTAACCAATTTTGAATCGAGCGTTGTGACTGAGAAATGTTGTGCACACGCGAATGCATCACGGCGCTTCACATTGACGAGTCTGAATACCAGTGAGCCCGTTCTGATTTATGGTCACCGGGGGTTGTGAGGTCTGGAAAGGCAGTAGAGTCACCCTATGTAGGGCCCATGGAATAATGAACGGAGGAACGCCCTAGCCTGCCACGTAATGCGTGAAATGCTCTCCAGATGGCTCTCGCCCGAAGAGATGGAATCATTCTCGAATCGTTCGAGCAAGAACCAACCATTTTCTTCCTTCTCTCAAATCGTTTCCGAATGTCGAAATTAATTGAATTATACGAGGCGATTGTCCGGAGAAAAAAACGAAGCGACTCCGCAAATTAAAATGCTAGGCAGTTGATCTTAAATTCCAACGCGAAGTGCTAAAAGGCCTCCCCATTTCCTCAAGTTAAATGAAGATACAGCGCGGAAAGCGGAAGAACCTCCGCGACACACATCAGACACCTGTCTGTTAATTAAATCCAAGCGAGAAGCCAATTAGGATCGAGTTTACTTCCACGCCTCCCTTCATCACCCCCCACCCCTTCTCATCACCAACTAACCTCTCTTCCCAACATTTTCAAACCACCCCCACTCCTACAATCGAGAGATTTTAATGAGGGGAGGAATGAGGATAGGAGCCCCTTAATTAGCCATGGCTTTTCTCGGGAACCTGCAGGACGAAGGGACGTGGTAATTTTGTCCGAAAAGAAGACGTGAGGGAGTTTTGGTTGTTTTTTTTTCAACTACGGAATCTCAAGTTAATTGCTTTAAACTCTAGCTGCTTATTGTAAGCAAATCCCGTCTCCGGCGATAAGGGGGAAAACATGTCTTATTAGGTTAACAAGACAATCACGAAAAGTTCGATGCCAATCCCGAGCATTCAACTGTGTTCCTTATACTCTATCTAATCATCAAACGAAAAGTGGTTTGTTGCCAACAGGATGACGTAGCGTGCCCTGCTTCGATCTGGAGACTGGCGAGTTTCAGTTATGTAAGGAGTCCGATGATGATCATCAGTATTTATTTACTTTAAATGAGTAAATTTAGAGTCTAATTACAATTTAAAACAATAACACACTTGAAGAGAATTATAACTCACAAGGACAGTTGGCACTGTGAACCAACTACACCCACTACGAGTGGCCATACGTTTTTAATGGACTCACACAAATGATACGCCATAGTATGAGAGTAGTATTTTCTGCTTTCCTTGGCTCCACGAAATGTTGGGTTCTGCCCAGATCATTACGTTCTTAGGCCTACCAAGTACGAAAAAAAACTATTAGGGAAAATGGTCTGTGTTTGTGAAAGCTTTGCCTCGTTCCGACGTACCTGCTTCCAAAGTAGACCAACAGCCAGGCCCGGTAGGTTGACTGTCTGAAGGTTAATGAGTAATAGTATGCTCTGAGCTTCCCACACAGCGTCTCACGTGCTCCAGTTCAATCTGGGGGGGTCGGTGTTACATCTCTCTCTACCGCTATGCCGTTCTTGGTCCATAAGCGCTTCTTTGCTTTGCAGGCTGGGATGTCACACCGGCTGTGGCTGATTTCAGATTAGCTCGGGATCAGCTGCAGTGGTGTGACATGGCGATTCCATTTGACCCTAAACCCAATGCCCAAGGCTTCAGAGTTTGTGGCTGCTCTGCAAGCTTCGGTTGATTCACTCAGGGAGCGTACCAACCCGCGCATTGCCACGGAGTTCGTGTAGCGTCACTGACTGCAACTGTGTGGTGTACAAGCTAGGAGAGTAACATTTTGGTTGATCGCTGTTGTTACGGGCATGATCGGATTAAGCTGTGACTTGGAACATCGGAGCCGCTTCTATCGGGCAGAGCCGTTCAAAGCAGCTCCGGTTAAATCTGAAGAGGAAGAAAACTGCTGAAGAACAGGGAGAGGGAGGACCTCATTGCCGCGATCGGGAGGTTAGAAAAATCGGGTCCGTGGCGCGCAACGAGGGGCGATCGGCCTATTCTTCTTCCGAACGTCTACAACTTCACATCGCTCCTCTGTCCTTTCTCGATACCTGTGGACTTTGGCTATTTCTGTGCGAACATACGATACTTAGTTCGGAAGGAAGGATTATTGTGAGACGCCCGAATACATTCTACAACACTGTTGTGCGTGAGGTAACCAGTTTGAGTCGCTGAATCATGCGATGCAGGCGTGACTACGTACTCATAGGGGCTGTGTCAAGCGTCCTGTATCTGGCAGCCGGGGTACTGCTCTAACTTGGCAAGTGCAAGCATGACTGGGCAGATCTTCAAATGGCGGTGTCGGAAGCTCGCGAAGCGGAGGCAGGCAACGTGCATGTGTGGTGCGAGAAAAGTGCTGAGGCGATGCACCGACTGGGTGTGTTAACAGGCGTTCTCCGAGGTGTCACCTTGGATCCTATCAGAACTGGCGGTCATTCTGTCGTGGAACATCCACTTATCCTTCTTCCCCGTCCCAATCCTTCTATCTCTAGAGCTGGCTTAGGGCAGTCTGTGCACCCTCAGCATTATCTTAATTATATCTGATGAAATGAGGAATCCTTTTACATATCTACTCTCCTACCGATTTAACACCATCGCCAATCATTATATTTTGTTATTGTCAATTCATTACAAATCACAAATCATTATCATCATGTTTGAATCAAGTTATCGATTTATCACTCGAATAACACGTTGTCGTCACTAGCTGCTCATTCCTCCCCTCGCGGCACAAATCCGAACTAAGACCAAGTAGAACTACCTACCTCAGTCTGACGAGTCAGTCAACCATTGTAATTGTTACCCGAAGGAACTTTTGTGAACTTACCGATTTGTTTTGTTTCAAATTGATCGTGATACATTGTGGACCGTCGAGGAAGAGTACGCTTTTTCGAGTGTGTGAAGTTTCGTTTTTCTTTTATGAACAAATATTGTTACTAAACCTCATTTATTCGTTTGTGAATCGTTTATCCTATGGAGTCTGATAGAGAAGAAGGACAGTTATTGTGAGGATGAGGGGGACATCACATATAATTTAGTTAGTTTGTCTTTTTTACATGCCACCGTCTCATTTAAGGCACGCTTTGAAAAGAAAGAAAAAAATTGTGTCCCAATTCAGCGCGATTCTTCTGAAAACATTGCTCACAGTCTTTGCCAATTCATCCCAAAATAGAGAAAATTCTTCTCAAAAAATAATGTGAAGTCTATCAATCCCCCGTGAACTTAGTTCTCAATATTGGTCGAGGCAGCATAATAAGTACACACGCACATAATTAAAAACATGTTTCGTTCATAACTAGTCAAGAGATCGTTGAATTCATGCGAGGCAAAGGAAAGTTGTGTAGTGCGCGGCACCAGATTTTTTTTTCTCGACCACAAAAGGATAGTGCATTCCTTGGATACTATTCTGTGAGTCTTATGGTTGGCGATCGTAGTGAAGTCATGCCTGCATGCCCTCTCGGGCCAATTTGAAAGAGAACAAGCGGTACTGCAACCGAAGCTTCACATTAAACGGTAATTACACACATTAATTCACTCAAGTTTTGGATGGCCTAGCACATACTTCGCGTAGAAGCGGTTCCATAACAACTCCTTAAGTTCCCCCACTTTTCACGGAGCTATAATTACGGTTAAATTGAGCTCAAGCTCTCAAAATACGTCTCACTTTTCACAATCTCCTTACCGGAGCTCGTCTCAAGTCGTCTTCAGACTTTATACCAGAATAACCTCCGGGTCGTTTGGGCCTTTTGAATCGTTCCCGTTACGTACAAACGAGAAAATAGGTCTTTTCCTTGATTAGTACTTAAAAAGTGATTAAAGGAGTAAGTAGTCTGGCGTAGGCGAAACCTCAAGAATATTTGATGGACCAACTTCATAACGAACCTTCTCGGTTAATTAAGCGGAAAACTAACCGGATAAAATGGTCCTCGCGTAAAATAACGGAGCTCGAAGCGTAAAGTGGCCGTGTTGTGGTGGGGAGGGGGGAGGGGGTGTAGTAAACTATAAAACTTCTCGCTACAAAAAATCATTATTTGAGGCTCATGAACGCAAATCCGCCGATACGGCGACATAATTTATGCCGAGTTTCTTGAGAGCTTGCGGCCATGAAGGGCTAACGACCAGGCATTTTCTTGGAGCTAGACATCAACATTAGTTTACAAACGAGCTCGTAGACAAGGGACGGTCGACGTGCGGCGTCTCCCAGGAAAATAATTTTCAGCCATCTCACAACTATCTCTCAAGATCGTAAAGCGGGATTTTCTCGATTAAAAATGTCCCTCGAAGCCATTTCGTAGCCGTTACATCAAATAGCTCCTTTTTCTCGAAAAATTACGCTTCGCTGTTTAATTGTACTGTTCGGCGAATTTTTGTGGGCAATAATTGACGGTTTTACGGATAATAATTGCCGGCAAGACCAAAAAAGGGAGTGAAACGCCAAACATTTATTCATTCCAATCCCTTTCATGACTTTTGTAAAACGCTGCAAATTATTACTCAACGGTTTATTATTTTCTTGACAGCTCGATGTAGTCTCACACCTACAAGACCCATTACAATCGATTCAGCATCGTAAAATACTAGTAAACGATACGAAACATGACCTGACTACAACGGAACGACGACAACTACATATTTCAGACGCCTCTAAGCAGTAGGCATGGCGGTTGGAGTGAAACGGGAAGGAGGCCAAGAAACTATTATTTTCGCTGTTTTGCCCCAGGAGTTTTTGCACCTCAGAGACTCAGTCCATTCGACCCAGCATCGCAATATACCTGGGAAACAAAACCGAACACGACGTTATGTCGATAAAACTGCCTAAATTTCGTTTTTGTTAATTTTTTGAACGATTTTTTCCCCATAATAACCATGAAATTTCTGACAACTAGATACTAAAGGGGGGGGGGGTGTGGTGTCAAATAACGGACTTTTGAGGCTATTTTAAATAACCAATATGGCCCAGAAGCTGGACTCCGAACGGATGTCACAGATTTTTGATCCAGACGCCTTGAAACATTAAATGTCAAATTTTGGTAGAGGGTGTTGTAAAAAAATAGTTTCTTTGGAAGCATAAGTATATAATTTAGAATGAATAATAAACCAAAATGGGATTAAGTCGTGTCAGTAATTGACCTGCTCAACTGATAATGGGTCAGCAGTCCACTTCTGCCCAATGACGTCTGCGTTTACCTCTGAATCAGCTGTTCCAGGGCCCCATAGGGAGCAGTGTTGCCAACATTAATTGGTGATTATCGTGTAAAGCTTTGTCACGTGCCTTGAAACATTGTCACCTTTTTATAGCTACGCCGTACGGTATAGGTTGGCAAACGACTATATTGCAAAAATGACAACTACCCTACCTCAACAAACGAGGGAAACCTCGCGCTTTCATGTTCTTGGATGTAAAACTCCGTTCTGAGATTGGTGACCCAGTGACGACCTCAACATGGAGATACCACCAAATGAATTGATAATAAACGCGGCACAAGGCACAAAACATCGATTTACAGTCCTAGCGGACAACTGCCGTGTAGCACTCAAACAGCAACCGACGTCTGGCAAAAAAGAGAGTGTGCCAATCCCTAACTAACAGGCTCCAGATCAGTTATTACTTAACTATATACGGGTGACGTCGGAGGTGCCTAGGGTTGCCAATGTAACGAGCGTTTTCAACATACGGGAACAGCTGATTATGGGGGAGGCTCTGACATCATGAGTGGGTGGTGGGGTGGGGGGGGACGTCCCAGCTGTTCACTTATCAGTTGACATGGTCAGTTACTATACCAATTCTTTTTAACATTCTACATTACAGCGGAGTTTATAAGGAAAAAACTGAGCTAAAAACGCTTTTCGTCGAAAATTTTGATAAATTATTGTGCTGCTCTCGTGATTTTCCCACATATGGGAGTTTTATGGTATAATTGCCTTATTTAGAGCTGTCAATATAAAAAATTTGATCAAAATCGTTAGAGCCGTTTTTGAGAAACAAAATTTGGTGTTTTGATCACTATGATAACTATAGTTAACTTTCGGTGGATTTTGTTCATACCCTTATTTTGGCGTCTCGTGGTAGCCTGCGGGAGAGATATCATGTGTGGGCTTATTTTATAAGCTCGTTTCCACTAAAAATCGTTCACAAATGCACATACCATTTTCCCAAATAGTGTTTTTCGGACTCAGGAGGGTCTGAAACGTAAAGATTTGAAGAGAACTCAAAATTTTTTTTTCAGTCGATAACATAACTTTCCTTTCTACTGTGTAGAGCCAAGGAAAGTAAAAAAGATCCCAATGAACTGATGGAACTGGTGGACAATATGCTCACAGCATTTCAAAGGTGGGGCTATAACATGAGTGTAAAAGTGCATTTTCTTCACTCGCATCTTGAATATTTCCCTGTAAACTCGGATGATTACAGCGAGGAACGTGGGGAAAGGTTTCATCAGGATATAAAGACGATGGAACAGCGTTATCGAGGAAGATCCAACACTAATATGCTGGCGGACTGAGAGGGAGTGTAGCGGCACTATCACATCTCGGAAGTCTACGAAAAAGTGATTTCTCTCACCTTAAGACCCCGGAATTATTCAGAAATTACGTAGTTGCGTGTACGTGGAGTGAATAAACACAATTAGTAACAAATTAGCGAGGTTGATTGCGAAAAACCGTCTCTTTCTATAAACTCTCAGTCTACAGAATCCTGTAGGCACCAAAGTGAGCCACCTTTTAATTTATTTTTGTGAAAAATCTGGATGTAATCGGGACAAGCTGAATGATATTCGTGCTCAGCATCAAAAACCCTATGAGAATCGCCTCTTAGATTCAAAACAACGATCAAAATTTGACAAAATGCAGAGTTGTGAATCTATTGTTTGCGTGCGAGTGTTCACTGGAAAACTCGCATACCATTTCCTTTTGTTTTTCTTACTCCGAGAACGCCACAATTTGGAGAAACCCATAACAAGCAAGTCGGATTATTTTGTTCTTTTATTGGGGGGCCTTCGATTAGAAATAACTTGAGGAGTAGTTCGTCGTTGAAATCGAAGCGATTCAGTCGAACGTTTCCGTTGGAAGTTGAAAAGTACTGATCTGCAGTGACTTCGTTCTCCGTCGTGAACCGCGAACGACAGGATTACTCCCCGCGTTCGTGTCTGGAACCATTAATAACTTTATAGCGCACTTCCAGCTGACCCCCACGAAACAACTAACATTGACGTTGGCATTGACCGAAATCGCTAAACTGATTCACGAGCGCCGTGAGGTGCGGACATTACCTTTTGAAGCTTATAGTACCAGCTCGCACACCTGGTATCGCCATAAAGAGCAAATGCGTAAGTTAGTTGGAGAACGTTATTGAAATTACAAAAAATGTGTCGCCTCTTGTTGTTACTGATTTAAGTGCCGCATCACCCACACAGTACAAAACTCTACTGGAATGTACATGCTGTGCAGGGCTACCCCGAAAACCTCGGTCAATGATCCATGTTTTACTCCTCTGTTAACGGACTTCCTTGTTACGGTTTCCCCGCAGACTCCAGGACTGGGCTCGCTTTACCGCTCCTTAATCATTCTCGTCTGAACAGCCCTCTCATCCGTTCGACTAACGTAAAGTCACTTCCGAATTTACCCTCGTGTATCAACACAGTGAAATGTTTCGCGTCTCCGTTCTCCAATGACTTTTTTCTGAACCTTCCTCACGGTGATCTCAAGTGTTTTTTACGTGTTCACCTATCAATCTCTGTAAAATTACAGTCGTCTACAATTTCCCTCACTAATTCATGCCTTCCCTCAAGTTCACCTCTTCTTATACTCGTACTCACATCTTGCAATGTAAAAACCATTTGGGTAAAAACAATTTGACAAAGCATGTTTGTGTAAGGTTTTCAAAGAATTGAATTCAAGTGTACATTTTGGTTCAAAAGATGGACATATATGTAGGTACAGGTACGCAGTTGCCATGCACGCCTTTATATTCCCTTCATAATTTCCTCTCACCCTCTGATAACTATGATAACTATAGTTAACTTTTAGTGGATTAGGCTCATACCCTCATTAGGCTAGACGTCAAGCTGATTTGGTACGGTTGTTTTCTCTAAAAACCCTTCTGATTTCTCTATACAGCACCTAATATGAGAATTGCGAAAGATCTAGACGTGATAGCGAGAAAACTCCAACTGATTCGAACTCAGAGTCACCTATCAGTTTTCAAACAAAGAAAATCATGCAGAGTTGTGTTCTCGAAGGCCGAGAGAATTGGATTTGATGGGAGACTCGTACATTACCGGTGAAGAAACATTTTGAAGCAGGTGTTCGCAATACTCCAGCTAGATCAGTACTGCGAACACCATGCATTAAGGCAGAAGCCACAATAAGTTTTGGTATGATTGAAGTTATGTGGACAGAAATGCCGTATCAGTCGGTTTTATGCAGACAAACAAGGCGTTCGACAAGTCTACTCATTTCTAATTCCTCTAATAATATTATCTAAATTGGATTTCATAGAAGCATGTTCGTAACGCGAAGTACCATGGAATTATTTTTGTGTGGGATGTGTTCGTAATAACAGTAACACTAATCATTCGAGCGCTAAACTCGGGATGGGGTTTGATTAAGAGTGCCCCCGTTATGGTTCACCAACTAAGTCTCGTGCTATAAACAATAACGACGTTCGGGACGTGCCAAATGACATCAATTCACAAGAAGCCTCTTCAATAAAACGCAGGAATGGTGATTGAAGAGTGGTCAACTCAAAGCTATTTACGACCGTAATTCACTTTTCCGTTTGAGCCAACAGAAGACAGGCAGATATTTCAACATCCTCCTCGAGCTTTCCGCTTTATTGAGATATTCCCCCCTCCCCCACCCTTCACTCGTCGCCCCTATACCCCTTACGAAATCAGTATTGACGAGAAATAGGTTCGCACAGCGGCATCCCCAAACAGCAACGTGAACATAATTTATCAGTTGGCCATCAATCCCATTGTTATCGCGGCCATTAACATAAGCCCTTCCCTGTCTTCTCTTTCCACAGAATTCCCTCTCGCCATCCCGATGGACTTTCTTTAATTTATGGAACCACCAGCCCACATTACTCCCTTTCCCAAACCCTTCCGCCAAACGAGGTTTCTCTCTGACTTCACCCCATTGTTCTGATTTCTCTCCAGACCATTCAGACTAATTCTCTCCTTCATTCATGAACAAGTGCCTACTATTCTTGAAATCGTTTTGGATCTTTTTCTTTTGGGGACGCGTCAAGTTCGATACTTGTTATGAATGTCTTCGGCAATCATATGCGTATTAAACGACAAAAAAAAAAATGCGTGGGCACTGTCCGTCTCTCCACAAAACAAGTTCTGACGCCCCAAAACTCTAAAAACTATTCACCTCGTCATCCTCCCTTCATTCCATATATAATCTTCTGACTGTAATCCCAGTGATGGGATGTGCACCATGGCCAGATGGCCTATTGTTCTAGTCCTAATGTCTTACAGGTCGATGCCTAGTTTTCTGAGGAAAGCCAGGTAGTTCCTGAAGGAGTCCTCGTTGGTATCCATCTTGGGAGAAGTGGTGCCAAAGACGGGCGGCACTCGCTGTTCCATGGACCTCCCAATAGCTGAACATTATATTTTCTCTCGAGCTCATACATTGCGTCGGGCACAATTGCGTCTGTGATCATGCTGAGCTCCTTGAAGGTCTCGAAGTGCCTAAAGCAGCTCTTAGCTTACCTATACCGAGCTTAGTGAGTCTGTAAGCCACCTTCATCGTCTCTGCCTTGACATAAATGTCCAGGGAGAGAAGTTTCTCCATGGTGATGGTGGGTGTAGTCTTCATCACCCCCGCTATAAGTAGGCACCCCAGCCTTTGTACTTTGGCTAGACTGCTGCCATTCACTCCAATGGCAGCTCTATGCTACCATACGATTGACCCATATGAGATTATTGGTCTCACTATGGCTTCGTAGAACCAGCAGGCCATTCTGGGCTTTAGGCCCCATGTCCTCCCGCACATTCTCTGACACGTCCAAAGGACTGTTGTCGCCTTCTTGGTCACGTATCTGATGTGCTTGTTCCTGACTAATTTCCGATCTAGAATTACACCCAGATACTTGACTTGCTCGCTGAGCTGAATTTCTTTGCCCATCACTAACTGCGTCCTCAGTCCTGACAGTTGCCTTAGCCTTGTGAATGGCACAATAACCGTTTTGGCTGGGTTGATGGATGACCCCATCTCCCCACAACACAGGCACACCATCCGCAAGGCCGCCCCCATCAGGTCCGACAGCTTGCTTTGCACCCTGCCCCGAATGAGCACAACCACATCATCAGCTTGGGCGTAAAACCCCGCCGCATTAAGTCTCCCCAGTAGGGAGTCAATCACTAGGTTCCAGAGGAGCGGAGATAGGACCCCTCCCTGAGGGCATCCCCTCACAGTCCTCGCCCTGATCGTGCAGTTTCCTAGCGTAGTCTGGATCTCTCTCCTTTCAAGTACAGCGATGATCCACTTTATTGCATTGCTATGTACATTAAATTTGATCAATGCCCTTTCAATGCTGCATATGAATGTATTGTTAAAGGCCCCATCTATATCCAGAAAGGCCCCCATTACCCATTGACTCTTCTAGTTTTCTAACTAGTGCATGCAGCGCAGAGTCACATGCATGTTGGCCATCTACCAGGGGGGGTTAGTCTCAAACATCCGCCCCTCAAGTACTTGTCAAGGATTTTCTCCACTGTCTTGAGCAGGAAAGATGTGAGGCATATTGGTCGGAAGGCCTTGGCTTCCTCGTATAAGTCCCTGCCAGGTTTTGGTATAAAGGTTACTCGAACCTTCTTCCAACCCTGAGGTATATAACCATGCGCTACGCTGCCCCTAAATAACCTTAAGAGGCTGGGTAGGATGCGCTCTATTCCCTTCTGTATGAGAATCGGGTAAATACCATTTTGTCTAGGCGACTTGAATGGTTTAAACGAGTTTACTGCCCAGCGTACGGCTTCTCGGGTTATAATTATCCTGGCGAGTTCCCAGTCTGGCGTTCATGTCCGCCTCATAGCAATCCCCGCGTCCGCCAATAGCCAGCCATACACGAGCAGATATTTGCGGCAGATTTAGTCGCCCGATCTCATCTGACAGATATCGCTAACGATCTGGAGTGACCGATGAGATCGGTCGTTGCCCCTTAACACGAAAAACTTATCGGCCGATCTTTCATGCCCGAGGTCTGTCACCTGACCAGTGCCCGATGTCATCTGTTCGTTCGTGGGATGAAATCTGACAGATTCAGGTCTGTCACCGACGTTCGTCTGGCAGACTCGAGTTATCGGTCGAATCCGAAATATTTTCTAGATCGGTCACACATTCCGTAAGTTGATGCCAAGGGGTTAGTGATTTTCGTAGTAAAAAAAGCGAAAATTAGCGGCTTTTGCGGCGGGTATGTTTTTTATTGCCCATAAAACGACTAAGCCAAAAAAAGACAAGTTTGGGAGAAGTCATGGGTTTCGGAAAGGAGAAAGTTCGGGCACATGAAGTTGTTAACGCACCTTAGGGAGAACAACCCGCGGGATTGTGAACATTTTGCTAGCTCATCTCCCCGGCTCCCGTAATTCAATTCATTTGGTTTTTTGTTAATAAAAAACTACAACTAAATTTGAAAATACTATCCCCCCCCCCATTCTGGGTAAATATGCCACTGGGGGTCGGTGCCAACCAGTAATAATGTATTTACGAATTTATTAGGTTGTGGGAGATCGTTTTTTGTAGTTACGAAAATTGTAGTTTCCTACGAATGTTTGCTGTTACGAGTTTTGAATTACTTATGTGAAAACAGGGGAAAACACTCGTGGACAACAGAACATCTTAACGTTAAGTGACTGCCCGATCCAATCGAACAGTTCTTTAAACCACAGACATCGCTTCCGAGAAGTCTGCAGGTTAAGGGGGACGCCCGACTACCATCTGCCAGATTTGAACTCTCGCAGATATCTCTGGTCGATTTTCACATCTTTCATCATTTTTTAACGCCCACTAATGCACAGATCTTTCCCACGGATATCGTTTAAAAACGCGATATCTGTCGCAGATATCTGCTCGTGTATGGCTGGCTATTAACTAGGGTCAGTTCTGCAACCAGAAAAATTAGTGTTCAGCAGAGCGGTTAGTGTATGGTGACATCCCTTCATTCTAACTGTACCACTGAGTAGTGCAGCACACGCTGTGTGGAAGTCCACAGTCAGATGTTCTACAGAGGATTTAAAAGGAATTTCTAAAATACAAATTTTCTTAATTTACACAGTTGTGTGCCACGCGTACAATACCTTTCGTCAGGCCATCCTCAGTGTGCCTCAACTTATTCCCCACGCGACGCTATTAACATCGCCGTAAAATTCTTGAGAAGTTAAAGAAAACCCACAACATTGCTTCGCTCTCGGTCTACATGACTTGGTAAATCACTGAGCACTCCCTGGATAATGCTCAATTCCGTTTTATCAGGTGCTAGCAATGAATCGTCGCTCTATCGGAGTCTCTCGAGGCTTAAGCTGGTAATGGCTTTATCGGCAGGCGCGTGAAGTTACTTGCGGATACCTTAGCTCATTCCGTGAGACGGGGAATTCGAATCGAGTGAAGGGTTAAATGCAACTGCGGCCCAACTTAATTATTTGTAACAAAGGAGAAGTTTAGTTCATGCAAATGGTTCGTCGCGGAAAGCGGGTGATTAGCAAACTAGTATTGACAGCCACCTCCGCAAACCTCCTTCTCCAAGAGCCTGGCGTCTGAAGTGAATTAAACTTGCGCTTCTCGTCGTCACGGTCGGAGTATGTCGAATGTGTGGATATTAGGAAGTTGGGGGATCTCGTCTCAGACTGAGCTAAATGGCTAATCCCCGAACAGTTTCAACCAATTACAAGTTATAGGATTGGGACCAGATCCGAATGGCTTTTGGCCAAATTGCTTCGGTTCAGCGAGCCTATTTCAATGGGGAGTGAAAGTCAACTGAGACGCCGCAATCGTCTGGGGAAGCGTTTTGCTGGAGAGAGAGGGCTCGAGTAGGTGGAATATACAACCAAGACCCTATACGGTTGATTTGATCGACTAGCATGAGACACGAACGTGGGTTTTCATTTTCTAAATCCATCAGGTCCTTGGGGTGTCAAACATTAATTAACTTATATTTACTTATTTATTACCTCATTTGCGACCAAACCGAAAACTCCCGTCTATTTTTTACCCCCGTCACCGAACGTTTTCGCCGACTCCATTTCGTTATTCCAAAAGCCAAAATCCTCGTGATTGTGGCTTCAACTAAAATCGTCTTTGGATCCTCGGTTTCGGTTTGGATACGTTTATCCCTGGACTACCTGGAACGACCCCGGACTCCAACGAAAGCCACCAGACCAAGGCGCGTCAACGCTGTTCGCGTCACCATCTCAGCTTCCACGAAAAGAAGCTCTCCACTCAAAATTTCTTTCACCATCAAGCTAAGTCTCTATTTTTAAGAGCCCTTTAGGTAGGATATCTTTATTTTAACCTTAATTTATACTATTTCAATAAATCTTTCCTCTGTTACGAAATACTGATGCTAAGTTAAGTTTTCTTTGAGCTCGACCGTTTAGAGACCAAGGAAGAGACATTCTGATCCCAGGGGTAGCAGACACTTAGATCCAGCCGAGGGAGTGATGGTGTCTGCGCAGAATTTTGAGACCTGGTCGATCTTGAAGGGAGCGGGGGAGCCTTGTTGTTTTTGTCTTGTTCTTCACCTTTCGTAAACAAGGTGCGAATCAACTTGATCCAATGGTGACGGTGACCGTCTGCGAGACGCGGAGGGTGACAAAGGTCGTCTTAAATGAATATAACAAAAAGTCAAAGAATAAACATTGCTGTCTGTCTCGAACATCCCGCCCACCAATTTTAAGAAAGTTTGGACTCCATGGGGAAAGGAAAATGAAGAAGGAACTTGCTGCCATCTGGGTGAGACGAAGCAGTATGCTGCCTAGGAATTATGGAAGGGACGAGCGGGTAATGTTTGGCTTTGAAACTCAAATTCTAGTGACTGTCTGACTGGAAAGAAGGGGTGGAAACGTGAGGAAGAGGAACGAGATTCACCACGTGTCGACAAAATGTGGAATTCCCTCGTTGAACTGTTACGACACGCGCTATGCCATCACTCCCTGGAACAAGATCTCCTTCTTCCAAGTTCTTCTTGGATTTAATCCATTTTGGTCGTCTTTAGGTTAGAAGGTATTCTGAACTCCAACGGCGCCAGAACTCTTCAGTCATTCTATTGACTCGTTTCCAACGGTTTAGGAAAGATTCCTCCGTGTCGAGGAGTGAAGGCTCAGGAGCGATAACAATTGGACTGCCCACCAAGAAATGCCCAGGAGTCAAATAGTCCCTTTCAGAAGGGTCTGTGGATAATGGGCGAAGAGGGCGTGAATTAAGTATCGCCTCGATCCGTGCTAGCCAAGTAGAAAACTCTTCATATGTCAAGTTATGGCCATCAGAAATAAGCTTGAGATATCGCTTTACACTTTTAACCTTTTACTTTATTCATTACCATTCCTTCACTTTTTGCAGTGAAAAACCTAATTACCAGGAATTCAGCATTCTCGTCAGCGTCATACCTGGAAGTCATACAGGCAGAGGCCTGTTGCACGTCACGCAGGAGCACGAACTTTAAACGTCGAGCGACAAAAAGCTTGTACAAGTACCAAATTATTTTCTACTTCTTGTTTTGAGCTCTTTTTTTCACGCGCAGTTACGTTTTACTTTCCGCTACCCGAAGAGAAGGGAAGCATAGTAATCGGCCCAAAAAAAATTTGGGTTTTCTTCAGATCTTTACGTTTTGAGGCCTACTGAGTCTAAAAAAACCTAATTTCGGCACGTGGTCCGTGTGTGTGTGTCTGCAGTTTGATTTGCGGGAGAACGGCTGATCCGATTGAGCTGGTTCTTTTTTTGTTTTGTTCGTTATTTTTTGTAGACACCTAAATAAGGTTATGGACGATTTCGGCCGATGGGAAGGGGGGGGGTGGGGGCAAAAATGTACCAAAAACTAGGGTTTTTCGCATTTTTCTCAAAAACGGCTCTAACGATTTTGATTAAACTTTCAAATTATCTTCTACTAATCAATACCTAACTGCTCTTGTCCATACATATCTCCATGAATTATACTGTGAACGGAGGTATGGGCCCCTGAAGCAAAAATAGGTTTTTTACGCTTTTTGGCCAAACGGCTTCAGCGATTTTCACCAAACTCACAGGATGTTTTTAAATAGTTAATACCTACATATTGGTCTCAATAAATGTTCCTGTCGATTGAACAGAGATAAAAATCAAAATGTGTCGAAAATAACGTTTTTTCGAACATTTCCGTAAATTCCAGGGTAACTTCTTCACCAGATGTGATAAACCCTAATTGAGTGTCTTCTAGTCACCCATACCAGCATTTCGTTCCGTATAATTATTTCTGTATATATATGTTGAACGGAGATATAAGCCAAGTTAACTCAGAAAAGGAGATTTGTCGAATATTAATTTATCGGTATTCCAATTTTCTCAAAAACGGCTCAAATGATTTCAATCAAACTTACGGAGTACTCTCAGCTAATTAGTCCCTACATTGTTATCCATAAATGTTCCTGTAAAAATGCGTTGAACGAAGATATAGCGCCCGCCGATGTAGGTGGTGTTCGAACTTAAAGGGGTGGCGGAAAGTTGTGTGTTGCTACGCACCAGATATTTATTTTATATTTCTATTCTATATGAGCTCAGCGATTAATTAATTTCAATACTATTTTTCGTTATAAACGAAACTGTGTGCAAAACTGGCTTGATAAGCATTTCATCACACTATTGATACCTTTCATCTCGCCCTAACTGCTGACCACCACGCTATTTAACGTCATAATCCACCAAGTTTCCCGTGATGAGCTGATCATAGTATTGACATAACCGTCTTTTAACTAGGTACGCTTCGTTTCTACCGATGAATTATTCAGCAGCTGAAGCGGAGTTTAGTCGCTTAAGAAAACATCTTATTTCTGTTTGTCAAGCCCTTGACTTTGTGTAACGAATAGCGTGTCTTTCCGGTGGCTTCGCTGCGAGTCGCTAATTTATGATGTTTAGCCACATTGCAGTATTAATGGGGTTTTCTGGTTTCTCCTTTTCAAGATCGGTGGGGGTGGGTGAATAGGAAGGGGGTGGAAATATATATCTATTAGCGTGACGGTTTCCGCACGCTTCTCTCTAATTCTAGTGATAATCGAAAGGAAAGTCTTTGTCACTTCGTGTTATTAATTTCGTAATTGGGGAAATTACGAACTGGCTTTAAGGTAAATATTTCGGTCAACTCGGAAGAATAACTGCGGCGGTTATTGATATCAACTTACACATAAATGCGCAAATGTATTCAAATTCTCAGTGCTCAGTTCACTCCGTGCTGGCGCACAAATCAATTTTCAGACTCTATCGTCAAGGCAGTCATGAACAGACGAAACAGCGTAAATATAATAAAGTTAGTGCGACGTATCACATCACTTCTCTCGGCCCCGTCGTAAATCAATTAATTTGTAAGGCTTTAGCTGGTAATAGCTATTTTTCACTCAGTTTCATATGAACTTGTAAAACATAGTTTAACGTTGTGCGTACTAATTGGTACCGCTTGAAATGTTGGAATTTATTGCACTGCTGATACCTCTGTTACGACATTAGTTGACAGCGTTGATTAGACTCACGACTCCAAATTTTCTCGGAATTGTTAGTGCCTAGAGCTCTGGAAGTGAAGGAGAAGCGAAGAAATTAATTAAATTTGAGTTCTGAAATTGCTGATGTTGCTCATGACAACCACACTGATTCTTCAGGATCGCTAGTAACGTGTGAGGGGGATTTATAAGGAAAAAATTGCATTAAAGTCGGATTCAGTAGCCCTTTTTTCCACTTACCAGGTACAACTGGGAAAAACACCGAATGGGCGTACATTAGTAGTTAAGGCTCTGGTACTTCTGGGATGAGTGACGTTAGCCCATCCCCCTCCCCACAGGCTGATATGGCGTCAGACCCCTCCCCCCGTCCACATCATCATGTGACGTCATACCCCCTCCAGCTGTGTAACTTCTGAGTCGACCCCCCTCCACTAGATCATGACGTCATGCCCCCACCATTGCTGTAACTTCTGAGTGGATCAACCTCCTCGTGTGACGTCATGCCCCCACAATTGGCGCAACTTCTGAGTGGATCATGATGGCATACCCCCACCACTGCTGTAACTTCTGAGTGGATCAACCTCCTCGTGTGACGTCATGCCCCCACAATTGGCGCAACTTCTGAGTGGATCATTACGTCATGCCCCACCATTGCTGTAACTTTTGAGTGGATCAACCCCCTCGTATGACGTCATGCCCCCACAATTGGCACAACTTCTGAGTGGATCATGACGACATACTCCCACCACCACCGTAACTTCTGAATTGATCAATCCCCTCGTGTGACGTCATGCCCTACAATTGGCGCAACTTCTGAGTGGATCATGACGTCATACCCCAACCAATTATTGAGTTAACATCCAGGTTCCCCCAACCCAATTTTCCCCCATAGTACACATGCACACGCTAAATAAATCCTGAGCACGGGTGGAGCCACTTCATGTCCTCACAGTTTGCTTCAGCTCTTGCGGAGTTGGTATTCACTGGTGGGACGTCCCCAATATGTTACCACAATTCTCGCACGAAACGCAAGATGGCCTTGAGATCCATCCCTTACAACCTCCTCTGGCTGCCACTGAGGAGCCCCAAGCGCTCTGAGGCACGCTGCAAGCAGCTCCTCACACATACACTGCAACTTCAGTCGACTCGCGGTCCACCTCACAGAATCAGCCACTCTGTACCTCTGACCAGGTGGTACTTTACTGCACAGTATAGAACCTTGGAGATTTTTATTAACAGCCGTAACTGCCTAAGACCTGCCACATCTCCTCAATAGGCAGCCCTGGCCTTCTCTTCCTTTCTACCAACGTGCTTTATCAGGTTGGTCTTAGTTGTCCTCAGGAAGGGCACAAGTCCCACCGAGAAAACCGCCGCTTTTTTTTTCGCCAGTTTGTCGACCTCTTCATTCCCTTATATCCTTATATGACCTGGCAACCAACACAGTATTAATGTGTTTTCCTTTGCCAAGACGTTCTGGCCAGTCCAGCATTCCTAATCCAGCCCTGACGAAATAATATAGGAAACTTCGGCCTTAATTTCAGCCTGAATGTGACATGGTGACATCCTTCTCAGTTTCAGCCCCCTGCCCAGGAGGTGCTGCACGCATAACCCTACTACCCTAAAGAGCTTTGCATGGAAAACTGTCGCTGCCGCACCCAGTGGTATCACTGTACAAATCCCAGGATGAAGAGAACTTCGAAGTTATTCTTCAAACGAGTCCCTGACATGCAAAGCACGCCACTACTCACATACTTTGTCCAATATCAGGGGGTGTGGGACTCTCCTACTCTGCCTGACGAGACACAGTACAGCATACGTGCGACCTGTAAGTAGGCAGCTCTCTCCATATGCACGTGAGCCAGCAGGACCCCTCAGCTGAGGAGGCTGTCCTCATATAACCCGTCACAGCTACGCTACGGTTTACTCAGGTGAGGCTGCACTGTCTTCTCTCTAGTCCCGGTTCATCAGACGACCTAACGATCACCCATAGGACCATTCTCGGCTCGGGAACCATCTTCTGGATAGCCCACATCACGAAGGAAGTTCTTTGCATTGCTCTCCCCACTTGTGTGGCCTACGAGAGCTTCCTGTCGAGGAAGACTCCTAGTCTTTCACCTTTTGTCGGATCGTCACACCCCCACAGCTTCCCCCCCCCCCACAGACCCCTCCCCCACAGCCCCCTCCCCACCACAACATACAAGAGTTCCCGGTGAACGAACGAGACCACGCTGGTTTTGTCCCCTAAACCCCTTTCGTCAAAGTAACCCTTAAAAACGTATAAAACTGAAGGGAACTTAAAATACCTCTCACCCGATTGTACAACTTTCCTCCCTACTCCGTAGAACCAAGGAAAGTAGAATGTGAGCAGAGAGATTAAAGGGAAATTCACTTCATGTTCCCACTTGGAAACCGCTAGCCTTTGACGTTCCGGAATTTATTGGGTTGCTGTTATTCAGCCCAAGACTTTCATTGAAAATCCAAAACACAGGTAACTGATTAGGCTGTGAGTCTGATCCATTTAGGAAGGTTCGTGCTCAGGGTTAGGGAATCACAGGGGAAACCCATCCCAAAAGGTTAGTCAAAGAAACGACGTTCGATTTCCAAAGTGTCTTAACTAGTTCTTGATTATTTTATTACCATTTCCAAACTTCTTACGTACGAGCTCGTATAGGTGGCTTTGCAGAATACCATCTAGATTTTTGAGAACGTTCTTGTCACATGAACGAAATGTATAGTTAAACGAACACGAACTAAAACGACAAAATCGCTTCTCGTTGTTGTTTGATAATTAATTGTGCTGCTCATGTAATTTTTCCACTGACAAAAATTTCGTGTTATCGTCTTGTCAATTGGAACTACCCATAAAAAATATCTGGTCTTTAGGCAGTACATTCACCGGTTATCACGGTTTAAGCTACCAAAACATAACTCGACGTTTTATGTCCGGTCTTCATCATGGCGCTCCTTTTCGTACATCAATCGTTGAGCAGTTAGTAAACAAAAAATTCACGATACCATCTTCGACCCTGTATATAGATGTCAATGTATGAAAACGCCATTCCACATCTTCAATCGATTCCTTTCAGAAGTAGTTATCGAATATTTCGGTCCGAGAGCCGGATATGGAGCGTTGGATTTTATACTAACTTTCATCCTCAATCTGCATCTTGGAGCTTCGAGTTTAAGCTCCATTGACGAACGCTCGCGTAAAATGCTTCGCGGTTGCTCTTCGTCAATGGGAACGTATTAGAGTTAACCGAATCAGTGTCTTCATCCTCCCTAACCCATGAATGCTGATGAAAACCCAAAACGTCGTTTACGAAGTTGGGTCAAAAGAACTTGAGGACCGAACTCCGGGGTCGAATATACCGCGGTAACTTGGAGCAGATCGAGTTTACGAGGGCCGACAAGCCTTTGCAAGAGAAACTTGAAATGAATCGGTCACAATCCAGATAGTCTGAGACTCTGCTCACAAGTTCAAGAAGTAACTTGTTCCCTCGACCCCTGCAAGGTTTGAGGGGTCTCTTCACTCTTCACCCTCGTCCTTCCCTGCCAGGCCATCGACCGCAGCCCCCTGACACGTCTTCAATCTGGCGAAGAGCGGATTTCTCTCCATTGCCGTTTTAATAGAACCTAGTTACAAGTTGAAACGAAGAGAATTCCTTGGGAAGACCTCTCCCAGTCGACTGAAGGAGCAGTTTGACCAACAAGAAATCAATTTGGACATCTTCCCTCCGGGCGACTCTCTCGACCGCTGAGTTGTAGAAGTTAGGGACGGAGCCTCTTGACGCGGAGTCTGAAAGCGGGGATCGGGATCTTCCAAAGCATTCCGAACCGTTGTCGTTGGGATCCTGGGGAACGGATGGAAGGGTTTTACGAGTATGTGTCTCATGCCTTTCCACATTACAAGGGAACCTTTTCCCCTTTTCGGAGACCCCCGTTCTTTTTTTTCTTTCTTTTCCACCGTTTTTTTTCCTCGTATAATGATACGTGAATTAGTTGTATTTATTTATCGGAGTCAACGTTGCACATCGACTTTTTCACTCTTCTGCTCCCTTTTCTAGTCTTTAACGACAACTCTTCTTATTTCTTGCCGTAATGTCAGCTGTAACGACCCACACTCGACACTAATCACTCTGCACTCGTTGCTTCGATGGGGAGCAAGAAAAAGTTGTAACGCGCTTCATTCTCTGGCGAACTGCCAGTTGCACGGCCGCCTTGCTGACCACCTAATGCTCGTCTGCCCCGAAGGTGAACACTCCACGTCTAAACATAGCTTACAACATTGTTAGAATGAACTGCGAGTCTATGCTTACTTATTATTTAGAATGCACGTGCATTTGCCTCAGTTTGGGCTAAATTGATACAAAGGAGGTCCTCGTCCTCAAACCTAATGTTCGTGTAGTCTGTTCCAATTGATGGGTTTTCACGAGTTATCATTTCATACAGTGACGGAAATGACCATGTCGATACTTCTGTCTTCCAATATTCCACTACTGGCTGGATACAAAGATCAGTATTTCTAGAGCTGGCAGCGTAGCTTTCCCACTCAACTTCTTGCCAACTTGTCGCTCGCCAGTCTGCCTCAGATCACACTCCCATCACTCGTTCGTACTCACACCAGTTCAAATTTCTGGAGAATCACTCGCACCCAGTCATCGTACTGGTGTTTGGTAGCCCAAATTATGGGGCGAGTCGGATATGTTACAAATATATTAGGGACATTGATTGTTTGGAACCTATTGATAATGACCAATGCATAAGCTAAGATAAAGGGTGTCCCAAAATTATCGCAAGATTTGAATTTGCCGCCATTTATGCAGTACAGTGTTGCCAACCCTAAAAACAAAATAAATCGACAGTTGACAGTTTAGGGTTAGTAAAAATGGAGCGTTACGCAATAGAACAACGTGTCTTCATTGTTGAGCAATATGTCAAAAATAATGAATGCTTGGCGGCCGTAGTTCGAAAATTTCATACAAAATATGGTCGACGACGAAGCACATTTTCACCTTGATGGCTTTGTTAATCGCCAAAACTGCCGCTTTTGGGGTTCTGAAAACCCACATGTGATTATCGAAAAACAAATGCATCCACAACGTGTCACAGTTTGGTGTGCATTTTGGGCTGGAGGCATAATTGGACCATACTCTTTTGAAAATGAGGCTGGTCAAACAGTGACTGTTACTTCTGCTCGATATCGCGACATGATAACACGGTTCTTTTTGCCGAAATTGGATGATATTGATGTGGCCAATATGTGGTTTCAACGAGACGGTGCCACATGCCATACAGTCCGTGAAACACTTCAATTATTGCATGAGACATTTCCAGGTCGTGTACTCTCTCGTTTCGGTGATCAGAATTGGCCCCCTAGATCGTGTGATTTGACACCATTAGATTTCTTTTTATGGGTTTATCTAAAATCACAGGTCTACGTCAACAAGCCCACAACTACGCGTGCATTAAAGGAGGAGATTCAACGTTGCATCAACGAAATTCAGCCACATTTATGCAGAACAGTCATGGAAAATTTCGACAAACGAGTGCGTATGTGTATGCAAAGCCGCGGAGGCCATTTGCCCGATGTGTTATTCCATAAATAACCCCATCCTATGTACTTCATGAATCAATAAAAAAATTACAATCAAAAGACTAAAAACTGTGTTTTCTATTTAATTCAAATCTTGCGTTAATTTTGGGACACCCTTTATATGTATACTTCTCGTAACATTAACTCCCAAAACCAAACCATACGTATCATTCTGTTTTTGAATCTTGTTTTCGTGTACGCTGAGACAAACATGTGAATTCAATACGTCAGATGAACAAGGATTGAGTATTGGTGGACCTACTAGCCAATCTAGGAACGTACCAGAGTCCACACTCTGAGAAACCGCGAGGGTCTGCCAACTTGATCCAGTTCCTGTTGATGGGACGTAGCTTCCTACTCGAGATAACAAACAGTTCGTGCAGTGCGAGACGTTCAGGAAGAACGTCTTTTTCTGTTGCATACAGCAATGACGGTGGAACGCCCAGCAGCATTTTTATTATTCCCTTCACCTCCTTCTTCTTATTCTGCTCCTGAGTAGTCAATCAATTTCGGGTATTTACGTATTCAATTATTGATGTGTTTTTATTTGTTTATCTCAACATTGATTCATTTCTTCGTTGGTTTCTACATTCATTGAATTATTCATTTGGGTATTTATTTCATTACTTATGTATTTATTCTCCATTCAATTATTTTATTAGTTATTTACGTATTCCCGTAATTAATTGTTCAAGTATTTATATTTAACTTTGTTAGTTACACCATACGATTTATTTATTTCTCGACTTATTTAGTCATTAACTCAGTCAACAATGTTAGAGTATTTATATATGTTAATGTACAGCACTGTACCGGAGAGAGAATTTAATTTTTACCAGGCTGTACAGCGCTGGTGAAAAAAAAACACAACAAAATTAAACCCAATAAATCAATATGAAAGTAATAATCAATAGGAGGGGGACTCCAATAATTCTGTTGGCAATTGAGCCCGCCAAGCGCAACTCGCGTGTACAACTAAGGCGACCTACCTGTGAGCTGGGTCGGGGTAATTTCCCGTCGACGGGTTTGCGGCACTGAAACTGCTTTCCACATACAATGTTATTTTTCTTTAGATAAATGACACAGGTGGTTGATGATCGGCGACAGACGTACAACTGTCATGAACTGAAGGGAGATGGGCTTGGAAGACTGAGGAAGTGGGAGGGCGTTATCGCCAATGTGAACACGGAATGAGCTTCGCTCCGAATGTCAACAACAGAACTAAGCAATATATTAATTATTTATTTGTTTCCATTTATGTATTTCAACATTCATTAACTTCTTCATATGATTCTTTGTCCGTTCGTGGTTCATTCTGTTATTTATATTTAATTTAGGTTTATAATTCATTCTGAATAATAACCCTACGTTTTCGGTCACAAAAAATTTTTTACAGCCTCCCCTCAAAATTTGATACTTTACGCTTCAAGACATGGAGATTCATTTGCAATGTCCGTCCGACGTGGTCTAAAAAATTCGTTCTTTCGCACAAAAATCCCATTTGGTATCTAGTTGTGCTGCCATCTCGGCAATCCGATCGGACGAAGCCCATGGTTGTTATGGGCAAAAATGGTTAAAAGAATTTACGAAACCCTTCCTCCTGTCATATCAAACTCAATCACCCGCCCGCTCGATTCGCAACGGGTTCGCTGGAAGCCCCCGTCCCAATTTCCCCGACTCTTATTGTTGGGTGGGGCCAAGGCCACTTCCTCAGCACGCCCCTCCATCGGATCATAAATTCCTACAGACGTGTACGGGCGCCTGGCGCCGGGGGAATATTTAGTTCCCGTAGTTCCATTGTAGCCAGGTCATGGTTCTTATGGTTTACTAGTATTCAATGCTGAATTGAATGGGATGGGTCTCGGAGCAGTAATACTAGGTCAAGCTGTTCTGAGAATAATAAACCATTGTGTAATAATTTGCAGGGTTTTATTTTAGTATTTTCATCCATTTTAATTGATAATACATGCAATTACGGTTCAAATGAGGTATTTATATACCGTGAGAGTTTATTCTTGTGTGTATTTTATTTTATTATGCCCCCTTGATTCGTTTATTAGTTCTCACATTTATTTTATTATGTATGTAGTCATCCTTCATTTACTTAGTTATTTGTGTACTCATTCAATTCTTATTTGGTTAGGTACATGATTCCTCTATTTATTTATTCATTTAGTTGGTCAATAATTTTTCACCTATTTATACACTCAATTGTTTATTTGAGTACTTCAATATTAATTTCTTCGTATGTTTCTTTATCCATTCATTGTTCATTCCGTTAATTCTTTTACTATTGATTCTCCGTTCAATTATTTAATTTGGTATGTCCTTATAGATTTTAATTGAACATTCATGTTATTATGGTTTTAGTTAGTGATTTTATATACTGTAGAAGTTTATTTTGTTTAATCACGACCTTGTTCATTCATTCTCACGTTCCGTAATTTATTTTATTATTTATGTATTAGTTTTCCATTAAATTAATCATTTATGTATTCATCCAGGTAAACATTCCAGTATTTATGCTTGGTTTAGTTATTTATGTATCATATTATTTATTTGTTCCAGTGCTTATTCATTCATTTATTCAGTAATTTGTTTTCAGGTATTAACGTATTCAATTATTTATTTTTTATTCAGTTGTTTATTTCAACATTCATTAATTTCGTCATGTTTCATTACATTATTTCTCTTATCACTCGTTTTTTTATTTGCAGCGTAGTATTTAATCAAGTATTTATCTATACACTTCAATTATTCATTCATGTAATCGTGGTTTTAGCTAATTATTCACGTACCGTGAAAGTACTTCATACGGGTATTTTACTTAACCATGATTGATGTGCTCTTTAAAGTCAATTCGTGTCCCGATTCGGGCCGTAATGTGTTCACACTGATGGGTACACGATGTACAGCTTGCCTAGAAATGCGATTGAATTATACTCCCTTCCTTTACTGAGACATTTTATTCTTTTCCCCCCTATTTAGCCACTGCACCAAGTATTCCTCGTTCAGAGTTCGTTCTCCTAGTAGTTAAGAAGGAAGAACATGGTTTGTACAGTTAAATCTAATGACGTAGAAGCTGATTCGAGCTAGTTATAAGAAATATCGCCCCATGTCTTCTTGTTTTGACCCCTTCTTCACTCTGCAGCTACGAAATCGTGAATTAAATGATAGTGAGTAACGGTGGCTACTTTCGAATAACTTCCCGTCGATACGCATGCGGTTAGAAAATGTTTTTTGAGCATCTATCTTTTCACCTTTAGTGGTAATGTATTTGTGCGACCCCAACCTGACTAAAGAGACATGTATAAAAATTGTATTGAGATTGGGTGAATTACTAACGGTGAAGGTTCACTACGCTTTTGAAATATTTTAAAGATGATTCACGTTTTTTATTTACATAATTAAAATTTGAGGATAAAGAGTTTAGTAACGGCATACAACATTTCTTTTAGTCAACCTCACCCGCATTTTATCCCGATTTTTGTGTGCCTTTTTCATAACGATTTACTAAAAAGGGTGATTCATAAAACGTTGCAGTACCTTTCATTGAACTGCGACGAGTCCACTGTCCGAATATTCAACGTTCTAATACTCATTTTGCGACTCACGAGCGCACAAGCCTTGTAAAATTAGTCCGCTAAGGCAAAGTTCAGATGTAATCTCGAGGCCAACGCTCGCTACATCCGCGCATACCATCGAAGGGCATTTAACGCGACTATTAGTCATTCCGCACTTGAGATTCAGATTTAATAAATGGACCTAACGGTAAACAAATAACCGGTCATCACTGACAAAATATCTTCATCAGATACGCATGTAAATATGAGTCATTGCTTTCGACGCCGCCGAAGCGTTTTATCGTTGGAAGCGGATCAGGACAATTTCACCAGTGGGAGAGAAGATCTCGATAGCTGCCGCAACTCCGGCGTAAATCTCACACCGGGCTGAGGCCTCGGAGAATGTTGAGCCGCGGGCCACTATTTTAAAAACAGCGCGAAAAACGTTCGCCTTTTTTCGAACGGTTAACGATAAAAAGGCGAACGCGCGTCGTCAATCGGAGACATCTCGGAATCGTTCCCTCAGTTCGCAGTTCTCTGAATAGGTGGAAGACGTCGTTGTGTGAACAAGATTCTACTCAACCCCAAATAGTACTGTACTTCGATCTTAGCCAAGAGGCCGAAGGGCAATTTGGGATGACAGGTACTTTCCTTAGGCGTTGGAAGAGGGCAAGGCTGGTCCTAATTCCAAAAGGTAAGTAAGATCCAAGCTTGCAGACCTTTGTGCACGCTAGATAGCGCAGGGAAGGGGTTGGAGGAGATGCTCCCGCCACGCCTTTCGAATGCCACTTGTGGTGGGGGTGACATATCAGTTCGCCAACATGGTTTCATAACAGGGTACTGAACCATTGGGGCAATCCAAGAAGTGGTCGTGGTCCTTCTAATTTACGTCGCGTTTGGTATTGTTTCCCAGATATGTTTTTCTGCAGGGAACAAAGCCCACCAGGTGACTGAGAATTTCCTGCTTACTGTTACTGGAATCACACCTATGCAAGTAGATGCCAACATAGGAAGACGAGTGGTGGGGGGAAGGGGGTTGGCCGTTATGGAGTTTACCACCTGATCTACGGTAAAGTGAAAAAGTTGTGTGTTAATTCCATATAAAATTGGCATTCCTGCAGTTTTTAAATATAATTTGTTATTCATAATATTCAGAAGAAATTATAACATAATTTGTTGTAGTTGAATGAATACGAACATTTATAAAAATAAATATTTAATAAAATATGATTAATCAAAACGCAAAATGAATAAAATATACAACATAAATTCATATTTATAAAATGTCAGGGGATTTCAGGATTGAGCAGCCTTGGGTTGAAGGGCTCGGGCAGACCGCATCTTCCTAGCTGGAGTACCCAAACATTGTTGCACTTATCACTCTTTATCATTTCACTCATCAGTTTCAATTAGTCACTTAACATACACCGTGGACTAATTACAACCATCCTGCAGTTTTAAATCACGCCCTGACCAGTGCTTCGTTTCGGTGTGGTCATGGCATCGTAGTTAGAGGAAGGTGAATCGACCCTAATCGAGCCACCGCATCATAGTCGGTTGGCCCACGCCGACGTTATTCCGAGATATGTTTCAGTACATTTCTTGTTGACATTTCATGTTTTTACTTTGCTATATAAACTCGAAAATGTAACGCCGGAGATGTTACTGAGAAGCGTCACGAAATTTTTAACCCGAGTTGCAAGCAACAGCCCCTGTGGCCTAAAGGCATCGGTATCCTAAACCGGGGATTGTGGGTTCGAATCCCACCAGGGTTACGATTATTTTGTGTTTTTGACATCTTATGTCAAATTTTAATTTAATTTAATCTAACGCTTGGTAACATCACACCTTTTAATAACCTCAGTGACTAGGTGACGATGTAAAGTGCAATTGACGCGGCCATTATATCGAAACCATCAACGAGCATAATCAAACGTAGTATCATTGCATACAAAAAAAAACAAATATAAAAGACATGAAATGTTCCTAGTGGTTGCGTACTTGTACGAAAGCTGTACCCACCGTTTGTGTAAAGGTTTCTTTCGTTCGCATCGGAGGAAATCGAGGTTTAGATTTAACTTACACCAGAAGCCGCTCCAAAACAATGGTCCCACTTTCTAGCAATCATGGCTTATATGTACGTTCAACAGATAAATACGGAAGTACTCGTAAGTACAGAGGACGGTATTTTTCATGATTTTTTCACCCATTTCGTGTCAAGCTCCTCATTTGGTGGTTTTTTTTTTTACATCTACGCCAAGTCCAGGTACTTGCAGAGGCTGACCAATTATTATTCTTGGACTAAGTTTTCTCCAATTCTTTTCCTTAATCGTTGGAGTCACCCCTGGCTTATCTTTGAATGTAGTTACATACGCTAATTTTGTAGTTATCTACATGCCAGTTTGGAGGTTATTACAATTGGAACAACGCGATGACAACGGAATGGAACGGGATTGCGGGTGTTCGATGCAAAGCGTCGAAGTTGTCAGAGTCTTTGACCTTAGACTTCCCCGCGTCATTGTCTCCGACCGCCTAATTGTCTCCTGTCTCCAACTATTTCAATACCTGCCCCTCACCGGCGGGAATCCCTCAGCTGCGGGCCCCCCAGCCCTCTTTTCTAGGTTTTCCCGTTCTTTATTTCTTTCTCCCAATTTCATTTCCTATCGAAGACAGAGCTCTTCCAAAATCATTCTGCTTCCAACAACCACCCGAGTCACTTCTCACTCTCTCACACGGTTGCCAGTTCACGTGTTCCGAGTACTGCCCTTGTGTCGCCCAGTTGTACTCCATCTCACCTCAATTTCAATTCTACTCAATTCCACACGCACGTTTAATACAGTCCTCCTCACGCTCACCGAGTTTCAGTTTTGTTGCGATCCTCAGCTCCCCCATTCTTGCACCTAACAGGGGGCTCCGCTCACTGGAGCATCAATTCCTTAGTGCTCCTAGAAAACGTCTATATTCGTTGTTACCTTGTAATGGTCATGTTTCATATCGTTTATTGGTGTTATTCGATGCTGAATTAAATGGGTCTCATAAGACAGTTTGCGTATGAGTTGTCGTTTTCCGGTTGGCTGACATAAACAAGTTATATTCCCAATATTTTTCGACGTTGGATCGTTAGGGTAGGTCTCAATCACGCTGTTCAAGAGCATTGTTCAATAATTTGCAACGTTTTACAAAACAGTGTCGATTGTTTTCCATCGCTCGGACAATATAATGGGGACGATATTGTTTCATAAAAACATCACACAGAACGTACTAACTGCCAATTAAAAGTTACATCCGCTCGTACCGGAGTTTTCTGTGTCACTCCCTTCCTTTTTTTTTGAAGTGGTAATAAGTTTGGTATCAAAACGTGTCTGCTGAGTGTTTCACGAATGAATCCAATCAGTGTTGCGTCATCACTACCATCGAATCGATGTTTTTCTTCGCTTCTCTAAGCGAGATTGTAAAGTGACGGCAAAGGTGGGCTTGTTACGTAGATCCAAGTAGCGTATGGGTGAATGAAGGTCTGCCACAGCTAGTAAGCATCGTGTGTTCGATTTGTATTTTGTGTTGAACGGAACCCACACCTTCGCCAACTTATAATTCGCTCATTACTTCTCTCTACATCCCCGGGTGGTGTGTATTTACACTCCTCGTCTTTGTGTGGGCATGGAGTTAGGTGGCTTCCATGCCTCGAGCAATCGTCGCTGGCTTGCCCACGGATGGGCAAAGGCTGTGCAGCGGCGGATGTGCCCTTTGGTTGCCACTAGTTGGTCTGCAGTAGCCTACCGGGGATGCAGTATCGTTCTCTAGACATCCTGAACAGGGAAAAATAAAAAATAACGTGGGCTGCGTCCTCAACTAAGTTCTAGCCGCAGGGGCAGGTATTGAACGTTTGGCCGTTGAAGAAATGCAGCCGATAGTTGAACTCCCCTGAGGCTCTGAGGACTGTCCTGAGGGTAGCGTAACTGGGAAGGGTGGTTGCCACCACTTTTTGTCCATGCCCGCTTGTACGGATTGGAGTATTCTGTGCAGGTGTCTGGTTGAGTTATAGCAGGTTTGCTGGTTGTTTATGAGCCACTCTTGAGTGATGACCAGCTTCTCCTCTTCTGTGTCCCCTCGCAGAAGACAGTTCTGGGTTCAGAATCTGTAAGATGCCTGTGTAATGTGCGAGGGTTCCTTTATTGGTGGGACGTGGTTATGTATGCTCACAGCACCGCCAGCAGTACATCTCGCTGCAGTGCCTTGGCTCGCCGGCTCTCTCTTAGAGAGGGATGCACCCACCAAAGTGCCCTGCAGTAACGAGAGCGTTCATGGTGTGATGCTCTCCGTGTGGCTCCCTCAGCCATGTCCCATTAGTGCCAAGCATTAGCCGGGGAGCAATGAAATGTGGCCGCTAGGGTGTCCTTTTGGGCAAAAGATGACCCTTAGATATTTTGCCATGGGCGTGATTGTTGTTCTTGCTCCTATCGAGATTTCTATTGTTCGGAAGAGAATCAGAGATGTGGACTTAATGAAAAGATAAGGAAGGGGGTTGCAAGGGAGAGGCGGTTTTTGGCACACCAATGGTTGATCAATGGTTGCTTTCTGAACCACGAGTTTGGCGGCTACAGGGGTGCCCGCTTCAATGGCCACGGATATATGGGGCCTTGGGAATCGATTATGATCGCCACCAGGAGGGTGAAGAGGACTACTTCTTGAGGGTGGCCTGCGGTGATGACTAACTGAGTGCCCTGGGTGCGTGCTTCAGCGTAGGCGACTCTCCTCAAGGAAGTTTGCCAGTAGTTGGAATAAGTTGGGTTGAATCGAATGATTTTGGAGGGATGTTAGTAACGCTCGTGCTGGCTGATGCTTTGTTTCTGAGGCACTGGATAGCATCTACAGTGCATCGTTCGTGCTCTGATCAGCCTTTTTACGCACTTGCCTCCAGTGTTCAGCAGGCTGATCGGGCGGGAGGAGTTTGGGGAGCTGAGGTTCTTTCCACATCCACTATATTCGTCCACTCCACTCACAACAAGTTCATGCAATTCCTGGAAGTATTTGTGCGTCCAGATTTAGTATTTCAATCAACCCGTCTGATGAGCTAAAGACTTAAGACGTTTAACACCTAACAAGTAAAAAATGACCGTTCAATTGTGAATGTTGTCTCGGATTTATTTACACAATTCGTAAACACACAGTGGGAGACATAAGTCCTCGAAAAGCTTTTTTTCTCACCCATAAAGCATGACGTAATGCTTGGAAAACGAACCGTCACATGAATCCCACCACTTAACAATAATTGTAAATCTTATTTAGTTCTCGCTCATTGGTCGTGACAATCAGGCAACGGATCTTGAGACGAGAAAAACGACCCCATTGTTGAAATTTCTCGGGCGAGGAGGCGTCAACTGCATTGAATCATAAATATGAGCTCCGGGTATCACACGAGGTGCGGCGCATTCGCTCAATTATCGTTCGACGTCCTAACGAATTTCAAATGACGTGACGGAGGAAGAGAGCTTGCGCACAACAACAACCCCCATCGGAACCTCCTCTGGCTAAGAACAATGAACCGATGAGCGAATTAACATATAATTGTGTAAGGAGAGTTGAAAACACCTACGGAGAGACACGAACTCTTGTCCAGAACTTTCATGAACTTGCGGTGAATGGAATCGAGGAATCTTGTGGATGTGGAGAGAAATAATGAGCAAACTGTGAGTTAGAGCGAGGCAGTGGATTTCGTTCAATGGCTATTACAAATCGAACAACCTCTACCAAACGGGTGAGGTAGACCTCTATGCATCCATACGCTATTTGGATGTACGTAACAATCCTTACCATTACATTATAAGAAGTTTACGTCTTCTAAGACCAATTTGGCCGTTTGGATGGGTGATTTGGTCATCAGGAACACGTAGTCTGGTTCCCTTCTTACGTGTCCAGCACGATTTTTTGTGCTACGTTGCCTTTAAACTTCGCATCTCTGGCTGACGCTACCACATATGGTGGAAATCCTTGGATGGGTGTTAGGGAGTGGTGGATTCACTAAATTTTGCAGTCTGGCAGAAAGACCCCACACTTGCCGTAGCACTCGAAGGGATGTACGACCAGTGGCACACATGATGGAACGTAAGCCGGCAGGTGTGGCACTTACATGCCATGATCTTATGCGTGTGACGAAGACAGACTGGGGGTGGCTGTTATTTTCTGCTACCCAACTCGTATCTGACCATGGGGCAAGACGCACGCGCTCTCAATGGCTGCCCATGCAGAACTGGGGCCAGGGAGAACGGTCGCCACATCTTGTTTGTCTGTCCCAGTATGAGGACTTAAGATTGCAGGCCCAGTCGCTTGGAACTGGCGCCACCTGCCTGGGCACTAGTGGACAGGACAGCAACGAGCAGATTACCACGTTCGAACAATGTTGGGCGAACCTGATACGTGTTCTTGAAGCGTGGCAGCCCCCTCCATATCTGAGGTGTCAAGAGTATGGAACGAACGCCCCCCCCCCCCCCCCCCAATAGAGATGTGATTGTAACGACGTGGAGATCGTTGAACCAGTGGATGTGTCAGATCTTCCGTGAAGTCATGTGACAAAAAACGCAGGCCAGTGCTGTGCTTCACCCTGCAGTCGGGGGTCCAGAATACCAATGACGTATTCCCTGCGTGTCGTATGAGCCGACTAAAAGGAATAGCCGGGTGGGCCCAGCCAGGATGACAACCTCACCTCTATGAGGTCCCCGTAGGATTACATCCAACGAGGTTTAACTGTGTCTGGGCATGACAGCGTACTCTGTCGCCACACTGTGCTCACCCTGCAGTTGGGGGTCCAGAACTCCACTGCCGTATCCTCTGCGTGGTCGTAAAAGCCGGCCTGGAAGGGGCTTAAAGCTCACGACACTGACATACACAACATATTCCAGATACAAAATACACTGCAACGGCTCACATGGCAGAACACATTGACCTAAAACACTCATAATGAGCGAAAGACAGTCCTGGAAGTAGCTCAGTAACACCTACGAGCGATCCCCTATATAGGTGCGGCCTTCGGAATGAGGATGGGGATAAACCAGGTTTGAGCGTTCCTGGGGCGGCTGATAGCGTGTGTCCCGCTCACCACATCACCAGTGGCCGAGGGCTGACTCTGAGCAGCAGCTGACAAATCTCTCATGCGTCTTAGTCCCGGTGGGTGGCTGGACTGGCAGCTGCAGCGCATGTGGGGGCCTCTCTTTGACCCTCAACGGACCAGAAAAAGGGGCTAGAATCAATATGCCTGAGGGGGAGCTTCTAGGACATTGCTTCGAGCACCTCACGCTAATACCACCAACACACATAACAAATGAACTCACAAGGGTAAACTACACCAGTCTGCTTCTTTAATCTCCCCCCCCCCCCCACCACCAATTAGTAAAAATAACATGACAAAGTCAGTTAAAACATCAGCAGGTAATAAAAACGCCACCTGCGCCTCTTCCTCGGGCTCACCAAGCTGGACCCCTCCCTCTTTGGACTCAGCAGCATTGACGGCTACTAAGCAAGCTTTTTTTGGCTAAGAAACGTGGTCATAGTTGATCTGTCTTTTTGTACCTTGCCACCCAAGTAAATAGTTAGATTAGGTAGGAAACCAGATTAATAACTCTTCCTAGATGGTACGGGATTCCTCAGGTGGTCACCTCCGGGCGGCCACACACGGGCAACAGCTCTCTACCGGGAGACTGGCTAACGACTAAATACCTGCCGTACCTCCACAGGTCTGAGTTCGGTGGATGTTGCAGGGGCCGGCCTCTTGCATATTAGCGAAACTGCAACTTCCATCGCTGATATAACCCTCGCCGAGGGTTTAGGTACAGTCATCAAATAAGGAAACAGACCTGCCAGTGCTGTGCAGGGATGGGTCGCTTAACACCCAGATGTCTAAGCTGGGTACCTTGCCGGCTCAAACATCTTAAAGTTCTCCCATATTCGATACTATTCCTGACCTCAACAGCACACCAAAAACGAATTATTGAATCGTTATTTCTACAGCGTTGAGTCACAAGCAGCACGCGTCATATAGTAAGAATAAGTCGCCTCACAAAAAGAACCCGATGCTAAAGTAGACTTTTTACGATTCGAGCCCTGAGAGTTGAGGAGTCACACTGGTTCTATCATTACAGGCTTTTTGTTCGCCTCCGACGTTTCCTTAGCCGGTGACAAAGTAATAGTCGTTCGGAAGGTCCGGGGCTGTAGAGCTCGAGGTGTGAGGCGGTCGGCTAAGAGCAAACTCTTGTTATTTGATGAGAGGATTCCCGAATTTAATAACCGGGCGAGTTGGAGAGGGCGTTATGTCGTCGGCTTGTTGCTCAGATGCCAACGTGACACCAGACCCTCCATTTAGGGCCAGACTTTGTGAGCAGATGATTTTTTATAGTCTCACTCATTTACATACTATCGGTGCTTATTGCTCCCACAATCTAGTAGAATGATCTTTTCGTTTTCTAACATAAAACACCCCTTCAGGTCTAATGTATCGTGAAAAGGACGCTACAAAACTCAGTTTAGCAGTTCTGTCGTGCATTTTGAGAGAATTGTGCGGATTAATGAATATTAGTGAGAGTCATCACACAACTCCTTCGCTGTATCTTAAATCCGCAAAATGTTTATGGAGAACAAGTCGGAAATGAATAGAAATCGAGGACGACGCGTCACACAACTTTCCTCGCCACCACGCGTATTTTTACTTTCCATGTCATACGGAGTAGAGATAAATACAATAAATTCTCGAGTTCTTACCGTGTCTCAACGTTTTTACGGCTTCTGTGTTTTAAAAAAACACCATTAGAGAAAATCATGCTTTATTGGCTGTGGGAGGTCTATTTGAACGAATGGGGATAGACGAGGCAATTTCCTCGCTCTCGTAATGGAAATAAGTATGTAGTGGTTGCGGCTGATTATTTTTCAAAAGGCCTGAGGCAATAGCATTACCCGACCACAAAGCCTAGACTATTGCTACCATGCTCGTACTCCATGTCTTCTCTCGTGCATTTATGTGGAGGTGTGTAGGCAGTGCCAGCCTCTCAGTCCTAACCCGCCTCCACCACATCGGGCAAAACGGAAAAGGGACTGGGACCAGGAGTACTTCCAGCGACCCCTCGACCAATGTGATATCTGCGAGACCCCATTCCTCCGCCTATGCCCTGGAGTCCTGCAGAGGCATCCACCTTATGTGGATCTTACCCTCGGCACCGGCTTTTTCTGCGGGCTGTGGACCACTGCAGTACCATTCTCGGAAAAATATCCCTTAGTCTTCTGGAACCGCCGCCTTAGAGGGTTTTGAAATTGCCCCTCTTCGCTTAAGTTATCATCCCCGTTGGTTCATGTACAATATCTTTCTGGCGGAGCACTGTGTGCGCCGTTGCTGTGAGTTGAGGGCTAAAAATCCGCTGGCTTCATGCAAACCGTCTTGCGAGGGCTGGTTATGAGTTATGCGAGACTCAAGGTTGAGCCTGGAACGTCGGAAGAGTAATGCGGTAGATACTAGTATGTTGTATTTTAGATGTTGTTTAGACGTTATGAAGGGGCACTTGCAGGGGCGGCATCTTTGGGCTGAGAATCAGAGCGGGGATCGATGGCCACGGTGTTCCAGGCAGAGGTGGCTGTGGTGACGGTCTGTGTGCAGCGGCTGCAGCAGAGGGGACTGAAGCGGCAGAGAATCTACATCATGGTGGACAGTCAGGCCACTCTCAAGGCCTTAGCCTCATACTGCCTACGTCGTGGCAGGTGTGGGAATGTCTGACTGGACTGAAGGCCCTGGCTGAGGACAACAGTGTAACACTGTGTTGGGTGCCAGGGCATCAGGGTATAGAGGAAAACGAACGGGCTGATAGGTTGGCTAAGAAGGGATCGGCGCAGATCCCTATTGGCCCTGAGCCATTGTTGGGACTACCAGGAGCCACCTACCTAGAGCGGTTGGCAAATGGGAGGATAGGTGCAGGGCTGCCTGGCCTTAGACAGTCAAAACTCTTCATCCATCTCTCCAGAGGGAGTGCCAAGGAGGAAGAATATGAGGATCATATGTGGTCTATTCACAAGTCACTGTCCGCTGAGGTATCACCTTGCAAATATTGGAAAGTACGAGGTACAGGTATGCAGGTTCTGCAAGGTAGGGCTAGATATGGCAGAGCATGTTCTGTGCGTATGCGATAGACTCGAAGCCTCGCGCCGTCGTGTTTGGGAGGCCCTTTCCTCAGCCAGAAGAGGTGGCGAATGGAGAACTTGTGGATGTCCTCCGCTTTGTGCGGGGGTGGTGGGGGGCGCATAGGTGACGTCACACCAAGTGAGACCAGTGCCGTGGGGCTGGGGGTGGTACAGGGGATCTAAGGATCATGGACGCTCTTACAATAGGCCCTTTTGTGGCTGCAGTGAGAGTATCACCTGCATCCACCCTTTCAAATTTAAAAAAAAAAAAAACCGTCACGAAAAGTCACAAGTTTTGAGTTGATGATAAATCGAAGAGTTGGTTTTGGACTGTTTTTCTCGTTGTTATTTCTTGATTCTGATTATATCGAGGACAATATGGTTCAAACATAGCAGTTACAGCATCGCATGTACGCTGGGCTGAGTAAAGTTGCATAATGCGTCCCGCCACTTCCAAATCGTACAGCTCGCGTTCACCTGTTCCTTTTTTTGTTTCTTTCCGGACGTCAGTAAAATTACTTATTTGTCACATCACGCACCTGCGTCGTGTGACTCCGCTCCGACACAATTAGTGAACCAGAAAACCCATTAACTCGCTCATTTTCGAAGCTCGTCTCGAGTCGAGTTTATCTCCTTTTCTCGGTATAAGGAACGAGACAGAAAGGGCGCCGAAGGGCCATTTTTCGATGGGTTTTCCGTGTTAACATCTTTCGAAGGCGCCGCCAGTCCACTCGCGTTTGAACGATACATTTTTACCGTACGACTTCCTCCAACACCGTGCCCCTTTCGAGGGAAGACAAAAACGTTTAAGACTCGCCCTGAATTCAGATATCAACAGGATCGGGTTAGTTCCCTTCAGATCTGAGCGAAAGTAGCATGAAAGTTGCGTTAGTATCGTGTGTTGAGGGGATATTGTCGCCCCCCCCCCCCTCCAAAACTGCTGCAAAATCATCATTTTGAGTAAATCGTATTCAAAGTTATGGCAGATCAAGAAAAAATCATATCATTATTTATAAAAATTAATAGTGCCTTCAAAAATGCCATCGAGGCCAACATTTCATGCCACTCAGTTCATTCTTAAGTAGGTGATTATAACACAGGGTTTCAAACAGCAGGTTCCCGTTTTTGCTGTCGTTAATTTTACTAAAAATCGTTCGATTTTCACGAAACTGACGATTCGTGGTTTAGGCGTTATATGTTGGCGTGATGGGGAACGTGAGACATAATTGTGCCCTTGCACCCACCATCCACATTTGGGAAAAAGACAAGAATCAACTAGGCAAAAGGAGCAAACTAATATTAAACGTAAATATGTAAAAGAAACTGGGGAACCACCTGATAAACTAAAAAAGGGCGCTTGAAATAATGAACAAATGAACGCAAGAGAATGACGATCCAACTACTAAAAAAACTCGATAAATTCAAGAAAGGCGGAAGAGCAGCAAAGAGACGTGAACGAAGATCTGTAGGGCAACTTGAGGAAGGTGAGTTATCGGTTCGAGAATGCCAAATGAACCACACTAATCAAAAGGGACCTGCAAAGATGAGTCCAAGAAGGAATGCTTTCGGGTGTAGAAAAATGATAACGAATAGAGTGAGGATCTGGCCGAAGAGGGTATTTCCCCGTGGCGTTTTGTCTGGAGTTAATTCCGTGTGTTCGACGGAGTCCAAGAAATTAGTGCTCTCGCTTGGCATCTTTAGATGGCAAAGTGAACATTTGACCTGTTATCGCTCGTAGAAAAGAGAAGAAACGGAAACGTAAACGAACAATTCAAAAGTAGCGTATTCGCGGTGACTGCGATACGTTTTATAACACCTACGAGTCCCTCTCCAGGGAGGTCGTGGAGTGGCGTACCATCAGCACGTGGATCGTGGCAGCTCACTCCCTTTCCAATTCAACTTGGAAGTATCACACCGACAGCTCAGATTGAGGAACATGGCGGATGTCACTGTGTTGGGGACCACACTCTCTGCACGTTTTGTAACTGCCTTCCTCTTGTCATTGGGAGATTTTGAACATATGCTCTGCCGCATGTGAAGGTACCCACTGGGTGAGTCACGCCCAGGGGGCAGGTAGGTGGAGAATTTCGTCCACCCTAGTCAGGGCCAAATGTCCTTGATGAGCCTTCTCAGGGGAGGTTGCAAGGTTCTCTGCCATTCTTCACCCTTACTATAGTAGGCCCAGTCGTTTCGCTCCTTCACAGCAGTAATTGGTGCACTTGGACGACCCTTGCTGCAGGCTCAGAGACTGTTCTGCACACACGAACCCCCTTCCTACGCCCTTCAGTGCTTTGCTCGTTTTCTCATACTTGGGCGTCTCCACCTCACCATGGAAAACGATGGAGATTTCTCCCTTCTCAGTTCCAGGTCGTCGAAATTGGATATCAGTCGGCTGAGGCACCGCCAGAATAGTTATGAGTTTTTGTTTTGGTATATGAGCTGGCATTTGTACTAGTGTTAGGAGAGGGTAGCTTTGGCCCTTCTCCTGCCTGGCATTTACCTAATTCCAATTGAAATTTCCAGTGAGGCGCGACCCACACGATTCCGTCCCATAGGCTTTGTGGCGTTGTTGAGCAGAAGCCTCCTATGGTGCCATTATAATTGGCTGCAGCCTAGGTAGCCTAGGCAGCCTGCCGACCTGACTGGGTGGCAGGCCCCAGTGCAAGAAGAGCCAAAAGGCGTTCTCCCGGCACCCAGGCTCCTTCCCTTCCCTGTCTTCTTGCGATTGGACTTGCCTCCATCCACCACACAAGGAAAGAAGTCAGAGCCCTGGAGTACATAAACTGCAATCTCTTCGCATCACCCAGGACCCATTCAGGCACAACCCCCCACACTCACACTTCACTCATTCTATTCAATTGGAGGCGCTGGACGAATATTCAGCAGTCCCACGCCCTCACGCTTTACCTAGCCGAAGTCGACCACAAAATCCGTGACTCGCAGTGACGCAGCACTGGCCTTGGACTGGGCAGGGTTATGGTTTCATTGCAGCCTTCCTCTGAAGCTCGGATCCAGGCAGTACTCCTGTCTTTCATGCAGCATAAGGAAGCTTTTCGATTTAGAGCTTCTCAGTATGGAGTGTGATCTGCAGTATTTCCCTTTCCTACAGGTAGGACTCAATTGAGCCGGAGCATCTCAATAATGTCAGATTGAGTAGTAATACTTGAATTAAATTATTGAAATACTATTGTCGAGAAACATTGTTCCTTTGTTATTGAATAATTACCTAGTCAACAGCCTCTCGTCACACGAATCTTCGCACTTTCCCAAAATTTATTTTGGCTGCTTTCCGTTGTTTGAGTCTGGTGGCTGATGAATTGAGCCTGGGGAATCACAAGACTTGCTGTCGAGCTTACAAGCTCACCCCAGCCTCCAACCTCAGTTGCTAAGGATCTGCTCCAATAAGAAAACTTATCAAATTCGATATTATGCCTTGGAGAAGTATCGATGAGAGGACGTGTTTGCTCGATGGTTCTTCAAATCCACTCGTGATTTCTTTCCCCTAGAAGTCCGGTGCATCATCCGAAGTCGCTTCTTCGGAATGAGCCCGTAAACTCGCTAATCGTCGTTGCTCGACTACTTCTTCATCTGCCGACCTTCATTTGGATAATTAGAGGCATCGGGGGCATCGCATTACTTTATTTCTTTCTTCGATGCGATTTTCCTTGTTTGGTCAGAACAAGACTAAGAACGGTTCGGTTCTGTGGGTGCACCGAAGTCGTCTTCTCGAAGAATCGCCTCGTTCGTCGTTATTAAACCAGATCCAGTTAGGCGCGCACGCGGTTTGGGTTGGCGTTCCAACTCCCACATCTAACGACCCTCGCTGAGTTGTTGACAAAGGAGTTCAGTCGCCCCTTTATTATTTGGGTTCATTACTGGCGTGGACAAGGTGCTCTCTCACTTCATGCTATTTGCATAAAGTTAAATTACCCCTCGGGGACGAGACCGTGCCCCTCTGCACTCCCCTTGACAAAGAGAACGCGAGTCGTCGACATGGGATGTAGTTAATTGATTGAACTCGATGTTTAATTGTTATTAATTCCGCCACTGAGCCACCCCTTCCCCTCCTCTTCACTCGCCCCCTATCGCTAGCGTCGCACCTGTTCCACCTTTCTTCACACGAGTAAGAGCGAATCCAAATGAAGCAGGTACTGACGGAATGATCAAGTAATCATGGAGGCTGATCAAAGAGCCTAACGAGGCGTATCAACAGGAAGAGGAGAATTAATTTATTATTATATTGTGGCCCGATTTCGATTGATCCATACCAATTCAGTTGTAACTAATGTGTTACGCACCATTTTCACTTTCCGATACCCCGAGGACGAAGTAAGTATGGCAATCATGAAAAAAAGTCTGAACCAATATCACCTCCTCAGCCTCGGAAACATGATGTGACAGCTTCGATAATTGTCCAGACTCAGTCCAGATTAAGTTGGAGTGGGTGATGCGACGAGGATGGGAGCTCGTGGGCTCATGGCGAAAGACACAGCTAGTCCTGGTGACCATGCGAAGAATGGAGACTCTTCTTCCCATTCGTGTGGAGACCACGGAGCTGCAAACAATGGATGCAGTTCATGTGGGCGTAATGGTGCATAACAAGTTTGTTTTCCAAAGACAAACCTGCCACAGTAGCAACGGCTCTTTCTCACTTGATGGCCAACACCAGAGGACCGCGTGCCAACTTTGTCATTGACTCCCACAGAAAGCGGATAGCAGCATTGCAGCAGAGGTCTGCAATACTTGCTTGTCCCACACATTTTGTCTGAAGGCAGAGCTGGTGGAGGCTAGTGTTATCCCATAAAGAGGGCGACCACAGTACGGCCACCAGAAGAGAAGTAGATGGGCTGTGACCCTAGGCAGGTGGCAAATTGAGTAGACATGTCACACCACCACAGCTGATCTTGAACGAGTTTAAGTCCTGCCGCAGCGTGTGAGACATTCGAGCCAAATTCCTGAAAAGCAGGCAGGACGGAATAGTTGTAGAGAGAGAGTGCTGCTTTTCTAGAGTGCTTCTTCGAAAAGGTACAAAACCACAACATCGTGCGAAAAACTCGCTACTTCACTCTTCTCGATAGCGTCATTCCCCCCAGTTGAGTTGAGTACTAAAGTGGTTGGAATCTCTAGTTGCTTTAGAGCACGCTCACCGTGTAGCAGCTCGGCATCTCGAAACAGTTCCACCGGGAACATTTTTCTTGGGCTCAGGCCGCGGATACTTTAAACGCTTCCGTCGCCACCACCTGCTTCACTTTATCACTTGAAATTGCCGCTTACGTCACTGCTGTCGATTTGAAGTTGATAAACGAGCTTTATCTTCAAGCAGGCAAAACAAGAGGCACCTCATGATTTTTATTGGACCGATCGACGGTTGAAGAAACTTCGACACCTGCGGCCGAATGAAAAATATCTTTACCCAAAAAAAGAGGCTGCTACGTAATGTTTCAAGTGCTAAGGAAAAAGTTTGACGCAACGAAAAATACATAGTCGAAATTAGTTAGCGTAATAAAAAATTTAGTACGATTTGTGACTGAAGGAACTATTCACTATTGGCAATGGTGTACGAACGTCCTAACTCCTAATACTTTTCGATGTTTTATGGAATATAATAAGTCCTCATCATGCATTGCAAGAGAATAGTAAACCGTTGTGTGATAAAACTTTGAATGAGGCTCGACTGTCTATCTATGGTGTTATTAGTGTATGGCGTGTGTCTGTGTTGGGTGGGAACAGCCCGGCTGAGGTCGCCTGTTGTCCACAATGGAATGCCGGACTTGTTTGGAGGGTCCATGATCAGCTCCCTTGCCGGCCCCCGGGCTCATGTGTCGCTGGGGAACGCCACGGTTTCGAGTGAACTTTCGCTGCTAGAGGCCCAGCATGAACCACTTTGCATACCTGCTGTACGTTTGCTTACCTTATGGAGGACTTGTAATGCTTGCCTCAGGGGTTCTCAGAGCTCTCCGCTTCCACAAAAGTACGCCAGCCTCGCAACTTGGCTTGTGTGATGTCGCAGGGCAAGGCCTTCTTCTCTTGAATGAAGGCAGTTCAGAGTGTGGCTCTAGGATGAGTCTCACTAGTCTGCTGGTATATACTTCTGACTCTGTGAGGGCATTGGGGCTCCTTAATGGATATGGTGACTACAACACAAGGCAACATTTTTCTTCCAAAGACTCTCCATCCTGCACGTCTTGCACCTCCAGCGCGGAGGAAACCAGAAACGACGTGTTGCTTCAGTGCTTTTCCTACAACAATGAGCGAAGGTTGTTGGGAGAGAAGACAATCCTACCAGCATTGGTTGCTACTAAGGAATCCGTTTCGCCAACAGAACAGTTCACCACCAGACGTGCGGAGTAATCAAACCTGCTGTACCTCCACAGATGTGAATTTGGTGGCTGCCGAGCGAGTAGGTGGCCTGTTGCATGTTAGCGAAACGGCAACCTCCATGACAACCCACAGATATAACCCTCTTGGAGGATTCAGGAGCAGGATAATTTGAGTTGAAGAAAAACTGGGACCTCACAAGTACAAGTTGGTGGAGTTGGTGTTCTAGCAGCTCTGGATAGTGGCTATAGCCGCAGAACGAAGAGAACTGAGATGGCAAAGGCGTGAGTAAAAAGAGCGATAAGAAGAGGGGGGGTTTAGGAAAACCCACTTCACAACCGAGGAAGCTCACACGTGAGTAAGTGAGAACGCCTTGGGCTCTGCTTCTCGTTGGGCAGAAAGTTTTCAGCAGCTGCGAGATAAAACAATCGGTTAAAACCCAGCAGTCAGAACATCTCGATCTCGGGAACGTCGTTTAGTCGACCTCCTTCATACCAAATTGGCCAGTGTAGGTTATTTGTGTACTGCGTTCCCAGTGAAACGTTGCACATGAATGGCAGCACAGAACCTATTTTTCGTGTTACCAGCAGTTTTTAAGAGCAATTTAGTTTCAAGTTTTTATCGGGCGGCCTACTTCTTTGTTGAACACTGACAACATGACCGGGTTTTCTTAATAAAACCCGATTTACGTTTTAGGCCAACTATTGTTTCCGTCGCGCTCCGCACCTCTGAAGGTTACAGTCACGTCGAGGTTAATTTTGGGTGGAATGAGCTGTGCTACTTGGGCAGCACATTACTCATAGTTTGACCATGAGCGTGTTAAAATCCTCCACCAGTTTGGACGCCTGACCTTCAGAAATGGAAGAAGATGCCGTTGGAGGACGGGAGCATCGACGAAGTGATTCTGTTCACAATATGGCCTGTCAATTTTTTATTATTCTCCAACTCTCATTTTAATGACGCGTTCGGTTGTGATCGTTCTAAACAACCAGATACAAAAAGAGGAAATAAAAACCTACAGATTAGGTTTTTCATTTGTTCGGCGGGGGAAAAAGGAATAATAATGACCTTCCCTCGACAATATCCAATGCAGGATGGTGGCAGGTGAGAAGGAGTTGAATTGAATTTCTAGACAGATCTGTCAGAGTTTAGGTGTCCGCAGGTATTTACCGCTCATTACTCCGGCCCCCCCGGGGGCCCCCAACGGCCCCAAGTTCGGCGCCCAATTCAAACGAGGATCCAATGCCCCCATCTGGATAGTTTTCTTGGCATCTGCTTCCTCGCCCCGGTCCATCCGCAAGGCCTTCGCCCACGCACCCGAACGATTTTTTGTTGTCCGTAATGATATGGTGATTTACTGGCTTGTGTAATTGGAAAAATAATTTCTCCAAAACCCCGACGATGAGAGGTAGAGGCGCCTTGAGGGCCGAGGAAGCGACGAGTGCGCATAAATACCTTCCTTCGAGATATATTTGTTGTCTTAGCTCGGAAATCTTTTTTTTCTCGTATCATCTCCGGTTTTGTGGCTACGAGTCGCATTCTTCAGACTATCCTCGACAATAGGGTTATGAAATTGGTTTCAACGCAATCGATGGACTACGTTTTGTATAAGCGTAGCTGTCGAACGTGCTCGATATGTGTGTACCATACACCTCCTGGTCTTCGCACAAATGATTTCTAAATAAAGCTGGCAAGTAAACAATGTCAGTCAATATTTCAAGAAGTGCTGCTAATGCTGTTGTCTGTGTTGGAAATGATCGACCAGGGAGGTGAAAATGCGTGATCAATGAAATAATTGAATAAGTTGATACACGTAATCAACCGAAATTGTGGAATGACGAAAAACGAAATTTTGAATATCTGATCGAATCAGTTGTAATTTAGGGTTTGAGAGGTCACTGGATTGTGCAAAACTAATGTCAACTCGAGCATTGGGGCATTCATACGACTTGTTGGTGACGACATACCAATATCATTGGGGGGTACCTACAATATTAATCGACTGTGTAGAACTGTTGCAAGCCCTGAGTGTAGCCTCGGATTCGTCATCGAACTTCTGTCAGGTTTCCGTATTTTTGCCCGAATCGTGTCCACTTGCAGCAGTCGGCTGCATAAAACGAAGGCGACATCGTCCTTACCCGTAAACGGCGTTACACAAAACCGCTTTTCAAGGTCACACGTCCCAAACGTCCGATCAGTTCGGTATCGAGGAGTGATCCGAATTGCACGGGGCACGGTGGTAAAGCGTGTTGGGGCGTGAGGCCTTCAGAGCCAGGGGGGGGGGGATAGAACCAGAGGACTCTGGTTCGATCCCCGACCAGGCACCCCCCTCCTTCAAACCCAGGGGGCTGAGGCAATGGGTACCAGCGACGGTTGGGGCACTGACCAGGCCTCTCAATGGGCTCGTTGGGGAGTTAGGACATGGGCCCAATGTGGCCACAGCATAATGCCATTAGTCCTGCAGCTCTGGCGAGGTCCTTTGGCCCGCAACTGCCTCCCTGTTATCTTCTTCTTCTTCTTCCTAGGTAGACATGCTACGTTCAAGGACATATCTCTCTGTCTCTGTGTCTGCTATCCCTCTGCAGGCAGGTGGGGTAAAGGCGGGGAATCCGCCAATCCCTAGTACCCATTTATGGGAACTTGCAGATATCGCAGTGGTCGAGGGTTCGCTGGAAGTAGTCCCTGTCCCGTTACCCCTTTTGTTGCCCGACGGGGTGGAGGCAGGTCAGGGCCGCGAGGCCGGTACTGCCTCCGCGTACCCCTAAATCGGAACGTACATGTCTCTGTGTCTATTGCTGCTTCGATTACAGTCCCGTGTGTTCAGCTTACAGTCTTCTGCACAATTCCCCTCCACAATAAAATACTTCTGTATGCTTCACGTATCCAACATCGCCATCGCTGTCTCGGGCAACTCCACCCAACATCAAAAGGCAACCCTGCATAAGTACATCACCCACACACCTTCATTTGCTCGCAACACATTCATCTATAGTGACTTCTCACCGGAAACCCCAATGGCCCTTTTACATCTGATCATGTCCACCACCACAATCATCTGATATAGGAAGGCGTCATCAGAGCATTGAACCAACACCTAGTTGGTCACCGTCGCATCTTAAATATCACGGAAACAAAGCCCTGTAGCTTCAATGTTAATTATTGCTGATATCACCTTGTAATAAGCTAAGTTTGTAACCAACAGTTGTAGAAAAATACTGAATTCATATTTATATTTACAAATGGTCTTAATAGAGTTCCAAAAGACCCATCTTCAAGTAAGCCTTAAGTCGCTAGGGTTTCAATTAAAATTCCTCCCTCGAATTTGGAGCAAGCGAGTCAACGCTCAATATGCTAATTCACCCGTGACTTTTGAAATACGGCGTACTGTGTACTAGCTTTCCTCGAATGCGATTTTGCAGAGATGATTTCGGACCTACCGTACAAGTCGGCCCCCATTGCTCCATGGGTAGTCACATCGACCAGCCAGAGTCTACAGCCTCTAGGCATTTGGCATCAGCTCCGGTGACTCCTGAAGACTTGCGAGCTGCTGAATCTTTTCAATCGTATTTTCAGACAGTATAAACCATTCTCAAGCTTGTTCTTTACACCCGCCCAATCCATATTATTATTTTCTGGATTTCAACATGACATGTTGTTTATACGTTTTTTAAACTTGTCACCTTCGAACGACATGTACGTTCCGATATACGGGGTGTGCAGAGGTAGTACTGGCACCACAGCCCAGACCTACCTCCACCCCATCAGGCAGACAAAGAGAGAAAAGGGACAGGGACTACTTCCAGCGACCCCTCGACCGCAGTGATATCTGCAAGATCCCATAAATAGGTACGAGGGATCGGCAGATTATCCGCGTTTACCCTAGTTGCGTGCAGAGGCATCCACCTGACGTGGACCTTCCCATGGTGCACCGGCTTGCGCCGCAGGCTGTGCACCCCCGCAGTACCATTTCGGAAAAATATTCCTTAAGGCATCCTGACTTTCGGCTTCGGTGACCTCTGCCTCGGAGGGGTTTGGACTTGCACCTCCTTGCCGGAGGACCCCAGGTACGCAAGAGCCCACTACCTACCGGCGGCGCTACCTACCAGCCTTCGAACGACAACCACCTAGCATCATCTCTCCCTCTACTCTTATTTTCCATTGCAATCCCTTTCATAATGTTCAACTTGTGCTTGTTGCACGCAGCATCAACAGTATGACGTCCTAAACTACACTGCTCACATGCTTGCCCTGGTGGCATTTAGAGGAATTTTCTTAATAATCTAGGTTGAGCCCGATGAACCTTATTTGACTGAATTTGACAATTCTGATAGCAAAGCTAGCTGATTTTGAGCTTTTCCAAGTGTCAACGCGGATGCTACGGCTTCTTAGTTGAAACGGTTCAGATACCATCTCCATTGTTCGAGAGTTTTGCCAATTGGCGGCCAGGCTATTTGTTGAAGAATTCAGCTCATAGAATACAAGTTTATACTCCTTCTCCTCACTCAATCTTAGGCAACCTATCCGTAACGCCATTTTAAGGATGCACGGATACTAATATACAGTCGTGTGAAGGTAAATCGCGGACTTTATGTTATTTTACGTAACAAGAGAAAGCGCAACATACGAAGTGTTATGAGCTTATAGCAGTTCTGAAGCTTGTTTCTGAAGATATCTTCACATCGAAAACCCGCGGTACAACACCAGCCAAAGAAGTACCAAGAAACAGGTGCGATGACCTTTGATTGTCCACGTTCACACGAGTGCTTCGTCCAACGGACAATTGGCCGAGTAGATGTGCTGCCTTAATGTTCGCTGACATGAGCCGCGCCGAGAAATTGATAGAAAACGCAAGAATCCGCCGTATTATCGCAATTGGCAAAGAAATACCTTACAGCTCGATGGCAACAAATAGTTGAACGACACGAAGGGCGGTTGGAAACGTTGTGACAAAAGTTGCTCAACACGAGCTCGGTAAAATTACGGAGGTTTCGTCGTAACATTTCATGAAGGTAAAAACCAATTCGTGACTGCAGAAGTTCACGATCTTCTCGGCTTCTAACTCCGCCCTCGTCCCGTTCCGTCGGCTCCCTTCAGTTTTCGTCCCGTCAATTTCTTCGTCGCTTCTAACAAATCTCGGCCGCCTCTCGAACCCCGCGCGCCGAGTCGCATGATTTGCTTCGTGGAGGTTTTCATGACTTCTGGCATTACTTCTGGGTGAGTTCGGCTCAAGAGCGGTCAGCGGCTGAGGTGTACAAAATGATTGATTCGTCGAAAACGTTGAACTTTATTGACAATCGTGCAAACAGGTATGTTTCCTTACTTTGGCTGTTTCTAAACCCTCGACGAGGGTTATATCAGTTATGGAAGTTGCGGTTGCGCTAATGTGCAAGAGGCCGGCCTGTGCAGCATTCACCGAACTCAGACCTGCAGAAGTACGGCAGGTATTTGGTCGTTAGCCAGTCTCCCGGTAGAGAGCTGTCGTCCATGTGTTACCGCGTGGAGGTGGCCACCTGCGGAATCCCATACCGTCTGGGAGGAGTTCTTAATCTGGTTTCCCATCCGATCTAACTTACTTACTTGTGTGGGAAGTTTCAAAAGCCCACGACCACGTTTCATAGCCATCACCTTCTTCGCGAACTCTGCAGAATGGTTTTATAGGCTTGCTTTGTAGCAGTAAATGCTGCTAAGTTCGTTTGCCCTCCCAACAGCCGTCACTCACTGTTGTAGAAATTACAGTAGAGCAGCACGTGGTTTCCTGTTTCCTCTGCCCTGTAGGCGCAAGACGTGCATGACAAAGAGTGTTTGAACCGCACATTAAAGTCACCATGCCCTGTGAGGAACTGGCTCGTCCAATGGTCTGGATCAAACCATTTTCTTGAAAGACGTTCACGGATGTTGGGGATTCCCATCTCGCTTGCCATTTCTCTAACGCCAATTCATCGATAGTGGCAAGTTTTCCATCTGTGGTGAGATCCGCATGGAGTTCAGCCCAAAGAACAGTCGCTCCCGTTTCACTCTCCACTTGTCAACCATGCACTCAACGGGCAAGTCAACTGGTAACTGACCAGCGATCACCTGGAGTGCTTCCGTTGATACAGTCTTATAGGCCTTGGTGATCCAGAGGAGCGCAGCTCTTTGGGATTGGGCCAATACTCTCTTTTGATTGACTGTTGGTTTGCAACCCCAGACAACGGGGCAGTAGCCAATCACGCCTAGATATATGGCCTTATACATGAGGATAGTGCCATGGTAGCACACACCCCAGGCCTTAGTAATTGCACGCAGTGAGGCAAACCTTGCCTTTAAGGTTCTGTGGTAAGTGTCTTTAAGGGTCTGGAGCTGTTAGTTGAAGCCCCACCTTCTCACCTATATTCACTCCTACATACAGACGTGCTTTTCCAGTAGAGGCTTGGGGCTGCCAAAGCGTATTGAGGGTTGATTAGTCACTTTTCCTTTCAAGAGGATTAGCTGGGTTTTTCCTCAGTCACCTGCATCTTAACATGCTCCCACCATTACCATCGTGCAAAAACTCGTGACGAAGTGCACGAAGAGCAGATTAGCAATGATGCTGGAGGATTGGAACTGCAGTCGGAAGCTTCTCGGGCGTTAATGCCGCCTGGAAAACGGTTTCGGGGTCGAAGCACTTCGGTCAGACGTTGACTGTGTTGACGAACTTGCAATTGGAAGGTCAGGATCGTCTTCTCACTCTTTCGAATCAATCAGAACTGTTTTAGCCCTCGTCAGTTGAAACGTCAACCTCCCTCCTAAACCAATCACATCAACTGAATCCTTCTTCCTACATCCGTCTTCGTCGCGCTTAACCGGTAATTTACCCCTCAGTTTACCAACCTCAATTTAAACGAACGCCTAGAAGATGTTCTAAATGGAGATGTTACAACGGCGACCGGAAATAAGAGGAACTTGTTTCCTCCTGCCAAGTTCGAATCCACTTCCAGAGCTTGTTGCGGTTATGGGACACCTAAGCAGCGGAAAGTTTATTGCGAGGCTACAACTCAGTTAAAGGCCGGTTTGGCCTCTAGTTGCGACAGCGGCTGATAAAAATCGAAATTTCGGACTCATTTCGAAGTAAAGAATACAATTAGAGATCGTAAAAATTTATTGCTACGTAGAACTCGTCCTGTTCCGCCGTCTCAGTCGAACAATAAACAACCCAACTCGCTTCCCTACAAATTTTCACAATATCTGATCTGACCACATAAGTTTCCTCGTCATTTTCTGAATTCGACGAAACTTTGAATACATCTATCTCAAATAACTAGTGCGGTGCATCACACAATGTTCCCCGACCGCACGTACATTGTATTTGTCACTCAGTTCCTCCGAAAATAGCGGTCAAATTTCCAGAGTTTATTGAGCTGCTGCTACTTACGCGATGACCTTCAGTGAAAGAATCAACGATGAGACAACTGACGGGAGTGCAAATATATTCTGGCAACTCTTATCTGTTGAACACCATCCAGAACCGCCTCATTTGTTTACGCCCTAAATTGCGCCATCTCTGCAAAAACCGGGTCTCACTAATCTCTTTCATAGAGCTCATTCAATTCCCATTTTGATTCCGCCTTCTTCACCGAAGGTGCGTGAACTTATTGCGAGTTTTAGGCCTCTCTGTAATTCGTCGCTGGAGGGAAATCCGAGTTAGAAGCGCAACCCTTCTGGCGGAGCGAAACGACAAAGGTTTTCTCTCGTTTTCTCCGCTAATATAAACGTCATTATCTCGAAGAGTCGCATCAAAGCGAATGAGGGCGTAGGGGACCGCAAGGACGCAAACGAGTGGAATGCAATTAGAAACATTAGACCCCTCCGAGAAGTTCGCGACCTTAGGTTTATATCGGCCCTCACGTGTATTCGTGAAATGAAAACAACGTGTGTTGTCATCCCACAACCTAACTGCGCTCTTACAACACTCACGGAGCGTTGAAAAAATAACATGCCGGAATGTTATTGACGTAATTGCAATTCAATCGACCTCGAGCTCTGAGTCTTTCAACTTGAGCAGACACTCTGGGAATCTGTCGAACAACTCTTTGACATTTGAAGCTCTGCAAACACGTTCTATGACCTCAGCCGGCAACGTATTTTCCCTTTAACGGTTTCCCTAGTGGATTTTTCCCTCACCCCCTTCCCACATCCTACTTTCCAGGACTTACTTCCAAGCTTCTGCCAACCCAGCTCTCGCCCAGTTACACTCATCTATTCTCCATACACTCCATCTATACATGTCACTGACCAAGATCCCACGGGTTGAGTGAACTCTGACACACATGCTCTATCTTGTGATCTTGTGCTTCACCTCTAGTGCTCACAAGTGTAACAATGCAATTCTTTCTCTCTCTCTCTCTCTCTCTCTCTCCAGTCGGGTTACCGAAGGAATCATAGCACGCAGACCGCTCTAATTAAGGTGACTGATGATGTAAGAAAAGCGATGGATGAAAGGAAACTGACTGTCTTCACAAGCCTTGATCTTAGTCATGCTTTCAATAGCATAGACCACAGGTTGATGATCGCCATCTTGAGATCCATTGGCTGCCATGACTCGGCACTCTTGTGGTTCCGGTCGTACCTGGTGGGACGGCGGCAATGCGTAAAAAGGAGCACTGGTGAGGTTTCTTCGTGGGTGGGGTTGGTAAGGGGTACCCCTCAGGGAACGACTTTTTCTGCAGTATTGTTCGCTCTGTACATAAATCGATTAGCGGATTCTCTATCTGTCTGTGAAAGGGGGATGTATGCCGATGATCTGAACATATACCTATCATGCAAACGGGAGGAACTTTATGAGGCTGTCAGCGCTGTCAATCGGGACCTGGAGAATCTTTCAGGGTGGTTCAGTGGACATGGCCTTGTGCTGAATCCGAACAAGTGTAGTGCCATGATTATGGGGCATGCCAGATTGCTTGGCAATTTCTCCCTCAGTGGAATCCCAAAATTGGCGGTTGAAAATGTACAGATTGCCTATGTAAAGAAAATGAAATGCCTAGGGATTATATTGAATGATGATCTGTCTTGGACTTCTCAAACTGATGCCACTGTGGGGAAGGTTCACTCATTGCTCCACGCTTTCAGGAACTTAGTTTTCTGTAAATCGGTAAGCCTTAGAACGACCTTGTTCAGGACATTGATCCTACCTTACTTCATGTATGGTGCTGCAGTCGCCTGCGATCTGGACTCTGTATGTCGGCTCAAAATGCAGAGAGCTTTAAATACCTGTATTAGGTACATTTTAAATCTTAAATACGACGACAGGGTGTACGACAAATATCGACATCTCCAAATCCTGAAAGTTGATGAGCTTATCCAGTACATGGTTCTAATCACGATGTTTAGAATAACCTCATCAAGAAGGCCCAGGTACGTCGCTGACAGATATCAGATGTTTTCCCAAATTCACACCCTTGAAACCCGGAATAAGGATATATGTTACCGGTTGCCGCCGTGCCGCACTACAGCCTATCGCCAGTCATTCCTTATGCAGAGCACTTCATATTACAACGGACTTTCACCTGACCTCAAGAAATTGACCAGTTATCCTGCTTTCAAGAAACATCTGAAGGAATACTTATTATCTTTTTATACTGAATGAAAAATGAAGGACGTAATTACCTATGTGGAATGCAGTAAAGAAGACATTTATTTACTTTTATTTATCATTATTTTTTTTTATTAGTAGTAGTAGTTTTTTTCTTAAACACAAAGCTGGAGAATTTTGTAACACAAAATTGATTGCCATGTAATGTCGCCTTGTGCCAATCTGTGCTCGTAACTTGTTGACTGAAAAGTTCTGGTTAGGTGGAAGAATGGCCATGTATGGCCAAACCTCGCCAGATTCAATAATAAAGACGTTATCAATCAATCAATCAATCTCTCTCTCTCTCTCTCTCTCTCTCTCTCTCTCTCTCTCTCTCTCTCTCTCTCTCTCTCTGTCTCTCTCCTCTCTCTCTCTCTCTCTCTCTCTCTCTCTGCGATTTGACAGTAGCCTCCAGCCAGTTGTATGGATCTGCAGGTTACAAACATGTGTAGGGGGGTGTTTTCGGGCGTGTACCGGTTGCCCAGGATTGCACTTGACTTTCCGATACGAATACGGCAGCAGCTTGCGCAATCGCTGATCTTTCCGATCTTAGATTATGCGACAGTGTCCATGTGTAATTTGAATGATGAGCAGATCAGGAGACTCCAGAAAGCGCAAAACGCAGCAGTATGCTTTATTTTTAGACTTCGTGTTGATGAACATGTCACACCTGTTTATAGGCGGATGGGCTGGCTCACCATAAAAGAAAAAAAAAAGCTGGCCATCGCTGCTATGGTTTTCAAAGTATTGAAATTCAGGAAACCAGAATACCTGAGTAGGAGTTTTGTCTATATGCGAGATGTCCATTCAGAGATCACAAGAAACGTGGGAGATTTGTTGCTGTTACGAGGGGGGTTTGGAGACGCTTTTGGGAATCCGCCGACTCAGGCAAAAATTACGGCAATCGCGCCGGAGCTCGATCCACAATCCTCGACTCACGTCGAGAGTTATGAATCGAGTGTCTTAGCCACTAGACTACGATCAACCGCTTGCCTTTAAAGGGAGTCAGGCAGTACACTGCAGATTCCGTTGCAACGGAACCTGTTTATATAACCGATCATTTGCCGTTCAAGAAGCACGTTTGTACTATGAATACAGGGAATTGTTTGATTTACGACTAAAACAGAGGTATTGAGAGACAAGTTTTGGAAACACCTACTCGTCCAAAATGATGTTAATGGAGAAGAGTTGTGAATGTTAAATGTACTTAGTTGTTAGCTTTTCTTAGTATTTCAACTGTCTAGTGATAGTATTTGTGGTTTTCTTAAGTATTAAGTTTTTGTATGTATAGTGTGTAAAGGCCTTAGACTAAGAAGGGGAGGAATAATGAGTACTCACCCTTCTTACCATCTAAGAATACGTGTCTAAGTTTCAGTGTACTGTATGAAAGGATGGATGGATGAATGACGGCGAGTGAGTGGGTATCCCCGCCCCGGTGATAGGATTAGGCTGGGGCTCAGTGATTTTATTTTTTATGTTGTTTCCGAACTGTTTTCTTGTTTATTGATTGTCTTGTTTTCGATTTATATGTTACTATGGGTTGTTTTGCCTTGCTGTTAATTTTTAGGGGCCATCTCAGGACCTCCACCGTCCAACGCTTTGCATGTCGAGTTCAGAGGAGGTCCGTAGGAGGGCGGGCTCGAGGCTGGCTGGGGCTTTTCACCAACCTCAACCAGTTGGTATGAATGGTGTGTGACTGTGAGTGTTAGTTTTTTATTTGGAGTGAAAGTAATTTATTTTGCATAATGTAATTTATCTGGTATGAACTTGTTAATGAATTAGCGGCTATTTTGCATATTGTAAGCGAGTCTGCGAGTACAGTACTATATAAGAAAACTATTTATATGAGCAAAAAGATGAGGAAATGCAGTTATGTTTGTTTACCAGGGAGAATGGGAGAGAGGACCTAATGGCCCTAATTCTCCCTGGTTGTTAAATAAACCATTCATTCATTCACACTCTCTCTCTCTCTCTCTCTCTCTTTCTTGGAGGAAATGTGATGTTGCCAGGGACAATGGGAGAGGAGGCCACATGGCCCTAATTCCTGGACGATAAATACATTCATTCATTCATTCTTCTCATGTGGCAACTTTTCTTCGCCCATACTAAGCTCCCTCTCGCACCAAAAAATCTACGAACATTAAATTATATTTTGAAGTATTTATTTATGTGCTTACAAATGATTCTAGCATGCACAAATAGATACATTTATCTCGATACGATTTTTTCCAAACGAATATTTGCGTTATTCTATCTATTTTAGAAAAGTTTGATACATACACGTCGAAATCAATATTTGCACAGTTTCTTGGAAAAACATATGTGTGAACGTGTTGTACTTGGGATGACGAAGTAGTTGTTCAGGATAAAAATTAAGTATGCAATGCTTGGAAGAACTTTCGGTTGCCATTCAGTGTTAGCATCCACTGACGGGAGCGATGGGAGAAGGAGACGTTCTTCACTGAGGTGGGCGCCCTGCAGTGGTATACCGATGGTTTGGTTATGAGAGGCAGAGCTGGACTGGGCATTGTAGGGCCCAATCATAGTCTTGCTTAGCCAGTGGGGGAGTACGCCACGATATTTCAAGCGGAAACCCTAGCTATAAAGACCTGGAGGGGATCCTGATCAAATGACTCCAGGGCAAACGGATCTACATATTCTCGGACAGCCAGGCCACCTTAGAGCTTTAGGTCGAGGCTGGTATGGGAATGCCTTCATGCACTCAAGCAGCTTGGTACCCATAATAGGCTCTCCCTTATCTGGGTGCCAGCTCATAGGGGGCATGAGGACAAAAGGCTGACTGCCCAGTGAAACAGGGCACGGAATCCCCTGAACCCTACGTGGGTATGACGAAGAGTCACCTGAACTCGATGGGAGATATAGGAAAACAGCGCTCATCGGCATTGCCAGCCACAATCAAGACAAGCAAAAAGGCTTGTTACGCCTTCCTGTCTAAGGGCGAAGACGATGCTGACCCTCTCCAGACAGGATCTGAGAGTTCTAATAAGCTTTCTCACCGGCATCTCAGAGGTGGTGAAATACAGGCTTTGCGGTGAGGTGGACGGGAGACGGCAGAGCACATCCTATGTGAATCCTTGGCAGTCAAACGCTTTGAATACTTTGCTCTGGGGTCTATTGAACCCCAAATCGTAGCGGTATCTGCAGTGAAGGACATATGTTATGCGGTTATGTACGACGCCTTCTACTAAGAAAAGGTTAGTGTCACAATAGGCCCACACGTGTCCGTAGTGACAAAGGCACTTCGTCCCATATGCCTTGTGTGCCGTGAAGAAATTTAAAATTCCCGCCATCTTTTAATTTTGCGCGGTATCGGTCGATCAGGGAGATGGAGCATAGGTGTCAGTGATCCATCTTCAAGCACCCAATTAGTTGCAATCCATCATTGCTTGATTAAACGATATTGGATGGTCTTAATTAATTTTTTTGATTTAATTCCGAAGAAGACTACAAATTATTTGCAAAAAATATATATTTTTGTTATACAACCACGTGTTGAATTACTGGCGTATGGAGAGCTGCTGCTTCCTAGCGCCAGGAGGGAAACTCACAGTTTCCTTTCTTCTCATTCTATTCGCCATCAAGCTGCTAACGATATCGTACCGTCCCTTGCCTTTTCGTCCTCCTCCCGATTAAATAGCCTATTGGCTGGTTGCTGCAGTCAGCATACAATACGCCTTTCATCGCCATCGTCTTGGAGGATCTGTCTACATATTGCCGTCTTCTTCGTCATCGCTTCAACATCGTCCGGTCGGCGTTAGTCACCGTCGTCCCTAAAGATCCCATCATTACCGTACCGTTTCAGGTATCACCTATCGAATTCCAGTTCCCAACTACCAACGTATACAACGCCATTTCTGAAGATTTTTCTTCTCTTCATCCCTTGAAATTCCGCTCTGTACAGCATACAATCGTAAGATTTTGCAAAGAGGTACCCTTCAAACAATTCCTTCCACGGCCGTCGGAACTGTAAGTACCGTATATCACTTGGTACCTAACGAGTACCCCAGTACTACTTTAGGACTTACTAACTGCTCAAATCGCATCATACCGTTGAGGTTGTCGTTCTTATATATAACTTTTGGCACTCGGAGGAAAAAAACTAAGTATGCAATGATCACAATTATTCATCTGTTTCATCGGGACCTGCTGGGCATTCAGTAAGGGAAAAGCGAAAGGCGCTAGTTCATCGAGTAGTTCCATAATTCTTAGCACATCTCACTGCCTTTCTATCGACTACTATAATTGTTCATCTTCTGATGAGTTAAATAGAAAGAAGTACATGACACTAAAAGAGATAAAAGATTTATTTAGTACATTATTATGTCTTTTCCTCTCACTATCTCTCCCTTTGATTCGTTGTCTAATTGAGAATTACATTGACAATATTATTCAACAACTGCTACTGTAATGACCCACGGGTGGTGGGAAGTGTGATAGGGGAGGGGGGTTACCGGAAAACCCATTGAACCATTGAGTCACTCGCTGTGGAAATATTAATTTTTGTGTTAGATAGAGTTGGAGCAGTTCTTCAAGACGGAGGATGCCCAAATGTAAAGGTAGACTCAGGGGCTTTTCGACACTTTGACACTTTCGTTTCAGACACTTCACACGCTTAGAAGAAGAAAGAAGCATTTTGTAAAGAACATTTGAGGGAACTGATGAATAACTTAGTTTCTCCAAGTGCAATCGAAAGAACCCGCGCGGCCGGGCTTTGTGTGAATATAAATGAACATCAGAACTTTCACGCTCGCTGAAGACAGAAAATAAGTTGTGAAAACTGCGCTCTAACAGAACGGTACTGGCCGATGGCACTGAAAACAAGCAGTATTGACTTGGAGTAGAAACCCCACACATGATTGAAATAAAGTTTCAGCTAAACTGAAACCCATCGACTGAAACTTAACCGTACAGCTCTAGTTTGAGTTTTTACTCCTCACATTCTCAAGCGTCCTCGTTTTCTTCGAGTGACTAGATTGACTGAACAAGGTAGAATGAGGTGAGTCCGCATTTCGCCAGCCACGCCTGACACACCTCTTGTATGAATCATACTTTTTCTCTGAGGGCATAAGAGAGTTCCACATACTCACATACCACTTGCTCCTACCTCGAACGAACTTAAAAAAATGACGTTTTGGCTCATTCAACCATTTTCATCGTTTCAAAGATACGGGTTACGTAATTTTATTCTTTGGAGAGTCATGTCTGCTTCGTTATTTGATGACGGTTCCTAAACCTTCAACGAGGGTTATATCAGCGATGGAAGTTGCGGTTGCCCTTTAGCCCGTGTGTTACCGCGCGAAGGTGGCCACCTGAGGAATCCCGGTACCGTCTGGGAGGAGTTCTTAATCTGGGTTCCCACCTGATCTAACTATTTACTTTTACTATTTATTTATTCAATTTCAAAAGGACAAATCAACTATGACCACGTTTCTTAGCCATCACCTTCTTCAGAAACTCTGCAAAATGGTTGTAGGCTTGCTTTGTAGCAGTCAATGCTGCTAAGTTCGTCTGCCCTCCCAACAACCGTTGCTCACAGTTGTAGAAACTACAGTGGAGCAGCACGTGGTATCGTTTCCTCTGCACCAGAGGAACAAGGCGTGAGTCTTTGAGAGAAAAGAGGTGGAGCCATGCATTGAAGTCGCCATGTCCCTAGAGGAACTGGCTCTTCCAGCGTCCTGACTCAACCGATTTCCTTCTAAGGCGTTCACGGATGTTGAGGAAGAACTCACTAGCATCACGACCCTTTGACGTGGATTCCCATTTCGTTTGCCATTTCTCTAATGCTCATTCGTCGATGGCGGCAAGTTTCCCTTCTGTGGTGAGATCCCCACGGAGTTCAGCCCAAAGCGGGGCTCGCCCCCATTTCACTCTCCACTTCTCAACCATGAGCTCAACGGCCAAACCAGCTGGTAACTGACCGGTAATCACCTGGAGTGCTTCTGTTGATACAGTCTTGTGGGCCTTGGTGATGCACAAGAGCACAGCTCTCTGGGATTGAGCCAATACTCTCGTTTGACTGACTGTTATTTGCTACCCCTGACCACAGGGCAGTAGCCAATCACGCCTAGATATATGGCCTTAAGGTAGTGTGCCTTTAAGGGACTGGAGGAGTTGGTTGGAACCCCACCTATATTCCTATATTCATTCCCATACTTGACGTTCTTTTTCAAGAAGGAGCCTGTGGCCGCCAAAGCGTATTGACGGTGGACTATTCACTTTTCCCTTCAAGAGGACACCTTGACACTCTTTGTTCTGAATTATTTTTGAACACCGTCCTTTTGCAAAGCTGATTCTTTTCAACTGCTCTAATGTGGATGCCATACACTTCAAGATGTTAATAATTATTAGTCATATGGTATGAGCAAAAAAAAGAAGTTTTTCCACCTTCTTATCATCTAAAAACTACACGTGCATATTAATGTGCAGCTGCATCAACGACAAGGGCACTATCGATTCCCCTTCCTTTTACCCAGTTTCAAATAAAATGAGTACAGATTCCACGCCGCCCCCGCATAATTCATCTCTGCGTGTCTCTGAGAGATCGTATGAAATATCGAGTAGTGTGGTCGGCCTATCCGGTGGAAATTGACTGTAACAACGGAAACGGTTAACTCTGGAAGGTAAAACTACGCTCGAACGAACGCGTGATACGGACTTTTTAATTTGCCTTTTTTTCGCCCTCTCCGCATATTCCTACACCGTGTATGAGTTTTCCGTCCAACGGAGTTTAAATTGTGCAGTGCACCGTCAGTTTGACGGGTTTCCAGACCTTTCAATCAGTGTAACAATTTTTCGGAGTACGAAGCTTTCGAAAGTGAATAACGAAAGTTAAACGTGAGTTGCGGGCAATGTGCGCACAAAACCAGTCCGGCATCATAACCGCTACATCATCTGCAGGACTGGAACAGACGTTACAAAATATCTGGGACGAAGCAACACATTACTTTCTTCAATCCTCGTAAACTCTGAGATCTGATACATGTACGAGCGCTGAATCTAATTTAGTACTTACGTTAATCAGAACGGTTGGTCCGAACGGTCACGAGAAAGGAGGGACTCTAATAATTTTAACAATCACTATTACCAACGACACTGGTGTGTTGATTGACAATGTATAATTGGATACTGTTCTGAGTCAAAGAGTAACGTGCAACGTTCAGTATGGATTTCGGTACGCTTATGCTAAAGTTACTGCAAATAAATGATATTCGAAATATAATCTAATTGATGTACGCCAAACAACTGGATAATTTTGACGGGAACGTTGTTTCTACGCGATCGTTCTATCGGTCATACCTTAGCTCAAACGATGTCATTTACGTTACAGATGCGAATGTGAAGACGTCAGCGACGAATGACGTGTCTTCTAAACTTGGGGGGACTTACACAATTGACGAGGATTTCTACCACACTCAGTTCTTAAAAGAATGGTAGATGATGCTTCCGGTGCAATCTTCCCGTCCCAGAAGCAAGCTGGCAGCATCCAGTGGAAGACAGTTTATCAGCTCACTCCAAGGGCGTTCATCCACTCCACGCTGCATTCAGTGGAAAACTGGAGGTGCATTGCTTAATTTACCAGGGCAGTGCTCAGCCAAAATACCCATGCTTATCCACGGCCAGAATCTCGTTGGGATCAAAAATGGGGGCACGGAGGAAGACTGCTCCTGAACCTTCCAAACTGCTGGGTTATACAGGAGGAGGTATGGGAATGGCAATTCACTGCAAGATTCTGCAGCTGCCATCCCTGAGAAGCGTGAGAGCCAACGTGATGCAATGTGTTAAGTAGTTTCAAGTAGTTTCGGGTTGGTTCTCAATGCGCTTGATTATATTCATGGGGCCACTAGTAGCAGACCTCTTGGGCTCCTACACCCCCCCCCCGCCTCCGAACCTGGACTAGAACGGTTGATGACAGCGAGGCGGAGACAGTAAAAACGCAGACTTCTTATTTGGACTACCAAAAGCGTGCAGTAGTACGGAGCAGAAATATAGGCGAATCCTCTATGATGGTAGCGATAATGCAAAAGGATGACTGTCGTCCAGAGGCAGGGAGCCCTCTGAGTTGTGCTTTAATTGACGTGACGTGACTTCTCCACATCAATGTGATAGCTGCAGACTGTCGCAAGCTACACTTGAGGAGAAGTAATAGATCATTTCAACAGTGAGACTTAAAGCACATCCCCTCACTCTTCGACGTTGGCAAGACGAAATAGGCTGGTGGACAGTCATGGGGATGGAGAGACGGTATGAGGAAGTTAAATAGTTCCTCGCCTAGTTTCTAACGGGATATGGCTGCTTCTATCGCATGGAGATACAAGAAGACCCTTTCTGTGGACCCTGCAAGGGCGACGAGGCGAACGAAAGCTTCTTCGTCTGCCATGGACAGTCCACTGAAAGCCTACTGGGAGCCGTTGAACCATTAGAACCTGATGGGGGGAAAGGGGCCAGGCTGTCTTGCGACTGGCCATGCCAGTGCAATTGTCCTGTTAGCGTGTTCCTAAATGAACAGGCAGAGGTCTACAGGTTTAACATGGCCGTTGTTTGCGCGTGGGAGGGGGAAGGACCTCTATCCTCCTATTGAGCAGTCTGTGCGAATACTGTTAGGCGTCGTATGGATGATTCGGTGGCGGGGTCTGCCTCCTCTAACCCCTTCCACGTTCTCGTAGACGTGGCAGTTACACAGTACGTGCGAGGCATACCACTGAAACCGGACACCACAATACTTACGACATTAAATGAAGGCGACTTGGGGGGGGGGGGGAGCAATCAATTTGTTTGTTGCCTGCACCATAAACAAGAAGTGTGCGACGGTGCTATTGGCTAAATATCCAAAGACGTCGCAATTAATATTTTGCCGCCTTGTCGCGGCGATCTTAGAAATTTAGGGGAGAGAACGGGAAAACAAAAGGTGGAAAGATTAAGAAATTTTATAATAAAATATTAAGCTCTACTAAAATTGAATTAATCGACTCACGAAAAAGGAAACTGAAAATCTTGCTGATAAAAATAAAATGGAAATGTCGAAAGTAAATGAACTGTTCTGGGAGCGCACTTGCCTTCCGAGAACAATTTTCCGAGTGGAGAAAATAGCGAAATCGGGACAGTCTAACTGCGATGACTCGAGGAGCGGCTTCGACGACGGACTGACTGGTCTTGTCGCCCGTTAGACCTGCCTCCCGCCCCACGGGCGCGCTAGATTGCGAACATGTTCCGGGCTGTCTTGTCCGTGACATCACCCCCGTTCTTCAGAGAAGTGCCGTCGTTGTTGAGCTCGCGGGGGCGTTGGTGGGTGACTGCAATTTCTGGCTGCAGCTGCGAGGAAGCTGAGGAGTTTGTTGTTAAGCTGCGTAGAGGGGTCTGCTGGCTTCAGTGTGCCGTCGTCAGGGGTCCGCCGGATGTCTGTCTAGCCGAATGATGTTCTGAGGATGCTAGCCTGAATCTTGGGCCACCTGTGGTAGGGCAGTGCCCAGCGTTGCTGCCATTGAGTCGTGGCGTCTGGTGACTGTGTTATTTTGCTGGGAGAGTCTGGCTTTTATCACTCCCAGTACGCTGATGATGGATTGCCCAGTTCTGGAGTGTGGCTGTTGATGTCATCAGGGATGTGGAGTGACTTTTGACCGCTTGCTACCATGTCCTGCCCACTGTGATCATGGTACAATAACAGATGCCACATACGTTAGCTCCTTCAAATGCTTTCGACATGTTCTAAAGACTCTAAGGAAAGGATGGTCTGTTGCCTTTGTAATTTGTTACCTTGCCACCAGTGGTTTAACCTTTGTTATGCTTGGGTTTTTTTGTTTTTTTTTTATTTTATTTTTTTTTTTTTTATTTTGTTTTTTTATACCTGTCTTCGAGGAGTTACGTATTTTTAGTTGGGAAATATGAGCAGTTTTATATCGCCCTCATTATCGTCGTTTCTGAGGGTATAAGTAACTGGGCTGTTTCGGAAATTATCGTGTATGGTCCTGAATATTTGAAGGATAATTTGCGGTTAATTAATTTTACTTTATTTGACAGGACAGATGTTTTGAGAAGGACCTTATCCTGCACATTGTACTCCACGAAATTCCTACGCTTGTCATAGTGCCTTCTAATTTTTTCATGTGCTACCTGTAGATTTCGATATGCTTGTCGCCAGAGAACCCTAACATCGGTTTTATTCGGTTCTTTCGGAATTTCCCACAAAATTTCCAATGGTGTGTACACCTCCCTACCGAGAAACAATTTATTGGGGCTGTATCCCGTGGATTCGTGAACAGCTGAGTTGAAGGCTAGTTGTATGAAGTCCAAATTGTTCGGCCAGGAGCTTTGGTCGGTAGCGTGGTACGTTGTGATTGCTTGTTTCAAGTCGCGTATTTTGCGCTCACATAAATTGGCATCAGGGCTGATGCCGTACGAAAAATACGTGCCGGATACCCCGTGCAAATAGAAAATTGCGAATACCTTCGCACGGAAAATGCTGGCATTGTCTGAGTGTAATGTTTCCCAGTAGCCAAAGTTTTTAAATATATTTCGCTCTATCGTTTCGGACACTACCTGGGAGGTAGCTTTCCGCAATGGAATGAAAAACGTGAACCGCGTGAACGCATCCATACGAGACTAAAATGTACTTGTAACCCTCTCCGCGGGACGGTGGCAACTCCCCTGCTATATCAATGAAGAGAGCTTGGCCAGGATGAGTATAAATTTGAGATGATAAATGCCCCTTCTTCCCGGATTGGTCGTACTTAGACTTTTGGCACTCAAGACATGAGCTTACATTTTCTCTCACAAATGAGTGTAGTTTGGGGAAATGAAATACTTGCGCAATTTTTGATGCGGTTTTGGTAATACCTTGATGCCCCCCCATCGGTGTCGTGTGGTAATATCGAAAAATGATATTCCTCAGGGATCCGGGAACGACCACCCTTAAACGTCCGTCTGGGGACTGGAAATAAAGGATGCCCTGCTTTAGCATGTAATTCGGGATTGGTTGCTGTCGTTGGAGTGATTCCACGATGCTCCCGAAGGTTGGATCGTCCCTCTGATCTTGCCTGATATTTCGGAATACCTCTGGCACACCGGTCAGAACGGCAGCAAGTTGCTTTGGCAGCTCTGTATCCGATGGGAAATTCCGAGAGAGGTAATCAGTCAACGCATTCGATGATCCTTTTACATGGTGGGATTCAAAATCGAATGACAAAATTTTGATAAGCCATCTCGCCAGTCGCCCTGAGGCGTTCTGTAGCTTTGTCAGAGAGGTCAGTGCCTTATGGTCGGTGTACAGATGGAACCGTGTGTTCTCCAAGTACATTCGGAATTTGTCAAAGGCAAAAACTATTCCCGCCAATTCCATTTCGTAGGCACTATAGTTTTGTTGCTCCTTCTCTGTAAAGCGTTTACTGGCGTACGCCAGAACATATACCTTCTCAGATCCTCAGTTTGCATGAGAATAGCTGAGACTCCTAATTGTGAAGCATCCGTGTATACCAAAAATGGTTGGGCAAAATTTGGAGTACTCAGAATGGTGCAGTTGTTATTGTTGACCTAATCTGTTCCCACGCTCTCTGACAGTCTTCGGTCCACACCATTTCAGCGTTTTGCGGCGGAGCTTGTTGAGGAGCTGCCAAAATGGACAGATTATGGAAAAATCTTGCGAAAAACTGAACTGCTCCCAAAAACTGCGCTACTTGCCGTGGTGTTTGGGGCCTCAGGATTTTAAGAGAGAGTCAATTCTGTCAGGATTGATGGTTATGGAGGAGTTTCCCACCACGTGTCCTAAAAACTCTACCGAATCCTGAGCAAATCTGATTTTGTCGGGATTCACGGTCAGGTTGGCCAGTCTGAGCCTCTCCAGCACCGTGGAAACGTGAGATACATGATCCTTGTAAGATGCCGAAAATATAATTACATCGTCGATGTACGTAAGAACGAACTTGTACTTGACGTCGTCAAATATCAGATCCATCAACGTGTTCAAGATTTGTGATCCTGTGTTGAGGCCAAAAGGTACTACGTTGTAGCAAAATGTGCCTATCTGTGTTTGGAAGGCTGTCAGAATTCGTGACGCACTATCCAGGCTAATTTGGTAATACGCGCTATTAGGGTCGAGAACTGTCAAGTATCTGGCCTCGTGCAAATAAAGTAATGCACTTTCGATTGTAGGGGAGGGGTACTGAAGGTATTTGATTTTTGAATTTAGGTGTCTATAGTCGACAACTAGTCGATAGTCCTTTGCTTCGCATTCCCCCTGTTTTTTTGCTATTAAGAAACACGGCGAGACAAACTCGGCGTGCACCCTCGATATTACCTTAGTTAGTAATAATTCTTGAATTTTGTTTTGCAGTATCTGCAGCTTTGGTGGGGGGAGATGGTATATTACGTTTTTGTCGTCAATTCTACTCCTTCCGCCAATGCAATGGTATGTTGAATAATTGGCGTGAGACCTAATTTCTTAGTTAGGACGTCGCTAAATTTATTTTTAGTGACTCAAAATCTAAGGCTACTGAGTGCAAAACTGCCCCAGTAGGAGCTTTAGCCCTTAGAGGAGTATTTTCTTTGAGTCGGATCGAAACCAAATTTAAACCAGCTACCTGACGGATTGAGAATCATTTGCGTTTGCTGAATGAATTCACATCAGCAGCATATCGGCCGGTAAAGTCTGTAAGATGTAAAATACCACTCTCCATTTAAATGGTCCGATTCTGATTTGAAAAAGTGACCTTGTTGTTAATGCTCACTTGAGTTGAATTCCCCACTGTTACCCTAAGTTTGCATGGGATTTGTTTATGAAAGTGACGGACCGAAGTTTTCCCATGTTTGATCATTTATACAGGACAACGACGCTCCTGTATCCGCTTAGGCTAACAGTCGATATTTTCCGACTCGAATTTCGAGTTCGTTGAAAACATCGCTGTCATTGCCCTACCTGCATGATCCGGTACTCAACTTCTTGTCCATCACCTCTCCCCTCTAGTTTTTGGTTCTGTTTTGCTTTTTTGTCTTTTGTTTTTTCGATATTCGTTTCATTGTTCTCTGGCGAGTCCTGTGGGCCTCGTTTGATGAGCATGGGGCATGAGCACATGCTACAGCTGGATTGGCCATGAGCATAGGGTGTGGGTATGGTTGGTACTGATATGGCAGGAACGGTGACGATATGTAGGTCATTTGTGGGGGATTTGTAAATTTTTGTTCCAATTTGGATTATCTGCTTTGAAAGTGTTCGTTCTTGGACGTTGTTGGTTTCCAATCACTGGCCTGTTGGTCGTGTTGTTGTTATTTTGGCGTACCCCAGTATTTCGACCTGAATGTTGGTGTCCTCCCCATTTGACATTGCTGTACGAAGTATGTGGAGCACCCCATTTGTCTCCCCCATGGTACCTATTATTATTATTGGGCTTATTGTTGGGAAAGGTACGCTGATAATATTTTCTAAGATCTGTTAGATCCTCTCTGGACTTATTTAGCGTCTCGTTACTGTTCCGCTCCAATTTTTCTACATCGTTTATTAATTTGTCCATATCTTCAATGGTCGTAGGAGTGGAGTGGAAATGAAAAAACGATCGTGTTCGCGTATTGACCCCGTCAATGACGCATTGTATTAGCTCGGCCGGGGTATGTGATTTTAAGATCAAACCGAACTTCATGATGCTGTCTACGTAATCCCGGAAACTCTCGTGCTGTTTTTGCGAACGAAGAATGTAGTCAACCGTGTACTGCAATTTAATTCGAGGGTTGGTAAATTCTGTTAAATGCGTTGTGCTAGTGAGTCAAACGTCAAATTACTCCGGTCGTTTATGAAGCGTTTCAAGTGTTTGTTTTCGACCTGTGCCGCGATTCTCCTTACGATATCACTAAAATACTCCTCTGCCGTTAATTGGACATCATACAACGCCTCAAGAAACTCGATAATTGCCCCTGGACTATCGGTCCTAAACGCGGGGATATTTGTTATTAATGTTTCGAGATAGTTCGGAATCTTCCGTTGAAAATCGAGATTGAACAAAGGCTTCGACTCGGTCTTGTCAAGTCTTGGCAAGATTTCGTCCTGCCCCGTCCCAGCCCCGCTCTCATTCGGAATTGGATTCCTGCTCAACAAGCTAGAAAGCCTCATGCATTTGTTTATTTTGCTCTTCTGAAACATGTCTCAACTCTTCGACCGATTGTTGAAAGGAATTCCTGAGCACCTCTAAATCGTGCTTGAATTTTTTCAGGTTTTCGAACTGTTTGTGATTTTCAGCTTCCGCCTCTTTGATACAGTCATAAATTTTATTAATATCCTCTCGCTGTGATTTTATCTCCAATAAGTAGGAACAGCAAGGCCCTACCAAGACGATTTTCGCTCGGCATTCATTTTCCCCAATTTACCTCTGATATCCGAGTGCATGTAACATGCACTTTGCATTCTACCAAATTGAACACTGGCCCACTTTTAGCGGTTCCTCAAAAGGCTTACGACAAACGCTACAATTCATCGTGAAGCAACGTGCACTGAATAATCACGAATAGTTATTTTTAAATTTTATTATTATTAGTAATCAGTTTACTTATCTCTACCACCTCTTTTTTCTCTAATTTTATTTGTTATTTAGTTTATATTATATTGAATCCTGCTGGATCGGGAGCTCTGCTACCACTTTGCGATGGTGCTATTGGCTAAATATCCAAAGACGTCGCAATTAATATTTTGCCGCCTTGTCGCGGCGATCTTAGAAATTTAGGGGAGAGAACGGGAAAACAAAAGGTGGAAAGATTAAGAAATTTTATAATAAAATATTAAGCTCTACTAAAATTGAATTAATCGACTCACGAAAAAGGAAACTGAAAATCTTGCTGATAAAAATAAAATGGAAATGTCGAAAGTAAATGAACTGTTCTGGGAGCGCACTTGCCCTCCGAAACAATTTTCCAGTGGAGAAAATAGCGGAAATCGGGACGGTCTAACTGCGATGACTCGGGAGCGGCTTCGACGACGGACTGACTGGTCTTGTCGCCCGTTAGACCTGCCTCCCGCCCCACGGGCGCGCTAGATTGCGAACATGTTCCGGGCTGTCTTGTCCGTGACAAGTGTTAGTTGGATGGATGAGTAGTAGCAAACAGGAGCAGCAGCCTTTCAGCATTTTATGAATGGCTGGGTCATGACGTAAACCCAACGAACCTTCGGGGTTGCAACTACAATTCGCACAGCTCACAACACCCACGAGTTTGTATCGGGCTTAAAAAGACTTGATGAGGCGAAGACTCTCACAGAACCCTCAAAGAGTAAGTTTCCGTGAGACCACGCAAGTGAGGTGTTCCGTACGTGAGGTGAAGCAAAGGAGGCAACTCGAGGCAGATAAATCTCAAAACTCGGCTTCCAAATTTCCCGCGAGTTTTGAAAGTCGGAGTTGTTTCTGCCCAAAAGCTTTTCTGAATGGCAAAGTTTTCCAACGGAGTTTTGAAGGAAAACGGAAGTATCGGCGACTGGACTCGTTTCGCGGAGTGATGCCCAGTCGTGTGATGTTGCCGAGTGGTCGGGAGAGCGTGACTCCACTGCAAAACGTAGCGTTCAACCGTCTAGGAGAAGTTTTCCTCCGTTTCTTCGCTTGAGCTCCGCTTCATTGTTAGGGTCGTCAATCCATCAGAATGGACAAGAATTTTCGAACGAGGCCTCCAACCGTTGTATAAATCAACTTCCTTCTACTCAGCGGGGTCGGACGGGGAAATGTGCGGCCGAGGATGACGATCGAGATTATCGCGGACAAGTTTGCTCTCCTTTTCCCAACAATAGTCAATCGATGAGGGTGGATTTTCCAAGGGAGATGCGATAACTTTACTTTGAGCTCTTTCTTATAAATTTGTTGACCGTCATGGCTCACCGTTGACGCGATAAACAATACATGTTATCCTTTCTCGCCTTCGTTTACCAAAGATGGAAGCAAAAAGAATCGATCCAAGGCATGTTTCATTGTTGACGTGCAATGCCCTCACAGTTCAAAAACTACGCATCTCCAGTCCCAAACCCTACGCCGTTTGTTTCCGAAAAGCGAAGAATGGGGGAAGGTAGAACGTGTGGTTTGGTACAAGCTGAGAGAACGAGTATGATTTAGTGGACTCCATTAGGGGGTGGTAATGAATCCGCTCACTCATTCGGACTCAAGATTCCGCACGGATTCTTAGGTGGTAGGACGCCAGATTCAATATCTCAGAATTGAGCAGTTTTCTCATCAGAATGGATGTTCCTTAACACTCATAACAGATTCGTGCCAGTTGAAAGTTTCACAATCATTCTCACTCACTCAGCATCGACTAACACAAGCCTGTGGAGGTACGGTAGGTTGTCATTTAGCTATAGTGCTAAAGATGCGGCTCGTGTGTTACCACATGATGGTACGACCTTCGAGAATCCTTACTGTCCGGAAAAGGGCTCTTAATCAGATTTCAGTTGTGGCTGAACATGAGGTTCCCAGGCAGATCAGTAAGGGGTGGCCTAGCAGGTGCAGGAGTTTATGGGCAAGCGGATAGTCCTGCTATTGCAAATGGCTTGGTGGGCTGATAGGCAGCTCCTCGCTCACCACTGCTGCCACAGTTTCCCGCAATAATGCTGTGGCTTGGTTATCCAATGCTTGGTTGAATCAATCTTTTGTGGCAAGTAGCGTGGTTTCGTGATTCGAATAATTTTGAAACAGATTTCACCCATGGTCTGTGTTTTTTTTGCCACCCTCATACGTGCCAGTTGACAGCGGATCAGTTCGGGATGTTGCCACAGAATAGTGGTTCTTTTGGGGTTCACCAGGCATGGGTACTTAGCTAGATGGCAGACGTAGTAGCTGGATTGCCTAGGCTAATATAGGGAAAGGGGGCTGCTGGGAAACTTCTGCCTTTGCTTGTTTGGGCAGGTTGAGGCATTGGGTTTGGCAAACCTGATGGCTAGGCGCAGGTGGTGTGACCTGTTAAATCATTTATTGAACTTAACCATGAAAAGTTATATGTAATTGGAGATTGAAGAGAAAAGCCGAATGATGCAGTGTACCCTAGCAAGTATAATTGTTGCGTGTGTGAGTGGTATGAGAGAAGGCTGACTGCAGCAATGTCCTGGGAGCTTTTCCTTACGAGTAGTTAGGGCTATGCCACTTCTGGGATAGTGACGTCAGACACCCCCTCCCCCTGCAACAGCTGATGTGACGTCACCACCCCCCCTCCAAACCATATGATATGGTGTCAGTCTCCCCCCCCCCCCTGAAAATCATCATGTGACGTCATACCCTCTCCAAAAGTGTAATTTCTGAGAGTATTCCCCCCCCCCTCACCGACTGACTACAGCTGATTTGGAAACCCCCACCCACCACCCTCCACCAGTCCTTTCCCTGGTCCTGTTGAAAGTCAAGCCTCAGCCTCCCCCCCCCTCCACGTGAGCCGCAGCTGCCAGTCTGGCCACCCATCGGGACTGGAGCTCATGAGCAGCTCAGTATTAGCTCGCGACCCCTGGTGACATGAGTTAGTTCGCCGCGTGCGCCCCCCCCCCCCCAGAACGATTAAACCTGGGTTTCATCAACAAATGTTAGTATTAGAGCAATTGACAGTTTCAGATTTGCAACTCCTGCAATCATCGTAGACGCCAGCAGCCGATCCATTGATGAGCATGCTGAGAATGAGAATAGGGTTGGTATAAATATGATTAAGAAGAGAGGAAGAGAACCAGGAAGGGATTGTAGCACGTATAAACCAACTGCAGCTCCACCAAGTCCATTCATTGGTATCATACGCAGACGTGAGTAGTAATTGCTACAAATACGTGACCCATGCCTGTATCACAGTTTTATACGTGTACAAACCAACGAATTAAAGATTGAACAAAAAAACTAAAAACTATTGAAAGAATAAACGAACGCAAGGAAAATCAACGACTTGTAGGTGCATGAATGAACATGCAAGAACAGTTGAGCGAAAGATGAATAAATGAGTAGATGGTTGAATGGTACGATGGAATATTTCATCGTCCAGAGAGAATAATTCTCCTGGACTGTTTACACTCGACGTCAATTAATTTGTACTGTAAATAAGATTAACAATTCATACATGTGTTCCCTCTCGTGTTTTCATGCTAAGCTTGAATTATTCTTACCCTCTTACTGTATGAATTACTTCCAACAAAACAATTTGCGTTCACTCACAATAACACACCAGTTGAGATGGGTGAAATATTCTGGCTGGCCGCAGAACTATAGGCTTAGGGTTCCTAAGGCTCAGGGTTGTCAGCGTTTCCTCAAGGAAGGGTTCTGATATGTTAAGTTAATTGATCGGAAAAACCACTGCCGAGCCCCTAATCCCAGAACCCTACTTCAATTCGGTCATTCAGAAGCACATGCACGTACTGGCCAACTCAATTGCGCTTAGATGGGTGTATGTATCAACGTTCCTTCCATTGTACAACTTAAACACTCACGAAATCAAAGGGGAACATGTCGTTTGATGAATTCGTTACGTGTGTGGGTTGAGGCACCTTGTTACGCCAGTCCCGTCAGGGGAGCGTTTGACAACCTTTGGTGGCCAGCGCTCCTTAATGAGCTTAAAGGTAGGGGAATCCCCCGCAACCTGTACTCACTCGTCAGAAGTTAGACAGAACTGCTACGATCGAATGCAGGCATGTCTCCGTTCAGAGAAAGAAGGGGTGCCTACAGGGCTCGGTCCTTGGACCAGCACTCTGGAATGCCTTCTTCTAAGGTCTTCTCAGGAGGCCCTCAGACACAGACTACGAGCTATACACCTTTGTGGATGACTTGACTGTGCTGATCTATGCGGAGTTAGTCCGCAAAGTCGAAGAAAAAACCCACTAGGTGCTCCTCACAGTCACACAATGGTGCAAGCATGTCAGGATGCAGGTGGCTGAAGAAAAAACCGAGCTAGGCCTCTTGAAAAGAAAAATGAATAATCCACCCTCAATACGCTTTGGCGGCCCCAGACTTCTTCTTGAAAAACACGTCAAGTATTTAATGAGTGAATGTAGGGGAGAGGTGGGGCTTCAACCAACACCTCCAGTCCCTTCAGTGCACTGCCATTGCAAGGTTTGCCTCAACCCGTGCAATTACTAAGGCCACTTGGGGTGTGTGTTACCATGACACTATTCTCATGTATAAGGCCATCTATCTAGGCGCGATTGGCTAGTGCCCCGTTGTCTGGGGTAGCAAACTAACAGTCGATCAAAAGTGAGTATTGGCCCAATCCCAGAGAGCTGCGCTCTTGTGGATGACCAAGGCCTATAAGACTGTATCAACAGAAGCACTTCAGGTGATCACTAGTCAGTTACCAGTTGACTTGGCTGTGGAGTGCATGGTTGACAAGTGGAGAGTGGAACGGGAGCTTCCCCCTCTTTGGGCTAAACTGCATGCGGATCTCTCCACAGAACAGAAACTTGCTGCCATCGACGAATGGGCATTAGAGAAATGGCAAGTGAGATGGGAATCCACGTCAAAGGGTGGTGATGCGTATGAGTTCTTCCTAAACATCTGTGAACGTCTTACTGGGAAATGGGTTGAGTCAGACCCCTAAATGATCCATTTCCTGCAGGGACATGGTGACTTGAATGCATGGCTCCACTTCTTTTCTTTCAAAGACTCATGCACGTCTTGCGCCTTCAGCGCACAGGAAACGAGAACCCACGTGCTGCTCCACTGTAGTTTCTACGACAGTGAGCGACGGCTGTTGGGAGGGCAAACGAACTTAGCAGCATTGACTGCTACAATGCAAGCCCATAACCATTTTGCAGAGTTCGCGAAGAAGGTGATGGCTAAGAAACGTAGTCATAGTTGATCTGTCCTTTTGAAACATGCCACCCAAGTAAATAGTTAGTTGCCTGTAACACACAGGCTACAGCTCTCTACCAGGAGACTGGCTAACGACCGATACCAGCCTCTCGAATATTAGCGAAACCGCAACTTCCATGACTGATATGACCCTCGTCGAGGGTTTAAGAACAGTCATCAAATAAGGAAACTGACCTGTTACGCCAGCCTCGGATCAGTAAGCTCAATTCTCCACTGGCTGAGCCCTGCCTCGGTGAATTGGACAATGCACATTCGGTTTTCTTCGGAACTCAACATTGTGAGAACGTGCATTCCTGGCTTGGGCTGGTCAGCGTGTCCAAGTTGCCTGACTGACTGGCTTCGGTCATACAAGCTAACGTGGTAAGCACCATCCACGTTTCTCTGCAGTGCAGCAAGTTTAGGCTTGCACCGTAGCCAATGCAGTTGTAACCTGAACGCTTCATGTCGCTTGATGGCTAGTTCTGGTTCCACTTCCCTCTTCTGGGTTGTGTCCACTTCCCAACAGTCACGGTTGTCCTTCTTTCTTTATGGTACCCGTGCTTTGGGTTATCAAGAAGAGGGACAGAATAACACTGTACCGACTGGCTCTCTTTAAAGGCACCGGGCGATCGTGGTCTAGCGGTTAAGACATTGGTTCATAATTCTCGATGATAGTCGGGAAATGTGGATGGGAGCTCCGCGGGATTTGCCGTAATTTTTGCCTGAGTCCGCGGATCCCCAATCGTCTCCAAACCAGCTACCACCAACGCAGCCCCTTGAGAACACGAGCGAGCAAAGTAGAGTACGCACCTCCTTTGCATGGCTAGTACTTTTTTTGTTCTGCAATATTGAGTACGGTAACCCGTGTTGAGGTGGTCTGTTGGGTTCTTGTGGTTGCCGTGAGGCGGTGGCTGTGACAGCTTTACGTGCTGTTTGACGATATGGAAAGCAACTGAACGTAATCACCGTTCTCCGCGCCCCTGCCCATGTATCGAACTGCTCTACTTCATTGTAGTATGGTATCTACACCGACGACCCTACAATCTTCACGTCATTGTATTTCACATCGGTATATGTCGAAACTTGGTAATGTATCGTGTTGACTTTGGAGTGTGTCTCGGAATGTTCCCTAAATTCAAGGAAGATGGGACGATTCCACGTGAGATATCCAGGGCGTTATGGATTGTGCACGTTTGCGCAGTAGTGGGCGTTGTACCTGAGAATTGTTTTTGGTGAACCGATCACTGTGTTGAGCTAAGGAAACTCTTGTGGTGCTATTGGCACGGGCTGTCGCTATTCTGAAATAGGCTGTCAGGTGGAGCACCTAGTGGAACTAGTTTAAAGTTTCGCTATGTTCACTGGCATATCAACCCCGATTGTAGGTATCGTTATCTCGGATGCTCTTATCCCCTGTTCTGGATGAACAGTCGCCTGTAAATAAACTTGGCAGCTTCACCAATCCCTGTTGACCTCGACTGAATGAAGAGGGTCTCAAGTCGGAATCAACCGAGCATTGTAGTAACACTATAACTTCACTTCCACTAAATTCAGCGGAAATTTCAAAGTCATGCCGGGTTTGGAAGTGGCGAGGGGAAGGTGATGGTGGTAGAGGGTTACCAGGATGCGGTTTAGGTTGGGGGGGGGGGGGGTGTAAGGTTAATTACAAGGAACCCGTTAATGAGGTTTTAGAAGCTCGAACCGGATGGCGCTTAAGGGTTGGTGGATGGCAGGGAGTTTGGCGCACTGGAGCGTAGGGAGCGCGAGAAGGAGCCAGAGCTATTGAGAGTCGCCCATTTCTCGGGTTCAAACCCCTTTTGCACCCTCCTGAGATGCTATTAGCCCTCCAACTTCGACCATCATCTTATGTGACACTCCTGATATCCTCTTTACCTCTGGCGGCGTCCTCATCAAATATTATCAGATTAGTCCGGTTGTGTGTACCTGCGTTGGAAGTAATTTGTCGACTCCATTCCCGAAGGGCTTAGCGAAACTTCCTAATGCACTTCCATCTAAACTGTTCCTCCCTTTTCGGCTAGTTACGGGCAGCGAGCGCTTCCTGCCGATATTTTAGAACTAGGCGAAGTACTTGTGTGGTGCCTCACAACACGTAGCTTCCAAACATATCTGACTTCAACGACCATGAATGCAAAACTATTAGGAGGAAGGCCACATTTAAATATTATCAGACTTAATTACTTAATTGCCAGTGAATGTTCGACAATTTCATTTTCCTTGGCTCTACGAAGTAGAAAGCAAAGCTATACAATGGGCTGAAATGTTCAGTTCTCCTCAGATCCTTACGTTTAAGAACCCACAGAGTCCGAAAAATGCTATTTGGGCAAAATGGTCTCAGTTTGTCTGTCTGGGCTAGCTGGCCACGGTAGAAGGCTGCACCATGGCCGGGAATCAGAAACGCCTAAGGCCTAAGGGCACACGTCTGGCAGAAGTATTCGTGAGTAGTAACGTCGATGGGACTATATACAGGTATGCTTCTGAGCAGGGTTGCTGAGGTACCATAGGGAGGGGGTACGCCATGTCACCGGCCATGACAAGAGGCTGGGATCATAACGTTGTGGTTGCTAACTTTAGTGCCTGTGGTAACCAGTTTGAGTCGCTGAATCATGTGATGCAGGTGTGTCCACGTACCCATGAAGGCTGTGTTGAATGTCATGAGGGGGTCTGCAAGAAGGTTGCTGGTGCTTTCTCATCGGAGGGCTGGGCAGTAGGGAGAGATCGGCATACTGGGTTGTCTCTGGAGAAGGACTGAAGCCTGACATCGTCGCAGTTGGTCGAGACCAATCTACAGTGATCCTGGATGTCTAGCTGGTATGTGACAGCTGGGATCTTGGGCTAACTTCCTAAGCTCGTGAAGGGGAGGCAGGAAACATCAGGGTTGCAGCATTGACCAGCCCCCCCCCCCTCAAGTGTGCAATGCCAAAAAAGTTCTGAGGACTTGCGTCGGCAGTGTGACAGCTGGCGTTCTCCGTGGCATCGCCACCCGTGTCTTGCTCGGGTTGTATCTGAACTGTCTAGTCTGAACGGTCCTTGGGCTGCTCAAGGTGCAGCCAGATAGCATGGGTACCATGGGGGCTTCTGCCCGCAGCCGGCAGTGTGGAGCCTCTAGGGCGTGGCGCTGTTGGTCATGAAGCCAATGGGTTTGGCCTCGTGGGAACCGTGGTTCCGCTGGGAATCCCCCCGGAGAGCTGTCTGGAGCTGGCTGGAGAGGGGTTTAGGCCACATGGCTAGGTACCCTCTCCAACGCCATGGGTATGTGACAGCTGGGATCTTGGGCTAACTTCCTAAGCTCGTGAAGGGGTGGCAGGGAACATCAGGGTTGCAGCATTAACTGCATTCTGCTGCTCCTCCAGTGTGTGTTGCCAAAAACGTTTTGAGGACACGCGTCGGCAGTGTGACAGCTGGCGTTCTCAGTGGCATCGTCACCCGTGTCTTGCTCAGGTTGTATCTGAACTGTCCTTAGGATGCTCAAGGTGCAGCCATATTGAATGGGTACCATGGGGGCTTCTGCCTGCGGCCGGCAGCGTGGAACCTCTAGGGCGTGGCACTGTCAGTCGTGGAGCCAATGGGTTTGGCCTCATGAGGATCGTGGTTCCGTTGGGAATCCCCTCAGAGAGCTGGCTGGAGAGGGGTTTAGGCCACAAGGCTAGGTACCCTCTCCAACGCCATGGGCTTATGCCTGGCACGAATACAAATGTATCTGAACTGGTGGTCGTTCTTTCGAGAAATCCTCCCTTCCCGGTCCCAACCCTTCTATCCCTAGGGTAGCCTAGGAGTCCTACCCCAATTTTATTTATTTGATTTCTCATTTTTGAGTACCAGAGTCACACATTTTTCACAGAAAGGACAGTTTTTGACGATACTTGAGATCTTGTTAGTGTTCCAAGAACACTTCTCGACCACAATACAATGATCTTCAAGCCCAGCAAATCGGAATATATCGTTTTATTGATCGCTCGTTACAGTCGAGTTCTCGTACAGCACGTTACGAGAACCGACGGTGCGACGGAGGTTTTGAGATGGATGCAGTAGGCTCGCGTGGTTAATGTGGCGGTTGCGGCGAGGATTGTAAATGGTCTGAGCCCGGCGCGTGTATTGAGGTTCCGGCGGCGGCTGCTGTTGCGGATATAACGGTTCGTTGTGCACTGCGAACTTCATTTCGAATTCTTCGAGAGATTCCCCTTCCGTCGTAGATCGTTTAAAAGCCTATTAAGCCCGCGTCGTTCGGAGCCATTGAGTCTAATTCGTGTGCGCGTTTTCGGGGACCTGCGCGATTCCTAAAACTCGAACCCGGCTCACTCTGATGCGGCGAATTGATTGAGACCTAACTAACGAGAGTTGTCAACATCGTCGAGTTTTTAAAGGGAACAAAAATTACGAGCTGCGAGAAGAAAAAAAAACTGCCGATTGAAAAATGAGACAAACGCGCCACGCGTCGCCTGTGGCACGAAACGCAGCCTGATAAGACATGAAATGGATCTCCGTCAAATTGATAATTTTTTTTTTCCTGAAATTCGTTTTCCCATCATCACGAAATAACCTCATCGCTCACGAATCATTTCTGGTCGGTGAAAAGGCAGACATTCCAGGAAACGTCTCTCCCATACGTTCGCGGAACGGAATAATACGAAATTGAAATCATGATGCTTTTGACGTATCGTTATTCCATTCCGAGATACGAAACCGCTTATATCGAAATCTCATCGGGCTAATTATCCAAACCGAAACTAGAATTGACGTCTCTCGTGTCCACGTGTACAGTCAATTGCCAACATTTTTGAACCTTGCTTGAATTGAATATTGCTGGGCAGAAGGCCGGTTCAATTGGACGTAGGAAAGGTAAAAAAAAGGTCGATAGACAAAGGGAGAACGTTTCCCTTTCAAGAATATCTGGTGCGTCGCATCACGTTACCTTTGCTCAGCCCCACGTGATACCAGTCATGTTACACAATCCCTCTTCACTTTCCTCCGCACTACGAAGTAGAAAGGAATGTTATGTATTTGCGGTTCAGTTTGTAGTCACGTTTGTCTCGAAGTTATAAGATTTATTTAAAAAAATACACAAACGGTGGGTAAGCTTTCGTGAAAGTACGCAACCACTAGGAACATTTTATGTCTTCTATTTTTGTTTTTTTTAATGCAATGATAACTACGTTTGATTGTGCTCGTTAATGGTTTCGATATAATGGCCGCGTCAATTGCAATTGACATCATCACTTAGTCACTGAGGTTATTAAAACGTGTGATGTTACCAAGCGTTAGATTTTGTAACAGACGTTACCATGCACTTAACCCAACACAAATTTAGTGACACTTCTCCGTTACATATCCCGCGTTACATTTTCGAGTTTATGTAGCAAAGAAAGACATAAAATGTCCAAAAAATAATCGTAATAATAATAATCGAACCCACAACCTCCGGTTTAGGAGACCAATGCCTTATGCATTACGCCACAGGGGCTGTGGTTGCAAATCGGGTTAAAACGTTGCCTTGTCCACTCCGCCTCAAGGTTAAATTTCGTGACGCTTGGCCGTTACACTTTTCGAGTTTATGTAGCAAAGTAAAGACATAAAATGTCAAAAAGAAGAAAAATAAGTGAGTTCTTCCCACATCCCCACGTTTCAGACCGCAGTTTGCACTATTTGAGAAAATGGTTTGTGTGTGCCTGTGAACGATTTTTAGAGAAAACTGCTGAACCAAATCAGCGCAAACTTGATATCAACCATGGGAGGCTAAATAAGGTTACGACCAAAATCCGTCCAAAACTATCTATAGTTATTGTAGTGATCAAAACACCAAACATTTTTTTTTTTTAACGGCTCTAACGATTTTGATTTCATTGATAAAATTACGATTCCGCGAAATGGCCATCTTTGGGAAAATGACGAGAGCAGCACAATAAAGTACAGAACATTTCACTGGGGCTCAAATGTTACTAGGCCTTCCAGAAAATTCAGGTTATACTCCAGCGATGTATCCTCACGATAAAATGTTAGTAACGCTCAGAAGATGGCCCTAACCAGCTTGATATCGCTGGTCAACAATGAAATTGTTTCGGGCTTTAAAATATTCAATTCTTATGTTTTTTCACCTCCTGAGTTCAAAAAGCAACATAAAAACCACGTATTAGCTCTTATTCCTTTCCGCTCCCCGATGGGAAGGAAAGTATAGTAATCGGATAAAAAAAAATTTGGGTTTTCTTCGGATCAGGCCTACTGAGTCTAAAAACCTAATTTCGGCGTGTGGTCCGTGTGTCTGTAGTTCGATTTGCGGTAGAACGGCTGAACCGATTGAGCTGGTTCTTTTTACTTTCCGCTACCCGAAGGGAAGGAAAGTATAGTAATCGGCCCAAAAAAAAAATTTGGGTTTTCTTCAGATCTTTACGTTTCAGACCCTACCGAGTCTAAAAAACCTAATTTCGGCGCGTGGTCCGTGTGTATGTGTGTGTGTATGTGTGTGTGTATGTGTGTGTGTATGTGTGTGTGTGTCTGTAGTTCGATTTGAGGGAGAACGGCTGATCCGATTGAGCTGGTTCTTTTTTTTTGTTATTTTTTGTAAACACCAAAATAAGGTTATGGACAATTTCGGCCGATGGGAAGGGGAGCTGGGGACGAAAATGTACCAAAAACTAGGGTTTTTGTCGAAAACGGCTCTAACAATTTTGATTAAACTTTCAAATTATCTTTTACTAATCAATACCTAACTTTTCTTCTCCATACATATCTCCATGAAAATACGGTGAACGGAGATATAGGCCTATGAAGAGAAAATACGCTTTCTGGCAAAACGGCTCCAACGATTATCACCAAACTTTCAAGATGTATCCGAATAGTTAATACCTACATATTATTCTCAATAAATGTTCCTCTGACAGTCCATTGAACAGAGATAAAAATCAAAATGTGCCGAAAATAACGTTTTTTCGAACATTTCCGTAAATTCCAGGGTAACTTCTTCACCAGATGTGATAAATTCTAATGGAGTGTCTTTCAGTCACCCATACCAACATTTCGTTCTCCATAATTATTTCTGTATTTATATGCTGAACGGAGATATAAGCCAAGTTAACTCAAGAAAGGAGATTTGTCGAATATTAATTTATCGGTATTCCAATTTTCTCAAAAACGGCTCTAACGATTTCGATCAAACTTTCGGAGTACTCTCAGCTAACTAGTTTCTACATTCTGTTCTCTAGAAATGTTCCTGTAAAAATGCGTTGAACGAAGATATAGCGCCCGCCTATGTAGGTGGTGTTCGAACTTGAAGGGGTGGCGGGATGTTGTGTGTTGCTACGCACCAGATATTTTTTGAGATACCGACGCACGTCATTTTATATAGTGTATATTTACACTAATTGAGAAATTTTGTTTTCCGAAGTTCCGAAGACACCTGCCAACGGACAAAACAAAGAGTTCTATAGCTTTTTAGAGGTTATAACCTAACTACTACTGTAAGTGATGTGATAACAGTGAGTTTCTGTGATTTCTGTTATTGATTTGAAGTGATTTTAAGGAGTAAACTTTTTTGTGTGAACCTAGTGAATAACGTTTGTTACATTTGTGGTGTAATAACATTTTCGTCACAAAAACGCAATCTGACGCCAATTGTTAGGACTGCCTATCACCATTATTTTGGTATGAAGGTAGGTGATCAAGATAAGTCGTGGGCTCCACATAGATGTTGTAACTCTAGTTCGGTTACTTTACGAGAATGGTTGAAAAACAAAATATCTGGTGAGTAGCAACACACAACTTTCCGCCACCCCTTTAAGTTTGAACACCATCTACATAGGCGGGCGCTATATCTTCGTTCAACGCATTTTTACAGGAACATTTATGGAGAACAAAATGTGGGGACTAGTTAGCTGAGAGTATTCCGAAAGTTTGATCGAAATCGTTAGATCCGTTTTTGAGAAAATCGGAATACCAATAAATTAATATTCGACAAATCTCCATTTCTGATCTCCTTTTGAACTTGGCTTATATCTCCATTCAACATATATATATATACAGAAATAATTATAGGGAACGAAATGTGGGTGTGGGTAACTAAAAGACACTCCATTAGGATTTATCACATCCATCTGGTGAAAAAGTTACCCTGGAATTTACGGAAATGTTAGAAAAAACGTTATTTTTGACACATTTTGATTTTTATCTCTGTTCAATGGACCATCACAGGAACATTTATTGAGAAGGATATGTAGGTAATAACTATTTGAAAACATCCTGTGAGTTTGGTGAAAATCGGTGATGCCGTTTTGCCAAAGAGCGTAAAAAACCAATTTTTGCTTCAGGGGCCCATATCTCCGTTCACCGTATTTTCATGGAGATATGTATGGAGAAAAAAAGTTAGGTATTGATTGGGAGAAGATAATTTGAAAGTTTAATCAAAATCGTTGGAGCCGTTTTCGATTAAAATGCGAAAAACCCTAGTTTTTGGTACATTTTCGTCCCCCACCCCCCTTTCCCATCGGCCGAAATCGTCCATAACCTTATTTTGGTGTCTACAAAAAATAGCAAACAAAACAAAAAACGAACCAGCTCAATCGGTTCAGCCGTTCTCCCGCAAATCGAACTACAGTGGACCACGCGCCGAAATTAGGTTTTTTGGACTCAGTAGGCCTCAAAACGTAAAGATCTGAAGAAAACCCAAATTTTTTTTGGGCCGATTACTATACTTTCCTTCCCTTCGGGTAGCGGAAAGTAAAACGACCCATGGCTTTTGCTGGATATAAATGACTCCTACTTCTTCTTGACTCCACTTGTTAAGTCTGGATTGTCAATGAAGAAATGAGGAACAATTCAATACCCAAATATAGCTTCCAATATTCGACCTATTCTTGATTCGAATAGTTTACCGGTACCTATTCCACCCCACAGTTAGGAGATTGAAGAAGAAAATGAAGATAGTAGTGAAAAGAGCCTTGCACATCTCATGGTCCTGATGTTGAGGGAACAGATGATAAACCGCACAGTTGTGGATCCGTGAGTGATGAACACGGAGAACGATTCCATCAGAATATTTCTCAAATGGAAAGACGATATCAGGATCGTTGGAATGATTACTGTTGGACTGTGTATAAGGACGCTTCAGAACTCACTTACAAGAGACAAGTCGAAAGACAACGAAGTCACGAAGCAACCACATAATGTTCTTGAAATCCAACTTGCCAGGTATTCAAACATCAATTTGAAACTTTTAGATGACTGTAAATGTAGTTTTTTTAAATCTAATAAATTTAAATCAAAATGACAGGGCAATACCATACAATGTTGTTTGTGGGCGGATCCCAACAACTTGACAGTATCTTAGAATTATCGTTCGTGGGTGAATTACAAATAAATAAATTAACCGACGAAAATTGCGCCGTTTTGCCATGGAAAATCGGAAGAAATATTTTTGCGCGTATTTCGATCTACAAGGTATCAATTCAGTGGTTTACTGTGCGTTCAGCGTTCAAGTTCACCCACCCACATGCTCAGTTATACAGAACTCAGAAATAACGACTAAAAAAAGTGCTGATGGCCGACGAAAAGTAGACGTTCTAAGTCTGACAACTCGTTCGGAGTACTATCTCACCTCTCCGAACAAGAACAATCTTCCTAACGGTATTTGAAGAGACAGGTCCGCGAAAGTTGAAGTACTCGCGTTGTAAAGGGCAGGGGAACGCGTAACTATAGTCGAGGAACGGACTGGACGGATCTAAAGCGGGCGATCGGACTCCATTATTATCGTCGATTGAGAGCTGGCGATGAAGATATTTTCAATGGTAAGAAAGGTTTGATGGTAGGCGTTGTTCTGGAACAGACGCACTTAACCTACTTCAAAATAGCGGGCGGTAACCCATTCCGTTGACCGTCGGTTTCTTCTCTGGAAAGACTTGAACGGGTTCGGGGTATTAAACGCGAGCTCAAAACCAATAATAAAACTCGATGCACTCGAACCTTCATGTACCTTCCTTTCGGTTTATAAGTTGAAGCGATATCGATATTACTGGTGCGGGGCATCATACACATCTTTTTTTGGGGACGTTGGTGGGAAGGTTCTTCTTCCATGAATTTACCCTTGCGTGTTGAGAACCATCCCAGAACCGTTTGGCACATTGCATCAGGTTGGCTCTCAAGACTCTCCGCTGTCGCAGCTCTTTTATATTGTTCTCTTAACCCTCAAGAGAATCTTGCAGCGTGCCGCCATTTGGGTGGCTCAGGAGCAGTATTTCTTCCGCGTCTTCATTCTTGATGTCTGCAAGACTGGCCCCACATCAGCAAGCTCTCCTCTTCTGGCTCAGCACAGCCCAGCCAAATTGAGCAGTGAAAGCAGTATCTAACGGACAAATGCCTCTGGCGTGAGATGACCAACTGTCTCCCACCATGTGCTGCTTGCCTGCCCATTGCCCTTGAGAAGCATCATCCATCGTTGCTGTGCAGTGCAGGGAATTTGGGCTTGCAGCCTTTCCAATTTTGTGCAAATTTGGCCTTAATTTTCCAAGCCCTGTTAGGAACAGGGTGAGGTAGAAATCCACCTCACCGTGGCGTTGCTCAAGTAATGGAATCAACCGCCTGGTCCAGACCCACTTCTGGGTTGTGTCCCACTCATCTAGCCAACTTCCAAGGGTCACAGCTCTTATTATTCTCTTCTGGTAGCCGTACTCCGGTGGCCCTCTCGATGGGTACAGCTCTTTCCACTGCAGTTTCCCGTTTGTGGCAGTAAATCTTCTCCGAGCTATAGTGGCCAGTAAAACTCCCCATTACATTCGAATGTTATTGTTATAATATAGCAATATGACGTTTCCTGCGTGCTGTAGGATAACGGCACATGCGCACTTGCTTCGTTTTTGCATGTGTAAGATTATTAAATGTATCAATCTCAACTTGAACATGCGCGTACATACCAATGTTGATCCCTAATACAAATTCGACGTATAGTTTTACAGTCCATTTACATTTAACGTGTTCACACAGATGCACAAGGCCATATATCTGGGTGTGATTGGCTACTGCTCCGTTTTCTAGGGAAAACCCACAACCAATATAAAGAAGGTTTTGGCCCAAGGTCTGTAAGACTGTATCGACGGAAGAACTCCGTGTAAACACTGGTCACTTACTGGTCGTCTTGGTTGACAAGTAGACAGTGCAACGGGAGCTTCCCATACTCCGAGCAGAACTGCAGATCTCACCATCAAATGACAACCGCTTGATTGATGAATGACAATTGATGAATGGGCTTTCTGGGATTCCTCAAGACTTCCACGCAGTATAAACATGGGCAACAGCTCTCCACCAGGAGAATGGTGGATGATCAAATAGTTGAGTGGCCAGCCTCTTGCATGATAGCGAAACTGCGACCTCCATGATATTAGACTGACATAACCCTCAATGGGGATTCAGGAACAGTCATTTGATAATGAAACAGATTAACACGATCCACTGAAGAACAAAATAGTTCAATTAAAATAAAACTTGTGAATAGGTTGTTGCATAAATAGTGTAGTGAACTTAGCTTTAAGATAATCATTGTAATCAACTTAGCTCAAGTACACAACCAACAAATAATGTGGTTTTATAATATTTTATATCAAACTATGGAAATACGTTGGAAATTAACCACTGACAAAAGGTCATCCACCTGGGTTTTCCCCTGGGTACAGATCAACCCCATGAGAACACCGGTTCCCCCAGCGCCCGAAGAACCTAGAACGACCTGTATAAATATCGAAAGGACCTCTAGCCACTTCAGGCAGTCCCATTCCGACCTCCTGTCAGTGACTACTCTCATAAAAAACCTCTTTTCATTTTTAAACCTAAAAAAGAAAACGACTCATTGCTTATTGAGTGTAGCTGTTACTCTACCCTGTATAGTGTACTTGTCTCCTCAATAAACTGGTGTAGCTGTTACTCTACCCTGTATAGTGTACTTGCTCCCGGTAAAATTGTAGTGCAGCTGTTGGCCCTCTTCAAGGATCGTACTTGCTCCCAATTTTTCTATGGATGAGCTGTTGACCCTCCTTCAGAGGATCGTACTTGCTCCCATATTTTTGGGAAATTAGTGTGGCTGTTGATTTTATCATACTCGCTCTTATTTTCCTGTGGTGTAGCTGTTACCTCCTTCAGAGGTGTACTTGCTCCCACACGAGGCGTAGCTGTTCCTCATAACGAGGGTACTTTGCTCCCTCAAATTAGAGACACCTCCTTCAGGGGTAGACAAGGTGGAGTCACATTTTACAAAAACCAAATATGAAAGTCGGACATGCCAAATCTAACCAAAAAAATTATTAACTTCAAAAAAGTCATAACATATAGTTATAGTAAGAGACGATGTTTGCCTCAAAGTGATTCGGGAGAGTGGGTTTGCGTCACAAGTTACACATTGGGCCTGACACGAAGAACCTCTCGAACGTAGCGGTATTTAGTTGGGGCGGCCTGACTTTTGACTCCCAAACGACAGTTTAGCCAGACGTGCCATTCCAGAGCTAACTATTCTAAAGAGATGGCGAAACCTTGTAGATTTTTGAAGCGGCCGCCGCAAAGTCGAGGTTTTATCGAGCTCTCGTAGCCGTCGAAAATACCTTCGTACGGACGTTGGCCCAGTAAAACGTTCCGCTTCGATAAGAAGTGAACTCCCACTCATTTAAAATGACGTCTAATGGAAAGCTGACCCGACCTATGGGTTTATAGGTATTGGAAACCCGGGCAGCCTTGCTCTTACTGACTCAGCTGCTGTCTGAAGAACGTGGATTTCATTTCTATGAGCTCCTTTCCCTCATCTTTTTTTTTTTTTCGTCGGTCTCACCAGGAAACTACCGTTTATCGGGGAAAATGTTGAGCTCTCAATACAGGGGTTGTGATGGGAAGATGATTGGGGGGGGGTCAAAGAATGAATGCAGGTCATGGGCGGAATCAATTCGCTCGAACTAGACTCTTGGCACAAAATCATGTCAGCAGGACATAATCTTCTTTGGACCGTTACACGACTGGACGCGTAATCAACTTCCCATTCTTGGCATCATAATCTTCTTTTTGATAACCACACGATAAAAAAAAGTATCTTCCTGCTGGTGTTTATTCCACAGAAAACGTGACTTTGTAAAGGTTTAACGAAGAAATAAAAAAACAGCTTAAAATGTATGTAGGTAGGATCCATTGCATGTCATATTAATGGTAGATAGGCACGGTGTGATAAGATTGGACCCGTTCTAAATTGGTAGTCAATCTTCCCAGCCCCCGAAAGACTTAGATAAAAGTCAACATCAAGTTTCGTTTTATGCCACAATAGCCCACAAAACGATAAATTCGAATGTAACTGTGAACGACTGATGAAAAATGATTTTTGTAGACCACGGCCTAGCACACGAACAATAAAATTGGTAAAAAATGTTCATGAAAACTGTCGAATCAGAGAAATCTTGCTAAAATATCTGACGCAGCGCATCGCAAACCGTTTCTTAACCCTTTGTCGACTCGTTGATGTTATAACTTTATCCAGTAATCGTGTCTGTTTTGTTATCAAAATCGAGTCAAATGTTCTTGAAGCCTCGGAGAGAGTCGACTGTCATGGAGATCCAGATGTGCGGCAGGCGAGCCCCTGAGTAATGGGGGGAGATATGGGGGACCTCTGTACCGTACTGGGGTTCTTCAAAACACTAGGAAGGCCATGAAGTTCAAACTGTCTCGTCTTGGGATGAGGAAAAGCCGTAAGTGTCACCGAAAGATGGGGATACCGCCGGGATAGCTGGCGACCATTCTAGCCTTAAGAGTAGTTTGACCCAAACATGGTACCACGAAAGTGCACGGCTCGCGGCCTTCCCATTATAGGTTAGGGCCATGACAGGAGGCTGCCTCCTCAGTGCAAGGTAGGTAGAACGGAACAATCCTACTCCTACCCAGGGCAAGGCCTGACAAAGCTGGAATATGTGCTTGCTATGCAGACAGTCGCTGGAGGGGTTTCCCAACTCTTCCTTCGTCGGGGTCTAAGGAAGGTGGAGGCCACCCGGTTCGAACTCTCACAGACATCCCCAAATGCAGAATCGTAACTGTCATGGAGGTTTAGCCCTCCCCTGGACCGCAGTGGGTGAATGCATTGAAGGATTGAGTGAACGTAAAGAGTGAGAGTGCTATAGTAGGTGTATGTGTATATGTTGTTCAAGAGTGAGGGTAAGAGCAGCCAAGAAACCACGCTACTCCAGTATATTTCCTGCGACAGTTAGTGGTGGTTGTTGGTTGAACTGCCAAACCTTCCAGCTTTGACTGCTGCTAAGCTTATAACCGTTCCACCGAGTCGCTGTTTTTGTCGTGAATATCCCCCAAAATTCAACTTTTTTGTTGGTTATGACACTCTCCCCTGGGAAGTGTAATCTACAAAAACCTACGGAAGGTTATTCACGTTTGAGCATTCCTAATACATAGTGCATTTCCAAAATTACGTTAGAAATACTTTCCAACGTCCGATTGAGCTAAACTTTCGTTGGAGTTACGGGAACTATTCGAATATCTCTTGTTTTTTCTATTACAAACTTACTCAATACGGAGTTGAAATTCGCATCATGGCGCCTTCACACCCACCAACCAACTTCACCCATTCACATACTTCAACCACTTCAAGCCAACACGCTCCGAATATTTACGCTATCGGATTAGCAGAATTAATTGATAGGAGTGTTATCAGCCGGACAACTCTCACTTCTGCCAAACTAACCAGCCTCCTTCTTCAATGAGTTTGAGAGAAGGTTCCCTTTTTTGTTTTTGTTGTTTGGTTGCTTCTGGCGGACGTTACCTTTTTTTCCTTACGAACGTTGCTTTCTCTCAGCAAGAAATAATACAGTGATACGGTCACTCTCACTGACATTTTCATTGCTTCCTTTTTTGATTAGTGCTCGTGTGTGCGTGTGCCCTAACACGTTGCTACTAACCGAAGAAAGTGTCACAACGGTCAACAGGGTCCTGCCGTTGTTTCCAGGTGCTGCCGCAGCATTATCGACTTAACAGACGCCAGGGGTCGCTGTGTTGAATATAACTGCTGCGTAGGAGCGATCATGGCACAGTACAGAACTAGAGCTCATTGGAAGGCAATAGCTGTTGCGTTTGTTCCAACAAGCCTGCCCTCATCACGCCAACATCTCTTTTCTTCGTATTGTGCCGTCTCCTGCAAAGTTGGTTACGGACACAGGGACACATAAACCACAGGCCTAAATTAAGACTTTCCTGCTCAGGTGATTGATAATCCGAAAAAAATCGATGTTTGCACAGCTTCCACCATTTACAACTTTATAGGGACAGAACGAATTTAAACTGGAAATAAGAAAAAAGTTTCAAATCAACCCGACCATTATAGCCACGTTTTCCGTGCGTAAAATTACCCCAATTTTTCTTATTGCACGAATTAAAAGTGTGAAGTTGTGAACGAAGCAACCGGTCAGCGGAAGAGGCCGGTGACTCAGGCAAAAATTACTGCCATCACAAGGAACTCCGATACATTATTGCCCAACTTCGTCAGGGTTATGAACCATTGTCTTTGTAAGAGATTTTTCGTAGCGAAAAAAATCTGAGACGAACACAATATTTTAAAAGTAATCCCGATTCATACAACAGAAGACATGGAACTAAAGTTTAACGACGACAAAAAACGAACCGAAAACAAGAAATGTGATCGAATACTAGAACATATGTTTCAAGGACTCGAGAATAATAATGCCCGTGAGTAGAAAACAAAATCCATCTCCAACAGTCTTAATCACTAGACTACGATCGCGAGCGTACCTTTAATCGGTGTCAGTCAGTACACGTTAAAAAACTCTAATTTACAGTCAGGAAAATAGTTTTTAACGTTAGTTTAGGTACTAGGAGCAGCGTCTGTCCGTTCGCCACGCGTTAATCGATGGAGAAGATGAAAACTAGTTTGATAATGTTCGTAACGACATTTTTCCGACTTACCAACCAAAAAAATAACACTCCTGAGAGTAATCCCAGGTTGGTTTTCAAATAATTCGCGTAAAGTCAGTGGGAAGTGGGGCAGGAACGTTTATGTGCTCCATTGGTGGCTTTGAGGTTGAAAAATGTGTTGTTTTCATGAGCAACGTGGCGAGTGTCGAGGAATTTATTTTTATGTTTAGCATGAGAAGGCCTGTAGAGTCACATATTTGTTACAAAGCTCGCGAAGGACTGTTATTGTGAATTGATACACGACGAAAACCGAAAGGAGTGAGTGCAAATCAACGCGGATTTTATTCTATACGAAACACGGTTTTGGAGCTTTGTGCTACTCTAACTGACGCAGTAGCTCGACCTCAATCAAGCCCGCACTTAAGTTGAACGGCTTAAAGGAAACGTTCCAAAGACAATTCGGTAGTCGAAGAAAAGGAAGGAGGGTTTTTTTTTGTTTCTGGAGCATGACGTTACTTCCGCTCTGGAAGCTCCTCCCATCGCAGTACTTCAGGCCAATAATAAAGTTTTAAAACCTTCCCGCGGGGAGGAAGGACCCCAGGGGCAAACAAAAGAGCCCCTCTACCGCTGACAGAGGCTGGTCCACCTTTTGTTTTTTGACGTACTAATGGCAGGTTGAACGGAAGCTTCCGCTGCTGCCATTCTTGATGTGCTCTTAGTTCCTCGCTGGAATGACAGATATCGCTAGGGCCTACGAAGTTCTGTCGAGAGATTACTTCGGCCGCTCGCGCACTGAATTTGCAGGTTTTTGTTCTTTACGTATTTACCCAATGCCTGCGGAGTAGGTTTTTTTTCTCGGGATTGACGTTTCAAACTAGAATTGATAGAGGAGGACAGTGCGGAATTGACTCAATTGCGCGAGCCTGTAGACGCCAAAATTATTTTTTGTGCGAAATCGATTCAAAATTAATTACTGTGGGCGGACAATTCTCAAAAACAACTAAAACGGTACTGATAGGTACTAAATAATGCGTGTTTTCAATTGCTCGTCCTTCAATTGCTGCTAATAATGCGCCACAGGTCTGTTCCATTATCAATATGCCTGTTTGTGATCCCTCGGGGAGAGCTACATCAGACTGTCATGGAGGTTTCGCTATCATGCAAGAAGCCAGCTACTCGCTCAGCATCCACCGAACCCAGACCTGTGGAGGTACAGCAGGTTTGAGCACTTTGCCAGACTTTCGGTGGATAGCTGTTGCCTCTGTTTACCATGCAGAGGTATGTCCCTTGGTGAATCCCGTACTCACTTTTGCGTTACCTCAAACAAATAAACAAGCATCTGTGGTACACATCTTAGTGTCGTCACCAGGACTTGCTCTGGGCCTATGAGCTCCCGTCCACCAGCTCTGGCTTGCGCATTATCATGTCTGGAGTGAGTGCAGCGTGCAACCAATACTACTGCCGAAGCAGGGCATCGCACATCGCCCATGGGCAGCCCCCGCAGTGAAATCCCTCCTGCATCATGCCTGGGCTGTCTGGTGGATACGTGTGCCATTCAGTAAAGAGCTCCTCATTACCGAGAGTGGGAATTCAGTATAGAGTAACCTCCAGGGCCGTCAGTACGTCTTTTCTTTGTACAGAGTTGAACGCGTTGTTCACATCCAGAGTAGACCCAGGGCGACCAACAGCCCTACACTCCGGCATGAGCGCAATGCGTTTGAGGAAAAGCCGTATTGCTGTAATAAACTGTATCTTCTAAACATTAGCCTGTTGCTGCCATCTTGACCAAAATTGGAATTATTTTTGCGTGAATACAACGACTGAGAACGCATAAATGCAAATTACACTAATGACAACAAAGAAAACACGCACAATTTGGTACCTATAAAACTCGTTTTACGGACATTAGCATTCGAATCAGAACACGGTTAAAATATCACTATAAAGCTGCAACCACCTCGCCAAAATTTTGCTGGTTCAGTTCCCTACTACTCTCGAATTACATTAGTGAAAGCAATCAAACACTTTGATGTTGGCCAGGCAACACTGTAACCTTCGCAGTGCCTAGAAGCACTGGGTGTGTTGCTCAAATTTGGGCAGTGATCAGCCTGAAGATAATAGATGATGATGTTGGACAGAGGAAGTCAGTCGAACCTATAGGAACAGTAGCGTGAGTCATCGCTAGGTGAGGACGGTTTCCTATCCTCCCTGGAACAGAATTGTTTGGCGAGCTATGGTGCTCCTGCTGTATCGCCAGCACCCGTAACTTCACTCTCCTGGGTTTGAATAAGATGGGATGCCTCGTTCGTATCGAACCAGAGTCCATTGGCCCTATCCCTGTGTGAGCTACTAAGGGCTCTTAGATCCTGTCTGGAAAGTATTGCCATTGCCTTCGTCCTTGAGCCAAACAGTCAGCGCTGTGTCTCCGATCCGGCCACCTGACGAGCGTGGTGACTTTTCGTTGTTCTTATGTAGGCCAGATGGGAAGGGATTCTGTGCACCTTTCTTCAAGGCAGCCTTTTCATTGCTTACGTACCCTCTATAAGCGCGATAAGCGAGAGCATATTATGGGCACCGAGACGTTCGAGCGCCTGAAGACATTCCCATGTCAGCCTCGGTCTGAAAGTGTAGGCTGCGATGGCCTTTTGAGCAGCCTGGCTGTCTGAGAATACGTTGATCCACTGACCATTGAGTCCTTTTGCTTGGATCTCTTCTGCGCGGATCTTTTTGGCGAGAACTTCCGCTTAATATGTCGTGGCGTACCAGCAAGTGGCTGGACGAAGCTGAATTTGGGACCTATATTGCCCAGACCGGCTCTGCTGCAACATAACGTCAGTAAGAAGGACTACCGCCTCTTCTAATTCGAACTGCATAATGCTTCCCTAGAGTCTAGCTTTACCCCTGGTGGAAACACACTGGTCTGCAATAGCCTTAGTGCTCTCAGGTATGCAGTCCTCTGAGTGCACATGTGAAGAGGTAAGATGTTCAAAAGGACTTGCAGCAGTGGGACCAGTGTTCATGGCCTCTGAAGCGAGGTCCTTGGCCTGACTTCAATCAGGCATCATCAACGACGTCCATCCTCCAAAAGCGGCATACTTTTCTATCTTTTGAGGGGTGTAGTACAAAATTAGATCCCCAAAGCTCGACTGCGTCGTGGGTATGTGTCAAGTCAACGGTCGGCAGAAGAAGAGCTGAGTTCCAGCTTCAAAATAGTCAAGGAGCTCCTCGTAGGAGTTTTCCACGCTTTTCTTTGACGAGAGCTCTGGCAAATACCCCTCGTTAAAGAAAAAAAAACGACCCTAAAAGCAACGAACTCTACTAAAACAGTTTCTGTATTAGCTCGTGCACTTCTCTCCCCCCTCCCCCCCACCATCACCACTATCGCCCTACTACTCTGCCTTTTCTCATAATCAAAGCGAATGGGCGAGGAAAAGGCAACTTTGCGGTACACGCACGGCGTAGCGGAAAATTTTCAGTTTAAAAGGTGGAAAACGACGTTGAGAACGGTACAACGATTTCAATCGCTTTTAACAACCTGCAGCTCCGACGCTACATTCTCCGCCGGTATATTTTGAATGGCTGCCCGACTGAAGGAGATCTTTTGATCTTCCCAGAGCGGTGCGTTCATTCGTCAAAAAGCCGAAGGAAGATTCACGTAGGAAACGCTCTGCTTCATAATAAACATTTCTCATGGAGGAAAATGGGATTTTTATTCGAGATCGTGAGAAAGTGGCTGTCACAATGTAGCGGAAAAAAGAGTAAATTGAGGAAGGCATTGAGAAACCCCTTCCTCTACACCGGTGCAGGTTTATTTTGAATACCCACCGCTTGGATTATCGAAAGTGTTAGTTTATGAATATTCCGCCCGATTCAAATCGGAAGACAATTAATTGCTGGTTGTAATCAAAAGAACATGAGCAGCATTCACGGTCGAGCGCGTCGAAACTGAAAAGTTCTTTATCTCCAAGCAAATTTTAAACCCAGAAGTCAGCTCCGTTACTCAACACGAAGTAAACTCGATCCAAATGAGGTTCAATTCGAAGTCGCTCACTGCCAGGTCACTCAACTTGCAAATAACAAGTCAATGTCTGTAAGTATTCAGAAATATTCTTTTGGCATTGCCTACTTTGTAAAGACGTTGGCATTCACGTTTGACCATTGAAACCTGAAGGCGCGCTGCTTTATTTGTTGAAACAGTGCTCAGTCAGAGGAGAATGGATAATGATAATGAACCGAAGGATGAAGCTGAAAAGCTGTGACAATAGCAACACGATCCCAAAGAGGTTCATCACCAATCTTCCGCCGAACGGACCTATTAGTAGACCCGCTTGGGTGTTTCGTTAGTATCTCACTCACTGGGTTAGGAGAAGCCTGACCGGGGAAAAACCCAGAGTCCCCCCCTTGCTGGTCCAGGACCAGCATCTCGCACAAATTAAGTACGATGACATAGAGGGAAGATAGCTATTCCAAACAGCGGGCAATCTGTGAAAATGATGGCGTGCAGCAATATTCTCACGAGGGTGAAGAAAATAAGAAAAAAAAGCTGCCAAGGCAGAGGGGGACATCAAAATACCTGGCATTCCTTAGGAGGCTAAGCATGGATTGGGGGCATTTAATAATAATGGTGACGATACGAATGCAGTGTGATCCGCAACAAAAATAACTTGTCATAGTGACAGTCGGGGGATAAAATTGTTCGTGAATCCGAATCCACAAAGCTTGCTCAATTAATACTGCTATGATCCACCAACTAATTACTGTTTGCTTGATGTACCAATGTTAGGAGTAAATCGTGAAGTTGGAGGTGCCTAATCAACACAAAAGTCACCGGAAAGTTAGCTAATTTGGGGAGTTTGGTTCGTCAGGGTGTGTTCTTCCCTCTTCCTCTCAACCAAGGCGTAAGCGACTCCCTGAAAATTTGTTGTTCCTGTGTCTCTTGGAGAGCAGGGTTGCCAACAAAGCAGGTTTTTTTTCCTTGAACGGTGGATGCAGACGATACCCTCACTGCAACTTGGTTTGACATCACCTATGCGCCCTCACCACCCCCGCACAAAGCGGAGCATATCCACAAGTTCTCTATTTGCCACCTCTTCGGGCTGAAGAAAGGGCCTCCCAAACACACTATGGCGCAATGCCGCGAGTCCATCGCATACGCACAGCACATGCTCTGCCTTCTCTAGCCCTACCTCGCAGAACCTGCATACCTGTACCTCGCAGAACCTGCATACCTGTACCTCGCACTAGCCAATATTTGCAAAGTGGTATCTCAACGGACAATGACTTGTGAAAAGGCCGCATATGATCCTCATATCCTTCCTCCCCAGTGCAAGCACCTCCTTGGACCTCTCTCTGGAGAGCCGGATGAAGAGTTTTGACTGTCTAAGGCCGAGCAACCCCTGCCAATGAGCAGCCCTGCACATGTCCTACCCTTTGCCAACCTCTCCACATAAGTGGCTTCTGGTAGTCTCCCAACAAAGGGCTCAGGGTCAATAGGGATCTGCGCTGATCCCTTCTTAGCCAATCTATCAGCCCGTTCGTTTCCCTCTATAGCCTGATGCCCTGGCACCCAACACAGTGTTACACTGTTGTCCTCAGCCAGGGCGTTCAGTCCAGTCAGACACTCCCACACCTACTGTAATGCAAGACAGTTTGGGGCTAAGGCCTTGAGAGTGACCTTACTGTCCACCATGATGTAGATTGGCTGCCGCTTCAGTCCCCGCTGCACACAGACCATCACCGCAGCCACCTCTGCCTCGAACACCGTGGCCCAATGGGATCGTCGCTCTGATTCTCTGCCCAAAGATGCCTGCCCCTGCAAGGCCACCCACCACCGAGCCATCAGTATAGTATACCAGGGCCCCAGATTCAAAAGCGGGAACTCCCCCTTCCCACCTGGAACGCTCATGAATGAGTATCCGAAAGGGTAGCACAAAGTTGAACCTCGTGGGCATTGAGGCAACCACATGCAGTTCGCCCCCCCCCCTCCACCTTCACCTTGTCAAGGATCAAGTGGCTGGAACTCCTCTTCCCCCACATGATTAGACTCAACTCCAACATCCGCACAGCCTCGAGGAACGCCATCCTTTTAGCATGTATGTGGAGTGGAGCTAAATCTAGCAAGACCTCCAGTGCAGCCGAAGCAGGTGATTACCGTCTCAGATAAGGAATCGAAGCTGTTACTTAACCACGTTTAAGTGACGTCAGAGGGGTGTGAGGCCTTCCCGAAACCAGTGTTGTCAATATAACGAGCATTTTGATCTTACAGAAGGAATAAAAAGTTATTGCTTGGCTACGCTAAGGCTTGGTTCAGCTAATCCTGTCGTCTTGACATCTGTCATCCAAATGTCAGTTTGACATTTGTTATCTAAATCAAGTGATTGCCAGCTGGCTTTGATGTACTTGTATCAAAGGTCATCTTCGATGTGTCGTATTTCACTACGCGCTCACCTAATCAGCAGTTTAACAGACGGTTATGACGTTTCTTATCAACTGTCATGGTGATTGTTTTGTATCTCATCACGAGTTTGTCATATGCCATCTACATCAGCTGGTTGTCAGATTGTTTTGACGTCTATTCATTAAGGGTTCCTGAAAATACTGTTGAATTGTCATTTATGAAGGTTCCAAAACTCCACACCACCCTGCCCCCACCAACCCTACCACTTATTGCCATCGCTTATCCCTTGAGCTCGCCCCACCCCTTCCAACAACCAACGCCCAGAGTTTTGGTGCAGGGATGAAGAAACGACGGTTGGAAACTCCCGTATATGCTCGTAAATAGCCTTGCCGAGCCTGAAGAACGAAAGAGTCTCCCAATCATCAGGATCTTCCGAAGCTTTTTAGGTCTTCGCCGAATGTGTCAACGGAATTGGGTAAAAATTCGACGGGGGTCGTCCTCAATCGCTAATTGTTTGCAAAGGCGAACGACTGTTAAACCTAACGAATCCGTCCACGGGACCCTTCAAATCAATCCACCTGAGCTGAATGCCAGATTAGTGTCGAATCGGAATCGAGGGAGGTGCTCCCTTGCGACCGCATCATCTGCAGCTCTTTCATCTAACGCTCTGAATATTTCACGAGACTCGGTAATGGGTTCGCGATTGGAACGAATTGACCCTCGAACCTCTGACCACTTCAATGCGTAGAGGGGGAGACTGAAGCCGGTTGAAATGAACGCGATACTTTCTCTTGTAAGCGGTGAACTGAAATACATGTTTCGCTTTAAGCACTGGACGATTTATTAGGAATATAACGGGGTTTTAATCAGCAGCTTCGTTAAACCCGCTGAGCCCTCATTTGAGGAAAACATTTGACGCTGATTACCAATGATAACACGTGTCAAAGCTCGAAGATTTCAAATCGGTAAATAAGTCATTTTCGAGAGACAAGGGGTGTAGTTGTAGTAGAACTGAACTAGACAGCAGTATTTCCATCATCGTTGTCAATAGAATACCTAAGTGAAATTACTTGTAAGGAAGGGGTAAACATAACATCGCTAAGTCATCAAATCAACCAAGAAAACTGAGCATTATCGGTGCAGACGTCAGTTGGCAATCCTAGCTGAGCAGTGAAACGCCTGAAAGAAGCAGGGGATGCTTCATTGATGAGGCTAGTAACAGCCTCCAAACGCAGCGTCTTAGCGGCCATGCAAACACATAAGCACAAGTAAACTTTGGCTGTAGCCGCATTACGCTGGGTAGACTCCTTCAGAGGAGGTGGACCCATAGACTCGCTCACCATTAACTTTGTGTTCTGGCAAATCGCCTTTTACTTTATCGTCTATGGTGTTTTGGATGCGTAACAGCGATAACACCTGAAACTCCTATGACGAACCAAGGGACGCCGTCGGACCAATGCTTGCTTCACAGTACGTCTGGGGTGGGGATGATTCTTGTAGTGATCTAGAAGGTGCGCTGTTTGGTGAGCTTGCTGTGGGAGAAGGTTTGGATGTTTTTTCGACAAGAGGCAATGACGAGTGTCCAAATCTTCCACCGGCTCTCCAGGTCTAGTTTTTGAGGACGTAGTATTAATAATGGAAGTATGGCGCCTGAAAGGCATGGTGCACATTTAGAGGCGTATGTCAATCTCTAATGATGCGTGATTTACGCGGTACTATCTTAAAGTCTTACCTCTGGCGCCATCCCGCAGATTTAATGAGAAAGGCATAACTCCCGGACAGGTCCAATCAGTGAGGCAGTGAATGGGAGTGTTGTAGGCCTGAGTGTTGGAAGTGCCGTCTTGATATTAGAAAACAATCATTGAGTTTGGACAGGCCGGATGAATTTACCTAATAACGTGAAAAAACACGTCCCCTTTCAACCCATGCTCTGGTTGCTTGTTGCCGAGACTCTCCTAGATTAATTGGAGAAAGAAAACTGCAAAGTAATATCATACGTGGATGACTTGGTAATAATTATAAAAGAGAGGTGAATGTGATTGCCGAGGGGACGTTCGCTTTGAACACTGTACAATGATGTTGCAATGGGCAAGGGTGTATGTCAGTTCAGACAAAACTTGCCTGGTTCTGTTCGCCGCAATATTATAACACCGGAACTCCTGGTTAGGGGGAAGGTGGTGACGATCCGACAGGAGGTGAAATACTCGGAAGCTTGTTCCGTGATGTGGTCTATCCAGAAGATGGTTGGAAAGACATGGGAACTGCGGTGTTTCTGTGGATGTACATCGCAGGGCTTGGTCACCCCTATGGAGCCCTGATCAGGTGCAGCTGCAGCTGGGTAAACTACAGAGCAGAGCATGCATAGCTGTGACGGGCTGCATCTGCTCTAAAGGTATTGTTGGAGCTTGCACTTGGGCGCGGTGGCCGAGTGCGTTGGGGCGCGAGGCCTTCCGAGCCCGGCAGGGATAGAACCAGCGGATTCTGGTTCGATCCCCGACCGGGAACCCCCTCCTCCAAACCCAGGGACGTGAGGCAATGGGCACCGGGGGCGGCGGGGAACGGGCTCGCTGGGGAGTTAGGACATGGGCCCAATGTGTGCCACGGCGAAATGTCATTGGTCCTGCGGCTCTAGCGGTGTCGTATGGCCCGCAGCCACCTCCCTGGTGAGTGAGTGAGTGGAGCTTTTACCTCTCCTTGTAAATGAGAAGAGAGCTGAAAACGCACATGATAGAATTGGGTCTCGTCAGGCGGGGTGGGAAGGTCACGTACCACCAGATATTAGGCAGGGTGTGTGTGGAAGGGCTTGGATACGGATGATGTATATTTTCCAAGTTCCCTCCAGAGTACGAATTCATGACAGTACCGGGATTACACAGACGGATCAGTAAGAGGTATGAGTTTATGGGCCAGGAATATGCCATTAGGTGCATTGTCAAACAGTTTTTCAGGCAGAGCTCTTTGCAATGATTGTGCGTGCAGGCTCCTGCATCAGAGGCTGAAACGACCAAGGATATACATTATGTTGGACAGCCAGGCAGCTCTCCCTTAAGTGTAGATGTGACGGGTTGCATGCCGACTGCTTCCACAGCTACCCGAGAGTTCTTGTCGGGGCTTGCGCCTCTCCACATCGAGTACAAGGGCCCCGCTCGACCTGATATTGGACAGGATTCGTCGGGGTCTCCTCATGTCAGGGACTAGGTACTGATGAAGTATCGCTTCGAAGTTCTTTACAGTACGAATCCAGACAGGAAGGGGGTGGTCCCACTCTTGAGGCTAGGACTATGATAAAGAAGGATCAGTGAAAGGTGGCCTGGCAGATGCTAGAATTTACGAGCCAGGGATACGAACCCGAACGATTACCACAAGAAATGAGTTCGTGATATAATTACTAGTCACGGTATAACCATTTTAAAAATTTTATGAGTGCTAATTGACGCCGAACTGTCGCCTAATATATCGGGTGGCTTGAGTATCCCATAAACCTAGCTGTATAAACGCAGTCAAGTCTCGAGTGCTGTGTACTGACACCCTGCCATCAACACCTCGCACGATACTGAATACTTCAGCCCTCGGCCGTATCGTATATAATTTTAAGGGCAACCGGATCCTTTCCCAACAATGCAACGCTTCCACGTGATAATTCCATCTTTGAATGTTGCCCAGTCATCGTGCCCATTATTTAGACAGTTTTTTTCATGCGCGTCAGTTTGGACTATCAGCAATTGGCAATCGTGTGATAGTGGGTGGGTGGTTCCATCTAGTGAGAAATCGTCCAAAATCGAAAAATAGCAAAGCTTCTATGTGGCAATTCCACCTTTGAATGTTTTGAGCATTTTTAAACCTCGTGGAAAGAATAATAGCGATGAAGACAAAGGTAAAATCAGAGCCCCAAGTCGATGCTATGGGTGCCAAAGAAAAGCCCCGCGCAGAAGGTGTCCGACTGCTCCATGCTGTCACTTTCTTTGTGACGCCATCTTCCCTGACTCGCTTCTGCTTCATCCTAGCCCTTTCTTTTCCCTTTTTAAATCTGTCACTCCTCAAGTTCAGTTCGATTGGACCATTCAGGCTCACCCTAGCCCTTTTGTTTTATCCATCCAATTTGGTGTTGGCTTGGTGGCCCTGCATGGGTGGTTTAAGTGTTTTCATGTTGGCCCAAGTGAATAATGAATAATGATATATATATTTCCGAGATATTTACATACATAAGGAAAACATAACAGCGAAAAAAAAACACAAAGAGAAAATCAATATTAATTCCTGTCCTGTCATGGAAACTACCCCCCTCATGGATCATTGATCCGTGCCAAGGGGGGGGAGTTGCAGTAGTGAATTACTTCTTATTTTATATTAATTTATAACATTTAGTTCCTCAAAGATTGACCTAAGATTTTTCATAAACAACTAGTTATATATACCTACCTACTATGCTCAAAAGAAAAACAGAAAAATAATATGCTTAAACCTACTATGCTTCAAAGAAAAATAATATGATATGTAAAAAAAAAGTAACAATTTATCAAACAGTATAAATAGTGCACGTCATGGCGTCATGGCATGACATTCCGAGGGAGTGGCAGCAATGAGGTACGAGAAGACTGACTTTTTGTAAACCATTCTGCTGACGGAATGAGGGTAGGCCAGAGAGCTCGATACGGTCCGCAAGATGTATGGCAGGTTGTGATACAGGTGGCGAGACGTAGATATTAAGGGCTAGGAGGGATGGGTATCACTGCTTGGGTTGTTAATCTCACTGCACGGGTGCTCTGTTCAGATGAGTTCGGCTTGTTGGTATCCAATGTTTCAGGATGCTCCTGAAGTAAAGCAGAGCGTGCTTTATATAGAGCTGCTTCATAGTAAAAACATTGGCCTCGCCAAACAGCTCAGCACTAGGGAACCTCCGGGGTTTTTTTAGAAGTACCTTCAAAATAGCTCTTTGCAGTACATTTACTGGTTCAAGCACGCTACTGTAAGCATTACCCCACCAGAGAACCCCAAAACCAAGCACTGACGGTACTAAGGCTTTGTACAATAAAATGAGAGTGCTCTTCGAGAAGTAGTTACGGATGGTATGGAATATGTGAACAAATTTCCTGATTTTCTTCGCTAAAGCGATCACCTGGGCCTTCCAATCAAGACTCTCATCCAATACTAACCCTAGGTACTGTGCGCTTCAAACTCTCTCTATTTCCGAGCACCCACATGCCATGTACTCTGAATTACAGAAGTGCAATTTCAGGTTGTAAGGATGCGAGTCCTTGTCTCTGGCACGGGAAAACAATAAGTATTTTGACTAATTCACATTTATGGTGAGAGATTGGGAGTTGAGCCATAAGCATATGTTATTCATTCCCTCATTTGCTCGAGTAAAAGCCCCTTGCCATGACTCCTGTTCAAACAGGAAGGCTGCATCATCGGCGAATAGGTACACCTTTCCGCTAATAGGTATTTTCACAATATCATTGATAAATATCCTAAATAAGACTGGACCCAGCGTACTCCCTTGAATTATTCCTAAATTTACAGGGCGTATGCCACTTTCCACCTCATCAACACTCACCAACTGCCTCCTACCAGACAGGTAGCTCTTGAACCAAGAGATCTCTTTCCCCACTACTCCATGACGTTCCAAGGCGCTGATCAATCTATTCCTGTCTATGGAATCAAAGCATTTGGCAAGGTCTATCAAGACCAAGATTCCATTCCTCTTCCTATCCATTAATTCATAAAGGTCTTTTGTAAGAGTATAATGGGCCTCCTCGACTCCAACGCCAGGTGTAAAGCCGAATTGCCTAGCTGTAATCAGGTTATGTTTGTTCAGATATGAATTCAATTGTTTAATAACCCATTTCTCTACGAACTTAGAGAGAATGCTTAGTAATGAAATAGGTCTAAAGTTGGTAAGCTCGACAGTTGATCTCCCCTTGTGTAAGGGGATGACTTTCGCTATCTTCCATACGTCAGGAAAAGTTGAACATTCTAGACTGCAGTTTATTATGTGGATGATTGGGCGTTTTATCAAATCAAAATAAGTTTCAATAATCTTATAACTTATACCATCAGCTCCTGGAGCCGATTTTCCATTCATTGCTTTGATGAGGCTTCTCAATTCATCTTTCCTGCCTTTTACGTTGCTGTCAACACTCGACTTAGGAATTAGCATAGCCAATTTTTGTCCCACATTTGAGAAAAAATCGTTAAAATCATTCGCCACCTCTTTTTTGCGTCAGAAGTCGACAGAGGATTCGCAGTTTGTGGCTCGTTCGGGTAATATGGCGGTTTTTGATTCTAAGGAAATCGCGCGCGCGTGTGCTCGTCTGGTCGAAGATATATTCCTGCTTCTGTACACCAACTTACTTAATCTTGCATCTATATTATTGCGTCAATCGAATCTCAATAGACGGTGTACACAAGCCGAGATAACATGTTTTGTTATTTGTGCCCGGTCAAACACCGTCCATTCCATTTGTACTATTTCTCCAAGCTCCCCTTTTTCCATGGCCGTGAGCCGATGATAAATCCCTCCAAAACTCACCATCTTGTCACCGCTTAAAGTAAAAGCCGAGCGACAGACACTGGGGATGAAATGCATCTTGACTGCAACACCTGTTCACCAAACAGTTCCATCGGTCGGGTCCTTTGATACTCGCGTTTCCCTCCGACGTCTGTTTCTGTCTCTCCGACAATAATTGACCCAAATAACGATTTCGTGCTTCATATCGAAAACTCGTCCCGTGCCATTATTCCATTCACGCGCTCATCCCCTCGCCTGAGACTCGACTCACTAGTTAAACGCATAAATATCAACCTTAATTGCCCCCGAGGGAGCTCCAAATTAAAAGGAGGGCTCGAAACGGGCAATCATAATGAAAGAAGAGGCCCTTATTATTGTTATGGCGTTTGTATTAAATATTTCCGGTCCGGTTCTTTTTAGTGTAAACATTCGGCTTCTTTTCGGAAATAAATGGGTTTTCCAATTACAGGGGGACCGCGAGAGACTGATGTACGGAAACGAAGACTCGCACGCACCGGAGTCAAAACATTACCGGTCAAACGGACGTCTTTTTACACGTAACGTCCATCTGCGCTTCTTCGCTCCATCGACAGAAACACAATAGAGGTAATTTAACGAAAATAGTGCTATTCTTCGTTTTATACCAGCCACGAGTTCCTTCGTTTGGAGTATTCATGTTGAGTTCCATGAACACGGTGATCAAGATATGTACTTAAGACACGTGCAGCTCGAAGCTGTGTGTATCCCCTAATCAGTTCTTCAACTTCGTGATGATGGAGCGAGATAAAGGGCATTTAGCCCTCCCTCCTCCAAAATGTTTACACAACATCGCAGCCCTGTTTTCCAAGACGTTCCAAAAACTTCACCACAAGACTAATAAATCTCAATTCAGCCTAATTGTTTTTGTTTACTTCCGCAATTTATCTGTAGCAAGAATCGATGGAGCAGGGCAGGACTGAAAGAGCGCGTTGTTTTTTTGTAGGCGCAGCCGCGATTTCCAGCGCCGGGAACAGAAGTGGAGTGGAGGACTTCCATCGTTCCTCGTAAATAGTCCTCTGCCAGTCCTAAAGACGGGGAAAACTAACCGGAAATTTGTGTGTTGTCGTATGGGAATTAGAGAAATAGCAAGCGAGGTGGGAATTCCCGTCAAAGGGACGTGACACGAATTAGTTCTTCACCACTATCCTTGAACCAAAGACGAGTCAGTCCCTTACTGAGTGTAACGGGACGAACCAAACCCTCCGATTCAGCGGAGGCTTGTCCTGGGCATTTATGCTCACTGGGCACCTCAAACTTTGTGTAGCTTCCAATTCGTCAACGAACTTTTATCGGGTTTTCGTGTTTTCGCCCAACTTTTGTCCACTTGCAGCAGTCGCCTGCATAAAACGAAGGTGACACCGTCCGTACCCGTAAACGGCGTTACACAAAACCGCTTTTCAAGGTCACACGGGCCTCATGTCCGATCATTTCGGTATCTAGGAGTGATCCTAGGTAGACATGTTACTGTACCAGGACGAACCAAACCCTTCGATTCAGCGGAGGCTCGTCCGGGGCATTTATGCTGTCTGGGCAGCTCAAATGCCCCGATTTGCTTGAGATTTCGCTTCCGTCAGTTGTAACCGAGTCAGTTCCCTCGTCGCTGTGTCGTCTGCGCTCGCGTTCGCTCCCACTCAGTTCCCGGTCTGTGGTGGTAAAACTTCCTCGAATGTAATTGAGAGTAAAACTCTGTTCCAATTGCATTCGGCTTCATATCGTACTAACTCCCCGACTCTCTTAGTGCGATATCGCTTCAATATGAACCCCCCCCCCCCCCCCGCAACACATAGTATGGTGACTTCAATGCGCGGCTTCACTTCCTTTCCCTCACAGAACACGTCTTGCGTCTCCAGCGCTGGGGAGGAGACAAGAAACCATGTGCATGAATGACGGTTGTTGCAAGAGCGGACTTCTTCAATGCAAACCTATTACCGTTTCGTGAAGAAGGTGGTGGCACAGGAGCAGTTGATCTGTCCCTTTAAAACTTGCCCAAATAAGTTAGATCAATTTCCCAATTGACCAGATCAATAGCCCTCCCAAGTGCGTCAGACCTCTGAGCAGTAACGCATGGGCATAAGCTCTCCTCTGGGAGACTGGCAAAGTGATCAAACCTGCAGTACCTCTGAGGTGTCAGTTCAGTGGATGTTGCACAAGTGGCCGGCCTTTTGGCTCATAGCAAAACTGAAACTTCCACCACAGTAGACTGATATAACCCTCTTCGACGTTGGATAAGGAAATAGATCTGTTGACATAATTTCGTTTCGTCGGTGTTCGTGTCATTTGATGCCCGAGTTCCGATACGAAGCTCAATACCCTCGAGACCAGAGTCAGAAGGTCAAAACAGCAGAATTTGAACTCCACGTGTTTGAAAATGAGGTTTCCAGTGTCATCACGAGAGGACAGAAGACCAATTACCCGGTCTCGGAAGATGAGAAAACGAGAATCTCGTTGCCGACTTCTATAATTACCGAGAGAAATGTCTCGAATCGGCTCATTCCGCTCATTCCGGAAGACGGTTCCCAAGAGATGACCCAGATAGGAAGACCAACCCGCGCTCTCAACCATCGAGAGCAACGCTACCTTTGCTTGAGTCTCGAAGGTGATTTAGCTCCGCCGAAGAAAGCCCTCCTAACGATTCAGTTGAAGGTCCTATATTGTTGTTTTTAGTTTCCGACCCTCTTCGAGAAATGAATAGGCTTCTCTTTGATGGGGAATCCGATAATTCTCGGGCCGTGCCGTCGGACCTTCGGGCGCGTTCGAGGGCGTATTTTGAATACTTCCACCGCGTAACCGCCCATAAAGACGTCAAATTTGAACAGTTTTCGTAATTTTCGGACTTTACGTTCGACCGTAGGAGGAATTTGGGGGCTGCGGAACTCGCCCCAATGGGGCATTAATTAAGGGACTTGATGACCAAAATTAGTGAGCTGCAAATCTGATAATCCCAACGAAAGCCAAGTTTGTCAGCTGAGACACACGAGGCGCTATTCTTGGGCATTCTGTTGCGCAATGTAAAGAAGGTTGGCATCCACTAAATTATTAAATATCGCCCTATCCCCCGATAACTTGTAGTAAATAAATTCTGGAATTACATTTATGACGACTGGTTACCCTTCACGCTCTGCTCAGTCGTATGGTCGAGCTTTCACAGATTTCATCTGTAAAAAATAGCCCTCTTAACTGAACTGAACGATCTCAAAAACTATTTTGCAATAGGCGGCGAGCAGCTACAATAAATATTCATGGAGGGTGTTGGTCCTCACGACAATAATCAAAAGTCTGATTGAATTATGTCAGTATTTTAGTGAAAAGTTACAGAAAATGTCTGGTTAACCTCACAACTTCCCTAGATCACCGTGGATATAATGGTATGTTACTGTTAAAGTATCGTAGGTAAGTGAGGAGGGGAGTGAGTACGATGTCGGATATGTTTTACCCGCACAAACAGGGAACTGGGTGGGAGCGAACGCGAGTGCGTGTGACAGGCTCCCATGAGACGATAGCTCCATTTCGACTGCTGGCACCAAAGTTTCAAGTTAATTGGGAGAGGTGCCTGAAGTTCGGTTTGTCCAGGCAATACTGGGTGATGGAAATGTTTGGAAAAAGTTGTTCGCGAGGGGGATAGAGGAAAGTGGGGCCTGCCAGTGTGGGGAATGGGAGACAGTGGGGCATGTTTCGTGGGATTGTAGGATATATGAGGGGCAAAGGGGGGAATTGAGAAGGAGGGTGGAGGGAGCTGGGTAAGGGTGAATGGTATGGGGGACTACTAGTGGCCAGAGGTCGAGGGGATTTGGAGGGAATTTGTGGAGGTGGTGCTTAGGGATAAGGAGGAGGTGGTTAGGAGGGGAGATGGGGTGAGTGTGAGTGGCGTGGATGGGACCGTGGTGGGGAGGGGGACCGTCACTCAGGCGTGGGCAGTGCAGGCGCTATTGGGGGGAGGAAATGTCCGCATTAGTTAGGGAATCAGGAGAAAGGATAGAGGAGCTAGAGTTTTAAGGGCGCCCACCCCGTGGGCCCGGGCAGGGGCGCGTTGGCCTAGCGGCAAGACGCTAGACCAGCAGCCGACCCCTGGGTGTTCCAGCAAGGGTTGGGCTGTTCAGGATGGTAAGTAGGGATGGGTTGGGGTCGTGTGTCATGTTTTGTTTTGTGTGTTTGGTGTCTTGTTGGGATTAATTGGTTAAGAGGGAGGCAGGGGAGGAAAATAGAGTACTTCCATGCCGAGGGGGGTGGTTAGAATGTGAGTTAGGCTGTGATATTAGAACAGGAAAGGAGATACGGGGGAGGAATATCGAGTACTCTCCCGTCCCAAGGGATGTGGGTTTGGGTGGTAGAGTGTGTGTGTGTGTGGGTGCCGTGCATGGGTGGGTGGCGCCCTGGCTAGCCTCGTGGGGCAGGTAAATTCCCCTCGGGGTAGCTTTGAGGCACCCAGTGTAATTTGTTTATTTGGTTGCCCTTTGTTATTAGTTATGTGGTTTGGATTTTGATTAGTTTTATTGCCAGTTTGTTAATTTTTAGGGACCGTCTAGACCCCCGGGCATTAAGAACACCCTGAGGAACGGGTCCTGGGGTGTCCACTTATGCGTGGGTGGGCTCAAGGCCAACTGGGGGTTTTGCCCCTCCTCAGCCGGCAGGTATGAATGTGGAATGTATGGATGGAGTAAGCATGTAATTTATTGAGTGAATGGTTTTAGGTTAGAGTACAAGTGAGGATGGATGGAAGCAATTTATATGGGTGCCAGGTGAGGTGAATGGGAGGAGGGTGGGAGTGGTGGCCAGGAGGGAATCCACACTCCCCCACGGGACGGAAAACGTGCATTTGCTGGGCCCATTCCCCCCTTCCAGCTGCTGGGCTTGGCTGATTGGGGGTGGGTCCTTCGGCGAGGAGGGGCAAGTCCAAACTGCAGAGGGTTCGCTGGAAGTAGTCCCTGTCCCAATTTCCACCAATCTTTTTGCCCGACGGGGCGAAGGAAGGTCAGGGCCGATGAGGTCGGTATTTCCTCCGCACATCCCCACATCGGATCATAAATGTCCTAGTGGCAAGATCGGCAAACTTATTAGCCTATGAGCCAAATATGAAAATTAAAACGGTTTAAAAAATATAGAGCCAAATCTGTTTGTAAATGTAGTAACATTCATCATAATTTTAGAGATTCATGAAATTATAGGTGCATTGAATAGAACTTGATTCCATATTTAACAAAACATATTATAACACTATTGTAAAGGGTTTATAATTATAACAGAAATGAAGAAGTCAAACGGAACGTTATTTAAAACACAACTGAAAAATTCATGCGGAAACGACAACAACTTCTTCCTTGACAACCGCCCACATGGATACGGTCAAGGACACGCTATTTACAATTTGAACCCAAGGCGTCACAATATTTTGTGAAGCATTCATATAAACACTACTTAATGCGAAGAAAGCTCTTGCATCTCCTTTGAAAGTTTGCCCCAGTCCGGTTAGTAGGTCGTTATTTTTAATTTTAGTCACATTTCCAGGTTCTCATCTATGAGACGACTTCTTAGTTTGTTTTTAATAAGATTCATACTTGAAAAAGGGACGCCGTCGACTGATTAGAGGCTGGGCAAGCCCGTAGGATATTTGTGCCAGAGTTACACTCAAAAGTTCAAAGAAGCGCACTTTGCCGACGTCTGCATATACAATTCAAATAAAACTTATAGTATTAAGCGAGCCCCGCTTCTTCACACATTCTGGCATAAATGGTCGTTTAACGGTCGCCGATATCAAAAAATGAGGAAAAAATACCTGATGCGACGCATCTCCCAGCTTTCATCAGCCCCGCGTACATTCACAGGTGTTTATGGCTTTTTCAGCGATCAATCCGGTCAATTTTTTGTCGCTCAGTTCATTTTAACGTAACTTCACACTTAACGTAACGAGTTCCAGAGTTTATTCTGGCGCTCCTACTCACGCCAATAGTGAGCAATAAATACACGAAGGATTTACAAGGCTGTCGACAAGGTTTTTTGGGAGAAGGGTTTTTTTGGTATTTACAGATGGAGAAATATAGAGTGAAAACTATGAGAGATAGTAAAACGTGAAGTAGTGGTTATTATTCCGGAATTTTCGCTGGTGTTCCTAATTCCCTTGAGGATTAACAATTTCTCATTGTAGATGGCTTATTCGACTACCATCTTGGGGGCTGGTTTGGAAATCGCACTTTCGAATGAACCGAAGGCCCTGGTTGAGAAGAACTCACTAGTTTTATGTGCAGGGTCATACAAGAATGAAAGGAAATGAGAAGGCCGTCAAACTGGCGAGGTCTCCACCTGCACTGATCCAAATGACCCCGAAAGTTGTCGTAGGAACCACCAACAGCCGCTTGCGTAAAGAAGTGCACGGCTGACTGTAGATGCAGGGTGTACCTGGCCAAAGGCAGTCAAGACTCCTCTTTATTGGATTGATTCACAAGATCGAGAATGGCGATTCGGAGAAACTGAGTTGTCGATTCAACGTGGCACAGATGGAATTGCGAAAGACTGCCTGTGGGCCTTTCCAAACGCCAAAGAAGGTTGTCACTTGAGTCCTGAAGCCAACTTGCGTTTTGTCCTTTATCGGGCCTAAGGAAGGAATCGAGAGGACACGAGGCTGCTCATGAACACCACTCAATGTGAGGCAGAGGGCAGAGCACAACAATTACGTACACATTCCCATAAAAGACAGAAATAAGAGGAACCACCAGGGCCTGTTTCCGTGTAAAACATATGGTACTAGTGAGTTCTTGTAAATGAGTCATTGGGACCAGAGATGGAAATGCTGAATGTACGTTGAGCAGAGAAACGTTGTGTGACCTCTTCCACGTTTATTTGATTTTAGCGAATTGTGGGGAGCGAAGTGACAATCAGTAGAGTGAGTGACGTCTGCAGGACGTGATGCAGAGCCTATTCCACGTACTGCACACAACCCCCGCACGTTGCGTCTGGTCCGCTCCAAGCGAAGTAAAATCACGCGCCCACTTTGGGTTACCAACGAGATTTTCCCACGTCCGAACGCTGAGAGATGAAATGCGTTTTGTCCAGAGTTGCCGTTCTGTCAGTCCCTGTCATAAATCACTTTTCCCGTAGTTTTCCACAAAACGGGCTTCCGGAAGCCCCCCACGAGACGTACGATGATCACCGCCGCTGGCATCTTAACAAGTGTCTATTTTTGAAAAGGCCAATCATTGACGCGATCCCGTCAATAATGCGGAGGTCTGAGGCGGCTCGAGGAGAACGGGGTAAGAGCCTGTTATTACTTTTTGACCGAAGGGCTCCACGAAAAACCGTTACTTGTCACAAAAGGTTTTAGTCGGTCATATTTTTCCGAGAAAAACCAGTGTGGTCGCCCCTGTCGTGCCAGACACGAAAATGGGGTTTTGGAACAAAAGAAGTTGAAAGGAAGTGTTTGACGGACGTGTGTCGGATATGAAATGCGTGACGAGTGGTTACCCTTCACGCACAATCCAGTTGAACGTTCGAGCTTTCAGTTTTTATCTTCAAAACTCACCCCTCTTAACTGAATCTATACAAATGGACGAGCTCCTATCCTTATTTCGCAACATGAGTTGGACGAACGGAATTAGTTACTCCCTAGAATTATTTAGCGTGACCCAAACTTGGCACTCACGTTTCCAGAATTGATTGAATGGCTCCTACTTATACCACCATTATTGTTCTGTATTCAACATGTACTTGATTCATGACGTTCTACGTACAACGTAGAAAGGAAAGTAATGTAATCGGCTCAAAAAAAATTTTGAGTTCTCTTCAGATCTTTACGTTTCAGACCCTCCTGAGTCCGAAAAACACTATTTGGGAAAATGGTCTGTGTGACTGTGAACGATTTTTAGAGAAAACGACCGTATCAAATCAGTTCAAACTTCATATCTCGCCCGCAAGTTATCATGAGACGCCAAAATAAGGGTATAAGCAAGATCCACCGAATGTTAACTATAGTTATCATAGTGATCAAAACACCAAATATTTTTTTTCTCAAAAACAGCTCTAACGATTTTGATCAAATGTTTTATATTGGTAGTTCTCAATATGGCAAATATACCATGAAACTCCCATTTGTTGGGAAAATGACGAGAGCAGCACAATAAATTATCGAAATTTTCGACGAAAAGCGTTTTTTCGCGCGGTTTTTTTCCTTATAAACTCCGCTGGAATGTTAGTAGAATGTTAAAAAAATTGGTATTGTAGTCCAATTCAATACCTAAAGTGTGAGTGTTTAAAAACGCTCATGACGTACATGGGGCTCACTCCAGAAATTCCTGAATTTCAACTACTGCCGTTTCGCTCACTACCAGTTATAACAGTTATTACCCAATAACTCTGCAAAAGTGATTACTACCCAACTTCAAAAAATTCGTGTTTACAGCCTCATGAATTATCTGTGTACCAATTGCTCAATAATGTTCCCGGAATGAGTACGAGCAGCACAATAGATTCCGGAACTGTAAGCGCTATCGCTTCCTGCTTCTGTGAAGTGTTGTTTGATTAAGTTCAAATGAACTGAGTGATAAATGAATTAATTAAGTAGAATTAGTCATGTACAAAGTGAATTGTTGTAGAGCTAAGGAAAGTTGTGTGTTGCAACGCACCAGATTTCTTTTTTCTTTCGATCACGTAACTTTTCTTCTTACTTTGTAGAGCTAAGAAGAGCAAAACTGGTGCAGCAGTCAACAATGTTTAATGTCTAGCTTCAGTATTGATTGCCAAGGGGTCAAGGGTTGGCCACGAAACAAATACGTCAAGGTTGAAAAAAAGATATTGAAAAAAAGAAGGCAATAAGGGAATATTAACATAAAGGGACTTTTCATCTTGTTAACGTGATTTCCTGTAATTTGTAACTTCCAAAAATACGCCACCCAAACTGAAATCTCAAATCCTCAGCCACTCACTGTCGTCTTAATTGACCTCGTCAACCCTAGTCAATGCCCGAAGGAAACTAATTAATACGACAGGTAAATTGATTGGGGAATCTCGCGTTCTGGTCAGTTCGAGATTCAACCGTCACGGAACTCGCATTTCTGACCCTTCGGATGACAATAACTACGCGAACCTCCTGGTAAACGTCTAATGAAATTTCTGCCCCAGCATAAACGGTAGAAGTAGGGTGCGGTATGGAGGTGGTAGGAGGGGGGCTTGAGTGGAAGGGTCTCAGTAGTTGTTATTAAATACCGATTAGGATTTGCATTTAATTGAATCAACCGGACAATCTCGCACGTATTCTCGTCGAAGTTGAAGAACGCGCGATTTCGATGTGATTGGCACCATGGCTCTTCGGACTGTTGATGGTAAGGGAAGGAGGGAAGGAGAGAGTCTTCAATTACGCGCATGCACTTGTTCAAGTTGCTACGCATAAGAAAACGTTCTTCATCCACGTGATTGGGGGGAACGAAGTGAGTTAACGACTTACTGCTTATTTTCTAATTTCTGAAAAGAAACTCATCTAGGTCTGAGGATCTCTCTCATTTGTTGCCTGGAGATTCTGACAAAAAGCGGTACGAGAAAATGAGAGCTAAATATTACAACTTATACAAGCAAGGAACATCAACAAGGAGGAAATAATTATCATGTTTAATACACTAACGTATGTGTGAAAGTGTGTTATTATTTAACATTTCCTACCTGTCTGCTTTTAAATCCACCCAGGTTTTCTAACACGTCGATATGGGGTCTAGAGATTTTTCTAAAACCTCTTAACCCACATTTCATGCGAACAACAACTTGTTTGGACGACCTTTTGTTCGCAACAGAATTTAAATTGATAAATTGAACGCGCTTAGATCCATCTGAGATGCCGGGTGAGTTGACGATAACGTAACATATTAGATAATCATCGTAGTGGAAAAGCAACAGGAACAGCATATTTTATTCCAAAACACATGTAAATTATTCACACCAATGGGGGAAACGAGCCACGCCTGGCTTGTCTTACCGGCTCGTTGTCCTTCGAGGGGCGCGTGCCTCCACACTGTGGCGGTCATCTATCGCAGCAGCGGAGACACTGCGCTGTGCTTGCATTAGGGCAAGGACGCGGGAGCGGTCGACCTCTTCCTAGCCTCGTCTAGTGGGGGGCACCATGATTGCAGGCCCTTCCGCCGGTTCGCCCGTGCTTGTTCAAAGACGTGGAATCGGCAGACATCCGCCTTGCTAGAGAGGAACTGCTCTCCTCTTGCCTCAGGGAACCGAGCACGCACTCTGGCACTGTTATAAAGGTGGCAGGCAAAGAGCATTTTGGATGCGTTCTCCACTGCACCTCCTGCAGGGGCAGTTGCTTTGCTGAAGGGGCGGCGTCCGAAGAAATGCATCCACTCGTTAAAGGCTCCATACCTGGAGAACAGCTGCACTCCCGCAAAGGACGGCCGCCACCAGCCCATCCGCAACCTCCCTTCGATGGAGGGGAGTATGCTGTGGAGGTGCTGCACTGTGGAACCTTCGTCCCATCTCGCCTGCCACCTGTTTATGAGTGCCTCCTGAGCGAGGGCGAGTTTCCTCTCAGCAGACCCGTCCTGTAGTAGCGAGGGGAGGAGGGCCTGGAATGGCCCGAAGTACTCTGCGACACAGTCCCACTTTATGTGGGACTGGAGCACTGCTAGACCAAGAGATAGGTCCAGGGGTGGCATGCCTGTGACCACCTGGGGGGCCAAATGCCAATTAATAAATTATTCACAATAATAATAGAGAATAGTCGACGGAGGACAGTAATAGAGAACCAATATAAGGATATCATAAAGAAAGATAAGCCCTAACCGGACGTAACCACCCAATTTTAACATAAACTAGTGAAAACCCGTTTATGCGGCAGGACGCTGTGAGCTACTGTTAATCGAATCTAAACAGGGTAAACAGAGTTGGTGAAAACAGCCCTAGGTCATTGCGATTTGGACAACCTTCCACTAACCATTTGCCCGGCCATTTTTCTTGCTAAAAGACACTCAGTAATATTGAACAAACTCAGTGAAGGAGTTACACTGAAAATTGCACGAACGACAAAACCTAGAATCACACGGATCACGATGAAGTCGCGTAGTTGTTTTGTAGGTCCACTGTGTCCGCTGTTGGGCACCCCAGAGGGCGAGAGTTGAAGATCGAAAATAAAAGAAAATCGGTGAGTGTTAGGAGGACTGGATTAAATGCAAAGTGTGTAGAGTTTGTGTACAAAAGGGCGACACAAGGGAACGACTCGTAATACGCATGAACTGGTGAGGAAAACTTATCGGAAGGAGGTAGCGAATTGTACGGGCAGAGAATAAATATAGAAAAGTGTCTGAGTGGGCTCAGAGAGACGAGTGTGAATTTCTCGAGAGTTTATAGCTGAATGAGTTTTGGTAGGAGCTGTCTCTTACGGAGAGGAATCTGATATTGTGGAGAAGGAAAATAAACAAAGGAAAACCTCACTTCAGGGAAATCTACTGCCGTCAGCAATAACCGCAGGTACGAGGGGATAAGAGGAGACAATAACTTTGTCATAAGGGACAGGCAGTCCCGTTAAGGCAGGTGCAGGGAACTCCGAGGTCAAAAGACTTACAACAACAATATTCCATCAAACCTGCGTCAAAGAGTAATCTGGTGGCTTTACATCTCCGTCCAACAGCTCTTTGTAGCTTCGCATACGCTGCATCATTCGAAACGTTGACGCGAGCTCTCAGTAGATGAACATGTAACGTACGAAGTAGTATGGTAACGTAATACGATCGAGAAATACTCGATCGCTCAAACCCGAGCTCGTCGTAAAACCGTAATTACCCGAAGTCGGCACTCACGAAAGTCTAATTACAACGGATAATTGTAAATTAACTCATTTGCAGTCTTAGCGACCATCTGTTTGTCGTGATAAATTCGAGCACCCCCTTCACTGCCAACCGCCTCCCTCTCTCTCTCTTCAGAGGAATTCCTTTCTCGAGAGTTATTAAATATTTCTCTTCCCGGGTTAATTGTATTGAATAAAGGAGCATTCCGGTGTCTCGTCGGGACTTGAGACAATAGAAATTGAGACTTTGCGAGGCCAATTACTGAATTATTACTGGATCGGGGGCGCGGGGCCTCGTAAAACAAAAATTACTGGATTTCGAGAACTTTTGACGGAGCGAACATTTAAAAAGTAATAACAGGCGATAAATGAAATGGAAACTTTAATTATTATAATTAGAGTAAATTGTGAGAGTCGTTCTTACCGGGTCGTAATATACCTAACTTCGCCGCGGGGAGACTATCAAAGTTGAATATCATGTCGAGCGACTAACATGTTTCCCCCTTCTTCCGGCCATGTGGGTCATTTAACTTGAAAGATGAAGAATGAGATAAATCGAGGAATACGAAGAGAGAGAGATACTTAATTTGATTAGGCGGCGTTATTTTCTTATTCGTGAATGGGCCTAGGAATTGCCGTCATACCACGGAAAGACCGTTTGTAGATCGAATTCGATAAGATCTGGAACTCAGATGATACAAGTCCGAAATTTTCAAATGACTTAATGATCTTTGAGGGGCGTTTGAGCGCAGAAATATGCGACGTTATTAAAAAGGAAAAAAACGTCCTCGTGTATAGCGACGAAGGAATGCGGTGTCCACTTTTACAACTCGACTTAGCGCGAGTTTCGATAAAAGTTGTAATTAACGTTTTGTAGTTAAACCGAAGATGTCAGGCGCTAAACGACGAAGACAAGTTTTACCAACGTTGATTGAAATAAATTGATAATAAGTCGGAACTAATCAAAACGCTGTTAATCGAAGGAGCTAGCCACGACGATTTGCCGCTTCTTTTTTACTTCCCATGGCCCCACGACCCCACCCTATTTGAAAACCCAACAAATTATTACACAACGGTTTACTATTCTCATGAACAGCTTGACCTAGTATTGCTGCTCCGAGACCCATCCCATTCGATTCAGCATCGAAAAACACTAGTAAACCATACGAAACATGACCTGACTACAATGGAAGTACAGAAACTAAATATCCCCCCGGCGCCAGGCGCCCGTGAACGTCTGTAGGCATTTATGATCCGATGTAGGGGTGTGTGGAGGAAGTGGCCCTAACCTTCTTCTGCCCCATTGGGCAAAAAGCATCGGAAAAATTGGGACAGGGACTTTCAGCGAACCTTCGGCAATTGAGACAATGTTGCAAGGCGAGCGGGTGGGTGGTTTTGATGGATCGGGAGGGAGGGAGGGAGTACTAACGACGAAACGTTGACTTCTGCTGTAGTTCCCGCGAGTTCTTTCAATTAGTTGACGCTAATAATTACTGTTACTTCCCTATACGCAGTTGTACACGTCTGATACTCAATCCATTCGACCCAGAATGTAAAAATACCTTGAGAACGATACGAAACACGGTGAATTTGCAATTATACTGCGTTTTGCTAATTTTTTAAACCATTTTTTGCCCATAACAACCATGGGCTTCGTCCGATCGGGTTGCCGAGATGGTGGGCACAACTAGATACCAATTGGGATTTTTGTACGAAAGAACGAATTTTTTAGACCACGTTAAAGGCACAAAACGGCGGATGGGAGACGGGGGACGGACATTGCAAATTTGAAATCTCCATGCCTTGAAACGTAAAGTATCAAATTTTGAGGGGGGGGGGGGGTTGTAGAAATTTTTTCCTGACCGAAAACATAGGGTTATTATTAAGAATGAACGCGTCACTGAACTTTCCTCAGTCCTACACGCATTCACTCGCTTTTCCTAACTTCAGCTCAAACGTAATCAATTTTTGACTCAGTTCACGTGAACGCGTTGAGACGTAACTTCACATTTTATGTACAAACTGGTAGCGCCTAAAGTTCCAGAACTTATCGGGATCATGCATAACCTTTATTGAAAGACCTACTCACGGCTTTTGGAGCGTATTGCGTTCGCAGTTCGTCAATTGATGGGGAAACAACTACGGAAAAATTCAGCCAAAAAAATGTCCTCAATTATATATTTTATTTATCTATTTTAAGTCAGCATGAATCTTACAGATATAGTTCCAGTTGAATGGGCTTTGGATCATGTTCTCCAGATTGTTGAACGATATCTGATCCATGTGATAGTTATCGTAGCACAGGCGTTCTAGAACGATGTGTGGCGGGTCTTCTATGTTGAGCGCAGTAGGGGGAGAATGTTATGTGAAAGAGCGAGCGAGAGGGAGAGATTAATATATCTGGCGAGATTCAGTACCCGACCATTCTGGCTCCTAATCTGAAATTTCTAAATGTAACTTATGAATAGAAGTTTTCATTTCTCCATATTACTGGTTAGTTATCCACACAAACATTTTCTCTCCATTCTATTACTTTCCACTACCCAAAGGGGAAGGAAAGTATTGTAATTGTGCCAAAAAACAAAAAAAGTTGAGTTTTCTTCAGATCTTAAAGCTTACTGATTAAAAACAACCTAATTTTGGCGCGTGGTCCGTGCGTGTGTGTCCGTAGTTCAATTTGCGGGGCTTAACCGATTGAGCTGGTTCTTTTTTTTTTTTTTTGTTATGTTTTGTAGACACCAAAATAAAGTTATGGGCGAGTTCGGTCGATGGTAAAGGGCGGTGGGGGACGAAAATGTACCAAAACCTAGGGTGAACTTTCAAAGTATCTTCTACTAGTTAGTGCGAAACTTTTTTTTCCATATATATCTCCTTAGAAATACGGTGAACGGAGATAGTAACCCATGAAGAACGAACGGTGCGTAGCAACACACAACTTTCCGCCATCCCCGTAAGTTCGAACACCAGCTAAATATGCGGGTGCTATATCTTCATTGAACGCATTTCTACAGAAACATTTATGGAGAAAAAAATGTACGTACTAGTTAGCTGAGAGTACTCCGTAAGTTTGATCGAAATCGTTCGAGCCGTTTTTGAGAAAATTGGAAATTTCCTTTTCTGAGTTAACTTGGCTCATTACACGCATATATACACAAAAATTGGCACGTTACACGCATATATATACAAAAATAATTAAACAGAACGAAATGTGGGTATGGGTGGCCAAAACACACACACACACACTGTAAGATTGACCACATCCGGTGAAGCAGTTACCCCAGAATTTACGGAAATGTTTGAAAAAGTTTGGTTGAGTCAGTCTTCTCTGGCTGGTGAGCGCACTCTCAGCTAACTAGTCCCTACATCGCGTTCTCCATAAATGTTCCCGTAGAAATGCGTTGAACGAAGACGTAGCACCCGCGGACGTATCTAATGTTCGAACTTACAGGGGTAGTGGAAAGTCGGGTGTTGCAACGCACCAGACATTTTTTTTCCTTGGCTCTACGAAGTAGAAAGGAAAGTTGTGTAATCGACCGAAAAAAGAATTTTGAGTTCTCTTCATTTATAATTTTCTTCTCAAACGAAATTCCGATATACTATTATTTACAGAGCCCCTCGTGTCAAGACTTTTGAGGAATTTAGTAAAGAGATAGCAAAGGTTTCTCGCACATTTCTTGAGTGTAGTAAGACTTGTTGGTTGTTTTATTCCTGATGAGAGTCCGTTGAATGATGATCGCTAGGAATCGTGGTAAAAGGTGATTTAGGAACCTGTTTCCAGGTTCTAAAGTATAAATTCCTGAAAATTTCGAATATTTTCGCGTAAAATATACTGGTTTTTTTTTGTAGGAGTAATTTTGAACATAATTGCTAGCATGGAGTATTATATTAATTCGTCACTCTTAAAAATTGCTGTTTTTTTAAATTTCTCGAGGAATTCTAACATCATATTTCAGATTCAGAATATATATATAAATGAACTATTTAAAGCTCTTCAATCAATGAATGCGCTTTCCCTACTATAACGACGGTTTGTGAAGTCCACGATAGGTCGGTTTTCAGCACGATACATATTCTATCTTTTGTTATCTATCGCCAAATTTGGTTCGTCGCTCAGAGGAAGGTTTGCGTTAGATCATGTTGAAGAGAGAAGAGAGGGAGATGATGTGGTATGGGAGAGAGATTGATGAGAGAGGCGATAAAGAGAGGGAGTGAGACATTGTTTGCACTTAACACTAAATTAATGGACGTTTACTGATGTAATCAAATCCAATAATTATCTGTCAATCAGTTATGAGTAAGAAAAATAATCACCGCATCATGGAGTGCGGATGATTTTATAAATGCACATGGCATGAGATGTTACTAACTGGGACAAGAAGCTTAAAAGTACATTCAACTTACCCCAAGCCCTGATCTCAGAAGAAACGTCGGTGTACAAACCGTGCTATCAATATATTAACATAATTGATTATTGGGTTGAGTTAAGTAAATAAAAGTGGTGCCATTAAAAAAGCACAGACACGCCTGCACAAAACGTTTTTTCCGTATGGCCTGCGTAGAAGACTTAGAAACATGGTGAAGAGAACATGGATTTAACAACTATCTTTAATACTTTGCAGGGATCAGAAACGAAAACGTATATTTGCCCATGCAGGGTGAGTCTCACTGGTCGATTTTGAAACGATAGAATCAAATTTGACGACACAATCATCAAGTCGCGTGAGTTCGTCAATTTTCCATTGTGCGCCTTCGATTTTGACTTCACCACAAATACAAAACTGAAAGAGCGACGGGGAGCTCGCGTGCAATGAATATGAAGTGATTCTCCAGTGCACCGCCGCCACAAAACCATCACTAAAATCCATACGGTCCGCTCAATGAGAGCCCTCGGTAACTGAGCCGATGCAGAAAGAGGGGTGAAATAGATGTGAGAGGGAGCTCGACAAAACGTCACACTTCTGTTATTTTCTAATGGTGACGAAGAAGAACCAGGGAACGAAAGGCTGGTAACGGGATTCCATAATATTTTGAGAGACCCCTGAGAGGAAGAGGAATGAGAGAGGTAAGAGATCCGTGGTACTTGTCGAGAGCTTCCTCGTTGACAATGAGGCAAAAGGAGCGGGAATAGGGGAGAGACGTGCCACGGTGGCACTTGAAGAAGTCTACTTCGCTAATTGCCGAGTGAAACCCACCCTTCTCTCATCTGCAGCCTTTTGCTGTCGTTGTACTTCACGACACCAGCTCTGCAAAACCCTGCAGAGAAGTGGGGGAAACATCGTATTTCTCGTCGGAGCGCCCACACGCACGCTCGCCAAGCAACAAAACCTCCCTCTTTCGTCTTTTCAGGGGAGAATCCGTCCAATTAATCCGAATAAGAACGGTTTCATCTATCTCGCACGACACGCTCTACTTGGTTAAAAATGTCTCCGGCTAATTCAATTTCGCGTTCTCCAGAGCTCCTCCACTCGCGGTGTCCAAAGTTTTTACCAGCGCGAAAGAATCGAAGGAAAAAGAGAACTGAGCACTCCATGACTGGAAAAAATTCTGTTTCAAACTCACAATTCCACGGCTGTCGCAAACTAAAAACTCTACATCTCACAGGAGAAACTAAGTATTTCAACTTTTCTATCGATTTTTGTGCAATAACGGTTACAATGTTCTATCAAACGCCTTCATAAATCTAGAAACCGTACATTTCGTCCTTCGGGAACACTGAATTTAGTTACACATATCCAAACCGTCACTACGAGACTCCCCAAACTGGGCAACCTCACGAAAGCCAAGGAGTAACTAGAGGACCACATATTGGTGGAAGTATGGCCCGCCACATGCTCGGAAGAGCTCGAGATACTGAACGCATCGTTGAAAAAGGCAATGAACTACTACTTTGAGAACGTGTTTAGACAAACTGTAAGGGTGGACGGTAATATATGTGTACCCTGGTAGAGCAACCAAGTGGTAATAGCTATAATAATAATAAAAATAATAGCTAGAACTAGGATATACTTCAACAGAGCCAAAATCACAGGAGAGTGGGAACTGTACAAATTGAATGAACTAGTGTAAAGTGAGAGAGGTGAAGAAGTTTTTGCAGGAAATTGAGTGCAATCGAACGGGGCCAAGGGTCAGCAAAGTGATCTCGAAAGGGAATATGTTATGGGCAATAGGCTTCGTAAAAGGGCCTGGAGACACTTTGCACTGTCATCACGCTCCAACGGCCCTTGTGCCTCTTTTCCAGTGATGCAGCGATCCCGGTTTGGCTCTGCATGGTTCAGATGACGCACAAGAACTCAGGCAGTATCCTGACTCCTTGGCATGGTTGGAGTGGGCTTCAGAGGGTGTTCGTAGATTCGTAGATGATATAACTGGCACTCTCATGACGTTTCCACGGCGTCATTACCTACAGCAATGTAAATGTCGATGTTTCCTGTGGTAACCAGTTGCAATCATGTTGGCATTTTCATAAGGTTAGGTGTGATGATGCAGACGGCAAGCAGGTTGCTTTTCATTGCTATCCAAGGGCTGTGCAATGGATACCGGCACTACCTGGTTGCCCCTGGGGAAGGGTTGGGCATGACTTACGAGTTTGCAGTGATCCTAGGTGTATCTGGCGTCGGGTTCTTGCGAATATGCCAGCACAGATAGCCGTAAAGCAGCGTCAAAAGCTGTTGGAGTGGATGCAACTTGCATTAAGGTTGACCGTGTCCTGGCGTTGAAAGTGCTTAGTAAATGCGTCGGATGGGTGTGTCATGATGCGTTCTCCGAGGTATCACCACCTGTTGACGACTCTGAGAGGCATCGCTTAGTCCTTGAAGAGGCGAAGTGAGCCTCCTCCTCTTCTGTTTCTTAGTTTCTTTTTTTTTCTTTTAACTATCGTGATCGGACGATCTCAGCGCGTATCGCTCGCAATCCTAAGTCGACCTCTTACTCTTCTCATCCTTTCTCATCAAGTCTGTCACCACCTCCAATCTGCCTCAGCCACCTCTCTTTACTCGACTTCTCCCATCGCCAGTTTCTGCCAGATTCGCTCCGAATATCGGATCCAAAGCCTACAGAACGCCACGTTTCTCGAAAACTGGGTCATCAGTATCCCAAACCGCCGACCGAGAAAAGTTCTGACATCAACATCATTGTAAGTTACAATGCGTTACACTTCGAGCTCTGTGCAGAGACTTCCCAATTATTTCTGCGAATAATGCGAGCTGTTCTTTTCAGTTGTTGACTTATCAGCCGGAACCCCCTTGTTCTTCGAATATCGGACACCACCTAACCTCCTTCAGCCTTTTCACTGAACTTCGCCATTATCTCCACTCTGTACCTATGGTCAGATCTGTCTTTTATTTTCTCATCTCCATTTCCTTCTGTAACTCCTCTACAGTCCAATCAGTTCGTCGTTCCCAAGCTTTCAAATTCTAATGTAAGGAGCTCCTAGGATATTATTCTGTTTCATTTCTTTGATATAATTTTTATCCCATCTAACAGAGTAAGTTATTTTATTTTCAGTTTATTTTCTCAATTTTTCCGGTTTCACCCTCCAAATAAATTTTCGTATCATTCTTTGTTTTTTCTTGCAAATGGTTGGATAATTGGAAATTCGACAACCGAAATCCCCTTCCTCCATCACCACCCGCATGTTGCTCGGGTCGTATTCAGGATCAGGAAACGTCCTCATACCCTTAACCCTTCTTTTCTTCTTTCCCCCCCACCCCTCATCTATTCCCAGAGCTGGAACCACCCTATTTCATTAATTACGATTTATTTAGTTCTTCTTCGGGTACCACAATCTCATTTATGTTGAGCTTTGAAGAAAAAAGAGAAGTGCGAATTAACGTTTATGTAAAACGTGACCTACACATGTAGAAAATGTGTAGAACATGACCTACCCTGTATAACGACGATCTCTGGAAAGACGATTAGATTAGCTTGACAAAACCTGTCATCGGACACTCAGTAGCACTATGTTGTTCCAGATGTACAGTTATCAGGGTCTTGACGACAACGATGAGTGTTTTATAATGACGCGCTCCTTATTATGTAAGTACGGAAGCAATCGTTCGGCCTCCAAGTCACGAATTGGACCATCTAACTATCCTTATCAAACCACAAAGACGCGATCCAGGTGTAACCGAAAACTGAACTACTTTAGAGTAATAGTTCTCGTGTATAATGAGAAATTCCGAGGACAAGAAATGGGTTAGATATCCGGGGCCGACGATACCATGGAGTCGGATGATTGGGCTTCTAACGTGAAATCCGTGTGTAGCGTGATCTGCCCATTAGGGGACAGGGCCAGAGATGGAGGAACATACAACCTAATGGGGAAGATAGAAGGAATCGTTGGTAGATACGCTTGGCCCGGCGTCGTGTTCTTCGATAGGATCATTTAGATCGACAGGCACGCGGAAGAAACCAAATATTATACGTTAAGCTTCCCTCTCGTATGTTCCTACTTCATCATTGAGAAAACTGAAGATGTCGAATTCATCGGGCCCAGTTGACCAAATTCTCAGTTAATTTATTTCCACATAATTAGCAAAAATGTAGCTACACACCAGATATTCATGAAAATGATCGAATTACACAGGCTGACACACGTGTTTCGAATTTGATGTCATTTGCTAATACGGGCAGGTGAACGTGAATTTAGTTAGAGCCCATCACATTTTTCACAAAATTAAAAAAAACCTTATATATTTCGTTCGATATTTGGTTCTAAAGCGGAAAAGTACCTAATGGATATTTCTTAAATTGCATTAAAAATTTTTCTTTAAAATACTTGATACATCGATAGAAGATATTTCAGTATAATATTGTGTTTACTTCATTTCGATACTTACTGTTTCATTTTGGTTTATTATTCATTCTGCATAATAACCCTATGTTTTCGGTGACGAAAATTTTTTACAACTCCCCCTCAAAATTTGATACTTCACATCCCATTTGGTATCTAGTTATGCCCGCCATCTCGGCAATCCGATCGGACGAAGCCCATGGTTATTATGAGCAAAAAATGGTTAAAAAAATTAACGAAGCGCAGTATAATCGCAAATAAGCCGTGTTTCGTTTCGTTTCCAAGGCCAGCTGGACTCGCAGCGCCCTTTGAACTCGCAACGTCCTGCCAATTGCTGAGCAAGGGATCGCTGGAAGCCCTCTTCCCACCCCACCGTCCGATCATATCCGATCATACGTTTACGGGCGACTGGTGCCGGGGGAATATTTCCGTAGTTCCATTGTAGTCAGGTCATGTTTCGTTTGGTTTACTAGTATTCGATGCTGAATCGAATGGGATGGAGGAGCAGTAATACTCGGTCAAGCTGTTCATGAGAATAATAAACCATTGTGTAATAATTTGCAGGGTTTTTGCATCTTTCAAGGTCAACTTGACGGCATCAGCAGCTATCGACAAAATAGTTTGTTAGCGTCAGTTGCGTTTCGTTTTATGAGTGTTCAGTGCGTCATAATGTCGTCAAGAATGAGCAAAAATAGTCTTTATATGCTTCGTTGCGTGTGTAGTTATGTAACGATAACAAGCATCGACGGAACATAACAGAATTTATCAAGAAATAATAAAGCTAATCACTCTCAGTTCGGTGCAGGACAAACCTCAGGCGCCGCACAAAGTGTAATTTCAGTGTGTCAAGCTACTGAGAATATGCCTCAAAGGAATGCGTAGCTCTTCTACGATGTGGATGGAACAAAAAAAAAAAAAAGGAGACGGATGTTGCTTTTGCTCCTACGGTGTTGAGGGACAGCAATTCGAAAAATAAACATACTATTCAGTATCCTGATTTATCGTCTACTGTAAATGAACCAGGGATTCCCATTCCTCGGCGTTTTCTTAAAACCATCACAGGAAAGTGAAATATAAAAAACTGATGACTAATTCAATCCTGATATAAACCAACCTCAAAGGTTTATTCAAGCTGAACTAGATGACTTAATGAAAGACTTGGGCCTATCGAGGGATGCTGCACAAATTTCAGGATCTATTATACACATTTTCGTTGAAATGTTTTCTTTCTATGAAACTCAGAGCTGACGATCACGATTCCACGTCATGGAGGTTATATATCGATTCTTCTAAGAGAAGTTAGAAGGGTGTCTTGCTGTACAATGCTCATGCCTCGAGCCTGTTGCTCGATCCGTGCATCTCAAAGAAACGTACGAAAAAGAGGAGTCCGGGGGAAAAACAATCATAGTCCACTTTCAGATAAAATTGAGGTTTTGCTGCTATCTAGTGGCGTCTACAGTCAACTTCCAGATGGTAACGTGTGGAATAGGAAAAACATTCGTAGTACTGTAATATTAGAGTCAACACAAAGGGGGTGCTAGGGAAGAACCATTATGGTCCACGCGCTGTGGGAGAAAAACAGTCAGAGTCCGAAGACGGGGGATTTAAACTCCCTTCTTCACCAGATTGGCCTCAAATGCGACCTCAAATGATGTGTACTATAAACAACTTAATTTTTACTTTCCTTGGCTCTACGAACTAGAAAGGAAAGTTATGTAATCGGCTGAAAAAAACAAATTTTGAGTTTTCTTCAGATCTTTACGTTTCAGACCCTCCTGAGTCCGAAATACACTATTTGGGAAAATGGTCTGTGTGTGTGTGTGTGTCACTAAAGTGTGTCTGTGAACGATTTGTAGGGAAAACCACTGTATCAAATCACCTCAAACTTCATATCTCGCCGGCTGGTCACAATGGGACGCCAAAATAAGGGTATGAGCCAAATCCATCGAAAGTTAACTATAGTTATCATAGTGATCAAAACACCAAATATTTTTTTTCTCAAAAACGGCTATAAAGATTTTGATTAAATTTTTTATATTGATATCTTTTGATGAGAAAATTATACCATAAAATTCCCATTCGTAGGAAAATGACGAGAGCAGCACAATAAATTACCAAAACTTTCGACGTAATCGATTTTAGAGTGGTTTTTAGAAAAAACGACCGAACCAAATCACCTCAAATTTGATCTCCAGCCTACAGGTTACTATGGGACGCAAAATAAGGGTATGAACAAAATCCACCGAAAGTTAACTATAGTTAGCATAGTGATTAAAACACCAAATTTTTTTCTCCAAAACGGCTCTAACGATTTTGATTAAATTTTTTATATTGATATCTTTTGATGAGAAAATTATACCATAAAATTCCCATTCGTAGGAAAATGACGAGAGCAGCACAATAAATTATCAAAATTTTCGACGAAAAGCGTTTTTAGCGCGGTTTTTTTCTTATAAGTTCCGCTGGAATTTTGGTAGAATGTTAAAGAAAATTGGTATCGTAATCCAATTCAATTCCCAGAGTGATCATTTGTTTGTCAGTGGTTTAACGTCGACACGAAAGCGCAGAATCGTCTCACTATGCAAATGGCGATTGGATTTCTCATCCGCCGGAGGAGAAGACCCCGTTAGTTTGAGATTAGCTCATCTCGACGAAGAAAGGCGATGATTTATTCACTCTTTTCAAAACAAGCGGGTTAATGGTGCAAATCATGTGTGTCAAAACGCTCGAAAAACTTTCACCTGGAGGTCGCTACGCTTAAAAGCGTTTGAACGACCTTTTCCGCGTTATAATTGATCAAAAGTAGGCGCCCCTTTCGAATTGTACGCACCGAAAGTTAACGGTACGCCGAACTTATTTCTTGAAATTAAAATCAACGCAGGGCGATCAATACGGAAGGTAGGCGTGCACTATGTTAAGAAGCTGTCGTCCGAAGCCAGAAGAAGCTGTTCCCAAAGGCGGCCGGCAGAAGCATTTTTTTTGTTGGCGTCTGCGCCTTTCGATTCCTATCGGGATCTCTCGGACACCTGGAGAGCGTTTCGCGGTACCGGTCATACCTTTAAACATTTCCTCGAAGCTTATCAAAGCTCGAAGAACTGTCGTAGAATGGGCGAGTGAGTGAAAAGATTAAGTTATACAGATGAACTGATACCGGGTGAGAACGCTATGTGCGTTTCAATGAGCGCTAGGTGAAACCCTGTTTCAGAAAACCAGGGGCAACTCGAGTTATCAACGCCCGTTGAAGGTTTACTCGAAAGTGGGAGTGGCACGTCGATTTAACCTTACAGGAACAACATGAAAGTGTTCTGCAACTGGACTAGTCTCACGTATGTCTTGTATTGTGTTGTTTTTTGATTTGGAGTGCAAGCCCTTAACCAGTACACGGGTAGCTTGTCCCTATGTTAGGTGTTCCCGACCTGTTTAGCTTCTGGACGGGAATATTACGTCTAACAGGAGCCTCATAATGTACACACAGCTATCGAGCAGAAGTCCACTGAGTTGACCAAGGTGACATGAGCTCTCACAAAGGCTTTCTCTCGTTCACAGCCACTCCTCTCCACAGGTCACGACATCACTCAACGTGTGTACTGAAGCCATTACTGAACATCATAGTTCACCACTCTCTTCCGCCAACCCGCTTTTTACTGCGCATACTGTTTCTTTTTCTGTTCCAAGAGTGCTCTCATTTTTTGAAGACGAACCTCTATGTGTCATGTTCATGGTTGTGATGATCGACCTAACTGCAGTTTTATATGCAACTAGCTGACCCGGCGAACTTCGTACCGCCTTAGCGTAAATTTGATGCACTACTTTATTTTGTATATCTCGTCATACCTGAGAAGGACTTTACAAATTTTATTAAATAAAAAACAAAATATATGGTTTTCTGACACGGGAACAGGCGACATATAATTGACCATGTGAAAAACATGGTTTTTCCAGGTGGATACCACATACACTTAGCGACTACCCTTGCGATTTATTTATTGACATTGCAAACGCAAGCCGCACTGGTAACTGTAGACGTTTAAAACTGAATGGCATATCGTTCGGTTTCATAGGGATACTTGGGATTGAAACATCATTGCCTACGTACTTCACTTTCAGAATTGTGGCTTCGAAGACGTAGTTCAATAATTTCTTCACCGCAAGCCAGGTGCCATTACACAGACGTGGCTGGTTTATGTTCCGTAAGAACCTGGTACAGAGTATTAGAAAACTACGAAAAATGTGAATTGGTTATGTGTTGAATTTACTAAAACACAAACGGTGGGTACAGCTTTCGTACAAACACGCAACCACTAGGGACATTTATCTGTTTTATTTTATTTTATTTTTTTTTAATGCAATGATAACTACGTTTGATTGTGCTCGTTGATGGTTTCGATATAACGGCCGCGTCAATTGCAATTGACTTCATCACTTAGTCATTAGGTTATTAAAACGTGTGATGTTACCAAGCGTTAGATTTTGTAACAGACGTTACCATGCACTTAACCCAACACAAATTTCGTGACGCTTCTCCATTACATATCCCGCGTTACATTTTCGAGTTTATGTAGAAAAGTAAAGACATAAAATGTCGACAACAAAAATAATTGTAACCCTGGTGAGACTCGAACCCACAACCTCCGTTTTAGGAGACCGATGCCTTATGCATTATGCCACAGGGGCTGTGGTTGCAACTCGGGTTAAAACGTTGCCTTGCCCACTCGGCCTCAAGGTTAAATTTCGTGACGCTTGGCCGTTACATTTTCGAGTTTATGTAGCAAAGTAAATACATAAAATGTCAAAAATCAGCCAAATTGGTCAAGCCGTTTTCGTGCTATGTCGTGACAACGGAAAACGGGTTTCATTTTTATATATATAGATACAGTCCACCTTCCTCTCCCCTATTGTTTCCTAATAATTTCTTGGTCCTTATTTAGTTTTGAAGAAAAATGTAATCCATCAGAATAAAATTACGTAGTGTAATTATCACCCGTTCGAGTTGAGAGGTCGTCTATATTTAAGACAACATCTGTCGTGTCAGCTAGAATTAGATACATTTGTAGAACGAAGATGTGTGCAGTATTTAGTGTAGTATTTTCTCGAATTCCACCGAAAAAACTTGTTCCAAGTCGAAGAAATTGGCGACAGAATGGTCTACAAAAGTTGGCTCCTCAACGTAGCTGCCCGATTCGAAGTTTCCACGTCTATTTTCAAGTCGGTCTCAATGAAATGAAATCCCGCGAACGTGGACGGCGTTATAGCGCGAGGCTGTTATCGCTTACTGCGCAACGAGCGGCGAGGGCGCTGAAAAAGGGCGAAAGGGAAGGCGTCTGGAATGCGGCTGAGGTGACGATGTTTGTTCCCAAGTCGGGTTTCCCTTATTAGGGCTTGTTATTGTTTCCGAGAAAGAACTCCGTATCGGTTGCCTCAGTTAGTGGAAACCACCGCGGCTCTTATTACGGCTAACTGTTGGTCTATTCTATCCAGCAGCTTTCGAATAGAAACGGGAGACGAGGAACAAAGAATTGAAATAATGAAAGAAGAAACGGAGAGAAGAATGAAAACACAACTATAGCGTTATATTTAAATCTAGGATTACTTCTCAAGTAGCGGAGATTCAAAAAAAAAGTCATGTTCCTCTCAGAACAGCTCGAAAGACTGCAGCGAGACACTTTTCATTTTTTGCAACCCTCAGTAAAGTATTGCCAGAGTGCCCAAAGTTGAGGTTTCTGTGGACTTTAATACTTTAGCTAGTTATTTCACACGATTCACGAAGACTGAATGTTTCAGGAGAACAAATGAAGCTCTGGCTCCAAGGATTGGCCTGATGAAGTGTACGAAGACGAAGATTGTTCAACCTTTCCTCCGCACTGGTCTTCATATAGTTTCGGACTGTGTTGGACTTCACCGAACCGAAAGACAGTATTTGAAATGGGAAAACATTCCAGATACCTCTCGTTTTTGTCACGTTTCAGCCCCTCAACCGCCGCCACTATCCATAGCAATGAAAATTGCTCATAAACTTATTCACGAACCTTCAAAAATCACTATTAAAACTCAACAAAAGAAGCATTTTAACCGGTTCACCTGTTTTTACGCAACAAGAAATAGTCATGTTTTTTCAGATCTGGACGTTTTAATGGCTACTAAATAGACACAGTTGTGGGAAGATTGTCACAAATAGAACGGCTACGGTCGAATGCAGACGAGTCTCAGTCCGGCGAACGATACAGAACGTCTTCTTCAACGACTCAAGACGGTGGTGACTGCGACACTAACGACCCGACTACTGATCTACGTAGAGTCAATTCTCAAAATCGTGTCAATCACGTGCGAGCACGTCAAGCTGCAGATTGCGGAGGAAAAAAACTATTACAGGGAAAATTAGAAATCGTCAATACGTTTTAAAGCCGCTTTACACGTATCGATAAATCGTACGATTTATCGCAAAGATCGGATCGATCCAATTTATCGTTACGTCTAAATGGGAAATAATAACGGTTTATCGGAGTTGGAGTTGGGTTGGAAGGTTGGAGCCGGCCGGCATCAATTTCTGGGAATCTTAACGACTTGTTTGAACGTGTAAAGGTTGCTCCCACTTATCGGTCCAATCTCCGCCCAGTTTGCACTTGCCCTGCACCCCTACTCTGTTCTTGTTGCCCTCAGCTCTTGTTACTCAGTTTTTGTTGTAATATAAAATTAGTAAGTTATTATGGCCGAAAGGCTGCAGCCAAAATTGGTACATTGCAAACTATTAACTGAATTATTGACAAAAGTCCCTGGGCCTTTGGGTCCTTGGGTTTAGGCGTATCTACTAATGAACGTGATTAAGCTTTTTTTCAAGAACTGTTCATTTCAAACGTTCAATGCGAATTTCTCCAGCCAAGGAACTTACCCCTCCCCGTTAAAATACAAACAGAACTTGTCTCGAACCATTTTTACTTTCCTTGCTCTACGAAGTAGAAAGGAAAGTTATGTAATCGGCTGAAAAAAAATTTTGAGTTCTCTTCAGATCTTTACGTTCCAAACCCCCCTGAGTCCGAAAAACACTATTTGGGAAAATGGTCTGTGTGTCTGTGAACGATTTTTAGAGAAAACGACCGTATCAAATCCACTCAAACTTGATGTCTAGCTTGGAGGTTACCATGGGACGCCAAAATAAGGGTATGAACAAAATCCACCAAAATTTAACTATAGTTATCACAATGATCAAAACACAAAATATTTTTTCCCCCAAAAAACAGCTCTAACGATTTTGATTAAATTTTTTATATTGGTAGCTCCTAATATGAAAACTATATCATAGAATTCCCATTCATGGAAAAATGACGAAAGCAGCACAATAAATTATCGCAACTTTCGACGAAATCGATTTTAGCGCGGTTTTTGGAGGAAACCACCGTACCAAATCAGCTGAAACTTGATGTCTAGCCTACAGGTTACCATCGGACGCAATAATGAGGGTATGGGAAAAATCCATCGAAAATTAACTATAGTCGTCATAGTGATCAAAACTCCAAATGTTTTTTCTCAAAAACGGCTCTAACGATTTTAATTACATTTTTTATATTGATAGCTCTCAATAAGGCAATGATACTATAAAATTCTCATTCGTGGAAAGATGACGAGAGCAGCACAATAAATTATCAAAATTTTCGACCAAAAGCGTTTTTCGCGCAGTTTTTTCTTTATAAATTCCGCTGGAATTCTTTTAGAATGTTAAAAAAAATTGGTATTGTAGTCCAATCTAATACCTAAAGGGTGGGTGTTTAAAAACGCTCATGAGATACATGGGGCTCACTCCAGAAATTCCTGAATTTCAACTACGGCCGTTTCGCTTACTACCAGTTCTAATAGTTATTTTCCAATAACTCTGCAAAAGTAATTACTATCCTTTTTTCAAAAAATTCTCGTTTACAGCCTCATTAATTATCTGTGTACCAATTGCTCAATAATAGTCCTGCAATGAGTACGAGCAGCACAATAAATTCCGGAACTGTAAGCGCTACCGCTTCCTGCTGCCGTAAAGCGTTGTTTGACCAAGTTCAAATTAACTGAGTGATAAATGAATTGATTAAATAGAATTAGTCATGTACAAAGTGAATTTACGTAGAGCTAAGGAAAGTTGTGTGTTGCAACGCACCAGATATTTGCTTGTTGCAAAACTTGGCTTCCTGAAAGTGGTTGGAGGTTGTGCAACATTTCGGGATCAGGCCTTGCATCTATTTGAGTAGTACCATCGATAATATTTTCGCGATCGAACATTTCAGTAGGGGTGTAGGCAGTGGATTTTTGGCTCAAAAAGTTGTGCAGAGCACAGCAGGCAAGAACTACTGATTCAGTGGTTTCCAAATTCAAATTAACTGCAGTGTAATCGTAGAGTAGCTGATAGTCTTTCGTGTGGAGGTATAGCTCTTCTTATAACAGTATCCGACTTTGATATAAACGGAGAAACTAGTGTTAATAGTTCTACGTAGGTTTCCTCGTCCATTCGCAAATAATTCCGTAAGTGATTCGGTTCATTTGTCAGCTCCTTTAATAGATTTACATGAGAGAATTCTCTCTTCTTCAGCAGCCACTCACGACTCCACTTCGACCTTGCTTTTCGCGGGTTTTCACTTATTTTCAAACAACTCATCACTATTCACAATGCTGCTTCCTCCATGGAAAAAGCTTATCTGATGAGGTTGGTTGCGCCAAATCGTTTGACCGATCGTAGTGTGTAAACAGCCTTCCCCCCTTCCAATTTATTGGACGATAAGTTGGAGCAATTTATCGTTGCGTATAAAGCGGCCTTTACAGGTCACAGCCTCCTTCTTGAAAGGAAATGAACTATATGGTCGTAGGTGACGTTTTAGCCAACACCTCCAGTCCCGCAAAGACACACTACCCTCGCAAGATTGGCCTCATTACGAGCAATTAGCGAGGCCACTTGGAGAGTGTGTTATTGTGAAACACTCCTCACGTAGAACGCCATTTATTTAGGTAACTACTGCCTCGTTATCTGGAGTAGCTAACTCTCAGTCAGTTACAACGAGTTACTAGCCCAATCCCGGACAGCAGTGCTAATGTGTATCACAAGACAACATCCACCAAAGTGCTTCGAGTGATCACTGACTAGTTACCCATTGACTCGGCCATTTAAAGCTTGTCAGTAGTGTAGAGGATTACACTTCTGGGTTAATGACGTCAGAGCCCCCCTCGCCCTCCACATCTGATGTGTGACGTCACCCCCACCCCACCTGATGTATGACGTCACCCCCCCCCCCACCACCACTACAGCTAATCTGACGTCACCCCCCTCACCACTACAGCTGATAAGACGTAAGACCCCCCTCAACTCCAGAAAACTCCATGATACATAAAGTTAACGTACCTGTTAGGTGAGTCCGTCTCCTCTGGCTTGTAAGTTACTGTGGGCAAGCGCTTTCGATGTAAAGACATCATTGTCTGGCCGTTAAGTCAGTACTGGAGTCAGTCAGTTGGTCGTGGTCTTTATGTACGAAGTGAAAGGTAAACAGGATGATGGAGCGTTGGTGAAGGGGCGGGGGGGAGGAGGTCATATACCTCAGGGGGAAACCCCCTACAGGTGAATGGAACATCTTGAAGGATCTGTCAATTGTGGAATTTACGTCTGTTTTGTATAGGGTGGTGAGTACTGACTTAACGGCCAGACGATGATGTCTTTACATCGAAAGCGCTTGCCCACAGTAACTCACAAGCCAGAGGAGACGGACTCACCTAACAGGTACGTTAACTTTAGTAATTTGCCTATTGGCGGACATAACCCAATTTCTTTAATCCATGATACATCCTCCACCACTATGAATCCCCCTGTTTGACGTCATGCCCCTCCCCACCACAATTGGCGCAATTTCTGAGTGGATCTACGTCATACCCCTACTAATTATCGCACAAAAACACCTAATTACGTCCTACCACATTTTCCCCCCACACATGTTCACGCTAAATAAATTCCGAGCACACGTAGCCGCTACGTTTTTTTTTTTTACTGAGACAGAATTGCGCAAAAAAAATGGTCGCCCTACGCTCCTAGAAAACATTACGCAAATTACGAAATTAATAATAAAAAATATCGCGTATCGTCATTATCGCGGAATAAATTTATTAAATAATTTACGTAGATCGGTTTAGACCGTAGTTAAATTTACGCGTGTTTCGAAAAAAGATTTAGGACGATAGATAAAACGTGATTTTTTGAAGGTACGCGTTTAAATTAAAAAGACGTAGGAAGATAGATAAAACATAGTCGTTAAATTTACGTGTTTCGATTGCATGCAATTATATCGAGGCAATAGATAGAATAAAGTTTTAGTTAAAAGAGCTGTAGTAGTGAGGGGGGGGGGTGACGTCATACATCAGCTGGGGTGGGGAGGGGGTTCTGACGTCATAACCCAGAAGTCCTACTCCTGTCGAGAAGTGGAGAGTGAAAGGACCGTTTTCACAGAGAGGCAGCTTTTCTTGCTCTGGGCCAAACTTTGTATAGATCTTTCCACTAAATAGGCAAGCAAAATCCTAGTCGAAGGGAAGGACTAGTTTTCTCCGACACATGAGAACGTGTTTTGAGCCAGACCACTTTTGAGAAAGCGTGGCTCCACTGACTTCCCCACAAAGACTCTACATCATGCTCGACTTGCGCCTCCAGTGCGGAGGAAGCAAGAAAACACGGGCTGCTCGACTGTAGTTTGTACAAAACAGTGAGCGACGGTCATTGAAAGATCAGCCAAGAGTATAACTGTTGGGCGACGCTTCTGTGTGCGTTGAGGCAAACTATTCTTCAGATGCCGTTGTGGTTTCAGCGGATTTTGCTCATACCCTTGTTTTGACGTACCATGGTGACCTTCGGGCCCACGTACTAAGTTGGTTCCGTGGTGACCCAGGGCCTGTATTTGGCAAGGATGATGAATGAAGACATGGAGAAGGCAGCAAGGTTTTAATGAATGTGAACAGGAGGGACCATCACAAAGAGGAGCGAGGGCCATCTTGACGCAATGTGCCAAACGGTTCTGGGTTCGTTCTCAGTTAATAGTACCACCAGGAGCAGATCCTCTCTCCTACATCCCCATGAGCTCGATTCCACTAATACTTTTCATACAATCGCTTCATTTCGCGAAGCCCTTAACAGAAAAAAGGAAAACCTTTTGTTTTCTGAATTTCATAAATGAGTGAACAGCCGAGTGATGAAGAGAAAATCCCTCTTCTTCTTTCTCCGTCCCAACCGGACAAACTTCCCCCCTTCGCGTACGGGATATTTCGCATAGTTGGTCAGTTCTCGTTTAAGCTTCTCCACACTCCATTAATTAATCCTTTATCAAACATTTTAATCCCCTCACTCGTCCTAAAGAAGCCCGTTGGAACCAATAGGAAGCCCTATTGCCCGAGGCACAAAAGGTTTCCCAGCTCTGAAAACTCTCAGTCGCGCAAATACTTCTCCATTATCAATTCAGGATATAGAAGAAAAAAAATTACTTGAACTAATTGAAAGGGTGGAAAAGAAGGAAGCAAACTTTTTAATTAGAGGCGACCCGACTCATCTGAAGCACCGCAAAAGTGGAAGTTTGAAATTCTGGAATATGAGAGAACGTCAGATGATTTGTTGAGTTACTCCGCCGAATTATAAGTGGTGTAAAGAGATGAATCGGGGCCCAATAATAAGACTTCAGTCACCGAACAAGCAATTCCACTTCACAATTCCCAGTTTCGTCCGTTCCAATGAAATTCACTTCCTAAACGCCTTGACCTTGCGTTTTCTAAAGCTATAGCAGGCGCGGATGACTTGGTAATAGTTATGATAGGGAAATTCATTGGTGTGATTGGCGAGCGGATGCAGTTTGCTATGGACGCTGTACAAATATGAGCAGGCGTTGTATGTCAATCCAGGAAAAACCAAACCAAACCAAACCTGGACCCGTTCACCGGGAAGCGCGGGAACTCTGGCTCGAGGGGAAGGTGGTGACGATTGAACTGTAGGTGAAATACATGTGAGTCCGCCGAGACAGGAAGCTCACGTGGGCCACGTTGAGGAATGTGAAGAGCTATCCAGTAGATGGTTGGGAAGGCACGAGGGGGAGTGGCATGGATGGTCCTGTGGAAGTACAAAGCGATCGTTAGGCTTGCAAAGACCAGATCTGGATAGTAAACTCTACAGTTTGCCTGCATAGCTATGACTGGTTGCTTGCACGCAGCTCCTAAAGCTGTGCTTGAGGTTCTGCTGGATGTTGCACCTCCCCACGTCCATTAGATACGAGCTGCCTACTTACAGGCTGTATGCTGGAACTGTGTCTCGCCTGGCGGCGTAGGAGGGCTTGGCATCACTTGATACTGGACAGAGTGTGTATGGAGGGGCCTGCATGTCAGGGTCTCGGTACAGATGAAGTATAACTTCGAGCTTCACTCCAGGGTAGTAATTCATGAAAGATCCTCATTGGGAAGGGAGTGGTCCCACTCCATTTTGCAGCCAACAGACATTATTATTCCGCGCGACCGCACAAGTTCAGCTTCAACTCCCCATAATTCCATAAGGAATGAACGCTTGCGATGCTGAATTATATCATGGATAGGTCTCGGAGGTGTATCACTTAAATCTCATCAAATATAGTGGAGTAAATCCTACTACTTGATGAACTCGTTGGACTATAAAGTGAAAGTTACTATTTCTCCCTCATCTGCACTCATTTCATGCACTACCACCAACACTAAGTTAGACTCGTTTCATCGTGCCAATGCCTTAAAATTGTCAATTTTTGTTGTTGCATTGTAGTCAGTCCATTTTTAATGTCGTGTACTGATATTTTTTGATACTAAATCGCATGAGATGGGCATCGGAGGTGTGAGACTGCAACAACCTTGATAACCTCCTAATTATTGGAAATATTGATCAAAACATTTCACGTGAGTTTCGTTTGTAGTTACACAAATATTTTCCAGGTATTTTTCGATTCAGGGCCAAATAGAACCAGTTTCCGAGGTGTACAACTACGCCTATACCGAATACAGTGAAATCACGGTGATTACAGTGTACCAAAGTCTAATAATTGAACGAACTAGACAATACAGTGCAAGTAATCGTTTCATCGTTTGCACTCCCCCTCGTCGCAGTCCAATCACCCATCTGCTTGACTCGTCACGTCGTGCCAATTGCCTACAGGTGCCCACAGACGCCAGGAATATGTAATTTTATTCGTTCCTTTGTAGTCAGGTCATGTTTCGTATCGTTTACTGGTATTTTTTGATGTTGAATTGAATGGGATGAGTCTCAGAGGTGTGAGACTACGTCAAGCTGTGCGATACCGTAGTGTAATAATCTATAATATAATTTGGAGTTCAGTTTTGAAACGTATAGTGTCAAGTTTTTAGAAGGAGTTGTAAAAAGTGTTCTTGATCGAAAGCTTGAAGTACAAGTGGTCGTAGTGTTTTTGATTGTGTAGTCCTCGGTTTAATATTCAACGTTATTGGACATTTTTGTCGTCACATGAACACAGTACGAGCTGCAGGCTTTTGATGGATCGTCCGTTGTAAAACTGCTGCCGCCCCTCCTTTACCTTATTTTATCGGAATAAAGTTGGAAAATCCGCGAAGCAAATGGCCACCCTACCTGCCCCACTCGTAGTAAGCGCGAAAGAAAACCTCCGAGAAATGAAAATTGATAACTCGGAACATCTAGAATTTATTGGACCATTTCCGAGGAGTCGTACATCGTATGTTCGACTCAGCGAGATATCCATCTCCGGTAAAACGAGGCGTTTTCGTTGCTCCGGTGCAAGTCAATCAATCCTCAGAAAATGAGAGAACTGGCTTTTGGTCGGTTTACAGGCGAGAGGCGGATTTATCGAGCTTTGAATCGGCAGTTTTTCACCGAGTGGAACGGTTTTGGGTCGAGTCAGATAGTGGCGTATTTTATTTGACGAACTCCTTTTTTTTTTTTTTATTCTTCAGCAACGACAGACGCCGCATTGTTTCTATGAGTTTTTCCATCGTGGTTCAATGGTCATTCATCGAAAATTACTAAGGTATTGCAGGTCATTTGAGTGGAAATATTTTTCTTTCTCGCAACGTAGCCATTCGCACTGTTAAGGACTGCTGGACGAGCAGCCTGGAGAGACTTCAAGTAAAAACAAGGGAAGCTGCTCGATGACAAAATAATACAAGATTACCGAATTATTACGTAGTTGCTTCGTACTATTTAGTAGACATACGCCAATTTAGTAACCTTCAAAAAATATATGTAAAGATGTGCACTCATCTTTAAACCTCATCCAATAACATCAACCTGCTGGACTGTGATGAGTTGGATGAAGGGATAATCGAAAGGATCAAGATGCGAGGTTCACCGACGGGTGTGATAGTGTTCAGTTGGGCGATAGCCACGGTGTCGTCGAGGTCGGCTAGAGACTCTCGCCAAAGTTTTATTCGCGTTTTCTTGTTTCGCATGTGTATTTATCGTTGATCCCGGATTCGGAACATTTATTTTCGATTTCTTTTGTTAAATAAAGCAATCGAGGCTAGTGTCGGTTTTGGATTTCCCTAGAAGGACCCTCACAAACTTATAAATCGAAAACCGGACTTCGAATTCTGGGCACGATGAAAATTAAAGTTTTTCTGGTTACCGAAGCATCTCTTCATGATTCAAAAACAACGGTTTTAAACATAAAAAGTATACAGCGAAGTGATGAACCCGAAATTTACGGTTTACCGCCCGAATACCAGCACGTAAGTAAACACGCCGAGTTGGGTAAGCTGGCACCGATTAAAAATGCGATTACATCTATGAAGCAGCGACACCTAAAGCGTACAGTTCGGGTTACGTTAGACGAAAATACAAAAAAAGTTTACTTCGATGAGGATGAAAACCTGTGGTTCAACGGAATTTATTTAAATATCGATGAACCCGCGCGCACTGTGATTGGGCAGCACGATGCCTTTCCACACACTATCGAGCGGAAGCATCGTACCCTGCATTCAATCGCTAAGGAAGTCGTAATGGACAAATTTTCCGGAAGAAATCAGAATGCAGGCGTGTGGATAGATACCTTCGAAACCGAATGTAGACGAGTGGAAGTAGAGGAAGGCCAATTCGGTGATGTTCTGCGGCTGTTCATGGAAGGTGTTCCTTTGGAATGGTACAATGCGACGAGGAAAATCATCGGGGCTGCAGACTGGAGGACTTGGAGACAAGAATTCATCGAATCTTACAGTAATAAAGGCTGGGACGAGGTACAGTTTGCATATCATTATAAGTATGTTGGTGGTGCGTTGGTTGATTACGCAATCAAGAAATTAAATTTGTTGTTAGACGCGGATCCGTTATTGGTAGAGAAATCGCGAGTGAATTTAATAGTGGTTGGACTACCATCATTTATTCAGTCTAAAATTAGTAGGCCCAACACCGAAACTTTCAAAAAACTATTAACAGAATTAAATCAGCTAGAATCAACGGTCGCAAACTATAAAAAAAAGCAAAACCAGGTTGGAGGAAAATTTGGGGAGAAGATTTTCGGAGATAGGAGAGGCAGTAGTTCAAAGCATGAACCCTGCTCGTTTTGTAAAAGGAGAGGAAAAGAAGGGATGATGCACCCGGAAGCTGCTTGCTTTTTCAACCCGAACAGAACAAACGGAAATAATAACAATAATAAAAAGCCAGGAAACGTGAAAATTGCAAATAACACAGAGTTGGAAAGAATAATTAACGAGGAAACTGAATCAAAAAACTAGTATTACCCCCTCTCATTCAGTTGAAAGCGCAAGTGGAAGGCAAAGAAGCTCGTGGTTTATACGACCCGGGTGCAAATGTAACAATAATTGCGTACACATTTTTCAGAAAACTTGAGAAAAAAATGCACAATGCCAACAACATGCGTTTCAAAACAATGTCGGGGGAGGATAATATAATGGGAACAGTATTCCTAAATGTCAAATTGTTTGCAATAGAGAAGAACATGAGACTATTTGTAATAGATAGAACAGACTTTAAATACGATTTACTAATCGGTCTCGATGCGATACTACGGTTTAGATTGGCCCAGGATCACTTGGGGAGGATTTCACAGGTTACGATTAAGAAAAAGAGGAAAAAGGAAAAAATAAATAAAACGACTAAAATGGAACAAAAAACAGAAGGAGAATTGGAAATAAATTGGAATGAATTTATACCGATCGAAAACTTCGAGACAAAAACACAGCACTTAGACGAGGAAAAGCAAAAGATGATTTTTGGTCTATTGGATGAATATGGCTCGGTATTCGCAAAACATCCATTCGACATCGGTACAGTCACGGATTATGAGGCATGCATAAGACTCTCGGAGAATAGATATGTGGCAAAGAAACCGTATCGCTGTTCTATAGAAGACCAGAAGGAAATTGAAAGACAGGTAGCCGAATTGTTACAATACGGTTGTATCGAAGAGTCGTGTTCCCCATTTGCCGCCCCGGTAACGCTGGCTTATAAAAAAACAGGAGAAGGTGGTCAGAAGGAAAAAACGAGAATGTGCATAGATTTCAGAAATTTAAATAAATTGCTAATACCTGAAAGTCAACCCTTCCCGGTTATAAATGACATAATAACAAAAACTCGAAATTGCTCTTGGTTTTCGGCCTTAGACATAAACTCCGCTTTCTGGACTATACCGATCAGGAAGAAGGATAGGTACAAGACTGGATTCGTCACACAGCACGGGCATTGGCAATGGATTTCCCTTCCATTTGGACTGAAGACCGCCCCTGCAATTTTTCAAAGAATTCTATCAGGGATTATTCGCAGAAATAATTTGACCGATTTTTGCTGCAATTACATAGATGATGTTTTGATTTTCTCAAGGTCCTTTGAGGAGCATTTGGATCATTTAAAGGCGTTAATAAAAGCACTCATGAAAGAAGGATTTCGCCTAAAATTTGTAAAATGCAGTTTTGCACAAAACTGGGTACAATATTTGGGCCACATAATAAAAGGAAATTCAGTACATCCACTAAAAGATAATTTAATTGCCATAAAAAATTTTCCAACGCCAAAAACACGCAAGAATGTGCGCCAATTTTTGGGGAAAATAAATTTCTACCACAAATACATTCCTCAGGCCACCAAAACATTGGAACCTTTCCATAGGTTATTGAGAAAGAATACAGATTTTGTATGGACGGAGGAGTGTCAGCAGGTGTTTCAGAAACTGAAGCGCTATTTAATTTCGGCGCCTGCTTTGGAAATTTTTGATCCAGATCTTCCGATTCATGTGTATACGGATGCTAGTATTGAAGGAATGGGGGCAATTTTAAAACAAGTACAGCCAGACAATGAGGAAAAAACGGTGGCATATTTTTCAAAAAAACTAAGCGAAGGTCAAAAAAAGAAAAGAGCAATTTACTTGGAAAGTTTGGCAATTATGGAAGCGGTGAAGTACTGGAGATACTGGTTGATTGGAAGAAAATTTAAGGTGATCACTGATCATAAGCCTCTAGCAAACATGAATCTAAAAGCAAGAACGGATGAGGAGTTGGGAGACATATCGAATTACTTGTTGCAGTACGATTTTGAGATAGAGTATCGACCCGGCAAATCAAATGCGGAAGCGGATTGTTTGTCCCGAAATCCAGTTTTGGAAGGAGACGAAGAGGATCAGGATATGGAACCGTTAAGAACAGTAAATGTGCTGAATTTAAAAGAAATTAGGGACGGACAGGAGGGGATGCGATTGGGTAGAAATGAAGAAATGAGGAATGGTGTAATATTACGCAGAATGAAAAATAAGAAAAGGATAGTGTTGAACAAAGAAGCATCAAATGAATTAATACATCGAGTACACCATGCATTTGGTCACATCGGAGCAAAGCAAATGACAAACTTACTTGTGGGAAAGTACTATTTTAAAAATATGCACAGACAGGTTATTGAATACTGTTCCGCGTGCGAGGTTTGCATCAAGAACAAAAGTCGTAGAGGAAGACGCTACGGATATATGGGACACCTTGGCCCGGCGTCTCGCCCCTTTCAGATTGTGTCTCTCGACACAATCGGTGGTTTTGGCGGGAAACGTTCTACAAAAAGTATTTGCACTTACTCGTGGACCATTTTACGCGATACATTTATATTCTAGCCTCAAAACACCAAACTGCGAGTGAGTTCATCAAGCTTATAGACAGCATTCAGAAGGAGCATCAAATCGAGACACTTCTGACGGATCAATATGGAGGACTGACCTCAGGAGAATTCCACGAATACTTGAGGAAACAAAATATCAAGCATATATTTACAGCAATAGACAGCGCATCGTCAAATGGACTAAACGAACGCACGGGTCAGACTATGGTGAACAGGATAAGATGCAGGCAGAATGAACAAGAACACAGGATAGCGTGGGCTACAACAGCCACTCAGTGCGCAAGAGAGTACAACGATACGATTCATTCCTCGACAGGATTCGCACCAAATTATCTGATGAATGGGATTAATCCGGAAATCGTACCACCAGAGTTCGTAGAATCGAGAAAGTTTTTGGAAGACAGAAGAAAGGCACTAGAGCAATCCAACAGATCACACGAAAAAAACAAGAGAATGTATGATAGGAAAAGAATAGATATGGTGTTTGAGGTAGGCGATAGAATTTATGTTGAGAATGGAAACAAATTGAACAGGAGCAAGTTGGATGAGATTCGTGTGGGACCCTACAATATCGTAAACAAAATCTCAAACACCGTGTATGAGGTGGAGACAGGGAGAAGAGGACACGACAGGAGGTTCTACCACATCAGCAAACTAATCAAGGCTGCAAGGGACGCATAGGCGTCCTGCAAATCTGGTTGCTGTGCCACTCCCCATTTGCACACTGGAGGGGGGGGATGTAAAGATGTGCACTCATCTTTAAACCTCATCCAATAACATCAACCTGCTGGACTGTGATGAGTTGGATGAAGGGATAATCGAAAGGATCAAGATGCGAGGTTCACCGACGGGTGTGATAGTGTTCAGTTGGGCGATAGCCACGGTGTCGTCGAGGTCGGCTAGAGACTCTCGCCAAAGTTTTATTCGCGTTTTCTTGTTTCGCATGTGTATTTATCGTTGATCCCGGATTCGGAACATTTATTTTCGATTTCTTTTGTTAAATAAAGCAATCGAGGCTAGTGTCGGTTTTGGATTTCCCTAGAAGGACCCTCACAAACTTATATATATACACAAAATATCTTGTGCGTAAATATTAAATTCGACGACTGGCTGCATATACGAACCCTATATCTTCGTTCAACGCATTTTTACATGAACACTTTTGAGGAACAAAATGTAAGTACAAGTTATTCGACACTACACCGTTAGTTTTTTCGAAATCACTGAAGTCGTTTCTGAGAAAATTGTAAAACCGATGAATTGATATTCGAAAAATCTCGTTTTCCGAGCTGTCATGACTTATATCTTCATGGAGGTATTTGTGGAGGATAAAAGTTAGGTACTAGTTAACCCATTTTTGCCCGATTTTTTTTTGAGCTGTTAATTTTGGAAAACCCACTTAAATAGTTCCATTTAGCTCTACTGAGTCTGATGACATCTATTTTTGATCGTTTTCATGGACTTATTTTCAAAAAACTGTTGTTCCTATATAGGAACACGGGCATGAAGAGGTGCGTTTCTCCAGTGTCTCTTTTGGAAACACCAGGATCACCACGTTCACTAAATTGAAAAATAAAGACATTTAATGGCACAAAAAAAACATTTTAAGGTGAACACATAAACTGCTCGGCTATCATTCCAAACCACAGCTAGTATTCCTGAGTTGACTTCAGTGCAGAATTCGAATGCGCCTCTTTCTTCCTTTGTCATTTGTTTATCTGCAATGGGACATTTTTTCAATATATTGACCATAATGGTACCAGTTTTTGAGGGTATCAGCATAAACTTTGTAAGTTGCTTTTGGTAATTTTTCAACATGCTCGCCTAGTTCCACATGCGTTGGTCTTTGATGATCTTTCCCACTATGGTGGTGAAATTGAATGAGGTAGCCCTGGGGATCACAAATAGACGACATTTTGTACCCAAACCTGATTGGTTTTCCATGCAAAAACTGTTTAGAGGGGTGGAAGCCGTAGTATGGTACCATGCTTTCATCGACTGATAGTTTTTCGTGAATTCTAGCATTTTTCAGAAGTCTATCGTTGAGTAGTGAGATCAAGGGAGATAATTTTGCATATTTATCATCAGGAGTCAAATTTGTATCGTCCGCACAATGTGCATATTTTTTTATTATTTCAAACCTGTACCTTCTCATAGCATTGTTTACAAAAGAATCGTAAGTTTCAGAGTCTGATTCCCAAAACATTCCCCATCTTGGAACAGTTACATATCCTGATAGGAGTAGGATACCAATGAAACACTTTATCTCCTCCCAACTTGTTTCAAATGAGTGATCACTATTTTGAGAAGCACAAAGTATGAACATATTTCTCAAGTTCTCCATGATCTCTTCGTCAAAAAACATTTCAAAACATTCTACTGGTCCAGGCACACATTCATTTATCACTCAGGTAATTTGAACTTGGTCAAACAACGCTTCAAGGCAGCAGAAAGCGGTAGCGCTTACAGTTCCGGAATTTATTGTGCTGCTCGTACTCATTGCAGGACTATTATTGAGCAATTGGTACACAGATAATTAATGAGGCTGTAAAGACGATTTTTAAAAAAAAGGATAGTAATCACTTTTGCAGAGTTATTGGGTAAAAACTTTTAGAACTGGTAGTAAGCGAAACGGCAGTAGTTGAAATTCAGGAATTTCTGGAGTAAGCCCCATGTATCTCATGATCGTTTTTAAACACCCACCCTTTAGGTATTAGATTGGACTACAATATCAATTTTTTTCAACATTCTACAAGAATTCCAGCGGAGTTTATAAGGAAAAAACTGCGCGTAAAACGCTTTTCGTCGAAAATGTTGATAATTTATTATGCTGCTCTCGTCATTTTCCCACGAATGGGAATTTCATGGTATAATTGTCTTATTGAGAGCTATCTATATAAAAAATTTAATCAAAATCGTTAGAGCCGTTTTTGAGAAAAAACATTTGGTGTTTTGATCACTATGACGACTATAGTTAACTTTCGATGGATTTTGCCCATACCCTCATTATTGCGTCCGATGGTAACCTGTAGGCTAGACATCAAGTTTCAGCTGATTTGGTACGGTGGTTTTCTCTAAAAACTGCGCTAAAATCGATTTCGTCGAAAGTTTTGGTAATTTATTGTGCTGCTTTCGTCATTTTCCCATGAATGGGAATTTTATGGTATAGTTGTCATATTAGGAGCTACCAATATAAAAAATTTAATCAAAATCGTTAGAGCTGTTTTTGAGAAAAAAAATATTTTGTATTTTGATCACTGTGATAACTATAGTTAACTTTCGGTGAATTTTGTTTATACCCTCATTTTGGCGTCCTATGGTAACCTCCAGGCTAGATATCAAGTTTGAGTGGATTCTAAAAATCGTTCACAGACACACATTCACACACACACACACACACACACAGACCATTTTCCCAAATAGTGTTTTTCGGACTCAGGAGGGTCTGAAACGTAAAGATCTGAAGAGAACTCAAAATTTTTTTTTCAGCCGATTACATAACTTTCCTTTCTACTTCGTAGAGCCAAGGAAAGTAAAAAAGACGTACTTGTTTGTGAGGGGACTGTAGGTATTGTTGGAGTCGGATCAGTTGAAGAAGTAGGTGTCCCTTCGTCAGTCTCATTACTGACCTACACAGTAATTTTCACACCATCCACCCGTCCTATCTTTGCTTCGGCTGGTGCAGTCAGCTGCCTCCCAGAGAGATTATTGTGAGTGCCACCGACATCTTCGTCTATTAAAAAGGTGATAAATGAAGAAAGAAATGATTATATACAAAAAATAACGAAAATATACTTACTTTTTTGTAGACATGTCTGATGAAAAAAATGACGATATTTCCAGACAGGCACTAAACGCACTAGACGCACTTCCTTTATCCTCCGGGTAGCGGCAAGTAAAAATGCGTAGAAGTTGAATTAGGGCGCGACATTTTATTTTACTTCGTGAGATGAAATTTGTGGCTGAACGTCACGTTGAGCTCAATTTTGTGTCGGCACAATGTTTACGTCAATTCCACACATTTTTTGTTAAAAACCTGGAACTTAGTCGTCTATGGGCACAAGTGGACAGTTTGATAATATTTCGTAATAATTTATTTTGTTGTACTGACTGACTCCTATTTAAGGCACCCTCGCGATCGTGGTCTAGTGGTTAAGACAATGGTTCGCAAACCTGACAAATGTCGGTTTATTGGATCGGAACTCCTCGCGATTGTAGTAATTTTCGCCTGAGTCAGCAGCTTCTTCAAGCATCTCCAAACTACCTCAGTACAGGTATTAAAGCAATTAGTTTAAGTCTGCCAGTAGGAAAATTACTAAAGTTAACGTACCTGTTAGGTGAGTCCGTCTCCTCTGGTTGGTGAGTTACTGTAAGCAAGCGCTTTCGATGTAAAGATATCGGCCAGACGATGATGTATTTACATCGAAAGCGCTTGCCCACGGTAACTCACCAACCAGAGGAGACGGACTCACCTAACAGGTACGTTAACTTTAGTACCTCGGTACAATTGGCGCCCAACGTGGGAAGGAAAGGAGTTTCAAAGATTGGATTTTCTGGGGTTTCGCTCAACTCTCAAAAATCCGTTCGACAAAGTCATCCGATCCAGGAGCAGCGGCTAATGGCGAGGGGGGAGATGTACTGACTGACTCCTATGAAGGGCACCTTCGGAATCGTGGTCTAGTGGTTAAGGCAACGGCTCATAAACCTCACGAATGTCGATTTATTGGATCGGAGCTCCTCACGAAACCAGTAATTTTTGCCTGAGTCAGTTGTTTCTTCAAACAAAAAAATACAGGTAAAACGGAGAAAATCGGAAAATAGACGCATTAATGTTTTAAAATCCAGTTTTCCCATCTATCATGGCATCTATCTACGGTAGATACAGAAACGATTGAGATCAAAATGAGGGAATAGGTTGTTAGAAGCCCCTCCAGATCCACAAGGATTTTAGAAGAGATAAAATTCGTGGATCCTATTATCCTAACTCCGTTTTATTATTGAACTGAGCGAAGCTGCCCATTGAAAGCGTTGTGCTATGCAAGGAACTGGCTCGTCCAATCCCATTTCCTCCAGAAACGTTAATGGTTGAGCTGCAGTGTCAATCACATTAGCCTCTCCAAAGAGTTCTTGCTTCAACCTCTTATTTACATTTTCTGCATATTTCACGCAATTCTTATCCTTTGACAGCTCTTGGTTCGTTTGTGTTGTTATTTGTCAATTGTGCATGAAAATAGAGGAAATATTTGTGGGTCCCGCACTTATGTCAGTATCGCAGTGAAGGGCTGTTGCCTGTGTGTAATCAGACGTGCAGGCTGGAGTGTTGTTGATAGAAAGGAAGCCGTGCATTGAAATCGTAGTGTTTTGGGTGGAACTGGCACGTCCAATGGTCCGTCGACCCCTTTTTCCTCTGAAACATGCTCAGTCTAGCTACGCATCAATAGGGGAGTTCGAACCTTATCCTGTTTTTTAGTTTTTCTTCTTCACACAGTTCTTATCTTTTGATATCTTCCGGCTCGTTCGTAGGAATATTTGTGAACTGTGTATCGTCTCAGGCTCCTTTCGCCATTGTATATTGTATCTCCTTATCAGAAGGGCCCCTTGAAGTAAGTACTGCACGGGATAACAAAATAAATACAGAGAATGTCACGCTAATACGTTCTTTTTCCGATATCTTGAAACGCTCGAACGTCAATTTATGTTTTCGGTGCTTCAAAAGATCAATTCAAGGAAAACGTTACTTCATCTCTTCAAGTGGCAAGTGACTGAAGGCTCGAGGATTTCAGAACCTGGCGAACTTTAACTACGTTCAATTTAAGATGAAAGCGACGTTATACAAGAGCCTGAGTTGTTTCAAGGCCCGAATCCGTCTTTTAGTTCTTTGTGCTTCCAGACACACTCCAACAGCGCGGAATTGATATTAAGAAAATATTTAGAAAAGACGAGGTCTCTCCTTCTTCCCCTTCTATCTCTCTTCTTTCTCTCGTCTTTCCATTCTCCTGCAGGAAACTAGCAACAGCCCTTCCCTCTGAAGTCCCCATGTACAATTACTCCGGGATCAAAGAGGATCCCAGCGCTTACAAACAACCTTCGAACGAAAACCTACAACTTCTAGAGCGCTCCTTTTGCTTTCTTTTGGGCTCAACTCGACGAAAGGAAACCCCAAGCATCTCCTTGAACCAACCCCTTCAGGATCCTAATGAACCGGCCCTCGACGCAACTTTTGTTCACGAGGTTACGACATTTCCACAACGTAGCGCTCTCCGTTGCGTGAAAAAAAGGAGAAACGAGTGGAATTTCACGTTTTTCTCTTTTTTTCGCGGTTGAAGAAAAGTGAAGCGTCCGCGTGGCTCAAAGGGCGGGACGACCCAATCAGTTAGTACGCTCTGATTTCTCAAGCACGTGAATTGAAGTACCAACTAGATCAAATCCTCAACCTTCTGTCCCATTGTTGTCAATGGAAAGAGTTTGAGAGTAGTAATTACAAATTTTTTAAAGAAAACTACAAAGCAGCACACTCGACCAAAAAAGCTGGATGTAAATTATAAGTTCCGACTCACTGATCCATTTTTTTAAAACTCTTTTATTTATAATTTAAAGGTGGGAGAGAAATATAGCCGGAGGCTTAGGCTTTTATAAGCCTTGTAACACTTGATACCTTGCAACACGAAATATGACAAAAGCAGTTTCGGGGTTTGAGCTACGAAAAACTCTTAAACCGTCATAGCTGCTGGGAACCAACCTGGTCAGAAACGAAGGCCCATGGACGGTTTCTGAAGGAAGGTTATGCCGTGTTCTTCTCTCCCGTTTTTTGAGTTATTATTCATTCTGAATAATAACCCTATGTTTTCGGTCACGAAAAATGTTTTACAACCCCCCCTCAAAATTTGATGCTTTACGTTTCAATACTTGGAGATTCCAAATTTTCAATGTCTGTCCGCCCTCCCCCGTCCGCCGTTCGGGCCGTTTTGTGTCTAAAAACCCTGAAAATTATTACACAATGGTTTATTATTCTCATGAACAGCTTGACCTAGTATTAGTGCTCCCCCATCCCATTCAATTCAGCATCGAATACTAGTAAACCATACGAAACATGTCCTGTCTACAATGGAACTACGGAAACAAAACGTCTGATGATTCTTCCCCGTCGTCGGGGAAATTGGCGCTCGAAGCAAAGTTGAGTGGTGGTGTCGTTGGGAGGTGAGCAAGCGCGGGTGGTTTTTTAATGAGACGGGTGGGGAGGGACAGAGTTCAAACGAAGAAACGTTGACTTCCGCTTTAGTTCCCACGTTGTACTGCGTTTCGTTAATTTTTTTAACCAGTTTTCGCCCATTACAACCACGGGCTTCGTCCAATTGGATTGCCGAGATGGCGGGCACAACTAGATACCAAATCGGATTTTTGTGCGAAAGAGTTTTTTAGACCACGTTAAAGGCACAAAACGTCCCGGACGGCTGTCCGGCGGACGGTGGATGGGGGACGGCGGACGGACATTGCAAATTTGGAATCTCCAAGTCTTGAAACGTAAAGTTTCAAATTTTGAGGGGGGATTGTATAAAATTTTTCGTGACCAAAAACATATGGTTATTATTCAGAATGAATAATAAACCAAAATTCGTTCTTTCGCTAAAATCCCATTTGGTATCCAGTTGTGCCCGCCATATCGGCAATCCGATCGAACGAAGGCCACGGTTGTTATGGACAAAAAATGACGAAAACAAAAAAAACATTCAAAAAAATTATCAAAACGCAGTACAATTGCAAATAAGCCGTGTTTCGTATCGTTTTCAAGGTATTTTTACGTCCTTGGTTGAATGGAATGGGTATCAGTTGTGTACAACTGCGTTTAGGGAAAAACAGTAATTATTAGAGTCAACTAATTGAAAGAACTCACGGGAACTACAGTGGAAGTAAACGTTTTGTCGTTAGTACTCCCTCCCGTCTCATCAAAACCACCCGTTGTCTCAATTGCTGAGGGTTGGCTTGAAGTCCCCGTCCCAATTTCTCCGGCTCTTTTTGCCCGACGGGGCGGAGGAAGGTTAGGGCTACTTCCTCCCCACACCCCTACATCGGATCATAAATGCCTACAGACGTTTACAGGCGCCTGGCGCGGGGGGAATATTCAGTTTCCATAGTTCAATTGTAGTCAGGTCATGTTTTGTATGGTTTACTAGTATTTTTCGATGCTGAATCGAATGGGATGGGTCTCGGAGCAATAATACTAGGTCAAGTTGTTCATGAGAATAATAAACCGTTGTGTAATAATTTGCAGTGTTTTTCTTTCTTCGTTCTGGCACAGGTTCGTGACACAAAATCTTTGTTCTTATCATTTGTTCCCTGCTCCCTTCCCCCGTGAAAGCGTTTTTCCTGGATCGCCTTGAACGAAGTGGAAGAAGACACGCCCTCGACTGTCATTTTGCAGTCAGTGGAGTCTGGTTTTCATTTTTTATTTTGGTATGTCATAGGTGTGAGAGGACACTTAATTTTTAATACCAGTTAATTTCTTTTAATCAGTAAATATTGTTCCTTTTTTTTGGTTATATAGGAAGCTCCTTTTCCTTTTCAACATTCAGTTCCTTTGTAAATGTCTTATAAATGTCTCTTAATTGTTTTTTTTTCCTTTTTCCTTCCCCTAAATTCATGGGTTCATCCCTATTAGTATTGATTTTATTATTTTACCTTTTTGTTTATCTATCTTCCTGTTAGGAACTCAAACCGCCAACTCCGACTTTACATGCAGCCAAACAAGACCATCCGTTTAACCATTAATTAACAGCACTCCTTCCCGTTTCACATCCACCACACCACACTTACCCGATACCGCTATTTATTGGTTACGTTCTATTATTAGTTATCAACAGTTATATCAACAGAGCAGTAGAAGTTCCAGCCCAATATTGTTCTTAAATCTGACCAACAGGGCTGTTCCCAGGAGCACCTACCGCCCACCACTGTAGGGAACGAGGTTGTAACCTCTTCCGTTTTTTATTATTATTATATTTTCCTTCTATCGTTATTCATAATCATCGTCATAAACTTTCTTGTTGCGACCTCGCGTGTGCTGTTTCTTTTTCGTCACCGAACTGACTTTAACCGTTTGTTTTGCATCGTTTCCGGCATCTTATACGCCGCTCTTCTCCTCTCGTTCGGAATCTCACCACCATCCGGACGTGTTGGACAGCGACTCCCGACCATCCAACAGGGAAGATACCGGAACGGGTTTGAACGATCTTGCGCGCTCTCTCAGCGTTTCCCAACTGGTGATTACGAGTTGGATTTATACAAGTACCACATCATTTTTCTTTCATTTTGTGTTTCTCCAACCGCTAATTGTGAATAAACTCTTGAACTCCTCTGTCGCCCTTTGTAGTTGTATCCGGTTCCTCAAATCGAAATTCACCATTTCTTACACCCATCACATATTAGTTTCTGAAGCCGGTAATAGCCAATGTCAAACGGCAGGCCCAGAGCATACTCAAACAACCTCCACCCTCACAGGAAATTTTAGGGCACAAATTTGTCAAGAACGGTTTTACTGGAGTCGAAAATATCCAACGTCGAATGTCAAGATGTAAAATTAGAAGTAGAAAGGAATGGCGTATAATTAATTGTAGAGGTCAATTAACTTCCCATATTCCCGTTCGGCGACATTATAAATATTCAACATGACCAAAACAGCGAGGTTCGTGCTTCGCAAGGTACATTTTTTGTCGACCCAGGAGTCAATTCAATTACCTTTAAAAGCAAAACGCTACGCTTGGGTAGAAAAGCTGTAGTAGGGGAATGTTCATAAACAACGCGAACTTTGAGTTAACATCCGAGCGATATTCCGACTGTTCGGTTAAGCTCAAACATTCGGAACATTTCTCTGGATTGACTGTTTCAACGGTCGCACCCTCACAGTCCCAAGCTTACATCGTATTGTCATCACTCGCAGTTCACACAGTCACAGAAGTGAAGTTGGCCGAAGCTCGTAGCGTGTAACATTTCGGATAAACCTCAACTGTAACTTTGACTTTGCGATGTTCGATGTATTCGCTGTGTAATTTTGACTTCTATTGATCAGGTATTTTCTTTTACTAATTATGTTTTAAACATCGCTTTTAATAATTGAAATAATGAGAGCCGTAGGAAAATAATGAGCTTTAATCAGCGAAAACTCATTCGTACGAAAGCGGGATGAATTAAATTTGAAATTGTAATTAGTCTTGACAACTAAGCTGAACACATGTTTAAATCGGGCTGAACACATGTTTTAATAACTACTGGACAGTAATGATTTATCGGTTCCTCCAACTCGTTATTGTAGTTTGACATTTTATGTCTTTACATTACTACATAAACTCGAAAAGTGTAACGGCCAAAAGCGTCACGGAAATTAACCTTTGAGGCCGATTGGACAAGCCAACATTTTAACCCTAGTTGTAACTGTTGAAGTACGCGTCTACACTAAATTATTCTTTTTTGAATCCTGGCTGAAACACATGTTGATTGAAGCATGACAACATGTTGAATTTATCTTTTATTTAAAAAAAACGAAATGCTTGTGACTGAAATGTTTGTTCCTTGTCTTCAATAATTTTTTCAATTGGTTATGGGCCCAGATTACGTGAATAGTAAACAAGGAACAATTATTGAACAGTGATAGTGATTGAACATTGAAGTGAACATTGACAATGGATTTAGCAAAGGTGAAAGTGGGCGACCTAAACGGGAAAGTGAATTGGACAATTTGGAAATTCAAAATGACTACGTTATTGCAAGGTCTGCCAAATGCATTCGAAGTTGTTGAAGGAACCTTGAAAGAAGAGCCCACTGCATGAAGCGACTGTTACGGAGCTGGCTGCCTACGAAACGGAAAAGCAAAAATTTGCCACTGCGAACAGTACAGCGATGATTGTCATAATGAATAATCTCGGCGATGAAAACATCCAGAAAGTTATGCGTTTTTCAAAAGGATACGACGCATGGCAAGAGCTTCACCGACTCTTCGACGGGACTGCTGATGATAAGTCTTTTGAGTTATGTTCGCAATTTTTTAGTTATAAGCGTGATGAAAATGATGACATGCCCACGTTGTTGTCTAAGCTTAAAAATTTGTGGAATCAACTCAAAGAAGAAATGAAACTTAGTAACAACAACTGTACATGTAGACTTCCTGATGTGTTTCTCATGTGCAAAATACTTGAAACTTTGCCAAACGACTATTTTTCATTCAAGTCCAGTTGGATGATGATGTCTAAGACTGAGAGAACAATTGAAAACTTGACTTCTCAATTATGCGCTCACGAAAGAGCTCTGAACTCGAAAAACAAAGAGCAACATGATGAAGATGTGTTGACAACTAGAACCAATAATATTTTCAATAACAATAACAATACTTCGCTCAAAAAAATTATTTGTAATTATTGTGGAAAGAATAACCATAAGATTCAAGTTTGCAGAAACTGGATAGCTGATGGAAGACCACCAAGACCTGCAAAATGGAGTGGGCAACATCCGTCTTCTTCAAAATCTTCTATGTGTAAGCCATTCAAATCGAAAAACAAGACGTTCACTTCAAACGTAAATGACATTACGTTGAGTGCAGAAACATCCGAGGTAGTTTCCTGTCTGAGTAAGTCAAATTCATGGTTTGTGGACAGTGGTGCTACGAGGCATATAACTCATACCAAAGAATTTTTCACTTCATTTGAAAATTTTTCAGTTGAGCATAATGTGAGAACAGCCAACGGTAACGCTGTGAAGGCCGTAGGTAAGGGTAGCATTGTAATGGAGGCTACAGTAAATGGCTTCAAGCGGAAAATAACGTTGTCTGACGTCTGGTTTGTTCCAGATATAATGAAAAATCTTTTTTCCACTCTGTCTGCGCAAGACAAAGTTGCTAACAGTAAATTCATTTCTTATACTGAAAGTTGTGAATTTTTAGTGGGAAATGAGATAATTTTGAAGGGAAAACGGTCTCGGAATACAGGGTTATATGAACTTGATGTCAAAAATCTGATACCCGAAAACTTTTTGAATGTTTGTTCCTTGTCTTCAATAATTTTTTCAATTGGTTATGGGCCCCATATATAAAAAAGCCTGATATAAAAAATCTACGGATTATAGGGTGTACATGTTACGCCCACATTCCAAAGAAATTTAGAGGAAAGATGAGCAAGAAAGCCGAAAAATGCATTTTGATAGGCTATGATGAAAATGATGGATATAGAATTTGGTCTCCTGGAAGGATAAAGTTGTTGAGATCTAGGGACGTACAGTTTGATGAACGACCGTTGGAAGATATGGAAAATTCAGATAAAAATGATCAAAATGGATCAGGAGAATCTGTTGTTGATTTTCGTCATTTTGCAGAAATTAAAGAAGACAAAAATCCTGCTAGCCAAGAAATACGACCAGCCACATCAGAAGAACCAGAAGAGGGGGGACGCGACACTTGCTATGATCAAAATAATGAAGGTTTTGATCGACTACTAAGAGATCGTGAAACTCTTAGGCTACCCGAAAGGTATGGTTTTGACGCATTAATTATGTTTGGCGAAAATGAAATTCTAAAATTAGATGAACCAAAGAGTTATTGGGAAGTAGTGCACAGTAAAAATCAAGAAAATTGGAAAAGTGCAATGCGAAATGAAATTGATTCGTTAAATGCCAATAATACTTGGTCACTTACTGAACTACCTGCAGGGAAGAGAGCCATACCGACCAGATGGGTATACAAAGTTAAAATGAACCCAGATGGTACGGTTGAACGTTTTCAAAGCAAGAGAGCAAGTGACAAATGGGGAACTGGATATTGAGAAGGTGGACTCAGAGGACCAACTCGCCGATATACTCACGAAGCCTCTTGGAAGTGTTAGATTCCGCCTACTCCGAGAGAAGCTAGGGGTCGTCAATGTTGGGAAAAATTTATTCTAAATTGGGTTTCAAAATTTTCTAATTTTGGGGGATGTTGAAGTACGCGTCTACACTAAATTATTCTTTTTTGAATCCTGGCTGAAACACATGTTGATTGAAGCATGACAACATTTTGAATTTATCGTTTATTAAAAAAAACGAAATGCTTGTGACTGAAATGTTTGTTCCTTGTCTTCAATAATTTTTTCAATTGTAACCGCAGTCCCTGTGGCATAATGCATAAGACATCGGCCTCCTAAACCGTAGGTTGTGGGTTCGAGTCTCACCAGGGTTATGATTATTTTGTTGACATTTTATGTCCTTACTTTGCTACATAAACTCGAAAATGTAACGCGGGATATGTAACGGAGAAGCGTCACTAAATTTGTGTTGGGTTAAGTGCATGGTAACGTCTGTTACAAAAATGAAAAATATTTTTTGTGTTGTAATTTTATATTTCTTTATATAAAATAAACAAAATTATATTAAAAGAAAAAGACATAAAATGTCCCTCGTGGTTGCGTACTAGTACGAAAGCTGTACCCACCGTTTGTGTTTTTTTACCGTGTTCTCCCACAAATTCTGGAGCTTTAAGCACGAACCACCTTTAAAAAATCACATTGAGTGTTCGGTAAATACTCACATTCAATAAAGGTTTTGACATTAGAGGGAGTAAGTTCGAAAACTCTGGAACATCAATCATGAACTGGTTTCCTAGACAACGTTTTAGTACCAGAACCGTTTTCAGTACAGAATGATGTATGTGTATAGTTCTAAAACCTTCAGATGTTTCAAGTGCTGTGCACCCTTCGTTAAATTTGCACGGAGTAAATATTCTGACGCTCGGGATTTGTACAGAGTTGTGTTTTGTTATTACAAGTATAAATTAACTGAAAACAAAACTTTTTAATGACGCATTTCACCACGTCGTTTCGAAAAGATATGTACGCAGTATTAAAATTGAGGAAAACACTGGAAAGAGGAACCCACTCGATACGAGAACGTGAATACCGTAGGGCATTTGGTTTGATGTTGCACTCAAAACTCAGTTCCTACGACAGCGACAAGCCAAATGCTCAATGGTAGTCACGCACGTTCACCTATTACTCTTTCAGTTTTTACTTTTTTCAGAAACTGCTCAGCGCACATTTTACGCAAACAACAACTTTTCTATGCTGTTGTGCGATCGTCGATCGTCACAGAAACATCTATTTTGTAACCCCTTGTTTTATCATTTTCATTTCAAGACTGTAATTCGTTCTTGAAGTCCTAGTAACGGGCGTCCAGGGGTGTAAACGTGTATCTTATTCCAAAGCTTTGTTCGTACAAATACCACTCCAGTACAACAATGCATTATTAAGTGGATTTCTTACATGTTTTGTACTTAGTGACATAAACTTCTCTTGACGGATCAGTCTCATAAAGGAGCAAGTTTCATTTCGCGATGAGTGAATTTATAAACTTCCCCAAAGCTCGCTTTCTTTTCCTGCGCTTGTCTACGCCAATTGTGCCTGAGGAAGAAAACAAACTTATTGTCGCGGTCCCTTAAGGACATCTTGTACTTCGTCTCCGGTGTCACATTTCCGACCTGCCCTCCCTTTCGATTCCCCGAGGGTTTTATTTTCGTCTTCTTCCCCATCTTCTTATTCCCCTCCTCGCTCTCACTTATTGTCGCCTCAAAGGAAACGAGGAAACGAGCGCGTTTCCTTGAAAACTCAAGACGGAAGGAATCCATTGCACTTAGCATTTCATTACTCTCCTCCTTTTGCAGCACTTCTACCAAGAGCCATATATTCTGGCAGCTGAGCTCCGGAAATAATGAACTGTCTAGAGCGTTTGAACATCCACTGCCTCGGCAATGTCCAAAATATCGTTCTACTAGACTGTAACTAGGTGAAATTAAGAACGTAGTTGGTGTTTGCTAAGAGACTATGCTTGTGACTAACCGGCTAATTGATTATTTTGATGAGTGCACTACTAACTTGGAACCCTTTGCTGGGTTTCGTAATGCTTATTACGAGATTGACTATAATTCTTTTCACAGGTCTCGATCAGTGGCGTTCGACATGAACAACAACTGTTTAGAGTGTCTTGACCGGTGGGGAGCTACACCATGGCACGACTTTGTCGTTTCTGGCGGGATCGGGAGTGAAGCAGCGTTGCCCACTCAGCCCACTACTTTCCTCACTCGAGAACGACCTGAATCGCTGGAACTTGGTGGTGAGAGTCCCCGGCGTTAACTTTGTACTATTGGTCTGGATAATCTTATAACTGGGGTAAAAAGTAACGCAAACAACATTTCAGAGGTATGGCCAAATTAGAGGGGTAATGAATATAAGTGTACTACATCGAATGCAATGCCCCATGATAGGAAGAGGGTGGGGTGCATTGGAGGATGTGCGCCTGCTGCATTGCTTGCGAGTACTGGAAACTCTCTCAGGTAACAGTATTGGTGGCAGCGAGTGTCTTCCCAATACCTTCTGGTAGCTGAGTGGAAAGAGCTGTACTCGCCATGAGGGCAACCCGAGTATGGCCACCAATGGCTGTGACACTTCTGGGTAGCAAGACGCGCCTGGGAAAGGATGGTGGACCAGGCAGCTCATTCTAGGTCTTGGTCGGCACCAGGATGAGGTGGACTTCTACCTAACTACCAGCACTGCTGGATCTGAGGGTCTTGATTAGCTTCCTCACGGGACACTGCCCACTCAGGTATCACACAACAAGATGGGCACCTCAGAGGCGGTGGAATGCAGACTCTGTGGTGAGGAGGACGAGACAGCGGAGCACATCCTGTGAGTGAGTGCCCTGCCTTAGCAGTCAAAAGCTTTGAATATTTTGCCCAGGGGATTATCGAGCCCCATGTCACAGCGGTATCTGCAGTGAAGGACATGCTTGGCTTCATAAAGGAGGCGGGTATGTACGTCCGCTTCTACTAAGGTAGGGCCTGTGTCACAATAAGTCCACGTGTGGCTGCAGTGAGAAAGGGACCTTGTCCCGCATGCCCTTCGGGGAAGAAAACAAAAAAAAACTACTTGCACTGCATCCGGTAACTTCTAACTTCTTGCACTTCAGGGCGATCGTGGATGATGCTTCCCATGCCTTCTCGTGCCAAAGGTGGCCAGGTTGGAGGCACACAGTGGAAGAAACAGTCAGTCAGAGAGCATACAGGATGTACTCGTACGCACGTCACTGCAGGGTTCTCGTGAGGTTGAAGAAAACAAGTAAGAAGAGCTGCCATCAGAGAGAGGCATGGTGAGGTCCAACCTGATGCCACATGCTAAACGGTTTCAGGTTGTTTTTCAAGAAGCAGATCTCTCCTACGTCCCCCTAAAATCCCCTTGGCTCTCATTTAACGGATGGTCGTTGGGGCTTTTGTGCTTATCATCAATCTGCTTCAAAATCAGCAATATATCCTTGTATGTGTGAATAGAAACATATTCCACTTCCACAACGCAGAAACAGGGCTGTTTGCTGCGTCCAATGCTAAGAAAGAGTTGGAAACTTCATAGCCAACTCTGTAGGGTGCTTGAAATTGGAACAATGGACTGCTAGTGGAGAGAAGTGACCTTGGATTGGGGTCATGAAGTAGATCTTCCCGAGTCTCTTCAAACCTGTAGTAGACGAGTTAATTGAAAGGCTCGGTGCTCCGTGTATGACTCGAAAGAACGTTCTTGGCTTCACATCACGATCCCGCCTAAATAACAGCTTAGGCATTCATACCTTTCAGCAAGTGGTGAGAAGACCTCTAGGAAAATAATTCAGTGAAAGCGGAAAGTAAATTGCATAGGAGCACCGACAATAATAGGCGGCGGCAGGCGGCCCATGACCTAGACCATAGAGGCGGAGACTCGCCGCACAACAACCGATCTGTATCCTGGTTATGAAAGGCAAACCAAATCTCGAAACTGTCTCGCCTGGGGCTCTGGTAAAAAGTTATTCCCGCTCCAGGATGGCAAATCAGGCCGGCAACCGTCCACGAGCTGGACCAAACGCTCCCTTCTGACCCATATCGTGATCGTTCGAGGCGAGATTATTTATACAACATTATCGCGTTGCTTCGATCCGCCCAATGCAAACTAAGCGGCCTCCAAGATGAATACAATCGAACTTTCTTCCTCCTTTTTCCACTCTCTCCTTCAGTCGTGATGATTTTGTATACCAGAGAGCCGGCTTAATAAACCTAATCTCGCTTGGATGCCGACTGGGATTAGGTTTTGGCCACCTTGGTGGCTTCTTGCCGATCCGATCGAACGAATCCGCAAACATAACTGCTCGCAATAACAATGGGAAATATCCCTATGTGTTTTCCCAAGTGAAGATTCTGGATCAAGATTAATCAGAATTACTCAATTCCGCAACCTGTAATTTAGTGAGCTTTTATCTGAGGAGCAGCTTGAGAATTATTAATAACCAAGCGAGTTCACTTCATTCTCCCGTGTCAGCTCTATCCTCTCACTTCATAACGGGGGTGCCAATAATGCATGCATATCATTATAATTATTTTCACATTCCATCTCCAACAGAACTTACTGAATCCTTAATTTTGGTTTGTTATTCATTATGAATAATACACCTGTTTTTGGTCAGGAACATTTTGTCACAACCCCCCCTAAAAATTTGATACTTAACGTCTCGAGACATCGGAATTCCAAATCTGCGATGTTACTCTGCTCATTTGTTGAGAACCACCAGATAATTCGGATGAATTCACCATCCTTGCCGGATATCGGAGGTTTACACATAGAATCAAGAACGTTTTATTTGCAGTGACCTAAGAATAGACAACACAAACGTCGGAAAACGGGCAATAATTACACCACATAGGCAAGTAATATGAACAGATAGTGGAGACACGGCACCTCAATTAGCAAAAAAGAAACACATCATAATGAAATCGCGACACAACACCTCCCACACAATCCCAAAAACTCGCCAAGCGAATACAGCTCTGCCCTAATTAGATGAACTTTTATGACCTTAGTGAAAGACGAATATTTTGGGGTAGGGCATTATACAGACGAGAGCCTACTTGGATTGGGTCATTTTTCTGAGCTATACTTAGGCGAGTAGAAGAAATCACTAGGTCTCCACGGGATCGGGCGTCATACCGTTGAACATCGGAAGCCACGGCTAGGAGCGATACGTTTACTTTAATCAGATTCAAAACTGCCAAGACATATGCGCTAGGCAATGTAAGAACGCCAAGGCGAGCAAACGAACCCCTTCAACTCTCATTCCATGAGAGATTAGTCAAGATTCTGATGGCACGTTTTTGTTGTTTAAATATCTCAATTGCATGACTGCTGTTTCCCCACGCAATAATACAATAAATTGCTCTGCTGGCAAAGCAAGCATGGTAAACCGAGCGCAGGACTTCATCAAAAACGACGCTCTTCAACCTTCTAAGCATGAAAATAGAAGATGATAATTAAGGGGACAACGCCTCAACATGGGCCTTCCAGTAAAGCCGGTTATTCACCGTCAAACCCAGGAAATTAACTGCCTGGTCCAAACTTCTGTTGAGACCCACTACAAGTTTTAGTTTTGTTCGAACCCAAAGCATTCGCCTGACACCACTTTTTCACTATCTCAGACTTATATTGCAGATTAAACTGCATTTCTTCACGGGAACAGCCTGATGCTAGGCAAGTGAAGTCGTCAGCAAACTGGAAAATGTTGTTTGAATCCTCGAACTGGATTGGCAGGTCATTGATATACAAGAGGAAGAGGTAACGGCCGAGGATACTCCCCTGTTTGACACCACGGGGGATTGCAACCTCACTAGAGGTAGTCCCTATGAAAGAAACCCTCTGGGACCAACCCTCAAGATAGCTCTGAAGAAACAGTTCTAATGTCCTGAGGAGCAAGTTGTGTGGCGCCAAGTCGAACGCCTTTGAGAGGTAAAAAGCGTAAGAGCCTGGCCATTCTCCAAAACTGAAAAGAGCCGAGAAACAACAGAGAATGCTGCAGAATCAGTACTTAACCAAACTGCTGGGGGTGGAGTAAGTCCAGATGGCCGCTTATCGTTTGTAGCTCTGCTTGTTCTATTACCTCAACAAAAACGGGCAGTTTGGAGACAGGACGAAAGCCGTCGTAATCCTTGGGGTTCCCCTTTTTACTTTCCTTGGCTCTACGAAGTAGAAAGGAAAGTTATGTAATCGGCTGAAAGAAAAATTTTGAGTTTTCTTCAGATCTTTACGTTTAAAACCTCCTGAGTCCGAAAAACGCTATTTGGGAAAATGGTCTGTGTGTCTGTGAACGTTTTTTAGAGAAAACCACCGTACCAAATTAGCTCAAACTTCATATCACAATCAGACGCCAAAATATGGGTTTGAACAAAATCCACCGAAAGTTAACTAGAGTTATCATAGTGATCCAAACACCGAATATTTTTTTTTCTCAAAAACGGCTCCAACGATTTTGAATACATTTTTTATATTGATAGCTCTTGATAAGGAAATTACACCGTAAAATTCCCATTTATGGGAAAATGACGAGAGCAGCACAATAAATTATCAAAATTTTCGACGAAATCGATTTTAGCGCGGTTTTTAGAGAAAACAACCGTACCAAATCAGCTGAGACTTGATGTCGGGTCCACAGGTTATCATGAGACGCAAAAATGAGGGTATGGGCAAAATCCACCGAAAGTTAACTATAGTTATCATAGTGATCAAAACACCAAATTTTTTTTCTCAAAAACGGCTTTAACGGTTTTGATTAATTTTGTTTATTGGTAGCTCATACTAGGATAATTATAGCATAAAATTCTCATTCGTGGGAAAATGACGAGAGCAGCACAATAAAGTATCAAAATTTTCGACGAAAAGCGTGTTTGCCGCGGGTTTTTCCTTTTAAACTCCGCTGGAATGTTACTAGAATGTTTAAAAAAAGTCGTGTTGTAGTCCAATCCAATACCTATAGGGTGAGTATTTAAACACGCTCATGAGATACATGGGGGTCACTCCAATAATTCCTGAATTTCAACTACTGCCGTTTCGCTTACTACCAGTTCTGACGTTTTTATCCAATAACTCTGCAAAAGTAATAACTGTCCTCCTTCAAAAAATCCGGGTTTACAGCCTCATTAATTTTCTGTATACCAATTGCTCAATAATGGTGCTGCAATGAGTACGAGCAGGACAATAAATTCGAGAACTGTAGGCGCTACCGCTTTCTGCTGCCGTAAAGCGTTGTTTGACCGAGTTCAAATGAACTGCTTGGTAAATGAACTGATTAAATAGAATTAGCCATGTACAAAGTGAATTAACGTAGAGCTAAGGAAAGTTGTGTGTTGCAACGCACCAGATATTTTAAATAGGTGTTACAACGGATGTCTTGAAGCAATCAGGGGCCTTGCCATCCTCAAAGCACCTATTAATAATAAAGGTCAATGGCTTAATAATGAGGCTAGCCACCGATTTCACAATTCGAGAATTGATGCCAGGGAATCGGCGGCATTACTGTACTTAAGGGCCATGATAGTAGCGTACATCTCCTCCACCGAGATTGGATGTAAAACAAAGTCCCTGGGCAAACTAGGAACATGATTGAGAAAATCAAAAACCCAGGGGACGGAGAGGAGCTGGACCGCCGTTGAAGAACGGAAGCAAAAGAGTCACTGCCCGACAAGCATCACGGGACCTCAAATTCCACACCTCGTAAACCACCTTCCAACAAGCCCTAGGCTTGTTTGAGGACGATCGAATATAGTCATCCTTGGATTCACGCGACGCTCGGGATAAAGCCCTTCTGAACAAATTACGGCTCTCTTGTGCCAGCCACCCTAAGTCCGTATTCCCAGAAGACCGAGCCAAATCACGGAAGCAACGATAACTATCTCGGAGCCCCAAAATTTCCCGAGTAAAGGCGCACCGCCTCCTCTGCCTCAAGAGGTTAAACAAACATGCTTGAGTCGAGAGCCACAACGAACAACATAACAACTCCAGGGCCACACTGGGTTTTGTCAGGGGGATTGCCCTAAGCTTCGCTGGCCGAATGAAGTGAGCACTTGCTTTCGGTGTTCGCCGTTGATACTGAATGGCTGAAATGCAAACTCCGCTTTGTTATAGCTTCTACAACAACCCATGATTGACGAACTGAGGGCATTTTAATTGTTCAAAATTAGGATAAAAATGGAGCTATACCATCAGTAGATAATGTTTTTGATAACTCGAAACGAAGCTTCTAACGTCACGGTCGGGACAGCGCATTTTACTGTCTGATTTGTTACATTCGTTTTGTATCAATTGCGTCCATAGAAAAACACACAAAAAACTTGAAGGGCCTGGACACGTACGGATTTGAAACCACGTCATTCAGCTAACTGTACTTGTTTTGTTCGCATTTCTGTAGAATATCACCGAGTTTACTGGGGTAGTGGAAAGTTGTGCGATGTCTCGCGCAAGACGTTGAGTCAGCGTGCCATAACATTAACGGTAAGTTGGTAATTACCTCGTGGATCTGTGGCAACACAGAATTTAGCTTTCGAGTTACAAACCCGGAAACTCCAAGATTCTGTTTTATGAACGTTAAAATTGCAGTTAACTATTTTGGTAGCGAGAAATGAAAAAGAAACCATTCATCAAGGTCCCTTTTGGCTTATTATTCACTCCGAATAGTACACCTATACGACCCCCCCCCCCTCAAAATTTGATACTTACGTTTCAAGACTACAGAATTCCAAATCTGTTGTGTCCGTTCACCGTTCGGACCGTTTTATGTCCATAACGTGGTCTAAAACACCCTTCCTTTTGCATAAAAATATCAGAAGACTAGTTGTGCCTGCCACCTCGGCAATTGTGTCGGGCTAGCCCATGATTGTTATGGCCATAAAATCGTTTAAAAAAATTAACAAAGACAGAATTTTGGCAGTTTTTTGGTTTATTATTCATTCTGAATAATAACCTTATGTTTTCGGTCACGAAAAATTTTTTACAATCCCCCCTCAAAATTTGATACTTAACGTTTTAAGACATGGAGATTCCAAATTTGCAATGTCCGTCCGCCGTCCGGGCCGTTTTGTGCCTTTAACGTGATCTAAAAAATGCGTTCTTTCGCACAAAAATACCATTTGGTTTTTAGTTGTGCCCGCCATCTCTGCAATCCTATCGGACAAAGCCCACTGTTGTTATGAGCAAAAAAGGGTTAAAAAAATTAACGAAACGCAGTATAACGCGGGAACTACAGCGGATGTCAACGTTTCGTCGTTAGTCCCCCCCCCCTCCCCCCCCGTCATATCTAACTCAATCACCCGCCCGCTCGACGCGCAACGGGTTTGCTGGAAGCCCCCATCCCAATTTCCCAGAGGCAGGGGCGGAGGAAGGTTAAGGCCACTTCCTTTGCACACCCCTCCATCGGATCATAAATGCCTACAGACGTTTGCGAGCGCCTGGCACCGGGGAAATATTTAGTTTCCGTAGTTCCATTGTAGCCAGGTCATGTTTCGTATGGTTTACTAGTATTTTTCGATGCTGAATCGAATGGAATGTGTCTCGGGGCAGTAATACTAGGTCAAGCTGTTCATAAGAATAATAAACCATGGTGTAATAATTTGCAGGGTTTTTTTTTGCAAAATCGCCGTGTTCGGCATCATTTTCCTGGTTACTTTTAGACGCTGGGTCAAATCTGAAAGGCCTTTGCTTCTGCGACGTTCGGTTGTCACCCTCTCATCTAAATCTAACGCTCGCCGGTACGAAATTGTGCCGAGAAAGTGAAGTAGACGGTTGAGTTAAGCTCGAGGCATTTTCCCGTTTTACGGTACGAGTAGCTAAAGGGAAAACGGAGCGTCATCCATCAAGCGGTCATGAGGCCACAGCTACGAAACCCCTTCCAGGAGCGTCATTCTCAACTTTTAGGTCCTCATCCGGAGCCGCGCCCTTTTCTCATTTCCTAACACTCTTTCATTGTTTACGTTATTTATGAGCGACGGACGATTAGGTTCGAAGAGAAAATCTAGTTACAAAAGTGTTATACTCCTGAGAGTCGGCAACAAATTGTCGTCCGAGGGGCATAACGTCCAAACAGTGCATATTCTTACGAGGACAATTAAACATCAGTTCAATTCGCGCGTTTAAAACCTATAGCGTTCGTTGCGGAAGGGTAAAACAGTTGGACATTGAAGAGGTTGCGCGAATGGACATTATTCGCGCGACATGGTGAGCGTGGGCTGCGCAAGGGTCAATACCAGGCAGACCTATGGAATGCATTGGGCATTGCGAGGAAAAACTGGAGGTGCATAGCACAATTTGGCAGTGCTCAGCCAGATGGTACTTGCTGACTCCGGAGGCCAGTAAGAAGGACGTGTGGGAATGGTGGCGCGCTGCAAGATTCTCGTGAGGGTGAAGAGAACAATAAAGATGAGCTGCCATTGCAGAGGCGTGAGAGCCAACCTGATGCGATGTGCTAAACGGTTCTGGGTTGGTTTTCAATACGCAGAAGTAAATTCTTGGGGTCACTAGGAGCAGACCATCCCTCTGCTGCGTTCAAGTATGATGCAATTGACGTGTATTTGATCAATAGAATTATCTCTCCTAGTGAGTCCTTCATTCCCTGCTCTCCGACGTTGCCGCCAATCGATTTCCAACTCCCCCCCCCCCTCTCTCAAAACTAGATCGAAAAAGTCGACAGTTCCGAGTTTCTCGTGATCGTCAAATTAGAACGAGCAATATCGACCGGTCGTAAGTTCCACTTTCAGAAGGTACGACCGGCTTTGGAAGACAATGGAGGCCTTCTTGCTAAGGGAACTAGTAGATTGATGTGCTGATTGTTGAGTCGCAGCCGCTCCCGATTGACCGGTAGGGCATAACTGAACACCCGTCAAACGAGAATGGGCCGCAGCCTGTAAGTCTGGTACCGATCAATCGCGACCTTCTTACGGACTGAAAAACGCTCTTAGCTCGTTTCCGAGAGACTATAATTGTGACCTAAAGCGGATATGTCACGTTGACGACTACACAAGTTCCGATTCGTCGCGTTATTGCGAATGAAGGATCGAAATTCGAAAAGGAAACGGTTCGACGATTTTGTGCTTTTTGCTCGGTTTAAAACTGTACAAATATTTCGATTCATATCACTCGCTGGGACATTGTGCCCGTTACCAAAAGAGATGAAAACTATAGTAAAATTAATCTTCTCCCACCACCAACAAACTACGTAGTGATGCTAACGGTGGCTGAACCACCGAAACCGGTATATCCTTACGGAAAATACAAAACCTCTACGTTTTGATTTATTTCTATTATTTTTAAGCCATAGAGATTCCAAATCTGCAGTACCCGTCCGCCTTCCAGCCGTTAACGTGGTTTAAAGACTCATTAATATCCAATTGGAATCTAGTTACGCCCACATACCCGACAATCCGATAGGACGAAATCCCCGTTACAGCCAACACGCTGTTCAAAAAATTAGCCAAAAACAAAATGTTGGTGGTTGCACTGCAATTACGTCGTGTTTGGTATCATTCACTAGGTATTTTTCGATGCAGGTGTGACAGTGAACAGTGAAATAACAGTAAAAACAGTAAGACAAATTCTACTACTCGTACTTCCCATTTCCCGCACTGAGTCCCACCTCACTTGAACTTGACTCGTTCCCTGGCGATTGCCCAGCATCGCCTTTAAAATGTTAATGCTGTTGTGTTGTAGTCAAGTCCTTCACCAGATGTGATAAATTTTATGGAGTGTCTTCTAGCATTCTTAACCCACATTTTGTTCCCCGCAACTATTTCTGTATACATATGTTGAACGGAGATATAAGCCAAGTTGACTCTAAAAAGGAGATTTGTCGAATATTAATTTATCGGTATTCCAATTTTCTCAAAAACGGCTCAAACTATTTCGATCAAACTCATGAAGGACTTTCAACTAACTAGTCCCTACATTTTGTTCCCCATAAATGTTTCAGTAGAAATGCGTTGAATGAAGATACAGCGCCCGCACGTGTAGCTGGTGTTCGAGCTTACGGGGTGGGCGGGTGGGGGTGGGGGGCAGAAAGTTGTGTGTTGCTACGCGCCGCTCGTTGACTGACGTCAACGTTACTGGTATGGATGGTTCTGGCCCATAAAATTGATCAGTTGATCCATGTTTAACCAATATATCCGCTCTTTCGTTCTTATTGTATCCCTTTTGTCCTGCAATCGATTTCACTGGCCGGGTGTTACCCCTCAGTGGAAGCACCTTTGTTTATGGTGTCCTCATCTAGTAGGCTCCTAACTATTGGATAGGCCAGAGCTTTTATCGACGATTGGTTGTCCGTGAATATCGTAATTGTTTTCCTTCGTCAATTTGTCGATACAGCAGTTAACTGCTAACAACTCACTCTGAAAGACTGTTGTGTTAATACTTAGTGATGTAGAGTCAGACATCCATGGTTTCACACCCCAAGTTTATTCCCTATTATACTTTTCACTTGATGCAGAAGGGCCGTTCTTTCCATTTGATTCTGAACGAAAATGTTGGAAGCGTCGCGTCGGAATTTCAATTAGTTGTTTTACAACTAACAACTCTGGCCCACATCAGGTTTTTGTTTTTACGTCAAAAATTGGTCCTTATGTCACTTAAATGTGTAGACCATTTTTGTTCATTTTTGCTTAATATTGTCTTTAAATTGAATGTGTGGCTGGAAAAACGTTGCATGAAGCGGAAGTGGAATGTTACAGGGGAGTGAATTATGTTCAAAAGTCAACTAAAACTGCAGCTAGCTAACTGAAGAGTTCAGTAATACAACGTTTTTCCACTAAGCAAAATCTTGATGCAGATGATATCATCTACATATCTGGCGTAGTGTTTGATATCGTGTTTTGTCATACTAACAACGATCCCACTATCCGAACAAAATTACAAAAACGAACTTGATATTATAAATACTATCGCAGAAAATAACGGTTACTCTAAAAAAACAATAAACAAATTACTAAGACAATATGACTCCAAAACAAACGACTCAAAAACAGAAAATACACAGACTTTAACAAGACGCTGCACATTCACGTACACAGGACCACAAATATACGGAATAACTAATATCCTCCGAAAGGAAGGTATACAAATTGCATTACGTACGGACAACACACTTAGAACCAAACTAACTGCAAAGACTGAAAATACAGACCCACTCGACCAAAGTGGGGTGTATAAAATAACTTGTACTTGTAAAAACGCATACATAGGACAGACAGGACGAAAAATACGGACCAGATACTCAGAACACATTAAATCTCTTAGTAGGAACAAAGACGATTCAAACTTTGCCAACCACCTCAAAACAACTGGACATGAACCCACCAAAATACAGGACTGTACCACCTTACTACACAAACAATACAAAGGACGAAAACTGAACATATTAGAAAACATGGAAATTTATAAACAAAAAACTTCAATGGACACATCATAAATGAACAAATCAACACAAAATGCGACACCATATTCACACCACTCAAAACACTACACAAACGAAAACAACCCACTGACGGATTTACAGACCACCCTACACAAAAAAGACTTAAATTCCACAATTGACAGACCATCCAACACGTTCCATTTATCTCTAGGGGGTTTCCCCCTGAGCTACATGACCTCCTCTCCCCGCCCCTTCCCCGACGCTCCATCACCCCTTTCACCTTTCTCTTTGTATATAAAGACCACGACCAACTGACTGACTCCAGTACTGACTTAACGGCCAGACGATGATGTCTTTACATCGAAAGCGCTTGCCCACAGTAACTCACAAGCCAGAGGAGACGGACTCACCTAACAGGTACGTTAACTTTAGTCTTTCTTCTTCTCTTTTGATATGGTCAGAAGTGTTGTGTAGACGTTGGGAAGATCCGTAACGTCACATGTATTAACCCTGGTCAGAAATACCGGCACTGAGATCCAAGGGCGCAATATATTGTGTATTTCTCTCCCATACAGTGAAACTGAGTCTTCGGCAGTGACCTTCATCCAGACATATTTTGTAATCTGAATTTGTTTCTAGATTTTTGTGGAGAAAGCGCTTCGATCTCTTTGAAATCAGTTTAATCCATTTCATAGACTAGGAAAGGTTTGTTTTGTTTTGCACCAACTATTACGTATTTCCACGGATATCGGTGTTGCCAGGAAGACGCGCGAACAACATGAAACGTTTTTCCACCAAACCCAAGCGACATTCCCACATTTCTAGCGCACTTTAAGCTATCTAGCGGTTTGAAAACCGAATACTTCATAGGTGGATTCGATCAGGCAAGCGACAAAGAACGTTTTACCATCAAAAACCGAGTTTGTGAAAAGAACGTCACGCAACGTTTTGCCAGCCACCCATTCAATCATTCGAATAAGGGAAAGTGTGGAATTCTCACAATTCAGATTCGGACCGCTTCTTATTAGCTCTTGTTGTAAAGAAGCTCGGCAACTCAGCTGTCGTACGTTCTCTCGTTTTGCTCGTTCGTTCTGGTAAAATTTTTTGTTTAAAACTATTTCTCCGTTCCGTGTTTCGTTGATATTATATAATGATGATGATATGATATAAAAAATATCATAGGTAACATACGCAAATGGGTATCTGAAGATAGCAACCGAAGATGTCAGGCTGGCCTCAGATCTCAGAGGTGTCGGGCTACGCTATGGATGGAAAAAAGTGAAAAATCAGTGAAAACAGTGGGACTATTCGAAGGAATTCGAGGGACAATATATTGAATGTTATCGCTACTCCCCAGTGGGCACTCATTTCCCGCACTGTTTCCCATCTCACTCGAAGTTTGACTCGCCACCAGCCCTCATCGCTGTTGTGTTGTAGTCAGGTCGTGTTTGGTATCACTCGCTAATATTTTTCAATGCTGAATCAGATTAGACAGGTTTCAGAGGTGAATCACTGCGTCTAAAAAAATAATATCAAACATAGTGAGGAAAACTCTACGAATTGAAAAAATACGAAGGGCAATGTAGCGAATGTTATCGTTACTTTCTGGCTGGCACTCATTTTCCACACTGACTGCCATCTCTTGGAGTTTGACTCAGAACTTGCCAACTGCCTAGCGTCACCTGGCAAATACCAGTCTTCCTCGTTGTGTTATAGTCAGATCATGTTTGGTATAGAATACTGATATTTTTCCATGCTGAATAAGATTAAAAACGTCTCAGATGTGTCGCCAACTAGGCGAGAAAAATTCTCGTTCAGCCAATTATTACGTTTTATATCATCTATTTTTGTGTCATCAGCTGTTTTGAGGCAATGAGCAGCGCCGCGAGAAAATAAAAGAGTAGAGTTTTGAGATCGGAGATCAAAGGGTGTTCTTTACTTCACGTTTAATTTAAAACACGATTTTGTGAGGAATAGAAGCGACGCTTTTCCCCCCAAATAAATCGTAGCAGAACGTGGTTAGAACGTAGTTCATGATACTGAATACAAATGAGCCGACGTGAACAGAAGAAATACACGCGTTGATTGCAGCTGCTACGAACGCCATTGAAGAAAACCGTTGGACCGAAGATGATGCCGAATAAGCAATCGGTATGCTTGAAATTAATGTCGACGCCTTACAACAACTCTGACAAAGCGCAGAAAACAGTAAGGAAAGAGATGTAATTGATGGATTAGAGATAAGAATTGTTGAAAATCGAGCGCGAACATATATGCTTAAAATCCGTACTTACATCAAGAAAGAAAAACCCTGCAAATTATTACACAACGGTTTATTATTCGGATAATCAGCTTGACCTAGCATTAATGCTCCGAGACCCATCCTGTTCGATTCAGCATCGAAAAATATCATAATTAAACCCAAAAAAAGGTCGAAAATAACTGAATCGTAATATTAAAATAAACAAAAAAAAACGAAAGTATCTAGAAAAAACTGAATTTTAATATGAAAACATGCACGCTAAATACTAATATCAAAATTTAACCAAAAATCTATGAAAAAAAACATTATGAGAATGAAACGAAAGAATCTAAAAAAATTGAATCGTATTAAAACCAAAACGTCGGGGAAATTGGAACGCGGGCGCTCGAAGCGAACCCGGGGGTAGTTGAGTGTTGGGAGGGAAGCGAGCGGGAGGCGCGCTGCTCGCTCGCCTCGAGTTTTTTAATGAGACGGGCGGGGCGGGGGGAGTTCAAACGATGAAACGGTGTAGCTCCCGCGTTGTACTGCGTTTCGTTAATTTTTTTAACCGTTTTTTGCCCATTACAACCACGGGCTTCGTCCGATCGGATTGCCGAGATGGCGGGCACAACTAGATACCAAATCGGATTTTTGGGCGAAAGAACGAATTTTTTAGACCACGTTAAAGGCACAAAACGGCCCGGACGGCGGACGGCAGATGGGGGACGGGGGACGGCGGACGGACATTGCAAATTTGGAATCTCCATGTCTTGAAACGTAAAGTATCAAATTTTGAGGGGGGGTTGTAAAAACTTTTTCGTGACCGAAAACATAGGGTTATTATTCAGAGTGAATAATAAACCAAAAGAAAGACAGAGAGGAGAAGAGAGCCAATGAATTGGTAGAAACTCGTTCATTTTCTTCAAACTACCAAAATTGACAATTGAAAAGTTTGACGGAGATATTCTTACGTACCGAGAATTTTAGCAAATGTTTGTTGCGAACATACATTCAAATCGAACCATCTCATACACTGATAAATTTAATTATTTAGTTACGTATTTGACGGGCTAAGCAAAAAGTTGTATTGCTGGTATACCAATTACCTTACTGCAGTAGAAAAATTAGAAGAACGTTTTACCATTATTCAATTGATCATCATTACAAAGAACTAACCAGTCTTCCAAAAGCCAAGAATTACACTGGTTTGAGAAATACTTTAGATTCAATTGAAAAGAATTTGAATTATTATTACTACTTCGTGCTAGGAGAGAAAACTTTCTTGATGCCTAGTCTTTACCTGGTGAATACTAAATTTGGATGGGTTTTGAGTGGAAGAAAAAAATTGGCAAACAACTCAAACAAAGATGCCATAAGTTTTTTAACAATTTCGTGCTCAGTTCAACAAGAAGTTTGGGTAAAGCCTGACAAGAGAACCTGTTATAATAATATGGGAAATGATTGTTTGAAGCGTCTTGGGGACTTACACACAAAAGGGGTTCGGGAAAACTCTTCTAAAAATGACGACGGCTTAACTGTACATCCATTCAACAGTTCACACACTCACAAAATTGAAGAAGGCAGAGTAATCAAAAGTATTCATAAAGAATACAACAAGGTTTTAAAGGATCAATTAGCTAAAGAATTAATTGAAAAAATGTCCAATCCCTTCAAATAAAAAAATTCTAATGGAATTCACTACCTTCCACGTCAAGCAGTGATTACACCAGAAAAAAGCACTAAGATTCGAATCGTTTTTGATGGGTCTGCAAAGTCTAAGAAAGGTGAAAGAAGCTTGAATGAATGTATGTATCGTGGAAGGGTTCTGCTAGAAGATTTAGTTGGACTTTTGCTGAGGGCGAGAATGCCTAAATTAGTGGTCGCTTCAGATATTGAAGAGTTGTGGTAAGCAAATTTGTACTGGAACAATTCTATAAGTGCTGAAAACAGGAATCTCAGGTGAAATACAAAATTACTTTTAGAAGACATTCCCCATGTACGAATACCGAGATATACTCGTATAGGAAGGCCGAACAACGAAACGGAGCTTCACTGCTTTACTGACGAAAGCTCATTCTGCTGTCGTTTATGTCCAGTATAAAAAAGAGCGATTTAGATCAAAATTGATTTTTTCTAAGGCAAGGATTCGGAAAAAATATTGGATAATTAAAGGAAGATCTCAAGTGAGGAAAACATCGAAATGCGGAATTTGTAGGCGTTGGGGGGAAGGGCCATACCTTCTACCCGAAGTGCCCCCTCTTCAAGTATTTCGAACGTATAAGACGTTGCTTCCAGCATACTGGGCTTGATTATCTTGGATCATTATAGGAGTACACCCGAACAGATGGCCTTTCTGATATGACAATCTTCGTCTGCCTCTTCACTTGTTTGGTCACACGAACTTTACATCTTGAGCTAGCGATTGTCGTGGAAATTGAATCGATTCTCAACAGAAGACCCCTAACCTATGTTTTTGAGGATATTAATGCAAGTGATGTTGTTACCCCTTCTCATTTTCTACAGGCAATGGATGGATAGACCCCTCAAACTTTGAAAGAATATGCTGCTTCCAGCTTCACTCGAAAATTGGCTGAAAACAGTCTGCGTAGAACAATCCGCATGCACACCATTTCCCTCAGTTTTCTTGAACTTTCTGGCCTTGGAGTGTCGCCAACTAGGCGAGAAAAAGGCACGAACAACACAAGGTGTTGTGGCTGGAAGACAGTCGTGAGTTGACCATGAACAATGTGATAGATATTTCGTGAATCTGTCGCATCGCTCGCATTTAGTTCTGCTCGTGGCAAAAATGATAGTTTATTACATTTTTTATTAGCAAAGTGAGAGACTGTTTTATTCACAGGTGACTGAAACACCCGTAAATATTGCGTCTGGCGTTCGGAAAACCGTTGAAAAGAGCAGCAAAGACAATTGTTTGAGATTGATACAGTTAGAAGTGGTGGGGATCTACAAATGCAACACTATTTCCTGCTTCTTGAAATGTCGGGAACGAGAAGGATGCACGTTCTTACCACGATATCTTCAAGCACAGCACATCGAGACATACACTCCATTTACGCTTTTAGTTACCAGACATTTAGTAGAGTGACCAGACATTTTAACATTTCTCAATTGAGTCACAGTATCTCCCCAGCTACCGCAACCTTCGTGATTACTGTCGTGTGCACGCTCAGCGAATCCCGACCACAGCTCAATTCGCAGCTCAGGTTGACAGTTGGGAAAATATTGAAAAGGCTCACCGATGGGATTATTTAGTATCAGGGGGAGTTTTTCCGCTCGATGCACCCGAAATTAAGTATTGAACAACCTCTAATGGGAACATCTCAGTCCCGGAATACGATCCGATGAACCGAAATCGACGCCTACTTGCTATTAGTAATTAACATAATCTGTTTGATTCGCTCGAGAGATGTGGAAGAGATGCTATCGAGCTGCTTCCTCAGAGCAGCATTTTGATCTTATTAACTGGTCCGATACTTGGGCCTGATATGCATATGTATACCTTGGACCTTGGCCCTGCCCTTAGTGGGAGTCCCAGAATCGTCAGTAATTGCCTCACTTAAAAACTCCTCCCGGGTTTCCACGGAGAAAAGAGAGCCTTCCCCTCGAGGCGACATCGGATTTGAACTTCTTCTTTTTTTTTTTTTTTTTCGTTTTTCTCCTCACTGACCAAATCACGACCTCGGCTCCCTCATAAGAATAATTAAGTACGACTTTTGTAACCCCGGGGCAGAGCGTTGGACACGAAGAACGACGAGAAATTGTAGCGTTGAGCTTGAGGAACATATTCGAAATGATCGGGCCTATGGATTCAAATCAGACCCAAAATGCCATTAAGTGTATCCACCTGCGCCTTCGGTCGTAGGCTGTTTTTTCTACCTTTTTTGGACTTCCTCCTTCGGTGGACTCTCAGATAACTTATCCAACACCATCTTTTTCCATACAAGATAGACTACTCTTTCATGACGCTCTTCCGTTGCTAGTAGTGACGTCTCAGTCACGACCAGCGGCTGGAACGTTCCAACTAAATCACTCGAGACCGAATTTCGGGAATCTGCGTCAAGCCACTAGTTTTTAAAGCGTAATAAATAAAATTATGAGGTTTAATTTTATGTGCTGCAACGGTTAGAAAACCCTGATCGCTTCTGACGATTACAAATTAAATTATAATTCAGTTCGTGAAGGTGGACGACCTTCCACTTTTGGACATGACGCTCATTTGGTAACCACATACGATTCCTTTTCATGATGTAGCAGCAATCCCGGTTATTTGAAAAGGAGCAACCCCGTCTTTCTGTTGAGGAGGAAGTACCTTCTGCCCTGTTCCAGTTGCAGAGGTCGCATTTCCTCGCTCCTTACATGAGACCACTACTCACACTGCTGCTATGTTTCAAAAGAAATTTCTGAACCATTTGTGATACTGAGCCACAGTGAGGAAGAGGCATTTCTGGGGTTCTTCAATGCCCAGGCAGAGGGGTTTGAACACAAGTCTAGTTTCACCTAACGTTTACTACCCTGCTGTGATGTCTTTAGCTTCCCTGTCTTAGTAAAACTAGGGGTGACTAGGGATGAGGAATAGCAGAGCCTATTTCTACTCGCATCCATAAGCGAACAAGGAAAGTTCGCTTAACGAAAACGGATGGACGTCGGAGGTGCACACGATCGCGAATGAATGGAAAAAGGTGAGATGAGATCGAGCGAAATGTTGCTGTTGTGACGGGGTTTGATGAGCTTGAGAAGAGTTGTCTGGGTGGGCATTGTCGCTCAGAATCGACCGATCACAAAACAAGTTAAGGTGACAAGAACAAAAGTTAAGGTGGCCAGACGCAAGAAATTTTCTGCTTGCGATTTCAACCAATGATAACTATAGTTGGTTTTGAGCGAATTTTTCCTATACCCTTATTTAGGCGTCCCATGATGAGCTGCGGGCTAGATATCACGTTTGAGTTGATTTGGAACATCACGTTCACAGAAAACAAGAATGTTCCCTTACCAAAATGGTTGTTGCTGAACCCTCGGAGAGAGTCAAATAAGGGCCGTTTTAACCAAAACAGCACTAGACGTGATCCAACTGATCAGGGCTAGATAAGTAAAGTACTCTCATGTCTGGAGAGTGTCAGCATCGCCTTTGCCCTTAGACAGGAAGGCACAACAAGCCTTTTTGCTTGTCTTAATCGTGGCTGGCGATGCGGGTGGGCGCTGTTTTCCTGGTTCTCCTATCGAGCCACCAGATGATTCAGGCCACCTTCGTCATACCTACGTAGGGTTCAGGCCCGATGGGTAGGGATTTCGTGTCCCTTTTCACCAGGCCCCTTTTCGTGGCCCTCATGCCCCCTGTGGGCCAGCACCCAGGTAAGGGAGAGACTACTTTGGGCACCAAGCTGCATGACGGCATTCCAATGCCAGCCTAGACCTAAAACTGTAGGCTGCAATAGCCTTTGAGGCGGCCTGCCTGTCCGAGAATATGTAGATCTGCTTGCACTTGAGTTTCTTGCTCAGGATCCCTTTCGCACAGATCTTTATAGCTAGGATTTCCGCTTGAAACATCGTGTCGTACTCTCCCAGTGCTCTCGCGCTTAGCAAGTCTGTAATCGGGCCCTGCAATGCCCAGTCCAGCTCTGTCTCTCATAACCAAATCATCACTATACCACTGCAGGGTGCCCACCTCAGTCTAGGAACGTCTCCTTCTCCCATTGTTCCTGTTCGTGGACGCTAACACTGAATGGCAACCGAAAGTTCTTCTGCTCTGCCATAACGTCAGTGGCAAGGACTACTGCCTCTTCTAGCTTGAACTGCCTAGTTATTCTTTGGAGGTTTGCCTTGGACCTAGTGGAGATATTTCCTGTCTGCAACAGCCTTACCACTCCCAGGTAAGCAGTCCTCTGAATGTGTATATGAAGAGGTGAGATATTCAAAAGGACCTCCGTTGCCGCAGTAAGGCAAGTACACATTGCCGCAGTAAGGCAAGTACACATTGCCCCTGTAATAGCCAGACACGCCTGTCGCTGCAGTTGTTGGAGCTTCCCGTGAACTGCTAACTGGCCAGTCGCCTTCCACAACACAGTGGAGGCAGACGTGACGCGGGGTCTTAATATCCCCTTACAGAGCCACACTAACATTTTTGGAGTTTTGTCCCATGATTTGCTGCACAACCTCCTACGTGCCCACAGGGCTGTAGTTGCCTTGTGCAGCGCATATCTCACGTGCGGGTTCCATGTGAGCTGTTTATCCAGGTCACCCCGAGGTATTTCACCTCTGCCTTTATCTGGAGCCTCCCTCCTTGCATTGCGGGTGGTACTATATCAAGGTTTCTTCGTCTAGAGAAGGAATCTGTGGTGGTCTTGACTGGATTTATGAAAAGTTCTACCTTGAGTTAACGGTTATAAAATTGATGTTATTTTCGATTGTTTGCCCAATGTCACACGCCAGTTTGTATAATTCGATATTTTTTACGGTAAATGTGCCATAAGCAAAATAAATGGTTGGCAATAACGTTGGGAAAATATATTTGCTGACGCCCAGTAATAAAGTGCTGCATTACAACTAGTCAAACAGCGTAAGGACCCACCGAAATAAGTTAGTTTTTAATTCCATCGACGGGAGTTGTGTTGAATGCGGAATCGTCATCACGAGTGCCGCCGTTCGAGAGGGAAATATTTGTAGTTCCGAGAGCGGAGCTCGATAAAAGTTGTTGAATAGTAAACGAGGGCTGGAAAGGCAGTGACCACGATCTTCCTCTCGACCGCAACATCTCAACGACGAGAGAAGAGGAAAATTACTACAATTTGCTTTACTCTCCCCACTTCTCTGACCACGACCCTCGGCATCTACTCGGAACCTTCGGGAAAACGAGCCCGTTCAAAAGTACGAGGGAACATGACGAGGTAGCGATTCTCCCTTTCCAGAGGAAGCTCGGCCCCTCCCGAAAGATGTAACAATGCGCTTTGAACCGTAAAGACGAAATCAGGCGATGGTTATTATCGACTCTGACCCAGTCACGTAGGTGAAGTCAGTTCAGGCGGTTTTGAACTGCGCGGTTGCCCCGTGTGTTGGTTGAGCGATTATTGAAGAGTCGGTCGGTATTTCACGCCTAGCGACCTTCAACAGTGCAAACCACGCGTATTAGTGCCGGAACAAGCTCCTTCTTCATGAAGTTTCTCACCATTTCAATGAGAACGAAATTAAGACTGTGGACTGTAATTAGGAGCGTGGCAAGCTCAAAACAAGACAAGACAAATACGATAAAAGAACCTGCCCTTCTAGGATCTGCAGAATCCAAAAGACCTGCTGGTGGGCGTGGTATATTTTACGTGAATAGTAAGCCTTTCGACCGAACCCAAACGTGAAGCACCATACACTCGCAGCTCTCGGAATTCCTTTCTTGTAGTCGGTCGTGCTTAGAAGTGTGGAAGCTCAAAGCTTAAAAAAGCGGTGTATACTGTAGAACTGATATCTTCACACTTCTCATGGGACCCTGTACAGCCATACGGTTTGAAACGGAATATTCGGTTGACTTCCTGGAATGGACGATGAGGGGGTCGATCCCCTAAAAACTGGCGCAGGAAGAGCTGAAGGTGCCGCCTCTGGTGGAACTAATGCCTTGTGAGTGCAGCTGGAGTGTGCAAACCAACTCTCGCTTGAGCTCCAATTTCATTGTGACTCACGAATTGTTTCGTATCAATGAACCCTTCGACACAGTTACTTTTTTTTTTCTTTATCGCCACTTTCTGTCTTCCCAGCTCTTGAAGTGAACTTCTTTCGGTCTGCTTCCTTCGCATAACTATTCGGAGGACAGAGGGATCCAGCCTCAGATTCGGAATTCGACTCGCTTTCCGACAACTTCCCCATTAATCTCTTCTCCCCGTCTCACATTTTCTGTTTTATACGCGGCCGTTGATCGCGATTCTGTTCGGAAATCCGTGGCATCGAAAGGAGTTGTGTGGAGGGGGGGGGGACAACTCACCCATCTCACTGTTCGATGAATATGCATGCAATGATCCGGATTCCTCCTTCAGCTCGGGCTTTGAAAGGAAGAGAATGAGCCGGGAAGGAATGAGGGAAAGGGAAGAAGGGAGGGTTGCTCTGTAATTATAATCCTCGGGTGAAAGAAGAATGCAAATGCGCGCCAAATAAATTATTGATGTAGCTCGCAAATAAAATATTGAATTGGCCGTCTCAATAAAACTCCCGACTTCTGTCCTGGCGGCGGATCGCGAGCGGAACTCAAGTCCGGAGAACGATATCTCATTTGCTTGCCGTTACAAAAAGGACTACTTGCAACCGCCGGTGGGCTGCATTCATCGTAGGAGTTGTTCTCTTCTTTAAATGCACCAGAAGCTCCCCATCACCTTCATGAGCTCAATAAGGTTGTGCGCCTCTCAAACAACTGACGCGTCAAATTGCTTCCAGGTCTTGGGAGAGCCTCGAACGATCAGTCATGAAATGGGACCGAGATTAGTGAATCTTCAACGTCCACTTCGATGAACTTTTTATGTTCAATGAGTTCCGCTGTGATTGCACAGGATTTCCTGGAGTTAGCACTGCAATGGGGCAATGGAGGTAAGAAAATACGCTGAAATCATGCTGTGCATGTGGATCGAAGAACCTCGAAAATGCTGAGTTGAAGTACCGATAGTGGGGGGAGAGGCATTAACCGGAAAAGTATGGCATTTTTTCTCAAGAATCACCCATCCACCGACGGTTTGCGTAGCAACAGCCGGGCATAACCAGACTCATTAACTTCAGAACTTTGGGCGTACCGCTTTCACATCGAACGTTTTAGCAGGTTGTGTTGACGTCTTATTCTCATCACCACCTCCACACTACTTCTTGTTATGCCACCCAGAGCTTCACACCCCACAGATTAAGGAGGACTACCCGACGCTAGCTGTATTGGTAAGGGCATTGGGAGAGGGGAGATGTTAAGAGAGAAGTTCAGTAGTAGAGTGAAGACAACTTGAGCAATACACTGGTGGTCATGTTTTAGAGGATACCTGTTCACACGGCCAGGTGTTGTTTTTTCGAGATTGCCCCGAACGCCCGTTAAGGGTCAGTGCTGCATCCCAGATTTAATTTGCTGCCTCGTGCCTGCCTGCGATCTCACCTTCAGCACATCAAATGCGCGACAATTGTCGTGGCTTACAAAGCGAGCGTTGAGGCTTAGGCTCTACACTTCCCCTTTTTTTTAACAACATAAAACTTCATTAGAAAACAGTACAACCCATTGGTTGTCTTCAACCAGAGGATATTACCCGATCATGTCGTGTAATGCCGCAATTGCAGACATTCCTGTGGTCGCTCCTGAGGAAGTTCGGTGTAGGGAGTGGATTTTGTTAAATAAAGTCGGTTGCTGTGATTCGCCATGGACGCGTTTACCTTTTTACAACGTTCCTTTATGCCCACCATTGGGATGTCCAGGTCGGTGTGGAGAGTGGAGTTCCGTATCTACCTTTCGGCTCCCGTTATCAAGCGCGATACTCTGTTCTGGGTCACTTGGCTTTTATTTATGTGGGTCTTTGCAGATTTCACACGAATTGAGCCATATTCGTAGGTTTTAATGTCGGGTATAGCATTCTTTTTGTGTTAAGTGAGAGCGGAGAACGGTTGTCTCGCAGGTGCTTCAGTTGACAAATCCAAGTCCGTATATTGCTAACCAAGTCCTTTACGTGGGATTCCAGAGTAAACTTTGGGTTCATAACTATGTCCAAGTATCTGGTAGTTGAGGTTTCAGGGATCCGCACTTGAAGGTGACCATGTTAGGAGACCTTACGTGACGCAGCGTGTAGGTCCGCGATCGATTCGAGATGTGATTGCATCTCTTGACACACATCATCTACCGAATCTCCCCTCATCATCGTCGCTTTGTCATCGGCAAAGTCAGCCGTGAGGATATCGTCACTGGATGAAGCATCATGTACGGATAGCAAGTACAAAAATAGTCCCCACACGCTTCGTCCTGGATGGTATGGGTATACATTCCCTCCAGGGCGGCAAATCTGTGTTGTGATGAAGGCTGGACCCATTGTCGAATGACTCACCTTTAGTCACTTGACATTATTATCCGGTGGTTCACCTTCTTCGCCTGCCATCTAAGAACGGTCGTACGTTACGCCCATAAGCTTATCTAATCACTTGTTTATTATATGTTACCTGCTCGGGCTCCTCGACGATAGTGTCCAGACTTCCTGGAATTTAGAACTAGACCACCGTCCTTCTAAGTACAATCCCGTGGGGCAGAGCTTCTTTTAAAAGCTTACTCACCAACCCCGCATGCAGGAGACCTCAAAGAGTACTCTGATGAAAACACCACTTTTTCTACCCTTCGATTTCAGGATGGTAAGCTTGCAGAGGACGTGGTGGACTCAGATTAGTAATGCAGCTGAATACTGCAGAAGATGCAACTATGAGAAAACATTACTGCTCTCCCTCGCTTGTCATACTTCAGTGAGTAGACCAGAATGTAGACATTACAGCGCTGAATTTGAAGTGGGGCCACCCACCCCTTCTGCTTCATCAGATTCCATAGTGAAGTTATGTTTACTCAGTTCTTGTTCTATTAAGTGTTTTCACTGATTGAAAAGTAAATTGGATTAATTGCTAAAGCGCTGAGTGATGCGCAACACCGGCCGTACACCACAGTTTTCTTACTTTTTGATAACGAATAAAAACTTAAATATATTCATTGCTTCAGACTTCGCTTCACAGAACACCATTTCGGTATATCGACTGGTTGTTCAAATTTCTGATAACAACCCCAACCAATGACGTAAGATGAGGAGGAGGAGGTGGAGATGTGGCAACCGTTACGCGAGGAACAGCGACAATTTCTTAGATTCGTTCCAGTAAGTTAGAATCGTGAGAATGCAGGTTGTGAGTTGTGAGTCAATAGTAACGACAGTTGGGAACGAACGACAACAAAAAACGTAATAATAATCGGGGACCTAGCGTGGGGTTGAGCCCTTCCCATGAGCGCATTGAACCATTGAAGATTTACTTCCATTTATGTTTCTTTCATTTACACCTCGGACTCTCCCCCTTCACACACGAAATAACTGGAAGTATCCGGCAGTTCACCAAACGCACGCTGAGAGTAACTCGTAATTGAGTGAGCACGTTTCACAACTAGTGTCTATCGTTGAGCAATCATAAGGTTGCCGTTAGGGAGAGAGGGAAATGTAAAATCGGATGTTCATAATTGACACTAGAAGAGATGTTTCGAGCAAAATGTCCACTTAGTACAGTCGTTTCTTGAAATAAATTAATGATATATTTTTAGGTATTTGTTTTTACGTTATTACAATTATTTATTCATTTATTATTATGTTCTTATAACCATTCATTGTTTCATTATTTGTTGTTGATTAGACTATTATTTTACGTTTTTTTTCACTGTTAATTGTTTGTCATATAAAATTATCGTATTTAGTTTGACTTATTGTTAATTATGCTATGGGCACATTTGGAACCAACGCATAACAGGCAGAGGGGGTCTCGGCCTTCCACTGGAGCCACACGGACAAAATCAGTCAGGTAACTTGTTCATCGAATTGAGTGGACCTTTTGTATAATATGTAACGGGTGGGGGGGGGGAGGAATTAATATTGAAGCGTATTATCGTCGAATTACATTCCGGGAAGTTTTACCACCACAAACCGGGAACTGGTCAGGAGCGAACGCGAGCGCCAACCACATGGCGACGAGGGAACCGACTCAGTTACAACTGATGGCAGCGAAGTCTCGAGCGAATAGAGGCATTTGAGGTGCCCAGTCAATGGTAGGTGTGCTCTGGGCATTGCCTGTGGCGCGGGAGAGGGTAACTAGCTTTACAGCCTACACCTCTCTCCTGCCAGCACCAAGCATTTCTCTGGGGGGGATTTCCGGCAAAACCACAGTCCACATGAGGCCAATCCCATGGCTTGACGATGACAGCGTCACGTCCTAAAGGCTCCACGCTGCCAGCCATGGGCTGAAGCCCCCCGTGGTTCCCATTCTATCTGCCTTGAGCAGCCTAAGGACCTGAATGGGTGGCAGGCCCAGGTGCCGGAATTGCCAAGAGGCGTTCTACCGGCACCTACGCTTTATCTTCATGGAGGGGGTGCGGGGATTGCACTTGCCCCCGCACCTGCCATGGAGAAGGGTGTCAGGCCGTATTTTACGGTCAGCCAGCATAAAGTCCCCGGACCAGCCTCCGCTGAGTGGAGGGGTTTGGTTCGTCCCGGTACAAATACATCAAGACCAAAGAAGGAAGCCGCCACTCCACAGCAACCATTTCATTCCAATTGCTATTTATTACTTATTCAGTATTTATTAATTATTTCGTAATCGTGTCATGTCATTATGTAATTCTGTTCATAAATCCCGAAATGACAGTAATGAACGATAAAAAAAACAAAAAAAAATCAACGCAATGAGTGAATGGGTGTGGTAATTGTAAACTCGATGAACAAAAGTATTAAAACGGAACTTCTTTTATTTTACATCGAATTCGACATTCACCATTTTCGAACTGTCGTAGCAACCTTCCAACTCCGCGTCGTAACCTCGGTATTCGCTGTCACTATGTCAACACATCATCACTAATGGAGAGTCCCCGTTCAAGATCCTACAATGCGTAACAATAGATATATTTACAGAAGCATCACCTGCCTTTTCCTGTGAGTTTCGTGTCACAATTTTTACATCTTTTTTGGAAGCCGGATCCCACTAATCATCCGATTCCTCCATCCTCTTCTTACAGAGCACAGCCCGCCTCCAACCTCGACTCGTTCTCCAACATCCTACCAGCGACTGTGGATGGCAGAAGGACCACAGACGAAGAACGTGTACACCACCCGTGTCCCGCCCACAGTATTTGCAGGAAGGATCTTCTTTTTTCCACATTCTGCAAAGGTAACTCTAGCAGTTCTTGTGCCCAGTCAAGAATTGTGTGAGGTAAAAATTTACCTCATTGTACATTCTTCCAATGGGGGTGGACTTTCGGGAGGAGAGTGGCCGTCCACTCACCTCGGGTGTCTGTATCCCATCTGGGTGAAACAAAGAATATGGATCGACCGCTTGATAACGCTGCGACTGCATGTATCGTTATGCGTCCGTTAGTTATCTCATGTTTATTCCATATACCCATTCTTAATTCCATTGAATTCACTCCTTTTCATAGTCTTTGTACATTTAAAATATTTATATAACGGGGTATTACATAATAAACATTAAATAATTGGCATAATCGTACAGCTGTCGTTATTTCTAATTTCAAACATGGCGCCAGAGCCTACGATGTCGGGCATATCGATAACCTGACCTCAGTCGTGGTATATCGATATATTGCCTTATCAGAGGGACAGATCCCTATTCTTTGCTTTTACCGTCCCATCTACCCGGCCATGTGTAGAGCGTTCCTCTCCATTGACGTTAATGCATTAGTCGTACTTAAACTACGAACTACGGCAAGTCTATAGTTCTTGGTTCTTATAATTTTTATCTTCTACCCGTCGGGCAGCATCAGGAAACTCAGCAAAGAGTCGCTTGGTTCAGTTGATATTGTACGAATTGGCGTTGTTTCAACGAAGCTCATACGCTGTCGAGCACTGCGGGTTTGGAGTCTAGATAATTTCCGCTCAAATGAGGAGTTGCTCACTCCAGTTCCTGTTGTGTGACTTCCAGAGATCTGATCAATGCTTTGTTCAACCACAGTCCATTTATCAACCACAGAATTTAACTTTATTTCAAACCCTCATGCTCCGAGCTCAACAATCAGCCACTGTTGCCTGATTTTCCGGAAATCCAAAAAAACACTTATTACAAAGCAAAAACCATGTGGTTAATGAGGGAGCTGTACGACCTGAGGGTTGTAGTGGCGAGGAGGAGCACGAAGAGTTATACACAGAGAACGACCGATACTTGTTTAAAGCTCTTGGTTCGTTTTATTCGCCAATATCGACTTTCAAGATACTTTTCCCTTCAAATACGCTCTACCAGAGCGCTAAAACGCCCTTCGATACCCGTAACGAGTATTAGCGTCATCAACGCTGCCCTAATTCGAAGGGGCTGTCTAAATGACCCCCAGGTGAACTCCAATTTGTTAATACCTAGTCGCAGTTTCGGCAGATGAAAGGCAGCAAGATGAAACAAAACCCAACTTTTTTTTTTCCTTCCGACCAGTCGTCACCTGCCTCCGCCTGCGAGTCAACCAAAAATGAAGTCGTCGGGCGAAGAAATTGGCCGAAAGGAAAAACCAGACGACGGGACGTGAGGCCTCAACACGCTCCGGTGACTTCTGACGGCCATTACGCTCCTATTAGCTTGACACCGGCTAAAAACGGATGTCGGTGAGTTATACCAAACACAGCCGACACATCCGTGAATACTGATACGCTCCGCTCTAATCTGATAACGCTCTTAAACCAGAAGTTATTAATAAACCTAATTCTTCCCCGACTTCTTTTATCTAACGCTCAGCTCCGCGCATAACTCGCGTCCTCTCTGATCTGTATTAATGACGGTGCTACATCTTCTAAACCAGTTCCAATTTTTCCGCTCCTCCTTCTTTCTAATCTCTTCTCCCGAACTATTAGCTATAAGTCAATCTATTATGCCAGAGGTGAGTTTGTTGGAGGCCTAGGAATAATCTTTTTAATTTTTGATACTAATTGCCGACTAAGCGCCAGTTCTCTTTCCGTGTTGCAAGCGAGTCGCAGCGTGATTTCTTATGAGCGTCATTCCACCTGGCGCCTCAAAGAAAATGATGAGTGTCGCCTAAGGAGACTCGGCCAATTCGAATTTCGAAATAATTAGTAGATTAAGAAGATGCTCCCCATCACGTTTCTAATGTTGGCAGTCGAAAGGACTAAGATAACGAAGTTGCACGCACTAAAACCTTACAAGCACTTCATCAAAGTTCTAAATGAATCCAAATTCACCAAGCCCCGAAAACCACACCACTGGCCACTCACTAAACACATTTCAAATTTTGGAATAGCACCAGTTTCCTATTCCTAGCGATAACACTGTCACATTTAGGAAAAAATTACAAAATACGTATGAATCTCAACGGATAAATTACATGGAGCGAGGTGAATTTCTCCGTGAGGCTCAATTTAGCGAAAATTGTATGCACTGAGCTTGTTTTCTTCAAGAAAACTTCTTCTAACAGCCCTAATGAGCAATGATAAAAATCAAAATTGTCGAAAATATTGTTTTTTTGCATATTTTTGTGATATTCCGAGTCACTGCGACACTGGATTTGATCGAACTTATAAATTGTCATCTAGCAACCTTTACCCACATTTTGTTCTTCGTAACTATTTTTATATCTATGTGTTGAACGGAGACATGAGCCATGATAGCTCATAAAACGATTTAATCAGAGAACTGGACTGCAATGTCTCTTCTTTGCAGAGTCTGTTACTCGATTGAACACGGAACAAAAATGAGTCTTTGATATTGTTATGCAAAGAATCGATAATGGCGAGGGTGGATTGTTTTTCTTATATGCGCCAGGAGGAACTTTTCTATTAATTTACTTTTAGCCCAGATCCGCAAAGATAAAGGAACAGTTGTTACCGTTGCTAGTACTCCTGACTTAACGGCCAGACGATGATGTCTTTACATCGAAAGCGCTTGCCCACAGTAACTCACAAGCCAGAGGAGACGGACTCACCTAACAGGTACGTTAACTTTAGTATTTATCACTCAGTTCCTTTGAACTTGGTCGAACAACACTTCACAGCAGCAGGAAGCCGCCTAATGTTCTGGAATTTATTGTGCTGCTCGTACTCATTCCCGGATGATTATTGAGCAATTGGTACACAGATAACTAATGAGCCTGTAAACACAAATTTTTTGAAGGAGGATAGTAATCACTTTTGCAGAGTTATTGGGTAATAACTGTTAGAACTGGTATTAAGCGAAACGGCGGTAGTTGAAATTCAGGAATTTCTGGAGTAAGCCACATGTATCTCATGAGCGTTTTTAAACTCTCACCATATAGGTATTGGATTGGACTACGACACGACTATTTTTTAACATTCTAGTTACATTCCAGCGGGGTTTAAAAGGAAAAACCGCGGCAAAAACGCTCTTCGTCGATAATTTTGATAATTTATTGTGCTGCTCTCGTCATTTTCCCACAAATGGGAATTTTATGGTATAATTACCTTATTAAGAGCTATCTATATACAAAATTTAATCAAAATCGTTATAGCCATTTTTGAGAAAAAAATTTGGTGTTTTGATCACTATGATAACTATAGTTAAATTTCGGTGGATTTTGCCCATATCCTTATTTTTGCGTCCCATGGTAATCTGTGGAGATATCAAGTTTGAGCTGTTTTGGTTCGGTGGTTTTCTCTAAAAATCGTTCACAGACACACAGACCATTTTCCCAAATAGTGTTTTTCGGACTCAGGGGGGTCTGAAACGTAAAGATCTGAAGAGAACTCAAAATTTTTCAGCCGATTACATAACTTTCGTTTCTACTTTGTAGAGCCAAGGAAAGTAAAAAGCGATCGAGGCGCTCAATCGGACTCTGAAAGATATCAGAAGCAACCAGAGTTTAATGGGTGGGATGCTAGTGCTGGTTGCAGGTGATTTTCGACAGACACTACCTGTCCTTACCAGAGGCACTTCAGCAGATGAGATAAATGCGTTTTTGAAAGCATCCACACTATGGGTGCATGTAAAAATTGTATCTCACTAAAAACATGCGAGTACAACTACATAATGATACGCAATCGGGGCGATATGCAGCAGCTCTATTGAAAATCGGTGAAGGTCGAATGACTACGGACGCTAACAGCATGATTACATTAAATCAAGAGTTTTGTAATGCTGTCCACAACTTGAAAGATCTTAAAAACAATGTCTATCCCGGTTTGGAATATAACATGAGGAATAGAGAGTGGCTGTGCGAAAGGGCGATATTAGCACCGGCCAATGAAACCGCGGGACAGATCAATGAACTAATGATGTCACATGTGCAAGGCGATGTTGTCGACTATTTGTCAGTAGATATTATCATGGACAGTGAACAGATGACATCTTATCCTACAGAGTTTCTAAACTCTTTAGAGCTGTCATCATAATCATAAGCTGAGCCTGAAAGTTGGGGTTCCAATTTTGTTAATGAGCGACTATGCAACGGGACTCGACTGCAAATTGCGCAGCAAGGACGCAACATTATTAGAGAAATTACAATGACAGGAATAGCTAAAGATGAAGAAGTTTTGATTCCCCGCATACCCATGAACCCTACAAATTTACCTTTTCAGTTTATAAGAATCCAGTTTCCCCTCAAACGAGCCTTCGCAATGACCATTAACAAAGCGCAAGGGCAAACGTGTAGCGGGTGTCCAACTAGAGAAAAACTGTTTTTCACATGGCCAACTGTACGTGCCCTGCTAGCGAGTGTCGAGTCCACACAATCTCCACGTTTTAACAAATAATAACAAAACAGCAAACTTTGTGTACAAAAATGTTTTAAATTAGGTCATATAACATATTTTTGTACACAACGTGGCCCTGTAAGTGTCTCTTGGGCATAAGGGACCGATACATTTTCCTAGGTACTTTCCGCCACTCAATGGAATACATAGGTACCTTATACCTACTGTAAACAGATATTTTTTTTATTTTTTAAAATATGCCTACTCTCTTTTAACCTAATGCTATACCCAAATATATACCATTCTTTTAATATAATCCATAATATTCAAATTAAAAGTACGCGGACGAAGTGGCGGGTATCAGCTAGCAAGGCCTGTGGCAATAATAAATTTATTATAGATGAATAAATTAAATAATTATAGTTAGGCGTAATTTATGCACGAATTAATAGCTCGCTAATGCGGCTCTTCTCCTTAACATTGGCATTCACCCACATAGGGGAGTAGTTTCGGTTGTTAGTTTTGATTTTGAGTATAGTGTATACTTGCACTTACTTGCGAAATAAAAGAAATAAGAGTAACGTTTTTCTGTGGTCACTTAGGAATTCGCGGACGTGTCCTTTACCCGCGTATTTTTGTGGGTCACTGGACTGGTCGGTCGTGAAATACAATACAGTAAACACAGGGCACGACCCGAATTCTTCAGTCGACGTACATATTCGGGGGATTACCTAAAATCGATCGAACGGCGAATTTGCATCTCCGCTCGCTCGACGCGCTGTTTTGCGTCCGTTATCCGACGTTCGCGAGATACGCTTTAATTTACTTCCGTTGAACACTCTCCGGATATTGAAGTCACTGAGTATTTCACATTAACGAAAACGAGACGATCGCAAATTTTGATGCGCAGTACAGTTCTAACGCACCAACGTTGGCGAATGGTGGGGAGAAGTGAGCGTTGAATTGGCATTTCCTGGCAGGTTGTTATTGCATTTGCTATCCGCCAATAATTTCAATAACATGAACGAGATGTATTCCCTACGGATGGACTTTGGGTCATGTTTGAAACGTTGATGAACACAACCGGTCACTGCCACGCGTTATTTCGACCTCTCTTCGTATCTGTCTCTTATTATGTCCGTTATGGCAGTCAAATGTTCGTTTTTAGGTATTGATGGAGTATCGATTGAGGCTTTTTTGACGCTAGCTGAAGTATTAGGTGTTATAAACGCACATCTGTGACAATTCCCTACCGACTGGAACGTACCAGAATTTATAGAAGCAAGCCATTGTAAAACCTCTCGCAGAGAAGAAAACCCCAGCATATGGCAATGACTTCCGAAGGATATCTTTGCTGTGCGCAATGGGAAAGTTATAGGTTAAGTATGCTGGATGAGGTGTGCAAGGGGATGGACGAGGAGACGGTGACTTTGCTTGTTATGGTTGGTTTTTCGTCCACGTTCTGCCGTCTGAGAAGAGAAGTCTGTATCGTCTTACTGAAATCAAAGGGTGTCCGCGATGCTACGATGAGCTAGTTTAAGTTTTACGTCACAGGAAAAAGATGGTGTGTTAAAAGGCAGTACGGAGAATGATCCACCTGGGAAACCTCCGTTATGGGTCCTCCCCAAGGCTCTGCGCTCTCTGTGAATTTTTTCACCATCTACCTCGACTCGCTTCATATAACCTTCGAAGAAGTACGAGATATATGCTGATAACTTCCAGCTCTACAGGTTCTGCAAGATGCATGATATCCCGGGAACAGTCGCAGCACTAAATGAGGACCTACATCAGTTGAGTATATGTGCGAAGAAACACGACATGCGCGTCAACAAGAAAAAGACGAAAATGGTGCTTCTGGAATACGATAAGATGTTGGTCAAAGTGAATTGTCACAGCATACAATACTTTTGATGGATAGCGATGAACTAGCTAACACCAATTGAGACGCATAGCGATCGATTTCCCGACCAATGTTCGCAAGTAGCTCGTAGTCATTAGTTTTGCCATCCATCGATTACGCGACGACAGCCTACTGTGACACGAAAAGTGCAAGAAGAAAAGATGCGGCGATAAGGTTGGTTCTAAGATTGAAAAGGGGTGACCACGTAACATAGGGCTGATGAAAATATCTGGTGCGTTGCAACACACAACTTTCCTTAGCTCTACGTCAATTCACACGTGTTCGTGGCTCTTTATACTTGTTTAATTCATTTGAACTTGGTCAATAACACTTCACAGCAGCAGGAAGCGGTAGCGCTTACAGTTCCGGAATTTATTGTGCTGCTCGTACTCATTTCGTTCCATTATTGAGCAATCTATACACTGAGGATTAATGAAGCTGTAAACTTGATTTTTTTAAAGAGGACACCAATCACTTTCGCAGAGTTAATGGGTGAAAACTTGAAGAACTGGTAGTAAGTGAACGGTGGTAGTTGAAATTCCGGAATTTCTTGAGTGACCCCTATACATCTTGTAACATTCAATGTGGTGGGGACGTAGAATTTTCTTTTGAACGACACCCTTGAACCACACGACATACAGAAGACTTTTAACAAAAAAAGAAGAATTCTTAAATAAAAGAGTAACTCCAATAGGCGCAAAGAAAAGGTTCTTCGTGGAGGTCCACCAACTACACTGCCCTTTTACATCTGACCTGAGGCGTCTTCTTCAGGTTGACTTCAATTCTGATGTGATGAAATTGAGGCGATAGCACTGGACTCACGAAGCTGTAAATTTATCCAGTTTTGGCGCGCATCGCGATCGCCTAAATGTCCAATTGGATTCCTAATCGGTTGCGCGGAACTGCTCACTTGGGATTGTTACGGGGGGATTAATCTAGTAAGCGGTATCGCACTAGGTGTTTTGATCACCGTGAATAACCCTATGTCGGAATAAGGTCCCCAAAGTGAGGCACAGTCGGAATTTGGACAACCATAGTGGCTGCCGGTTCAACTGATTTGTCTTACAACGAGTACATAGTGATATTTCTTTATTTCTCGTAGTGTTTAATTGACTGTAAACCTATTACTATCACTAGAAGAACTTCGAATGGTAAGTGTACTTTGAATATTTACAGTATTTTGACTCGGCTTGAGTCAGAATGATAGTCTCATTCAACTCCGAAGTAGCCTCGTTTGAACCGTTTAGCTGGCAAGATATCGTAAGGACCCTGGCTACGGGCGTTCTAGAATGAGCTTTTGCTTGGAATAATATCCGTATCCTGGTAAAAGCCCAATTACATTTCGCAGTCGCCTGATTTTGCCGATTCTTGTTGTAGGGCTCTCCTCAAAACGCTTGCCGTCTTTTACCCTCCCTGTTAGAAAATGACGCACTACTCAACAACAAGACAAGATGGCCGCTGAGGTTTTTCGCCGATTTTTGAAATTTCGTATTTCTGATTCCCTTGGTTAGACTCGATTCAATGTCATCGGTGATCATCGTCGGATTAGTTTACTGTCCTCTTTGGGAAGTTTTTTTCCTTTCTGTCCTCTTTGTTAGGTAATCTGACAGTGACTCTGTACAGCGTTCTGGAGCCGTACAGGTTCGTCGTATTTGAATTTTTCCTGTCTCCAGTACCCTTGGTACAGCTCATGCGATTTTGATCACAACAAAATTCATGGGTGCCCAGACACGCGATAACGCTTGTTAGTTGTTAGCCCGAGTCGAGTAAAGATCGGTTTTGGTGTGCACACTTAATTAACTTGTATTAATTAGAAGAAGGTTTATTGAAGACAACATACAGGAATTAATTTTTCATAAACGTTCTGTGAATTCGGTGAATAACCCTATGTTTGCTTTTTAAGCCTATATCTTCGTTCACTGTATTTTAATGGAGATATTTAAGTTTAATCAAATCGTTAAAACCGTTTTTAAGGAAAATGCGCCAAACCCTAGTTTTTAGTTCATTTTCGCCCTCTATCTCCTTTTCCCATCGATGAAAATAACCCCCTTTAACCTTTACAAAAATAAAGAAAACAATAAAAGAACCCGCTTAATCGGTGGAGTCGTTCTCCCGCAAACGGAACTACAAGGACACGCACAAACGAACCACGCGCCGAAATTTGGTTTTTTCGGACTCAGGCCTCAGAACGTTATCATCAGAAGGAAACCAAAACTTTTTTTTTGACACGATCACTATACTTGCCCTGTGTGTCGTGGCAAATACAAATAGGTAACATTTGCAGATGTTTTTCGTCAAATCGCTCGGAACCTGCGGTGGCCTGGGATCATCTGGTGTCATCAATAAGCCACGTGATACTACGAGATTATTATTAAGCGACACACGAGTGAATACCGCGCTCCTTTACGAGCGTTTAGACAGCTGCGTTGATTTTTTTTTCATTCCTCTCCCCTTCACACGGCGTGACAGTACAAAAGGAGAAATTGAAAAAAATAAATCGACACTCGGAGCGTCGACACTCGAGAGTTGTAACTTCCCACGAACGAGTTCAGTGATTTCCCGCGTGGGACGAGCGTATTCAATTATTACCCGTTGGCAAAAGTACAGGGCGATATTTAACGCTTTGGCGAACGAGGGAACAGGACTCTAACGACCCGACACGTACGTTGTTGGTCGCGACACTCTGATTGTACCTTGCGGAACGTCTCTGTGTGGATTGACAATCCCAACGCACGACTCTTCGATCGTTTAATGACTTCTGACTCAATGGAATCGTACTCTACGCAATCTGATTTAAAAGGGGAACCATTGAGGTTTTTAACGAGGAGTTTGATGTTACAACTTGATACGAATTGAATTACCATTTGACATTTACAAGTTTGCATTTCAAACAACACTAGTGGCAGTAGATATTTATTCATTTTCTACGTAACATAATAGGCAATCCCACTCAACGAGTGTGAGAGACAGAGATATTTTCTTGAGATGCGCTCAGAAAATCGTTGTAACCCCTTTATGCACAATTTTGATCCATTCGCAAGTGTGGGGTAGGGTAAACGTTGAGGGGCATTACAATAGTTTTCAATTTCAAAGTATATAGTGCTAGCGCGACATGCTGTCAAGCGACCCTAAAGGTGCGTGCACAGGGGGATCTGTATCGGGAACGGAGCCTCAGGCATAGCAGGTGACCTCCTGAGTAAATAGCCATCGTGTCATGTCGAACTGTTTACTTCCATAGTTTCTCGTGGGAACCAAATGGATTTTAAAAAATTGTCCTTCATTGAAGAGGAGAGGCTCTTGTTAGGCCAGAGGGTGGAGAGGTCGTGGACATGCATTGCGACCTTTCAACTGCCATCAACGTGTGGATGCAGGGACGAATGCCGCCGGCAAGTGGTTTCAGGAGACCTCCGCTACTAACAAGGAGTCAGGTGTTGTGCCAGGTTATTCTGGGGCAGGGGAGGGGGGCTTGAGCACCCCTTACACCGAGTGCGAGACCAAAAGGCTGGATAGGCTACGGGAACGCCGATATGCTGACCAAGAGGAAGAGCCTGGAGGAGGATAGGGCGGTGGAGGTTGCCGATGAGCAGAATGAAAGGCGGGAGGGGCCTTTCTCTGCTCGAAGCACCCCAGAGGCGTGCGAGAGCATAAGGCGCTCTTTGGAGGATAGCAACAAAGTACCACCAGTCTCATTCAGCTCGTTGGTAGCTGCGGTAAAACTGGGGGGGTTTTCTGTGAAAGCTACTCAGCAGAGCTCCTCATAGCTGAGCATGTGGAGGCTCCCAGTGGGAACTAAGCCCTTTGTCAGGAGACCTCCGCTACTAACAAGGAGCCTGGTGTTGTGCCAGCGCAGTGGGGGGGGGGGCTTGCGCACCCCTTCCAACCTAGGAGACGAGACCAGAAGGCTCTCTTCCTGGGAAACCACAATGTGGCTTTGTGAAGATGGATAGGCCACGGGAACACCGCTTTCATAAGCTACCGGCCGAGGGGAAGAGTCTGGAGGAGGCTAAGGTGCTGGAAGTTACCAAGGAGCAGAAAGGAAGGAGGGGGACAGTAGAGAGAGCCTTTCTCTGCTCAAAGTACCCCAGAGGAGTGGAAGAGCAAACGACGCTCCTTGGAGGATAGCAACAAAGTACCACCAGCCTCATTCAGCTCGTTGGTAGCTGCGGTAAAACTGGGGGTTACTCAGCTACTCAGCAGGGCTTCTCATAGCTGAGCGAATGGAGGCTCCCGGTAGTAACTAAGCCCTTTATAGGCACGACCAAGAGCCAATTGATCAAGGAGGTTGGCAAGTAGGTGGAGGACAGCAGGGCTGCCTGTTGGCAGGGTGGGCCAGGCCAGAGGCACTCAAACCTATTCATCAAACTCTGCAAGGAGCGAACGAGAGAGATCCTCAGTCTGGAGATAGAAGTCTGTTCATAGACCACTGTCCACTAAGGCACCCTGCCAAGATTGGTAAGTCCGAGGTTCAGAGTTGCAGGTTATGCGAGGCAGCGTGTGAGTCGGTGGAGCACGTACTGTGTTCACGCGTGGGGCTGGCAACAATGAGCCTTAGAGTGCTTGGAGTGTTTTCACAGTTGCATCAAATAAGAACAAAAAGTGTATTTGCGCCTTTTTAGTACAGAGTTCAATTCATCCCTTGTTATAATTCACTTACGAATTCAATAGAAAGCTATATTTCTCTTCGTTACAGCCTAATTGACACCTGCTTCGGATATCAGGTCAGCCAACGTGAAAGTTACACGTCTGCTCGAATAAGATAACGATTCCTTGTTACTTCTATTGCAAGTCCTATCGTAACATTCGTTACGCCCTCACGAAGCTATTCGGATTGATGGACTCTTTTATAGACTTGGAAAAGGGTGAAAAAGAAGGGAGGATTCCCAGTTGTTTGTGACAATCCCTCGAAACGAACGAAGTATTTTCTTGTTAGTTCTTCCTTAACGTACAACCTTCGTCTGCCGAATACTTCGTTGATACTCGATGAACATAGCCCTACGAAGTAGAAAGGAAAGTTTGAGTTTTCTTCCAATCTTCCCGTTGTCAAGGCTCCAGAGCCCTTGTCTTTATGTGTGCATGTCACACACCGAAAACAAGCGAGTGATGGCAAAGTCCTTTGGAATATGTCCGACCCCCCAGGCTCCTTGGCATCCTCGAACGAACGAAGAAGGGAAAAAGAGGGAAGTCCGTTGGAGGTCTAGGGGCTGGCTACGGTTTTTCACCCACCCAACCAGCTACTGTGATGGGCTGGCGTTTGTGGTGTGTACGGTAGGAATGTAACTTATTTGGTGTTTACGGTATTTACTGGCACGGGAGGTTAGCAGAGCTATATGATTCGCAATGAGTTTATGATGAATGTAGGAGGAAATGTAACTGTAGCCAGGGAGATTGGAAGAGAGGGCCACATGGCCCTAATTCTCCATAGTCCATAAAAAAATTAATTTAAAAAATATCTGGTGCGTTGCAACACACAAATTTCCTTAGCCTTACGTCAATCCACTCGTGTACATGTCTTTTTTTCTACTTACTCAATTTATCACCCAGTTAATTCGAACTTGGTCAAACAACGCTTTACGCTCGATCATTTTCTCCAAGAACCACTCTAAAATCGATTACATCGAAAATTTTGATAATTTATTGTGCTGCTCTCGTCATTTTACCACGAATGGGAACTTTATGGTATAATTGCCTTATTGAGAGCTATCAATATTAAAAATTTAAATTGAATATTAAATCGTTTTTTTTTTGTTTTTAGTAACCCGAGGGCGTGTGGGACAACTCCCTTTGTCACTGCGGCCGCTTTTCATGTGTGACGCTGGCCCTTTCTTAATAGAAGGCGTCGTACATACCCGCCCCCCTTAGGAAGCCGAGTATGTCCTTCACCGCAGAGTCCGCTACAGTTTGGGGTTCAGTGGTCCCCTGACCGAAGTATTCAAAGCGTTTTGCTGCCAACGCAGGGCATTCACATAGGATATGCTCTGCTGTCTCATCCTCCTCGCCGCAGAGTCTGTATTCCACCGCCTCTGAGATGCCCATCTTGTTGAGGTGATATCTGAGTGGGCAGTGCCTGGTGAGAAAGCTTATCAGTACTCTCAGATCTTGTCTAGAGAGTGTCAGCATCGCCTTCGCCCTTTGACAGGAAGGCGTGACAAGCCTTTTGGCCTGTCGTAGGCATGGCTGGCGATGCCAATGGGCGCCATTTTCCTGTATCTCCCATCGAGCAACCAGACGGTTTAGGTGACTTTTCGTCAGACCCACGTGTGGCTCAGGTCTGATGGGTAGGGTTTCTGTACCCCTTTTCGCAAGGCGTTCAGCCTTTTCATTGCCCTCATGCCCCCTGTGAGCCGGCACCCAAATGAGGGAGAGCCTGTTACGGGCGCCGAGCTGCTTGAGCACATGGAGGCATTCCCATGCCACCTTAGACCTAAGACTATAGGCTGCGATGGCCTTTAAGGCAGGCCGGCTGTCTGAGAAAATGTAGATCCGCTTGCCCTCGAGCCCTTTGTTCAGGATCTCTTCTGCGCAGATCTTAATGGATGGGCGGATCTTTTTTAACTTTCTACTAACATTCCAGCGGAGTTTATAAGGAAAAAACCGCGCTAAAAACTCTTTTCGTCGAAAATTTTGATTATTTATTGTGCTTCTCTCGTCATTTTCCCACAAATGGGAATTTTATGGTATAATTGCCTTATTGAGAGCTATCAATATAAAAAATTTAATCAAAATCGTTGAAGCAATTTTTGAGAAAAAAAGGTGTTTTGATCACTATGATAACTATAGTTAACTTGCGGTGGATTTCGCTCATACCCTCATTTTGGCGTCCCATGGTAACCTGCAGGCTAGATATCAAGTTTGAGGTGATTTGGTACGGTTGTTTTCCCTAAAAACTGCGCTAAAATCGAATTCATCGAAAGTTTTGGTAATTTATTGTACTGCTCTCGTCATTTTCCCACTAATGGGAATTTTATGGGATAGTTGCCTTATTGGGAGTTATAAATGTAAAAAAGTTGATCAAAATCGTTATAGCCGTTTTTTAGAAAAAAAATATTTGGTGTTTTGATCACCATGATAACTATAGTTAACTTTCGAAGGAATTTGTTCATACCCTCATTTTGGCGTCCCATGGTAACCTGCAGGCGAGATATAAAGTTTGAGCTGATTTGGTACGGCCGTTTTCTCATACACGCACACACATACAGACCATTTTCCCAAATTGTGTTTTCGAACTCAGGAGGGTATGAAACGTAAAGATCTGAAGAAAACTCACAATCATTTTTCAGCCTATTACATAACTTTCCTCTCCACTTTTTAGAGCCAAAGAAAGTAAAAATCAAAATTCAAATCAACGTGGGACGCAGCTAAACTAACAGCAGTTATAGTAATTCAAATACCAAATGAAGGTCCCAGTGCAAGAACGACCAACAACCTCACCACCAACTGCAACGTTCAGATATTCGTGAGGAGCTGAATGCATACGCCTGATTCTCGATGGGGTTTAGTAGAATGTTTTGGCATCTGTCTGCCAGTGTGTCTGTGTGTGTAAAGATACATGAACCTAGTTATAGTGGAACGTAGATCGAAAAACTCGCTCAACATGGTGTATATCACAGAGTTCATTGTAATGACTTCAACTAACTTAGCCACCTCCTTAATCCAAAAGAACGAAACATCGTGAGGATGACGTAGATAAACTTCTTCATCCACCCAACCTGGACATGGAGCGTTTCACAAACACGATCCATGGTCCTGCCTGTTGGGGTTGCAGTGTTGAACATTGATCCAGTCTACTTCTCGGAAGCTGCTTAGTTTAGTATGTATGTCGAATATGCAGCGTTCCGAGCGAACTCCCCTATTTTCAACAAATCCATACGCAACTGAAACGCCTACGTTGTTGAACACTTCTCCAAGTTACCCTGTAGAGCTGACCGCTCCATCTCTTCCGGTTATTACAGTTTACGTCCGTAAACCGTGAGATTCCGAGAGAATTCTGTAGTGATGTGTGGAGAGCCAACGGAAATAATCGCGATAGCTGGCTCCAATCGTTTCGTTATCTCCTAGGAATGCTTTTTAAACACCTTATAATCTTACGATTGAGGCGTTCCACGAGCCCACCAGAGTAGAAGGGTGTGGATCTGGTGTGTCCTATTCGTTCACCGATGTTGACTCTAAACTATGTGAATATCTCACGAAGCCCTATGGCAGCTAAAAATGCACCCAATGATCTGTCTTTATTTCTGTTGCCGTCGGACTCTGGTGGAAGTACGGTATGGCGATAAGAAGTTTTGTGATGGTATGAATTCCGCTTAAGTCGCACGACTGTTCCCAAAGAATCGCGATGGTAGTGCAATGCGCTACGTACGTCCAATAATAGCCTTGAGATACCCCAACTCCACTCACATAGCCAACAGTACTATTGTTGTAGGAGATTTGAAGAGCTATAAGATGAAGCTGCTGTAAGAACTGATAGTGGATGGCTGTTTTTACTTGCCTTGGCGCTACAAAGTAGACAGGACGGCTGAAAAAACATTTTTTAAGTTTTCTTCAAGTCCATACGTTTTAGATCCGACTGAGTCCGAAAAAACACTATTTGAAAGAATGGTCTGTGTGTGTGTCCTGAGAACGTTTTTTAGGGAAAACCACCGTACCAAATCAGCTCAAACTTGATATCCAGCTCGCAGGTTACCATGGGACGTCAAAATAAGGGTATGAGCACAATTTACTCGAAACTAACAATAGTTCTCACAGTGATCAAAACACCAAACTTTTTACTAAAGTTAACGTACCTGTTGCTCTAATACCAAACTTTTTTTCTCAAAAATGGTTCTAACGATTTTGATTAAATTTTGCATATTGATAGCTCATAATAAGACAACCACACTTTAAAATTCCCATTTGCGGGAAAATTATGAGAGCAGCACAAGAAATTAAATAAGTTTTCACGAAACTCGATTTTAGCGTGGTCTTTTCCTTATAAGCTCCGCTGAAATGTCACTAGAATGTTTAAACAAATTGGTGTAGTAGTCTAATTTGATACTTATGCGGCGAGCGTCCAAAAATGCTCAAAAGATATATGGGGATGACTCCAGAAATTCCGGAATTTCCACTACCCTCGTTTCGCTCACTACCAGGTCTAAACGTGTTTACCCAATAACTCTGCAAAAGTGATTACTATCCTTCTCAAAAAAATCGTGTTTACAGCCTCATTAATTTTCTGTGTACTTATTGCTCAATAATGATCAGATAATTAGTGCGAGCAGCACAATAAATTCCGGAACTGAAAGCGCTACCGCTTCCTGCTGCCGTGAAGTTTTGTTTGACCAAGTTCCAATGAACTGAGTGATAAATGAATTGAGTTAAGAGAAAAAGCCATGTACAAAATGAATTGATGTGGAGCTAAAGAAAGTTGTGTGTTGCAACGCACCAGATATTATTGCAACAAATTGTTATTTTTTTCCACCAAAAAATATATTATAATTGAGCATAAGTTTCGGAAATATAAAAATAATAGAGGTGAAAGACGAATGAGGTATGTATCCACTGATAGATCCTCAAATGCTTCGGTTTGTACTGATGAGATCAACGATTTTTCAAGTCAATCAATTGGGCGATTCCTCTTGAGTCGACGTCTGGGCTGTGGTGAGTCGGCGTGTGAGATCAGTCTTTCTTTTGGGATGGTAAGTTATGTCTGGTTGAAATAAACTGATGCAAAGTAATTCTAACAATAAAACTGGATAATAAAGGCAATGTCATGAACACTGGTATCCGTTACCGAAGAGAACATAACTAAACCTTTTATTACCTCCACGCATAATCGATCCAGGCTCAATCACGGTGGCCAACATCAAATTATAAAAAATACAACACTGGTGTACGGATATTAGTCAGACGTGGGAGCAGTTTCGTGGTTTCCCTTACTTATGATGATGAGCTCGTTCTGAATTAGTTGTCGTGGGCGCTGGCCATTTCGATTTGATGCCATTTGATTCGACTGCCAACTGCATCTTTCAGGATTTTCCAAGAACCTCACTCCGGCAGATGAATCCCTCAGAATAAGTAGACCTTTCCACTTTCGGAAGAAGCAAGAAAATCGATGTAGTTAAGGATGTCACCACAAAGCTGAAGAGCCTCTGAGGGGGAGATGTCAAACCGCAGATAGGATGGAAGGCCTTCCGTGGTTTACCAGCTACCATCTGCACCGATGGGAAGATGAAGGAAGATAGTAAGGTGAGATAGTACAGTAGAAGAGACGAGATTCGTAGAGTTGAGGGTTGACTGAAGGTTGCCTACTACCCTTCGATGTCTCCGGGCCGATAAGGGATTTTTGAGGCCACTCGGGAGGCCGGCAAAGGTCTACGGGGGTGCCTGAAGATTCGCCTCAGGCCGACGAGCTTGAATGCCGAGTCAGCTTTTCTCCCCCCCATCTGGCCCTCTTCTTCTCACCTGCTCCTCACCTGATTGATATCGCGACCCTCTCTTCTCCTCTAATCCTCAACTGACATGCATAACCTTATCTCTTGTGAGGGAACGAACCCTTCGGAATGTACCGTGAATTTGTCCCTTAAGAAGTCGGCAGATGCTCCCTGACGTTCTTTTCACCGCTTCGCCCTCACGGGTCTTCACGGTTTGTCACCGAATTTCCGATTTATTCTTTCCTTGATTCCCGAAAAAGCCAAATACAAAGCTCTGTAGTCGACAATGGCGATTCCTCAGGGACTTTCGGCCTGAAAATTCCGTTTTCTTGCTGAATCGCCCTTATTTACGCCCGTAACTGATGCTGAGCTCCTAAGAAGTGATCGATACCCCAGCTTGTCGTTTCCAGCAAACCGTTTGACATTTGGCTCTGCAACAAAGAATAATTTATCGACCACACCTGGTACAGTGGTCTTATATTCTGTACTTTATGTACCATAACTTAAATAAATAAATTTGTCTTGTAGCTTCAACATAAAGTGTGTCATTCAACGACTTCCTTAGTACAAGCATATATTTTAGTAGCTGCGCAGCTCTACCTTCAAGGCGAGAATAAGTTATGGCTGAAGAGATAAAATTTAAAACGTGGGAAGAATTACTGGCAAACGCGATGAGCGACAGAAGGATGTTTTAAGGCAACAAAACTGCACATTATTACTCAAAGTTTTATTATTGTTATGCGCAGCATGTTTATCCATTTTGACGCAGTTCACACATCCGAGACCCATCTTATTCGATTCAGCTTCGAAAAATACCAGTAAACGATACGAAACATGACCTGATTGCAACGAATATTGGCAAGTGGCATGACGTGATAAGTCGAACCGACCGATGATTGAAATGGGGAAATGAGTAGCAGTGCAGGAAATGAGCGCAAGCCGGCGAGAAACGATAAATTTAGCTCTATCGTTCCACGAGGTCCTTCGAGTAGTGGGAATTACCACACTACGCTCTCTGTGTTTTCCATCCAGACGCAGTCCCTGTTTACGCCCAAGTAGGCTTCTATTTGTTTGCTTTTTTTTGGTTGCTGGTAAGCGTTGAGCTTCACCTCAGGTGTTACATCACTATTGTTGCCTGTCTCCTCCTTCCATCACCTGAACCGCCTCCAACGTTTTTCATCGTTCATCTCCACCATCATTCTCATTCTCGTTCGCCATCATTTTCTACATTTTTTGAACACACACCTAGGTTAAAAGCAGAGCAGAGTCCACCGGATTTTCTTTTATTTCCGTTTTCGCTTCCTAAGGTCATCAGCATCCAAAGGAAACAAATGCTCGTCAAAGATTCGGCTTTCGTCGACATTACCGAAACGTGGCCAATGCAAGTATCTAGTAACAACGTCCTGCAGTACGAAGTTCCACTTCAAACCGGTTAAAGACACTACTTTTCAACAACTGTGAACTGCCTTCAAGAAGTTTTATTTTCCGTCTTTTATTTCAAGTTACCTGGAAGAGAACTTCTTTGTTGCTGTATTACTTCTTGTTTTTCTCATTCATAATATTCCTTTCACAAAATACAGTTTATGTCCAGTTTACTTTATTCTTTGTTCAAATTTGAAGCCCACCTTTGGCAATTTCGAATAGTCCCAAACCTCTGACAACCGCCCCATATTACTTTGCGCGAAGAGATACTCAGGAAACTATACTTAACATGCCTTATCTACTATAAAATTACCAAAATTGCGTATTTGACTGATTTTAAACCGTTTTTTCCCCATAGCAAACATGAGTTTCGTTCGATCGGGTCTAACCTACATGACTTGAAACGTGTCCAATTTGGAGAGGGAGGTATGGGGGTTTTCCTGACCGGTAACATGGGTGATTTATTCACCATGCATAATAAACCAAAACAAGTGCTGGTTTGACGATCACTGGAGATTCATGAAAGACTTGGTAACAATTAACATAGGTTTGCGAATATTTCTGAGTTAGGTCTCTGTTAGCTAAACTGCACATACGACAGATGCGAAAGAGTTGTTCACCACGATGGCGTTAGTGATGTGCTAAAGAGAAAGTGGTTGAGAAAACCCATCGGACAATGGAGAAAGCTCGGATGCGGGAAAGTACTTTGGGATATTGTAAGAAATAAGTTGTGGACAGCGATCAACCTTAACGGAGTTCCTACCAATGAATCGCTTTAACTGCTGGTTTTTCATCATTTCTTTCATTTCACAGCCGCCTGAACTAACCCTGACGTGATTGTGAGGGAATCAAACCTCGAAATGCGACCCTTGCATAAGCAATTAAGTGCACAACGGTCAAGAACATCTAACACAGTACGTCACATCAAGTGTTCACTCCGGATATTTGTTCAAAACGATTGAAAAAAGGTAATTAACTGTCATCCTATGATGTGCTGACTGAGACGTTTGAAAAATGCTCAACGGTCAATTGTGTCGCGGTTGTGGCGCTTTGCAATTTGGCGGATCATTTCCGTTTTGATTTTTTTTTTCTCTTTGTAGAATTTATTTCTTTTTAATAAGAACAGTATAATACAGTCGATTTGCACTGACCAGAATTAGGCTAACTACCCATCTAATTACGGGTCATGGGGATTTTAGACAAAAGCTTCGGGGCTTCGGGTTGGTCGGGGATGGGATATGCAAGTGTGGGACACTGCTGAACGCATGGAAGGGCAAGGAATGGGGTTGATGGGAAGGGTAGGGAGTGGGATTGTTCTGTGGTTAGGAATGAAGGGGGTTTTAGGTGGTGGTAGCGCTTCGGGGAGGAGGTGTTGAAGCGGAGGGAAGGTGTTAGATTGGGGCAGATGGTGCGCAGAGCCCTGTATGGGGGTGTGGTTGTGTATGTGTTAGTGTTTTGTGTGTAAGAATAGTAGATGGTTAGTATAGGCAGGGTAGTGGTGGCTCCGGTAGTCCGCCCCTGGACCATCGAGAATGAATGCATTTATTGTATGGAAGGAGAGTGGTTTAGGCAGAGGGGAGAGACTGACGATGAGCCGACACCTTTCTCTGTGGAGAGGATTGGGGGCAAGTCCAATACCTGAAACCCAACAGAGATAAGGCATAGATGCCAGTAGAACGTCTCTTGGGGATTCAGACCTTTAGGCTGCGCAAGTGGTAGCCAACTTAAATGGGTACCACGTGGGCTTCTGCCCATGGCCAGTGGCATGGCACTGCTAGCCATGAAGCTAAGGGTTCGGCTTTGTGGAGGCCAGTGTTTGCTGGGAGTTCCCCGGGAGTTCTATGTGGAGTGAGGGAAGGGAGAGGTACATGCTCCAGCGCTAGGTACTCTCCCCAACTGCCAATTCAAACACTCAATCACACTAGGCAGGGAAGGGAGGGTCCCAGGGAAGACAAATATCGACTAGTGCACCTTTGGACCGTCTGGAAAGTGTGTATGTATTTATTGTGTGAATGTGTTAGTGATGGTCTGCCCTCGGCTCGCATTTTGACAATTCTGACACAGAGGCCTGCTACCCATTCAGGTCTGGAGGCAGCCAAATAGAATGGGTACCACAGGGCGGGGTGGAGTCTTTAGGGCATGACATCACCACTGATCGTGAAGCCATGGGATGGCTTCGTGGGGGCTGTGGTCCCGCTGGGCGTTCCCGAAGTTGTGTAGAGTGAGGTGGGGGAGAAGTAGAGACCACAAGGCTGGGTACTCTCCCAACAGCCAGGGTTTTCCCAAACGCTCAATTACACTTTACCAGAATTGTGGCAGTTCCCTTCAAGATAAATCTTTAGCTGGGAACTGGAACGTCACCTACCTTGGGTTCTATAAATTCAATATTAAAGAGCAGTTTAGAGTATTATAAACAGTTTTTGAAGGAGAAGAAAATCTGGTATAACGTAATTTCAACGACCTCAAAAGATTTACAAATAATCCAAATAAAGCCGTAAACAGAAATTAAAAAAACTCACACTAAACCAAAAAAATCCTCAATTAGTTTTTTTAAATATTCACATAAATATCTGGTACATTCTGGAGCACAGACGATATTTTACAGACAGCTGCTGCCATTTGTCCGGTCGCTTTACATGATAATGCGCGGTTTCATTGATGAGCTCCTTGATATCGTCTGTACACAACCGCGAAAATTGCTAGTTAGCGAACCCTTCGCACCTGCTCGTCTTATCAAACTCAAGTAACGAGTTCAAAAGGCAAACACGGCCCTTGAATTAATTTGCCATTGCCAACCTCAAGACGCCCGCAAGACTCTCAAGTGTCCCCGCTCTCTGAAACTGGGTTAAGACTGAGAGTGGTCAACGAGGAGACGATCCTCCATTCTAGAGAGCGATGTTTTTTTTTCATCGTCTGGTTGTTGAGCACATCTTCAATCATAACCCTCCACTTTTACGATTGTAGTTACCTAGTTTTAATTCAATGTTTGCCGTTTTCTACACTAAGTTGAGTTATAGTTCGCCATAAAGGAAGCGAGTGAGGTCGGAAGGGTTTCCGAAGAGGATTGTTCGCCTTCCTTTATCACTTTAAGAATCCACTACGTTCTGTAAGTGGCTCACGTTTTGAACATAAAGGGAGTTAAGGGAGGCTGAAAGGACGTCGATGGTAGGATTGTTGACGACGAAGGAGGAAAGCATTCTCGGAAATGGGTTGAGAGGCTTTGAAGATTATTTTTATAAATTATTTATTTGATGACTCCATTTGGAACACATTGCGTGCGGTATAATATTTTATTAAGCGCCTAAAAATGAATGATTTTGTGCCAAGAATTCGAAGGTGGGAAAATCCGTTTTGAATACTCCTAGTTCCATGAAAAAATGGCTTTCAACCTCGTCAAGGAATCGTAGTAATGAGAAGGGGACAGGTAAATCGCCTGGTTAGGTTGAACCATTTAAAGCATTTTTCTGACGCTGCTCAACGTTGCGAATAACGTGGATATCGTCAGTTGCACTCGATTAGCTGAGCTGCGGTGTTCGTTGCCAGCTTAAGGCACGACTGTGGTGTTTGTTCCGTATTGTAACTGCGAATAAAACCTCGTACTTCAACTACACCTGGAAATCGTACTTTATGTGGTTCCATCCTTCGTTCTGCACATCATCGATAGCGTACACGCCACTCAATCTGTTGAAATACCACGTCGAACGAACTGTGAGAAACATCATGAAACAAGCCGTCCGTCACTTACGAAGTTTCCACAGTTAACATTGCGTTTAGCACAGGGGTGGTGACGTAATGCCGCCCAGGCTCTTCTGATGTATTTCAAACCTACGACTTGAACATCCAGTTCTTTCCATAAGTAAGGAAGCCTAGAAGTACTATTTAACAAAACTGTCGTGTATTTGGTCTTGGATGAAACAGGAAACCGCACTTTCCGTTTACTTTGGGCTACTGTCGACGTTGGGACTCATCCCACTTATTGCATACTTTTCGAGATGATCTCAATGTTTGTCTGTTTGTATGACGAGTCCATGACGTTTTGAGTGGTTAGTGGGTAACTACATTTCCCATGCTAGGGGTTATGTCACTGTAAGAAATGAACACGTTTCCTGATGCCTTTCTCCTTCCCATCGTAAGAAATGCACACAACAACCAATGTCGAATGCCTGTGACTGCGACTTACGCGCCCAGAAATGACATCGCAGCCATGTTTCCTACAATTAATATCCACTCTGCTACTAACTTTGATGGCCTTCCTTTGGAGATATCTGCTACGACTCCACAGTTCCACACCGTCGTCAAGACACTACCACTCCGTGAGGGAAGTGCTGTGGGTGCCTACTCCACACCAACGTCAACACAGGAAGTGAACTCGTTTTCTCTCTTGTTGACATTCCCAAGAGACCCACCCAACCGCCAGGTTCGGATGCCCATCCCAGCGACTTCTGTGCCCAGAAATTGCAGACCCTTTTCATTCAAAGGCCCCCCGGGCAGCCTACCCATCACTAAGACTAATGAGGAATGTGCAATAACTTCACAACTCCCGAACCATCCTCAAGACTACCAACGTCTCCCAAGTAGGGTACGTCAACGCAGGAAATGAACTCGTTTTTGACCGCCAGCCTTTCTTCTTGCCTTCCCACGAGATCCGCACAATGGTTATATGCTCAGGAGTGATATTGCAGCCCATTTTACTTCAAATGACATCCAGCCTGCCCCTAACATAGAGGACCTTCCTCTAGAGACATCTGCTACAACGCCGCAACTCCCACACCATCTTAATGACAATGCCACTCGCTATGGTCGCCAAGTAAGGTTTTGAGCTAAGTGCTGTTGATATCTACGTCTCTTAAGCAAGGTATTACGTCAACGCTGGAAATGAACTCATTTCTTGAAGCCAGCATTTTTTCTTGTCATCCCAGAAGACACGAACAGCCAGTTTCCTTTGCCCAGAAATGACATTGCAACAACTTTCCCTTCGATTAACATCCAAGCTGCCCCTGTCCTGGGGGGCCTTCCTAGATGTCTGCTACTTCACAGATCTTTCACCATTCCCTACGCACTGCCACTCACTATAGCCACCAAGTCGGGTTTCCAGCCAAATACTGTTGACTGTAGGGCGGAAGTGCTTTGAGCCCCTAACTCCCAAGGGAATTATGACAATGCAGGGTATGAGTTCTTGTTAGGTTCAAGGTGCTTTAGGTGGGGATTTGAGCGATGTAATACTCAATATAATGGGACACTGTCCATAGTAGGGAAAGAGTCAGTCCTGTCCACTATAATCAAAAAGAAAGTAGGCCACATTATTGGCTGACATTAAAGTATCATTCTAATACAGTTGTTCGGCGCAGGCTGATTTAGAGTATTGAGCTGGGCCTTTCCAAGGTACACTCAGTCCACCTATTTCTGACCTGAAGCACTTTTTCCGCAGCTGTGGAAAACTCTGGCCTGCCTTTTCAGTTATTTCCTAAGCTGATGACAGATTTGTCCCTTTCTGGACTTACCGAACTATCCTCCCCCCCCCCCCTCCACCACTCAAATTCGTCCCTCTCCAAAACACACAGCTCTTCCCTTCTGACACTCATCTCTCAGCTCTCGGACCACTCACAGCTCTACTAACCATCTCTGCTCTAGTTCCCAGTGCAACCAGTTCACGTTTTCAGAGCCCCCTTGTGTCGCGCTTAATGCCCATTTTCCGTCTTGTATTCAGACAATTATCGTTCCAACCAACTGTGTTAAGCAAGTGTATCAATAAAGTCCTCCGTCTCATTCAATTCATGTGTCTATTTCTCTCTCTTCTTCATGCACCCAACAACAGCGTTCATTGAACATTATTTCTAGAAAAATTTCTTTTAATAGCTTAAATTTAAGAACAAAGGAAAAAATTGTTAATTAACTTGATGAATTGTTAAATCTGATAGTTTGGTGACATTGTACTGTGGTGTCTTGGGATTGTAACCATTTCGTATTGCAAAATATTCATCCGACCGTGTAAAAACAGACTGTTCCGAAAAAACAGGCTGATGAGTGTTCAGGTACAGTTTAACTTATCCAAGAGGATTACAATCCCACAATATTTTTGTAGGATTACAATCCACACATTTACATACAACTTTTACATTACAATTACAATACAACTTATATTTTTTAGGATTACCATCCTATGTAATGCAATTTTGTAAGCACAGCCCTAGCGCGGCTAATGATTGAACAAGCGCACAATACGTGACTCGCATAACTGCTAGGTGAGTTTTAAGTTTGACGAAATCATAGGTCAACTTTCTTAGTTTACTTGTGGTTATCTAATTTCCAGTGGGCGTCAAGAATTAGTACTAAGTATTCGGTAGAGGATTTCCTCGCAATATACGGGCACGCTGTACAAATAAGTTCTGGCCGTTCTGGCTGATGTGGGCGGAACACGATAGTCAATGAAAAAGGGATGAAACAGGTCTACTAAACGTTGAGGATTAGAATAATAGAGATGAGCCGCTCATAAACTGATTAGCTGTAAAGTCAGTCACTGGCCTTTGACCGTTACCAAATTTAACAACATTCACAGCAAAAGGTCGCGGTAACGATGATTGTTGAAATTTGTGTGCTGCTACCCACTAAATAGTGATTCCTCCAAATCTGACTAAAGACTCACACGCACAAATTGGGGATGAAGAGGAAACTTTTTCGAGCAGTGCCTACCCCTAGTGCAACTAGCTGACTTGCTGACTACAATCCTCGATTTCGTCCGACGAGCACTCTCTGAAAGATGAATCTCTGAATGCTGCCTTTTTTGACCTCTGAACGTCCGCACTTAACGGTGCTCACTGGCACTACGGAAAGACAGAAAGTCATTGTTTCCCCAAACACCTTTTTATCTCAACCCTTTTGTTTGAATCTGAGGAAAGCTCTTCAGTTATTTCCACCTGACAACGGATTTCCCCATTTTCTGGTCTTTCCAAAGCTATCCTTTTCCGACCTCTCAATTTTAAATTCCTCTTCACAACATACATCTCTTTTCAACAGTCAGTTATCTATCCGCTCTCACGAACGACAGTCGTCTCTCAGTTCTCCCAACTTATTCGACTCTCAAGTCTTGCGACTCACTCGTGTTACTTGTGTTACTCATGATATTTGTCTTACTCAACTCTCTCTCTCTCCCTCCCTCCAATAAGTTTCTCATGCAACTAGTTTACGAGTATTTAGAGTCTGCTACGTCGCGTTTATACACGCTCACTTCATCCATTTATTTCTCAGTTCAAGCTCCCCCATTTGCGCACACAACAAGCAGAATCAGTGAAATATGACGAGACCAGCACGACAAATTATCACCAATTCGACGAAAACCGTATTTAGAACAGTTTTTTTCCATATAAATCTCGCTCATATGACACTATGGGTTCTGAGAACCAGGCAGTCATTGCGTTGACTAAAGTTATCCTCTATCCCCCCTCCCCCCTCCCAATATTCCGGAACTATCCCCTAAAAATCGTGACGGCAATCCCGCAAAATAACGATACATCGGTTTTAATCGTGCTGTGGCATGAATGAAGGACGCAACATGCGGGGCTGCAGCTTAATAAATTCTATAACTCTAAGCGCTATCAGTTTCAGCGTAGAGCATCGAGTTGTTTAACAAAGTTCATACAAACTGAGTGAAAAATATATTTTATCGGTAGCTAAAATGTATGTGGGGTTGAGGAATGTTATGTGATGCGTACCAACAGATAGGATGGATCTATCTCTATCTAAATCTCTGAAGGCGTCTCTCGAAGTGACGAGCTTTCCACATATTTTGGCGCCGAACGATAGAGTCTGGCGCGAATGAAAATTAATTAGCGAATTTCGAAGTGAATGAATGTGGGAGTCGTTCCGCGGGTTGATTATACGATGATTACCGAGCGGGTGTTCATATGAGCGGCACCGGCGACGTTGGCGTCGTTAAAAAAAGGCACAACGGTACGTTTAATGCTCAACTTAAGCTCGTTAGGCTTAATTACTAAAAACTGAAAATGTGAACTTTCGATGGGGCGTTCGTTATTTTTCTGTATGTTTTGCACCTTATAATTAAAAAGCTGACGACATGAGCATTTGTTTTTTATGCAATTTTTTTGGAAAATAACGAAAAGCCCTAGTTTCCGGAGTTCGAAACAAAGATGAAGTTTACGAGGAAAAAACACCGTTGTGCTCCAATTTTGTGTACACCCTCTCGCGTCCCCAGTTACGTTACGTACTGTCCTGGTTTCAATGGAGATGTGATACAGTCTCCACACGCCATTAGGTGAATGTCAGGTAAAGCTAAGACCTCAATATCAGGTGTGTGATAACGTGCAACTAGCACGAGTCATAATTTGTAATGTGATGAGTTCAAACCGAACATTGGAATGTTACTTCGACTCATCACTCGGATTGTTACGGTTTATCGAGTGTTGAATCTGAGTGGTCAACTCTTGAATTAACATCGAGAGACGTTCGACGGAGGATTTATGGAGATGACGTTACCTCATTAGTTTGCTCCTTGTTACTGGATGATTAATGGGGGTCACCCGGGAGTCCATTGCTACCGACCGACCAACAAACAATTTCTGAACCAAATTAACTGGCTTCGTTTAAAACGTTAACTCTCTCAACGCGTGATCTTTCCTCGCAAGGTCATCCAACCATGGAAAATCGAGATAAATCGAAATCGTTACTTCTTCACCAGCAGGAATGGCATCTTCGGTCGCTAAGAGCTACGAGCAAAAATAATTTTGTTGTTTAACAGTTTTTTTGCAGCTGCCAAGTGTGCAATTAGAAGTGAGGCATAGGGAAAGAACAAGAGAAAAACCCCGCAAATTATCACACAATGGTTTATTATTCTTGTGAACAGCTTGACCTAGTATTACTGCTACGAGACCCTTTCCATTCGATTCAGTATCGAATACTAGTAAACCATACGAAACATGACCTGACTACAATGGAACTACGGAAACTAAATATTCCCCCGGCGCCAGGCGCCCGTAAACGTCTGTAGGCATTTATGATCCGATGGAGGGGTGTGCGGAGGAAGTGGCCTTAACCTTCGGGGGCTTCCAGCGAACCCTTGCTCGGCAATTGGCAGGATGTTGCGAGTCCAAAGGGCGCTGCGAGTCGAGCGAGCCTTGAAAACGATACGAAACACGGCTTATTTGCGATTATACTGCATTTCGTTAATTTTTTCAACCATTTTTGGCCCATAACAACCATGGACTTCGTTAGATCGGATTGCCGAGATGGCGGGCACAACTAGATACCAAATGGGATTCTTGTGCGAAAGAACGAATTTTTTGACCACGTTAAAGGCACAAAACAGCCTGGACGGTGGACAGAGGATGGTGGATGGGATCGGCGGATGGGGGACGGTGGACAGGGGACAGTGGACAGGGGAAGAGGGACGGCGGACGGACATTGTAGATATGGAATCCCCATGTCTTGAAACGTAAAGTATCAAATTTTGAGGGGGCGTTGTAAAAAATGTTTCGTGACCAAAAACTTAGGGTTATTATTCAGAGTGAATAATAAACCAAAAATGAAGACAAAGACATTAAATAAAGGTAGTTGCTAGAGGATTCACAGTCCGCATTGTGTTTCATAAGAGAAAGCCCACTGCCCACCAGCCATGCAGGGTGCACTGCCGACAAGTGGGAAACCCCACGCGATAAAATGGTGTTACGACCACTACATGGGAGGCAGTCCAGCGGCTCTGCACGGAACACGGACCCACGGAAAACAATATCCGGTTTCTCAGAAGGGGTGGTGGGCCAGGTAGGGCCTTGGTTTCCACCCTATGCAGTTCCCAACTTTCAGTCTAGTTTAGGGCGTACAAGCACCGAATTGGCAAGACTGCGAGCCCAAACAGTGCAGCAATAGTGGTGGTTGGCATAGGCCAAATTAGTTGGAATTTCGAGCTCACAACCCAATTGCATTCACCTTTACTTTCGTACCTAAGCTCGAGTTCTTTATTGGTGGGCCCAACTCACTACCCCGTCTCTCTCCCAACGTCTAACCGTGTTTCATCACCTTGTGCACGCTAGCCTTTCTGCCCAGCAGAACTACCACCACCAGAGTAGCCCCACTTAAGGGCCATTATGCTGCTGCAGCGCTGGGGAATGTTCGTTGCAGGCAGAATCAGTTTGGAACTTCCACACTTGCTCCTAATGAAAAGTCCTTGTTTCAGGCTTTCCCCAAACATCAAGTCCACAGTTTTCTGACCTGAAGCCCTGTGTATGTAGCTGCAGGAAAGCCCAGCCTGTCTCTTCTTCAGAGTTGACTTATTTCGGCCGGATGTTTCCCCGTTTTTGGACTTTCCAAAATATCCTGTTCCTACACCTGAATTTACTTTCCCTCCACAACACACATTCGTCTCTCGGTTCTCATGATACACACTCGCTTTTCAACTCCCTTACTACTCACAGTTCTATTGACTCACTCTTCACTCTAGTTTCCGGCGTAACCAGTTCACGTATTCGGAGCCCTCTTGTATCCCGCTCAACTCCCATCCATCGGTAATGTATTGAAAGAACTATCGTTCTAACCAAGTTACTGTGCAAACAAAGCTCTATCGTGTTAAGCAAGTGTATCAATACAGTCGTACATCTCGTTCAATTTGTGTGCCAATATCTCTCTCATTTTCGTGCACCCAACAAGTGGATCATTCTTTCCATGTCATCTTCTCGACCAGATGGTGGATTCAGCACGTTGATTTGCTAAGAAACATGCGGAATCATGGCCAGTATCTCGGATATCCTGCAATTCGAGATCCTCCATTAGTCGTGAGGGCGATGAGGACAATAAAGAAGATCTGCCATCGCAGAGAAGCGTTGGCACAATCTGATGCAATGTGCTAGATGGTTTCGGGAAAAAGCAAACCTTCCCTCCTGCGTTAAATGAAGACTGAAATGAGTAGTACGTCGATAGAAGTATTCAATAAAACAAAGGACGAATATGTGCTTAATATTACACAGTACACGCGAGCTCCTAACATAGATATAACCCGAATGACAAAAGTAGCGCATGATCAGGATTTAATGAGCCCCTCAAAGTAATCCTCACCGGTGCGATTCGTCCTTTCCTCACACCTTCTGACCTGAATACTTACCATCCAACGCTTAATATGTTTAGCACCCGAGGACACGGAATTTCCTGCCGCTCCTCAACAACGGAGGTCGGTCGCATCGGTCGTACATTATAAAAAGTATTTTCGTATATTGATTTACGAGTTTCCACCTCCTTCGCCCTGTTCGGAGCAGCAATAGGAAAGCTCAACAAAGTTTCGCGATCCCTTGAGCCCACGGCCTCTTGTCACCGAAGGCTTCCATGACATATGATGATTGAGAGGGTAGGGTCCAACTTCCTCGGAAACATCCTATCCACTTCCAACCCCCTTCCTATCTACTTTTGGCAATCCACGCGCTCGCCGCCTTTTTTTTTTTTCAACGCGCGTTAAACCCAGTTTTCTCTTTGGAGCGTCTCGAGGCTCGCGAACTTTTTTACAACCCTCCCCACTATTCAATTTACCGCGGAAAAAAAAGAAGTTTAATCATAATGCATCATCTTGTCAAACTTAGTATGACGATTAAATACCCCCGAATGATTCAATAACGAATTTGAACTGGAGTCTAGGGATTCAAGATGTTTTCTTGTCGACGAAACGTCCGTAATCAGAGTAGAATCCACTGAATGTACATAACTCTTCCAGTAAAAGGCAACCTGCGAACTACCAAATCGTTCGTGTCATTACTGTGGCGTCTCGCGATGAAATGACAGCCGATTCTGACGGGAATGAGCACCGTGGCATAATCCGAGGCGGGTCGATACCTAGCCTCTTAAGTAATTCCAGGTATTTCCTGCGGAAGTCTTCTTTGATGTCCACGCTAGGAGTAGGTACCTAAGACCATAAATCGTCTTCCTACGACACATGATAGGGTGTCTCCTCGTCCGTGCCACACCACATTTAACGGGGTTTGTCGACTATTCCCATAAAGTACATGTGTTTGTTCATTTTGCTGTTCTCGGTGACGATCCCCACAGTCTGCCTTAGGTCCTCCTGTTAATTCGAAAATAAAGTGAAGCACGAATTAAAAGTGGATTATATTGAAAATTAGCAAATGGAAATTAATTTAATAATAAAGGGAAAGAAACTGAAACGTAGGTTACGTCGAACAACGAGAAACAGAAACAAAATGAAAGCTCTCCGGGTTTGTTGATATAAATGGCTTCTGAGGCGATGTTCGCAAACGGATGGTATTGCCTGGGTCACTAAAGTGCGGCAAGTTTGACTGGGTTAGCGTGGCAAGTATGAAATTCCCACAAGTAGCCAAAAAATTGGAAGTTTCGGGGTTGCAAAGTCGCATTGAGCATAACAATATCTGGTGCGTTGGAACACACATTCCTTAGCTCTACAACAATTCACTTTGTACATGGCCAATTCTATTTAATCAATTCATTTACCACTCAGTTCATTTGAGCTTGGTCAAACAACACTTCACGGCAGCAGAAAGCGGTAGCGCTTACAGTTCCGGAATTTATTGTGCTGCTCGTACTCATTCCAGAACCATTACTGAGCAATTATTGCACAGATAATTAATGAGGCTGGGAACACGAATTTTTAGAAGGAGGATAGTAATCACTTTTGCTGGGTTAGTGGGTAATAACTGTTAGAACTGGTAGTAAGCGAAACGGCAGTAGTTGAAATTCAGGAATTTTTGGAGTGAGCCCCATGTATCTCATGAGCGTTTTTAAACACCCACCCTTTAGGTAGTGGATTTGACTACAATACCAATTTTCTTCAACATTCTACTAACATTCCAGCGGAGTTCAAAAGGAAAAAACCGCGGTAAAAACGCTTTTCGTCGAAAATTTTGATAATTTATTGTGCTGCTCTCATCATTTTCCCACAAACGGGAATTTCATGGGATACTTGCCTTATTGAGCGCTACCAATATAAAAAATTCAATCAAAATCGTTATAGCCGTTCTTGAGAAAAAAAAATTTGGTGTTTTGATCACCATGATAACTATAGTTAACTTTCGGTGGATTTTGTTCATACCCTTATTTTGGCGTCTCATGGTAACGTGCAAGCTAGATATCAAGTTTGAGCGGATTTGATACGGTTGTTTTCTCTAAAAATTGTTCACAGACACACACACACACACAGACCATTTTCCCAAATAGTGTTTTTCGGACTCAGGAGGGTCTGAAACGTAAAGATCTGAAGGAAACTCTTCTTTTTTTTTGAGCCGATTACGTAACTTTCCTTTCTACTTCGTAGAGCCAAGGAAAGTAACAAGTCGGTAAAGCTCGCAAATAGGGACGCCGGCGATCAGTAAGGCTGAACCCAAAGAACACTCGACTTGGAGGTGTGGTAGATAAGGCTGGCTGGCCAAAGGTTGCTTAAGATCGTCGAGAAATGCGAGTTAATCTGTTTGAAGCGCGTGAACACCTTCCTCTCCATCCTCAGAAGTCTCTGTGATATGTCTTGGCTCCAGGATGAAGCGTTTGGAGTGCCGCACTGTATGATGTGTTTTGGCATATTCTCCCACAGTCCTCTTCACTAGTGTCGGAGCAGTCCCACAGTTGGCCCTATAAGGTACAGCAAGGATTGATGGGCCGCCCTCTCATTTCCAGTGACCCTTTCATGCCCAGGAATCCAATAAACGTTGACTCTATTCAAGTCTGCTAACGGATTAAGCCCCGTCCTGCACTCCCGTAACAGTTTCGACGTTGTGCAGTACTTCTTCAGCGCTTCACACAACGCTAAACGTCAGTCATCATACAGCCGATTTGGTTCAGCCGTTTCCTCTCAATCGCATACACGCACGCGCACACAGGACTGCTTTTCTTTTATAGTGGCCGTTTTTGAATTCTCTAAGAAGAATCATGTCGTATCAATCACATACTGGAAATGGCATTGCATGGTTCGTAGCAGCTACCTGTGTAACCAGCATTCATCGAGTTTACAGTGGTTAAGGAATCGCACATGCCTCACGCCTTGTCTTCTTGAAAATAGTCAGTCCCCTGTTTCCATGTTTTCCAACGAAGATGGAACACACTGAGTAGAACATTGAGCTCTCCACGCTCCACTTCCCCAATCCTTTGTCTACACGACATCAGCAGTTCTATTGAACACAGTCCCACCGCTCCATGCTTGATCCTGGGGGTTCAACACGATATACCTTTCGGCCCAGTAGTTCTAAACATCCCGGAGGATTAAAGGCAAAATCAACACTAGGATTTGCCTCTTTGGACTCTGGATGTTATGTTAACTCCCCAGAGATCGAGATTTTCCAGCCTCGATATTATTTTTCCGGGTGGAAGATTACGAGAAGGTTCTTGAACAACCACGATTGTAGGCCCATCGACCGTTCTCCCTTTTCTAAAACCGCAACGGACAAAGCCAAAAAGGGGAAACCGACGTCGTGTAACGTAAAACGCCGAGTATTGTCGCGTTTGTTTGTTCTGAGGGTCGTCCTCGGGTGACACGCCCCAGGATTTTGTCACCGCTCAGAAAAGGCTCCGCCGCTCGTTCGGAAGACTGGGAAAATCGCTCTCTTTTGTCACAACTAATAGGAGGTTATTATATGCCGGTACCTGCACAAACAGGACGTCGTCCCGGCGTCCTCGTGAGTTTGAATGCCGCCTCCGGGGATTCTGTGACTGCGGTTTGAAGATTAAATCTGAGGGAGTAATGAAAGAGGCAGGATTTACGGCTGACATGGTCCATTCATCTGGAAACGCCTAGCGTCACGAACTGCAGGCTGTACGAAGCTTGTGGTACGTACGTGTGCTCCACCCTCAATCAAAACATCCCGCTATTGAGAACAATTTTCTTATTGCAGTAAAGGGAAACGTGAAGCATTTCGCATCTGTCGAGGCACTTCACTTTATTGGTAACAATATAAACCTTCGTCCGTGGTAGAATTCGCATCTGTGTGATCATAGCATAAATTCGTCTAATCTAATCATCATGTGGTCTAAGGCATTACAAAACGTTCCTCAGCCTCGCCTTCATCCAGCGACTAATCGCTGTGTTTCAATAAATTTATGAAAATTTGGTTGAACGCACCTTAACGTTCTCCATAGAAGCTGGTAGTGCATGTGGTTCTGTAATTTATCGCGTTTCCTTAACTGCCCCCCTCCCCATCACTATATACCGGGGGGAGACGAGACAACCTTCACTTCACTGTCAGATGGGCCTATTGTGTGGCGTACTTGAGCTGCCTCATTAACTCTCACTTCCACCCTCAATTCCAATGGATCTGGTGTTCTCCGATCCAACGTCCCAAACGCATCGCCGTCATTCTCTCACAAAACGCAAGGCAGCCCTGCAACGTCATCCGGGCGCAGTTGAGGCGCACTGCAGCCAGTCCCTCGCAAGTGCTCAATACATACTCCGTTGACTCCAGCTCCTCCTCGCAGAATATTCAACACTGTACTTCTGAATTATCAATATTGGTGAGGTGGTATCTTAGTGGACAGTGACCAGTGAATAGGTCGCCTACAACTATACTTTCTCTCTCCAGACTGAGAAACTCTCTCGATGGCTCCCTGGATAGCTGAATAAACCTCTAGGACTGCCTTCACCCTAGCCCTGCACTCCTCCACCCACATGCCAACCTCCTTAATCGAGGGTCGCATCGAGAGAAGTGCAGATCCTCTCTCTTGCCAGTTTGCCAGCCTCCCTCCTTCATAACTTGGCACCCAAAACAGTTGCTGTAATGACGTCACGACATTCATCAGTGAACCGGTTATTCATGAGAATGTCGAGATTAACTTTCTTCTTGAAGGTTGTTCATAGTTAGGTAATAGCGAAGGAAGCAGGCACTTGCAGCACAAGAAGTTGTAGAGAGAAATGAAACACCGAGCCCCTCAAATCGATCCGGAGCGCAAATGTGCGTACATAGAGTACTATGTTAGAAGCCCAGCCAAGCGCAGCATTCTATCTAGACTTAATAGCCTTAGCACGGTTTTGAGAGTTAAGTACGTTCAGTGGAGCCTCGGCAACTTCCTCAAAAATAATCACCGAGATTATTCACATGGCATTCAATCCCAAGGTACCGCCACGCATCAAAGACGCCTCTAACCTGGCGGATCTCTGCCAATGACGAAACCGGTGGATAGGCTGTTACCTCGATAGGACAGCACCAAGGAAACCAAGCCGCTCTTCTCAGAATTCACCCCAAGTACCGTTCAAATCTTCATTTTCAGCCTCTCTCTCTCTCTCTCTCTCTCTCTCTCTCTCTCTCTCTCCCACCATTTTAGACACTTACCCTTTTTAGCCACCCATCATACGTCCCACTCAGCCACACTCCTCGACCTAGTCATGGTGAATTATATCAGCTCGGTTGTCAGATACGGTCAATTTAACGCGCCCGGGTTGTCTAACCATGATTTTGTGTACTGCGTCTTGAAACATAAACTGAAGGGAAGACCAAACCGATACGTGCTTGTGAGGTCGAAGAGGGACTTCAAAAAAGAGGACTTCCTGAAAGATGCTGCTGGTTTACCATGGTGGCAGGTGTACTCTGAACCGGATGTGGACTTGAAAGTTGAAAAATTCAATACTCTTATTTCTAATCTCTACAATAGGCATTGCCCCTTGGTGAGAGTAAAGCCTAAACGTACCCCCGCGCCATGGATCTCTCCTGAAATTAGAAAGGTTATGGTCGAACGTGACAGAGCGTTTTCAGCCTTCACGAAAAATAAAACTGATATAAACAAGAACGCTTATAAAAGTTACGAAATCGCGCGAAGCAGCTATTGAGAAATGCACGGATCAAGCACTACTACGATCTCTTCAAGTCGGCCAGGCAGTCCAAAGACTTCTGGAACATTGTGAAGAAATGTGGATTGGGAAGTAAAAAAAAGATGGAGACTACTGAGCTACCTATTCCCATTGACGAACTGAATGACTACTTCTGTCGAGACGATATGGCCCCCTGGGACCCAGATGTCCTCTTTCATCATAAACTGAAGGCCAGGCCTCGAGATGAATTTTTCATGGAACCGGTAACCAAGGAGAGAGTTAAGGAAGTGATTATGAGCATTCACTCATCAGCACAAGGAAGTGATGGCATATCAATTGTGACGCTCCAAATGCTGGCTGATGTGGTCTCTCCAGTGCTTGCTCATCTATTTAATAGTTCCTTGGAATCACAGAAGTATCCATCCCGTTGGAAGCAGGCCGTTATCACTCCAATAAGAAAAACCTCTAGACCGCTGCGTGCAAGTGACTTTAGGCCGATAAATGTTCTCTGTGTTCCTGGTAAAGTACTTGACAGACTAGTTTTTCAGGATCTCAACAGCTTCCTGACAGCAAATCGGACACTGAACACCATGCAGTCAGCGTACCGCACTGGTTTCAGCACGGAGACAGCACTGATCCGAGTGTTCGACGATGTCAGGTTTGCGATGGACAAAAAGGAAGTCACATTTTTGGTGATGATTGATTTATCTCGGGCCTTTGATCGAGTGAGACGTGACGTACTGCTGGAGATTCTTTTTTCAGTGGGTATATCGCGGCAGATGGTTCAGTGGTTTGCCTCATACCTCTCTGATCGCTCGCAGAAGGTTAAGAGCCCTGATGGCAGCTTGTCAAAAGAGTCAGTCACCAAAACTGGAGTTCCGCAGGGGTCGGTATTATCAGCCATATTATTTGTTCTTGCAATTGATTCTGCAACCTCAGTCTTCCACCAGGGCAAATTTATGGTCTACGCTGATGACTTGCAGATTTACATAAGTTCGCCGATTGACCGGGTTAATGAAGCAATAGAGACATTGAACACTGAGATTGCTGGCCTTCTATCGTGGTGTTCATCGCACGGCATGGTGATAAACTCGTCTAAGTGCAAAGCCATGGTGATGGGGTACTCAAGACTGCTTTCACGGCTTAATGCTGTAGAGCTTCCACAGATCGAAGTGGGTGGTATGACGCTCAGATATGAGTCGTTATTGAAGAACTTGGGCGTGTTAATGGAAACCTCACTCACGTGGAACTCCCAGGTGTCTGCAGTCTCTAGACGGGTGTATGGGGCTTTGTACCAGCTCCGTCGGCTAGCGGTAGACTTTCCTTTCAGGGCAAGGCTTCAGCTTGTCCAGTCCATGGTTATGCACAACTTTGCATACAGTCTGTGTGCCCTCAATGAGTTCACGAGAGTAGAAGGTAAGTATGTTACATTCCCACTTGACAACAGTTCAAGGGTTCTTCGATTAAGTACAGGTGTTTGCCTGCGTTGCGGGCAACTTGAGACAGCCACGACGTTTATTTAATAGCGGTTTCCTCCGCTTCGCCTCTCGCCCTCTTTTGTTACCATTAAACAGAGAAGAAGGTGAAATCGTTCGAGAGCTGATGGTTCAAACTACCGCTTTCGTAGAGTCGGCAACTCCATCTGCATACCAACTGCTGTAGCTGTTTGATTGTAATTGCTTTCGAGTCGGCTGGCGAACGTACAGGCGATTGCTCGAGGTTTCATTAGCTATCGCGTAACAGAAGATCTGACTAACTAAGGCCGTGGGAAAGCGGTCAAAAAATTAGCGCCGTTGTTGTTTGACGACGTTGAAAATAGTAATGAAGACAACCTGCTTGAAGTGCATGTTGGTCCATATTGGTATACCACCGCTTAGGAATCAACGAAGTTCTTTACTGTTCATTTGCGTAGGGACGTCTTCGAGTTCTTAACTGTCTATATTTTCACTTGTCGCCCTTTGTATAGTTTATGTAGTAAGGTGGTGCAGTACTGTATTTCTGTTAGGTTCGTGTCCAGTTGTCTTGAGGTGGTTGGCAAAATTTGAGCCGCTGTTAACGGCGGAGATAGTTGTTTGTGTTTAATACTAAGTGCTGTGGTGTTCTTAACGATAATCAAAACACGTCTGGATTGAACGTGCCTACCCTTTCTTCTTCAAGTCGTTCCACCGCTCAACTGCCACTGCCTCCATACCAACGATGTTCTCCTTTTCGTTCACCCGCACGCGTGCTTTTCACTTTTTGTCCAACTTCTTGAAATAGATGGGTCATCATCATCCCAGTCCCATTCGTTATTGCAATTTGGGAATCAACGATCTGCATCACTTTATCTGCAGCACCCTATCTGACCTGCTACTCGCCTGGATTGCTTTCCCAACGTCTCAGCAATTACGGTCAGACGAAACTTTCTTTCTATTCGAACATTTCTTACACTCAAATTATACCTCAGATAAGTTTCGCTTAATTTTATTCTTATTAGGAGCTCCTAATTTCATTTCCCTGTACATACTTCCTTTCTTGTAACAAATATTTTATTATACTTAACTTTTTCCTTTTTTCGTTTGCCACTTGGGTAATTGGTTGCCAAATTAATGAAAATGATTCCTCTGAGGTTCAAACAGTCGCCTTTGTTCCTACTAAGAGATTTACAGTGTTTTGAGAATCTGGTTCGTATTGTTTTTACACGTACAAGTTATTTTGTCCATGTAACGGGACGAACCATACCTTTCGATTCAGCGGAGGCTCGTCTGGGGCATTTGTGCTGACTGGGCACCTCAAATGCCCCGATTTGCACGAGACTTCGCTGTCAGTTGTGACCGAGCCGGTTCACTCGTCGCTGTGTCGCCCTCGCTCCAGCTCGCCCCCACTCAGCTCCCTGTCTGCGATGGTAAAACTTCCTGGAATGTGAATGCTGTCAACACAGGCATCACACCCTGCCCCACCCCATGAGCCAAGACGCCACACTTGTACCAAAAGTGCAACTAACCACTGCTGGGTGGGCGCAGCACCTTCGCTCTGCACTACCCCTTCTGCAACACCTGAGGGCAGGTTTCCTCTGAGGAGGAGAGAAACTCCGACTCCCCTTACTCAGAGAATCGTCTTTCGCCAAGAGATGGACCGATTCTCTGAACTATGGATGTCGCAGCTGCGTGGGACGAAGACGTACGATCCACACATCCCAAGATGTGTACGTCAGAGACATTGTGAGGTGACTGTTTATTTGTAGTTCTAAATTTAATACTCCCACCACAAAAATGGGCATCCTTTTGGAACTACAATCAAAATTCCTTCTCTTTGCCTAAGATTAGGTTCCACTTTGTTGGGTGGACAGCAACGCCAAGATTGCCGTACATGGCAAGAAACTACAGTCCTCAAGAGTACCTGAGGACAGGCACTTCATAAAGGGCGGAAGGGTGTAACGAACCAAACCCTTCGATTGTACGGGGGCTTGTCCGGGGCATTTATGCTGACTGGGCACCTCAAATGCCCTGATTCGCTCGAGACTTCGCTGCCGTCAGTTGTAACTGAGCCAGTTCCCTCGTCGCCGTGTCGCCCATGCTCTCGTTTGCTCCCACTCAGTTCCCTGTCTGTGGTGGTAAAACTTCCCAGAATGTAATTCGAGAATAAAACTCCGTTTTTTTGGTTTATTATTCATTCTGGATAATAACCCTATGTTTTCGGTCACGAACAATTTTTTTTACGACCCCCCCCCCTCAAAATTTGATGCTTTACGTTTCAAGACATGGAGATTCCAAATCTGCAATGTCCGTTCCCCTGTCCGCCGTCCCCCGTCCAGGCCGTTTTGTGCCTTTAACGTGGTCTATAAAAATCGTTCTTTCGCACAAAAATCCCATTTGGTATCTAGTTGTGCCCACCATGTCGGCAATCCGACCGGACGAAGCTCATGGTTGTGATGGACAAAAAATGGTCAAGAAAATTAACAAAACGCAGTATAATTGCAAATAAGCCGCGTTTCGTATCGTTTTCAAGGTATTTCTACATCCTGGGTTGAATGGAATGAGTACCAGACGTGTAGAACTGCGTATAGGGAAATTACAGAAATTATTAGAGTCAACTAATTGAAAGAACTCGCGGGTACTACAGCGGAAGTCAACCTTCCGTCGTTAGCACTCCTTCCCTCCATCCTGTCTCATCGGAACCACCTGCCCACTTGCACAGCAGCGCCTGCTCGACTCGCAACATCGTGTCAGTTGCCGAGGGTTCGCTGGAAGTCCCCGTCCCAATTTCCCCAACTCTTTGTGTGGAGGGCCACTTCCTCTGCACACCCCTACATCGGATCATAAATGCCTACAGACGTTTACGGGTGCCTGGCGCTGGGGGAATATTTAGTTACTGTACTTCCATTGTAGTCAGGTCATGTTTCGTATGGTTTACTAGTACTTTTCGATGCTGAATCGAATGGAGTGGGTCTCGGAGGAGTAATACTAGGTCAAGCTGTTCATGAGAATAATAAACCGTTGTGTAATAATTTGCAGGGTTTTAGTTTTGCAGCTAGCTTGGTTCTAAGGGGTATGAGTGGAATAAATTCATTTATTCATTCATTCTGTATCCTCGAAATTCGTGGATGAAATATCATGGGTCATGTTCTCTGGTGCGATATGTCTACTTGTGAGTGAATTATTGTGTATCTCACATGGAACCCTGTGAACGTTATTTCTAAATAATAGAGACATCAGTTTGAAATAAATTTGATGCATTTCAATCTTCGGGTGAGCTGCCACATTTTGTCACGTGAAACTAACGGGGTTCTGTAATTCCCTTAATTCGAGGTTTCATTCAAAGTTATAGGCCGCCCACGAATAATGACACTCAATCCAAGGGGTCCTATTCACAATCGCGCAAAGGGGGTTTATAAGCGAACAACACCGGGCGGTCAACAAAGTTTCCATTTCACCTTTGCGAATCCAGTGACCGGAAACTCAGTGTCGCCCAAAACACTCATCGTCGACATTTTTCGTCATTGGTGAAAATCAAGTTTGAAAGGAGGGCCCCGAAAGAGCCTCCTGGGCTCGTTTCTATTGTCAGCTTTTGTCCCCTTCTAAACATCTGTTGTTGTGGGGTACCTACGAAGGAAGAGGACAAATTCACGGTTAATACCTCATTCTAGTTTTGACCGAAAGAACTGCATTGTCACCAGATAAGCCAGAGCTCTATTCAGGTCTAAGCACTTGGTTGGGGTCCCTTTACGAGGAACAAAAAGACAGTTCGGGGAGAAATACCCTTTTTTTTATTTTCTATTCTTAACCGCTTGATCGTGTTTCTTGAAGACCTAGACGTTGGTGAAAACGAAATGAGGCCGCATCTGGGGGGACACTTAGGAGTGAGAGACAAACAGAACAGAAAAAATTGTTTTTAAATAGAAATTTCGTTTGGTCCAAAAACTGTTCTATTCGATCTACAAATCGTGTGCCCAGTTCCGATGAGAAATCATAGTATAATAAATTGCTTAGTTGTTCTTTGTTGAACAATACCGTGACCAATTAGTTTGATCCGCACGTGGGTGATGACGATCCTGGGAAGCACCAACTAGAATCGTTAACACACACATATCTAAAGGTACTTCTTAAAAAACTCTTTCTCCTCGTCACCCGTGTCGAAGTGGTGTCCAGAAACACAATTTGTACAGACAGGGATAAATTATGTGCCAAAGATGATAGAGAGAATATTAAAGAATGCCAATGATGAAAAGAAAAAGCTCAAGAATGAAGCCCTTGGTTGTTATGGGCAAAAAATGGTTAAAAATGTAACAAAAACGCATTTAAACAGTGTAAGATATCGTTTTCATGGTATTTATCGATGCTGGGATGAACGGGTTTTTTTTCGGGATTGGTCTTGGAGGTGTGAGACAACGTTAATATGTGCTAGAGCCTAATAAATAGTTGCGTAATAATTTGTAGCGTTTTTTTTGGCAGTGTTTGCTATCATTTTTCAAGTATTTTTAGATTCTAGGTCGAATAGAACGAGTCTCAGAGGTGTAAAACTGCGTTCAGACCGAAAACAGTGAACTCGCAGTAATTAATGTGAGCCGATGAACTCACGGGACAGTACAGCGAAAGTAATCGTTTGCACTTTCTCACGCGTCACTCCAACCACTCGTCAGCTCGACTCGCCACGTCGTGCAAATTGCCTAGAGGCGCCTGGAATATGTTCACTTTCGTCGTTCCTTTGTAGCCAGGCCATGTTTCGTATCGTTTTCTGGTACTTTTCGATGCTGAATCGAATAGGGTGGGTCTTGGAAGTGCTCCACAACAAACATTGTCGTTTTACTGACTGTTGTTCCTAATTTCTTCTTAAGTTTCAGAGCTGTGAGACTTAATCAAGCTGTGAAAGAGAATAATAAACCGTGGTGTAACAATTTGCGGCGTTTTTCCAATAGGTCTGATGTTCGGGTTCGTGACATGAGCTCAATAAGAATAGCTGAGCCGTACAGTACTTTATTAAGTAAAGTGTCACAAGAGCTGTTTTGCAGCTAGCTACGTGAAAAAAGTCGAATAAAGCAAAATCGGTGACCCGGCACTCTCTTGCATGAATAGTGTCTACGTGCTAAGGTTATGCTTGATGAAAGAGTAGGAGTTGGAGTCCAGCATTCTACCAGAGACTAGTTTCGGAAATAAAATAAAACCGGTAGAATCGGGAACCCCACGAAATAAAACGAACGAAAGACTCAGGCAGGACGGAATTGTTTGTTGGAGAAACATGCAAAAATAAATAAATAAACATAACGTTTAAAGTTGGTATTACTGCATAAAAGAGTTGCTAGTTTTGGAGATTGGAAGATATCTCGCTAGTTGGAGCCAACCCATCCTGTCGCATGATTACAAGTTGCCGATAGTCTGATGCGTAGTGCAACATTCAAAGGCGGAAATGACACACGAAAGGGTTGCCTTCTGCACGGATAGGGTAAAACCACGAGCCCCCATCCACTTTAACCATACCATCTTTATTTGGATTGAGCCCAGCGTGCAGGCAAATGTCACTGTTTGTTTTATCAACCACACACGCCAGACCCTGGATCACCTTATCAGACACTTCGAGCCGAAACTGGCCAGCGTATGGTACACTCCAAAGGGTTGGCCCAAGGATCGAACCCTGGGCAGCCATCCCTGAGCGATGGTCCAACAAATAATAACACACTTAGTCGCACTACTAATGTAACTAACTAGCATCGAACTACTACGAAATAATAACGGAAACTACCGGAACTACTGGGCTGTGTTAATTCCAGTGGTGCGGTATGCCGCGGCAACGTGGCGCATGGTTCCAACACACTGTGACTGGCAGCTGGCCCTCACAGCCAAGCGGGACATCCTGCTAGCAGTCCTGCCGGCATACCACACCACGACCCCCTGGCCCTCTCAGTTCTTCGGCGGCCGCACCTCCAGCCCCTGTGTAGGGGCTGTGGAGAGTGCATCGCACGTCCTCTTTGCACCTTTATGGCGACGCACGTGGAAGACCACGGCTTCCTGCAGCGGGAGGGGTCTTACAGCTCCTCTCTAGCAGGGCGGAGGTCCACCAGTTCCGCCTCTTCACCCAGGCGTGGGCAAACCAGTGGAAGGCCTGGAGTCATGGTTTCCCATCTAGCCCTAGCCCTGCGCACTTGATGTGCCGCGCCTCCACTAGCAGCTGATGACTGCCTAGTGAAGAGGCGTGCAACCTCCCCCCCCCTCCTTGGACCAATGAACCGGCAGACCATCACTAGTCTCCCTCACTTCCCCATTGGAACAATGTTATTAATTACAAGTTATTAACAATAGCAGTTGCTTCAAACACAGCACTCTCATTGGAGCTAGCAAGTATTCCGCAATATGAACGATAAACCAATGAAACAATTTCAGAACTAACTGTGGTTTGGTGGGTCTTTGACCTTCGGAATTACTACACTCAAACCTTACGATCCCCTCCCTCTCAACCCTTTTGTTTGTGCCTCGTCAGTTATTTCCCTTAGACAACTGATTTTCGCTGTCCTGAACTTTCCCATCTAGCTTTTCCCACCCCTCACTTTTAGATTCCTCTTCTCAACAGACAGCTCCTTCCAAGTCAGACATCGTTCAGCTTTCGCGATACAGTTGTCTCCCGGCTCGTACCACTGCCAACTCAAACCCTCTTCCCTATAACTGTCCCTCTCCCACCACTTAGTATCTCATAACCAGTTTCACATGTATTGAGAGTCCCTTGTGCGTGTTTATATACTCAAACTCAACCGGATTCAGTCAGGTATTAAAGCAATTGGGATATGTCCCCCAGTACGCAAATTACTAAAGTTAACCTACCTGTTAGGTGAGTTCGTCTCCTCTGGCTGGTGAGTTACTGTGGGCAAGCGCTTTCGATGAAGAGATATCATCGTCTGGCCGTTAACTCAGTACAGTGTTCATGCACTCAAACTCAACCGGATTAACGTCCTCACCCCACAGTCACCACATTAATTTATTTATCGGTTTCAAGCTCCCCCATTCGTGCACCCAACAAACTACATTGACGTGATTTTATCATTAAATACATACGATGGTACGATAGCACTCGACCGTGAGAGTGGTAACTGATTTTGATATTCTTTACTTCGAGGTGCCCCTCGCTATACAAGAGTTCATGTTTTTAGCCGTTGCCGTATTATCCAGACACATGAGATAAACCATGCCCATTCTGAGCCATAAAGTGCAACGAAGTCTCTGCTGGCGATTGATGGATGCTCAATGAAATGTCGGGGCGACGGTTCATTGCTAGTTCCCTCGGTCCTAAAGTCGTTCGTCAACTGACAGTGAGGTCAAATAGCCGATATACCGAAAGAACCGTCGGAGGGTTGCGGGGGTCCATGTCGTCAGTATCGACATGCCTCAAGAGACCGGAGCAACCGAATTAAGTCGCCGCCTATCCAAGAGAAGTAAAATATTCCGTTGAGGCGAACGAATTCGGTTTTTTTTTCTGGGCAGACGGAAGGTCTCGAGTTTCAATTTTCAAACTAAAAAGTTGTTATATTTCACGGTAAAAGTTCAAGCGGCCGGTTGAGTGAAAGTGACAACCGCGCTTTTTTCCCTTTCAACTCTCAAAAGCAGCAGCAGCAGCAACAGCAGCGGTAGCCCCCGTCAAAATCAGGAGGCTCTGGAGCTTGCAAGGTGTCGAGTGTCTCCTTCTTTTCCGCTCTTAACCTTCCACTTTTTTTTTACGTGAAGTTTCGGTTTTTTTCTCGGGCTTCTTATTTTCCCTTCCGTCGGCAAGTGACTAGTCCTCTACGCACTTCTATACAGTTCACACGTGTAACAAACCCCGAGCAGTTCTTGCGGGGCTTTCTTCCTTTTTCCTTTTGACATTGAGAACTGGAACTGAATCTTTTTGTTTTACATTTATTAGAGTCCGTTGCAAATAAGCATTTCTTTTCGAACAAAAACCATACAACAACGAATTGAAGGTTACTCTCAGCGCGATGACGTATCACGAAAGAGGCCAGTAATTCAGTAAAGCGAATAGCAAAATACCCACTAGATACTATTTAATCACTAGTTACAGTTCGGGTAGGACATCCTGCACCTTCCGAGGACGAATCAACCTCAGAACTTGCGGGCAGTCAGAGCCAGTATTCATCAATTGAAGGGTACTAGAGAATAAAAAAAGCTGATTTAAAGAAAATGTCAACGTAATTGTTGGAATGTTACTACATTAGATATTGTTGAACTTTTATCAGGTGCTTGATGCTTGGTGACGAGTTGTGTTGTTGTTAAGGGCAGTGATTGTTCGATCGCGATATTGCGCAGTCATACATTCTCCTTTGTAGGTTTTTTTACAATTGGTGTCAACAGTCGCTGCATATCACAGCAAGAGCGAAACTACTGTGATACACGGAAGGAACTACCGGCAGTAGGTGCTGCTCTCAAGCTCCTATGGTTTGGACAATGGAATTTCTTTCCTGCAATGATTGAGAGGTTTCAAACATCCTGATGGACGAATGGCTCGAAGGCTTGAATTTTTTTGTACGTTCAATCTTTTGATTGAGTATCGACGCGGAACAGATCATGCGAATGCTGATGGCCTATCCCGAAGGCCTTATCTAGAAGAGGGTTGTAAGTACTGTGCTCGTCAAGAGGCAAAAGAAGTTGTGGACTTACATCGAGTAAGAATTGGAGAAAGAACAGCTCGAGGATCCAGACATTTGTCCTGTTTGGGAATGGAAAGGTGGAGGAACACGTCCAGTTTGGCACCAACTTGAAATTGAACGACTAGCTGTGGATATATTTGGACCTGCTCTTCAGTCACGTCATGGAAATACTTTTATAGTAGTGGCCACGGACTACTATACTAGATGGCCAGGAGGGTTCGCAGTTCCTAATCAGAAGGCAGAAACTGTGGCGGAAGGACGTATTTTCCAGATTTGGACTTCCCTTTGAAGTACATACAGATCAAGGTAGAAACTTTGAATTCGCAGTTTTTCAGGAAGTTATGAAGCTCCTGAATATCGGTAAAAATCGAACGACGCCTTTATGTCCACACAGTGATGTGGATTAGTTGAGCGGTTCAACCTACCAATAAGAGAAATGCTCTCAAAGATTGTTGCACATCACCAGCATGACTGGGATCAAAGGCTTTACTTTCCTACCGTTCTTCAGTTCACAAGTCAACAGGATTCTCTCCTGAAATGTTAGAATTTGGCCCAGAATTGACTGTTCCAGCAGATCTGATTACAGGCGTTGCCCCTGAAAGTAAAACTTCGACACAGTTTGCAAAAGATCTTAGACAGCGATTACTAGACACGCTTGATATTACTCGCGAGACTGAAATCCATGAAAGACTACTTCATCCCTGGGAGGGATTGATTCGAGTCAAGGAGCAAAGAATGAACTCATGAATTATTGCCGGTTCGAGGGGAGAAAACCCAAGTCAAAAGAAGGAACGTACGGAAAAACGAAGGTAGGTCAGGGGAACCTAATGAATCAGAAATGTGAAGGGGAGAAGCCACCAAATGTCTATCGAAACATTTCGGGGTTTCGAGGTCACATGAACATCTTTTCAATATGAGCTCCTTCCAGATATGTCTGTTTCACCTTCCACTTATCCATTTCTCGGTGTTACTGTCAGCATTCGGCTGGATCGTTACGGTAAAGGCATGTCTAGGACTATTTTAAAAATGAGCCCAGGACGGAAAGTTTGGAGTAGGTTCTTACATATCGATTGAAGACCTCAGCAATATCGCTCGGTTTCTTTACCAGAACGAGGTTGATTTAAAGAACGTAAGAGGACGGAGTGTATTGTCCACCGGCTCTCAGAGTCTCGCCAAGAAACGTCCACTGCGAAACAATCGTCCTTTCTCCCTTTGACAAAAGAAAAAGAAGGAAGAGGACAACGCGGATATTGCAATGCGCCGTTCGACAAAAGAAAGGAGCGGAAAAAAAAGGAAAAAAAGTTTTGCAAGAGCCCCATCAATCCGCTGCGTAGCTCTCAAAGGCGTCTTAAATTAAGCCGCGTAACAAGGTGATCTTAGTTTCCACCTAAACAAATCCCAAAGCAGTTTCCTCTAGTTTGGCGTCAGAAGAATCCAGAGCGTTTACGGCCTTTGCGGAACATCTACGGGGATCCCTTTCCTTCGCTAGACATATTACTTCTCTCGTGAACGCCTCTACTGTTTTTTCCCTTGTTAGGACAACGAGGCTCAGCGAGAATTTCCTTCTGAGACATCCGCAAAATGCGAAATGCAATTGCAAAAACGACGCCGACGACGCCAAATAAATTAACCGACGCGGGTTCAACATTCTCTAAACTCGTGATTGAAAGTTTGTACCTGAACGGCGTGGTAACGAGGTGTTTTTCACTTTTTACTGCTCACAACCCGAAGGGTAACAAAAATACAATTCGCGTAATATATACGCATTTGTTGAAAATATTAAAAAATATATGTTGCGACGTATCACACACATCTCGTCTCCACGTACAATCCACCACTTTTACCGCTCAAGTTAGTTCAATATGCTCTTCATTCCAATGCCCGTTTCGGATTCATGTTATAGAACTCAACATTCTATGAAGATAGGCTGACAGCGGTTATCGGTCCGCACTTTATTGAGCTTGCTATGGCGATACCAAAAAACCTAGAATTCGCAGATTTATATAGAAATAAACCGATACAAATTTTGATAGGGAATGATTATTATAGACGAGGAAACTCCCTTGATGCCTAATCTTTACCAATTAAATACTAAATTTGGATGGGTTTTGAGCGGAAGAAAGAAATTAGCAAACAACTCAAACAAAACGTTTTTAAAAAATTTTGTGCCCAGCTCAACAAGAAGTTAATAACAATCTGTAAGCTTGGGTACAGCCTGACGAGAGAGCCTGTTATATAACATGGAAAATGATTGTGAAGTTTCTTTGGGACTTACACACAAAAGGGGTTCGGCAACAACTCATCTGAAAATGACGATGGCTGAACTGTACAGCCATTCAACAGTTCGATTCAAAAAAGTAACCAAACGTATTCTTAAGGAATACAAAAAGGTTTTAGAAGATCAATTACCTAAAGAAGTAATTGAAAAAGTGTCAAATACCTTCAAATACGAAAATTTTAATGTAATTCCACATCACGCGGTGATTACGTCAGAAAATATCTAGTGCGTTGCTTCCTGCAGCCGTAAAGTGTTGTTTGACCAAGTTCAAATTAGCTGAGTGATGAATGAATTGAGTAAGTAGAAAAAAAGCCATGTACCCGAGTGAATTGACGTAGAGCTAAGGAGAGTTGTGTGTTGCAACGCACCAGATTTTTTTTAAACATTCTAGTAACATTTCAGCGGAGTTTAAAAGGAACGAACCGCGCTAAAACCGATTGTCGTAGAAAATTTTGATAATTTATTGTGCTGCTCTCGTTATTTTCCCATGGATGGGAATTTCATGGTATAGCTGTCGTATTGAAAGCTATCAATGTAAAAATCGTAATCATAATCGTTAGAGCAGTTTTTGAGAAAAAAACATTGGCAGGCGCTATATCTTCGTTCAACGCATTTTTACAGGAACATTTATAGATAACAAAATGTAGGGACTAATTAGCTGAGAGTACTCCGTAAGTTTGATCGAAATCGTTAGAGCCGTTTTTGAGAAAATTGGAAAACCAATAAATTAATATTCGAAAAATCTCCTTTTCTGAGTTAACTTGGCTTATATCTCCGTTCGACCTATGGATACAGAAATAATTACGGAGAACGAAATGTGGGTTTGGGTGACTAAAAGACACACCATTAGGATTTATCACATCTGGTGAAGAAGTTACCCTGGAATTCACGGAAATGTTAGAAGAAACGTTATTTTCGACACATTTTGATTTTTATCTCTGTTCAATGGACCGTCACAGGAACATTTATTGAGAAGAATATGTAGATATTAACTATTTGAAAACATCCTGTGAGTTTGGTGGAAATAGCTGAAGCCGTTTTGCCAAAAAGCGTAAAAAACCTATTTTTGCTTCAGGGGCCCATATTGCCGTTCACCGTATTTTCATGGAGATGTGTATGGAGAAGAAAAGTTAGGTATAGATCAGTAGAAGATAATTTGAAAGTTTAATCAAAATCGTTAGAGCCGTTTTCGAGAAAAATAAGGAAAACCCTAGTTTTTGGTACATTTTTGTCCCCCCACCCCCTTCCAATCGGTCGAAATCGTCCATAACCTTATTTTGGTGTCTACAAAAAATTTGGTGTTTGGTGATCACTATGATAACTATACTTAACTTTCGGTGGATTTTGTTCATACCCTCATTTTGGCGTCTCATGGTAATCTGCGGGCGAGATATCAAGTTGAGCTGATTTGATACGGTGGTTTTCTCTAAAAATCGTTCACAGACACACAGATCATTTTCCCAAATAGTGTTTTTCGGACTCAAGGAGGGTCTGAAACGTAAAGATCTGAAGAAAACTCAAAATTTTTTTTTCAGCTGATTACTCAACTTTCCTTTCTACTTTGTATAGCCAAGGAAAGTAAAAAGAGCACTGAGATTCGAATCACTTTTGATGGATCTGCAAAGCCTAAAAAAGGTAAAAGAAGCTTGAATGAATAGATGTATCGTGGAAGGTTTTTGCTAGAAGATTTAGTTGGGCTTTTGCTAAGAGTGGGAATGCACAAGTTCGTGGGCACTTCAGATATTGAAGAGTTGTGGCAAGCAAATTTGAACTGTAACAATACAATAAGTGCTAAAAGCAGAAATCTCTGTCAAAATACACAATTACTTTTAGAAGACATTCCCCATGTACGAATCCCGAGATATACAGGAATGTCGAACAACAAAACGGAGCTCCATAGCTTTACTGATGCGTTTCAGAAAGCTTTTTTACTGCAGTTTATGTCCCGTACAAAAAAGATCAATTAAGGTCAAAATTTATTGTTTTCTAAAGCGAGGATTCGAAAAAAAATTGGATAGTTAAAGGAAGATCTCAAGTGAGGAAAACATCCAAATGCAGAAAAATCGGATCCTTCTTCAGATTCTTCCCAATCGTCACACCATCATTCGATTTACTCACTAGAGATCGCACACCATTTCAGCATTCTTGAACTTTGTGGCCTAGGAGTGTCGCCAATTAGGCGAGAAAAAATTCACGTTCAACCAATTATTATTATTATTACCGCCTCTCTCTGGACCGCCTATGATATTACTGTATATCTTTTTGGAGAGTGTAGGTGTCATATGTGCGAGTGTACTGACTGACTCCTATTAAAGGCACCCTCGCGATCGTGGTTTAGTGGTTCATAATCCTGACGAATGTCGGTTTATTGGATCGGAGTTCCTCGCGATCGCCCTAATCGCCGAGTCAGCGGCCGTTCAAACATCTCCAAATCCCCCCTCAGTACACGAAATTTATAGAAAACGAACTGCGGCAAATTCGATTTTCGTTGCAATGTTCGGTGTTGAAACACGATGAGTGGTGTGAACCTCAGATGGTTACAATCAGCACTCACGGCTCACAAAAATATAGACAATGGGGGAGTAACAAAAGGAAATCAAGAAAAGGAAATATAATGATGAAAAAATAATAGAACTAAAACAAAGGGTTATAAAAATGAAAAGAACGCTCTAATTGTGAAATAAAATAAATCTTAAACAAAGAAACATACAAAATGGGTACCCAAACCTGGCCACTATACAATCGGACGTGCACGTTTCAAAAATAATTCCGACTCCGGGAAAATCACAAAAAAACCAAATCGAAAAGTCTCCGTAGTCGAGAGGAGTAGCTGCAGACCAGGCGATATGTCGAAATGTCTCGCCCAAAATCGTTGATGGGGAAGAAAAACTGGTTGTAAACGCTGCCTAATATCGACCAGGCAACAACGATAATAAAGAGACAACTGATCTCCACGACTGGTTTCGTCAGATCAGCCGTGATAGGAAGATCGCATGGAGATCAAGAGAGAGAGAGATTGAGGTTTTGTGTTACCTTGAAGCCAATTACTAAACATTCGGTAAATTATTGTGCTGCTCTCGTCTGTGAATTTCATGATATTTTAGTGTTATTTGGGGGAGTTGACACCTGTAATTTAATCAAAATCGTTAGAGCCATTTTTGAGCAAAAAAAATTCATTATTTGATCTCTATGGTAACTATTTGATCGCATTTTGCTCGTACCCTTATTCAACCGATTACAATACTTTCCTCTCTATTCGTTGAATTGAATTAATTTAAAACGCTAAACAGAGTTTATAGTAATGGAATTCTCTTACAGTTCTTGCCGCCCTTACTGCTTGGAGATTTTTTACACCGAAATAAATACATAAAGGAACGCTAACGTAGTCATGTTGCAGTCCTGAAAGTGGCAAGCAGTTTGATTCCCTTCTTGAACTCTCTAACAACTTCACGTACTTCTAAGTTATTCTATCCCACTTTTCACGAATTGCCAAAATACTCGGGTCCGTTAGTGAATTAAAAAAAAAACAAAACAAGTGTATAATGAGATGATGCACGACTTTCAGATTGTATTAGTTCTTACACACACTAAGCTCGTTTCACGGTAGTGTCATCTCATTAAGCCCTGCCTGAGCCCTTTGTTGGGACTACCAAGAGCCACCTACGTAGAGAGGTTGGCTAATGGGAGGATAGCTGCAGGGCTGCCCGGCCTTAGACAGTCAAAACTCTTCATCCGGCTCTCCAGAGGGGGGGTCCAAGGAGGTGCTGGCACTGGGGAGGAAGGATATGAGGATCACACGTGGCCTGTTCACAGGTCACTGTGCGCTGAGGTATCACCTTGCAAATATTGGCAAGTGCGAGATACCGGTATGCAGGTTCCGCGAGGTAGGGTGGGGGCGCATAGGGGAGGTCACACCAAGTGAGACCAGTGCCGAGGGGCCGTGATCTGAGGATCATGGACGCCCTTAAAATAGGCCCATTTGTGGCTGCAGTGAGGGTATCACCTGCATCCACCGTTTCGAGGGGGAAAAAAAGCCCTGTCTACATTAAAAATTCAATTGAAAACGTAAGAGCTGTGGTTAACTGCTTTAATCTGGAAAGAAATGGATTCGAGTTATTTAGTTCAATTATTGTAGATGGAAATAGGTTGACAGCACTGTCTCCGCTTCTTCACCTAGCGGTGACAAGACGAATTAATTGTCTTTTGTTCTTCTTTTTGGCTCTTCCGCGCCAACCGTCATCGAATTCGTACACCCCTTGTAAAAAACCCCCCAAAGTTGTGTGATTTCCTTCAACAATTGCCGCGACGTTGCGGCCAGTCCGAGAGGCGCCTTCCATAACGCCGGCAACAGGTACGCTGCCAACTTTCTTTCTATTTTCAATTTCCTTCAATTTAATTTTGATCAAATACTTAATACGAGTACATTCGTTGATTAGCCATGAACCACATACCGTCGCTTAACAGTACGGTCCACTTATAGTTCAACAAGCTGTTTTTAGAAAAAAAGTGGCGTTTTGATAACTATGATAGCTATAGTTAGTTTCAAGTGGATTTTGCTCATACCCTCCCGTCATGGCCGTTTTTCTTCAATCGCGTTCACACACACAGGTAATTTTCCCAAATAGTGTTCTCAGTAGGGCATGAAACGTAAATATCTAAAAATAACATTTTTTTTTCCAGCCGATTACATAACTTTCCGTCCTACTTCGTAGGGCCAAGGAAAGTAAAGACGTACCCGGCTCAAAAGGCGGAAATATGTGGACGCTACAGAGACACTGAAATTGAATCTGTGTTTCGAAAGAATGCGATAAACGACTAGTAGAACGGAATGGTCGAGCCCTACCACCGGACGATGGTTGATCTACATATATCTAGCTCCTATCGTGGCTCTGTCAGTAGGAAATTCCTCGGAATGACTCTATTATTCTCAATTAGCGTTAGAAACATTCGTTCGGTCCTACATCGTAACATACGTCTCTTGTCTCCGTTGTGGCGTCTTCAGTTGATCCTTGGACCACCTCTCGTACCATTTACCGTCGCTCACTCATGAATTTTCGGTTTTTGTCTCCCCTGGTCCCAGTTGAGGTATTCAGGTAGCGACTGGAGATGAGGACGCCGAGATGCTCCCGATGTATAAAGATCGCCACTAAAAAAAAACAAAAAAAAAAAGAAAAAGTTATTTGATTAGATCGAGCATTGACGATAGTAGAGGAGAATTTATTTCCATCTCAAATACATTAGGATCATTTGACTGTCGGGGGAAATGAATTATGTATGAAACGGCTGCGGCGGGGGAGGGCCCTGAAACGGAAAAGAGGTCGGTAGGGAAGAGGCCTCATTGATTTGCCCCGCGTATAAAATTCAATCGAGTAATGGATCACTCAAAATTGAAACGTCAACGGACTGTTCGGATGACAGTGTGACGGACCGCTTGGGTTTGAAACACAATAGTTGGCCGTATAACCGAATGATAAAGACATCTCGAGCTCGGAGCAAACATTTTGGATCCTCGACGTCCTTTAAATCTAATCGGGTCGAAGCTGTCGAAAAACTCGATCAACGCTCCGACGGAAAATTATTTGATGCGGAGAACTCATCGTAATGGACACACTTTCGAGCTGAATGCGACACATGACTCAATCTGACGCAACCACGAATATTTGGGTTTCATGATATGACATCCACCAATATCAACCAGGCCATTTGAAATGCCTTCGCGTGAAGCGTAAAACGTACACTTTACAGCACCAGCACTTTTGGAAAATGGAATTCCGGTAGACTTAGTCGCTAAACCGAGTTAGCTGGTTTTTTGATGCCATTATCTGAACCTGGACGTAATCAGAGTCCTTCCGCTATTGACCAGGGTTAATGAGGGGTTCGTATACGCTGCGTTACTGTGCCTCAAGCAGGATTCGCCTGGACAGGTTCGTGTGGGATGAGCTCAATCCCAAACAGCATGACTCAGTCGCTGTGAACCTTCATATCGAGGTTCTATCGTGAGGGTTTTGGCAGGAAGTGTCTTAGGGCGGAAATTCTGTTTAGACCTCATACTTATCTGCGTGAGTTCTTCATGGAATCAAATGAGGAGTCATTGACCATGTTCAGTCAAAGCGCAGAGAAGATGCGTTGGTGCCATAGCACGCTTTATGCTCTGCAAGTGCGTTTGGTTTGTACAACCTGATGAGTATTCAGCCGCAATTCTTCTTACAATTAAAAATATCTGGGTTCCCTTACATCACCGTTCTCAGTCAGTCAGGCAGTACAGTTCGTGGGAACACGCAAGAAAGAGGGGACTTGTCATGCCCGGATTCGGAGCCTTTTTTTGTAGGAGGGTCTGCTCCTAGTGACCCCATGGTTGATGAGACCCAACCTCTCTGCGATGGCAACTCATCGTTCTAGTTCTCTTCCTAATTCCTCCCATAGTGCCCAGACAGGAGGTCTAGAAGCGGTCTTTCCTCCCTGTCTTCATTCTTGATCCCTGCAAAATACTGGCCACCGCTTCTCGTCTGGCTAAGCACTGCTTTGGCAAATTGAGTAATGCACCTCCAGTTTTTCTCTGACTGGAGTGGCGAATGCCTCTGGTGTGAGCTGGTCAGCTGTGTCTTCCACTGTGCGCCACCAGCCTGCCCAAACCTGGCACGAGACGGTATGGGGAGCATCATTCCCCGTTCACCTGCAGTGCAGCTTTTTCAATATGATGCAAGTAACCCCTAAATGCTTCATGTCCTGTTAGGAACTGAGTGAGGTAGAAATCCACCTCAATGTGCCGTCGCATGAGTCATTGACCAAGTGCTGGAATCAGCCGACTAGTACACTGCCACTCCTGGGCTGTGTCCCACTCATCTTGCCATAAGGTGGATTGGGATAACACTCGCCACCACTAGCATTGCCTCCTGAGAAACTGTGCTGTACAACCAGCCAATGAAGTGGGCGCATCTCCGCTAAACTACTTCCATTCAATGACTGTGGTATCCCACATAAGAGTGTACAAGGCTCATGAGCACCAGCGGCGTGCTTGCTCACGGCCCACTGGTGTTGGCCATCAGGCAAGAAAGAGCTGTTGTCACTGTGGCAGCTTCATCTGGTGCTTGGCGGGTGTGGATTACGCCTATTACGCCTGATTATCGCACTGCCTCTGTTATTCATAGCTTCGGGTCTCGGGTAGCTCGGAGCCTTGCCTTTTTGCCCGTAGTAGAATAAAGTATGGGCTCATCTATAAGAATCAGGTTTTGATAATTCCCGTTCACCCTGTACTCCATAGTTGTGTGGTTAGTTCATTGATGCTTGGCTATTCACCGCGTACCCACCATTCCTCAGGCCAGTCATGCAGTGCTTTCATTTAGACCTTTTTGTACTGCTCTCGGCGCTACCTGTAGTGCCTTATGGAAAATGTACGCATCTATCCATTCTCCATCTCATGAGACCTCATTTGGGCAATAAAAGATTGACATAAGGTCTTCAAAAGCTCATCTGGGGACACCCCGGTCTAGTGCAAGGGAAAAAGATCTTCCTGAGATACGTTTAGCGAGGCGTGGCATGTAACCTGTGACAGCCTCCCAGGATTTGGTCCTTATCAGGTGCTAGGTGTTTATCCTGAGGATAATTCTCGGACTCAATAGAAGCGGAACACGCGTATGAAAGCTTTCGCAATAGCTGTTAAGATTTTGTTGGTCAAGCACCTTAGTATCCTCCTTTGGGTGGGGGAGAGGGCAACTGTGTAACCTGTGTAAATAGTTATTTTGTAGTATCATGATGTTGGTAGATATTAAGACTAATATTAAACATTATTGAAACGAGCCGTCTCGTCAACAAGTTCGTTCAGAAAAGCTCGTGTTTACGTCCACCCCTAATCCGGGATCTTCAGTTGAGTTCAATTTCTGTTCACTTTCTATAACGATCCATCATTTGGGATCAGCCTCGTTCGGAAGGGGCAGTTAATTTATGGCCCCTGGATTTGCTTGTCTTCGCGGCCGATCCTCCGAGATAATCCTATAAGTTGTAACAGTGATATCTGAGCCTCGACAGCGATCCGGCAAAAAGGTCCGTCCTTCGTGCCAACCATCATTCGGCCTGATAGCCCTATTTCGGTATTCACGACACTCCGACGGACGGGTAGGGGGACAGGTAAATGAGCTTAGAGTTCTTTTTATCTCGTTTCCTCCGCATTCTCTTCGTGGCTCCAGAGAACGCAGCCTGCCGGCCCGCAGTAGCCCGGACGGGCGGCACGATTCGTTTCAATAGACGACCAGCCGCCGTTCCAACGTCCGACCGAAGGGGACGGGATAATGGTCACTTATTTGCACTGTTTGGGTGGAGAGGGAAAAGCCGACCCAGCAGTCACCTGGAAAACACCCTCGTGCCCCCCTTTCCCAAGCCTCCGACAAAAGTTCTAAATAGCGGGGCCTCGACCGAAATGCAAGTGAGACGATCGGCGCATTTTCTATTCCGAAAGCGGCGTTTTGTAGAAACCAAACAGCTCCTGGCTGTAAGTTCGACGGACCTGACATAATTGGATTGGCCGATATCCTGCGTGACCCCGCGTTTCACGCTCGATTGAATGTTTCTGGTCACGAGTTCCAAATTGCCGTCGTGCGTCAAATCATCGAAATTGTCGTTCAACGTGCGTTCGAAACTCAAGTTTCGATTCGGGGCGAACGAACATCATTGTTTGTGGCAGGCAAACACAGTCTGCCAATCATGATTCTTCTCAACCCCCATGTTAAGGGAAATATTGTGACACGACGTATATCATCGAATTTACACTCGGCGAAAATTCTGTGATGTTGCACATGCCAATAAAATAAACGGGTAAATAAATCAAATCAGGAGGTAATTCTAACGACGAAATTGCAGAAACGCTTCAAACGAGGAGTGGTCCTGAACAGACACTGTGCATATACTTAGCTGAACGGACTGTGCATAGTGGTTTTTATTGTAAAACCTCGCCGACTTCTGGAAAAATTGACAAATTACCCCCCCATGCAGGCTGTGTTAACACAAACTCTTATCCCCATCACGGAGACCCTGAGTGGTTCTAGCTGGCCTCTACACACTACTTCCATGAAATGTCACGTTCGTCATATATCATGCTAGGTTTTGTCAGCTGACCTAATGGGTTGCGAGAGCTAGGCTGCAAGAACGACCTGTAAGCCCTTCTTCCTCACACTGGCGTGCTACGCTGGACAATTGTGTGTCTGGTCTGAATGACTGATGAAATCAGGGTGTGAGTGCGAGCAAACAATTGTTTTTAATGCGCTTCTTATGCTTATACTGTTGACCTTGTGATGGTGCGTTTTTGTCGTATGTTGATATATGTGGACTGTAATTTTTGCGTGAAACAAAAAATAAAATTGGCTCACCTCGAAGCGTTGTGTGACTGAGTGTTTATACCTAACACCTAAAATGGTTCGGAGTGTTGGCGCTGGTTTTCGACCACTATTGACTGCACACACTATTCCAGGAGCGTTCAAAACAGTAAGCGGGTGCCGCGGCGTGCGTTTCCTCGAGAGGACTGACTGTTTCATGAAGAGCCTCTGACTAGATAATGTTCTCCTTTGGCGCGAACATCACCCCCCACCTTGAAACAATGTTTCTGCAAAGGGAATCCTTGCTGAAGAGGACCAGTGATACCCGGCACCTACTAGTAAACCAGGAATAAAAGTTGCTACATTTACCAAGCATGGACAGAACAACAAATGCGTCACAAAGAGAAAAGAAAAAATGCAGATTGAAAATTGAAACAAATATATACTAACAGCTTCTCGAAACAAATTATTACGCCATCGTGAGTATTAACAGACTTATAACTAATATTCTTCAATAGATAAAGAGCTCTATTGAGTATGGAGTCCTGCCCACAGGGCGATGATACACGCCAGAACGAGTGTGGACTGCAACGACTCGAACATTTCCGTCTTTTCCTGGAAAGGTATGATCAACTACACCAAGAGGCCAGCGTAATGGTGGAATGATGACTACGGTCCCTTCAGCAATTGACGTTGTATCTTTAGTCCACTTTGTGTGGGATTCTGGGGTTTGCAGGTACTCAGTACGCCAGCGCTTCCAGTAATCCTGAACAATCCGGTCGACGAGTTCATAGAGTGTAAGGCGGTTTAGCGGGATATTGCACAAGCTATGAGTTGGTAGGATATCTAAAGTCGCCGTAGAGTTGAGAAAATGTGCAGGAGTCAATCCATCATTATCTGACTAGATAACGTTCTCCTTTGGCGCGAACACCTTGTCATTTGGCAACCAATGTGGTGCGACGTCATGTAGTTGCTTTGTTATACACGAGTGCTCCTGCCCTAGGGCTTGATGTAATCTGGTTATGGGCATGTCCAGTTTCATAATAACGCGCGTCTTATATCATGGCTACAGTTAGCTGCAAATATCTCCTCACCAAATTTCTAACGTTCTACATCAGGGGTTGCGCAGGTGGTAGTTGAAAACTTATGTCCAGATGACGATTGTATCACTGGAATGGGTATACAGTGGCATAGAAGAGGAAGAAGCAGGGAGGCAGCTGCAGGCCATAGGACTCCGCAGAGCTGCAGGACTAGTGGCATTCCGCCGTTGCCTCATTGAGCCCATTTTCAACTCCGCAACATGCTCGTTGGGGGGCCCGCTTAGTGTCACAGCCGGCGCCAGTACCTATTGCCCCACCCCCTGGGTTTGGAGGAGAAGGTGCCAGGTCGGGATCGAACCAGCTCTCTAGGCGCGTGGCTTGGAAGGCCTCATACTGGCCTAAGGTCATACCTATCCTGCCAGGCATTGATTGTCCATCCATTTGCTCACGTTGAGTCGACTTTTCACTGTTAGCTGTAGGAGGAAATTCATGGCCCAGTGACTGCATGTGTCACGAGGTTGTTTTTCTTTATATGCAATTGGTCTATTGTGAGTGCTAATTGACCGAGCTTGGGTTCAATTGAAAAAACACCTGCTTGCCAGTTCTGGGATTGAACCCAGAGCTACTGAGTCTCAGTCTACTACCATGACCACTACACCAGATCAGACTGGATAATTTTGAGGGGGTGTAGAGTTCTCGTTTGAACGCAGTTCCTCGCGCAGCTCTAAGCTGAAAACGTTGCTTTCCTCTCAACAATGAAAAAGAAGCTAGTTCAACATAAGTGGAGATTTCGTCCATCGGAAAGTGTGCCCGGGATAGCAAATATAAGCGACGTGATGAAAATTGCTGCTCACTCGACATCTCTCACGAGTTCTCACGTGCTCCATTTGAAAAACTCCCCAAGATTCACTTGATTCCCTCAACAATCGAAGTCGACGGCAAAGTCTGCCAACTCGCGACTGCCTCGATACCATTCGCGATGGCTCTGAAAGTAATTTAATATAAAAATGACAGTTCTCTCGCGTGCTCCAGTAAAATACGTTCTATTTTAAGGTCTACCGCTTAAGGGTCGAGAAGAAAAGACGTAAGACGGAAATTGCATTCCGCATAAAACTCAAGGAAGCAATAAAACGGAGAGAGAGAAGGAGAAAAAAAAATCCGCTCTTTCTCTCTATACGAGAAGCGCTCTGCGTCGAGAAAGGGAGAGCTGGATGGGGAAAAAACCCATGTATGCGCTATTAGCATAAATAGCACGGGTCTGGAGAGCGTCAGTTAAAAAGATGAGCCTGAAGTCATGAAGAATAAGAAGAGAGTGGTGTATGGGGGAAGGAGGGAGGGGGGGTACGTAAAAGCGGCCGGAAAGATGCATGGATATATTATTTAAAAGAGTTTGACGGATTATTTCCTAGCGATATGAGACGTTAGTTTTGTTATTCAGCACACAGTTCGCTTTAACTCCCCATACCTATCCATTTATAACTCATCATCGCTTCGGTCAGGATTTTAACCTTCACTCAACTTCCACCCTTGCGTGCGAGTAGTGATACCACGACGTTAGTTCACGAGTGAACGCACTAAATTAAATATTGTGTGCGGCGCATCACACAGCATTCTTCAGCCTGGCGCCTCTCGGCAATTCTGCCACTGGGGCCTGCCACCCATTCAGGTCCTTAGGCTGCTCAAGGTGCTGCCACATAGAATGGTTACCGGTACCACGGGAGCTTCAGCCCGCGGCTGGCAGCCTGGAGCCTCTAGGGCATGGCGCTGTTGGCCGTGAAGCCATGGGATTGGCCTCGTGGGGACCCTGGTTTCGCTGGAAATCCCCCCAAGAGAGATGATTGGTGCTGGCTGGAGAGGGGTAAAGGCTGCGAAGCTAGGTACCCTCTCCAACGCCACATGCAATGCCGAAAGTACACCAACCATTGACGCACAGTCAGCGCTTTTTACCGTTGAGCTTTGAGCCTGGGGTACACCCACGTATTAGGTGTCACTGGGCTTGAAATAATGTTTATGTTTCGCAAAATCCACGAAACTATGGTGTTTCAGGTTCAGGAGTACGAGGATTACGATTTCCGTGGAGGGGCCAGTGTTAGGAACAGTGTTAGGACCTCACGCCTCTTCTTTCTTGTCCTCTTCGCCCTCACGAGAATCTTGCAATGTGCCACCATTCCTATACGCCCTCTGATACAACCCAGCAGTTTGGGAGGTTCAGGAGGAATCTTTCCACTACGTATTCATTCATCCTTCCTGTGAGGTACCGACCCTGGGTCAGAAAGTTCCGTCCTCTTCTGGCCTGACAGATGGAGCAACGTACCTCTAACTTAACTTCGTCTTTCACTGTGCGTTCAAGCCAGCCCACCTTCGGCACGAGTTCTGAAGGGGAAGCGTCATCCACCATTGCCTGGCAGTGCAGGCAGTTTGAGGTTGCAGTCTTGCCAATTATGTACAGCCGGACCACAGACCAAGTGATGGAATGAATCAGCGGCCTGGCGGTCTGGTTCACTGCAGCTTCTTGCTGTGTGCCACTAGTTGTGCCACCCCTTCAAGGGTCACAGCCCTTCTTCATCTCTCCATGTACTCTGGTTGCCTCTTGGTGGGTACAGCTCCTTCAACTCGGCTGGCAGAAAGTTGATTGTGATAACACACCCAGCAGACGCATCTTCTAGAACACTTTTCTTGCAGCAACCTGCCAGATGTTACCTGCCTCCACTCCACGACCACCCAACATACCATGATAAGATCCTTCCTGTCATAATCGCGCCTCTTGGGTAGCCAAGACAGCGCTAAATCCCGGTTGCCATTTACTACCTGGACGCCCACAATCACTGCTGGCTGGTCGGAACCAACAGCGACGATGTCAGGCCTTAGTCTTTCTCCAGATACAACTTTGCAGTGCCACTTTCCCCACTTCCCAGCACTTCTGCATTACAATACACTAACAAACGTCACGTTTTACACAGCCCCCATGAGTACGCAAACACACCAGCACCACACGATTCAGTGACTCAAAACTGGTTACCACAGCATCTACATCGTTACGATCCCGACCTCATCACTGTAGGTCACACAAATGGCATGAAAGTGCCGGTAACTCCTCCCGTGGATGCCCTCAGAAGCCCTCCCCCCCCCCAAAGCCACCGGAAGGATACGGAGAGCCCTGAGTTCCCGTTGATCAACCGCACCACGCAGAGCAGCTGCATAGTCCGAAGTTACACTGGGCTTATAAGCAGATGGAGTCGTGACGTCGCAGCTGATCCTGAACGAATATAAGACCAGCCACAGCGCGTGTAACACCCCAGCCAGATCCCTGCAATGCAAGCAGGAGCCTACGACGCAAGAACGGAATAGTGGTAGAGAGAGATGTAACACCAAGTCCCCCAGACACACCCAGCTCTGCCGAATAGCGTTTTTCTGACTCAGTAGAGTCTGAAACGTAAAGATCTGATGAGAACTTAACTTTTTTCATTCAGCCGATTACGTAACTTTCCTTTTCACTTCGTAGAGCCAAGGAAAGCAAAAAACTAAAAAAAAACTGTTCCCGAGCGACCGTGTTATTTCTTCACCATTCAACGACGGAAAATCACATATTCATCATGTCAAGCGTCTCGTTGCCCGACGTACTTTTTTAAAATGTGCTGTAGGCCAGAAAAGCCGATGGAACGTCAAATAAGTTTTTGACACGAAGCCACTCCGTAATGATAAGGTGACCATCCTTCGAAGAAGAAGGGTGCGTTAGAATTATATAGTAAGAGACGACGGGAGTATGACGGGGACATAAAAGATCGGTTTTGTAATAAACGTGAGAAAAATAAAGTAATTAGGACGTCTCCCGAACGCCACAGCAGTCAACGTATAATTAATCACAAACGAAGATTCCTTTAACTGCTACCGCTCTTCCATGCCACTTAATGCGCAATTTAAGCTTCCTACAGACGCCCATACAACGACAGAGAAATAAAACTTGTTGTTTCGATGTGCATACGAATCTCATTATCGAAGCTCTAAGTCCGAACAACAGAGTATCAAGCTCGTCAATAAAGTCGAAGGGATAAGAAAAAAAAGGGATGAAGTTTGTGAACGAGGGGGAAAGGGGGATTTTAATGCACAAATCTTAGAATTTTATGGCCCTCTGCGTTGCCTTGTTAAATATCTCCTTCAACAGCCTTGGTAATAAAGCCAGAGGTCTTTTCCGAAAAGACCACATTTTACGACAGATATACCGGCCTATCGCCGCTCTACTCTTCAGCCCGTTCCTCTTCAGCCACCTTCAGATCCTCAGCTAAGCCTACAGTGTTGACGATTAGTTCTAGAAGAGGATTTCCATGCGCGAGATGAGGGCCGGTCGTCTAAAATAAAAGAAACCTACCCCTCCCCTAACGCCCCCTTTCCGCGCTCCCCCTTGGCCCTTTTGGCATCTTCCGGGACGTCACATTGGTAAAAGCTCTGCTCTAATCTTGAAATACTCTCTTCACTTGACAATAAATCCGGATTATCGCTTCGAAAACTTCCTTCAGAGCCCCGGAATCCCCCGAGCAGTGGGTTTTTATAACTTCGAAATATGTGGCTGGTTTCGATTGTGCAGGCTCGTCGGATGGACGTCCGATTTGACGGTAAATGCGGGTTTTACGATCGGGAGCGGTTGTTAGGGGGATGGCTAACTGATTCCAAACTGCCGACCTTAGGCCAATTTGATGGCTACTGAAATATTTGAACGGGGTCCAGACGTTAGTTTGCATTATCTCGGATCATCGAAGGCCAATATCAAAGACTTAAGAGTTAAGGCGCTCTGGCAAGTCCTTTAACGCGGATTTGGCGCATACTCCAAGTGTTTATGCGAGAATTTCACCCGAAACTCAAGCACAAAACCTGATGCGCGGATCATACGTTACATTACCTAAATCTCACTGTTACTTAAAACGACATTGACAATGCTGCGTGATGAGAAAAGTATTTTTATTTCCCAACACTTTTTGAACGTGTTCATTTTTCCCCACACAGGTTTGTTTTCTAATAAACATTATTGCGTGGCTATAACTCCAAACAGTAGACTCGTGTCATTTGATATAAAAAAACTTCTTAACATATACACAAACAAACTAAGACAAATAGAAACGACAACTACTAGAAATGTTACCAACCTCACCAAACTCAAACTCGGACAGAACTACCTCCAATTTAACAATAGCATACCCTCATACTGTCTTACATCGCGGCAGGTGTGGGAGTGTCTGACTGGACTGAAGGCCCTGGCCAAGGACAACAGTGTAACACTGTGTTGGGTGCCAGAGCATCAGGGAGTAGAGGGAAACGAACGGGCTGATGGGTTGGCAAAGAATGGATCGGCGCAGATCCCTTTGTTGGGACTACCAGGTGCCACCTACGTAGAGAGGTTGGCAAATGGGAGGATAGGTGCAGGGCTGCCCATTGGCAGGGGCTGCTCGACCTTAGACTGGCAAAACTCTTCATTCGTCGCTCCAAGGGCCAAGGAAGTGCTTGCACTGGGCAGAAAGGAGGATCACATGTGGCCTGTTCACAGAACAACAGGTCGCATATGATCCAACAGGTGGCATGGTTGCGGATGTCCTCCACGGGTAGGGGGGCATAGGTGATGTCACAGCAATTGAGACCAGTGCCGTGGGCCTGGGGGTGGTGCAGGGACGCCCTTACGATCAGCCCGTTTGTGGTTGCAGTGAGGGTATTACCTGCATCCACCGTTTCAAAAAAAAACAAAACAAAAAACAATGGCATATACAAGCCAAAAGATGGTATGGGAAACCCTACCTCGTTCGTATTGACCGAAATATTTCTACAGCATTACGATGAAACTCACATCCAGACTTTAATGACAAAACGATATCAAACATTAAGCCGTGATAACACTGACAAAATATTAAAGGGCTTGAACAATATCCACAAAAACATCCAACATGACATGGGCAAAGAACAAAGTAAAACTCTTAATTTCTTGGACCTAAAAGTCATACGGTTAGACAACGAACTACAGTACGACATTTTTAGAAAACCTACTTCCACCGACACGACTATGCACTATACATCAAACCACCCACAACAACATAGACTAAGTGCAGTTAGAGACAATATACGGAGACTAGAAATTATCCCACTCTCCGAACAAAATTACAAAAAAAAGAACTTGATACCATCAATACTATCGCACAAACTAACACCTAAGAAAAAAATGAACAAATTATTAAGACAATATGACTCCGTAAAAGACGATCCAAAAACACGAAATACACAGACTTTGACAAGAAGCCTGCACATTTACGTACACAGGACCAAAAATATACGGAATAACGAACATGCTCCGAATGGAAGGCATACAAATTGCATTACTACCGACAACCCACTTAGAACCAAACTAACTGCAAAGACTGAAAAGACAGACCCAAAATAACTGAAAACTAAATTAACAAAAAACTTCAATGGGCAGATCATAAACGAACAAATCAACACAAAATGCAAACTGACGGATTTACAGACCACACAGTACTCACATCTCTTTCCTTCTACCTCTAGTGGGTTTCCCCAGAGGTGCGTGACCTCCTTCCTTCCCCTCCCCCCCATCTCACCATGCTTCAACATCCCGTTTACCTTTCTCTTCGTATACAATGACCACGACCAACTGACTGACTCTAGTACTGATTAATCTGACTGAATAATGGCCAGACGATTATGTTTTTACATCGAAAGCGCTCGCCCACAGCATTTCACCAGCCAGAGGAGACAGACTCACCTAACAGGTACGTTAACTTAAGTAATTTGTGCCACCTGGGAGACAATGTGGTTTCCCACCTGATCTAACTATTTACTTTGGCGGCAAGGTACAATGGAGGACATCAGCTGTTGCCAGGAGTTCTATCAAAACCCCCTTCACCAAGTGGGCGTAATGGTTATAGGCTTGATTAGTGACCATCAATGCGGGAAGGTTTGGCTGCTGTTCGAACAACCCTCCCTGACTGTTGTAGGAACTACAGTAGAACAGCACGTGGTTTCTTGTTTCACCCACGCAGGAGGGACGTGCAGGATAGGTAGTCTGTGAGTTTGAAGACGTGGAGCTGCGGTCTGTGGTCGTCATGTGCTATAAGGAACTTGCTCGAATTTTGGGCGTCCCATGGTGGCCTGAGGGCAATATATGAAGTTCACAATCACATCTGCAGACACACATGCAGGTCGGTTTCCTTATAAAATGGCTGTTCCTGAATCCTTTGAGAGGGTTGTATCAGTCGGCGCTCATGGATGTTGACTTTCACTATCACGCAAGAGACCCGTAGAGGTACCACAGGTTTGGTCACTTCGTCAGGTTCCTGGTAGTGAGCGGTTGCTCTTGTGTTAACCCTGCGCAGGTATGAACCCTCTGAAATCCCGTATCATCTGGGAGGAGTTCTTAATCTGGTATCTCATCTGTTCTAACTATATACTTGGGTGGCAAGTTTCAAAGGGACAGATAAATTCTGATCTCGTTTTATTGCCATGACCTCCTTCGCAAACTAGGCAAAACGGTTATAGACTTGCTTGATACCTGTAAATGCTGGAAGGCTTGACTGCTTTTTCAACGACCGTAGCTCACTGTAAGAAGTACAGCAGCACGTGGTTTCTTGCTATACCTGGAGAGGCTTCGAGAGAAAAGGAGTGGAGTCGTGCATTGAAGTCACCATGCCCCATTAGGCACTCAACCCACATTCTCCCAAGTCTTTTGCGGATGATTGAAAAAACTCGTACACTTCACGCCCTTCTGACTAGGATTCCCATCTCGTTTGACAATTATCTAATGTCCATCTACCCTGTTGAGGTATATTTGCCCTAGAGCAGAGAAATCACTGTTTTCTCACTCCACTTTTCCGTCCCGCACTCAATGGCCGTGTCAATTGATGATTTGAAGTGCTTCAGTAGCCCATGGCAATCCACAAGTGTGGAGCATTCTGGGATTGGGTCAGCACTGTCTTTTGATTGACTGCGAGTTTGCTACCCACAATCCGAACTCAACTCAAAGTGAATGACCTAGTAGACGAGGGTCTCTACTCTCACGGTAGGACACACCTCAAGTGACCTCGTTCATCAACAGTTGGCACGTCTTCAGATGGTAAGTCCAGTCCGACCACCTTGTGCACGTTCTGTGCGTCTTCCAACAATTGACTCCTACTGAAGAAATAAACGCCGCATTTCATATACAATTACACTTGACTCGTTTCAGCAATTGTACGACACACAACGTGACTAAGAGCTCTTTACGATACTTTTCTTGAACGCACTCAACGGACGATTATCAATCTCACACGGATGAAACGATATGAAAAAACGACAATGACAAACACAACTTTCGAAAATTACTAAGGACAAAGCTGACGGCGGACATGTGACGACAGTGTAAATTACATCCTGCGTTACTGGTGACAGCTGTTCTCCCATTAGTTGGATAGCGACAGTCTGCACCCCCTGACAAAGATGATGCTTCTTATTATTTCTCTTCAGTCTTTTTTCTTATATTTGAAGGGTCTAAAGCCGGTACAATACAAAGAGGTTGACAATACAATAATGATCCCCAGCGGCGAGTTAATGCCATTTTTCTATCTGTCTTATTGTGGTCTAATGTTATAGTGCATTGTTGAGTATAAGTCCAAATTGAGAAACTGAGACAAACTTCCTTCTCTTTGCCACGATGTGACGCCGTTTATCGATCTTTTCAGGTCTGCATCCTAAAAATAGAGTGACGACTTCCTGTAAGACTTATGTTAAGAAAGCTAACAGAGGACATCAGATCAAAGGTATGAAATGATCACAATTTTGGTAGCCATCAGTACTGTTACTCCATGACTGATGAAACACGTTTCACAGCGGGAAGGTAATAGCTGACTCTTGGGACGGTAATTAGTGATGGGTGGATTGACACAACTCCTGTGTTCTTACTCGTGTAAACCTGACGCGAGGAGTCCCATTAGGAAATGAGGTGTTGCAGAAGAAGGATCCTCAGAACCTGCCACTGATACCGTTTTTACAACACATATTGATATGCTCATGCGGCCCTTTCATATGGTTCTTTATTATCATTGTCAAGCACGTTTTCCCTCCAGTTGCCCCAAATCGTGTATTAACGAGACCGCTTCAGATGCACTTAAACTTTTTCTAGGATAACACTATAAAGCGAAAGATGAATGAGTGAGATACTTTCATGCCAGTGGTCCCAGTTTTGTGAAATCATGCAGTGGGAATTGCGTGAGTTCAGGCTGGGGTTCCTATGCCTCCAATCCTTTTGCGCTGATATGCCGCGGGTAAACGTGGTCGGACGTCGGAGGTCAATTTGTTGGAGCGATATAAATAAATTACCAAACATTTCGACCAAAATTTTACTGCCGTTTTTTCTTTTTCTTTCCAAGAGCATAAGGGAAAAAGTCCCTTTGTCACTGCAGCCACGCATGGGCCTATTTTGACACTAGCCCTTTTTCAATAGAAGGCGTTGTACATACCCGCTCCCGTTAGGGAGCCAAGTATGTCCTTTGCCGTAGACTCCGCTATGATTTTGGATTCAATGAATCCCTGGGACTGCCAAGGCAAGGCATTCACATAGGATGTGCTCTGCCATCTGGTCCTCCCTACCCCAAAGTTAGCATTTCACCGCCTCTAAGACGCCCATCTTGTTGGGATGATACCTGAGTGGGCAGTGTCCGGTAAGGAAGCTGATCACAACTCTCAAATCCTGTCTGGAGAGTGTCAGGGTCGCCTTCGCCCTCGGACAGGACGCGTAACAAGCCTTTCCGCCTGTCTCAGTCGTGGCTGGCGATGCCAATGGGCTTCCGCTTGAAATATCGTGGCATACGCTCCCAGCTTAGCAATACTGTAGTTGAGCCCTAGAGTGCCCAGTCAAGCCCTGCCTCCCATTACCGAACCATCAGTAAACCACTGCAGGGCACCCAGCTCAGTTCGGAACGTCTCTTTCTTCAATCGTTCCCAAGAGTGGATGCTAACGCCGAATGGTAACCGAAAATCTACTGCTCTGGCATTACGTCAGTAGCAAGGACTGCGGCCTCTTCTAGCTTGAACTGTCTAGTTATTCCTAGGGGGAGATATTTCTTGTCTGCAACAGCCTTACCGCTCCCATGTATGCAGTCCTCTGAAGTTGGTTTGTTCTCTGTATATGAAGAGTTGGTTTGTTCAAAAGGACTTCCATTGCAGCAGTGGGGCAAGTACACATTGCCCCTGTAATAGCAAGACACGCCTGTAGCTGTACCTTCCCCTGAACTGGTAGCCGGCTGTCGCCTTCCACCGCACAATGGACGCATGAGTGACGCAAGGGTCTTACTATCCCCTTGTAGAGCCACTCCATAATTTTTGGGGTCCCATGATTTCCTGCACAGCCTCCCACATGCCCAAAGAGCTGTAGTCGCCTTGTGCAGGACATGTTATTCCTTCTCAAATGTTACCAGAATCTTTAAATGGAAGTCAAACCAATAACTGTACGAGGAATTTCAACCACTGCCGTTTCACTCACCACTCGCTTCTAAAAGATTTTACCGGGTTTTTAGAAAATTCAATCAAGTCGGCCGTCATTAAGGCTTTTCATGATAATCACAATTAATCGTCATTCATCATAGCCAGTCATGACAGGAAAAACTTAGTGTTTTCATCACCATGATAACTATAGTTGGTTTTGAACCAATTTTGCCCCTTACCCTCATTTCTGCGTTCCAATTCATCTGGTCCGATTTCAGACGGCTTTGTTCGACCGTTGTTTCACACACATGTCATATCCTTAAATATAAACGTAATGATCTGAGGGCTCAGGAAACTAAAAAGTCGTATTTCCTCTGTGCAACATTTGATTGTTGTTAAGGCGTTAAGGGTTGGTATATCTGAGAAGTGAATCAATAAATGACTTGCTGTCGTTGAAGATATCTGATGCGACGCATCACGCAACTTTCCCTAGGCCTCACGTGTCTTCAGCGATTCACTCGACTTTAGAAAATAATCAAATGTATTTTTCATTTTTTCTGGAATTTATTGTGCTGCTCTTACTCGTACCTCGACAAATATTGAGCAAAAACTTTACTGGCGATTTAAGAGACTATTTACGTGATTTTTTTTTTCAGAAGTGTCGCGTTCACCGTTTTAGAATAATCCGCTAAAAACTGAAAAATGGTCGTAGGTGTTCTGGAATTTCTTGAGTAACTTCTATAGATCTTATGAGTGTTATCAACTGCTCATCGTATTGATACTTGATTGGACTACCATAACAGTATATATGAAGGTTCCAGTAACATTTGAACGGAGAAAATAATTGCGATTTAAAGTTTTTAAAAAATTCGTCGAAATATTTTGTAATTTATTGTGCTGCTCTCGTGGGTTTCCCACGAATGGGACCTTATTGCGTCAATCAGCGCTGTTGAATAAAAAAATTCTAGCAACATCGTGTCAACAGTTTTTGAGAAAAAATGGAGTGTTTTGATCATGTTCTACCTTTCCACTTTGCAAAGCCTTGGAAAGTAAAAACGTCCATCGTACAAAGCACGCCAACATGTTTTACTATTAACCCTCCCACTGGCTTCATTATCGATTCTATTAGAACCTTCTCATTAACCAGACCACAAAAGAAGGTTAAAGCGGATAAGAACCAACGCCGTCCTGTTTGACAATAATTGCGCTCGCTAAAGCCGGAATTAGGTGGCACAAAGACGGAATCAAAACGATCGGAAACGAACAGACTTTCAATCCTCCCGGCATTTAATAGGTAGCATGAGTAGAGGGGAGAGGGGGGGGGGTATCGTGATGAGCGACGATAGGGCTGTTACAGATCGTGAAGTCAGTGAAAGGTGCTCCTATTAAGTGAACTGTCTAGCGAGGAAAGGAACGAGAGAGCGACGATAGTGTCACATGGCCGGGGGGCCTCGGCATCTAGTCCGAGTTTCCATTCTGTCGGTTGTTCCCATCTTATATTCCTATTACCCGTCGATACAGTTAGTGGACCCACATTAGGAAAGAAGCGGAAATCCTTTAAGTCTTCGGTTAGAATGTCTGACCTGTGTCCGACAAATCAGGTTCGACCGCATCGCGATCGCGATTTTTCACCTCGTGATCCGCAAGTGTCATGACGCAAGGACATAATGTTGAAATATTTCCCCCTTTAGTTGTTATTAGCGTGAATTATGAAAGTAGATATGAAAGAACGCTGTGTTGGTTTTGACGAGCGTCCTGGCAGCAACGGATAAACGAAAATCGAGTCTTTTCGGGCGACGCCCGAATGGGTGGTAGGTGTGAGCCGGGAGGCAGTGTGCGAAAAGAGCGCAGGCCGAGAAGAAACGATCATTTCCGCCATACTGCCCGGCGAGTACATGCCTCACATTTACCGTGACTTCGCTGTTTTCCATTTAGACGCACTCCAACACCTCTGAGACACGTCCTACTCGACCAAACACGACGTAAAGGCTATAAATCATAAATGACTTACGATTACGGCAATTAGGATCACTTAAGAAACACTTGACCATAAATATTAACGCCGAAATGTTCACACGCTCCAAAGTTTCTTCTGAGCGTGTAACATACTCCAAGCCCTCAATACGACAGTTACTATTCACACTCCGACTAACACCAAATTTGTTTAAATTCCTTCGAAAGCGGCCGTCGCTCACGCCCCTTCAGGGGATAAAAAAAAGAGGAGGGAATTCGGAAATAGCCTCTCTCTCTTGAAGCGTGTTTTTCACCTTCTGGTATCCCGCCGGAGGGATATTCTGTCTCCATGTCAATGGGCTTATATCGCTACCTGTCAAATGGGTTCGGCAACATTCGCTAAGCTGGCGTTGGCTTTCTCAACTTTCCTCTTACCTGAACTCTTCAGATAAGCTTTCCTTTCCTTCGTACCAACCTTGTTTGAGTTCCCGAGAGAGGTTTATCGTTCCTCGAAGTGGTTGGATTGGTCGGGCGGATAACATTATAACCTCGCGTTGAACCAAACGAGCGACGCGAACTTATGGTAAAACTAAACAACAGTAGGTTGATAACGGTAGCGGAAATCCGAAAGGTGCGCTAATTCGTGGTTGAAAATAACATTTGTGAAACCGTATCTAGAGAGATTGTACAGGATATCTTTTACGAATCTTGAAGTGTTTATACCATTGAGCTATTTCAGTATAGCGTCACGCTCTGCACTCGTGACATAACTTTTTAATTTGATTTTACCATCACCGAACTAGATATTTAGAGAAGCCATGTGTGAGTAGGGCTACAACCGGCGTAATGGGCGTGCGTATCAGTAACTCACCTGTTCATCAGTCTCCTTTGACCTCAAAGGTGCTTTCGACAATATGCCAGCGGTAGAACATTAACTAGCACAAGCAAAGTCCGGGAATTCCGGGAAATTCGCTACTAAGTTTATTATTTAACAAACAGGATTGCAACTTGCTGATACTTTGTGGAGACTGGTACAGCTGAATGATCGGCCAGTGTTGTTCTGCGCTCAGCTGGCCCATTAGATCGCACCCTTGTCGCTGGCAGTCCGAAAAGTGCAGTGGACCGAGCAGATGGTTTGGGCAACGCAACAGTAGGCTGGATTTTTTCTGCATAGGATATGAAGCTCTTAGGGCGTGCCTGCGCCGAATTAGAAAGGCTTCAAGACTAACTGCCTTCACTGTGTGCTGACTGACTCCTATTACCTAAGTCGGGGATTGTGGATCGGAGCTCTGGCGCGATTGCTGTAATTTTTGCCTAGTCAGCAGCTCTTCATAAGCATCTCCAAACTACCTCAGTAGAATTGGCGCCCAACGTGGGGCACGAACCCACGACCCTGAGATTGAGAGTCTCATGCTCTACCGACTGAGCTATTGTAGTGGTGGTTTGGTGAAGAATAGGTAAACTCGGCAGAACTTCGTTTATTCTCCTTTGGCTTGATCCGGCTTTTGAAGAGCTGCTGACTCAGGCAAAAATTACGGCAATCGCGCCGGAGCTCCGATCCACAATCCCCGACTTACGTCGAGAATTATGAACCAATGTCTTAACCACTAGACCACGAGCGCCCAGTGCCTTTAATAGGAGCCAGTCAGCACATCTGCATGCATCAATGGATGATGCTTTCCACGCCACCTTCAAGCGCCAAAGGTGGGCAGGCTGGCACGCACGGTGGAAGTTGGTAATTGGTGATGCTGCAAGTGCAAAGTGCCTGCACCGCAGGGAAACAGTGAGTGGTGCTTGCCATGCCATGTATAGCGAAAACCTAATGTGTCAAGCACAGATCGCCCTAGAAATGCTGTACCAGGCCGTACTAGACGAGGATGGATCTTACCAATCCAGAGGCAATGTCCTTAAGAAAGAATACATGCAGTTAAGACGCTGTGGAATCTGCGGAACTTGCTAAACAGCATGAATCATTGTAAAAGACTGCCAGCATGCTGGAAGATACTTGAGGTAAAGAGGACAAGAAAGAAGAACTGCCACACCTGAGGTTGGGGTGAGGGTGGTGTACTTGCTTCAAGGTGCCTCTACACACAGATCCTAACACAACGCATCAGACGTTAGTGTACCAGGTTCCCTGTATTTACAAAGCAAGAAGAATTCACTATTCGCCTCAGCATCTCAAAATTGATAACACAATCTGTGCTGAATCCTCAAGTCCACATTTTTCTCATGATCTAGTTAACAACTTTCATTGAAAGTACTCCACATCAGATCAACCAAAAAGGAATATTCAATGAGAGATTAAAATGTCTTCATTCCACGCAATCCACTCCTCGCCTTTATGGTATTCGCTCTGAATTTCGTAGTGCTGATTTCGATGGCACTCTCTCAGATCAAGTTCCCCTCACAACCAAACCAACATTACATCATCTTGTGGCTTCGCAGAATTCATCAAAGTTTGGGCGTAAGACTGGCAACCAACACTGCGTCTGTTCAGAACCACTTCTTCCACTCAGACTTCATCAGCTGCTCCTCCGTATAGTGCTTTTTAAAAAAACAGCTCTAGAGTAGGAGGAAAATATATGTCCCCTCTGACTCCTCTCTCAAGATACACACTTACGACATTAACTGCTCTGTTCTACCATACAGGCTTCCAATACTGGGGAACGTTTGGGAATGCCTGACTGACTGGAAAGCCTTGATGAGCCAGAACGTATTGATACTGTATTGAGGGGATATAAGGGAATGAGGAGAAACTGGCGAGAACAGGATATGCGCTTCTCCCGGTGGAACTTGAGTAGTTTGTAGGGATCGCCAAGAGCCGAGGAGGTTGAAAAGCGAGAGGAGAAGTGGAAGGCTATCGATTGGTGGGATGTGCCTGGCCAAAAGCAGTCAAGGCTGTTCATTGGAATCTGCAGGGAGTGAACATAAGAGATTCTCAGTCCAGAGAGAGACAGAGACCTGGCCAAGATAGGTAAGTCAGGAGTACAGATTTTCAGGTTCTGCAAGGCGGAGCTGGAGTCAGCGGTGCATGTACTGTGTAAGTGTGAGGGGCTAGCTGCAGCACGCCTCAGAGTGCTTGGGGTTCATCAGATGTGGCCAGGAGGAGGTTGCAGGGATGGACCTCAAGGTCGTCTTGCGTCTTGTGTGAGAATGGTGAGGACGTACTGAGGACCATAGGGAGGTGGGGGTGAAACTGGGAGGGTATGAGGGCGCTCATATACGCCCACTCAATAGGCGTAGTGTGGCCTCAGTGAGGGTTGGGCTTCTCAAATCAGAAATTGGACACGAATTTTTCTACAGTCCTACTTCGCACTTTTAAACTACGTAATCGACGGATGGAGAGCGGACGGGCGTAAGCACTAGACCATCAGTCACAGGAATCGTGTTGAAGGGAAAATAGCTCAGACGGATCCCGTTTCTATTGACTGAGTTTCTGGACTCCATTACAACTTCTCCCACATTTCAAGCGTCTCCTTCCGCCAACTCTACGGCTGTCCACCTGCCGATGGCGACCTCGGACGTGTTCAAGCGGAAAGCTGTTTCCTCGTCCTTCCCCGGAGGACTGCCTTTTTTTCATCGTCCCCTGGCGACGGAAGGAAACCGGGATGTTATTCTGGTACATCATAAAGTCGATTAACGGGTTCATATTTTGTACTCATAACACGAAAAAAAAAAAAAAATCGCATTTACTGCGCGTTACATCCGTTGCTCGCCCTCAAACGAAATCCTCCCCTATTTCACTCGAGGGTTTAACATTGACTTTCCAAATGGAAAACAAAAGTTACCTCGTTGGACCGCAAAATGTTCGATAATTTAAGGTCGCATTTGCGCGAAAAAAAACCGCCGGTAATAACGTGCGACGAGGAGCGACGATGCGATTAACCGCTCGCAGGTGTACAATTTCTCAGCGACCTCAACGATTTTGTGGTGGCTTGCGCCTTCTGGCGTTCCGGATGCCGGTTATATCGCATTTTACGCTTCTGATTCCCTTTTACGTTTCCTGCCGACTGTTCTCTTTTCGCCCTACTTCCGAGTACATAATTTTACATCTTGCGAGCCCTTTCATTTTTATTTTCGAAACCTCGTTTCCTTTGGCGAGCCACAAGTGTACGGTCAGAATGTTACAGGACGAGGATGAGGAGTAGCCCTAGATAGATTTCAAACCTGGTTTGGTTCAATCGTTCCTTCTCCAGTGCCCTCTCTCGTTTATCATATTTCCACTCGAGTTAGGAAACAAGATGGAACAATTGGGTACCTAAAGGATCACTTTAATTTACAGTGGAGCGAAATGAACCAAACCAGCGATGTGAGCAGCGGGTTGTAAACTTACTGGTTGGATGATTGAAAGAGGACCAGACAAACTCATGAATGCACGAGATGAGGTGAAGGAGGTGTGGAGGTGTGTACAGGGCAATTGGAAATCCAAATGAACACTTTTGTGATAGAAAAGGCTGGCAAGGGCAAAGCTTTACTAAAACTGAGAAAAGCGTTTTGTGGTTATACTTTCCATGTTGCCCTGGCTTGAAAAATCATTAGCGATTAACAGGCTGATAACTGTTGACGATGATGAAGAGACTTGGAGAGAATTGCCTGAAAGTGGCCATTATTGCGGTTGATTTGATGGTGTTCAAATAATCAAACTGAGTGGGTGCTGTGAGCTTAGTCCCTTTAAGAGTTTGTGGTAGACACTCCGTGTACATAAAGCACCTGAATTTAGAAACATTATTACCAAAATTTCTTTAATAGTACTGTTGGCGTGATGAGGGCAGGCTTATTGGAACAAACGCAACAGCTATCGCCTTCTACTGTGCTCTAGTTTGTATCGTACTAATTACCCGTGAACAGAACACGAGTGAAAGTCGTGTCCAAGCCCAAAAAAAACGAAGAAATTAAATACACTCAATTATACTCACTTGATGAAAATAAATTATGACAATAAAGGGACAATGGGGAAAATGAAACCCCAAGCTCTGATCGCTGACCTTACTTCACACAATATAAGGGGAATTTAAATATTTAGATCACTGGCTTAAAAAAGGGGAAGATTCGTCAGCGATGTCGGTAGCCGTTATATGACTAAAATGTGGCTCCTCAGCTGATATAAACAGCGGCGAACTGCACGGGTGGTGGCAACACTGTTGCCGCCATCGGCAGTCCGCCGCAAACCATTATAAGTTCTACTGTGTGCAAAGGTCGCTCCTAGTAAACTATCGGCCGCCAAGTCAAGAGTGTTGTCGGGAGTAGCCGGCGTGGGCAATTACATTCGACACAGCGACCCCTGGCGTCTGTGAAGTCGACAATGCAGCGGCAGCACCTGGAAACAGCGGCAGGACTCTGTTGACTGCTGTGGCACTTTCTTTGGTTAGTGGCAACGTGATAGGGAAGACGCAAACACGAGCAAGACTCAAATAAAAGGAAGCAATGAAAAGGTCACTGTATCACTGTATTATTTCCCGGGCTGAGAGAAAGCAACGTTCGTAAAAAAATTAATGTAACGTCCGCTAGAAGCAACAAAAACAAAAAAGGCAAAAAGGGAACCTTCTCTCAATCTCCTTGAGGAGGGATGTCTTGACGGAGGAGGCTGGTTAGGTTGGCAGAAGTGAGAGTCGTCTGGCTGTAAACACTGCTATCAATTCATTCCGCTAATCTGATAACGTAAATGTTCGGAGCATGGTTGGCTTGTAGTGGTTGAAGTATGGGAAATGAATAGAGTTGGTTGGTGGGCGTGAAGGCGCCATGATGCGGATTTCAACTCCGTATTGAGTAAGTTTATTATAAAAAAACAAGTACTCCTCCACGTATTTCTCCAGTAATGCTCCATGGGTACTCGGCTAGGTCGCATTGTAGCTTCCATTCCAGTCAATGACACCCATAGCTGCCAGCGACTCATTGGAGCCCAGAGCGCCCGGCTGAACCCTGGAAGGTCCTGGGCAGCGAAAAGAGCGAGAGGGGGCTATATTTTGTGGCCTCCATTCCTGGGTCACAGTTTTTGCTCGTGGCGAGAGCAGTCTTCTTCCGTTAAGGCAGTGGTGAGAACTCTTGCCCCCGGGGTTGTCAAAATGGCGTTGAAAGAGGCGGCTGGTAAGGAAACACCAAAGGCTCGCCATTCAGCAACTCTGTGAGCCGGGGCTGCTGGCATGCCTGTGGTGTCACAGTCTGTGCCGCGCACTTCCCGATGGAAGAAGACGAAAGAAGCCGAAAGTAGGAGGACCTAAAGCATGTTCGAGTTGTTTAAGGTAATTTCGCACTACTGCGAGGCTCCATTATGAGCACTGCAGCAGTTTTGGTCAGAAGGCAGAAAAAAATAAATCGTTCAATCCACACTATCTTAATGCTTGTCAATCCGTCTGTCTGTCCAGCCGTCCGTCTGTGTATGGCTCGCTCTCTCTCCCTCCCCTAGCTGCACCTTACATCTTCCCTCCCCCCACCACTCACCCGCCCCTCCTTCTCACTCCCTCATATGAGAAGAATTTGACAGTGGTGTTAATGGAGTGCTTGTCAGCCTCAGATTAGTTGAGATTCTGAAGCTCTTTGGCGTGACCACAATACTGGAAGAGTCGCCGGCAATGCATGAAGACTCCAAATAGCGCCATCTGGCTTTGGAAAACCGCTGAAGTAGTTCGAAGATCAATTCTGACGGCTAAATTCTTCCCACCCTCTCTTGAAGGCGTTTTTTTCATCCTCTCGCAGTGTGAGTGACTTTTAGTTTTACCAATCGTGCACACGTTGAGGAAATAACAGACGCACTCAGGAAACTTAACTTAGACTTGGGAACCCTGAACACATGATCCCAGTGGGACTTGAAGATGAAAAACAAGGTCGAAATCCTGAAGAACCTAAAGCTCCGGGAAAAAACGTTGTGGCTGAATTATTTGAGCTCGAAATTGGCAACAACTTGAAGTGATGTCACAAAGAACCTCAGATTGCTTCTGTATTGTTGGCTACTTCTACAGTAACCAGGAGTGTTGACGTGGCGCTTGTCTTCTGCTGTGCCTGAAGTTTATCTTCTAGTTTTTAACACTTAAGACATTACTACTTCCAAAGTTCATTATCATGGGAAGGCCAGGAGAAGTAAGCGAGCGGCAGTCTATCGACCAAAGAAACTAGCGAAAACGCTGATTTTCCCCTTGCTCGAATAAGCATCCATCCACCTGGTTCTGGGTTATCTTCCCAGGAGCATGCCCATGCTACCAGGCGCGACCACGGGTTGTGGATAGTGGAACGACCACGGCATTGTCCCCAGGGGCATGTGTGCGGCCAGCTGTGAAGAAGGTCAGCATGCTGACTGAATAAGCAGCCGCGAACAATGGGCCAAACCCAAGAGATCACAGAAGAGATAAGGGTGCCTGAACAAAGGGCTCAAGGGCAAGCGGATCTACATTTTCACAGACAGCCAGGCCGCCTTAAAGGCCATCGCAGCCTATAGTTTTAGGTCTAAGCTGGCATGGAATGCCTCCATGCGCTCAAGCAGCTCGGCGCCCGTAACAGGCTCTCCCTCATTTGGGTGCCAGCTCACAGGGGGCGTGAGGGCAATGAAAAGGCTGACCGCCTTGCGAAAAGGGGTACAGAAACCCTACCCATCAGGCCTGAGCCACACGTGGGTCTGACGAAAAGTCACCTAAACCGTCTGGTTGCTCGATGGGAGATACAGGAAAATGGCGCCCATTGGCATCGCCAGCCACAACTAAGACAGGCGAAAAGGCTTGTCACGCCTTCCTGTCAAAGGGCGAAGGCGATGCTGACACTCTCTAGACAAGATCTGAGAGTACTGATAAGCTTCCTCACCGGGCACTGCCCACTCAGATATCACCTCAACAAGATGGGCATCTCAGAGGCGGTGAAATGCAGACTCTGCGGCGAGGAGGATGAGACAGCAGAGCATATCCTGTGTGAGTGCCCTGCTTTGGCAGCAAAACGCTTTGAATACTTTGGTCAGGGGACCACTGAACCCCAAACTGTTGCGGACTTAGCGGTGAAGGACATACTCGGCTTCCTAAGGGGGGCGGGTATGTACGACGCCTTCTACTAAGAAAGGGCCAGCGTCACAATAGGCCCATATGCGGTCGTAGGAACAAAGGGGTCAAAAAGAAAAGAAGCATCCATCGCACATTGCGATTCACTGAATGAAGCAAATCCTTAAAACACTTTTGTTCCATTCCCTGACTCAATGTGGATGGAGGAAACTACGTGTGCTGAAGATCAACTAAAGAAGGAAGCTCGCCATGGCCGTACATCAGGAAAGATTTTGTCTGGCTTGAGCCGCCCCCTGAAGATTCCAACTTACAGAACTGAAATTTCGGCAGATCATTCTTGACGCAATCCACGAAATTGCCCAATGAGCATTTGGACGTGTTCAGTGTAAATCACTCAGTAGGAACGTTGGAAGATAACTGTATTCAGTGCTTATTGATATCATGTCAATTATTTTCTGTGCCGGTGGAGTGAAGAAATCAACTTGGTTATTAAATTATTTTTTAGATAAAAAAGAAAGTCATGCTTTTTGTTTTGTTGCAGGTCAATTTCTAATATTAAGGCATTCTGGGGGAATCAGGCCATTAGGCCTCGTCGACCATTCTTCCAGGGGAATAAGTACTCCTCTCTCTACAGGAATCTCACTCTTCCCCTCCTTCCCCATCACTCTGTCTCTCATCCTGAGTTCCTTTTTCCAACCTGATGGTCAAATAAACAAGTTCCATGTATTTCATTCGCGTTATTAATGATGAAGAATCCATCTCAAAGGCCCGTCATTGCAGCGTCACATAAATGGAGTCTTCGGGCCGCTTGAGCGGCAGCGACTCAACATCGGCAAGTCGGTGATTACGCGTATTTAATGCACGCGATTCCCATTGAATTAAAGCCGCATTCTTTCGCGGCGAAGAAGTCCTAATAGCTGCCATCCTATTTCGAAACGACTGATCATTTCAACTGGAAGAAGCGGGTCTAAGCGCCGAACTCAACTCCCGTGACGCCTTTTTTGACGCTTCTTCTCGTCAGGGATCTTTCACGCGAAATTGGGTCCAGGTAGGAGTGGCGAGTCTTGCGAACTCGTTAGTCGACGAAACGGGACTTCGCCGCGTTGCATATTCATGGATGTCGTCTCATCTCGGAAATTGTTTTGGAGCGCGTGGAGGGTTCATAAATCCGCGCGTTGTCAACAAGTGCGGTTTTTGCACTATCGTATTTGACGGAGCGTGCGTCACGCAGAAAAAGAAACACGTAAGTGCTCAATGCGTCCTTGTGTTGGATAGTAAGAAGTTTATAGTAAGTTGCTATAAACGTATATATCCGAATCGAAGGGTTTGGTTCGTCCCGTTACAACACTCCGCCCTTGATGAAGTGCCTGTCCTCAGGTACTCTTGAGCACTGCTGTCTCTTGCCATGTACTGCAATCAGGGCGTTGCTGTCCACCCAACAAAGGGGAATCTTATCTTGAGCAAAGAGAGCCTGTGTTGACAGCATTCACACGTGTACGTTGAGTGGCAACTCTTGAGCGTGTGTGAGGCTGCCATACAATTCGTACACAGATTGTGCCCTTCCACATAGGTTCCTCGAGCCTCCTGGCTGGAGTTGAAGAAACGTCGGCACTTTTTTTTACCCCATGATGTTTTCCACAGATAGGGCAGGAATGTGGCTCTGGCGATGGAGTTTTGTCTTCACCAGGTCATTTTGAAGGCGCGTGGTTTCCTTGGACTCGTTGTTTGAGAGGTCGTTCGGGGACAGACCCGCGGGAAGATGACAATATTGATGCATGATGGGGAATTTAGTGGTTGTGAGGTGTACAGTCTGTAGGTTTCCGCTGACTAGTAGGTTTATGCTGCTGCGATGCTAAATAAGCATTGACCTTTCTATGTAGATGTGCGCGAGATGCTGGTAGATCAGAAGCTCCTTAACATCTGTCCTGCTTTCCTCGAAGCAGCCATTGTCGATTGAACTCAAAGCTGTGTTCAATTGTTCGTCAAGAACGGACTACGTTCGAACATAATGACGGGCGAGAGAGTAGGTCACAGCAGTAGGGCAGAAAAGTTGAAGGTGGGGGATCAAAAATTCCCATCGCATTAGAAGAACCTTCAAGTTTTTCTGCGTGGCCGGCATCTCGAACTAATGTAGGGGAAGTTCATCCACTAGTTGGGCGCCAATGTTGCGGGGGAGGGGGATTAGTATTGGAAGCGATATCGCACTAATAGAGTCGGGAAGTTATTACGATATCAAGCCGAATGCATGCCGAGTTTTATTCTCAATTACACTCGAGGAAGTTTTACCACCACAAACAGGGAACTGAGTGGGAGCGAACCCGAGCGTGGGCGACACAGCGACGAAGGAACTGGCTCGGACACGACGGACGGCAGCGAAGTCTCAAGCGAATCGGGGCATTTGAGGTGCCCAATCAGCATAAATGCCCCGGACGAGCCTCCGCTGAATTGAAGGGTTTGGTTCGTCCCATTACAACGGTAATAAAACTAAATAAAACCACGCGCAAAGTGTCCCCCAAATATTGTGCTTGGTTTACACTCAGAAGCCTCAATCCGAAAACCAGTCACCTAGAGAAACCAACCCCAGTATATCTACAAACCAGGAAATAAATTATGGGACTAACCAATCTGCCTCAAACCTTGAGTGTTCCCCGGGGATAAAAGAGCAGGTCTCAGTCTTGGAGGTGACGTAATTTCAAATGAATTACGTGTTGAGAGTGATGGAACACTTCCGAACAAACTCCGCAGCTCAATAAAAAATAAGGTATCGTCAGGAAAAAAGCACAATGCTGGCGAGCGGCAGACGACGAAATGGGAGGGAAAATTAGAAGTGAAAAGGTAAGAGAAGGGGCAAGAGAAAAGGCAAGGATTTGTTTGCAAACACAGAGTCTCCCGGGCAAAAGACACCGAACCAATCGACCTCCAAGAACCAACCCATCAGTGGTACGAGATAACCAGCTCACGCGGAAATCGCAGGCTTTTGGAGCTGGAGTGTGGAGTACGAAACCAAGGGTTCGCTGGATGCTCTAGCAGCGTTTATAGTGGCATTGTAGCTCACAACATGCGTTCAGTCTTGCTCTGTTCCTTCCATCCACTTCCCAATCTTTCGCAGATAACCGGAAATGAGTTGTTCGCGCTCGACGAATAAATTTGTAGGCAGTCAAATTACGAACTACTCAACTCCAACGACTTTTACGATGCTTCAACTTGGCACTGAATTTCCAGGCGTCGAGACCGAAACGCGTAACCGGTGAAATATTCGTATTTGACGTCCGATGCTCCTACGAGCGCCCATAATGAATTGTTATGATTCGAAAAAGACGAGCAGCTTTGCGACAACGACTTAACGTTCTAAACGAAGACGAGTCGCTCGCGAGTCTGGGATTTATCAATCTTTTTCTCGACGATGCTTAGCATCGCAACAATTTATGTTTCGAGAGGCTCGGGATTTATCGCGAAGGGACGTAGGAGGAGTGTCACAGTTGATTTACGACGCGTTTCAGTTGAACGGACTGCCACCATCATTGCAGAACGGAAGACCTTTCGTCATGTTCCAACGAAACGTACCTCCAACTAGCGACCGAAATTTGCGGAGTCGACTGAACGACGGCAAGAATAACTCATCCAGAGACTTTTCCCAAAAAAAATCCACGTTGCTTCCTATTGGATCGTGAACGTCGGTGCTTGATCCACCAATCGATGACTGGAAAACTGCCTTCCGCGTGCGCAAATACCACCATCACCATCAACATCTCGTTTTACTTTCCGTTAGCCGAAGAAATAGGAAAGTATAGTAATCGTGTAAAAAAAAAAAGAAGAAAAAAAAAGGGTTTTCTTCAGATCTTAACGTTTTGAGGCCTACTTAGTCTAAAAAACCAAATTTCGGCGCGTGGTCCGTGTGTGTGTGTCTGTAGTTCGATTTGCGGGAGAGGTTCTGGTTCTTTTTTTTTCTTTTTTTGTTCGTTATTTTTCGTAGACACCAAAATAAGGTTATGGGCGTTTTCGGTCCATGAGAATGAATGAATGAATGAATGGTTTATTTAACAACCAGGGAGAATTAGGGCCATTAGGCCCTCTCTTCCATTCTCCCTGGAAAACAAACATAACTGCATTACATAGCAACAACAAAGTACATTTAACATTTAACAACTAAGTACATTTAACATTTAACAACTAAGTACATTTAAAATTTAACAACTAAGTACATTCAACATTTACAACACTTCTCCATCAACATCATTTTGGGCGAGTAGGTGTTTCCGAAACTTGTCTCTGAATACCTCTGTTTTTAGTCTTAAATCAAACAATTCCCTATATTTATTGTACAAACGTGCTCCTTGAACGGCAAACGATTGGTTATACAAACAGGTTCTATGCAACGGAATCTGCAACAAATCTCCCGCGTTTCTTGTGATCTTTGAATGCACATCTCTCATATAGACAAAACTCCTACTCAGGTATTCCGGTTTCCTGAATTTCAATATTTTGAAAACCATTACAGCGATGGCCAGCTTTTTCTTTTCTTTTATGGTGAGCCATCCCATCCGCCGATAAACAGGTGTGACATGTTCATGAACACGAAGTCTAAAAATAAAGCGAACTGCTGCGTTTTGCGCTTTCTGGAGTCTTCTGATGTGCTCACCATTCAAATCACACATGGAGACTGTCGCATAATCTAGGATCGGGAAGATCAGCGATTGCACAAGCTGCTGTCGAACTTGCGTCGGGAAGTCAATTGCAATCCTACGCAACCGGTACACGCCTGAAAACACCCCCTTACACATGTTTGTAACCTGCAGATCCCAGGATAGTACATTCTGAACTACGATCCCCAAATTCTTCACATCCTCTACGGATTCTAGGGCGGTTTCCTCGAGGCATACCCCTGGGTGCAGGCTACTGTCGAATCGGGCCAGAATTTTAGGGTTCCCAAGGTACATAACCTTTGTTTTAGCCGTATTTAATTGCATACCGTGCTCTTTACACCAACCAGTTAGAGCCTGGAGATCCGAGTTAAGGCAACGAAGAAACGGAAGACGAGAAAACGAGAAGGGGGGTAGGGGAAGAAAATGTAGCAAAAACTAGGGTTTTTGACCAATTCGGATAAACTTTCAACTTATCTTCTACTAGTGTGTAAAAAACTATTACTTTCCATACATATCTCCATGAAAATACGGTGAACGAAGATATAGGCCCATGACGCAAAAATGGCTTCACGTTTTTCACCAAACTCACAGGATGTTTTTGAATGGTTAATACAAATATATTGTTCTCAATAAATGTTTTTCTGAAAGTCCATTCAGCTGAGATAAAAATAAAAATGGGTCGAAAATAACGTTTTTTCGAACATTTCCGTAAATTTTGGAGTAACTGCTACATCAAATTTGATCAGTCGTTCAGAGTGTCTTTAAGTCACCCATACTCACATTTTTTTCTGCATAATTATTTCTTTATATATATGTTGAACGGAGTTATAAGCCAAGTCAACTCAGAAAAGGAGATTTGTCGAATATTAATTTTTCGGTATTCCAATTTTTTTTCAAAATGGCTGTAACGATTTCGATCAAACTTACGGAGTACTCTCACCTAACTAGCACCTGCATTTTGTTCCCCCATAAGCGTTCATGTAGAAATGCGTTAAACGAGGATATAGCGCCCGTATATATGGAGGGTCGTTGAATTTACGGGGTTGCGGAAAGTGGAGTTGCTACGCACCAGATATTTTTCTTATACAGTCCGCTGAAATGTTACTAGAATTTTCGAAAATATCTGGTGCGCTTCAACACACAACTTTCCTTAGCTCTGCGTCAATTGACTGGCGTACATGGTTTTTTCTACTCGCTCAATTCATTTATAACTCAGTTCATTAGAACTTCACGGCAGCAGTAAGCGGTAGCGCTTACGGTTCCGGAATTTAATGTGTTGCTCGTACTCATTTCCGGACCATTATTGAACAATTGGTACACAGAGAATAAATGAGGCAGTAAACGCGATTTTTCTGAAGAGGATAGTAATCACTTTTGCAGAGTTATTGGGTAAAAACTTTAAAACTGGTAGTGAACGAAACGGAAACTGGTAATTGAAATTCCGGAATTTCTGGAATGACCCCCATATATCTTTTGAGCGTTTTCAAGTAGATTGGAATATTACGCGCAAAGTCCAATTTATCGACAATTTCGGTTATTTATTGTGCTGCTCTTGTCATTTTCCCACAGACGGGAACTTCACGGTATAATTGGTTTCTTACGAGCTATCAATATGAAAAATTTAATCAAAATCGTTAGAGCCATTCTTGAGAAAGAAAAAGGTTTTGGAGTTTTGATCACTATGATAACTATAGTTAACGACCCGGTGGATCTTGGTCATACCCTTATTTTGGCGTCCCATGGTAACCTGCGGGCTAGATATCAAGTTTGAACTTATTTGATACGGTTGTTTACTCTAAAAATCGTTTTCAGACCATTTTTCCAAATAGTGTTTTTCGGACTCAGTAGAATCTGAAGCGTAAATATCTGAAAAAAACTTTTCGTTCAGCCGAATACATAACTTTCCTTTCTACGTTGTACAAACAACATCTTTTTTAGACCAAATATGGCCTGGACGCTGAACGGACATTGCAGATTTGGAATCCCCATACCCGGGAACGTATATGGCCAAATTTAAAGGGGTAGAGGGCGGTTGAAAAAAAAGTTCCTGGTCGAAAGTATGGGTGTATTATATGATGTATTATAATTATGCTCCAAAAATGCGCATCACGGCGACTGATAGAAGTGGAAGGGTGCTGTTGGCAGCACTCTACTCCATTTTCAGTTCAGTTTCATCCAATTTTTGTTACGCCAAGTGCAAAACACCCTGTGTAGCCCGTGTATGTGGAGGACGGGGCTATTACTTCGTTTGTTAGCTCCGAGCTGCTCTTTCTACCGGCGAGGGGTGGGGGGGGGCTCCCGTCGAGCCCGTCTCGTCCTCCGCGTCTCAGTCCGCTCTCGCCTGAAGTAGTCTCCCGGAGGTTTCACCAAACGCTCACATTTGTCGTTAAAAACGATCATCAACGATCACTGATCTGAGATTCACTATGCAATATAACGGGTTTCATCGAAGTGGTTTACGATTCAAACATTATAACTAACCACGATTTCTTTAAAACGGAGTCGTAGCGGTTAGAAGTTGACTCGGTGCGTCGCGGTTACCGCTCGCCAAACAAAGACCGTTTTGCGGACAGGACTCTGCCTGTAACTTAATAATACGAGCTTTGTAACTGCTTTTCATTTAGTCTCGAATCATTACGCCAATTTCACTTACTTGAAACGTACGAAAAGCTGTATAAGGGGTTCATTTTGGCAGTTCAAAGAAAATACAAGGTTATGATTTTATTTGGATAGGTCGTGATAACATTATTCTGGTGCAATGATATGTCTGAGCAACCAAACACTCACTGAATTTGTTAGAGGACCAATTAAACGGTTTTGTTGGAAGACAAAGTTCGTCCAACTTGAATAGTGTTCTTCATTGGGCCTGTTTTGGTCCTAGTCAATAACAACTGTGAACACCAATTGAAAGGCTCAACCACAGCTTTTTTTATGCAAGTAGGAACAGAAATGAGGAATAGAACAAACGGATAAAATATAAAAAAAAAAAAGATAAAATATATCTTTACTGTTGATGCAATACGTTTATACACCACATGAGGTTTCCCACTTTACAAATGAGCAAAGATAAAAAGGTTAGGAGTGAATCGTCTATCTTAAATACCTGGTGCGTTTAACACACAACTTTCCTTAGCTCTACGTCAATTCACTCGCGTACATGGATTTTTCGACTTACCCAATTAATTTATCACTCAGTTCATATGAAGTTGGTCAAAAAACGCTTTACGGCAACAGAAAGCGGTTGCGCTTACAGTTCCGCGCTAAAACCGATTTTAGTGAAAAAATTTGATAATTTATTGTGTTGCTCTCGTCATTTTCCCTCGAATGGAATTTTTTTGGTATGATTGCCGTATTGAGAGCTATCAATACAAAAAAATTAATCAAAATCGTGAGAGCTGTTTTTGAGAAAAAAAATATTTGGTGTTTTGATCACTGTGATAACTATAGTTAACTTTTGGTGGGTTTTGTTCATACCCTAATTTTGGAGTCTCATGGTTACTTTTGGGCTAGATATCAAGTTTGAGTCGATTTAGTACGGTGGTTTACTCTAAAAATCGTTCACACATACACACACACAGACCATTTTCCCAAATATTGTTTTTCGGATTCAGGAGGGTCTGAAACGTAAAGATCTGAAGAAAACTCAAAATTTTATGGCGATTATTCACCATACAAACTAATCAAATTGTTTTTCATTTAGATCCTAAAACTAGTGGCGCTTTCGGTTCCAGAATTTATTGAGCGTCTTCTACTTGTACCACCTATACTGAGTTACCATCCGTGTACAGCGGAACTATCAACATGATTAATTCTGAATAATACACCTGTGTTTTCGGTCAGAAAATTGGTGTTGGCATTCCCTCCTCCCGTCAATCTCGCGTGTTACTACGTTTCAAGTTATAGGGATTCCAAATCTGCAATGCCCACCGTCCGAGCCGTATCCTGCTGTTAACATGGCCTAAAATATATGTTCTTGCACACAGAAATTCCATGAGCAATCCGATCATACGAAACCGGTGGTTGTTATGGGCAAAATTTCGTTAACAAAATTAGGAAAAAGCGAAATTCCGGTATTTTTATTGATTATGTCGTGTTTGGTATCGTTTTCTAGATATTTTCTGGTGATGAGTTGAATAGGACGGGCCTTAGAGATGCGTGGCCGCGTCCAGAAGTAGATAATGAGTTGAATTCCGCTACTTGAAAGAACTCACGGGGGAAATTTAGCGAAAGTTATCATTTCGCAGTTATTCGGAGCTGTTCATACTGAAAATTTAATCAAACTCGTTGTGGTTATGTTCGAGAAAAAGAAGATTTGGTGTTTTGATCGCTATGATGCGTATAGTTAATGTTGAACCGATTTCGCTCGTTACGTTATTCGTTCCGTAGTAACTTAACTAAATATGGCTTTTGCGCCGATTAGTCTCAACCGTTTTCTTTCAATCGCCTTCACAGGCGCACAGAACATTTTAGCAAATAGTGTTTTTACCTTCCGCTACCCGAACTGTACCAAAAACTAGGGTTTTTCGCATTTTTCTCGAAAACGGCTCTAACGATTTTGATTAAACTTTCAAATTATCTTCTCCCAATCAACGCCTAACTTTTCTTCTTCATACATATCTCCATGAAAATACGGTGAACAGAGATATAGGTCCATGAAGCAAAATAGGTTTTTTACGCTTTTGGGCAAAATGGCTTCGACGATTATCACCGAACTTTCAAGATGTATTCGAATGGTTGATACCTACATATTGTTCCGAATAAATGTTCCTTTGACAGTCCATTGAACAGAGATAAAAATCAAAATGTGTCGAAAATAACGTTTTTTCGAACATTTCCGTAAATTCCAGGGTAACTTCTTCACTAGATGTGATAAATTCTAATTGAGTGTCTTTCAGTCACCCATACTCACATTTCGTTCTCCATAATTATTTCTGTATATATGTTGAACGGAGATATAAGCCAAGTTAACTCGGAAAAGGAGATTTGTCGAATATTAATTTATCGGTATTCCAATTGTCTCAAAAACCGGCTACAACGATTTCGATGTAAGTTACGGAGTACTCTCAGCTAACTAGTCCCTACATTTTGTTCTCCATAAGTGTTTCTGTAGAAATGCGTTGAACGAAGATATAGCGTCCGCATATGCAGATGGTGTTCGAACTTAAAGGGGCGGCGGAAAGTTGTGTGTTGCTACGCACCAGATATTTTGAATTCAGAAGCCCCTGAAACGTGAAAATGTGAAGAGTATTCAACTGGTCTATCCGACTAACTAGTTCGAGATAAATAGGCTAGAACCCCAATATTCGCGGATTTAGGCGATTTAGGACGACGCCCTGTGACGAAATTGGATGGTCAATTTAATCGTAGATTTGTTCATTCTTATCGTATAATTATTTCAAACGACATTGGAGAAACCTGGTTTAATTACTGAAAATATCGATTTATCAATTAAATGTTTGAAAAGTTTGGTGACATCAGCGCGCTGTCGTGTTTCATGTTCCGCGACAATCATTCCGTTTCGCGCAAAACCGATGTGAATTTGCAATTCGCCAAAATTAAGTGCCATCAGTCGGTGTTTCATCAGTCCGCGGAAATCCCTTTACTCAGTGCGCGGCAAGATATTCCGGCGTTTTCGTCAAACCTACGCACTCTCGCCGTGAATGTCAGTTTGATGACTTCGAAGGTGAGTCCACAGCATGCTATTTTGGTATTATTGCTTCCCCTTCAATTCGAACCCGATTTGATAGTACCCACTGCTCTAAATGTCTACTCCAACAATTCATCACGCTCCCTGTACAATATGCTTGCGACAGAGGTAGTGGACTTGTACAGGACCAACTGTAGTGATGTGGCAGTGCAATGCCGTCTGCCCCAAGCCGCTGGTGTGTGCCAACTGCGTGGGTTAGGTGGGCATAAGAGGAGACCGAATTTGTTACGTTGGCCCTGGTGTGCCCTCCAGGGTGTTGACGGAATAGAGAGTTGTTCTTATAATGGCATTGTAAACACAAAAGCTCCGTACAATGAAGATGAAGAGGGGACATGCGATCTTGTACTGAGCGGTGAGGGAGGTTTCACTAAATTTTTGTAATTTTTGGGTTTCCAGTTAATCAGTTTCTTCACGATGGCTATAGTGTGGGGTGTGTGGTTAATATGAAGTAATGCGAGGGAAGTATTAGCATCGCGCTGGTCAGTATACGTGATATTACAGAGGCTTAATACGAAGGCGTGAAGGATTGTGCCCATCGGAGCGTGAGTCGAAGAGATGGCATTCCGTAATTGGATCTGATACAGAAAAGTACCAGCAACGCCGAGCTCGACGCTCCTTCAGAAAAAACGAGTAGCAGCATTTTCCTTCCGAGCGCGGTTTGTATGCACAGCCTGAAACATCCTCTGCGCTGGGTGGCTCATTAAAACGCTTCGACTTGCTCTCTTTCCTCATCCCGATTAGCACTAGATCTGGTTCGCCCGCGAAGCGAGGTATTCACACGATGTCTCGGAAGAGATGGAGACTAACAGAAACACACACACACGCACGCACGCGCACAAAAAAAAAAGAAAGAAGAACTGCTAGTAAATACGAGGCGAGGAAGTTGAAGGTTTGACGGGGGAAGGCGGCTGAGAAGAATGTCGGCAAAGTGGTTCCTGAGGGCCGTTTGACCGCTGTCTGACAACTACCCGGACACCACCAAATACAGTGAAGGAGCCCAGTTTCCCTCGCCGTCTCGTCAGGACTGACCTCAGGCTCATACCCGGTCGAAACGTCGACGGCGACAATGCGAGCCGTAGCTATTCCGAGCAGTTTGAATAAAGACAATGCCTAACCCCCAATTTCCAACGCTACCTCGGCTCTCTCGGCGACGTATTTGCATCGGTTAAATCTAACTTCGATTCTTCGCGAGATTAAATTCCTCGGAAGCGTCCGTTGAATGGAGCCAATGGAGAGCGAAGGGACTTTAAAGTGTCGCGAATCAAGATTTACGGAGAACGTGAGAGCTGCTCAAGATTTATACGCTTTGTTTCGTGGTTCTCTCAAATGCCAACCACTTAATGTGTCGCGAATTAAGACCGACAAAATGGGAAAATGAGCTGGAGACTGTTCGAGAAAATGCTTGTCTTGAAACTAAGACCGTCGACGAATCAATCCCACATTTCACTTTTTGCGGTCCTTAGCCTCGCAATGTGGGGAGGAAAGTTATGTAATCGGTAGAAAAAGAACAAATAGAGTGTTTTTCAGACTTTACGTTTCAAACACACATGTTAGTTTCCTTATGAAATTGGCTGTTTCTGAATCCTCGTGAGACCAGTCGCACGTCATGGAGTTTCGCTATCATGCAAGCGCCCTGTCAATCGCTCAGCCTCCATCGAACCCAGGACCCGTGAAGGTACCGCACTGTTGAGCACTGTTGTCCGTGTGTTACCGATCGGAAATATGAATCCCAGGGGTCATCCAGTACCACCTGGGATGAGCTCTTAATCCTGGTTTCTCACCTGATCTACTTAATTCAGTCACGACCCTCGAGATTCTATAATCCCGATAGTTTTCTGTGCGCGTAAACCCCAGAGACATGGAATAAAAGTAGACTGTTATACAATTGAGTTAGAAGTGGCGAGTAAGAAAAGCAAAATTTCAGAGGGATATAGTAAGGTACGTTGAAAAAGAAAGAACAGGTTTGAAAAAGAACAAAATTGGTGAATGGTGATCCTACATTGGCCAGGGGTTTAACTGTTGCATGCATCCACTAAAACAGATAGCCAATCTTAACCAGCAGCTCAAATCTTAACAGTGATGTCTATGAAAGATGATTTCGTTTAGAGTTAGGATTTCAGTACATAATCTCGAGGCTGGTGACTGAATTAAGTTACATTGGTTGAAGTCACAATGAGAAATGTGTAAGTGGGTAAAAACTGCCAAGAAATGGAGTAAAATTCGTAACTTTTGTGAAACAAAATGAGGATAGTTGGGACATTTATGATGTAGGTGAAGTGCTGGCCTCATCGGCCCTAAACTTCCTCCGCCCCGTCGGGCAAAAAGAAGCGGAGAAATTGGGACAGGGACTACTTCCAGCGAACCCTCGACCATTGCGTTATCTGCACGGGCCCATTGCTGGACCCTGGCAGAGGCATCCGCCTTTTGCAGACCTAACCCATGGTGCACCGGCTTGCGCCTCGGGCTGGGCACCCCCGCAGTACCATTTTGGGAAAAATACCCCTTAAGGCTAGAATGGTCACAAGCTTGCCCGGACTTGTATCCAGACTTCGGGGACCTCCACCTTGGAGGGGTTTGGACTTGCCCCTCCTTGCCGAAGGGCTCCAGGTCCCTGGTATGCAAGGACCCCCAACCAGCCGCGCCCAGGGGGGAACGGGCCCTGCTAATGCCAGTTTTCCTTCCCCGGGTGTGTTTGGTTTCCCTCCTGGCCCCCACACCCACCCTTCTCCGATTCACCCCACCTAGCACCCATGTAAATCACTTCCATCCATCCTCACTCATACCTCAACATAAATACCTTTCACTCAATAAATTACATGCTTACTCCATCCATCCATTCCACATTGATACCTGCCGGCTGAGGGGAGGGCAAAACCTCCAGCTGGCCTTGAGCCCGCCCACGCATAAGTGGACACCCCGGGACCCGTTCCTCAGGATGTTCTTAATGCCCGGGGGTCTGGACAGTCCCTAGAAATTAACAAACTGGCAATGAAACCAAATTACAAATAACAAATGGCAATCAAATAAACAAATTAAACCGGGCGTCGCAAAGCTACCCCAAGGGGAATTTACCGCCCACTGAGGCCAGCCAGGACGCCACTACCCATGCTCAACACCCACGCACACACTCTACCACCCAAACCCACGATCCCTTGCGACGGGGGAGTATTCGATATTCTTTCTCCGCAGCCCCCTTCCTATTGTAATATCACAGCCTAACTTACATACTAACTATTACTTCAATAGTTGGGACAGTCGAATGTATTCATTGCGAACTTGCTCTGGTGTTGTAGTAAACATCAAGATTACATCGATTCCATTCGCGCAGGATTGTTTCCTCGGACAAAAGTATTTTAATGGAGACCTCCGAAATGGAAATGGAGTCCAAGGAAAGGAATGCCCCGTCGTCTCTGATAGTGATTATTAGGAAGAAGGCTAAAGGATGACAGGGGCCGGCAGCCGATGGAATTACCGGCGATGATCGGTACAAAATCATCGAATTATCGGCAGAGGGCGAGTGGAAGCGTGAAAGCTATCTATCTATAAGCATAAGCTCGGTCGAACGGAGCCCAGCCACGAACCCGACGCCCTTACTCCCTCGTCATAATGACGCGCGCCCGTCGGACTCCCGACAGACTGACGTAATTTGAGGTAGACGAAATGAGAAAGTGAAAACGAGTTGAATTAAATGGAAGGGTATGACAACGAATTTGTCGAGATTGGAAGTTTTTTAACGCATCGCGTGTCACTTTGACGTTGAAGGGCGCTGAACACGTACTGACGTACCGATAAACAGCCGATACCATACTCATGTACGAATACTTGAATCGTAATGTTGGTATATGAAAGCCCATGACCAGCTTACTGTGACGCGCTTCGAGAACGTGGCGATCCTTCTTTTCTCTCAAAGACTCTCCTTCATGCACATCGTCCGCCTACCGTGGAGAAAACAAGAAACCGCGTGTAGCTCTTACAACAAGCATAAACGGGGAGAACACCCAGCCTAGTGGCCTTTACCTCTCCCCCACCGCACTCCACGTAACATTGGGGACTCCAAGCGAGACCGCAGTCCCCACAAAATCAACCTGTGTCTTCTAAGCTGGTGGCGTGGAGCCCCTAGGGTGTGACGCCCCCGTGGTACCCATTTTATTTGGATGCCACTTAAGCAGTCTAAGGACCTGAATGGGGAGCAGGCTCTGGTGCCAGAATAGCCGGGAGGCGTTACACCGACACGCGTTTTTTCTTACAACAGTGAGCGACGGTTGATGGAAGGGCACACGAAGGTATACAAAGCATGCGTATAACCGTTTTGCCAAGTTAGCGAAGAAGCCAATGAAACGTGGTCACAGTTGATCTGCCCCTTTGAAATTGACACACAAGTAAAAAGTTGCGTCAGGTAGGAAACCAGACTAAGAACTCCTTCCAGTTGGTGCGGGATTTCTCAGGTAGACATTTTTATAAGTGCTGGGCATACGCCCATGGCTTTGAAGAGGGTATCTAGCCTCGTGGCCCATACCCCTCTCCTGCCAGCACCGAACAGCTCTCTATGGGAATTTCCAGCAAAACCCACGATGCCAAACCCATGGCTTCACGCCCCCTAAAGGCTCCACACTGCTGGCCATGGGCAGGAGCCCTCGGGCTAACCAATTTATTTGGCTATCAGGTTGAGCATATTTCATACCTGAATGGGTAGCAGGCCACAGTGCTAGAATTGCCCGAAGGCGTTCCACCGGTACCTACGCTTTATCTCCATGGGGGTTCCCAGGGATTGGACTTGCCCCGGTACGTCCCATGGAGAAGGGTGCCAGGCCGTCTTTGAGATGGCCTGAACTGCGATCCCCTATCCGACGTGTCGAGGGCGGACTACTCGATATTCGGCCACCCTCGACCACTCACTCTAACCTACTAACACACTCACACAATAAATACATTTAAAGCAAGTGGGTTATATCCGCCAGTAGGCAAATTACTAAAGTTAACGTAACTGTTAGTTGAGTCCATCTCCTCACCAAACCACACGACCAAATACCTCCCACACCTGTGCAAGTTTGGGTTCGATGGATGCTGCGCGAGTAGGCCTCTTGCATAATAGCGAAACCTCTATGACTATAGACTGATATAACCCACTGTCAGAGTTCAAAGACAGTAATGTGGTAGGAAAACAGCCCTGTGACGCATTTCAATTGATGTTACGATGCTGCCATAAGCCTGAACTGTTCTGCACCAGGAATAGCTATAGAGACAGAGCTTGCCCACGTGAAACTCCCAGAAAAAAAACTCGGAACCCATGAGTAATTCGAACCGTCCTTGTTCTTCGCGTATCTGGGAAAAGGGTCAGAGCAGCCTGGGATTCCCGCTTTGGATTGAGGACTGAGCTTCTGAGACATACTGGCGAGGTGGCTGTGAACCTAGAGTGATCTTTCACTAGGCAGTGTATAGCGTTGCTGTTTGTCCAGAGCCCACTGTGGAATGAGAAAGTGCCGATGCGTTCCCACTTTCTGTTTAGATATTCGGAGGATGTGTGTTCGAGCTAAACTGGTTAAAAAAATTCACAAAACGCAGTATAATCGCAAATACGCCGTGTTTCGTATCGTTTTCAAGGTATTTTTACATCCTGGGTCGAATGGAATGAGTATCAGACGTGTACAACTGCGAATAGGGAAATTAAAGTAATTGTAGTGAGCCAATGTCAACAAATTGTTAGAACTCGCGGGAACTACAGCGGAAGTAAACGTTTGGTCGTTAGTACTCCCTCCCTCTGTCCTGTCTCATCAAAACCACCCACCCACTCGACTCGTCTCGCAACGTCGTGCCAATTGCCGAGGGTTTGTTCGGTTCGAGGTTTCCGGTCCCAATTTGCCAGATTCTTTTTGCTCGACGGGGCGGAGGAAGGATACGGCCACTTCCTCCACACACCCCTACATCGGATCATAAATGCCTACAGACACTTAGGGGCACCTGGCGTCAGTGGAATATTTAGATTCCATAGTTCCATTGTAGTCAGGTCATGTTTCGTGTGGTTTACTAGTATTTTTCGATGGTGAATCGAATGGGATGGGTCTCGGAGTAGTAATACTAGGTCAAGCTGTTCATGAGAATAATAAACGGTTGTGTAATAATTTGCCGGGTTTTTAGTTTATTTTTCATTCTGAATAATACCCCATTTGTTGCAGTCAGGAACATTCTTGTCTCCCTGCTCAAAATTGGATACTTTACGTTTAAAGACATCGGGGTCCGGAGCGTTTTATGCCATAACGTGGACTAAAACATTCGCTTTTTCGCACGAAATCCCATTAGGTATCTAGTTGTGCCTGCTTCTTCGCCAGTCTGATTGGACGAATCCCATGGGCAAAAATGGTTTAAAAAGTTAACAGGATGAAAAAATGCTCAGAAGTGTACGACTGAGTCTAGACTGAAAATAGTGAAATCACAGTAGTTATAGTGAGCTAAACCAGTCCACTAATTGACGGAACTACGAGGAAAGTGATGGTTTCAACATTCGTACTCCCTCCCTCTTGTCTCTTTAAAACCACCCGCCGGCTTGGCTCGCCATTACCGCGCTAAAAACGCTTCTCATCGAAAGTTTTAGTAATTTATTGGGCTGCTCTCGTAATTTCCCCACAAATGAGAATTTTATGGTATAGTTGCCATAATGGGATTAACCAATGTAAAAAATTTAATTAAAATCGTTAGAGCCATTTTTAGAAAACAAATTTTTGTTTTTTGATCACTATAATAACTATAGTTAACTTTCGGTGGATTTTGCTCATACCCTCATTTCAGCGTCTCATGGTAATCTGCGGGCTAGATACCAAGTTTGAGTGGAGTTGGCATGGTGGTTCTTTCTAAAAACCGTTCACAGACGCACAGACCATTTACCAAATAGTGTTTCTCGGATTCCGGAGGGTCTGATACGTTAAGATCTGAAGAAAACTCAAAATTTTTTTTTTCAGCCGATCACATAACTTTCCTCTCTACTTTGTAGAGCCAAGGGAAGAAAAAAAGAGCGGGTGATCACCAAAAAGCAGCTCCTGGCTCGATCACTTCGCTAATCTCCCTGATCTTCCTCGGGAACGGAATTAGCCAGAAAAACGAATCAAGCTCGGCGCAACTGCAGAGTAATAATTACATCTCAGCGGTAGCCTTCACCTTACACATTAAAGGGTCTCTACTATGATTATACGTAATAACGCTCGAAGATGATTGGAATAGGCCAAAAATGAGACTTTCATGTTAATAAACGTCCGCTATCGGCTGCTCGCTATAAACATGAAATATTTTTACATACTAGCGGTTTAAAGTCGTAAAGTACTTGCTCGGTTGCGGATAAAATTAGTCGTCGAAGAAGACCGCGTCTTAACGGCGGCCTGACTAGCAATTTTGAAGTACTAGTTTTCAAAAACGTAATTTACGTACGTTCATAAAAGTCGGGCTTAACGCAGTCATAATATCGAGGAGTTCGAGAAATACCGGGGCTCCAAATTATTTATCGGGCGAAGGGAGAAAATTGGGTATTTTCAGCGAAAAATGTTTCCAGGGCGGGTCGCTGGAGGAGCCGTGAGTGGGAGGAGAAGATCGGACACCGTCTAATTACAAGGCTCTCCTCGCACACAATTACCTACTACTTCCCATCCTCAGATAACTCCTTCCTCACCGGTCGCCTTCCTTTCGGCCCCTTTCCATCGTTCACGTCTTCCCTTCGTTCGAACCAATTGTGTGAAATCGCTGTACAAAATTTCAGTTTTCCGACGCTCGTGGAATGTACCAGGTCAATTCGGAGACGTTTCTCTTCCGGTGGATTCTTTGGACGTTGGGTGTCTATGTTCACAGTGATGTTCACTGTGATCTGAACGTGTACCGAATAACTTCTTAGCTACGTGCTGTTTTTACGCACTCCCCGCGCGTTTTTGTGATGAAAAGGTCGTGGTGGCAGTTTTGAAAGTAAATATTTGATCGAACGCAGTTTTCCTCATCGGTCATACCTTTGAATGCGAATTACTCAAAAAGATTTTGCAGATTCGCGGTTTTGGATTGGTGGCGACGATATTCTCTACTCATGTGTTCAGCAAAACAAACCGAGAAAATTAACTCAATCTTAAACCTTCCTCAGTAACATCAGTCATTAATGCGTGTACGTGGGAGTACGCGCTTATGAAAAGAAGGGCTTGTTATGTACCAAAAATTTGGTTTTCAATTCAGTGTAAATTCCAAACATCCAACGGAAACAGTTGGTTTAATTTTTAAATTCACTTTTGAATCTCAACGCAAATTGATGAAATTATTACAAAGTGAAACAAGGAGCGCCTTCTAAGATACTTAAAAATAAATCGTAGTTTTTACGGAACACGCTGTATGGTATTTGTCGCTCAAAAGTCCTTCTATGATTAAAGTAAATTAAATTTCTGACCGTTTCGACGTGTCGTGGGGAGCACGCGCGTGTGCGGTTATGACGATTTACCGGACGAAGCCAAAACTTGGTCTGAAGTCGGAAGACAAGAAGCGGTGTGGAACGGTGCTGCCAGATACGCCACTTGGGGCTGCAAAAAAATCATTATTTACCAAAAATTGCTATAAGTTGAAGGCTCGACAGCGGATCCATAGGAAAATGAATGGGGGTTTTAATCGTGCTCGGTCTTACAGTTGAATATAGAAGAATGAAGTAGAAGGAGATCCAGCTGAGTCGTGGATTTGGGATGCTATTGACCCGTATACGATCCTTACAAAAATCCAAACAGGGGATGCCGATGGCCCTCAGTTCGGAGTTACACAAATAAAATCGGTGATGTGTTCTGGCGAGATTCTGATGACTGCGCAGAGAAAGTGTCTGGTGGGAGAGACAGCGAGTCTCAACAGGATCCAAGTTGAGGTGAACTGCAGATCGGCGGCTTATCGCGCGCAAAGCACACACGAACACTTACACACAACTTCAACGACAAGACAGATTTGAGAGTATAAAATAAGCAAAACGCTTCGGCGTTGACAGGGCTCTTGGGACGTCACTGAATATCGTTGACCAAAAAACTGCTGTATTCGGATTTGGTGAAGTCCTCAAGGTAGGTTTATACGCTCGTACCATTTGCGCTAATCACCTTGCACAGGCGCATCTAGAACAGACATTCGGTGTAAGGTTTGAGCTTGGCATGAGTGAATTTTGAGCGTGTAAACGCGGTACAAGCCAAACCCACGTTCGCTTGGAGATACATGTGGAAAAGCTCTTCAAAACTTCTTCCTGTTGCCGAAAATCTCGGTTTCTGCTTTTCATAGGGGTTTAATGCTCGTCTCATTACGGTCACAATTTTCACGATCATAGGTGGGAATCATGCTGAGGAGCTCCCCGTACGTCGTCTCGTTCATTCCTTAACAGTTTCGGAAATCATTCGGTTCTCCTCTCAATCCCACGATTAAATTTTAATGGGAAAGGCTATTCCTCCTGAGCAACCAATCCTTGCTCCATCCCTTACCTTTTTTCTGAAGAACTATTGGTTTATTCATTCTGAATAACACCTATATTGTCGGTCAAGACTGTCACGATTAAAACTCGGACACTTTAAGTTTCAGGACATCAAGATCCCAAATCTGCAATGATCAGGCAGTTTTATAACCCTTTAACGTCGTCTAAAAATCCCATTTAGTATCTAGTTGTGCCCGCCTGCTCGGCCATGTTTGTCACGGGGAACAATTGGGTGAAAATGCACAGAAAAACTTTTCGGAAAAAATCGATTTTAGTTGTTGGGTAGAACGAGTCTCACAGGTGTACGATTGCATCTATACTAAAACAGTAAAATCACAGTAATCATAGAGAGCCAATGTCTACTAATAGAAAGAACTGGACAATACAGCAAAAGTAATCGTTTCATCGTTTGCACCCCCTTTCGTTTCGGCTCGACTCGTCACGTCATGGCAAATGCTTACCAGCGCCCATAGACGCCTCGAATATGTAACTTTCGTCGTTCGTTTGTAGTCGGGTCATGTTTCGTATCGTTTACTGGTATTCTTCGATGCTTAATCGAACAATGTGGGTCTCGAAGGCGTGAGACTACATCAAACTTCCCAAAAAAAAAAAGTAAAACGTTGTGTAATTATTTGTATAGTTTTTTTTTAATCAGTCAAGCCGCCATCGCACATAGGATGAGCTCCTCTTCACCCATATCACAATTCATCCCGAAATCAGGGATTTTGAATTAAAAAAAACCATCAAACAGAACTACCACAAGTCTCACACCTTCCCACACGCGGAATTGAACGTGTGAACACGACCGCGTTGTCCAGTTCAGTTGAAGCAAATGTCATGAGCGTATCAACTAACCTTCAGAAGAGAAAAGTGTAATTAAGTGGTAACGATTTTCAATTTCTAAGAGCTGAGTGAAAAACATATTAATTCCGTGGCTTGAGTGGACGTGGGGCTGAGGAAAGGATAGTGGATGCATTACTTATCAACGTATTTATTGGCAGATTACAGTTTAAATTCTGCGCTATATTTTTACTGTGATGACAGCGGATGACGACTATTTCAATAACTAGGAACCACATGAGCAACTAGGTACGTGATGAATATATGGTCGGTATTTGGAAGAAAAGGGTCACTTTTCCCTATTGTACTTTCTAACCCTTAGTTCCTTTCTGTACGGATGAAAAGTGACGAGTTATTTTGCGCGATATTCACGACGAAGAATAAGTTAGAAAATGGATGGGGGCCAGAGATTTTACACGGCAGGTTAACTTGCAGCCCAGCAGTCGGGCGAAGCGAACAATGCAATTCTTCTCCGATGGACGAAAGTGCTATGGAGCTATGCGATGATAACTGTGGGTCTAGAAATCCTTTTGTTTCCGAGCCGCCCTTATTACACCTTTCTTTTTTTTTCGTCATTCTTTTCTCAAAGTGTCCGTTCTGTTTCACCTTCGCCAGATGTCGTCCATTGTCCCTCCGACCCGTTGTTTAATAAGCCCCTTGCGCATCTGCAACTTATCTACCCCCCTTCTTCCTCTATTGACCTTTCAGGCTTTAAAACCAGGCTTGAAACCTACCGTCTGAACGGAGGGTAATTGTTGGTTATTTCGGTGATTGAGCTTCGTCTCTTCCGTTCGAAGGGATAAAAGAAGATTAAAAAGAATGTGAACTGGGAATCTTTTCCGTCCGGGGTGACCGTCGGTATTTTGAGACTGGTTTGACTCTTTCGGAAGACTATCGGACCAAAGAGCGTCATAAGTGTTGACCGTCACAATGGAAAACCTTTACGTGTTACTCCTCAACCAGCATGCTTCTAACAGTTGGTTATTGCTCATTGTTTAGCACATTCAACCTGACCCTGATTTTATCTTTCCTACCCCGAAACCTTCAATCGCTTTAATACTACTAAATGTTATATGGAATGTTGCGAAAATGGTTTATTCATAATAAATTCTGGTTCAAATGGAAATAACTAAATCGGACGCCGATCGGTGGCCTCTCAACTCTGGGCCTAAGGATAATAACGTTCAGTTAGGCACAACCTGAATAATTATTTTTTGAAAACATTTTTTCGTTTTTTCAAACTTACCAACGTAAAAAAGGAAGGAAGAGTTAACAACAAACCAAAAACTGTGTTGAAAAGAACAATTTTTATTTCACAAAAATTAATTATACGCGAGGAAACATGTAATAAGCCCTTTCCTCTTTGTATAGGACCATGATGGAACTGAAAATACTTGCAAATGGGAGAATTTACCAACAATGTTTAATAATATGTACGAGAAATATTGTACGCAAAGAAGTAAAACCAGAAATTGTAAACTTTGGAAAAATACATACCTTGGCTTAGGCAGTTGTATAAGTCCGCTTTTGAGGTGGCTCTGGGAAGCGCTGAGAGTTGAAACCTATACTATCTATCTATTTTGGAAAGTTCAAGGTGCGGACAATCCAAAGTATATATTGGAAATTGGAAATACCGAAAGTGAACTCGTAATGATAATCCGTAAACCCTTCTGTTGCAACAGGCTAGTTACAAAAAACCCTTTCCCTGTAGAGCTAAGGGCCATAACCTTATTCTGCCTATTCTGTGTCGATGAGTATTAATAATTTTTTTTTAATCAACTACATAGTATATGTTAGAATACCAAATAAAGTAAAGAAAACTCAACAATTAATTACGTTAACCGTAGTTCGTTCAGTGATAGCTAAATCCAGAGAGGACTGCTCCTGAAGGTACGTAGGTCTTAAGTCAGTACTAGCAGACGGGTCCAAGCTTTCACAATTTTTACATTCCATACCACAAAAAGATAACTTGTAATCGGTAGAATGAACCGGATCAGAAACACTCAATTTCATATCTCAAGCTCGGCCAAACGTATATGGCCTGAAAGGAATGAATTATGTGGAATTGATACAGCAGAATGGGAACACGTCCGAGAGAAAAAATAGTAACTAAATAGAATTCGTCTTCAATCTTAAAACCAAATGTAAATTGGTACATCCCCAATGAGTGCACAGACATACGTAAAAAGTTAGAATCCGACAAACTGAATACCATCCTACCTATTATTTGCAGAATACGATGGCAATGTCAGTTTCCCCTGTACACGTCAGGATTTTCCGTTTTTTCAGTCCTGGGATGGTAATGTGACGGAACTGTACGTACTTGGATGAAGGGAATTAGCTATGTGTTTTTGGGGCGCTGAATACGATTCTACTGTCGATTTCCAGCAATTTTCCATAATTTCGTCCATATTCGATCTCGTTGAGAAAAAGACACTGTACCAGATGGGTTGCGCGATAAAATGACGCGGCCGTCAATGAATATTACGAAGATCGTGTTGGGCGATGTCGTGTATGTCACTCACAAAGTGTGGGCCCTTGAGGCAGTGGTGGTTTTGGTCGAGAATTGTGAACGTGCGACTTGATATGCCTGCCTTTATCTATACAGAACAGCCAGGCTTTTTTCGACCTACTACTCTTTGTCAAGCCTAACACACCGTTCGTACTCTAAGCGAACCGAAAATATAGTCTGTTGGTTGTAAACACATCTTCTGTCAGTTTGTCCCACAACGTGGTGTAACCAATGAGCCGTGTCTAGGCTAAGCTCAATCTAACGCCAGTTGATGAATATCTGGTGTGTTGCAACACATAACTTTCCTTAGCTCTACGTCAGTTCACTTTGTACATGGCTAATCCTATTTAATAAATTCATTTATCACTCAGTTCCTTTGACTTGGTCAAACAACACTTCACAGCAGCAGGAAGCGGTAGCGCCTACAGTTTCGGAATTTATTTTTTTATTTTATTTATTTTTTTCTGTTTTATTTATGATTTTATTTCTTACTGGTAGTAAGCGAAACGAAGGAATTTCCGGAGTGACCCCCATGTATCAGCGTTTTTAAACACTCACCCTATAGGTATTGGATTGGACTACAACACGATTTTTTTTTAAACATTCTAGTAACATTACAGCAGAGTTTAAAAGGAAAAAACCGCGGCAAAAACGCATTTCGTCGAAAATTTTGATAATTTATTGTGCTGCTCTCGTCATTTTCCCACAAATGGGAATATAATTATCTTATTAAGAGCTACCAATATTAAAAATTTAATCAAAATCGTTGGAGCCGTTTTTGAGAAAAAAAAAAATTTGGTGTTTTGATCACTATGATAACTATGGTTTAATTTCGGTGGATTTTGTTCATACCCTTATTTTGGCGTCCCTTTGTAACCTGCGGGCGAGATATCAAGTTTGAGCTGACTTGGTACGGTGGTTTACTCTAAAACACAGACACACAGACCATTTTCCCAAATAGTGTTTTTCGGACTCAAGAGGGTCTGAAACGTAAAGATCTGAAGAAAACTCAAGATTTTCTTTTCAGCCGATTACGTAACTTTCCTTTCCACTTCGTAGAGCGAAGGAAAGTAAAAAGAGAGAGAGAGAGCAACTGAAAAATGTGAGAAAAATAAACGACAAAATTAAAGATGAAGTGGACTGTATTTATATAAATTAGCTGGGTCTTTGGTCTCAAAATCTTTGCACTTGCCCTAACGGCAAAGTCATGGTTTCCCTGAGCACCAACCTGTGGGAAGTTTCGCTCCTCAGTTATTTCCGAGTGACAACAGATTTCCCTTTCTTCTGGACTTTCCCAAATACCCTTTTCCTCAATTTTACATTTCTCTTCACGTCAGACAGCTCCTCCCAAACGCATTCACGTATGAGTTCTCGCGAAAGTCGGTCGTCTCCCAGTTCTCCCAATACTCAGCCACCCATCAGCACTCGTGAACGACGGTTTTCTCCCAGTTCTCTCAACGATTCGTCTCTCTCTCTCTTTCTCTCTCTCTCTCTCTCTCTCTCTCTCTCTCTATCTCTCTCTCTCTCTCCTCTCTCTCTTTCTCTCTCTCTCTCTCTCTCTCTCTCTCTCTCTCTCTCTCTCTCTCTCTCTCTCTCTCTCTCTCTCTCTCTTTCTCTCTCTCTCTCTCTCTCTCTCTCTCTCTCTCTCTCCTCTCTCTCTCTTTCTCTCTCTCTCTCTCTCTCTCTTTCTCTCTCTCTGTGTTCAGCGTCAGTGTGCATATAATTTATTTAGGTGTGACTGTGATAGATGTTTAATAGAATATTTCAAAGTTCTTGCGCGGAGAGAGTCTCGTGAAAAAACATACTAGTAGTCTGTATATATATGTCAGTGTTTAACTCTATGAGGAATTGTTCGTATTTGGGTTCCAGGGGAAATGGTAGAGAGAGCTCTATAGCCCTAATTTCCCCTGGTCAATAAATAAATCAATCAATCAATCAATCTCTCTCTCTCTCTCTCTCTCTCTCTCTCTCTCTCTCTCTCTCTCTCTCTCTCTCTCTCTCTTTCTCTCTCCCTCCACTCAGTTCATAACCAGTTTACGTGTATTTAGAGTTCCTTGTTCGCGTTTATATACTCACACTCAAATCGTCATTCTGTCAAGTATATTACAGTGCTCACTCTCGCTCTCCACGACCCTTTATTTCTCAGTTTCGTGCGCCCAACAAGCTCTGTACAGGGAAACTTAATAAAAGAATTATATTTTATTCTGAAAATAAAAGAAAATAAAGCTGGGATGATCGGACCAGGACTTCGGGTAGGAGACGACTGAAACCGAGGGAAATCCTGTTTTTCGTATTCTCGCTTTCGGCTGATCCGGTAATGTCCGATGGTAACTACTAACCAACGACCGTGAAATGGAAATGAGGATGAGGTACAGACCACGTTGCTGATTGTAGGCGCAATGAAGCTGGGGGCTGAGATATTTGTGGACAACGAGTTTGTGCAAGTTGCGAGTTGTTGGGAATTTGAGACATTCAGGAGTTTAGTTGGGGTCGCACAACTCGTCAATACAACCGTCACTAGGTAGGAGCGTAATTGATACTAAATGCCCCAATAACAAATTTCTTCTGGTGTTCCTTTTTTCTGAGGTTCTTTAATTCGGCACCTTACTAAGAATCGCTTTCCATTGTCTTCTTCGTTTGTAGTAGCTCACTGATACCTATACTACTATCGCATTTTGCACGCACGCTTTTCTTTACTGTCGTTGACAATACACATGAGTACAACACTTCGTTCAATTTGAAAACGAAACTACTTTGGAGTCAACCTACTTAAGCCTCAAAAGAAGAAGAAATTCCTGGATTCAGGGCAATAGCGAAGAGCAACTGGGTCGACTCGAACCATAACGAAGAGGGTTTGAGAAGTTGGTTTCTCCACTCGAGCCTCAACCAGATCACGTACTTTCGTCGTAGAGCGGTGTCACTTCATATCGCAATAAACTAAGATTTGTGAGAGTCCCCAGGCTCCTCGTTAGTATTTTATTTTGTCTCGTTACTCTAAAAGCACTTTGAAAATTCCGGCTTCCGCTATTTACGGGGCAACGTTTGTCTGGAGGGAGGGGGGGAGGAAAGAACGCCTACGCGGTGCCAGAACAAAAAGGACTGTAGAGGTTCTTTACGTCCTGCTCGTCCTCAACGTTTGTTGGGGAGGGCCGTGCTGAATTTATATATTTACGAAGAAGTTGAGCGTCACTCGCGAATGAGTTAAGAACTCGTGTACATGTTTTTGTATGTAGGGAAAGATTCATGAAACGCTTCCTTGCGGCGCATGGCGATATTTGCATCTGTCGACCAATTAAGGACTGCACGATTTTTGGAGCAATTTGTTAGGACAAAAGTAAATGATAAACATCATCACACAGACAGAAACATGATGGAGTAACTCGTTAGTCAAAAGAATCCAATGATTTGATTCAAATTGCAAGGAGGATAGTTAAGTTAAGCTCAACAAAATATGTTTTTACTAAGATTTTTTACTGGGCTGAAGTTAGCTACATATTTGTAATCGAAAGTTTGACCGTTTGCCCAGCCGTCCTGAATTATCACAGTGATTGATGCGAGACATATTTGGAATCAGGAGAGGAACATCTACGTGGTTCTTCATTAATTTTTCTAAACTTGGCCTTGTTCAAAATTGGCTACCATGACGTAGACTTGAAGTCATAGACGGTCGAACACATGAATATGAAACATATTTAGAATCCTGGAAAGATTATCTAAGTGGGCCATTTTTAGTTTTTAGTTTTACTCACCTCGACATTCTCTCCTGATTCTAAATATGTTTCATATTCATGTGTTGGTCCATCCTGGACTTCAGGGCAAACAGTCAAAGCTTATATTAGGTGACTAATTTTGAACTGGACGGCTGGGTCAAACTTTCGATTATGAATTCGCAGCTAACTTCAGCCCAGTGATTTTTCCTCCGAAATAGGTTAAATCGAATCGGATTAAATTTTCACAGCAATAGTCATCGATATAAGCTCGCTTCAAAATTATCACTGGTGGGAGAGTTACGAGAGAAGCAACAAATATATCGAAATTTTGAATAAATTTAAAAGCAGAGCAGAGCCTCTTTAAATCTCGTTTATACGACACTGCCCTTCTCAGAAAAATCTTACGTTGGGTCCAATAAACCATCAATACGAAGGGAGTTTAGTGACGTTGATAAATAACTAGGAGCAACCACAAAAATTCCATAACGCCATTGATTGACGTTTCGTTAGTTACCATTTCTCACGGTTTTTACTCGATCACATCGAAACAATAAACGCCAACCTCTTCAGGAAAATCCCAATAATCGCTTACGCACTTATGAGTCGGTAATGATCGTGATGTGAGTCGGAGCTATTCAATGACTAAAGTTAACGTACCTGTTAGTGAGTCCGTCTCCTCTGGCTTGTGAGTTACTGTGGGCAAGCGCTTTCGATGTAAAGACATCATCGTCTGGCCGTTAAGTCAGTACTGGAGTCAGTCAGTTGGTCGTGGTCTTTATATACAAAGAGAAAGGTGAAAGGGGTGATGGAGCGTCGGGGAAGGGGCGGGGAGAGGTCTTGTTGGTCAGTCTTGTTAGTAGTACCTTAGCCGGACTGGCTGTGTTAGGTATTAAAGAAATTGGGTTATGTTCCCCGACGCTCCATCACCCCTTTCACCTTTCTCTTTGTATATAAAGACCACGACCAACTGACTGACTCCAGTACTGACTTAACGGCCAGACGATGATGTCTTTACATCGAAAGCGCTTGCCCACAGTAACTCACAAGCCAGAGGAGACGGACTCACTAACAGGTACGTTAACTTTAGTAATTTGCCTACTGGCGGACATAACCCAATTTCTTTAATAGCTATTCAATGAGTTAAGAAACATTGAACAGTAACAGTTACTACCTAAAATGAGTGACAAATTATTTTGGATTAGTTGAGTGATGGGTTTTCCGAGGGTCTGAAATTATATAATACGCCGCACCAGATAATTGTGTATATTATTTCATACTGTAGTTTTTCCATCTTAAAGACAAAATATCTGGGATATTTGTCTGCTCAGCACATGCTGAAAGGCTAATTCCTTTACCTGGTGTGTCCGCCTAACCCTTAAGTTTGCCAGGGGGAAGTTCGAGAACTGCCCGTTCAGTCGCCTGCTTCTCCTCCGACAAAGGGATTAAGTTCGGGTTAACTTTCAACGACAACAATTTACCTCCAACAAGACACAACACTCTTCCCAGAGACACTCGTTTCTCAGTAGTCACACCGTCATTCAACTCTCGTCCCTACAACAGCTAACACTTTCCTTCCAATACAGTTTACCCCACCAGTTCACGCGTATTCCGAGTAGTCCCCTTGTGTCGCGCTTTCGTAAACGAACTCAGCTCAATTCATTGCAAATATTGCAGATATAATACGGTGCTGTGCGTTTATTTTCATTTCGTTCTGCAACTTCCCCTCTCGTGCGCCCAACATTTTCAATGAGTCAACACGTAACTCAGGTAGTTCACTCTTGTTGGGGATGTTGTTCGGACATACAACTGGCGGTGTGTTGTGGTGGGGGGGATCGTGAATAGAGAAATCCTGGGGGGAAAACACCTGACCTACCTCACGTAGTCATTTTCCTCTGGTCTAAAGTCACGTTCAATTGAAAAACGAAACGCTGAAGGTGAATTGTTGTGTTCGTGCCACTAAAAGTCGCCAAAATGTAAAGAAATGCGTTTGACCTTGGGTTTTCATGGAATGCTTGTGTAACTTAGGGGCTATATTAGTTGTGTTTTAAGGATGAACGTTACTCTTACAGAACTAAGCTAGTGAGGGAGACTACAAAAAAACAGTACGCTCCCGCAAGAAAGTGTTGCTCTCGTCCCTCTGATAGCCGTCCCGCGACGCACATCCTTTTCTCGGCTGTCACTTGAAGATAAGACGCCACCTACAGTTATGTTTTCCGAAATGGCAGGAGCGTCAAGATAAAATTGTTACAGAAGTTGTTCCACGCGGAAACGGTCGAGAAGACAACGCCCGAGATTGGGGGGGTTACTGACGATGCTGCAGTAGTTGAGGTTATCTATCTGGTAATGAGGGCTCTCAAAGCTTCAACGACAGCTCCATTACGCAATACACTCGCCACTCTCTTCTCGCCTCACTATCGTGAATAACGACTACGGCCACGACGTAACGTGGATTCTGTTCTACGCCAAAACAAGTTTAGTCCACCTTCGTTATTGTTACCAGCCTTCATTTATCTGCCACTGATTCAACTTCCGAGGTTTGCTCGAACGAGGAATGATCCGATTAAATATTACTAAATGTTCATACTGCAGCGATATCAACATTTGACATGAATCGGTGCAACTGTTCAACCATAAATAACACTCAATTTCCCTGTGGATCTGTTGCAAGTGAGTTGTTTTGCGGATTCTGTTTTCATTTTCATGAAAATAAAGCGTTTGTAGTCGCGTCAAATTAATAGTAATTATAATATTTTTAAACAGGGCAGTTCTCTCCTATACGATGGTTTGGTAAGTGTTGCAGGCCAATTTTGATCAATGTGGTTCTGTAACATTACATTTACCCCTTGTAAAATCTGAGTTCTGGTTTTTTCATTTTTTCGAGTCGAAAACTAAAACACTAAAAAGGTCCCTTAGTTCATTCGTCCAGGGGCCGGTGCCGATTTGCCCTAGCCAGAGTGGAGGACGTGAAGCACCGAGTAGCCGACCTGCCAGACAGAACAGACTCCGTCGCATCCCTCCTGGGGAGTCACCGCGAACGAAGGTCATTGTGAAGGCGTCAAGGCCTTGGAGGGTGCCTTCCACCACGGCCTCATCTCATGGGCAAGCAATCGTTGGAGCGGCGGTGTCTGAAAAATTGCAGGCTCACATTGAAAACTCCGTCCTTTAGGAGTGTAGCGATGGTACAGTGGCATGCAGATGACGCCTCTGTACTGTCCCAGCTCGCCTGCCAGATGTGCGCCACACAATCATGTGCCATTACGAGCTTGCCCTCCACTGTAGCAGCAGACAGCCCATCTTCATAGTTAGTGAGCAAGTACCCTTGATGTGTGAGCGCAGGACAAGTATAGTTCAAGACCTGGGGCTGGTGATGAGAGTGCCCAGCTGTACACCCTTTACCTCCCCCCCACCACATCTTTACGGGAGTTTTTAGTGACAACAAGACCCCACGAATCCAACCGTTGGCTTCACAGCTGTTGACGCTCCACCCAATACCATTCTGTAGCCACTGTGGTACCAACTACTTGGCTGCAGCTTGAGCAGGCTAAAGACCTGAATAGGTGGCAGGCTCCAATGCCGGCACCTACGGTTCTCCTCCTTGGAGGTTCTAGGGATTGGACTTGCCCTCATCCCCCACACAGAGAAAGGCAGCAGGCCAGCCCAATCCAGAAGCGGGTCCTTTGGAGGAGTACCAGCCAGTATATAAGGCATGATGGGAGGTAGCCCGATACGCCGGTAGGACGACTAGGAGAACTCTACGTTGCGGGATTCTCATCAGCTACATCTGGCATTGGATGACGCCACCCGGACAACGATAATATCCGCACAACTGCACAACTCGGCGCCAAGTTAATAAAAATTTGCTCACTCCGCTTAACTACCGTCTAGCCCCGAATTAATTTGTTGACTCAGTCCCAACCACCGGGTTTCAATACAAATGAAAAGAGAGCCCTTAAAATGACTGGAACGGAGGGAAGACAACGATGACTAATTGGGCTCCATTGTCAAAACTGAGACGGGCGACAGAAGAGGATAAATTGTGACAAGAGATGATCCTCCGGTTGATGAGGGCGGTAACCGAGGGGCAGCCACCCTGGGGAGAAGACGTCAATTCTTAACTGGAGCTAATTCCGTCGTCGGTGTTGGTGATGTCATCGGTTATTAAGACGGACGTGCTTCATTTCATTTCTATTGGATCTAACGTCTAGGACTAATTGTCCATTCGGAGAAATTGTCGGCGCAGAAAATCTGATTTGAAGATGGAATGTGGTTTGCCGGATAGTGATGTAGTTGACGCTGATGTCGAGCCTGTTTTCACCAACAAATATTACTAACACTCCTCTCATAATCGTTGCACATGATTATACCACTCTTAGTCCACAGCATAAGCCCCTGGCACAAATTCAACTCTTGAACTAACACAAACAGGTAATGTTCTAGTGACAACCTGCTGAACTCCACATTGAGCCGTGGGTCACGTTTGAGTTTGAGAGCGAGGTGTGATTGCGGTACCGTGGTAGGCATCCCAGTTATCGTAGTCTAGTAGTCAGAGACGAAGATTCATATTCCGAGGGAATTCAAAATTCGAGCATCTGATTTGGCAGCCCGAATCAGCTGGGTCTGTGACCTCCAAAATGTCCGCGCTAGCCCTAATTAAAAGTCATTGTTTCCCCAAACACTCTCTTCCTTAAGCTCTTTTTGTTCAACCATGGAAATTCCATCTCTTCAGTTATTCCCAATTGACACCGGATTTCCCTCTTTCTTGAACTTTCCAATATCCTTTTTGCACCCCTCTTTTAACATTCTTCTCCTCAACAGACAGTTACTCCCAAACTTCTTCACCTACGAGTTCTCGCAAAATTCGGTCGTTTCCCAGCTCTCTCAAGTCTCACGCTGCTCACAACCCTCCCACTTTCTCTCTCTCTCTCTCTCTCTCTGGCCACTTAGTGTTCCGCAACCAGTTCATGGGTATTGATAGTCCCCTTGTTCGCGTTTATATACTCACACTCAATCTAATAACGCTATTCTGTCTAGTATAATACAGTTCTCATTCACGCTCACCATGTCTATTCATTTTTCAGTTTCAAGCTTCCCTCTTCGTGCCCCCAACACTCGGGATCGCTGCGATGCCTTCGGCACTTGCAGTGTGATCCAAGTACACACTTTTCGTTGTAGGGAGTGAATTTGAGGTTTGATTCTCTAAAAATTCGAAGCAATGAGCTGAGCTCCTCTAACTGTTCCTCCCGTGAAGCGTGAAAAAGGACGATGTCATCCTAAATGCAAGGGCGTTGACGAGATTGGGTACATTCGACAAGCCGGATAACGTCCACAGCGTCGATCCAGTGTGGGGAAGTACTAGGAACCAGACATTTGGTCCAGGCAGTCTTGTACACGGGAAAGGGCTAAAAATTCTGAAAAACTTTGTTTATTTTTCAAAAATCTACAGTCATTGAGTTTGGCCATCTAACAAACTGCGCTTTGGCACAATCAAACATAATGGTCTAGTAAGTCCGTCAGCTGGGTGTCTCCCGCACAATGGAGTCCTCAACTTCTCTAAGCTTAACAAGAGTCATATACTTGTAGTGGTGGTTTGGTGATATTGTATGATATGATATGATTGTAGCCTCCTTCGGTGGTTACACTTCTTCTTCTTCTTCGTCCTTGCTGTTGTTGATCAGCACATACTGACGAGTACGAATTGGCTTGTGGTTGCCAGTAGAGACAGGCTCCGAGATGGCTGTACATCATAGTAAAGCAGTAAACGATGGATGATACTAGACTTGTGTTCAAACATTTCTTTCTTTGTACTGAGGAAACCCTGGAATGCCTTTCTTACTGAAGAAAGAATTTATCTCAGGGGCACTATCACAATTGGTTGGAACGAAGATTCCACTTGAAGGTTGAGCTACTTTTAGCCGTGCCGTTTCAACTTCCCGGCTTTATCACTAAGGTTGTATAACGTAACTGCAGTGTGAGTAGCTGTTCCATGTAAGAAGCGAACGAATGCGACCTCTGCAACTGGAACTTTCTATCCTAGAGAGAGACAGGGTTGTTCCTTTTCGAATAACCGGGATTGCTGCTACAGTAGGTGGAGGAGTCTCCATTTTATATGTGGTTACCCTTAAGCGTCATGTCTAAAAATGGAAAGTCGTCCACCTTCACGAACTTCATGAATTATAATTTAGTTTGATGTTAACGAGCTGTCAGTAGCGATTATGGTTTCAGGCCAGGAAGATCATGCTGCGGACAAATATAAAAGACGGGTTGGAAAGGGGCCAAATAACTGGAGTAGTTTTTGTTGATCTGAGAGCCGCATACGACAGCATCAATCATAAAAAACTAATCCTCAAAACCTACCAAGTTACCAGGGGTTATAAACTAACCAAATTTATTTAATCTATCCTACAGAACAGAAGATTTTATGTCACACTTCACGACAAAACCAACCGGTGGCGAGTTCAAAAAACGGACTTGCACAAGGAAGTGTTTTAGCTCCCTTACTATATAATATTTACACTAACGACCAACCGCACAGCCCCACAGTTAAACGGTTCATTTATGCAGACGACCAACGAAAAACCATTGAAGAGGTAGAAGAAACTCTCTGACTCTACCTTGAAACCCATGGAACATACGACCGAAACCACCTTAAGCCTAACCCGACAAAAACCCAAGTTTGTGCTTTTCATCTGAAGAACAAAGAAGCCTGGAGGAAACTTAAAATAACATGGAGGCAACAGGAGCTTGAGCACTGTAGTTCGCCAAAATACCTTGGTTTTAAATTAAACCGAACGCTCTCCTACAAAGCTGACTGTCATGATACAAAGCTGAATGTAACTGCTAGAAACAATATAATACGGAAATTAATAAGAACAACTTGGGGAGCTCAACTTCACGTACTATGTACATCAGCGATGGCATTGTCTCTCTCTGCAGTTGAACACGCAGCCCCAGTCTGGAATAAATCAGTCCATGCAGAACAAGTCGACATAGCGGTTAATGAAACAGGGAGTATCATTACAGAATGCCTCAGACCAGAGTTCCCCAAACCTTTTTGTGTCGTAGACCCCTTACCATGTTTTTCCGTGTTGGGTAGACCCCCTAGTTACCTGATGTTGATTTCCTGTAAATTTCTAATTGTAGTGAAGTTTAGTGTTAAAAACTTAAAGTAAAAACACATGTTAATTCATACATTTATTAATTGAATTTAAATTAAAACTACTCGAAATAATTTTGTATCTGTTATGTAAAATATACGTAAGATAAAATAAACTATAAATAAAATAGCATAAGCAATAAGTCTATTCTTAGTGAGAGGGATGAACCTGATGCTTTAATATTAAATTATCAACATTTGGCGTCAATTTTGTAAGGGTTAATCTTAAATCTCCTCGGCTAATGATGTCCAGTCTGTTTCTTTTTATACTTTCCTTGGCTCTACGAAGTAGAAAGGAAAGTTATGTAATCGGCTGAAAAAAAAATTTTGAGTTTTCTTCAGATCTTTACGTTTCAGACCCTCCTGAGTCCGAAAAACACTATTTGGGAAAATGGTCTGTGTGTCTGTGAACGATTTTTAGAGAAAACGACCGTACCAAATCCACTCAATCTTGATATCTAGCCTGCAGGTTACCATGGGACGCCAAAATAAGGGTATGGGCAAAATCCACCGAAAGTTAATTATAGTCATCATAGTGATCAAAACACCAAATTTTTTTCTCAAAAACAGCTCTAACGATTTTGATTAAATTTTTTATATTGATAGCTCTCAATGAGACAACTATACCATAAAATTCCCATTTGTGGGAAAATGACGAGAGCAGCACAATAAATTATCAAAATTTTCGACGAAAAGCGTTTTTAGCGCAGTTTTTTCCTTCGTGTGTACAGCCTCATTAATCCTCTGTGCACCAATTGCTCAATGTTGGTCCTAGAATGCGTACGAGCAGCACAATAAATTCCGGAACTGTGATTAACTGAGTGATAAATGAATTGATTAAATAGAATTAGACTTGTACAAAGTGAATTGTTGTAGAGCTAAGGAAAGTTGTGTTTTGCAACGCACCAGATATTTTTCGTTAAGAGATTGGGAACAGCGCTGAACCCCCTTTCCACTAGGTATGACGATGGAAAGGAAATTAAAAATTTCCTCGCTATATTCCATAATACGGGGTAAGTAACGGGTATGTTGTTTTGCTGCCAGAACTGTCCCACATTCGTATTTATAGAGTGACAAATTGAACAATCAGTGCCAGGTAGCGAAGCAAGGAGACTGCAACTACGACTGCGACTCTCAGATTTTTACAAGTTCAAAATGTATTGCGACCACAAAGCGAATACCAACACCCCACAACTAACACAATTTTATAAACATACATTATAAATTTTTTACTTCATAGGTACTTGAATAAATAATGTATGTCTTGATATTATAAGATAGTATGATGTAAGTGTAGGATCCCAATTTTGATTTCATGGACCCCCAAATTTTTTTTCGCTGACGTAGACCCCTTGGACGTTGTCATGTACTCCTAGGGGTCGATGTACACCACATTGGGAATCACTGCCTTAGACCAACACCTATCGAAAAAATTCACCCAATTGAAGGTATAGCTCCCCCACCTATTCGACGAACAGTTCCATCTCAAATAGAGCTGAAAAAACAAGCCAGTGATCCAAGACATCCTCTGTTCAATCACCAACAACACCGAAAAACGAACATTATTAACATAAATTGACAGAACCTTTAAGCCTGACTCCAGAACAAAGAAGGCTAAACTTGTGGCAAGAGAAATTACAGACTCCAATACTGGAACTAAACGAACAACCAAGCGGTGGTTTTGAACTTCCCTTTATCACCTGGAAATCACTAAACTGACTTCGTACAAAAGTGACCAGGTGAAAAATCAATCTAGTTAAGTGGGGCTGCATTCAGGAAGATACAACCTGCGACTGTGGGCTGGAGCAAGATAACGATCATCTTCTACGATGTGACTTACTAACATCACCCTGCACATATATTTTAGCGAGTAATGACAAAGCGATCCAAGCGGCTGAATACTGGAAATACAAAGATAAACGGTGGATCTGGACACAGAAAGAAGAAGAAAATCAAACCGTTGTGATATACAGAATTATTTTATTTATCGCGCTTTAAAAACTAGTGTCTTCACGCAGATTGGTGTTAGAATATGTGCTCGGAGTGCATGCATTTTATGCTTCGAACAATATCCATGGTAGCGCTTCCAGGGTCCGCGTCATCTACTTCATCTGGGCCGTTCAAAGACTGAAGGGAGATGTGGCATGGACCACGTTGTTGTTACGCAAACGGTTAGCTGGTTGATCTTACCGACACGTCTCATGATCACGCTCAGCGTTTTATCATGCCATTTTTAACGTTCGCGTCAAAATACGATTAGCTCATTGTTCCATTATTTGTTGACCGAATACAACAAGCTCCTCATCCTTTGAGCCTGCGAGGGTGATAAATAACGATGGATGGTCACGATAAGTGACATCCTTGTTACTAAATCCATCAGTTTGCTAAGCTCGAAGAATAGCTAAAATTAATTCAGTCTTCGTTCGTCCCTCGTAGCTTTTAATAATGTTTGACAGCAGATCGCGTTCAGGCACATCTGGTGGTAATATGAAGAAGAGCTCGGAGGTTTCAACCCCTTTCTTTGCATAGCTCTCGAAACCCTTTGTACTAGTAGCCTAAGGGTTCGTAAAAAAAAAGAAAATGGTCGAAGATTCTTCAGCTCGGACTAATCAGCCGTTAAACAAACGAAAAATGACTATGAGGCTTATGAAAGGAAAGTTTCCAAGTAGTTCTGAGTGGTTTTCAGCGATGAGTCGTTTGTGTTTGCATTTGGCGCGAATTGAAAAGGGTTTCTCTTGAAGATCTAAGAAAAACGTGTGCCGAGAAAGACCAGCGATTCGGTTTTGAGTGCTGATATTAATTTGTCTCCAACTTCAGCGCACCGCATCGATTTCAAGACATAGATTTTGGGTTTTCAAGCGGAGTAAATTCCGTCCAATGAGTAATAAAAATTAAAGAGGAAAATTATGAATGACAAGTGACACACTGAAGACTTCAAAGAGACAGCTCAGGGATGATGGAGGAGGTAAGTTAATGCAGGGGTTGCCTGGGGGTCGACGCTTGGGCTAACTCTGTGGTGTTTGAACCAGGATAGATTTGAATGATTCTCGAAGACGGGTTTTAGTTGAGCAAGAACTTGTAATTGACGAGTTGGTATATCACAAGATTTGAAGACTTGGATGTACAAAGAAGAGGTGACTCACACAGGATGTGAGTTGAGTATCGCTCGTTGAGAGGACTGACCTCGGCGATACTACGTAGCAGTAAAGGGAGTAAGTATCAGTTGTGGAGAGGAATCTGAAAAAGGAGAAGAGGGAAAAAGTGGGAAAACCGCCGGAATTTCCGCAAGTGCGAAGAACTTTGGAGAAACAATGACCTTGCCACAGATGCGGCCCATTGGGCAAAGTGTTCCCAAACCTGGACAGATTCGACAAAAGTGCCGAACACTAAGGAATGTGGCACATGACGGCCTCAAGATGCCTGTCAACGTGATTCTGGTGGGATATGCGGATTATGCGGAAGCAGTGATGATTGGCCGCACGATGGACTGGAGCAGATGATGCTGCGGGTGAGTGAGTGGACGTTGATGCGGTTGAAGAATGGAGGCTCTTCTTCTCATTCGTGTAGAGACCGCCGAGCTGCAAACAAGGGAGGCAGTTCCGTATTAGTAATGGTGGAGTTGTCGTCTGGTTCTCTGCCTCTTATTGATGGCACCCCCTACGTGCTAAGATCGAATTGCTACACTTGAGGGGTGCGGCTTTTTTAAATGTTGGACGATATCTCACTAGATGGAGTCAACCAACCCCCTGTCACCCGATTATAAGTTGCTGATAGTCCAAATTGATGCTGATCGATGGAAATTTAAAGGTGGTATTGCAAACAGCACGTTTAGAGCACATCATCTGGCCTTCTTAGGCTGCAAGGACCCTTCATCGAGCCCTCCGCTCACCAGATCGTCAATGAAATCAGCCTCTGTCACTCTCGCCTACGCGCTCAGCCTCGCAACTCTGTCCCAGGTCACTCCAACCAGCCCATAACAGCTTCGCAGGTTACTCTACTCCCCCAACTCTTTGGGCACCGTCCATGAGCCCTGCTGTATCATTCCACACTAACTCCGTCCTCACTCACACGCTTCGCCATTCCTCAAGAGACCTCCTCCACCTTCCAGACTTACCTCCCAATCTTTTCGTTTGAGAATCTCCAGCTACCTGGGGAAGACAGGTTTTAGCCCTTGAGAATCCGACGTTACCCATGTGGGTGTCTCCTTCAAGGTTTCCGAAACCAAAAAAACGCTACTTGCTATTTACAAAAGGAATGATTTCACATGAGGGTTGACATTTTTTATGGTTGTATTTATGACGTGCGTACAACATGTTCTGGTGATCTGAATTCAGCCGCAGCACGCCCACTACATCGTGAACCAACATAATCTTCACTTCAAGACAACCGAATTTCGTTCAAACATATTTTTTGGGTTTTAAAGGAAAGTTAGCTTGTTGGGAGTGCAATCCTCAAGTAGCACAAACGAAAGGCAAAGTGCACAGTTTTGTCAAAAGGTCGTCGAATTATTTTTCAACCTAAACCCCCATTTTTCAAAATATTCGGCTTGATGATCGCCAAATTCACGGTAGTCTGCGTGGTTTGTGGGTATAAAGTACAAATTTACATTCGGTTCTTTCTCTTGGAAAAAGTGACTTATGGAGGTTCGTCGATAACAGGAAACAAACAAAAAACAAAACAAACGAACAAAAAAGAGGCCAACAAACCCCCGGGGGAAGCTCTACATTGAATCCGATCTGGGATATTTATGGAGCCGACGACACCAGAGGCATCTCCCTCTACCGATGACGTCGACGATGTTGAAAAGGGACTTTTCAACCTGTTACTTCTCGTTGCGAGAGAGACCGAGCGATACGGAGATATATTCCGAGGAAAAGAGAGGAGAAATAAATAAAAGAAATAATAAGAGATGAAATAGAATCAGAATCCGAATCTGTGACGCCGCTTCCGTTGTCCTTTCTAAGGCGTTCCAACTTTTCAGCCCCCTGCGCCGATGATATAGCGTCGTCCCGAAGGAGAGGAAGCTTCCCATCTCATTCTCCTCTTCCCAAGAACATTATTCTTTAAAAAGGTCGTTAGCGTTACCAATAATATATGATTACTTTGTTTGGGGCGACTCGGTTCCTTCGAATTTTTCGGCCGGTTCCTTCCAACCGGCATAAACAATGGCCTCCTTGGAACTGTATTAGCATATAAGACCCGAAACAAGGATTTGAGTCTCCCGACCTTTTGTGGCGAACCTACCGTTCCTCCCCTCCCTAGTCATCCGACGGGTTCGATGAAAAATGCCCCCCTCGCTCCCTTCACCGTTTGCCGATGCCCAAAGTCCCTTGACAGCGAGGACAGGAATACAATACTTAATAAATAAGGAGGACGAAAGAAAATAAATAGAAAATCCGAGCGGAAAATAAGCCGAGTCGCGGAAGAAAAGAGGCAAAGGAGTGAACTATATTTACGAGCGACGTATTTCGGCGCGCGGACGTTTTAATATTTCGCCGGTTGTTTTTGTCCGCCTTATTTCCATGTATTTATTCATTTCGCTCGGGGGTCTCTTCTTTCTTCAGCAAAACACATTGTGAATAGCGTCTTCAACGTAGTCCTGCCGAGGCTAAAGGTTACCATGAATGCGAGTTCTGACGAATCTGCGCACTGGCGAGTTCCAAATAATTCGAACAATATCTCAACAATTACACAACATTCCTCAGCCCCACGTTTTAGCTACTAAACCAATCTATTTGTCATTTCATATTAACGTGGTAATGGAGAAACCAGAGCTCAGGTATTTATTAGGCTGCTGCTATTTTTGATCGACGCGTCAACGTAATATGTTTGGGTTCAGTTTCAGCAATTGTTGGGGTTATCAGCGAAAAATATCGAAAAACGAGAAACTCTCGATTGTCTTGTGGCCATTATTAAACCTTCTTAGATGTACACGAGTTTTCTACAGTTATGTGGTGCCCATGAGCATGACACGTGGGCACGTTGCGGCTGGAAGGGAAGGAAGGAAGGGCCGTAATTCAGCATACTCCTGTTTAATTTCATTCCGCCAGTTCATTTGTCCGAGGATTCCTCTAATTTTTCTTTATATTAATATAACTTTAATTTATTTAGTACCAAGTGTTTTCCTTCCAAAAACCTCCTGTCGACACGCGGGATTAACGCGCTTCCATAAAACTTACCGCAGCGTGACAGGTTTCTCTCGGTACTGCCCCAAGGTCGCATGGAGCTGGTAGTCCCTGATGAGGCTTCCTCATTACGCCCCATGATTTTCGTAGAAGGCGCGAGACAGCTTTGACTTCGTTCGGGGGCAGGACAGGAAACCCCAATCGCTTTGAAAGGCGCCACAGCCAAGTAAACCTCCTCCCACTTGTTTCTGACTCGTGAAGCTGTAGTGAGGTAGTTTGGAGATGCTTTTGAAGAGCTGCTGACTCAGGCAAAAATTACGGCAATTTGCGCGGAGCTCCGATCTACAATCCTCGACTTACGTCAAGAATTATGAACCAATGTCTTAACCACTAGACCATGATCGCCTGGTGCCTTTAACAGGAGTAAGTCAGCACATCTCCCCCCTCGTCTTTAGCCACTGCTCCTGGAGCGGACTCTTTTAAGGTACGAATTTATGAGAGTTGAGCGAATCCCAGGAAAAGTCGATCTTTGATTCGAGAAACGAGAGGCCTACAAGGAGTCAACTCCGGGTGCAGCGGCTAAAGACGAGAGGGGAGATGTACTGACTGACTCCTATTAACGGCACCGGGCGATCGTGGTCTAGTGGATAAGACATTCGTTCATGAGTGCCTGTCGCTTTTACAGCGGTTCAGTGACGAGTTTTGGTTATCTTCAAGGACGGCCTACTTTCACGTGCTGACTGACTCCTATTAAAGGCACCGGGCGAGCGTGGTCTAGTGGATAAGACATTGGTTCATAATTCTTGAGGTAAGTCGGGGATTGTGGATCGGAGCTCCGCGCTATTTGCCGTAATTTTTGCCTGAGTCAGCAGCTCTTCAAAATCATCTCCAAACTATCTCAGTACAGAGCGGCGGTTGCACCTATGACTCATACCTGACCCATAACAACCCATCAGCACCTCAGTAACCTTGCTTGTGTGTACTCGTCCTTCCCTCTTCTTCCTCTATTTGGAAGGAAGGACGATTTTGCCTTAGCAGAGGCGGGCCTTTTGGCACACCAAGAACAGCCAGGTCCCGCCAGGTCCCCTCCTGGCTCCAGTCATACCTTTTGGTGGTGCCAGATTTTTGATTGGCTGAGATAGACTCTTCCTACGTCTTTACCTATTTATTGACTTCTCTGTTTTTCCAAGGCAGATACAGAAAAATTAACACACAGTACATCAGCCTAAGGTACTCTTCCCCCTGTTACGAAGGTGTTACGACATTTTGATAGACGCTCTTATCCAATGCCCAACTTTCTTTTTCGGAAGATGAGTGAATCTTCGTCTATGACTACTTCTTGACTATGATCACTGGAGGTGCCTACAATGGGAATCTAGCGGCCCTATTCATACATCTTGGGGTTTTCCCATCACTGCCTGATCCCGGCGGGGCTTTATTGGAGGTTGACCATCCTATTCCACTAATGCTGCCAATTAATTGACAAAACACAACACACACAAAAACTAATATTAACATGTACAATGACTCCAAATAACTTGAAATAACTCGAATATTCTTCTTGTTCACTACTTATTCACTAACTAATGATGGCGGGATGGCGAGCACTTTCATATTCCTCCCTTCCTCCAACCGTTCCTAACCTATATCACAATACTGACTATCCTATTGCCTAACCTAACATGTTCGGACCTGGGCCCCGCCTTTTGTGCGACTTTCCAGCGAATGTATCCATCTCGCTACCGCCATTTTGTTGCTCCATCAGCATGTTTAGCGGCCACTCATCCCATCATGGTCAGGTTGTACCTTGGAGGACCGTGCCTCGCGCTCAAACGATTTTAGCATTCCCCGCCAAATCAGGGTGGTAATCCAATAAACTACACGAAAAGTTCAATATCACTCGTGTGTTTGCTAAAAGCAACCATAGAAATTCCGGAATTCCCACCACTGCTGTTTTACTAACATTTCTCACGGTTTATACGTGATAAGTCCAAAACAGCTAAATCCTTCTAGAAAAAATAAAGTTGAAAGTCAGATTAACCCCCTATGCACTGGTTACTCAATAATGGTCTTGGCGTAGTTGAGCCAAGTTCCAGTAAGTTGTTAATAACTGAATAAAAAGTAATTTCTGAACGTACTCGGAGCCGAGGAAAGTTGTGGTTCCGTCGTTGCGTTGATATTAAGTGAGGACTGTGAAGAGTAAGTAAGTGATTGAATTTGCGAGTCGAAATGTATTTAAAGTGCATTGTGTGATAATGACGCGATATACGTGATTAGCTGTTGCGGCAACTAATCCAGTCTGACCGTTCCATTTCACTTAAATTCGAAGGGAAAGGGAAATACTGTACCAATCAAACGTTAGTTGGATGGGAAGAGCAATGAAGGCAAAGAGAAACCTTGACGTGATCCATCATCCTAACAGCGGAACGTTCCCTCCCGTGTTTGCCTAACCATGAAACCGAGATGGGCTCTGAGGGATCCGATCTGTCAGACCCGGGGGTAGAGGGAATTAAGGGTTCAAGTCGGTTCGGGAGGCTGAGGGTGCACTAATGTATTGATACAACTGAGTCATAGCTCCTGTTTAACTGTGACTAAGATGTTCTCTTACATCCCGCGCCCTCTGAATAAGCACAAATCAGATATCGCCGGAGCGGAATGAAGAGAATAGACGTCGGCTGTATATTCCACTTCTCGACGCGCTCTTTCCACCAGCAATTTTGTTTTCCCCGACTTACACGAGTTGCCTGAAAAGAGGTCTAACGTCTGAGGACTCGTCTTCATTTGCTGCTGACAACCTATTTGCTGGCCTTAATCTCGGTGCTCCAAGCCCTTCATGCTCATCGGTGGACTTTTGATGTCATCATGTATTGGAATGGAACACCATGTATTAGTGAATCGAAACAGAGAAAATAGCAACATCCAACTACTCGTAGCGTAATGTTAGTTGGAAGAAACTATGGCTACCTAAAGAGTCTGTCATTGGGTCTAGGAAATCAACTATTGCACACAGTGACCTTAAGAAAGAAAACAACTCACACGTACTAAATCACTAAAGTTGTGGAAACCCATTTCGATAACAAAATTATTTGTAACAAATTTGAGTTAAAACTTTATACAGATTTCGATCGTTAGATCAACAAGAACGCAACTGGACAAGTCACGGAGAGTGAACATTGCTGGTTTCCAGTCCACAAGAAAATTCTAATTTATACACGCCTCTTTTATCTTGAGTTGGTATTATATCTTTAACAGAGTTTAATGAAGATTTGAGAATATTTTTAAGCGTTGACTGCTCTTCTTTTCTTTCTAAGAACCCCATTCGAATAGAATCAACTAACTCTTCGTTACAACAACCATTGCTCGTCACAATGCACTTTGTGAAGGATATAGCCTCTGATTCCACCAGCTCTCCTTCCTTAGCTCACTCATGTGGTGGGGAAACGTGGAGAAGGGCAAGCGTGGAGGGGCTTTTTCATTCTGATTCTTTACGCACCCTGCAACGTACTAATCAAGCCTCTCCCAGCCAGAGATTCTAAGTTCAGTGTTTCCCTCCATTGCTAGAATATTGTTGGATAAAGGTGAGCAAATCTCAGTTTATTAACCCCTTGCTTTTAATCAAGATCCGAGCAAGTAAGGTTACTTTAATTGAATATTGAAAGGGGATCGATTCATTTTTGGTTTATTATTCATTCTGAATAATAACCCTATGTTTTCGGTCACGAAACATTTTTTACAACCCCCCCTCAAAATTTGATACTTTACGTTTCAAGACATGGAGATTCCAAATTTGCAATGTTCGTCCCCCGTCCCCCGTCCGCCGTCCAGGCCGTTTTGTGCCTTAAACGTGGTCTAAAAAATTCGTTCTTTTGCACAAAAATCCCATTAGGTATCTAGTTGTGCCGATCGGACGAAGCCCATGGTTGTTATGGGCAAAAAACGGTTAAAAGAATTAACGAAACGCAGAATAACGCGGGAACTACTATAGCGGAAGTCAACGTTTCGTCGTTAGTACTCCCTCCCTCCCATCACATCAAACTCGATCACCCGCCCGCCCACGCGACTCCCCTTTCGACTCGCAACGGGTTCGCTCTAAGCCCCCGTCCCAATTTCCCCGAACGGGCGGGGCAAAATCATTAGACGTCTATGGGCGCCTGGCGCCGGGGGAATATTTAGTTTCCGTAGTTTCATTGTAGCCAGGTCATGTTTCGTATGGTTTACTAGTATTCGATGCTGAATTGAAAGGGATGGGTCTCGGAGCAGTAATATTAGGACAAGCTGTTCATGAGAATAATAAACCATTGTTTAATAATGTGCAGGGTTTTTCATTTTTATTTATTCGATTAATTTTAAGTGATTGTTGGGTAGACGAATGGGGCATCTTGAAACAGCGAAATAAATCAACATGGTGAGCCTGAGTTAGGACTGTATTGGCATACTTAACAAAATAACGTTTTATTATATGAATGCAAAAGAGAGGTCTATAAATACGCATGAACTGGTTGTGGAACACTAAATAGAAGCAGAGAGAGAATGATAGAGTTGAGTTGGGAATAGCGAGGAGAGATGAATCATTGGAAGAACTGGGAGACGACTGTATCGCGAGAGCTGAAGGATGACTGACTTGGAAGGAGCTGTCTGTTGAGAAGAGGACTCTAAAATTGAGGGGTGAGATAAGATATTTGGGAAAGTCCAGCACAGGGTGAAATCCAGTGTCAATCGGAAATAACTGGGGAGTGGGACTTCCTCAGGTATAAACAAAAGGTTTGGTTTTAAAAGGTGTTCGGGGATACAATGACTTGCTGTAGGGCTGGTGAGCACCAGTGGCACTGATTTGATGATGTCTTGGGACGACTTGTGATACTGAACTCTTAGTCTTGCTTCTACTTCTCCCATGCACATCCCAATTCAACCCATTCTACGTCAAGTCTACAATTTACAGGTTGCCATTATATTTACTCCTTTCTCGAAGACTGCCACTGCCCCAAGGAAATTTTACGTTTGTTCCAGTTGGTTGTACACATTTTCTTCCGTCGGGCAGATGAAACTAAGAAGTTGGTTCACGATTTCTGTGTTAGTAGCAGCAAAGTGTTTGACGTCTGGATGACTACTTAATGCAACACCGGGCGCCAAAGCAAACGTTGTTTTCGATCGTGTTGTAGGGAAAGGACCTTTCGGATTTGAGAGGAAATTAAATGAGGGAGGATTCAGTTGGACCGGACGCTCCAGTTCAGCTCAATTCACGTGCCTTCATAAATCTCGCGCTTCCTGCAATAATTCTCAATGTTGACCTCACGAGACAACGCGTCTATCGAATAATAGTCTATTTTTAGGCGAGTCGAAGTACTCCGTTCCACTCTAAACAATTTAGCTCAATCCTCTCATCGATGAATTGCGAGATCTTAACACGCACCCGCGTTCACAACTATAATTCGAAATCGACGTTAAATATGTCTACACAATAACGACCAAAATAATGAAATTCTTAAATAAAAACCGTCGACACGATAAAATATCACAAATATCAAAAACAATCAATTTTAACTCAGTTTTGGTTTATAATTCATTCTGAATAATAACCTTATGTTTTCCGTTCTCTACCTGGGCTGTTTTATGCCCTCAACGTGGGCTAAAAAAACACCCCATTTGTTATTTAGTAGTGCCTGCCTGCTCGTCAGTCCAATCGGACGAAGCTCATGGTTGTTATGGGCAAAATATGGTGTAAAAAACTAACAAAAACGCAATTTCGGCAGCTTTAAAGAAAGAACGACGGGTTTGGTATCGTTTTCAAGGTATTTTTAGATGCGAGGTTGAATGGGATGAGTATTTGAGGGGTACAACTCGTGTAGATCGAAAACGGTGAAATTACAGTAATTATAGTGAGCCAAATTTTACTAATTAAAAGCACTCTCGGGACAATACAACGAAAGTAATCGTTTCATCGCTTCAACTACCCGTCAGGTCAGTTCGAATCGAGACATCGTGCCAATTGCCTATAATCGTCCACAGGCGGTTGAAACACCTAATTATCGTCGTTTCGTTGTAGTCAGGTCATGTTTCGTGTGGTTTACGGGTATTTTTCTATGCTGAATCGAATGCTGTCAGACTACGTCAAGCTGTTGAAGAGGACAATAAACCGTTGTGTAACAGTGTGCAGCCACGACTCACAGAGTAAGGAAAGTATAGTGATCGTGTCGAAAGAAAAAGCTGTTTTCTTCAGATTTTTACATTTTGAGGGCTATTGAGTCCGAAAAACCTAATTTTGATGCCAGGTGTGCGTGTGCGTGCGTCTGTAGTTCGATTTGCGGGAGAACGGCTGGACCGATTGAGTTCTTATGATATTTTGTTCGATATTTTTTGTAGATGTGAAAATAAGGTTATAGGTGATTTTTGTGGATGGGAAAGGGGTTTGGAGGTGACATTGTACCAAAAATGAGGGCTTTTCACATTTTTATCGAATACGGCTATAACGATTTTGGATAAACTTTCAAATTATCTTATACTAGTTACTACAAAGCTTTTCTTCTCCATAAATATTTCCATGAAAATACAGTGAATGGAGATCTAGGCTTAAAAAGAAAAAAAAAGGGTTTCGTACTATTTAATTTCTAAATATCCCTCTGACAACACACAAACTCTGACGTTCCATCGAACAGAAATAAAAATGAGAATGTCTCGAAAATAATGTTTATGTAAACGTTTTGGTAATATCGAGAGTAACTGCGTCACTGGGTTCATCAACCCTGGAATCATACTGTTCTAACACAGTAATTTGAAATTTGCGGTTCAAGGAGTTTGTTGTTGTTTTTCTTTCTTTTATTGTTAACCGCGACTTTTATTTACCACCTGCGGAATTCGCCCATTTTTCCGCGGATCTAGGATGTTCGGGATCTCGACATCACGAGGCAACGCCTGCACTTTTTAAGAGCACATTATTACGAATCACCTGCTCGCGCAGTGCGTGGCCATATTCCTCTCACGATACGCCATCTCAACCGTACCGTCGTGTTTCGAGTCAATCGCGTATCGGAGTTCGCGTTCTGTCGGCGGAATCACGAAATTACGAACATTCATGGTATCTGGAACTACTCGTATATGTACCGTGGACATCCCAGTACGTCAGTGCCACAACGTTTTATTGGAAAGAGTAATCCCATTGTAAATAAATAAAGTCTACTTTAAATTCTCGACTTCCGGAAGTTTCCATTCATTGTTCCTCAATATTGAACACTTACCGAGTCTCTTATCAACCTGTACCCACATTTTTTTCTCCATAGTTATTTCTGTATCTACCTGTTGTGCTGGACGACGATATAAGCCACGATAGCTCGAAAAAACAAGTTTGTCGAATATTTAATTTAAAAAACATTTCATCGAGATTGGCTACGAAGTCAAGTATGTGGTGAGGACGGCACAATCAAAGGATGTAAATGTCCTTCTGTGAAGACTGGGTTGGGATGAATGGCGTTGTCGGAGGTACATTTTGCCGTAGTAGGGAGAATAGGGCGACTTTGGCGCAGGAGTTAATGGAGATATCCTGACAGCGAGGATAACCTGAATGCAACCTCCTTTTTAAACCCTTACTGGAGAGGTAACCTTCTTGCTCCTTGGAGCGCGCCAGCGAAATTTTTTAACCGCTACTCGAATGAGTAAGGTTGGAGTTTATTGAAATGTATGAAGTTGCTGGATAAAAAACTACTACTCTCGGCGACGACAACAGCATGGTGGCGATAACGTTACTAAGAAGGTTACCTCTCCAGTGAGGGTTTCCCTCTCGAAAAGGAAGTTTTCATTCAGCTTATCCTCGCTTTCAGGTTATCCCGACTAGGCTCTGCCCCAAAGTCGCCCTATTCCTCCTACTTGCCATATTTTTGGGCCTGTTAATCCTCCTCTAATTTTTTTATGGCCATCGTATTCACACCAAACCATGCAGTAGACTTAAACTAATTAATCTAACTCGTGGTGCAAGGAATAACTCGTTGACCTTTGATTAATAAGCTAAACACTACAAGCTACCCCGCACGACTAGGAAATCTAATAATAATAAAGTTTATTTTAAAAAAAGAATGAAAAAGTTATCAGCCGCAGGGTAGTCAGTGTTTGAGATCGATCCGAAAACGAGGACCGTCCTGACTTTCCAAGCCGGACGTCACTATTGCAACACTTAGGCACATTTCGGAGAGTAGGGCATTTACTTCGGGTGCTTGTTCCATCAGTTAATTTGGGTATTCCATTTTTGAAAAACTCTGGAAGTGAATGTTATTTCAAAGCGTTTGAAGTTGTTGCAGTCCCATTGGAAAAGCAATTACTTCTTAGAGACGACAAAGCTGAAGTTTAAGTTGGAAACCAAAAGCCACAACGGACGTTTTTGGGGTTGGATCGTCCTGGATGTACTGTGATTTGCACGTTTTTCAAAGAACAGTACTCACAAATCTGTTTCTGCGTTCGTGACAGGGGTGTTTATGCCCAGTACTGTATTAGGTCGATTTTGAGGGAGGTTCAAGGCAGCTCATTTGGCAGTTCAGACAAACTGAATTCGTCTTAGTCGCGATAAACGACGTCTCATCGTATAGTTAACACCCACGAATATAGCTCTTACTGCTCGCAACCAACGACCTGAGGGTATGTCCGTAGCTGAAATAGAATTTAACGGGGAAATGAACAAGGGTAATTACACGTAACGATAACAATCTCCTCGCGCTACCGGAGGGGGTTTTCACGCCCTTTTCACTTGTTTGCTCAGCTACGAACGGCCCGGCGCTATACCCGTATTTCATGCCGAGTTTTCCCCGTGAACCAGACACGTGCTGCCCCGATGAATCATAAGCTATGCAGAATCGCATGTTGAACCCCTCGAACCGAACAAAGCTGCCGGCTAATGTTCGGCAAAAGGGCTCTTCCCTTGTTTACCTTTTTTCAGCGGAACATCGCTCCTTCAGCCTGGAAAACCATCTTCGTGTAAACAGATTCCCATCCCCTCTCTGTCGCTCGAGGCACGGAAATCAGACTGCCCCCTTCGGATCCCCCGTCACTTTTTAAGTTCCCTCCCTCAATTCTCCCCAAAATCGTTCAAAGTTGTTGTTTTTACCGACGTTATTTACGATACAGCGTTCCGAGTCTGCGGATCGCACAGAACTAATCTATTCTAATCCGCTTATGGTGGGGAGAGTTTCCTCCCCATTATGTACTCACCTTAGTTTATTCGCGCAGGTCCTCGAAAATTCTGACGAATTATCGTAATCTTGAAACAACACTCCATGAACACAATTCACATTTCTTCTAGCACCTTCCGTCTTCCAGCATTCTGACGAATTATCGTAATCTTGAAACAACACTCCATGAACACAATTCACATTTCTTCTAGCACCTTCCGTCTTCCAGCATTAAGTGCGCAGCTATCGATACGCCGTGATTAGCGGTGAGTGTACACAGAAATTAAGTTGCCGTGGATTCCAGAATTTCCCTCAGTAGTAGATAATTAACGTCGTTGGGACACCACCTAATTTGCACGGTGGGTGTTACATGTTTTCTTAATCTGTTGTGTTAAAGTGCTGAAATATTTATTAAATGTGGAATACCTGCTTCGTCCCGAGAAGCCTGACAACGCGATTCTTGTGGGGTGTGTAAATGATGTGGCAGGAGTGATAATTGGTCGCACGCTAAACTCAGTCCAGATGAAGCTCGAGTGAGGGATGCGACGGGATGGGAGATCCTGGGAAGTCCTTCTCCTCGGTGACGACGCGAAGAAATGAAGACTCACCTCCTTGTTTGTGTGGAGACGAAACAAGGGAGGAGGTTCGATAATTGGGAGAAAATGGTGGATATCAAGTGGTGCTAGTGGCGGCCAGTGTTATCCTAGTCCTTGCTTCTGGCAGCTGAGCATAAAAATATCTAGGTGGAAACCATCAGAAGAGAAAAACCCTGCAAATTATAACACAATGGTTTATTATTCTCATGAACAGCTTGATCTAGCATTACTGCTCCGAGACCCATCCCATTCGATTCAGCATCAAAAAATACTAGTAAACCATACGAAACATGATCTGGCTACAATGGAACTATGGAAATTAAATATTCCCCCGGCGCCAGGCGCCTGTAAACGTCTGTAGGCAAGCAAGAAGAGTCGGGGAAATTGGGACGGGGGCTTCCAGGGAACCCGTTGCGAGTCCAGCAGGCGGGTGGCTTTAATGAGACGGGAGGGAGTACCAACGACGAAACATTGACTTCCGCTGTAGTTCCCGCGTTAAACTGCGTTTCGTTAATTTGTTTGACCATTTTTCGCCCATAACAACCGTGGGCTTCGTCTGATCCGATTGCCGAGATGGCAGGCACAACTAGATACCAAATGGGATTTTTGTGCGAAAGAACGAATTTTTTAGACCACGTTGAAGGCACAAAACGGCCCGGGCGGCGGACAGTTGTCAGGGGACGGGGACGGGGGACGGCGGCCGGACATTGCAAATTTGGAATCTCCATGTCTTGAAACGTAAAGTATCAAATTTTGAGGGGGGGTTGTAGAAAATTTTTCGTGATCGAAAACATAGGGTTATTATTCAGAATGAATAATAAATCAAAAGGGCTGTGGCTCTTGAGAGGCTGCAAGATGAGTGGAACACAGCCCAGAAGGGGCGGTGAACTGTGCGGCTGATACCAGCATTTGGTCCATCTTGGTCGACGCCACGTTAAGTTGGGTTTCTGCCTCACTCAGTTCCAACAGGACATGGAGCATTTAGGTCTCACTTGCATAAATTAAGAGACTGGAATCCCAAACTGCATAGCTCCATTTGCCCAGGCAGTACTCACCCAGTAGATGCTGGAGCTTGCCGATCCAGGGCCAGTCTCTCGCAGGGATTAATAATGAAGACACGGGGGAAAGAGCACTCCTGTACTACTGCTGGGCAATATGTGAGGATTTTAAGGAATGGCGGCACGCTGCGAGATTCTCGTGAGGGTGAAGAGAACAAGAAAGAAGAGCTGCCATTGCAGAGAGACGTGATGGCCCACCTGATGCAATGTGCCAAACGGTTCTGGGTTGGTTATCAACACGCAGGAGTAAACTCCCTTCCTACGTCCCTTAAGAAAAAGAAAAATGGTTATAAGGAATTTACTTCCTTTGCTTCTTTCAATTTACCTCTTCATCGAAAGTTTGGACCATTCGTTGGATGTTATTCCACAGAGTTTTAAAAGCCATGATGAGGGCTACTTCACACAATTCTACAGAATTTCAGGGGAAGTGTCGCAAAAACGTTGCTAAAAACCCTGATTCCGGGATATGTTGATTGTTAGTTGAGGTACGTTAGTGGATCTGTGAGTTTTGGAAAATTTCGTTGCACTCAAAGGCCGTACCGCCAGTTGTGTAATGTATATAATCAATGCATGCTCATAGTTACGTCTTCAGCGGACAGCGAAGTTATGTGAAGTGCCTTCGATAACACGCCAAGTACAAGCGCATTGAAACTATTGGTCTCAAGAGCTTCCGTCCTGCCGGTCAGTTGAAGACGATATTTTTACCCTCAGAAGAGAAACTACTTAATCCGAAGACCACTTGAGCGGCTCTATTTACGAAACGACCTTTTCCAAAGTGGCTGAAGATCAATCGCTGGCGGGCGAGAGAAGGACAGCTCTCAGTAGAACGGTGGGCGGTCGAAAGGAAGGGAACTCATTGATAGGATAAGCCCTCAGAAGTAACGCACACGCGATACTCCATCAGCCTAAGTGCTTCCTACAAAGATAAATCCCAATAAAGAACTTGCTTTGCATCTTACAAGCAGAAAGCTGCTCGTATCAAACGGCAGCTCTTCTTTTTGGATGGTGACAGAACTTACGACCGGGGTCGTGTGAATTATAAACAGGATAGTTCAGTATCTCCGTATACAGATTTGCAGATTTGCAAGAACGAGCTTCGTGAGTTATCGGTTTTGGTATATCATTGAAAACTAAGTTGGGGTCGGCTTGAGTTCAACAGCTCTCCGCATTCCGCAAATTCGGTATTTTTAGTGTTCAACAACTTCAAGCGTCATGTCAGTTTGACAGCCTAAATACATTCATTCTGGACGGCCAGGAACTACTCAAACACAATAAGCGTTTGAATAAATTATCCTTCTACTTTATTCAAAGTCCTTTCTCAAAGGCAGCTTTTTATGATTATGAGGTTCACTAAACTAACTGGAAGAATGCCATGAAGTCATAAGTGTGGTATTTTTGAGACGGGAGAACTAACTCAAGTACATTAAGACCTACTGCCAGAACAATAACAGCGAATAGAGTAGTGAACAGCTCTACGTCACCCAAGCGAGTGTTGGATACAGGCTTTTATCAAATGGAATGGAGCACACGCCTCCTGAGCGCAGAGATGAAACCCATGGAACTGCTCCCTATCTAGTTATCACGAAGCCTCACTTACTCCACCTATAATGCGACAGTCCAAGGCACTCTTCGCACGGTAGTGAATCAAGAGGTGAAGAAATGCAGGAGAACTCGGCAGCGGAGATCCTCAATAAGAGCGAGGACACAGAACACGAGGGATCATAGATCTCAAGCCATTCTGATTAGCTTCAGGACAAGACGGCGAACCATCCATCGGCAAACTGCCTGAGGCGAGAGAGAGCAGCCGTTAAAAGTTCCATAAACATCTCAAACCCCTTGAGCATACATTGGCTGAGTGAGACGTTCACAGAAAAGTGACAGTAACACTAACAAGTCACAGAATCTAAGCACGATTTCTCATCGTTATTGAACTGACACTAACTCCGTCAATATACAAGTAGTGAGGGGGTAGTGTGGGGGTTTCTGTAGTGAAGTCAGAGGAACCTGAACGCGTACTGGCCACTAATGGTGTTGTTAGCTCTCCTAACGCGCCAGTGGCAGGCAGTTGTGAATTTTGTATAGCTACCGAACGCTGCCTACTTACGGGCGGCACAAATGCTGGAACTGGATCTTGTCAGGCGTGGTAGAGGGGCGCTCCATCCCTGCTATTGGATATGGTGCGTGTGGACGGGTCTGCTCTGCATTTAAGGGGGGCTTGGTTGGTTGGTAAGTTTGACTTCGAGCTTCCCTTCATGGAAGATCCTGATGGGGGGGGGGGGATCCAGATCCCACTCTTGAGGTTGGGGCCATGGTATAATATGCAGACGGATCAGTAAGGGATGACCTAGCACGTGCAGGTGCGCAGCAGCTGTGCTGGCTACAGTTTCCCAGGCAGAGCTCTTCGCAGTGACTGTGTGTGTGCAGCACCTCCTGTGCAGAGGCTGGAACGGGGAAGCATATATACTGAAGGCACTGGCTTCCTCTTCCATCATGTTGGAGTACAGAGTTGCAGATTTTGCAAGGCAGAGCGTGAGTCGGCGGAAAGTGTACGGTGTATGTGTGACAGGTTGGCTGTAGTGCACCTGAGAGTGTGCAGGGTTCCTCAGATGCTGCCGGAGGAGGTTGCTGGGATGAACCTCAAGGTCGTCTTGCGTTTTGTGCAAGAATGGAGGGAACGTTGCACCAGGGGAGCTAGGAGGGGAGGCGGTATCATGTACCCCCACACAGTAGGCTCATTTGTGGCTTCAGTGGGGGTTTCCCAGTTGAATCAAAGTATGGCAGGGGGGGGGGGATGGCTGCTGAAACTGTTGCTTGGAACGAATCATCGTAACTATGGATGTGTAACACAGTAACTTTGTGCCATTGACACTGTAGTGTTGTTTGACAAGATGGTTATGGTTTTGTAAACCCAACAAATATCTGAATGAGGGCCTGGATAGGATAGGTGTTTCATGCAAGCAAACCATGCTAAGTAAGTCCTGCAGGGCAACGAAATTGACTGCAGATAGGTCTGGTACTGGGATGAGAACGACTTTACGGCAACAAAGTGCACCCACAGATACCAGGACTTTTTGCAGTGGAGTAGGGAAACATGAAGTATCATTTCTGGGCTGTAACTACGGGTACAAGACCGAGCTATGTCACAAGCCACATAACCATGAACAACACAGCCGTCAGGGGATTGTGGGTCGAAGCTTCCAACATGCAAAAGTCACTTATAGTACTGTACAACAGAATTCTGCTGAAAACAGAATGCACGCCTGAGACGACCTTAGGATCAGGATGTGTGGATCAAAATATGAAGGTCATGACAGTGGCGTTGTAGTCTCCGAATGTAGTTTGCCTAATTTTCAACTGAACTACTACTCGTAGTCCCAAAAACCTCCCGAAGTGCAGGGGCAGGGTGTGTTGAGAAGAAACATAACAAATGATAGGCCAACATGGCGTTGCACTCCATCACTGGAAGTTTCTAGAGTCGTCCATAAAGACCCCACTCCACGTACTCAACGCTCGATCAACTTTTGATAAAATCTTTGTAGTTCATTTCCAACTCTCTGGTTTGCGCATGGACTCGTGAGGATATCCAGTTCGTTCTACTCACGAGCTGTTTTAAATCTCAGGTAGACTTTAGGATCGTGGAATAAGTTCATCTACAGAGTGAGGTAGTTAAATGGAAGGTTCACAGCCCATAACAAAGACCCAATGCCATAAGCAGTTCTCGGTAGTCACTCCCGAAGCTAATACCCCACTAATTGGAGTCGGTAAGAGTATTCGAAGCTCTTCCGGCTACGCTTTTGACAGGAAGGGAAAAGAAGAGAAAAACTCGGTATTATAGTTTAGCGGCCCGTCCGAAGCGACTCCAGCTCGTTAAAAGATGACCCGCATTCTCCAAAACTGATTTACGTTCGGGTAACGGTATTGGAAGACGTAAGTTACCATTTCCAATCCTTTCGACAGGTAGCTGGACAGGAGTTTTACGGTTCGGTAGCGACTCCTCAACTCCGCGTCACGAATGTTATTACTAGAAACGCGTTGACAGATAGTGCAGCGTTCGTAGAGTGTTGAATGGTCAGGTCGTTAATTTCATTCGAGCGTGAAGAGCCCTCATCTTAAGCAGTCTAGGTTCAGTGGCCGAATGCGTTGGGACGTGAGGCTGGCTCTGGCTGGATTCTCGAACAGGTATTCCCACCCACGCCACTCAAGAGGGTGAGAAAATGGGTATCAGGGATACAGCTGGGGACGCCAGTGCGAGCTTTCCAAAGAGTCCATTCCAGGGTACCTGAGAAATCGGCCCAAATTGGTCACGGTGTGTTCCTCTCTGGTTTGGCTGACTCCCTACTGTCTCTCTCTTCCATGTTCAGCCTTAGCCCAGGAATTAGGGTTTTGTGCACGAGTCTTACAAACACTTCTCGCTTTCGTCTCTTGTAAACAAATACCCAGTTATCACGAGTACTTAACATGAAAGGGCCCACCCCCATGCCCAGCAATTAACTGAGTCGTTCTCGGTTTCTAAGATTTCCAAAGCTATTTCGCAACACAGGACCGAACTACGTCTCCTTATCATCCTCATTTTTGAGCAAGACATTCACATAGAAAACTCTTTCAGAGGTCTTTCTTCCTTTAGGCAATCACGAATTTTATTCCACTCGTAGATCCAAGGAAAATAAAATTATACTGATTCGCGTCGCACCTGCTATTAATTTCAAACGTTTAGACGCACCACTTTCAACTTACTCAACGGCTCGACCTGCAGCCAATGACGACGATTAATAAATCACAATAGACAGAGGATTCCGCTCAGAGTTCTTGAGCATGACGGAATATGAAGGACCCGGCGCTGCGTTCGGCTTGAGGGTCGAAAGGGGTCACCACTTCGGGGCGCTTTCGATGGCAGAGGGTTGATTTAGTAAGCTCTAGCGTTGATAAATTACGCCTATTCCTCAATCGCAACCATTTCGGAGTCGCTCCCTGAAAAGAGCCGTTGACCTGCGTTGGAGTGAGCTACTGCACCAATGATTTCCCCGAGCTGTGAAATAGCGGCGAGGTTTTGCTCAAGGAACATCACCGGCGGAGAGCTTTTTACTTATTGCGGTTACACAACGCGGTGGAAATTCTCATCCTATTTTGAGCGCTGCCCGTGAAAATTGAGCAATGTACCTCCAGTTTTCTTTGGAGTTCAACGTGGTGTGGACAAATGCCTGTGGTGGGAGCTAGCCCACTGTGTCCTTCACAGGACGTCACTAGCTTGCCCAGAGAAAAGAAGATAGCAGGGAGACAGCTGCAGGCCATAGGACTCCGCCAGACCTGCAGGGCAGTGGCCTCATTGGGCCCATGTCCTAACTCCCCAATGAGCCTGTTTGAGGGCTTGATTAGTGTCTCAGCCGCTGGTACTCATCGCCTCACCCCCCTGGGTTTGGAGGAGGGGGGTTCTCAGTCGGGGATCGAACAAGAACTTCCCATCTTTGGCAAGAGAAGATGCCATGGCAAGCAGTTATTCACCGTAGACCGTAGTGCAGGCAGTTTGGGCTTGCAGCCTTACTGATTCGGCCCCGCAAGGAGGAGACTGGCGAGTGGCCAACGGAAAATGTTAATTGGAATATTGAAGGCCTACAGGACGGTCTCCTCCGATGCCCTCTGCGTCGTGGCCGGGGAGCCACCCATCGACCTGGAGTTGAAGAGGAGATGGGCAGGCTACCGGCTGAGGACGCAGGGACGGGTGACATGGGGAGAGAGACATATCGAAGGTGGAAAAAGGAAAGCCCTCATCGATAAGTTGGTAATCGATGAGTGGCAAGAAAGATGGAATAATAGTGAAAAGGGTAGATGGACGCATACGTGGCTGCCACACATACGGGAAAGGATGGAGTTCGGGTTCCACACCACGCAGCTCGTCACCGGCCACGGAGATTTTCGCGAGAAACTCCGTGGGTTCGCATTGGTGGCAGATGGGCTGTGTGAGTGTGGGGAGATGGACACAGCGGAGCACGTGCTGTTCCGCTGTGTGAACTACCAGCAGGACAGGGAAAGAGCAAGAAATGAGGTGATTGGATTAGGACAGGATTGGGATGCGATGATGGTGAGGAACCAGGAATGCTATAAATGGTGGAAATGGTTCGGAGATAGGACATTAAAGGATAGAGAAGATTGTAGACTAGGAGTGCGCAGGGCCTTAGGAGTAGGAGTAGGTGATTAGAGGATGTGTTTGTGTTTGTGATTGTGTTTGTGTTGTGTGGTTTTGAGTGGGCGGTGCCAGGGATGGTCGAATATCAAGTAGCCCATCCCTGGACCGTCGGTAAGAATGTATTTAAGGGCTGAATGTAAATATGAACGAATGAGTGTGAATGTTTGTGTTTGTGTTTTGTTGTGTACATGTACGTTAGGTGTCGTTAGAGTAGGTTAGTTAGGTGTAGGGATGGATCCAGGGGGGATGAATATCGAGTAGTCCGCCCCTGGACCATCGGGAAATGTGTGGATGTATTTAAGGGTTGTATGGATGTGTGAATGTGTTAGTTGATTAGGGTAGAGAGAGTTGGGTGGGAGCGCGGGCGAGGGCGGCCGAATATAGAGTAGTCCGCCCTCGCCACTGCGGAATGGGGATCGCAGTTCAGGCCGTGAAAGACGGCCTGACACCCTTCTCCATGGCTGGTGCGGGGGCAAGTCCATTCCCTGCACCCCCATGGAGATAAAGCGTAGGTGCCGGCAGAACGCCTCTGGGCAATTCCGGCACCAGGGCCTGCTAACCATTCAGGTCCTTAGGCTGCTCAAGGCGCAGCCAAATAAAATGGGTACCGCGGGGGCTTCTGCCCGCGGCCGGCAGCGTGGAGCCTTCAAAAGCGTGACACTGTCGGCCGTGAAGCCATGGGTTTGGTCTCGCGGGGACCGTGGTTCCGCTGGAAATCCCCCCCTTAAAGAAAAGATAGGTGCTGACTGGAGAGGGGTAAAGGCCCGAAGGCTAGGAACCCTCTCCAACGCCACGGGTAACACCCACCCAAGCACGACATATCAATGTTTAGCCTTGGATGAGTTTTGGGTTCTACACAACACAGCTCGTCACCGGCCACAGAGATTTTCGTGACAGACTGGCTGTGTGAGTGTGAAGAGCTGGACACAGTGGAGCACGTGGTGTTCCACTGTGTAAATTACCAGCAGGAAAGGGAAATAGCCAGGAAAGAGGTAATAGGATTGTAACAACAATGGGATGCGACAATGGTTAGGAATCAAGGATGTTACGTATGGTGGAAATGGTTTGGAGAAAGGGTGTTAAAGGATAGGGAAGAGTGTGGTTTTGAGTGGCCGGTGCCAGGGATTGTCGAATATCAAGTAGCCCATCCCTGGACCTCCGGTGTGACTGTATTTAAGGGCTGAGTGTATATTTGAGTGAATGTATGTGTTGTGTATATGTGTGTTAGTGTTCTGTAGATTAGGTATTATAGGGATGGATCCAGGGGGGATGAATATCGAGTAGCCCGCCCCTGGACCATCGGGAAATGTGTGAATGTATTTAAGGGTTGAATGGATGTGTGAGTGTGTAAGTTAGTGTTAGATGTTAGGACAGAGTGAGTTGGGTGGGTCGAGGACGAGGGCGGCCGAATATAGAGTAGTCCGCCCTCGTCACGTCGGAATGGGGATCGCAGTTCAGGCCGTCTTTTACGGCCGTAAAATACGGCCTGACACCCTTGTCCATGGCTGGTGCGGGAGCAAGTCCAATCCCCGTACCCCCATGGAGATAAAGCGTAGGTGCCAGCAGAACGCCTCTTGGCAATTCCGGCACCGGGGCCTGCCACCCATTCAGTTCCTTAGGCTGCTCAAGGTGCAGCCAAATAGAATGGCTACCACAGGGGCGTCAGCCCCCGGCCGGCAGCGTGGAGCCTTTAAAAGCGTGGCGCTGTCGGCCGTGAAGCCATGGGATTGGCCTCATGGGGACCGTGGCTTTGCTAGAAATCCCCCCTAGAGAGATGATAGCTGCTGGATGGAGAGGGGTAAAGGCTGTGAGGCTAGGCACCCTCTCCAATGCCACGGGCAACGCTCAAAGCATGACTTACCATGCTTAGCCTTTGACGAGTTAGTTGAAATCATGAGCTCAGAACTTCCGCACTTGCTCTAACGAGAAGTTCTTGTGGTGAAGAACATACAGTCGAGGCCTTTTCTCTACAGGCCGGACTTTCCCGTTCAGTTTCCCCAAGTTGTCAACGGGGTTTTCCTTTTTTTGACTCCTAAATATCCTCTTCTCACTGCTCCTCTCCAATTTTCTCAACTCTTAGACCACTCACAGCTCTCACTCTCTCTCCGCTCTCATTCCCTGCACAACCCCTTTACGTATTCAGAATCCCCTTGTTCGCATTTAAATACTGACATTCAAATACTGACATTCAAACTGATATTGCTATTCTGTCCAAGTATAATACACTCCTTACTCACGCTCACTACGTTTCACCCATTCTGCAACTGCAAGCTCTCCCATTCGTGCGCCCAACAATCATATTAAAACAGTTATTAGTAATGATAATTATTCAGCTATTATTAATAATCGTCCGAAAGTTATCAGATATTCCCATGCAACGCCAATTCCACGAGAATTTTTGGTGGTTCCCCAGTTGGTGGTTGCCAGTTGGGGTGTATAATGCCCCCAAGTTAATCAACAATTGTATTTTTTGATCATCATGGCGGTTTAAATTGGGCCCTCTGATCCCTTAAGTGTCTGTCTTTTTAGAACAGAAATTTCCATGCCGACGTGATGTGTGGCTTTTGCTTTATTTTATTGTCTTCAAATAGATTTCGATTATTAATTGGTGGACCCGCTCGGAGTTAACATTAAAAGTGTAGTCACGCCTTGAATAACGTACAAACTTGGAGATGCGGAATAACTCCGTCTTTCGTGAGGAGAAATATCGGTTTAATGTCACTCGTTCGGTTTGCATGTTGGTTATATTAGTTGCATGCAGACAGACGAAGGGACTCCCTCACAGTCCTCAATCCTTCCATCTGCTCACAGGCCAAGAATCCATCGTTTTCACCTTGTTATTGAAATGAAGGGTGTGACGAGCGTAACAGACAACTCAGGTAACGAAACCAGACCCTCGAAAAATTAGTTTTTGCATTTTTTCTTCGCCAGACAACCGGCGGACGAAAAGGGATAATGGCATTCATAGATGGAAGCGCGGCAGTGGTTTTCCAATTTTTTATTGTTCTGGTATGTATAATTCAATGCCGTTCGGTAAGATAAGTACAAACTTATGTTTTATTTAGGAGCACTTTATTATCTTGGGGTAGGAGTTAATAGGGAACGAAGGTATAGGTGGAATAATGGGAACCCGGCCTCAGGGGACGCGGAGCAACCCCCTCAAATGAATAACAGGCAGCAAACGGGGTAGGGTTCCTCTTTTCTCCGCGCTTCGATCTCCTCTTTTGCTAAGCTTTACACTTTCTTATGCACCGTTCTGCTCGTCATTCTCTCCTTGTAATCGCATGGATGAACCAATAGCCGAATAATCGTAACACAACTCAATGATGTTCAGAAAATTGTAGCATACACCAAGACTGATGTTATCTTCTTGATGTCCATCGCACGTTGAGGCTGAATTGTGTACGTAGCAAGTGAACTGTTCCTTGAAAGGAAGTCTAAGGGCACTATGATAATGACTTTGGGCGGCTATCGTATATAAACTAGAGTGAATCAGACTATGGGAATCTTGGAACTAGGCGTGGGACAGATCAACAGTCAAGGGTTGTGACAAGAGCGTTCGGACCCAGAGAGACCAACACCATAGAAAGTCAGGGCTGCGAGTGATGTAGAAAAGGGTTGTACATGCTTTCATATTTCCTCCTGGATCACCTTGGAAACCCATCGAGTAACCCAAAATAATTGAAGGGTACAAGGGAAAAAACGTCCATGTCCATTCTGAATCATTTTGTAAAAAACAGAAATCAAACTTCACTATTTGATCAGGAATCTGGTTAAAATAAAAAAGAAACTCTATCAACACTTTCTGCTTTTGTAAACATTTAATAATCATATTTTAACGAAATCGAGAATTTTTAGATAATTACAAATGGTGAAAACATTTTTTTAGCCAGAACGGTGTGAACCTCGTCGTCGTTTTCGTCTGGTTCTGCAACTGCTGGCTTCAAATTTTCATAAAATTGTCTGGATTCTGGATTTTCCAGGAATTGTTTGAGGTGTTGCAGATCTTTATGTTTCCCAGGCTTCAGTGGAAGTGAAAATGAGTGTAACGGCATCAGAGTATTAGGTGTGTTTTTCTGTTTATTTTTCCCTTCTTTAGAGGGATTGTCGAAGGCAGGGGAACTGGCGAAACGTCCGCTGTATGATGTTTTGTGAAATATCAATCGTGGGTCATCTTTCGAAATCTTGAGGACTTTGATGTTTCGTGTTGGCGTTGGGCATTTTTCACGATAAAACGCTCATAGATAGTTGATCCATGTTTGAAATTGGACTTCCGTGTTGTAGTTTACGACGATGAAAGGTGAAGGGTTCTTCCTACTGTCACGAAATATATCCCGCCAGTCGTCAGGGGTTTCTGTGTATGATTTCTGGTTGATGATGATCATATTAGGGTCGCATTCGAGATACGAATGCCCCCTGATGGGAAAGATGATTTTCACATAGTCAAAACGCTCTACCCTGGTGACGAGGTGATGCAAACCCGTATCATCGTGTAATTTTTATTTTGTGCTGCGCACGAATCGCGGAACGGAATGAGCAACGTGCTCATTTTTCATTGCCAGCTTTTTGAATTTTCTCTTAAGTGTGTAGAATTTTTCACTTTTCTTGAGATGTAGTTCCTTTCCAGATTTTTCTTTTTTAGTTCCATCGTTGCAGCAATTTTTGATTCATCATCGGGGGAGTTACTTACTTTTTCGTTAAGCGCTAGCAACTCTACCTTCGTGGAGTCACACAAACTACAAGTTTCCTTCCTAGGATAGTGGAACGAAAATTTCTGTGAGTCACATTTACAGTTTACCACCTTCATCTGGACTCCAACGTTTCTTTCCCTGGCGCGCGCGGACTAAAACTGTTTTTCCCCGGGACCTGTTATTTCAAGCCATTGAATCAAGAAACAGGAAACGTTTTTCGATTTGGATGGAGACATCTTTTGAAACCTTCGGCCAAAATGCGATAGATGGCAGTGTTATCTCAAAACCAATGAAAAATGGACTTAATCGTTTTTTCCCCTGTTACCTTCAATTGTTTGCTGGGTGTTGCAGAGACCCTTTGTACAAGAATTTTGGAGGCGGTTTCCACAACACATAGGCTTCACAAATTCGGTTTGCTTCTTGGTGTTGTGAGCTGTGTACTATAGGATGACTCCATTACATGACTGCCCACACATACATCTTTCACTAATTCTCGTATTTTGTTTCGTTTGGTTTATTATTCATTCTGAATAATAACCCTATGTTTTCGGTCACGAAACATTTTTTACAATCCCCCCTCAAAATTTGATACTTTACGTTTCAGGACATGGGGATTCCAAATCTGCAATGTCCGTCCGCCGTCCCCCGTCCCCCAAACACCATCCACTATCTCCCGTCCCCCGTCCGCCGTTCAGGCCGTTTTGTGCCTTTAACGTGGTCTAAAAAATTCGTTCTTTCGCACGAAAATCCCATTTGGTATCTTGTGCCCGCCATCTCGGCAATCCGATCGGACGAAGCCCATGGTTGTTATGGGCAAAAAATGGTTTAAAAAATTAACGAAACGCAGTATAATCGCAAATAAGCCGTGTTTCGTATCGTTTTCAAGGCCCGCTCGACTCACAGCGCCCTTTGGACTCGCAACCTCCTGCCAATTGCCGAGCGAGGGTTCGCTGGAAGCCTCCGTCCCCATCGGATCAGACGTTTGGGCGCCTGGAGCCGGGGGAATATTTAGTTTCCGTAGTTCCATTGTAGTCAGGTCATGTTTCGTATGGTTTACTAGTATTCGATGCTGAATCGAATGGGATGGGTCTCGGAGCAGTAATACTAGGTCAAGCTGTTCATGAGAATAATAAACCATTGTGTAATAATTTGCAGAGTTTTTTCTTGGTTTTGATTCGAAACGCTGTCATCTAGTACACCGTCTACACTGAACATTACCTACTACAGGAAACAGATCGCAGAAGGGCAGAAGAGGTGCACCCTCCTCATTCCTTGCTCATATGGCACTGGCTCTCAAGTGACAGTTTTAGTGGTAGCGGGTGGGCAACTTGTGTGTGCCCAAAAAGCAAAAAAGGTTATGGATGTGCCCCTTAAGAGGTGAGAACATCCTGGAAGGGAGCTGATTCCATCACAGTGAGGTGGATTTCTATCTTACCGTGTACCTCACCTAAGGGGGTGCGTGCATGGAGTTCGTCAGACGGCAAGCCCAAACTGGCTGCACTGCAGGGAAATAGTGGACCATCTGCTGTGCAATCTTCTCGAGTCAAAGTTGGGCAGACTAGTGCAGGACTGTTTCCTTATTTGATGACTTCTTAAACTCTCGACGAGGGTTATATCAGTCATAGAAGTTGCGGTTTCGCTAATATGCAAGAGACCAGCAGGTATTTGGTCGTTATCCAGTCACCTGGTAAAGAGCTGTGGTAGACTGGTGCATTAGCCATTCTTCTGCACCATGTTGTGTTCTGGTTAAACTGGCGGTGAGTTGCTCGATTGAGTAAAGGGTGAAGCCTGCTGGTCTGAGGCCACTACTGAGCATCTTATACCGCGGGAAGTGAAGGGTTCTTGTGATGGTGAAGAAAACCAAACAGAAAAGCTGTCGTCGCAGTTAAGAGTGCGACCCTATGATGCAATACGATGGTTCCGGGTTGGATCTCGACACGCAGGAGTAACTTCGTGAAGGCACTAGAAGCAGACCCTTCCTCCTACACAAAGAAAATAAGTTATTGTACTTACGTCAATAAGAATTGCAGTCGTCTGAACGACAATCTACATTGTTATGTACGGCATAAAAGCTTCTAGAGGCAAAAAGTATATTTGCTATTCTGCACCTTCTTTTTCACTCGCAATATTATTATCTCGCGTTGCAATACCCTCATTCTTCTCCCACTTCGTCACGTACGCGTCGTTGTAATGTAGTCCCAAAGTGCTTTCCCTCTGAAACTTCATTCAGGGCTGCGGGTGGGAAGATGTGGAACTTTCAGCGCGAGATTAGAGCGCTGCAGATCCTTTAATCTTTTATACGCGGGAATGTAGAACACATTGGTTCTATCTTACACACATTTTTGTCATCCCACTAATTTCTACGTTTTTTCCCTTAACGTCTTCACAGGGACTGCTTTAATGATTATAATCAGACGACGTGCATATGAATCCACGAACGAATGCTCCAGAAACACAAATGGACTACAAAACGTGTTTCCTTGAACTTTCCCAATTTCGTGACCTGAAATGCTTAACAAACATTGATAAAACAGGGGAAGTTTAAAAATCTGCACTCTGTCAACTATAGAGAAACTTCCATTATGTTGTATTAAATCCTATTAACTCTTTGAGTAGCAAAGAGCAGAAACAAAATCCGTCCAGCCGGATCGGTTGGGTTCCAAGTTTTGTCTACCGGGCAGAGCTCCCGCCTATTTGCCTACCTATCGATCTTCTCCAAGTCTTCTTTTGTCTTCCTGTTCTTCTGCCTTCACCCTGGGGATTCAATTGAAGAGCGGTCTTCTCCCAGGTGCCACCGGGCTTCCTCAGAGTATGGCAGATCCGCTTGCATAAGGCATTGAGCGCTTAATAGATGTATTGCCAAGACTTTCTGCTTTGGCATCCTCAAGAAGTTGGACAAATTTCGTTCAAACACTTCACGCAAGAATAGCTAACGGCGACTTACTCGTTGAGAGCGTACTGGGAGGAGCAATGGGTGGTTGTGGGAGAGGATCCCTGGGTGCTTTCTAGAGGCTCGCAAGACGAAGCTGCCTAAAGTGCCCTGGCCGCCCTCTGAAGCGGAACACCCATCCATCACCATTTCACCAGATTTTGGGGAACGGGCTGGAAGGAGTGATATTCCAAAATTCTCAAGAAGGGAGCACCCGAGGGGAGGGTTGTGGATCCCGCTGATGGGATTGTGGAGAATGTAATGGACATGGACGTTGTGCTTGCTGGCGCTGGACGTCGTCGGCGTTAGCTGCACAAAAAGGTGCTGGATGTTGAGAAGGCTTTCGACTGGTTGTCACTTCGAGGTTGCTTGCTCAGTTCGTCAGAACCTGGAGGACGTGTACTCGTGTGTTAGTTTCGCCCAAACTCCAAAAATAGCCGCTCTCCCACGTGGCAATCGGCATCCTGTCCAAGGAATCAGGAACAGGCACATCAATCTCATTTCCTTAATCCTTTACTCGCTTCAAAAGCACTCTATTGCACGACGTTCGACGAATAATCTTGATCCGTCGCACCTGATATTCGTTTTGAGTTCTTGTATCAAGAATGTGTTACAGAATCAACGCCTCTTGAAAGGCCGTCAAAGCATCAAAGCTAGTGGATGTTATTTGACGTAAAAGACGGTATATAGTAAAATCAAGTCTTCTAGTTTGAGTGCAATAGCGACGAAAAGGTTCGCTCAAATCACTTTCTTTCATCGTTTCTGACTAAATTACGGATTTTCAAACGAAGCTCTCAGTCTCCGTTCGCAGTTATTCGCGCCGTTTGGATCGCCCAAAGTAGAAAGACAGATGATACGATTACGGAATACGCGCTCTTCTGAAAAAAGGCATTTCTTTAAGACAAGAGCCTGGCTCCGGGCGAGAATATTAAGTAGAAAATCCGATCCAGGTGCCGCGAATGGTGAAGTGTATCGCCCAATATGTGGAAGTGTTCGTTTGAAGGGGAGCTTTCACGTGGCGCACACAATGTAAATCAAGGACGCCCTTTAATATCTACACAGCAGAGATGGAATTCTAATGTATAGCTCCGGAGGGGGCGGCACGGTACCGTTCTACGTGAAAGAAGTACCCGGAGAAAAGCTCCGAGGGAGGAGTTAAAGCGAAACACTTACACGTTAAAAGCCTTTCACATCGACGTTTGGAGTGTTTTTTTTTTTGTACTGGAAGAATATAAATGGTCGGACCCCAACTGAAAAATATTACATCTGAACAAACATGGGAGCGAGGTGAATTGAGAACGACATAAATGGCACAGCACGCGTCGCGTTCGTGGAATATGGAGGGTGCAGGAAGTGAGGCATTTACTGCACAAATGATATATAACACAGTCGACATTCGAAGTGCGTTATTAGACAATAAAATAGAAATTCTGTAAGAGGCTGGTACGGTGTTCTTGCGAGAGGCTGCTGAGCGCCTCAGAGTGCACGGGGTTCCGCTGGAGGAGGTTGCGTGGATGTACATCAAGGCTGTCTTCCGTTTCGTGCGAGAATGGTGGAGACGTACTGGGGAAGCCACATCAGGGAACACCAGCTCCGTGTACACAATAAGCCAATTTGAGGCTTGACTGGGGGTTTTCCCCAGTTGCATCGATTTTTTTTCAAAGCGGCAACAAAATATTGTGCATATTTGAATACGTATTGCCATCAGCAAACCTTGTCACAGTGGTGAGTGCAATTTTTCGACTTTACTGTGGAAAAATTCTGTCGCTATGACATTATGTTGGAGAGAACCCAATTGAGACCGAATGTCCAACATTGACCTAAAATGGTATTTGTACTCCCCAATCACATCGAACATTCGTTCACTAATGTCGATAGTGTTATTCATAATGACAACTCAATTGACGGGGACGTTCTGGAAGTACTTAATCTGGTTTACCACTTGATCTAACCATTTACTTAGGACGCAAGTTTCAAATGGGCAGATCAACAGTGGACACGTTTCTCAGTCATAATATTCTTCGTAAACTTGCTTAGTAGCAGTCAAAGCTGTTGTGGAAGCAACATCGGGTATAGTGGTCGGGCTTGTTGCTTTTGATTGCCAATGTCAGCAGAGCGGAATGAATGAGTTTAGCTCAGTCTCCTTTAATTTTTCTCTTCCTCTGCTTTTTATTTTTCGTTATTTTGAGTGTGTTGAGAGACAAACATCTTGAACTGAGTGAACAGCAGGAATGAGTTATATCTTGAAATGAAAGACGAATGTCATTTTAGAGCCTATCATGGTGTATACAACTTTTACAGAAACAACAGGTATACACTATAGCTACTTGAGCCTTCAGCGTGGAAACCCACTTCAATTGGGATTAGAACCACATTCGTGTACATTACGAAGCTGCATTTATTGGATGATGGAATAAGACCTTAGCCCAGGTTGTCACGCAACCGAAGAGAACTATAAGGGCGACTGGTTGTTCAAGGCCGTCTAGAAACTCACCTTATTGCCAACAAATACATACTACTCCCTTATTTATGTTGTTACCGAGCTGGTCAAAGCGATGAACAACTGCAGTACCTCACAGGTTTGGGTGCAGGGTGAGCGCTGCAATTAATGAGCACGTACAGTTCAGCAAGTTGTTGAATGAGAGCTTGTCCCTGCTGTTGAGGAAGCTTGTTGTGGGGCAGGCCAAACTAGTTGAAATGTTGACCTTGAAACGTCCACTTGCTCCTAACGGGGAGTCCTTGTTTTGGGCCTTCCCTGCACACTGAATCTACCTATTTCTGACCTGAAGCCGTTCGTCTGTGGCTGAGGGGAAGTCCAATCTGCCTTCTTCAGTTATTTCCTCTAGCCGGGTTCCCCTTTCAGGACTTTCCACAATATCCTCATCCCCCCTCCACCTCGGTTCACTCTCAGCTCTCATACTACTCACTTTCACACAGCTCTAGTTCCCTCGCCCCACCAGTTCACGTATTCAGAGCCTCCTTGTGTTGCGCTTATATACTCACGCCTGGCATACAAGGCTAAGTAATGCAGAAACGTGCTCATCTTACGTGACAACAGGAAGTTTTGAAAAGAAACACTTCATACCAAGAAATTAACATTATATTAATAAGAACGGAAATTAAACGAATCTTCGCACAAAGTTAAAACAGGGGTTTCCTGACTTACGGCCCTTCGGTAAAAATAGATCGGTTTGCGGTGGCGAAGAAGACTTGGAGATTGGTGGTATCGACTGTGTGATTGAACAAGTAGCCGCTCCCGGAGTCTCTTTGAAAGAGGGAGGCTCTGCCTCTGCTCAATGCATGTGGCCCCTCCAAACGCCTCCGTCCTGTCATGTGACTCGTCACAGAACCGCACTCCCATCCTTCAGTCTTGTACTCAGAGAACAATCGTTTTAACCTAAGTGACCGTGTAACAAAAGCTGTATCGTGTTAAGCAAGAGTATCAATACAGCCCTATATCTCGTTCAGTTCGTGTGTCTTTCTCTCTTTTTGGTGCGCCCAACGTGCTCAGTGCCCATCATTCTTCTCTTAGTTTCGAGTGACCATCATAACAGATGGAATAATGGACAGATAGATAGTGACGTGTGTTGTTATGAGGTCAGCCCATTATTTTGCTCCGTTCAAAGAACTGCAGTTTTGACGACTTCATGATTTCAAACGTCTACCAGGATTTGGGTTTACACACAATTTACCCTGAACGGACTCGATTAACGTGAGACCTTTAACCAACTCAAAATTTCTCATATTACATTCCCTGACTGATTCGAGTGACATCAAGGGGATTCAATTTCAGGTGTGGCGAGAGGGGGGATATGGATTTGTACGTTGAACGACTTAGAGGTTTCGGGAGGATTTAGGAAAAATCCGTTGAAATGAAATTGCGTTTCCAGTTAAGACATTTCCAAGTGAAGATCGTAATGTGGTCGAAGTGGGTTAGCATCGAATAAGGTGAGTGGTGGTAGTGACGTGGGGGGAGGGGGGGGGAAGAGAGAAGGATTTAGCGCTTAGGACCCCATTCTCAGCGTAAAGAAGAAGAGGGAAAAGGAAGGCTTTAATTAATGCAGACTTTGCTGGATTACATCTGGGCAAATGACTGGATTTTCTTCGTCGAGGGCAGCAAATCCGGGAACGATCCCGCGAGCGTTGGATGATGGCAAAGGGTGAAAAGCTTGCTGAGTCGTCGTTCCCGCATCACCAGTCAATGTAACTTCAAATGAGAAAGCTACGCTCTGGAAGAGTTTGCTTCCTCGTAGATTATACGAAAACCCCGACGTTCTTTTTCTTTTTCGTCTTCTGAAATTCAACCCCCCCCCTTCTTCACTCCTTCCCGTCTTTATCGGTTTTAACCGGCCACTTACGCGAGAAACACGGCGGTACGTTCCATCTTTTTGTTTGAATCGAAGCTTTTACCTGAAAATCGGACAATTTGAACGGCCGTTTGAGACTGCTGTTCGTTCAAAGTCATGTCGTTTGAAGTTGTTGAAGTGGTGACATTTCAGAAGCCCAAGTGACCCCAATGTGAAGCGGGCGCTGTGACAATTCTACTAGAGCTACTGGTAACCATGAAATACCAAACTAGAAACCAGGAACTTGTAATGCTTCCAACGTCCCTCGATCTAAATTACTAAAACCAAAAATAAAACATAGGTGGACTCAACTGCTGTCCACAATCTTGTGGGCAGTCCTGCTTGACCCCCTACTCCGCCTCCTCCACCGCAAGGGAGGGGGGACTCCCATTGCCTTTGTCGACCACGTCACGTTCGTAGTCGAGGGGGAGCACTTTGGCCACGTCAGGCTCCGCCTGCGGCAGGCAATGCGTTTAGTTCTGGGCTGGTGCAGTGGGGTGCGTCTCCGACTGTCCCCTTCTAAGGCGCAGCTCGTCATCCTTCGCTCGGGCCCCTCTGTCCCCCTGAAGTGGGTGGTGCTGGCCGCAGGCTCTAGTGTCGCCTAGAGACCACAGCGTCCTACCTCGGCACAGTTTTCTACCCTGGTGGGCGCTTGGCCAGATATCTGGCCTTCCTGAGGTCCAAATGCTCCGCCCTCACCGCCCAGGTAAGATCCCTGGCTGGGCCGACTTGGGGAGCTTCCACATACACCCGGTTCCTATACTACTGGGCCGTCTTCATCCCTGTGGTGAGGTACGCTGCGGCGACATGGTGGGTGTCCCCCACACAACGCCATCGGCAATTGGCACTCACCATGCCATTGGGTGGACTCTAACAACTTCCATATCTCAAGTAAAACAAAAAGTCCCTAAGTTAATGGACCCTTAATGGAGATTTTGTCAACCCACTATTCGACTGATCTCTTAAAGAGAGGCAATTGAACTTTTTAATGTGCTATGCAAATGCTATTTCGACCACCCACAATTCACAATATTCGTGCAAAACTCAAACTAAATTACCTGAATGATCGTAACACTGAAACCCTCAATGTTCCCGAAATTCAACCTAAAACAAACTCGTTTTGGGAACGTGGTGTAAGTGTGATTAAAATTCAACTTTTAAGCTCCTTTCGTATCGAAGTAAACTAAATTGACCTCTTAATACGTTAAACGTATAACCTGAGCTTGTGGTTGAAATGTTTAGGAGTTTAGAACAAGAAATCAACGTGATGTTGCTTCTTGCTGTTGAAATGATGACATTTCTGAAGGCCCAAAGTGAAGTCCACCGTGGAAAGTCTACTAACTCTACTGGGAACCATAAAATACTGGAGCTTCTCTTTGAGCGATCTAAAAAACCTCTGATGCTTCAAACATTCCTGGGTATCCATGAATTACATTAAATAATCGTTCAACTCAGTTTACCAGTTTCATGATGGAGAACAAACTCAATTTACACCACTGGCTGCATTAACTCATTCATTTCTACCTGAAACTTTCTCTCGGGCTCACTCCCGTAATTTCTCACTTCACCGACCCCTCTTCAGACTACACCACGTGCTGCAGCCCCAGACGAGTCATCAGGCGCAGGAAACAACAACCTTCTAACCCAAATACGTGACAAATAATTTTTTCTAATCGTCAATTAAATAAACAAGAACTGTTGTGGGGGTACACAATTTTATGTTTCGCGATTTTAAATATATAAGGGAGATGTCGCTTACTAGCCAGGTCAGTTGACGTTAACTATCGAATACTATATTCGCGCACTAGACTTTTTACTAAGAAGGGGTATACTGTTTTGCCAGTAGGAGCGGGGAGAATTGGTATATTCGCTGACTAGCTGGCATAACGTTATGATGAAGTGTAAGGACTAAATAAAAAGAAAGAAAATGTCGGAGTAATAAGACAAAATAAACGCACAATAATAGGAATAGTCTGACCGCAGAGCGTTTAAAATGAGTAGCAGTGTTTTGAATTCTGGGGCGCTGAAACTTGAGGATGCAGAAAATGTACCGCGGAAGATGAGATAGACTTATGGTGTCTAGATGGAAAAAACCTAAATTCCCAAACGAAGGGACATTATTGAAAGAAGGCAAAACTCGAGAACGAAAACAGTCTCAAACGAGCGGTGCGTAGCAACACACAACTTTCTGTGATCCCTTCAAGTTCGAACACCATCTACATATGCGGGCGCTATATCTTCGTTCAACGCATTTTTACAGGAACGTTTATGGAGAACAAAATGTAGAGACTAGTTAGCTGAGAGTACTCCGTGAGTTTGATCGAAATCGTCAGATCGGTTTTTGAGAAAATTGGGATACCGATAAATTAATATTCGACAAATCTCCTTTTCTGACTTAACTTTGCTTATACCTCCGTTCAACATATATATACAGAAATAATTATAGAGAACGAAATGTGGGTGTGGGTGACTTAAAGACACTTCATTGGGCTTTAACACATCTGGTGAAGTAGTTAGTGGTAGTAGTAGTAGTAGTAGTGGAATTTATGGAAATGTTCGAAAAAAACGTTATTTTCGACACATTTCGATTTTTATCTCTGCTCAATGGACTGTCAGAGGAACACTTATTCAGAACAATATATAAGTATTAACTATTTGAAAACATCTTGATTGATTCTTGGTGACAATCGTTGCAGCCGTTTTACCAAAAACCGTAAAAATACCTATTTTTGCTTCATGGGCCTATATCTCCGTTTGCTGTATTTTCATGGAGATACATATGAAGAAGAAAAGTTAGGTATCAGGTAGAAGATTATTTGAAAGTTTAATCAAACTCGTTGGAGCCGTTTTGAGAAAAATGCGAAAAGCCCTAGTTATGATACTTTTTCGTCCCCCTCTTCTAATCGGCTGAAATCGCCCATAACCTTATTTTGGTGTCCACAAAAAATAACGAACAAAACACAAAAAAAGAACCAGCTCAATAGCATCAGCCGTCCTCCGGCAAATCGAACTACAGACACACGCACACGGTCCACGCGCCGAAATTAGGTTTTTTTAGACTTAGTAGGCCTCAAAACATAAGGATCTGAAGAAAACCCAAATTTTCTGTTGACCCGATTTCTACCCTTCCTTTTCCCTTTGGGGTAGCGGAAAGTAAAAACGATAGACGGCAGGAATCCGTAACGTACGACTGAGACGTCACAGATGGAGAGCTTGCCAGCAAGGAAGTTTCTTAGAATGGTAATCCCTCAGTCAACTTTGAGAAAGCGATGTGTTGATCTCACCGAGCTGAGCTGCGCTAGGATGATATGACCAACAAGAGTGTACAAATATGGTGTGCATACGAGTCAACTGTGGCACTTTGATAACGCATGGGAGTAAAGACAGCGGTCAAGTAGAAACTTCTCCCACTTCTGCCAAAAGCGTTCAAAATCTGAGGTTGGCTTCAGGCTTTATGCACATTCCAATGTACATTCTCATAAAAAGAGTGTGTTGAGTCTTGATCTGAAACTGGTCTCTTAATTATTCCTTATGAGCCATTACACCTACTTCATTGCTTCGTGGCATCTCACGTTGTTTGGGTATAGTTTTGGTCATTTAAGTTCGAGCGTTATGAAAACGTACTCGAGGTTTTCATCAGACAAATTACTTAGTTCCTTCTTTCATCGCATATGGAGACCGGTGGTGTATGGTCGTAGCGACGCCCTTTCGACCGAAAGAAACAAAGAAGGATCTCCGAAGGAGGTACCAACATGCGACGATAATATAAGCGGAGTTTCCGTTAAGTGAAAGCGTTGAATATTAATGAGAGAAGCCTCCAATCATCTTATAGTTGGAGAGAAATATTATCACATCTGCGCCTCCCCTCGAGACGGCGGCTTTAAAACTTGGAAGTTTCGAGAAAATGACAACGCCCCGGCTCGAATTCGATGAAGTTGTTCGTACGAATTTTACGACATTATGCGAACTTTGCCCCATAAAGGTTCTCAAGCCTCAATTTTGATGGTTGCTAGAGAGAAAGACGCTTGAGCTGTGATACACACTTCTCACGACTTCGTCACCTGAAGGAAAGATATATTTATTTCATTATATTTTTAGAAAAAATTACCGTACTGCTGCAAATACGTTCTGAATTCCACTTCCCATCGTGGGGCTAGCTACACGTTTCACTCTCCACTAATGAAACATGCAGTCAACAGCCGAGTCAACTGGTAACTGACCAGTGACCACCTGGAATGCTGCCAGTCATACTGCCTTATAAGCCTTGGTGATCCGCTGAAGAACAGCTTTCAGAGATTGAACCAATACCTTGTTTTGACTGGGTATGAGTTTCCTACTATAGACAACAGGACAGTAGCCAAGCTCGCTGAGCCGTGTACATAAGGATAGTGCCACAGTGGCACGCTCCCCACGCAGCCTTACTAATTGCTCGCATTGAGGCAAGCCTTGCAATGGTAAAGCCTTTGAGGAACTGGAGGTGTTGGCTAAAACCCCACTTCTCAGGAATCTTCACTCCTTCATATGCTTCTCAAGAAGGAACATGTGACTGCCAACGAGTATCTGGTTTTCTTTTTAAGAGATAAGTGGATTTTTTCTTCAGCAGGTTGGTGTGCTTGCACCATGGGTGATGGTTCAGAGCATGGTGGATATTTTGCCTCGATTTGACGGATGGACTGTGGATCTACCACTTCGGCGTATGGCTCGCAGCCAGCCAACATGAGCCAGTCTTCAATTATGTACACATTACGCTCAGCTCTGCAGGCTGATGGCAAACGTCGACGACACGGAGTCAAGCAGGAGGATGTTGCTCACGTCCGCTGCAAATTTCATCCTTCTGAACGGCACAGAGATATGGGTATATGCCCTGAAGTACGGAAAGAAGAGGGCATTAGTGCAGAGGCCCACAGGACCCTCTCTCTGAGCTGGTGGTTTTCGTTGTTGGCAGGGGAGCGCTGGAGAATATATTTAAAAAGATACGAAGCTATCGGAGGCAGCAGAGTTGACAAAGAGGAACACCTGAGGACTTTGTGAGCTTGACAGAAGGAATGGTGTCTGGAGAGCAGCAAGAGACTCATCGAAGAGATGTGGCGATGGCTGAAGCGTCGACATGACGAGGGGAGCTATTAGCTCGCCCAGATGGTAACGGGACATGGCCTGTTCTGTGCATCCTTTACCTCATAAGCAAGGTGCGAGTACTGTAACGCAGAATATGACGAGGCGAAGTACACCTGCTTCTGGTGCTGCTCTTGAAGGTGAAAGAGGGGGAATATTACCCTCGGTGCCCCAACGAAGACCATAGCTCTCCTGAACCTCCCAAGCGGGGGACGTAGTGCCGTACAGATTGAGCGAAAATACCGGTAGCATCGTCAGCTCTGCCTGAGGCATTGGCCCAGATTGCTGGGAGGGGTCACTTTGATGCTGGTTTGTGCCTTGACCAGGCTGGGTATCTTGCCTACTGAAAAAAAAGAAAACAAAACGTACGAGATTAGTGACACTATGTAAACCGTACCTAAGTGGAAGGAAATTATAATCTTGAAATGAGTTGAGAGTTGTGAGAACAAAGTGGTAACTCATGGCATTCTCTGGAGGCAACGGGTAGTGTGGCCGCACTCCACATTTCAGCTCCAGGATGACAAAACGCACATAACCTACTTGCAAACCACTTCTTGCCGTTTTATGTTCAGGAGTACCCAGGCGCACCCTCAATCCCATGTATAAGAGTAGGCTGTCTAACTGTGTGCAGAGCAGCCTCAACTCAGAAGACTTATTGAGCTCTGGGGCAGATGGTGTTGCCGTCTCACCCCACTGCAGCTGGTCCAAATTCAAGGCCAATCGCGTGCGACGTGCCTTACGGCGGTAACTCTTGCTGGTTGTCATGTTATATGACGCCGCTTTACACGGAAAAGAAAAAAAAAAGAGACGCAGTTCGTCGATCGGCTGACTGAGTAATTGACGATATCGGGAAGAAGTTTCCCGGTTCCCCCCCACAAACTCGGTGACCAAGCAGACTTCACTTTCCCTCCGCTTAATTTGTTGGTAGAAACTGATTGATTGCGCGAGGATCCGGTTGTAGTAGTGAGCGAGGGCTCATAGTTGATTATCATTCATCGTGATATATGAGCGGAGGGTCCTACCGACTACAGCTAACAGCTACGAGCCAATCAATAGAGCCGAACCCAGTAACTCGGCAAAATCGTGATAAAGGCCGTCGGAATTATCGGCGACTTGGCAAGTAACTTTCCTTCTGCGTTATCTCAAACTGCTTTCAACGCGTAGGCCACTCGGATCCAAACGAGTGTTGTCGGACAGCCCCCACACAGTCAAGCCCCGCTCAATGCTAATCACATTATGTGGGAACTGCATCTGACAACTGGAACGACGACATAAACACCCTGCAAATCACACCAAGTCCCAATTGATAGGAGTCCTTACCACAACTACGTTCCTGGATCCTGTCTACTTCACGTTTACGTATAATTTTGCTGTTCCCAAGTCGACATATATTTCGGATTCTATATTCACTGGTTTCTGGAGTGAAGATTTGGTCTCAATTTGTTTTTAATGGTGAAAATAAGCATGGGACGTGCGTCACTTCGGAAGCCTGCCCACTTTCGGCACAAGAACACAGCATGCGCGTCGTGCCCTGCAGTGCTGGCAGTTTGGACTTACAGCCTTACCAACGCTGTGCTTGTCACAGAACCTAGTATTACCTCAGAGTTTGTTGTACGGTTGATATACTCTGGTCATGATGAAGGGTAGAATCACGAAACGAACTAGAGGGCCTCTTTTACCATTCGCCAAAGAGGTTTGAGCTGTCGTATGCTTCGACACTTCAAGATGCCGAATGTGTGTGTTATTGAGAACCGAGCCGTTGATGTGAAGGGAGTCTTGAAAGTTGATTTTGTGAAGTACTACTGTAGACCTTGTAGGGTTCTTACCGACTCATGCACCAGTGTTTCACGTCCACAGCAGATTGGTATTTGCTATCAGCAACATCAAATATGTCGTTTAATTGGAGAAAAACCACATTGCCTGCTTATTGAGATATGGTACTATGCTGACAAGGGGGAGGAGTGTAGAGCACGGCGTTAGGTTTAGAAATGGCACTGGTACGCTTTCCTGCAGGACTTCCTAAAAACTCAGTTTGAACTTTGAGAAGTGCAAACACTTGTATCTTACAGAAGAGTGCGGCCTTCTAGGAACGATCGTACCAGCCTTCGTATCAGGCACGTGGAGTTTGACCTCGTACAGTAGTATTTCGTGTGACACCTTGTCAAAGCATTTCTCTTAATCAAGAAACAATCCCAGACACACTACAGACATGTCTTCGAGTAACTTTAATTGTTATTGCTTGCTTCAGAATCAACTTAACTTGTCGGTGAGCCAAACCTCATTGATATTGGTGTTTTGCTGTTATTTAATGAGTTCCTCCAATTTGGGGGATGACGAACTCATCCCTGAAAACCTTACAGAGCGCAGATCATTGCTCGCGTTTTTCTCACCCTCCAAGACAGATTTTTAATCCGCTGGAGTTGTGAGAGACTTACCATCCCTTTGAGTCCAGGAGCCGAGGGCTAAAAACGTTGACCGTTGAGTTGAAAGTTGGTTACTATTTTGGTTTAGTATTCTTTCTGAATAATAACCCTATGTTTTCGGTCACGAAACATTTTTTACAACCCCCCCCCCCCTCAAAATTTGATACTTTACGTTTTAAGACTTGGAGATTCCAAATTTGCAATGTCCGTCCGCCGTCTGGGCCGTTTTGTGCCTTTTTTTTACAACCCCCCCCCCCTCAAAATTTGATACTTTACGTTTCAAGACATGAAGATTCCAAATTAGCGATGTCCGTTCGCTGTCCCCGGTCCCCTGTCCGGGCCGTTTTGTGCCTTTAACATGATCTAAAGATTCGTTGTTTCGCACAAAAATCCCATTTGGAATCTAGTTGTGCCCGCCATCTCGGCAATCCGATCGGACGAAGCCCATGGTTGTTGTGGGCAAAAAATGGTTAAAAAAATTAATGAAACGCAGTACAACGCGGGAACTACAGCGTCCCTCCCTCCCGTCTCAATAAAAAACAACCGGCCTCGTCCTCGCTTCGCAACGCTGCCGGGCGGGGCGGGCGGCTCAACTCTCCTTTCCCCTCGCAACGGGTTCGCTTTCCCCGACCCGACGCGGCAAAATCATCAGACGTTTTGTTTCCGTAGTTCCATTGTAGCCAGGACATGTTTCGTATGGTTTACTAGTATTCAATGCTGAATCGAATGGGATGGGGGAGCAGTAATACTAGTTCAAGCTGTTCATGAGAATAATAAACCATTGTGTAACAATTTGCAGGGGTTTTCTGATAGTTCCCTCAATGTTTGGTAAAACCCCGCTTCTCTGCTCTCTCTAAAGTGTGAACTAAGAAAATGGCGGCTCATCAAGCAAGTAAAAATTTGACTTATCTGTTGATAAATACAATATTTACCACAGTTGAGGAATTGGCTTGTACCTTCCAAATTCACGACTCTGCTACCTCCCATGCTTGGTCATTAAGTTGCGAAGTCAACGTATCAGTTGACATCGAAAATTAGTATGGTGGATTCTCATCAAGTAACTGAGTCGAAAAACCTGACTCAGCCACAATAGTTACGTGGACTTCGACTTGCAACCGAAATCAAATTTTTACGAAATTTCGGTCAAAAAATGACCTGAGGAGTTGAAACTTGAAATTTATGTTACAAATAGGTGAAGTGGAGTAATTTGAACATTGCCTGCTTTCCTCATTTCGTGGACTCTTATGTTATCTGCCAAAAATGTGGTATTTTCAAAGCACAGTCGCTGAAATAGAATTATCCATTATTAAATAACTGAATAGTTGACAGCTGAAATGACGTAAATCGCATCTACAGCCATTCAGTAAACTATTAAATAGTATCTGCTACCTTCAAAATGTTGTGTTCATACAGCAGACTCAACTTCTGGGCTAAAATTAATAATTATATATTTGAAGTATATTCTGTCCCGATGGCTCATAAAAAGAATATTACATAATCGCCTCGGTATTCCTGTATGCAGATAACATTTTATAGTAAAGCTAATGTAAGTGGAACTCATTCACGTCGTTTGCAAGTATCAACTAATGACTCAATTGTTGAGCCATCAAATTTTGATTTTGTCTGATCGAAAGAGTCCTCAAAATGAGGAGAGCAGACAAGGTAATTTTTAAAGTACTCCACTTCACCTATTCGTAACATAAATCTCAAGTTTCAACTCCGTAGGTCATTTTTTGACCAAAGTTTCGTCTGCAAGTCGAAGTCCACGAAACTATTGTGGCTAAGTTGGGTTTTTCAGTTACTTGGTGCGAATCCACTATAAAAATTTCCGATATCAACTAATAAGTCAAAATTTGGTTCGAAATTCGACAAATTTTGATTGATTCTGCAACTTAATGGCCAAGCATAGGAGGTAGCAGAGTTGTGAACTTGAAAAGTACAAGCCAATTCCTCAACTGTGGTAAATATTATAACTATCAACTAATAAGTCATATTTTGACAAATTTTGACTTTTTTGATGAGCCGCCATATTCTTAGTCCATACTTCAGAGAGAGCAGAGAAGCGGGGTTTTACCAAACATTGAGGGAACTATCAGAAAAAATAGTAACTAACTTTCAACTCAACGGTCAACGTTGTTAGCCCTCGGCTCCTGTACTATTGTGTTTTCCCAGTACCCACCACTCAGTGTACCTCATCTCCCTAGGTTCCAACTCTTAGTTCCTCCCAGACCCGACCCCAAAACGACCCTCGCCTCTCCGGCAACCAGTTCACTTATTCAGAGACCCCCTTGTGTCGTCAAAATACTTTTTCACGCTCATATCGCCACTCTGTCGTACGAAGCGTTAACACAGCCTTCTCTCACGCACACCACGTTCATCCTCATTTATTCAAGCTCCCCCACTCGTTCGCTCAACACCTCCATTCGAAAAAAGGCTGGATTATGGCGGCCAGTCCGTGACAAACGCGTTCGTCATAGTTTTCACACAGCCCCCTAAAAGTATTCAGCCCCCTGAGCGCGTACCCTTCACCGAAGGTTAAATTGTACTTGTTGCCGAAACTTAAGGCCCCTTCAAGTTCCTCAATGCTCCCCTTCGGCCTTCAGCGTCTTTCCCAGCTTCTGAAACTTGGCAGTCTATGCAAATCCCTTTATTCAATTTGAAGAGTTTTGCATTTCATTAGAGGAAAACGGAGAAGGGCGGCCAAGGCCGAGAGTATCGCCGAAATAAAGAGGTAGAACTTCATTGACGAACTTCCTTCCTTATCAAGCGAAGCCAATCAATCCCTCTAATTTCTTTCGCATCTCGATCTCTCCTCTTCTTCCGGCGGCAGAATCATTGTGTTCGGAAAAGCCGATTCAATAAACGGATATAATTTATAAGTGAAAAGAGTTTCCCGTAATTAATCAAAGAGCGGCTTTTCCTCGTCGTCAACGGTCGTGAAATTAGATTAATTTGGATGCCAATTCGTTTTTTACTAGTTCATCGCTCCTTGGAGATAAATAACGACATTTCTGCCGAGCGAACTGTTTTCAAACCACAACATTTTTGCTTCAGTCAGCAAATCGAGAGGCTTCACTGAACTCTTTCGTAGCCCAAAGAAAGATACGAGTTAAGAAATTTGCCTCACAATTTAATGTTCGTTCACTAAACTCGAATCCACCATTTGACCGGCGCAGCAACATGAGAAGCCGCGATAAACACCTGGTACAACGCATCACACTACTGTCCTTAGCCCAATCATCGATTTACCACTTCAATAACGAGGTCGATCCGTCTTCCATTGGTAGCTCGACGATATATTCAAATATCTGGTGCGTAGCACGCGCAACTTTCCGCAACCACCGTAAATTAGACCACCCGGCGCATATACGGGCATTATATCTTCGTTCAACGCATTACTACAGGAACATTTATGGAAAAGAAAACGTAGTTGTCAGTTACTCGAGAGTACTTCACAAGTTTGATCGAAATCGTTAGTGCCGTTCTTGAAAAAATCAGAATACCGATGAAATAATATTCAACAAATTTCGTTTTTCGAGTTATCATGACCTGTATCTTTGTTTAACAGATAGATACAGAAATAATCACGAAACACAAAATAATGGTATAGGCACGTACTAAAAGTTCGTTGCCTTTTTTTGTTACTGATGATGACTACACCGTCGAAATCGATCTAACACTGTAACTCAAATTTAGTGGAAATAGACAAACGTTATATATTTTTATCTGTTTTATTTTATGTAATGGTATAAGTTGCTAGATGAAAAGCAGGGAAGCGGTTACTCAACAAATTACAAAAATGTTCACAAAACGTTCATTAAACATTTATCTCTGTTCAATGGACCGTCAGAGGAACATTTATTGAGAACAATAATTGTATTAACTATGCCAAACCATTCTGTGGGTTTGTTGAAAACCGTTCTTGCCAGAAAGCGTAAAAAACCTATTTCTGCATTTTATTTTACCATAATGTCATGAAGATATTTGTAGAGAAGAAAACAATTAGAAAATAATTTGAAAGTTTGATCACAAGCGTTGGAGCTATTTTTTCAAGGAAACGCGAAAAACCTAGTTTTCAGTACATTTTCGTCCCCAACCCCCCTAATGTTATTTTCGAGTCGGAAAAAAATCGCGAAAAAAAACGAAAAAGAATCAGCGCATTCAGTTCGCAAATTGAACTACAGACACAGATACACACAATGGGTTTTTTGGACTCCGCAGGCCTCAATCTACAAGAAAACCTCAACTTCTTTGAAAGGATTACAATACTTCCTTTCACTACCCTTCATGTAGCGGGAAGTAAAAACAAGTGTTTATGGTCAGGGAATTGATTGCGTATTCTATTAGTAGTTAGTATTATGATAACTAGGTAGTTTCGTACCGAGTTTGCTTCAACCTCACTGACTCAGCTGGACCTAGTATTACTGCTCTGCGACCCATGCCATTCAATTCAGCATCGAATACTAGTAAACCATAGGAAACCTGGCTACAATGGAACTACGGAAACTAAATATTCTCCCAGCGCCAGGCGCTCGTAAACGTCTGTAGGCGTTTATGATCCGATGGAGGGGTGTGCGGCCTTGGCGCCCGTCAGGGGGTGTTGCGAGTCGAGCAGGCGAGTGATTGAGTTTGATATGACGGGAGGGAGGGAGTACTAACGACGAAACGTTGACTTCTGCTGTAGTTCCCGCGTTATACAGCGTTTCGTTAATTTTTAAACCATTTTTTGCCCACAACAACCATGGGCTTCGTCCGATCGGATTGCCGAGATGGCGGGCACAACTAGATTCCAAATGGGATTTTTGTGCGAAAGAACGAATCTTTTAGATCATGGTAAAGGCACTAAACGGCCCGGACGGGGGACCGGGGACGGCGAACGGACATCGCTAATTTGGCATCTTCATGTCTTGAAACGTAAAGTATCAAATTTTGAGGGGGGGTTGTAAAAAAATTTTCGCAACCGAAAACATATGGTTATTATTCAGAATGAATAATAAACCAAAAAGGAGCGATATCAGACAGTGACCAGTCGACCAGTTGTGGATTTTCACCCCCATTTCCAACAAGCAGCAGTCTACTGCGTATCTTATCAAGCTCCACTAAAATACCAGACATCGGAGCGTACTACCATCTACTCTGAAGATAACGAAATCGTTTTCCGCTTTGGAATAATCCGGCAAAAACAACGAAAAATGTTAGTCGATGACACCGGGGGGGGGGGGGTTTAAAACTCTGGAATTTCTAAACTAGCTCCGACGTATCTTATGAGTGTCATAAAACGCTCATCGTACATGTACTTGGTTGGACTATCCCGTCAGTTTTTCTGAAGATCCTAGAAATATATTAAAGTTAACGTACCTGTTTGGTGGGTTCCGTCTTCTCTGGCTGGTGAGATACTGTGGGCGAGCGCTTTCGACGAAAAGGCATCCTTAGGAGTACTGACTTAACGGCTTTTGATGAAGTCTTCACATCGAAAGCGCTCGCCCACAGTATCTCACTAGCCATAGAAGACGGACCCACCACACAGGTACGCTTCGTTAATCCTATATTCCTGTGCAACGTCGAAATGTTCGGTAAATTTATTGCGCTGCTCTCGCCTTTATCCCGCAGATGTTAATTTCATGGTATTGTATCATCAGCCGGTTATTCAAGAAATTTAATCAAAACCGTTACTGCCGTGTTTGGGGGAAAAATTTTTTTTGTGGTTTGATAATCACGATAACTATAGTTAGTTTTGGGCGGATTGCTCTCATACCTTCCTTGAGGTTTCGTAGCGACCGGCTGACTGGATTTCAACTTTGAGCTCATTCGGCCGTTTTCTCTCAATCGAGCTCACAGACACACAAACCATTTTCCCAAATAGCGTTTTTCAGACTCAGTAGGCTCCAAAACGTATAGATATGAAGATAACTCAAACCAAGGTTGAGACACGAAAAGCAAAAAGTAAAATAATTGTGATGTGTGCCTGCACGTAGGTTTGTTTGTCGCATTTGACAGGTACCAGGCTTAATTCAGTCCTGATTCAACAGTAACTTCAAGGTTGGTAACAGTTTCTGCTATCAGTCCGGGAACTTTGTCGCTGTATAATTATTTCAACAGGTGTTAAAACGTAAAGATCTAAAGAGAATTAAAAAACGTCTTTACAGCCGATTAATAAGATTTTGATGTTTAATACAAGAAAGTATAGAAATAAATTAATTGTTGAGCACATGAAATATAAACAGAAAATGAAAAGTGCGCGTGACAATAGAACAGGTACAAGTTGGTACTTGGTACACGTTTTCGTCGCTCGACGTGTAAAGTTCGAGCTACTACTTGATGTCTAAGGGGCCTCCGGCTTTATATTGGTCCGGGTATGGCGCTGGTAGATATTGTCTAATTAAGACTTCCAGGTATGAACCTAGTAGGCGTTGTTGTACAGCGACATTCGGGATAATGCGACCCGAAGAGAATGCCGAATGCCTGGTAATTATGCTTTTCACTGCGAAAAGCCAATGACTAAAAGGCAATGAATAAAATATGCCAGCCGTTTTAACGTGGCACGTGGCGAGACGAAGATGGTCGAACGGTCCATAAAATAAAATGGCGCACGGAGCTGGTGATGGCTGGTGTGCTGACGTCACTCACATTGAAACAGAATAAAATAAAACACTTGTCACTGTAACTCAGTAGGTGAAATAAGTGGTGCAGCTGCCTGAACAAAAGGAAAGTAAAAAGAACGACAAATATTCAAGGATACAGTTCAAAAACTGAGTAGCGTTCATGCGAGAAGAAATCTCGCGAGTAGTGGGCGTTCTGTTATGCCAAATGAGCACTTGCGGGTTTAGCGATTTCGTAGAGTGACCGAATGAAGACATGCGATACAGTCCAGTGGAGAGAATTGTGCGATGTTGCGTGGTGCGAGATATCTATTATTTTGATATTTACAGTTAATATACGTACATAAGACAACTGACATTATTATTCATCAGCATGAACTTCGCATAAATCTGCCCTACTGATCATTGTGTCACTCAACCACAAGAAAGAGTGCCTAATAAACTCCCAGTTTCATTCCAAGATTACTTACGTACTGAATAAGTGTCTCAGAATTCATTTTTTGTCTTTTGCGGAGGAATAGCGCGACGGCTAATGATAGTAATTATGCCACAAAAAAACCAAGACACGAAAACCATTCAAAAGAAAATAGTTGATTTTTCCGCGACGGAAACCGTCCTCTGGATTATCCTCATTAGCAGTCCAGTTCGTTATTATCCAGCGCTATTATAGTTTTAATCAGCTATAAGCCCGGTAGGCCAGGAGGAGGAGGGAAACATGAATAAGTTTGAAGAGGGAGAAAGAACCGGCAGAGGAAAAAACTAATTAAAAGAATTTCCTTGAGGTGTCTTTCCGCCATAAGGTAGATGATATTTATTCTAATTAGAGCAATACCAGTTAGTTGGAGGTTGAGAACCTTTTTTTTTTTTTTTTTTTTGCGAAATAATTAAAAAACGTCTTTTTCTTTCTTGAAGGAGAGGTGTCCGTGTTTGTCTTAATGAATCCCAGAGCTCAGGACGTGCCCACGTAGTGTCTGCTCATCATTCATACGAGAGATGACAAGATGGATTTTCAACTGACAACGTCGGACGTTCTTGGAGTGGAAGCAGACCAAATAATATTAGCTTAAATTGATGGCGGGATTTAAACTAGAAAACCGGGAGGCTTCGAATGGAGTTTTTGTCAGGCGCGTGATTGGCAATATTTCTTCGCGGAATTCAATTTTCTTTCTTCACTTTTCACGGTCGTAGCAATTTCTTTATATTATTAAACTATCGAACTCCATCTGTTGCCCACAGAGTAAAACATTTCAGGCGCCCAGCCCGACAACCTGAAAAATACAAGAACAACCCTCGTCACGGCATTCATAAATTGTGTGGTGTGCGCAGGAAATTCTTATGCTGACGACGTTCTCAGAATGGTGTGAGGTACTGATGTCACTGTTGAGTCAATTCGTTAGAGAACGAAAACAAAATATCTGGTGCGACGAATCACACAACTTTTCTTGGCAGAATATTGGGCGCACGAAAAGGGGGAGCCTGAAACTGAGGAAGAAATGAACGTGAGTGAGGACTGTGTTACGCATGACCGAATAGTGATATCACAAGATTGAGGACTTAGATGTTAAAAGAAGAAGTGACTAGAACAGGATATGATTTGAGTATGTAAGTGCGAACAAGGGGGGTTCTGAAGGCGCGAAACTAGTTCTACGGGAAAGGAAAGTGAAATCCGAATTCGGTGTCCATAAGAGGTGAAATAAATGTGGGGGGAACTGGGAGACGACTGTATTCCACTAGAGGTACAGGATGAATGTGTCTGGGAGAACTGAGAGACAACCGACGTCTGTGAGAACTTGTCGGTGAATGAGTTTTGGAGGAGCTGTTTGTTGTGAAGAGGAAAGTAAATTGAGGGGAAGGGAAAGGAAATTTGGGAAAGTCCAGAAGAAAGGGGAAATCCGTCATCAATCGGAAATAACTGAAGAGGTGAACTTTCGGGTATTAAAGTAATTGGGTTAGTTCCGCCAGTAGGTAAATTACTAAAGTTAACGTACCTGTTCGGTTAGTCTGTCTCCCACGGAATCTCATCAGCCAGAGGAGACGGACTCACCAACGAATAGGTGAAGTGGAGTACTTTGGGTGGACTTTCCATAGTCAACAAAAGAGCTTGAGTGTTCAGGGAAACAATCACTTTCCATTAGCCCTAGTGCGGACATTTTGGAAGTCAAAGACCCAACTAATTCGGCCTACCTGATGTGCATTCAGCGATTATCATCTCTAGCAAGTTCTATGTCTCATTCTGTTTATAACAACATCCTCCATAATAGCCGTGTAAGTGCAGTTTTTTCCACATAAACACCGCTCAGAGAGTTCAGAAAAATCTTTGTGGTACTCCAACCGAGTACATATATTTAGATTTTGTTCCAGTTACTATCATTCTCATAAGTTTTTACCTGATAACCCTGAAAGAGCAAATATTATCCTCCTTAAAAAAGTCGTGTCTACAGCTTCATCAATATTTTGTGTACCAGTTTCACAATAATCGACTGGGAATAAGTATGAGCTGCACGATGAATTCCAGACCTGTACGTGCTACCGCTTTCTATTAGCGTGAAGTGCTGTTTTACCTAGTTCGAATGAACAGACTGAACATGAAATTTAATTAGTAGGAAAATCAATGAAACCCAGTGAATTTATGTGGAGCTAAGGAATGTTGTGTGATGCAGCGCTCCTGGTATTTTTCTTATGAACCATCGTTTCACTACTATCATTTCTCATGGTTTTTACCCGATCTTTCTAAAACAGTGATAATATTCGTTTAAAAAACATCGCGTTTACACTTTACGATGTTATTGTTCCATTGTTCTTCGTACGTTCCAGCTGGACGAAGTAGATGTTCGACGTAGAACATTCAAAGGTGGACTTGCCACATGGGAGCAATGCTATTTTTGGAGGTTGGACTATATGTGGCTAGATGGAGCCAACCCACCCACCATCACATTGCAAGTTGCCAGTATTCCAAATTGATGTTGACGTATGATAGTGATTGTCTAAATAGTGGTATAAAAAACAGAGCAATGCTATCGAGAAATAATCGGGCGAGCATTAACAAACACAATGTCCGCCCAACAATTGGTTCAAGCCATTCTGGTTCTGGGACAGGGACTACTTCCAGCGAACCCTCGACCACTGCGATATCTGCAAGGACTCATACAGGATCACGCAGGGTATTTCTCTGCCTTCTCCCTAGCGCCTTGCCGAGGCATCTGTCTTGCCAGACCAACCCATAGTGCACCCGCATAACGCCGCTGGCTGTACCATTTCGGAAAACATATATCTTTAGGTGAGAATGGCCGCTTGCCTGATCAGACATATATCCAAACTTGGGGCTACGGAAGCCTCCATCTCAGAGGGGTTTGAACTTGCCTCTCTTCGTTGAACGTCCCCAGGCCCTTGGTACGCAAGGACAGTCAGAGAGCTATTGTTTGACGCAAAACACCGAATCAGTAAGTATCAGTTTTTTTACCTCAGCGTTCCTACACCTGCCCTAATGGGACTCCCTGGCCCTTAATGGAAAAGTCATTGTTTATTCAAAGACCTTTGTACCTGTGGAAATTCTACAGCAGTTATTTCCAACAGCCGCGGATTTCTCTGAAGTAGTTTTCCCATCTTTTCCCTCTCCTCCTCTTTCAGATTCCTCTTCACAATAGACAGCTCCTTCCAAACTCATTCACCAACAAACTCTCGTGAAAGACACTCGTCTTCCTATGCTCACTCATCTCCTCCTGATAGTTTCCTGCGCCAGTTCACGCATATTACGAGTTGTCCTCTTGTGTCACCCTTCTGTAAATAAATTCTTCTCACTTCATTGCTCATGATACAGTCCTCCTCACGCTCACGGAGTTTCTTTTATTTCTATCTTCAATTCTCGCTCTCGCGTGCACCCAACAGCTATATATAACGTTTTTTCGTGTAACTGGAAATAATTTTCGACCCTTATCACCAACCTTAGTATTTATTTTGTACGAATTACTAGTCTTGTACGAATGTGGTACTTGGAAAACCGACTGTAGACGCTTGAGAAGGAAATGTAGCGGCAGAGTAAGAACTAGGGCGCATTAAATGTGTAACCAATTTGTTCGTCACATTGACGGTTCCGTAAGTTACTTGGCATTCAATATAGGTGGTATCATTAATAAACCCAGAACGTTACGGACTATCAGCAAGATGTACTCTGTGTATTATGTTCAACCGGATTCGTATGAAGTGAACTTCGATTGTATAAAGGAACGATAAAATTTACAACACCAGGATAAAAGATATGCGTGTCCCACGGGGTCGTTCAAACCGATTCACCCCAACACGAATACAAATGTGGGCAACTCCGGCCCAACTATCGTCGTCGTGTGAGGTGAGAGTTAAATGATATGAATCCGCTGGAAATGAACTAGAGAATACCAGGTGCCTGGCCGTTGACGTATAGCAAAGGCGATGAAATGACATGGAATCTTTCACCAGAACGAGAGCCCTCTTTTGAGCACAGCGGCCAAAAAGGCGACCGGCTTCAACCTCCGCCTCCACTTCCACCAACGATCTGTTACAAATTGCCTCCTCGGATGGATCTCGCCGTCGACCGGCGTTTCGTAAAAGGAACAGCTTCCTGCGTTGTGTGCGGGTGCGAAGGGAAAGATCTTTGATTTCCACCCTTTCCCAGGGAGGTCGCCGGGATCTTGAAGCGGGGCCGCCTTTTGGGACATTGGTTCGTAAAAGGGCGCCGACGTTTCACGGTAAATATAAGGCACAAAACGTCACAACACCGGGCTGTCGAATCGGGTGGGCGATACCGGCGAGATCCTCTGCCAGCTTCAGCAGGTACAGAAGAATATGCCACACAACGGCAAGACAGATTTATAACCTTCCTAATAGGTTTTTCCCTAATAAACCGAAGAGAGTCGCTCAAAAGAGTCGGCCTTCAACTTTTACGTTCGTCTTTGTCACTCCACACTTTTTGTCCTTTTGTGACTTTTCCCACTATTTTTTTTTTATCACCACTCGAATGTGGGTTGTTACAATCGGCAACCCACGACCTCATTTTACATATTGGCTATCTGCAGTCCGCACGAGCAACAGAAGAAACAGTCAGTATATCGGAACGCTTTCAGCCCGTGGACGCCCCCCATCAAAGCATTGGATTAAGTAATAGATGCCAACCGATGCCCTGCTCAGCATCCACATCCGTCTCCTCAGACCTAAAATTCATTGGAGTTCCCCTTTCAATCCACTGTGAGACTGACTTTTTAATTTTCCCACTTTGATGCTGCACAGGGCCTGAACAAACATTTCTTGAACTTTGGAAAGACTGGTTTTGCTCTCAAATACTCTTTCTCCAATTCCACAGACCCGGACTTCAAGATCAGGGGGAAGACAGAAGCCACAAAAGTGGTACTGTGCGTTTCATTTCCTTAAGACACAGACCGCTTTTTCTTGGTGAACACGGTAGTTGTTATCAACCAGCGATAAGCTTCCAATGTACTTCAGTACTGGTAACTGAAAGAGAGAGTGAGGCACGACAGAAAGGTGCCTGGCTTCTACGCCCCGTGGTTGAGGTGGATACTTTTCTTCTACTTTGTTGCAACTGGAAAACCCCCCGACTGAAGTCGCGAATGGACCTACTGTGGGGGCGTTGGTGAGGCCCCTTATGTCGTCCCAGTTCCATTCCCAGCTCTTGTAGAGCTGGTGTTTCTGACGCGACGTCCTTAATATGTCCCCACTATCCTTGCACAAAACACAAGACAACTGTGGGGTCCATCCAAGCAACCCCCTCCGGCCGCAGCTGAGGAACCCCAAGTGCTCTGAGGCACACTGCTGCCAGCCCCTAACATGTACACAGTACATTCTCCAGTCAATCTGCAACTCTTTACCTCTGACTTACCAATCTCTAGATTGAAGATATATCTTGATAGCTCTCTTGAGAGCGTAATACCTTGACTGCCTTTGGCCTGGCCCAGCCCGCCAAAGCCCTGCACTTCTCCTCCCACTCGTCAACCTCCTTATTCAAGAGACTCTTGTTGGTGGAGACCCGTACGAAGGGCCCAGGTTTCACTTTTCAGTTTTTCGGCCTCCTCATCTCCTTCTGTTCCTGTATGACTCAGCACCCAACACAGGGTTAATGTGTTTTTCTATCCGAAGGTCGTCGGGCCAGGCAGGCATTCCTAAACCAGCCTGGAAACCAGGGCCTTAAGTACAGCCTGCCTGTCCGACATAATGTATATTCTTTCCCGTTTCAGGCCCCTGCGCACCGTCTCCAAAAAAGATGCCTGTGGTAGACCCTGGAGTTATGAGAAGCTTCATAAAAAGTAGCCGCAATGTTGAAAGCTGAACAAAGTGTTTCTTAGCCAGGGATTAGTCAGAAATGAGCAACATGGCCGAGACTTGCAAAGTTTGCGTTGAATATCAACACCAATCCACTGAAACAATGTTACCTTCCCGCACTCACATACTTGTTTGAACGAGTGTAGAGAATAGTACATTACGTGAAGTTCTGTATACCGACTAATAACCCGTCCCTGTTGTTCATCAATCACTTTTCAATGTTCTCCGTTGCGGGATTCAAAGAGTGAAACAAACCTAAGAGCGATTTTCCAGTTCGTTCGCGTGAAAGTGGGTGCTCACGCGTCGAGGTCGTGGATGTTCGTAGCCGCCTCTTTTTCAGAAATCAAGGGCTCTTATGGCATTCGGCCGAGTGATGACTCGGCGCTCGTTTTCCACATCGAGGCTGAGCACTCATTTGGAGGAGAGAAAAGGTAAAAGAGTCAGACAGGTATGAAAAACCCCTTCTACAGATAGTTCTTCACATTTGACTTAACGGGTTTGGACAGAGGCTTTTTAACTGTCGTTATTATGCTTAACGTTTACCTTTTAATGAGGAAACTGATAGAAAGACGCTTTCGAAAGTGAAAGAGAAGGGCTTCCATAGTGGCATTGCTCGTCATTCCCACGACCCCAATGTTCGTGCGCCGCGTTGTAAAAATAAACCAGTTTGCCGCGAACGTGTCTTCTCGTGTGACAAGTGATGCTGCTAAAAGTTAAAATACGTGGTGCGACGCATCACGCAAATTTCTTCAGCTGCAAGTACATTCAGCTCATGACTAACACCGCTTCAGTACCTTGTCAATTTAGGTAACAGTTCCACATGAGATTATTGTGTCGTGGAGTCAACATTTCACACTCTTCCACGAACTACACAATAATCGCGGATGCAATTCGTCAATAAATGCTAAACACGAACAATTTAAAAAAAGTGGCTTTACACAACGCTGGACCTGAGTTTGAATACGGTGTTTGGTACCCAAACTGGACGGCCTTTCCAATTGCTCCAGTCTTCAACTTCATTAGTTAATTAAGGCAATGTTAACCATTTTAGTCTGATTAGCTGGAGGTGATAACAAATCATACGAGTGAAAGAAGTGGAGATTTTCTAGGCGTTAAAAAAATGTTACAAGCCGAATATTTGAGATTGAGTTGTAAAACTCGGCCACTCGCTCAGCATTCACTTAACCTAGACATTTGGAGGGACGGCTGGTTGTATTTTGCCAGTTTTCCAGTAGGGAGCTGTTGCCTGTGTGTTAGCGCGTGGAGGTATGACCATGGGGAATCCCGTACCTGGGGAGGAGGTCATGGTGTTGTTTCCCACTTGGTCTAACTATTTATTTTGGTGAAATGCTGCCAAATAAGAGGTCAACTATGACCACGTTCCTTCGCCGTTACCGCGAAACAGTTAGAAGCGTGCTCCGTAGCAATTAATGCTGCTAGGTTCGTCAGCTCTTTCAACGACCCTCGCTCGATGTTGTAGGGACTACAGTGGTTTCCCTCCACGCTGGAGGAGCAAGATGGAAAGTTTTTTAGAGAAAACAAGTGAAGCAGCGCGTTGAAGTCACCATTTCCCGTGAGGAACTGGCTCGTCCAGTGTTCAGGAGCGATCCACTTTCCCCAAAGACATTCACAGATGTTTGGAAGTTTTAGTTCAGTAAGAGGGTCCACAGGGAGTCCAGCTGAGAGTGGGGGAGCTCCCTTCTTACTCTACACTTGCCCAGCATGCACTCAACGCCCCAGTCGACTGAATCACTTGGAGTGGATATTACCTTGGTGATCAGCTCTCTGGGGCTGGGCCACTACTACCTTTTGATTGACAGTGAGTTTGCTACCCCAAAAAACGAAGAAAGCCATTCATGTCTGGCATTGTACACGAGGATTGTGCCACAGTAACACACTTCCCAAGTGGCCTCGTAATGCCGCAAGCAGCAAGCAAGCCTTTGAGGGACTGAAGGTGTTGCTCTAACCAGCCCAACGTTGACTTCTAAATACTTGTCTCGCTCCTCAAAGCAGAGTGCATAATTGTGGATGTATTGACAATTATTTTTATTTAAATGGTACTGCAAGAGTGATTGTCACTAGCACGCTCTGTCGCATTCCTTCTCTCTTCTCCATTCAAATGTACCTGCCGTCAAATTGCGTTCCGAGATCGTTTTGCTCTTATTCAGTTAAAAAAACCTGACCAAATTCTAATTTTGATGCTCTCACCAATAGTTTGTCCATGCATCATTGTGGGCGGCAGAATGCCGTGGTCATTCATTACGGAAAAACGACTTCACCCAGGGCCCAGGGAATGAGGTAGCGCCATCAGTTTGGTGAGTCAATCCTACTTGACACATGCCAATTGTGATGATTTGGGGCGAGGTGCCGATGGTGGCAACACTGTTGCTGCCACCCTTGCAGTTCGCCGCTGTTTATAAAAGCGGAGGAGCCACATTTTCGTCAGAGCGGCTACCCACGTCGCTTTTTTTTTTTTTTTTTTTTTTTTTTTAATTTAATTAAAACGGTGGATGCAGGAAATACCCTCACTGCAGCCACAAACGGGCCTATTGTAAGGGCGTCCATGATGCTCAGATCATGGCCCCCCTACACCACTCACAGGCCCCATGGCACTGGTCTCACTTGGTGTGACGTCACATATGAGCCCCCAGCACCCTCGCACAAGGCGGAGGATATCCGCAAGTTCTACATTTGCCACCTCTTCTGGCTGAAGAGGGGGCCTCCGAAACACAACGGCACGATGCTACGAGTCCATCGCATACGCACAGCACATGCTCTGCTGTCTCTAGCCCTACCTCGCAGGACCTGCATACCTGTACCTCGCACTTACCAATATTTGCAAGGTGGTACCTCAGCGGACAGTGACCTGGGAACAGGCCACATATGATCCTCATATCCTTCCTCCCCAGTGCAAGCACCTCCTTGGACCTTCCTCTGGAGAGCCGGATGAAGAGTTTTGACTGTCTAAGGCCGGGCACCCCTGCCAATGAGCAGCCCTGCACCAGTCCTCCCATTTGCCAACCTCTCTACGTAGGTGGCTTCTGGTAGTCTCAACAAAGGGCTCAGGCCCAATAGGTATCTGCGCTGATCCATTCTTAGCCAACCTATCAGCCCGTTTGTTTCCCTCTATACCCTGATGCCCTGGCACCCAACACAGTGTGACACTGTTGTCCTCTGCCAGGGCCTTCAGTCCAGTCACACACTCCCACACCTGTCGTGATGTAAGACAGTATGAGGCTAACCACCGCAGCCACCTCTGCCTGGAACACCGTGGCCAGCGACCCCAATGGGATCGCTGCTCTGACTCTCGGCCCAAAGATGCCTGACCATGCAAGGCCATCCTGCACCAAGCCATCAGTGTAATATACCAGGGCCCCAGCTTCGCTAGTGGGAGCTCCCCCTTCCCACCTGGATCGCTCATGAATGAGAATCACCCACGTCGCTTACGAATCTCTCCCATTTTTTAATCCAGTGAACAAGTACTTAATGTCCCTTTATATTGTATGAACTAAGGTAAACGATCAGAGCTTGGTGTTTCATTTTTCCCATTGTCCCTCTATTGTTATTTACTACAATCCGAGCCGAGGTTATTTGTTTCATTCTAAAAGGAGTTCATTTCATTTCTATTTTTTCCTGATTAAATTCAACTGGGCCCTATTTGGTTTATAATTTCATTCCCCAGTACTTTCCTGCGAGGTAACTTGTTCGTCTTTTGAGCCCTGACACGACTTTCACTCGTGTCCTGTACGCGGGTAATTCTTTAAAAGAATTACCCAAGAACGTCTAACAATTTAAGGATAAACTTCTACCGATTCCCACCCCCTTTAGAGACATACTGTCCGATATACCAATTAAATCATTCAAACCATGAATCAGTACCAAATACAGAGCCTGTTTCTTGTAAACCGTGTTGTCGGTTGGCTATTTAATTTTCTCACTAACAGGTCCAAGCGGGTTTTTCCTCAGCCACTTGTAACTTGACATGCTGGCACGCAACGTTTTAAACGACGTTTTAAAGATGAATAAGCCTCTGATGAAGGCGTTCAAGAGTGCTGTTCCGATGACCAATCGTTCTGCGGACAGAGAAATTGCTCGCGATCAATCGTAGAAGTTCTATCTGTCAGCTAACTTCTGACGAGCAAGTTTAGGTTACGGGAAATTCTACAAACTGGACTACAAAGGTTGTCAATCGCTACTCTGATGTTAACGAGAACTACGACGCGTTTAGCCAGATTTCGACATTGACATCCCGCGTGGAGTTATCTGTCAATTCGTACGACCTTGTTCGTGTGTGCGAGTCCTGTCATGTCCCTCAAGTTGAGTTATAACTATTCCGCTCTAGTTTCCTCCACTTTTCAGCGCTTAACGAAATCTACATCAGTCATATCGTGTATTAGAGTCAACCGTGATCTACACTCGACAGAACCTTTTTTTTTTTTCATTTGAATAACCAACTTTACATATCTCTTCACAAACGGATTAGGTTTTTGAAAATCAGGACAACGGTAAGAGTACAAAGCGATTGTTACAATTCTCGAGCCGCGTCGCGTTGATTCCCCTTCAATTAGTAAACTAATCCATTACAACTACCGCAGACTCCCCGGGCTCCGAAGGGCAATCGAGAAACTGCGACGGTCTCCATCGAAAAGCAAATCCACCTGGTTGCGGTAAATGTCAGGTCGTGTGGATGACCGTTTCCGCCGGACCAGAATTACGAGAGGAAAGTAAAAAAAAAAAAGAGAGGACGAACCGCGAAAATCTTTTTTCGCCCTTTTTCTCCCTTTTTTTTCCTCGTGAATCATGGTAATTGAATTGCTGCCATTGTTTGACGGTCTCTTCCGTCATTATTGAATTAGAGTGAGCAATCTCGCGAAGGATTAATTTAGAAAAGTAAAGCCCCGTATACCACTCGGTTTTAATCCCGTTTTTTTCTGTGCATGGCGAATTGAGATTTCTATATAACATGGAATAAATAAAAAATTTAGAAAAGAAAAACAGGAAACGAGAGAGGCGACGAGGAACCTTTCAGTTCACCAAATTATTTTTATCACATCCTCAAACATAAATGGAATTTCTTAATGTTCTGAGTGCAGGTTATTACGGACGCTTATAAAACATTCCTGAGCAAACGTAATTATAAGGTATAACAAGGAGATTAATAATATTAAGTATATAATACGATGATACTGTTCGTTCCAACTCGTGATACAAATGATGAAACAATTACTTTCAAGTAGTAGTCCCACGAGTTCTGTCAATTAGCAGACTTTGGCTTACTATAATTACATTGATTTCACTGTTTTCGGTTTAGAGGCAATCCAACACCTCTGAGACTAGTTCCATTTGACTCGCCATTGAAAAATACTTCGGAAACGATACTAGTTGCGATACAACTGCAAAAATTGCGTCAATTTTTTCAAAGATTTTTTGTTCATAATAACCACGGGCTTCGTCCGATCGAGTTGCCAAGGAGGTGGGCACAATTGCATCCCAAATGGGATTTTCGTACGAAAGATCGGAATTTTTAGACCACGTTTGGGCATAAATGGCAGATGGGCATTGCAGATTTGGAATCCCTTGGGCTTGAAACGTCAAATAACCAGTTTCTACGTACAAGTGACCTTCGAGTTACTCATAAATCACGCTAAAATGGTGTGCTATCGTTCTGGACAACGTCGTTCAATGAACCAAACGTGCTCTATGTTCAAGATTAGGAAACTGCAGTGCTCGTGTAGCTGAGGACAGGCACTTCATCAAGGGGGGAGTGATATACCGGGACGAACCAAACTCCCCATTCAGCGGAGGCTCGTCTATGGCATTTGTACTGACTGGGCACCTCGAATGCCCCGATTTGATCGAAACTTTGCTGCAGTGAGTCATAACCGAGCAGTTCTCTCGTCGCGGTGTCGCCCTTGCTCGCGTTCGCTCCCACCCAATTCCCTGTTAGTGGTGTTTAAACTCACTCAGAATGTAATTGAGAATAAAACTGTGTTCCGGATGTATTCGATTGATATGTCGACTCACATAGTGCGATATCTCATGTTGCGCTATAACAGTGCAGTATATACAATGACAGTTTAAGGTCGTGGAATAAGTAGGAGCAACCTTCTACACTGCCATTGACTAAATTTTTTAATATCCTTCTTTCGCCAGTTTGTCAGCTTCCTCATTCCGACTATAGTTTATCAATAGCTGAGCATCTTGCAGTTATCAAGGAAACTCTTAAATTGTGAGGTTATTAAAAGTTGATGTTTTAACTATGTTTCGTTGTTAACAGAGTGGTTGTGTGAGAAGCATCACATGAGCCACAACCGTTCGGTTCCTCAGACTCCGAATTGGTATTAGACCTCTGCATTCCCTTCTGAAAAGACCGTCAAGAGGGCCGGAGTTAATTTGTCGGCCGTTAGATAAAAAGAAATCAACTGTTGTGATTTGCAGTTGACGACTTTTCACCCCTCCTCATCCCGCACACCTTCCCCGTTTGTCTAATTGCAAAATCATTTCCACGGACGACTTAAAGACCCCGCCGACCCTTTCAACGCTTTCGAACGAATTAACTGCCAAATCCCCGGGTGCCTAAAACAAAAACATCATTCACAATCAAGAGAAGCAGCTCGAGTGAGGGCATAAAGGCCAATTACAGTACCGGGCCCGCACTAAGCTACGAGTCATAAAACATAATCCTGACAGGTTCTCAGATGAGATGGACAGGGGCCGGAGCGGGGCTTCCTAATTGCTGAAGGGCATTAGACTTCCTTCAAGCCGTCCAGCCAGGTCCAGGTCCCAGGCCTTAGGCTCCGTTCGCTCTGGCGTATTTTTCAATATCCTTCGGTAATAAGGACCTCCCCCCCTTCTGATCACCTATGGACGGCCACTCAATTAACATGTAGATTCAGAAGGGAAACGGATATTTAGCGCTGCTCTTTCACCTCGTTTATTTCGTTTCTGTCAAACGATTATTTTGATTGCGGAATTGATCGTCGGCATCAGACCTTTTTTCCCACAGCGGTCTTCCTAAGGCACAACAGTATTATAATTAGTCTAGAGACTGTCATCGGCTATGTACCGCCTGACTCCCATTGTTGGCACCCTAGCAATTACAGTCTAGTGGGGAAGACGAAAGTTCATTATCCGACGAAAGTTGGGCTATTGGATCGAGGAGCTCGTGATCGCTGTAATTTTTGCCTGAGCCAGCGGCTTTGTAACACTTTTTCCTGAAATCTACCATAACATTTGTAAGTAACTCGTAGATAACATGTTCATAGAAACTGGTAGCACGTAAAGCAATGGAATTTATTGAGCCACTCCCTTCCGTCAATTGGAAGTGTTGACATGATTTTTCTGAGGAGGTTGGTTCGTGTTGACATTTCAAGGCCAACAAAAGTCCATCAGCGTGTCAGCAGTTCCTTCAGACTACCTGGTGACTGTTATCAAACGTCTATCATGTAGGTAATTTGTTGAACTACCCACTTGTTCGTGTTTTATTATTCATTCTGAACAATAACTATATTTGGTCGGAAAAAATATAGTCTGGAGGAACTGCAGACACTGATATACTTTTTTTTAGCTGCGTTTGCCTTGAAATGTCAACACGAACCGCTCAAAATGTGTTACTTTACGTGTCAAGATATCAGGATTTTAAATCTGCAGTGTCCGTCCTGCGTTTTGTGCCGTTTCGTTGTTCAAAAAATCCGTTCTTTCGTACGAAAATTCCATTTGGTTTCTAGTTGTGCCCGCCTGCTCGGCAATCCGATCGGACTTATGGTTGTTATGGGCATAAAACGGTTAAAAAAATTAACAAAAACGCTATTTTGGCAGTTTTATCGCAAATTCGCCGAGTTTGGTACCGTTTTCAAGGTATTTTTAGATCCTGAGTCGAATGGAATGAGTATCAGACATGTACAAGTGCGTAGTGAAATAACAGTAATTATAGTGAGCTAAAGTATACTAATCGAATGAACTCGCGTGACAATAACTACATCAAAACTAACCGTTTCATCGTTTGTACTCCCTCCCTCTCGTCTCATCGAAACCACCCGTCAGCATGACTCGCAACGTCGTGCTAATTAATTGCCTTCAGGCGCTTACGGGTGCCTGGAATATTTCGTATTCGTTCCAATGCAGTCAGGTCATGTTTCGTGTGGTTTACTGGTATTTTCCGATGCTGAATCGAATAGGATGGGTATCAGAGCTATCAGGCTCCGTCAGGCTGTTCAAAAGAATAGTAAACCATTGAGAAATAATTTTCACGTTTTTTTGAGAAGGACCGCGTTCACCGTTTTGGATTATTCGGGTAGAAATTGTGGAAATTGAAATTCGGGGATTTCTGGAGTACCTACCACTCATCTTATAAGCGTTATCACCAGCTTATCGTTTAGGTACTGAATTTGAATACCTGCTCAATATTTCAAAACACACGCCATAACACTTGAGCGGAGTTTATGTGGGCAAAATTCGGATATTCGTCGAAACGTTTGATAGTTTATCGTGCTACTCAGGTCATGTAACTACAACTGACAATTTTATGTTATTGTCATGCCACTCGGAGCTGTCTCTGTCTAGTGTCATTCTTGAGAAAAACATGTTAAGTGCTTTGATCGCTCTGTAGATTGTTTTGGGCGGATTTTGCTCAAACCCTTATTTTTGCCTGATAATTTGAGGGCTAGTTATCAAGTTTGAGCTGATATTCAGCCCTCTTCTCTCAATCACGTTCACAGACAAGTAGATAATTTTCCCAAACAGTGTTTCTCGGATACAGTAGGCTCTGAAATGTCAAGTTTCTGAAGAGAACTCAGAAATTTCTATTTTCGCCTTTTTCACGACATTTTTGGGCTTCTGGAATATTTAGTTTTCGTCTTTCCGTCGTTCTCAGAGGATGTTTCGTATGTTTCATGGTATTTCTCGATGTTTAGTCGAATGGAATGGGTTTCGGAGGTGTGAGACTACGTCAAGCAGTGCAAGAAAATAATAAACAGTTGTGTAACAATTTTCAGCGTTTTTCTGCTGGAAACTCTAGTAACGTATAAGCTTTATAGGGAAAACACCGACATGGCAGCCATTGAAACGTTTTGATAATAAACTGCGCTGCTTTCGTCATTTTCACACCGATTTTCATGGTGCTCAAGATGGACGTGGCCGTTTTGGAAGAAAAAAAGTCTGATTTTTACTCTCTATGATATAGTTACGAGTAGTTCAGGGACGATTTTGCTTCAACCCTTATCTTGCTGTCTTATGGTGGCCTGTGGCTCACAAGCCGTTTTCTCTCGCGTTTGCAGACACACAGACATTTTTCCTCGAATGGTACTTTGTCGGACTGTGTAACCCTTGTAGCGTAGAAGTCTGAAGACAACTCAATATTCAAGCACTGAAACTACACCAAAATCGATTCTGTTGATTTATTGTGCTTTTCTCGTCATTACCCACGCGTGAAAATTGCACCGTGCCGCCGTATCATTTGAAAGCATTAAAAATTTAATTCAATTTCATCAATATTTTGGTCACTCTTTGGACCTTATCTCACGAGGCCGCAGTGCGCGTCTTTTGTAAGATCAGAAGCTTCTTAGTTGTCAAATGGCGGTTTGGTTCTGTGGCGGACATTGCAGGTCCTCTTTGTTAGTGTTCTCAACAACGTATCATTCGCAGGCTCATGCAGCGTCGTCCCCAAGTAAGGATGCTCAGAGAAGCTCGTTAATGGCGTAATGTTTGCCCTGGAAACTGAAGTCAGACGTCAAAACGCTTTGTTCTCATTTAACCCCTGTCCATTCTGTATTATTGAATTATCTTGGATAATTGAGATTCATCAATGCTTATGGTTTGACATCTGAAAGCAGAACGTTTACTACTTCGATTGAATTATCTTATTAAAACCCCCTCTCATCCCACCAGAGACGCACACCCGTACAAAGGTAAAAGGGCCCTGCAGGGCCTACATACACCAAGTCTTGTTACGTTACACCCTCGTGTCACTAGTTACCTCTCATCTAAAGTGAGTGAAAACCTGATTTGATTAGTCGCTAGAGTGACAAACAACGTACTTACTTCCCTAACCATTAGACGCTTCATTTTCATGACTATGGCACAACGAATCACTTTTGAGTTCACTATGTTCTCAACAGTTGCACGCAATTTGAAGGCCGTGAGCGTTTCACCTTGTTTGACCATTGATAACTATAATCATGCAAGTGCAGGTTATAATTTATATAATTGCAGTCCCATAAAATGTAACAGGAGCAGCCTTGGTTTTATCTTTTGTTGAATAGACGAAGCCCAGCGTAATAAAATATAACGTTTCCTCGGGTTTACCAATTAACCGAATTCCGCTTCTTCGCTGTTCACAAACCGTATCCGGCGTTGTCAATTAACTGCGTGTAAAGAACATGATGAGGGCGCGCTCCTTCCCCTAGTTTCAATTTATATTAGTTCAATTGACCTTTCGACCGAAAAAATTATCAAAATTACGACAAAACTGTGTAACTCGTCCGTTGTGAAGAACGGTCCCAACGGTTTCATCGCACGAAATTTTAGAAAAAAGTCGTAAAACTGATTGGCGCAACGAGTTTGAATTGGTTTTTATGGTTCTAGTAAAATTAAGCGTGTGGTTTAATTTTGTCTTCAACGACCCTCTTCTTCCTACCACTCCCAATGCCTCTTGATTCATCATTCCGAAGTCAGTTTCAACGGCGGTGAAAGTGATACGTAAGACATTCAGGTTGCAGCAGTTTGTATTATCCTAAATTATACTTTGGCTTCAAGTTTCTACATTATTTGCGCTCAATCAGTGTTTGGATTCCACTCAATTGGCAGTCAGATCTCCGCTAAATTGGTGACCCCGAGTAGTTGGGCTATGGCACACCTGGGAGGATCTAGGTCAATCGACGTCATGCCCGCACCACCACCATAATTTTTCAGTGGATCGTGTAACGTCACGCCCCCACAATTGGCGAAACTTCTGAATGGATCTACGTCATACCCCTACTAATTATTGCGCTAACGCCTAAGTACCTCCTACCCCAATTTCCCCCCACAACACACGTGCTCACGCTAAATAAGTCCTGAGCACACGTGAAGCCCTAAAATAAATCGCAATATATTTTTTACTGAGACAAAATTGCGCAAAAAATGGTCGCCCTACGCTCCTAGCAAACATTACGCCAATTACGAGATTGACTATGAAAATATCGCGTATCTTTATTATTTTGAAATGAAGTAAGGGAAAAAATAGGTTTTTAAATCTTATTAATTTATTTAGATCGGTTATAAGACGTGTGCTGTGGGAGGAAATTGGGGTAGGAGGTACTTAGGCGTTAGCGCAATAATTAGTAGGGGTATGATAGGGATCCACTCAGAAGTTTTGCCAATTGTGGGGGCATGACGTCAAATGATGATGCCGTCTGGTGAGGGGGGGGGTTGACGTCATATCATATGGTTGGGCAAGGGGAGGGGGTCTGACGTCATTCCAGCTGGTTGTGCGAGATGGGGCGGGGGCGGGGGGGGGTCTGACGTCATGTCAGCTGGTTGGGTGAGGCGGGGGAGTGACGTCATGTCCGCTGGAGGGTGGGGAGGGGGGTTTGACCTAGATCCTCCCAGGTGTGCCATAGCCCTAACTACTACCCCGACGTGATCCCGTCAGGTGTACCAAATAGACTTACTCACCCAGTGATCTGATGAATCAGTCAATGGTTGTGCGAGGCGTATGTGTAACCTTGAAATGGTACTAGAGGGCACGTGTGCAAATCTCTCCATGGGTGGAATGTTTCTCAAGGTCACAACCTGTGTCGTTGGACCTCCCCTCGTTGACACGCTAAACAAAGTAGCGCTATCCCTAGCCATATCAGGCCGTACAAACCGTCGCTCTTCCTGAATTCGCCATATTGTGCATGCTATCAAGAGCTTGCCGACGAAACCCTGGAAACAAAGGGACGAACGAATTCAGTAGAAACATCGCAGAAAACTGGAGTTTAGATCTCCGGAATTTTAACTATGTTTGAAGAAGAGTGCTGGGCTAGAAACATCCCCTGGTATATTTTCCTTGCTTTGAGCTGCAGCAAGTGTTTCATAGTCTAGCTCCCGAAGCGCAAAACTGTCCAGTTGATACAGAACGTCAGCCAATACATTATCCTTGCCACTAATGTGTCTGATATCATTTACTGTTGAGGTTTTTCGTTATTGAACGTTCATTACCAAAAGTTCGTACAGTTGTAATGATGAAGACCTGGATTTTGGCATTTATGGACCGTGCCATAATGCTTTGACAAGGTAATACTGCATCAACAATTTATCATAACGAATGTTTACAATATGTCTGTTGGGCGTACGAATGGTGTAGTTTGGAACTGCGAAATGACTTAATGTGGTGAGCCGGAGTGAGGACTGTATTACATTAAACAGGATAGCGATATCCGGTTGAGTATGAGTATATAAGCGCGCACAAGGTACTCTCAATACATTCGAAACTGTTTGTGACATACTAAATGAAGGTAGAGGGTCACAGAGATAGAGTTGAGTTGAGTGTAGTGCAAGCTGAGAGACTAAGCGTTGAGAGAACTGGGAGACTACTGTATCACGAGAGGTGAAGGATGACTGACTTGGAAGGAGCTGTCTGTTGAAAAAAGAGATCTAAAATTTAGGGGTGGGATAAGATAAATGGTAAAGTCCAGGACAGGGTGAAATCCATTGGCAAGCGGAAATAATTGAAGAGGTAGACGAAGGTGTTTAGGAAAACAACTACTTTCTGTTAGGGCTAGTGCGGACATTTTGGAGGTCTAAGACCCAGCCGATTCAGCCTGCAGAACGTACTCCTCGGCGCGTTGCGGCAGCAAGACAGTCAAATAAATTGGGCAGAGAGGGGATCTCATTTTTTAAGGGTTGTAGGAGAGAGGGTCTGCCCCTAGTGCCCCCCCCCCCCACGAACTGTTGAGTTGTGTCAGGTTAGCCCTCACGCTTGTTTACTTCACCCTCACAAGAGACTTGCAGCGTGCCGCCATTCTCATACATCCCCACATACTGCCCAGCAGTTTCAGGAACAGTCTTTCCTGCGTGTCATGTGTCCTTTTCATTCACTTCCTACCTCAGTCCTGGGATTGATCCTGAACGGACGTGTTTATTGTTTACGGTACCATCTAATCGCGTCTGTTTTCCATCCGGTTTACAACAACGTGGTGCCGTACAAACACGGACGGTGCTTGAAGTTCCGGAATTTATCGTGCTGCTCAGACTAGTGCCGCGACAATAATTGATCGACCAGCAGGAAGGATTGATGAGGTTGTCAACGTGCTTTTTTATGGCATTATCGGGTGAAATTACGAGCGTTAAAATTAGCGAACGACGCGACAGAAGTGGAAGTTTAGGGGAGTGGAGCGTTTCAGAGCGAAGAAAGGATGCCGAGCTTTCGGAAATTCGAGGAATTCCTAAAACATCTCGTACAACTGCCTTGTCTGGTTGAGCTCGTCAAAGTTTTGGCAGCTAAGTGGACGGCTCGACAAGAGCAAACGAAGAAGATAAGGCCGGGAAGGCCAAATTAGTCGTGGGAGTGGAAAAGAGGGCAAACCCAGGCTTGGAAAGGAAAGGCGTTGGATATGATGGAAGGGTCACTGCGAAACAGGAAACAGCCAAATGAGACGCCTCTGGGCGAAGTAGAATAAAAGCGATTTCTTTGAACTGTGAGGTAATAACAATGACGTAATTGGCAATTCGGTTTCATTTGACATTATTCATGGAAGTTTGATTACGTAATGCGGGGTAACTTACGAACAAAGAACGAACTTACCTCGAAGTTCCCCTCAAAACGAAACATGCACTTCTTTTGGTGTTCTTCTGAAATCCAGTAATAAATTAATTAACTAATTAGTTCGAAAGAAAGTTTTACATTAATTTCCGTCACATCGTTCTTTTCGAATGCGATCCTCTAAGGCACGTTTAATAACTATAGCGTTCGTGTCTGTGAGCCTACGAGCATTTGCTCGTACCGTTTGGTGATTGTGAACTCCACGATTACATAAATGACTGCATTACAAAGATGTGTACTGCTTGAGCACACCTAACTAAATTCTTTCCAGTTTCATAAAAAGTTAAATAATATTATTGTTCTGGGAGGTTAGGTTAATAATGTGTATATAATTGTGACGTGTGACCAACCCCAAAGTGTTCCACGCAACGGTGGACCGCAACATAATCACGTTATAACAGGTCTGTTTTTTGATCAAAAAGACTGTTCCTGAACCTTCAGAGTGAGCCTCTTCAGTCGACTATCATGGAAGTAGAGGTTTCGCTATCATGCAAGAGGCTGGACACTCGTTCAGCATCGAGCACTGCGTCTGCGTATTTACGAGGCAGAGGTATGAACTGTGGGGACCCACGTACGATCTGGAATCTTGATCTAGTTTCCCAACTGGTCTAACTATTTACTTGGGTGGCAAGTTTCAAAAGGAAGGACTGTGACCACGTTTCTTAGCCGTCACCTTCCCAAACTCAGCGAAATGGTTATGGGCTTGCTTTGTGGCGGCAGTGGAGCAGCACGTGGTTTTTTTTTCCTCCGCACTGGAGGCGCAAGACGTGCATGATGAAGACTGTTTCAGAGAAACGAAGTGGAGCTACCCATTGATTCGGCTCAACCCATTTTCTTCCAAGACGTCCACGGATGTTGTAGAAGACTGTTCCTGTACTCACTGAAGGTACGGTAGGTTTGGTAATGTTTCCAGTCCACGTGCTTACCCCCTCCCCTCTCCCTTGTGGAAAGAGTTCTTAATCTGGTTTCCCACCTGATCTAACTATTTACTTGGGTAGTAAGTTTCATGGCCATCTTTGCAAACTGGGCAAAACAGTTATAGGCTTGCTGAAGTAACTACAATGAAGCGACACGTTGTTTCTTGTTTCCTCTGTACTGGAGGCGCAATGCGTACTGGACAGAGATTGTTCGAGAGAAACGAAGTGGAGCCACCCATTGATGTCGCCATTACCCGTGGGGAACTGGCTCGTCTTGCGGTCTGGCTCAACCCATTTCCTTCCAAGACGTCCCGCAGATGTTGTGAAAGACTGTTCCTGTACTCTCCGAGAGAGTCATATCAGTTGGCTTTCATGGAGGTTGCTCTCATGCAAGAGGCAGGACATTCATTCAGCATCCACTGAAGGTACGGTAGGTTTAGTAATTTTTCCAGTCCGCCTGCTTCCAGTCCAGAGGCAGAGGTATGATTCCTGGGGGAGGAGGTATGACCCCTCCCCCCTCCCCCCAATCTAAAAGGAGTTCTTAATCTGGTTTCTCACCTGATCTAACTATTTACTTGGGTAGTAAGTTTCAAAGATCAACTGTGAGTACGTGGTCATAACCATCTTCGCAAACTGGGGAAAACGGTTATAGCTTGCTGAAGTACATGAACTACATTGAAGGGACACCTCGTTTCTTGTTTCCTCCTCACTGGGGGCGCAATACGTGCTGGATGGAGAAAATGTGGTCTTTGAGAGAAAAGAACTGGAGTCGCGGTTTGAAGTCGTCTTGTCTCGTGAGGAACTGGCTCAACCTGTGGTCTGGCTCAACCCACTTTCTCCGAAGCCGTTCACGGACGTTCGAAAAAGCTCGTACGTGTTCGTGCAGGGCAGGCTGGCAATCAGTAGTAGTACTTTTGTTAGCAATTTGGCTTGGGCTCATCTTCCAGTCCTGACTTAAAACCTCTGTCTCGTCTAGTACCCTGTCCGGACACATTCTGGAGCAGTCACCTCTAGATTTAGCAATTAGTTCATGCACTACAGCTGAGATAAGTAATTATCGAGTGTTCCTTACTTTCTTGGGTTCTCTAATGTATTTCAAGTAATATGTAAGAGACGTATCAATACTCTTCATCCCCTGGGCACAGGTTTTTATCTACCACTTGGGAGTTCAATTAGCCTCCTGCCACCAAAAGGGTCCCAATCATCCAGGCTTATGCTACGATCCACGTTTTAAAGATTTATATGGTTATAAATAAATTATTGATTATTATTATGGAGTTATAAAACTACTCCAAATATTCGTAAAGATGTGTATTGTGTAAGCCAATGTGTGTACTTTTCCTGTTTCCATTTTTTCCCAGCTCGCTTGCCGTTTCTCTAACGCCCATTCACTGACGGCAGCATGTTTTTCATTCCGCAAAGAGATCCACATGGACTTCAGCCCCGAGTGGGGAAAGCTCCCGTTTGTGACCAGCGAATCCAATCTCCTAGAATGCCCGCCTGTTTGCAAACGACATTGTGGTTCTTGCTGTAAATTCAGAACTGATTCCAGCGTCTAAATTGATTCTATGGTGACGATCATTGAGAATTTCAAAAAATTGTCATTTTTCACATAGCAGTGTTGGATGAATGATAAATTGCTTTGTCGGCCTCCCCCCAAAATCCGCTTGATAAAATGTGTTACGTAATTTCCTAAACAGTATGGGAGTTTGAAGTGATAATAAAATTAAAATGAAAAGAAGCCTCCAAACCTGCTTTCCTTCTAACTTTACGTACAAAGAGTGAATGACTGGAGAATGAATGCGCTGCCGTCACAAAATAAAATTGTAAATAAAAATGAAAATAAATTGAATCGTCCGATCTTCTGAAGGGAAAAATATGGCAGTCCGCTGCCTATATATTTGTACAAGGCCCACCTTTCGCTGTGATCGGATGCGTTGATCTGGAAGTTCTTAAACCGCCGAATTCTCCTGACTTGTCTTCGCTTGAGAGTTCCCGCGAGGAATGTACAGTCAGTAGTTGGAGCAATCTGCCCACCTGCCTATATAAAATTTCAACCTGGTAGAAAAAATGTTCATAAGCCAAAAAATTGTGTCGCGTGGGCAGACAAATATCGCTGCGAGATATACCTCTGGTCGCGGCTTACTTGTTCGGTTCAAGCCCACACAAACTGTATCACTTCGCTATATTTCACGGACGTTTATATAAGCAGGAGCATGAAGCTTCGTTGTAGAGTACAACCAAGAGTGCCTCAATAACCTCCAAGGGAAAACTGTGGTTTCACCTAAATCCTGTCTCGGGCGGCAAAATAAATGTCAATTGCTGAACAGTTGTGAATAACGCCACGTGGGCTCGACGTGCGTTCACGTTTCATTACAAGCCATTTACACCAAATAAATATTCGGAAACCTAAAAAGGGTGGTAGAAAAACAACGTACGTAAATTCGCGGATGATACCAAAATATTGATATTCCATCCCATTCAAGTCATCGCTCGTAAAGGAAACATCCAAAATGAATTTCATGTTCCAATACGAGCTCGGTGTTGTTTGAACGAACGAAAACGGGCGAAGAAAAGAGCGGGCTTTTCGGTTGATATAAACAAAAATGAATGGGCTGAATAACTCGAAGCTTTTCTTCTTGGAGGGAATGAATTCGCGTTTGATGAGTGTTTCAATGTGAGCGTTGCGTGAAAGAGAGCCCAACGAAATGTCTCATTCACGTTTTTGTTGAATGATGTGTAAGAGAGTGTGGATCAGTATTGTGATGTTTCTATGCTGCAAATGAAAGCTGACTACTTGATATGGCTGAGATCGGGGTATTGTTTTTGGTTCGTTGTCCTGCTGAAGCAATGGTACCATACACTGATGAAAGAAGTGACTCGATGGTGCGCATGTAATATCTGCGCTTCTCCCGGTAGGTCCTGAGCCCTTCGTTGGAACCACCAAGAGCCACTTGATCGAGGAGGTTGTCAAGGGGGAGGAGACATGCAGGGCTGGCTATTGGCGGTGTGTGCGAGGCTGAAGGCATTCAAACCCAGAGAGCGAACCCGAGAGATCCTCACTCTGAAGTGAGAAAGTGTACGGATAGCATTCGAATTGTTCACTGGTCCACTAAGGTACCACCAGGCCAAGGTAGGTCAGTCAGAAGCTGCAGACTCTGCAAGGTGGAGCGTATACTGTGAGGGGCAGGCTGCGTTGCACCTCAGAGTGTTTGGTGTTCCTCAACTGCGGCCCGAGAAGGTTGCAGGGATGATCCTCAAGGCGTTTCGTGCGAGAATGGAGGGGACCAGCTGAGGATGGAACTGGGAGGATATGAGGTGGCTCATGCACGCCCAGACAATAGGCCCATTCCAGGCCACAATGGGAGTTCTTCATTTAGGCCAGGTTGGAACGAAAAAAAAAGAAGAAAAAAATCCATTTAGCTTCTGAGCTTTGGCTGCCAGTCTTCAGCGATTCTCCCGTGCTTCTTCTGACGACCGGGGTAGCCTACTTCATTGTTTTTGATTAAAATGGTTCTTAACACTTCTCAGAATGATTTGATTTATTATTACCGTGCCAGCTCTATACGTTCCTATTTCAGTCCAGTCTAGCGTTACGCTACGCAGCTGGTTCGACTTGATCATCGAGAGGGGATCTTGGTCATCTCATTCTCCTTCCCAATAAACCCCTCATAAGCAGAAATATCGTTAATTTCAAGGTTCTGTTTACTTTCCTTGGCTCTACAAAGAAGAAAGAAAAGTTATGTAATCGGCTGAAAAAATTAGGATTTTTAGACTCAGTAGGCCTCAAAACGTAAAGATCTGAAGAAAACCCAACTTTTTTTTTACACGATTACTATACTTTCCTTTCCTTCAGGTAGCGGCAAGTAAAATGAAACGTAAATATCTGAAGAAAACTCTAAATTTTTTTTCAGCCGATTACATAACTTTCCTCTCTACTTTGTAGAGCCAAGGAAAGTAAAAATGTCGAAGAATTGTTGATCTTGGTGCATTTTATACTGAAACCCTCATCCAAATTTTATGTCTTTTTCCTTAAATATAATTCTGTTTATATTAAATAAAGAAATATGAAATTATAACACAAAAAATATTTTTCATTTTTGTAACAGACGTCACCATGCACTTAACCCAACACATATTTAGTGACGCTCCTCCGTTACATATACCGCGTTACATTTTCGAGTTTATGTAGCAAAGTAAAGACATAAAATGTCAACAACAAAAAATCCTAACCCTGGTGGGACTCAAACCCACACCCTCCGGTTTAGGAGACCGATGCCTTATGCATTATGCCACAGGGACTGCGCTTGCAACTTGGGTTAAAACGTTGGCTTGTCCAATGGGCCTCAAAGGTTAATTTTCGTGGCGGTTGGCCATTACACTTTTCGAGTTTATGTAGCAAAGTAAGGACATAAAATGTCAAAAATTTTGAGTTTTCTTCAGATCTTCACGTTTCAAGCCCTCCTGCGTCCGAAAAACACTATTTGGGAAAATTGTCTGTGTCTGCGTGTGTGTGTGTGTGTGTGTGTGTGTGTTTGTGTGTCTGTGAACGACTTTCAGAGAAAACCACCGTACCAAATCTAGTCAAACTTCATATCTCGCCCGCAGGTTACCATGGGTCGCCAAAATAAGGGTATGAACAAAATTCAACGATAGTGATCAAAACACCAAATTTTTTTTTTCTCAAAAACGCCTGTAACGATTTTGATTAACTTTTTTATATTGATAACTCTCAATAAGGCAACTATTCCATAAAATTCCCATTCGTGGGAAAATGACCAGAGCAGCATAATAAATTACCAACATTTTTGACGTAATCGATTTTAGAGAAAGCGACAGGACCAAATCAGCTCAAACTTGATATGTAGCCCGCAGGTTACCATGGGACGCGAAAATAAGGGTATGAGCAAAATCCATCGCAAGTTAACTATAGTTATCATAGTGATCAAAACACCTAATTTTTTTTTCTCAAAAACAGCTCTAACGATTTTGATTAAATTTGTTGTATTGATAGCTCGTAATAACACAAGTATACCACAGAATTCCCATTCGAGGGAAAATAACGAGAGCAGCACAGTAAATTACCAAAATTTTCGACGAAAGCGATTTTAGCGCGGTTTTTAAACTTGATATTTAGTTTCCTGTTAAACTCAACTGAAAAGTTACTAGTTTTAAATGTCACATTCTGTGTGTTTTTCTTCGTACATTTCAATGCTTTCCAGCTGAGTTTTACAATTTACAACGTCATATTTGCATGGAATTCTAGGACATCGATGCGGGGTAGTGTAGATTAGTGCGCTAATTCTGAACGTCTGAATATTTACCCCTTCGATCAACGAAAATGTTTGGGTTGTAAGTATGGTGGGAGAATTACAATAAATAACGGGAAACAATTAACAACAAATAATTTAATTGATAAAGTGAAACGAAAACGGAAAGTGTTATTTGGCGGACGAACGGGATGAGTGGTTGGAAGTTTGTGCGAAAAGAATGGTTTGGATTGACCTGGGATCCAGATAGTTAGTGTTAGTGGACCTTTGCAAAAACCAAGGACTTCTCAGGGGACGAAGGGCTGCGAAGTTCAATTTGCTCAGCAAAACTCCTTAGTTCAAACGTCGAAACAGAAAAATTCGCGAACAGCAGTGGCCAACAAACTCAAAATATCCGGTGCGTTACAACACACAACTTTCCTCAGCTCTACGTCAATTCACTTTGTACATGGCTAATTCTGTTTAATCAATTCATTTTATCACTCGGTTCAAACATCACTTCACGGCAGCAGAAAGCGAAGGAATTTATTGTGCTGCTCGCACTCATTCCCGGACTATTATTGGGCAATCAGTATACAGAAAATTAATGAGGCTGTAAACACGATGTTTTTGCTGAGGAATTGGCTAAAAACCTTAAAAACTGGTAGTAAGCGCCACGGCGGTAATTGAAATTCCGGAATTTCTGAAGTAACCCCCATATATCTTATGAGCGAGTTTAAACGCTCATCATATAGGTATTGAATTGGACTACCACACCAAATTTTTTTAAACATTCTAGTAACATTTCAGCGGAGTTTATAAGGAAAAAATCGCGCTAAAATTTTTGTCGGAAATTGTGCTGCTCTTGTCGTTTCCCCACAAATGGGAATTGTATGGTATAATCGCCTTATTGAGAGCTATCAATATAAGAAATTTGATCAAAATCTTCAGAGCCGTCTTTGAGAAAAAAATTATTTTAACTATAGCTAATTTTTGGTGAATTTTTCTCATATCCTTATTTTGGCGTCAGCACGTGGGGTTTGTTGATGAGTGCAATTTTTCCTTTTTAGCGGACGCGTGACCCCTGACTATGCCGACTTCACTCAAACCTTAAGACATTCGAACGGTTATTCTATTCACCTCCTCAAAAAAATACGAAAATAATCTCCTCAGGAGGTCAGCGCGACTGAAACTATTCCATATTCCAGCAATTGACACAGCAACCCCTCAGCCCAAATCTTCCAGGATAGAAAAGGTGGAGGTTGATTATCGTAGTGGACAACCGAAGCCGTTAAGTATTCGTGGGCTCAGCAACAATGGGCACGCTCAAGTCGTCGTCACATACCAAGAGGCGCCAGATAATTATTCGCACCGTTTGGATTCGGTTGTCGCCGCGGCGCTTCAAAGGGCGCATGAATAGTAATTTCGTATTGATTGGCTTGCGACCAGAAATCGAAGAATTTTAGAAATGTGTTCATTTAAATGCTTTTTGTATTAATATTAGGAATTCGTTCTTCAATCTAAGGTCATTGAGGAATTTAAAATCGTTAAAAGTGATATATTTTTCCCTGGTTTGCTTTGTTCCGGCATAGTGCCTACCCATTTGGGGGAAAGCTTATAGCGCGACTTTGCTTCCAGTTATCTCTGGACAAAAAGCAATAGTTGAAAATATCTGATGCAAACACACAACTTCCCGCAATCCAGTAAGTTCTACGATATTGTGTATACACTGTATCTTTGTTCAGCGCATTTCTACGAAAATATTTACTGAAAACGAAACATTGGTAGTAGTTAGTTGAACGCACTTCGTCAGTTTTATCGAAATCGTTCGAGCCAGTTTTGATAAAATTCGTAAAATGGTAAATAAATATTCGACAAATCTCGTCTTCCGAGTTATCACGGCTTATATTTCCGTTCAACAGATGGATACAGAAATAATTTTTTCTGTTTTATTTGAAGAAACCTTTGTAACATTCCTCTATGGAACAGATATTTTTGCCTTTAAGTTAACACTTTAGGTGGCTGTACACATACTTGGCACTGTATTACGTAGTCAGTCGATTTTTATGCGGAATGACAGATTGGAGATGCTGCAGCGGTTTGGTGGATAAGTGGCCCCTCGGAGTGTGATTGTCCTCCTGGCTATGCTGCCAGCCTACAGGACGACGTCCCACCAGGCCCTGCAGGTGTTATCACGCTCTGTCTCACGGTCAAACATCTGGCGCAGAGCGCTCGCTGACTATCGAGGCGACTACGAGGTGCTGGTCCCTGCACTAAGACTGGAGAACTCCACCGAACGCCAGCTAGATGCCATCCTAGATGCTTGGCAGGCGAGTCCAACGACCCGACATCTCCACACCATCATCCCCTCTATCTGAGGGCGCCTGGAAATGAGGTTCGCCAGGTTCGCTTAAGCCTGGGCAGCTCGGCGGCAGCGTCCGGAGTCGTGGTTCCCCACTGTCACACACGATATGCACCACACAGATTCCCTCCCCCCTCCACCCCGCACTCAAACGAAGGCCACCTTGCTTCATCCCCCACTCCATGCGTCGAGCCAGGACTTGAGGTAGTCATAAAAGACTGTCGACCCGTAGCGCCAATGAGCTGGTAGACCACAACTGGCCTGGCTCATTCCCCCATCAGGCATTGGTTGCTAGAAGGCACTCCGTAAGATTGATCAAATCCAGTGACGCAGTTACTCGGGAAATTACGAATATGCCCAAAAAAACATTATTTTCGACACATTTTGACTTTTTTCTTCGTTCAACGGACAGTCAGAGAAACGTTTATTGGGAAGAATATGTAGGTACCATTCTGTGAGCTTGGTGAAAATTTCTCGCCAAAAAGCATAAAACCCCTATTTGTACAAACTAGTAAAAGATAATTTGAAATTTCATTCAAAATTGTTACAGCTGTTTCCGAGAAAAATGCGAAAAAAACTAGGTTTTGGTAATTGTTGGTCTCCCGCCTCCTTCCTCATTGGTGGAAATCGCCTATAATATCATTTTGGGGTCCAAAAAAAGTCACGAACAAAACAAAAATCAGCTGAATCATTTCGGCTGTTCTCCCGCAAATCGAACTATAGACACGGGCAGGGTTGACAAATTTGGTTTTTCGGATTCAGAGGGCCTCAAAAAGATCAGAAGGGAACGATGAGTTTGTTTCTCGGTAACAGGATGGTGGACTTCGCCTGCCCTTAAAATATGGATTTCGCCTCGAAAACCAAACTTTTTAGGTCATGCGAAGTCGTGTTCTTACTAATCAAATCTCAGAAACGAAAAGACACTCGACACTCGAAATTCCATTATAAAACCTCAAGTGCTCTCTCGTCTTAGAATTAGCTCACCCCGCGGTCCTGTCTCGTGGAAACCTTGCGACCTTTTTCACTGATCTCTGCTACCGGCTCAAGTTGGGATTAGTAGCCGCACAAGTGACGGGTTTTCGCTTTCAACAACTTTCTCGGAATATTATTACAATTGCTCAGAGCTCGCGTTTCTCGAAGCTGCGGAGAGTTGAGTTGAAGTCGCTGACGGCGTACAAAAGGCGTAAACCGCTGAAGATGCAAAACAAATGGAAACGCTCTCTGACAATATGTCGTGTTCAAGACTTCGCTCGAAATCGACCGCTGAGAGAGGCGACGGGTTTCAAGAAATAGTTCGCTTCATACTTCTTCTCCACAAGTTCATTTACCAAGCAGTTTATGAGCGGCTTTTGTCGGTTTCGAGTTCATTTTCTGGCGTGTTAACGCGATCACTGAGCCAATGTGGCTGTTCTACAGGAAACACGAAGTGCAACTAAAAGGAAGCAAAGTACATCCAAAGTCACCGGTTATCTCCAAATGGCAAAAAAATCTACACAAAAAATCCAAAACCCGCGACGGTACTGGTTTTTGTACCTCAAATAGTGTCGAGTAATCTGGTCATGAGCGCTTGGAATTGATCGACGTCCTAGTTGAATTCCCTGAAAAACGTTACAAGTACCTTCGATAGTTGTAATAAATTAATTAAAATATAACCTTCACCACTGCCGTATCCACTGCTGCTATCCTCACCACAGCTCTAGTCACAGTAGGACTCGTCTCAAGCGCCATTCATCTAGCATGGTCTTCATGGTCCTCGATTCTTTAGCATTTTTCTGAATGATATTTTTATTCCACACCCATTAGCGTTACAATGAACACCATTCGCGTACTAGCTGCACAATTCACACCAGAGGGGTAATTCCAGTTGGGCGAGAAAGCGTAATTGCCGACAAAATTGAACTGTTCCCTAAGTCCTAAGTGAGTTCGTCGTGAAATTTGGAGTTTGCAAGTAACACAACCACTATGAATCACGTGGGCATGTACACAGGGTTTGCAATTAGCTAACCGGGAACGTCGATTTTCGATCACATATCTTCGTGTTGAGGCTTCTGAGTCAGGAAAAAATCGTAAAGAAAAACACGAAAAATTCAGAATGTGAGGTTTTGAGTCCAAAACTTGCTTATTTGGTTTAAGGATCGTCAGATTTACGACAAGCTTCCAGGATTGGGGTAAATCATGAAGCCATGTTGAGTATGGTGGCAAGGACCTGCTGTTCCGGACCGGTAAGGAGACGGTTGCGCCTAGGCCTCTTCTGTGGCCTATTAACCCATCAGCACTTCGGTGGCCTTACCATTTATTGTTGTTCTTCAGCATCCTCATCCATTAATTCCGGTCACCCCTATTTCTTGTCTTCCCTGTGACTGCAAGGACACATTCGCCTTAGCAGTGACACGCCGTCCGGCGTGCCTGGGAACAGCGGGTCCCCCTGCCCTCCTGGCATTAGTCATACCTCTTGGTACCAGGTTTTGATTGGCTGAGACGGCGATTCTCAATCATTTATTTATTTTTGTTTCTATTTTACTAGGCCCGGGGCAGAGGTAAGGCACACAGTTCGTCGGGCTAGGTACTCTGCTCCCTCTTCTTGTAGCTTGGAGTATTGCCATCATAGCCTGAACTGAATGGACGTCCAACTGGGTGTTTGGATCAATTGTTGATTTTTCTTACCGTCCCAGTCTAGTCCTGGCGGTTTTACAGAGCCCTCGCTCTGTGTACTGGCCCTTCTAGCGCTAAAATAATTTATTAATTAACGAAGCTAACATTCAAGACACAAACACAAAACACGTATGACTGATGCATTCACTCCGTATAATTTACATTCATCCATAATAATTTACATTCACACTACGGAGAGAGTACTGGATATGCGTCCCTCCGATTACACTACCTACTCCTACTGGTGCTAGGGGGAGAGAGGGCGAGTACTTAATACTCCTCTCCCCTCCGCCCCAGACTCCCTAGCCTAAACTAACCTATATCACAGTCTAACCTAATCCTAACAGAAACACATCACACATACCTATCCTTGCAACACATCTCTCCCTTACCATATCAGGGCCAGTACCCCGCCGATCGTGCCATTTCCTTGCGAACCTCTCCATCTTGCAACCGCCATTACTCTGATCAATCAGCCTGTGTAGTGGCCCCGTGTAGCAGGTTGACCCAGTCAACTCTGCTCGTTCTGTTGCGAACAGGCTACAATCTCTCAGGATGTGATCAGCAGTTTCCCTTCTGTGTCCATACGGGCACCTTGGAGAGCTCCTTCTCCTGAACTCGAAAAACTTGGCGTTGAAGCTTCCGTGCCCGGTGTATAATTGGGTAGAATAATATCCAGGGCTGATTGTTGGACCGTGAAAAGCTATCTTGGTCCATTCGGGAGTAAGGGTTTGACTGTCAGGTCCCCCACTTGGCGTCTTCTTCGTTTTATTCCCTTCTTAACAATTCATCCTTCTCTTGGGGAGGAAAAGATCACCGTTGACAGGAATGCGTTGAAAATTCAATCGAGTTTTTCACCTGGGATGTCCGTGTATGATTCAAAGCGTTCCCTCAGCATGTCATCAGCATTGTCTGAGGGACTACGAAGCCTGTGTCTTCCTACCTTTAATTGTCGTATAGCTTTGTGTGTCTTGGTTAACACTTTGGTAGGGCGACAAACGGATCCAGGGCATGAAGCGAGAGCATCCTGAGAAGGTCCTGCCGCATCTCTGAGTCTCGGCCCTGATGATGTCGCCTAACTGATCACGTCCTCTTGTGTTGAGCTTGGCGAGTCCGAAGCTACAACTTTTCTCTTCCGTGAAAGTATGGCGACGAAGTTAGGAGCTTAAAGACGCAGTTGTGATGAGGGACGTCAGATCACCACTCCATCGTGTGACACGATCCCTACTCCAACAAAACGTTTCCTTCAAGAAATGAACGTTTCAAGTTTCGTTTAAACAAACGGGCGCAGGGTATATATTTGTAACATCTTTCATCAACTCACAATTCATTTTTTGACGTGAAGCAAACAGCTCCCTCATTATACAAGTAATCACGCAGCGTTCCTTCTCCTCAGTTACCGTAATCGATCTTCGATCTGTTGAAGGGCAAACACAATGAAAACTTCCGGAGTAAACATTAAACCTTTTCAACTCCTTCAATTTTCTGGTTATTTCGGCGGAATTCGTTATCAACAATCTTGTAACACGATTCCGTTCGATGGACGACGGGGGAAGAGGAGCAACAGGAGAGCTTTAAATACAACCTATTACTTTCTTGTTAACGTGTAGCGTTTTTCCCTTCCGCTTACAGATCTAAAACTTTCATAATTAGTTTCGTAGCTGATACTCGAATAACTTTTCCTCTTTTCGCATAATTACCATTTAATCAAAAGTCGTTGAGGTCGAGTTCTCATTGATCGTTATTAGTTAATTAAATTTCTACCGGCTAATTTTGAAGAAAAGAGGCGCGGAATCTGTTCAAACTCAAGCGCGTCAATCCAATTATGCGGGATGGAAATAGCTTGTAGAGACGTGAGAAGCGATTCCGTTGTTGGTAAACGGAGCAATGACGTACCAAAACTCACGTAGATCTTATCAAATTGTTCGTGCTTGCAAAAGTAGTCTATAGTTTCCTGAAATCTCTGATTTCTGGTTAGTATCACAAGGTCTTGATGAGTGCCTAAACTCTCGAAACGTGAAGATCTGACGACTACACTGTTTCGAAAAACTTCCCTGCTCACTCATTTACGCTAACGAAAGTAAAGAGGCGGGTCTTCAGGTTTCGGTGTATCAAAACTCCTTTGCGGGTCCGCTACCCAGTTGTGGGCTGTCAACATTGGAACATGTTTTACCTGTTCATTTTTCAGCATCTGTTGTTCAGTAACCGGACTGACTGAATGAATAAAGATGTGTATACTTATTATCTTTCCACTTATGGAACAAGTTGTGTTTCCTTATCAAAATGACGGTTCTTCAACACTCTTAAGAAAGTCATATCAGTCAAAAGTCGTAGAGGTTGTGGGTACGCGGGCATGCGAGAGCACGGGCACTCACTCAGCATCCACCAAACCCAGATCTGTGAAAGTACAGAACGCTGCCATTTAGCAGAAGAGCTCTGTGTTACCCTGTGGAGGTGTGTCCGTGGAAAGTCCGTACCGTTCACAGGGATCTAAATATTTATTTTGGGTGGAGGTTTTAAAGGTAAAGATCAACTGTGGCGACGTTTTCTGTCCTTATTCGGAAATTGGACGAAACTTACTTAGTCGATGCTGGATTCTGCCCTTCAACCTGCTAGGGATATCTTCTGCAGCCCCAACGTCAAAGAAGGTGGCTTTAGAGTATGTTGCGTTTTTGTAAGTTCAGGCTTATGGTGTCCCAGGTAGTATGGCATAGGGGTTCTGGACCCCAAACAGTACGGTGAACAGTGTCGCTGAGGTACAGTGTGTTATCATGTTACGCAGTGTGTGGTTGACTCTGCGACGTTTGGATTGCAGAGCCAGATACACTTTTCCGGATTCTAGGTAGTATTCCATCGCCGAGGTTTGTAATGTCAATACCCAATTGAAACCTCATACTTGGACGTCCTGCGGTCCAGCATTGAGCGTGGAGAGTTGCATGAGTACTGGAAGGCTCTGGGGGCGACAGTTCCAGCCCAGCTAGAGCTCGCTTTCAAAGGGACACTCGGCTTGTGGCAGGTGAGACCTGGGGAGAAAGGAGTGGCATGCCTCCTTCCTGGTTCAGCTGCTTTCCAGGCACAGTGCCTTCAACGCGTGGCTCTGCTTCGTCAAGCTCGCCCGTCCTGGCTGTCCTGGCCTGGCTGGTTTCCCCATTAGGTCAGACAATATTAGATAATAAATTGACAAACCTGATATCTGTTTTGCGTGAAAGGTTCGTGTGATGTGGCGGATGAAAAATGAATGAGAACAATAGCAGGAATGGCTGACGATTCTGCCGAACTGGGCAATGCCTCCGATGTTCTTTATGTGCCGTATTAATCAGCTTTTACCCTCATGTAGCAGATTGCTTCCCAGTAGAGTAAGAATTAGAGAACCTTGCAAATTATTACACAACGGTTTATTATTCTCATGAACAGTTTGACCTGGTATAACTGCTCCGAGACCCATTCCATTCGATTCAGCACTGAAAAATACTAGTAAACCATACAAAACATGACCTGACCACAATGGAACTACGAAAACTAAATATTCCCCCGGCGCCAGACGCCCGTAAACGTCTGTAGGCATTCATGATCCGATGTAGGAGGTCTCCTCCCCCCCTGTTAGGCAAAACGAGTCGGGGAAATTGGAATGGGGACTTCCAGGGAACCTTGGCAAAATTGGGGCAATCGGCACGCGTTGCAAGTCGAGCGGGCGGGTGGTTTTGATGAGAGGAGAGGGAGGGAGGGAGTGCTAACGACGAAACGTTGACTTCCGCTGTAGTTCCCGCAAGATCTTTCAATTAGCTGACTTTAATAATTACTGTAATTTCCCTATACGCAGTTATACACGTCTGATACTCATTCCATTCGACCCAGGATGTAAAAATACCTTGAAAACGATTAGAAACACGGCTTATTTGCCATTATACTGTGTTTAGTTAATTTTTAAACCATTTTTGTTACCATAACAACCATGGGCTTCGTCCGATTGGATTGCCGAGATGGCGGGCACAACTAGATACCAACTGGGATTTTTGTGCGAAAGGACGATTTTTTTAGACCACGTTAAAGGCACAAAACGGCGGATGGGTGACGGGGGATGGCGGATGCCGGACGGACATTGCAAATTTGGAATCCCCATGTCTTGAAACGTAATGTATCAAATTCTGAGGGGGGGTTGTAAAACTTTTTCGTGGCCGAAAACATACGGTTATTATTCAGAATGAATAATAAACCAAAACAGCCTGGTACAGTTAAAATCATAAAAATTCAATAAAAAAAGGAAAATTAGTGCAAGGTGTGCCAGCTCCTTCCCATCCAAAATTAACCAATTTCAGCTTGTGGTCAACACATAACAAGGATTTCTATCGCGAAACCTATTTTACGCTGAAGAATTGAGCATTCCTTGTTGTTGACTCCGCACTTAACCATTCCAGTCAGCCACAGACATTGGGTGACCTTCTAAAATCGTCTGGTTATTCCGAAAAAACTCCCGGAGGGGACGGTCCCTAAAAATGTGCACTTCGCGGCCTTCTCTTGCACCCAACAGCTGAAAGTTGTAAATTAAGGCTGCGTGTGGGTGGAGCTTGAGGTCGAACCACGTACGCCGGCAATTTACGAGAGTATAAGAAGAGAGTCTGCAGCATATTTCCCTGCGTTGTTTCCACTTTCCCATCGTATTTTATTTTCTGACGTGCGAACAATGGACGAAAAACAAAAAAAAGTTACCTATTCGATAATTGACGAAATTACCGTGGCGGGCCTCAAGTTCCAAGGACTTCGTGAGATTCTAACTGTTGAGTTATAATGCAACGTTAAATTGATTTTGAACGAAGTTTAATTTGAAAGCCCAGGGGGTGGTTTCGCGTGACGTACTCAATACTAAAAATATCTGATGTGACGCATCACACAACCCCCCAGTCGCGCACTTTTTACAATGCTAACTACTAGACTAATATGTTAGAGATACCATCAGGACAATCACCAAGAGGAACGTAGTATTGGGTTTGGGAGACTTGAATGCCAAAAGAGGCCAGGAGAATGAAAAACTTGAGCACATAATGGGCATCCACGGTGCTGGAGGCTTCAACCAAAATAGAGCCAAGTCCAGGAACTTCCTATTTACCTATAGTACGTGAACTTGACGACTTTCTATGTATGTGTACTCAACTTAAATCCCCATTGTTTGCCCTACAATTGAACTATGCTGACGTATTCTGGTTCTTATACGTGTTCCCTTAAGTAACAGCATAATCAGCGAATAGCACGACTTCAACTTGAGGTGGCAATGGGAATTCTGACGTATATATGAGATAGGGGTGTTGGGCGTAGGAGTGTGCGTTGGAGTATGAGAAAGATAAGAGTAAGTGAGAATTGTATTACACTTCGGCAAAATAGCAGTATGAATTTCAGTTGTGAGTGTTACGTGGGAACAAGGGGCTCTGAATATGTGAACTGGATGCACGAGGAGGGAGAGCGAGTTACTAGCCAGAGAACTGTGCTGCAGTGTCTATCGTGAGAACTAGAGACTGGAGTGCGTTTGAGAAGAGCTGTGTGTGATGGAGAGGAGGTAAATCGAGTGGTGGGAAGAGGATATTCTGTAAAGTCCAAAAAGGGGCAATCCGTTAGTTTCGAGGGGAAGCCGACTGAATCAGCAGTTTGGACTCTCCCGGGGCTCCATGCTGAAAATATTTGGACTAAATGCACCTGGGGAAGGCATACGCTCAATATTTCAAGTAATTCGATCTGTAAAAGACGAGTTAAGACGAAGTAGTCTATTTCGACGGGTAAAATAAAGACAATGATAACTTGTAGACGCGTTTCGGTTTACTAGACCATCATCAGTACAAAGTAAACCGAAACGCGTCTACAAGTTATCATTGTCTTTATTTTACCCGTCGAAATAGACTACTTCGTCTTAACTCGTCTTTTATAAGATGGATTTCCACTATCTCGCCGCACCCACCTTACATTATAATTCGATCTGCCCGGAACAGGATGTATGGGCGAAGAATGCTCCCTTGAGGAACTCCAGAGTGTATGATTAATATTAATTGTATCGAGTGATCAGTTGCCTTTCTGAATTTAACTGCCTCAGGGCGAGATCTCAAATAGGACCTCTGAGTCCTGAAACATCATGTGATCGATTTTTTCTGGAAAATTTATTGTCACATTTCTTATGCGATTCAGTCTTTTTCAGTATTTGGAATAAAATGAACGTAGACCCCCCCTGTTCCCACCTCCAGTTTCTTGAAGGCACTACTACCATTGCAAGGTTGGCCATACAATAAAAAAATAGTACTAGCTCAGTCCGAGAGAGCTGCTGATATAAGACTGTATCGTCAGAAGCACTCCAGGTGATCACTGGTCAGTTACCAGTTGGTTTGGCCATTGAGTGCATAGTTGAAAAGTGGATAATATAACGGAAGCTTCTCCCACTCATAGTTGAACCCCGTGCAGATCTCATGACAATGGAAACTTGCCGCTATCGATGAATGGGCGTTGGAGAGATGGTAAACGAAATGGGAATCCTCGTGCAAGGGACGTGACACGTATGAGTTCTTCCCCAACATCCGTGAACGTCTTTCAAGAAAATGGGTTGAGCCAGACCACTGGACGAGCCAGTTCCTCACGGGACATGGTGACTTCAATGCGCGGCTCCACTTTTTTTCTCTCAAAGACACTCGGTCATGCACGTCGTGCGCCTCCAGTGTGAAGGAAACAAGAAGCCACGTGCTGCTAAACTGCAGTTTCTACAACAGTGAGCGACGGTAGTTGGCAGGGCAAACGAACTTAGCAGTATTGACTGCTACAAAGCAAGCCTATACCCATTTTGCAGATTTCTCGAAGAAGGTGATGGCTAAGAAACGTGTTCATAGTTGATCTGTCCTTTTGAAACTTGCCACCCAAGTAAATAGTTAGATCAGGTGGGAAACCAGATTAAGAACTCCTCCCCGACGGTACGGGATTCCTCAGGTGGTCACCTCCGCTCGGAAACACACGGGCAACAGCTCTCTACCGGGAGACTGGCTAACGACCAAATACCTGCCGTACCTCCGCAGTGTGAGTTCGGTGGATGCTGCAGCTCTTGCATATTAGCGAAACCGAAACTTCCATCACTGATATAACTCTCGTCGAGGGTTTAGGATCAAGTCATCAAATAAGGAAACAAACCTGTACGATCCAGTTCCTTACCAGACACGGAGACTCCAAGGCGCGGCTCCAGTTCATTTTTCCCAAACACTCCCCATCATGCACGTCTTGCCCCTCCAGTCCGGGGAAAACTAGAATACACGTGCTGCTTCACTGCAGGTTCACAATAGTGGGCGACGGTTGTTGGAAGAGCAGACGAACCTAGCAGCATTGGCTGGTAGGGAACCCCTCAGGTAGTCAGACCTCCAAGCGGTATTACGTGGGCAACAGTTCTCCACCGGGAGGAAGCAAACGACCATATGCGCAAGCGGCCACATGATAGCGATACAGTACCTTCCATGACAGTAGACTGCTAAACTTCCTTCGAAGGTTTGTGGCACAGCCATTTGATAAGCGAATAGATATGTTGTTTTGAGTCCGTTTTGTTGTTTTAAAAGCGATTAGGGTTGACATTCCAGTAGTTAAGCCCAACTAATCGTAATTTTGACTCGTTTAGACTAGCTCGCCTTCACACAGACGTACAGTTATAATTCCCGTTTCTGTTCGTGCACCAAGAAAAGGGTATTTGACGGCAAGATAGACCTACCCTCCGGTCGCATAACGATTTGTAAGTGTGAGAGTCGACTCTATCAACCCGTGTGTGAGCCTTCACCTTCTAACTTGAACACCAGCTCAATTTTTTTTTTTTTTTTTTTTTCATAGTTGTAAGCTCCTATTAATTTCTTCTCACCCCCTTCGCACAGGCTTTTTGTCAGACGGGCCCGGCTGACTACGATCTTGGCATACTTTTGAAAAACCCTCGCAGGTTGAAACGGCCGACATTTTTGAATCTTCGTTTTTTATTAACAGACGAATAAATCTTTTAATGAGATTTCGGGGACATCGACGGGTCAGGACTACAAAGGGTCCGGCCGAAGGCCTTTAGAAAAGTGTTTTATGGTAATGAGGCGTATTTTACAAGGTGGGCTGTAACTCATTTTCCCTTCGCTTCTCTGCTGCCGTCCTTCGGGTGGATAACCGATTCTCGCGCAGTTCCGAACGGTTCCCTTCCCATCCGCCTCGTTGTCCGGGGCACTCTACAACCGTAAACCTCTTATGATTACGGTACCGTTTAATTTTGACGTTTCACTTAAACTCATAAGTTTTTAACGAAATCGAGAAATACAAGCGTAACCTTCAGTGTTCGGTTACAAATTGCAAAATATGTAAAAGAAGGGCAAACTTTTATAGACTATCGTGGAATCAGCCCCAGAACATTCTCATCACTCAAATAAAGCGACATACGGGCACACTAACTTCATCGAGGCTTTGAAGGATATTCAATAGTATCGTATGAGCGGAATTTATAAGGACACAACTGCTGCTACACCTTCGAAACGATCGATATACTATTCTCGTACTCTCGTCGTTTTTCCTACAATTCATTTCACCTTAATGTTATCCCATTTGTAACTGACCACACGCTGAATTTTACAGTGTCGTGCCACTCCTGAGTGGAAAATTTGATGTTTTGATCACTTCGATTGTTTCCGCTTTTCAATCGAGATAGGATAGCCGTTTGAAACCTCTCTAGACCTGTTGATGTTTTGCTTTTAAAAGTTGTGCTCTTTTTTTTGGTCTAAGAAAACGTGCGTTGCTTTTCTCATACTTGTCGTAAGCTCATTACTCGCACAGACTGCAGCAATCCGTGATAACCTGCGTAGTATTGGCGAAGGTACGAAGAATATCTCTCCGAACCCGGCGCCGAGTAAGCTACAAGTAACTGCAGAAACAGTAAGCGTGACCTCACTCCCCAAGTAATTTGTCTTGTTGAGCTGTGTGGCACATACCCACCATTTCAACGTGGGGAATTTCAATTTCTTACGCGAATCAGAAGTTATTCACCAGCAATGATAACTATAGCTAGTTTTGAACTGGTTTTGTCCATAACTTTTTTTGGCCTTCAATGTTGACTTGCAAGACGGATCGATGAAAATTTTATGAAGTGGTTCACTCTCGGTTTCAGTCAGGCATGCATATGGCTAAGAGCGGCGCGAGGGGGATCTGTGTCGATAACGGAGCCTCACGGATACCATGCGACCTCCCTCAGTAGGTTGCCTTATCGTTCACCATGCGGGGACATGTTTAATTCTCTAGCAACTCGTGGGAACCGAATGAACCCAAACACTTACTTGGGCTGTTGGTAAGCCCTTCCTCAGAGGCAGGGAGAGGTCATGGACTTGGGTGGATCAAGGCATCACCCCAGGGACGCATGCCGCTGGCGGAGGGATTCAGGGATCCCCTGCCGAGGAGGAGCCTGGTATTGTACCGGCTCTTCTGTGACAGGGGTCGCCTCTTGCACGCTTTTCAACCCAGGAAAAAGGGTTAACGGGCGCAAGACGTTTTTACAGTCCCTTGGGCTCATTCTTACCGGGCAGGTGGCGGGTATTGGTCTGGTTCGTATCCCGTTCTCAGTATTCATGTTCTCAAAGATGGAACGCGTTATCAATTCGGAATCAAAAAAACGTTAGGACCGGGACGACCTGCTTAGAGACGAGGGCTCGACCACCTTGAGATTTTCCCCAGATAAAAGAAGGAACTCGCTACGAAATAAAAAAAAAGGAAAACTTACTTTCGGAAGAGGAATAAATATTTCAAAAGTTCGGGAGCTATGATTTCACGGAATAACGACGATCACTCAGGGAGTGCTGCCATTTCCTTAGGCGTTGGATTTATCCAACGCGATACGCTTCGGGGGATGTCCTGGGAGGCTTGAAATGGACCTGCGTCACTGATGGTATAAAAAAATGTATTGCTCACAACTTTGACCGCTAAATATCTTAAAAACGGATTTCATTTGTAAATCGATGTTACTTAAAATCGAACCAAATAAAATCTATAGAAAGCAGTAGAACAAAGAATGAACAGACCGGCCGGCGTATTGAATGGGATTTTTCGTAGTGTGCGCAGAAGATTCTGAGGCGTGGCTTTATGTTTCACTTATTGTTAGCCTGTTGTTCCAATTTATTTGTTAGTTCCCTGCGAGGAGCTTATTATTTTACGATATGTTTAAACGGTTCAAAATGTAAGAATCAGTAATAAAAACTCGTTTAATTAATATACTTTTCTGTCCACTTGATTATATTAGTCTTACTTTAAAAACCGCTTCACTTCATTAAACAATTTTTCGTGTCAAACCGCATCCTTGACAAAATTCATTTTGGTTGTCAATTGAGATTCCGCATAAAAAGATCGAACTTCAGTTGCAACGGTTCCTAGGCATGTTCATCTATTTAACCAAATTTGTGATTCAGAGATAACTCATAATTTGAGAGAACTATGGAAACTATTAAAGACTTCGGTCACAACATGTCGACATTCTGATACTTGTCCATGGACGATCCTGACATAAATGTCGTAGCGTTTCATGTTGAGGCTGGCGGGCGCGAAAAAAACCTTTACACAAACGGTGGGTACAGCTTTCGTACAAGTACGCAACCACTAGGAACATTTTATGTCTTTTATTTTTGTTTTTTTTTTAATGCAATGATAACTACGTTCGATTGTGCTCGTTGATGGTTTCGATATAATGGCCGCGTCAATTGCAATTGACATCATCCTTAGTCACTGAGGTTATTAAAACAAGTGATGTTGCCAAGCGATAGATTTTGTAACAGGCGTTACCAAGCATCTAACCCAACACAAATTTCGTGACGCTTTTCCGTTACATATCCCGAGTAACATCTCCCGCGTTACATTTTCGAGTTTATGTAACAAAGTAAAGACATAAAATGTCAAAATCGTGGTAAGTGGATGTTCTTCGAAATCAAGAGTCTTTCAAGACCTGTACCGTCAATACGCAATTGAGTACAGTTACGGTTTTGCAATATCCCCAGCCAAATTCACGCAAGATTTACGTGGGGCGCCAATGTTATGAGGGGGGGGGGGATTAATATAGTAAGCGGTATCGCACTAGGTGAGTCAGGAAGTAGTTCGAAACATGTCGGAAAGTAATTCACGAATAAAACTCCTCGTTCGAATGGCATTCGGATTCTATCGTACTACTTCCCGACTCACCTAGTGCGATACCGCTTACTATATTAATCACACCCGTAACATTAGTAACGAATGATGGAAGAATTAATATGATAATCATGAAAAATGTAATTGCGTTGAGAAAAAACCCTGCAAATTATTACACAACGGTTTATTATTTACAACGGTTAGCTTGACCTAGCATTAATGCTCCGAGACCCATCCTGTTCGATTCAGCATCAAAAAATATCATAATGAATCCCAGAAAAAGGTCGGAAAGAACTGAATCGTAATATTAAAATAAACAAAAAACAACGAAAGTATCTATAAAAAACTGAATTTTAATATGAAAACATGCACGCTAAATACTAATATCAAAATTTAACCAAAAATCTATGAAAAAAACCAAAAAGAGAATGAAACGAAAGAATCTAAAAAAATTGAATCGTATTACGACGAAAACGTCGGGGAAATCGAAACGGGGGTGCTCGAAGCGAAAGGCAAAAGGGGAGTTGGGTGGCGGCGGGCATCGTTGGGAGGCAAGCGAGCCTCGAGCGGGGTTGCTTTTTTAATGAAACGGGAGGGAGGGATTTCAAACGACGAAACGCTGTAGCTCCCGCGTTGTACTGCGTTTCGTTAATTTTTTTAACCGTTTTTTGCCCATTACAACCACGGGCTTCGTCCGATCGAATTACCGAGATGGCGGGCACAACCAGATACCAAATCGGATTTCTGGGCGAAATATTTTAGACCACGTTAAAGGCACAAAACGGCCCGGACGGCGGACGGACATTGCAAATTTGGAATCTCCATGTCTTGAAACGTAAAGTATCAAATTTTGAGGGGGGATTGTAGAAAATTTTTCGTGACCGAAAACATAGGGTTATTATTCAGAATGAATAATAAACCAAAAATGAGGCAATGTCTGGTGCGAAGAACAATTTAATTCATCGTAGATCAATTTCAGTTATGTTAGTCAGTTTTGTTACTGTGATAATTTTGAAAATGCCCTGAAAAGAAGATCTTAGGCCCATTTTAGTTGTCATATTTGTTCAACGAACTGCCAGAGGAAAATTTATGTACCACTATGTATAACCAATTGCTCAATAATGAGCACACGATAAATTACGGAAGTGTAAGCTCCGCCGCTTTCCGCCAAAGTAGCCATGAAGAAATTTGTGCCATGATATTTTGTACAGTTGAGTTCTCCACACCCGTCCATGTCAACCTAGATGGTAACGTCATTTTTTGCTTCAAGAAAGCTAGAACTAAAAAAATAACTTTCTTTTCTACTTTGTAGAGCCAAGGAAAGTAAAAACGCCAACGGTGGCATTCAAAAAATGAAATAATGAACAATAATCAATAGAATTGGGAAGGTGACTGTACTGCCTCACGGCAGGTGTAGCTCTAGGAGTAGTAGGGCGGGGAACAGGCAAGAAAATATCTGGGTCAATTCACTCGGGTACATGGCTTTTTCTCTACTTATTCAATTTATTTATCACTCAGTTAATTTGAACTTTGTCAAACAACGCTTTATGGCAGCAGGAAGCGGTACCGCTTACAGTTCTGGAATTTATTGTGCTGCTCGTACTCATTGCAGCACCATTATTGAGCGATCGGTACACAGAAAACTAATGAGGCTGTAAACATGAATTTTTTGAAGAAGGATGGTAGTCACTTTTGCAGAGTTATTCGGTAATAACTGTTAGAACTGGTAGTAAGCGAAACGGCGGTAGTTGAAATTCCGGAATTTCTGGAGTGAGCCCCATGTATCTCATGAGCGTTTCCAAACACTCACCCTTTCGATATTGCATTGGACTACAATACCAATTTTCTTTAACATTCCACTAACGTTTCAGCGGAGTTTACGAGGAAAACACCGCGCTAAAAACGCTTTTCGTCGACAATTTTGATAATTTATTGTGCTGCTCTAGTCATTCGCCCACTGATAAGAATTTTATGGTATAATTGCCTTATCAAGAGCTATCAATGTTAGAAATTTAATCAAAATCGTTATAGCCATTTCTGAGAAAAAAAAGTTAATATTTTGATCACTATGATAACTATAGTTAACTTTCGGTGGATTTTGTTTATACCCTTATTTTGGCGTCTCATGGTAATCTGCGGGCGAGATATCAAGTTTGACCTGATTTGGTACGGCGGTTTTCTTTACAAATAGTTCACAGACACACATACACATAAACAGACACACAGAACATTTTCCCAAATAGTGTTTTTCGGACTCAGGAGGGTCTGAAACGTAAAGATCTGAAGAAAACTCAAAATTTTTTTTCAGCCGATTTCATAACTTTCCCTTTCTACTTTGTAGAGTCAAGGAAGGTAAAAAGGACTTGAAAATGTTTCGTAACCACCACCACTTTAGATATGACCCAGCGACACGCGGGTGGTGATAATCCAGAGAACGTGTGCTGATGCATCTCCTCAGCGCTTTACTTACACCGCAGGCTGTACCAGGGCACTGCCAATGCTGCAAGTCTGACGCTATTTGCCACTCCACGAGTTCATGACACTGCCGTATTGCTCTTCTTGGCTTACCAAGTTGGCGCAAGATCCTGGGCGCTGCTGGACTGGTCCGAACCAAGGGGCGATGATGTCAGGCCTCAGTCGTTCCCCTGAGGCTACCAGGTAGTACCGCTCTCTCTACACTTCCCAGTCCACAGGTGGAAATGCACCTAACAACTGACTTGTAGGTCTCGTCTACCCGTTGTACACCTCATCGCTCTAGGCAGTGACGCCATACGAACGGAATCTCTTCCATAGATACTCCATGAAGCTCACTCCACCCACAGTCAAGAGCAGGAGGAGTTAGAGTCCATCAGCCAAACCATGTTGAGCAACCGCAAACTACGAGGGCACCACGTAGCAGCTGATCCTGGACGAGTTCAAGACTAGCGGAAGAATATTTGAGAAGTGCGCATCATTTTGTGTTTCAGGGTCGTATTACTGACGAATGTAGTGGTCGATTTTAGCGGACCTCCATTTTTCATCGATAACTATACGTTCGCGCTTGGTTTTAGTTGAATTTAAATAAAACCTGTTACGGTCAGTTGATGGTGCCTTACTCTCACAAGGTTAACCCGGATCTTTTCCTCCCCGCGACTTAGAGCTATTCGCACGGCGTTCATTAGGTGCAGCGTAGCCTCCTGTGACTTTCAGTGGCCCCTTCCCCCTAATCACGTCACCCGTACGAAATTTATGGAGGGCAAAAATAATAGCGGGTATTGAAAACGAGGGGGCTTTCGCGGTCGAAATTAAAGTAAATCGCCGGCCGCCTTCTTGTGAAGCTCAATGAAGGGAGAACTTGACTCACTTTCTCGAAAATTGGCGGATAATGAGGCTCGAAAGAGAGCGAAGAGGACGGTGGTGCTTCGGTGGTTAGCGCGGATAACAGGGCTTCCAATGATTGTAATGCCAGTAACAGCGCCATCAAAACGTCGTAAGTCATCCGGACGATGCGTATAATTTTGGAACGAGGGCCCCACTCTTCGAGACGGTTACCTGACCTCGTCCTCGTGCGAGATGGAACCTACCGATGAACATGTGTGGTATTACTCCAGGTAGAAATTGCCTGGTGCACTATGACGATACCATCACTCGGAGTTGACTTTTCATTTATCAACGGGCGATTTGCAGGTTGCGGCATCGAAACCAGGTCGAAGGCCCACTTTCAAACATCGACCACGACTAAACTGAACGGAAGGGTCTGCATTGAAATGAAAATCAAAAATGTATTCCCAATAATATCGTAAGCTCGTTTTGATCAGCTCATTTGAAGGCCAATTGTACTCCGCAGTGTGTTCAACAGTTTTCCATGCAGAGATCTTCGCAGTGACGGTGTATGTGCAGCACCTTTTGAGCCGGGGTCTGGAACAGAAAAGGAAATACATTATGTCCGACATCCAGGCTATAATTAAGGCCCTGGCTTCCTATACCACCTCGTTCGGGAATGGAAGAACGCATTAACACTCTGTTGAGTGAGGTTTTTGAGTTGAAGGGAAAGTGTAGACACTGCCTATTGGGAGGGTATTTCCCGTTAAAGGCATTAGTCAAACTTTCCAGGGAGAGATCAAGGGAGACCCTCAGTCAGTAGATGATATATGGCCTCTTCTCGAGACACTGTCCACTGAGGTACCAACTAGGTCAAAAGTAGCTATGGAGCAAGTGCATGCGGAACTGTATAGTTCCAAAGGACTGATTGGGCAGCCCTCTTCTACAGTCAGAGGAGGCTGTGGGCATCAATGGCGTAACTTGAAGGATTATCAGGTGGTTTGTGAGACGTCCCACTGGGGAATACCAGTTACATGAGCTTTTCCGTGGATCCCCTTACTTTAGGCCGCGGTGGGGGTATCTTGGGCTTCTTGAGGGGCGTGGTGGCCGTGCGCGTGGGGCGTGAGGCCTTCCGAGCCAGGCGGGGATAGAACCAGCGGGCTCTGGTTCGATCCCCGACCGGCACCCGCCTCCTCCAAACCCAGGGGGGTGAGGCAATGGGTACTGGCGGCGGCTGGGACACTGAGTGGGCCCCCCAACGGGCTCGTTAAGGAGTTAGGGCATGAGCCCAACGAGGCCATGGCGAAATGCCACTGGTACTGCAGCTCTATCCGAGTCCTATGGCCCCCAGCTGCCTCCCTGCTATTTTGTGCGGGGGGGGGGGGTTTCTTAACTACCATTTTGTAGGAAGAGAGATAGGAGGGCAGCATCACTGCACCCTTCAGTTTTCTGCTCTGCTGTTTTAACCTCTCCAGGGACCGAACAGAGAGAGAGAGAAGAGAAAGAAAGAGATCCTCAGTCTGGAGAAAGTATACGGATGGTATGCGGCCTATTCGCAGGTCCGTTGAGGTATCACCTTGTCAAGATTCGTAGGTCAGACGTGTGGATTCTGCTTGGAGGAGTGGGAGTTGGAGGAGTGATGGACGTCAAGACTGTCTTGCGTTTTGTGCGAGAATGACGGGGACGTCACATCAGGGAACACCAGCTCCCGTGGAAGTGGAATTGGAATGACATGAAGGGGCTCATGTCACGATACCCACACAATAAGCCGCAGTGGGGTCCCAGTAGCATCAAATTAGAATAAAAAATATAGTGGTGGACATGTTCATTCCTCTTCATAGTTACATCTCCTTGATATCTCATGATAACCGGTACGCATGAAGAAATGTGTGTTTGAAGTATACGGACCAAAGTCAGGATAAAGTCCGTCAGATGTTGCAACTTCCTCAATCGCAGAAGTCCTTCGACGTACACCAGTCTCATTTCAAGAACAATCACTTTCTCTCATAACGAATGTTTTGGGGCAAACAGACAACCACGCATGAATACAATGATGAGGAGAAAGAGAGCTCTTAAATTATTTGACGCTGACCAGAAACTTCCTGTCCATTGCCTTCCCTCCCATCGCTTTGAGATCTACCGTCTCTACAATGAATCCTTTGTTTCAAATAGATCTTCTTTTCGTAACAGGGGTTCTACTGGCATTGTCCGAGCAACGGTTCTTGACCCTTACTTTATTATGCTTCGAACCTTTTGAGCGGACTTCAAGGGGGCTTGAGGAGCCCCACTCAGTTTTTTTGTCCACTGGTCTTCAACATTCGGAGGTTTTTGAAGAGTACATTGTTTTTTAGGTGTGCACTCAGGTAAACTAAGGCGAGTTGCTGAGGTGTGCTGACTATATCAGCCAGTACTATGTTACTAACATTAGAGGAAAGCCTTGTCGTGAAGTGAATCTTCATTTTGAGCGATTCATTGTACATTTGGGCCCATGTGCACGTTCAATGATGCACACTGCTTCACTTATGCCCTTCCTCCTTGTGCGTCGCTCTCGTCATTTATTTCGTCACGGCCTTAACATGTACGATGTGCTGTCATGAACAAATAACGACATCTTCACTGTCACCCCAAATTATACAGCCAATCCAGACAACAGATATCGGCTGAGTAAAACTAGTGCCGCCATTGTGGTGTAAGTTAACAAAGATCGTTTCGAAGAACGCCTCCTGAGATGTTATTGTTACAAGAACGAACGTCCTAAGGATATTTCCATTCCAGGTATTTCCATTATAACAACGCAATCCGGCAGAAACACACAATAGCTACTAATATTACACTACGTAACAACAAAATGTTCGATGATCCCGGGAACACGCACTTCTCGCTTCGCGTATTGAAACGGTTCGGTCTTTGCGCAGTTGGCTACGCCGGGGACAACATTCTTCACGACCCATTGTTTTGAGTATGGAAACATAGTTAATTAGCATGAATAACCCTGAGAGCGTTGCGATACGAAGACTACATCCGTGATAGCCTTCAGAACTTGACATGGTACGACCCAAAGAAATTGGAATTTGGGGTGAAAGCAGACCGTACAACGAGGCCTGAAACCACACGCTGTGAAGCATTCGCCGGCAAGCCGAATCGTGCATTTTGGCGAGTGGGTATTGCAGGTCGTAAGCATACTGCGTCGGTGCTTTTTGTATACAATTCAGCACAATTAGCTCTTTACGAAGACACCTCTGGCCTCAGGCCAGACTTTTCATCCGAGGCCCGTGAATTGGTGAGTCGTCTGGTAATGATTCTGCTGTGCAATAAGATTCAGTTTGGTCTGGTTGGTCACCAAAGCGATGCTCTAAAGCTTCAATAAATTCATCTACAATAACAGCGGGCATGTGGGCATCATCGGCTCATTGTATGTAAGCTGTAAGCACTCTGCTGTTGGTTTGCTAGACGAGCCCACAAGCATGAACCAGCTAGCCGGCTTGGCCCAACCGAGTGAGTGTCCAGCACCAGCTGCTATCTCCTGCCGTCCAGGTACCCGAGCTTCGAGAGGCAGCAACGTGCTTAGAGAAACGCGGTGAAATGGCCGCCTCGGATGCTAGCAACTGGTCCACCGCCACTCTCTCCGCGGCTAGCGCTAGTAACTGTACAGCAGGCAGTCAAATGTGACGTACTCAGCACATTTGACGGCTTTCGAGTCATACGGGCAGACCTCAAACGTGCATCGCCTGAAAAAATGTAGTTTGGAATCAACCATCCAACCAACTCAACCAGTTTTCGCAGCGTTCGGCAGCCATTATGAGCAGAAGTAAACTCAAATTGGATTCCATATGCATCCCAGTCATTTGTACAATCATTGAGTTTTGCCTTCAGTGACGTAAAGGTACCTACTGTTAACCTGCGAGCAGTAGGTAAGGTGATTTGGGTCCAATTTTGGACATTCGCGTCGTAGAATTAGAGAACTGAGCGTGAGGCAAGGGCATGAGTAAGTTTCGCCAGAAAAACCTGCCACCTCTGTATCACTGCGGCTCGTGACGCTTGGTGGTAGCAGTGGGACGAAGTCCAGAAGAAGCGGTGGATCAGGCAGCTGATTCTACCACTTGGTTCATGGCTCGGCTGCGCTATGATGAGGAGGATTTTTACCTCCCATGGTTCCAAACAGGACAGGGAGAATTTAGGGCGCACCTGAATCGAATTGGTTAGGCTGCCCAAGCTGCTTGACCTGAAGGGCAGTGGTGGATGCTAGGGGAGGTTGGCAGAGCACTACCTGCTCACACCAAGACGCATTCACCATGTCGCACTCTGTGCACAACGAAGGTCAGTTCAGGTCAGTTGCTCAATTTGCCAGTGGAGTGGTCAACCAGAAGAGGATGAAGCTTGCTGATGCAGGGCCAGTATCTCGCAGGTACAAAGAATGAAGAGATGGAGGAAAGACTGCTTCTGAACCTCCCGAACTGCAGAGTCGTTTATGAGGATGTATGGGAATGGGGGCAAGCTGTAGGGTCTTGTGGCGAAGAGGACAAAAACGAGGAGCTGCCATTGTAGAGGCGCGAGGGCCTGTTGCAATGCGTTAAACAGTTCTGGGTTGGTCCTCAATACGCAGAAGTAAATTCATGGTGATGTACCGCCTGACTCTCATCGTAGACGCCTCCAGTGATCGCTACAAAGGGTTTGAAAGTGTTGAAAGCAAAAATTACAGCGATCCCGAGCTCCAATCCAATGCCCGATTTTCGTCGGAATGTGAATCTTCGCCCAAGACTACTAGACTACGTTCACTGGAGGAGCTTACAATGAGAGTCAGGCGGTAAATGCTACCGAATCCGCCCTCCTTTATGCACAGAAGTAAAATCAGCAATTTTAGAAAAGTGCAGATTGAGAACATAACCAGAGTTTCTCAGTCTCACATGGAAGGATGCTTTCAGCATTCACGAGTTGAGAACTGATTCGACTGATGCAGAGACGGATCTTATTCGAAAATGTTACACAATATTTTTATGTACACGATGAGATGATTAACGAGGATCAATCAGAAGGTTGAACAAGAAAGGAGCAGGAGGATTGCTCTTCAGGACGCAACATGCGCAATAATTCACATGCACTTCCCACTTTGAAATGACCTTCACGGGGAGCACCAAGAGCAAGTGGGTGTAGTGGAAGGCTGCTTACTAGCGTGATATGCCTGACCAAAGGCAGTCAAAGTTATTCATCAAACTATCCAGGGAGCGATCAAGGGGCATTATCTTCCTCCACTCTCACGTCAGTCACATATTTCCTACCGTGTGTCCGCAATACTATTGCTGCTGTCACGTTAAGAGCGCTTAGCTCATCAACCGAGCGGTGAGGACGCTTTACAAGAAACGAAATAGCACACGTAACGCGATGCAATAATTTACCAGACTTTCTGCCCGAGCGGCGGACAAACGCGGTATACTCGTATTTTGAAACAAAAACCGTTGAAGGGATGACGCCGTGATGTTTCTATTGCGACCTCGCCGGTGATAGCAGTCGCCGTTGACGAGACGACATGACGTACCATTTCCTTTTGACAGTTGACTAATGGGCGCTTCATGATGCTCTTCACTCGCGTGACCATTCATCAAGTGCAGTGTTTACGAATGTACAATTTCAACAAGTGAACTCCATGTTCGCTCCGACGCGACGTCTATTATGCCTTCACATCCCCGAAGAGGTCGAAATAGCAACCTGCGCGAGAGTTTCGGAAAACATCTGCTGGCTTCGATTTCCGTCAAATCGTCAGAGTTCGGTTTGTGAGTGAAAAGTTATGTAAATTAGTTGCATTATAAGTCCATTTGCTGCGTCAATCCCTTCATTTTACCCCATAATTTGCATAAAACAAAAATGAAACCTTCGGTTATTCCTATTTCCATCGACGATAATGTAATGCAACCGCAAACGTCTTGTTACAAAACGTCATGTGCGATCTCACAACTTTCTTAGCCTCATGTACAGCGATGCTCATATTTACCAACTACTCCGGTTGTCGCTTAGTACTGGTTACAGGCATACTCAAATTCGAATGCACGAAGGTACTGAAGATAGTCGACAAAAGTTTGGTGACAAAATATTCTGTTCTTAGAACTTTACTCACCAGAATTTTCCTTTACGGCTATTTACAACCGAGTGGCGGTTCTGTAACCGTGCTGGACCTCATGATGAGTTACAGGCCATCTGCGGGTAGGAGGGAATTAGGGCTTGAACTGACGATGGATGGATCTGTATTGATCTTGATCACCTGAAGGTATCACCAAGTTCGAGAGGAAGTCCAGGGTAGCTTACTAGCGTGACGTGCCTGACGAAAGGGAGTCAAAGTTATTCATCAAACTCTCCAGGGAGCGGTCAAGGTAGATCCTCAGTCTGTTGAGTGCAAGTAGACGTACGTGGGACCAGCCAGTTCACGAGACATCGTCCATCGGCCCAGAGTAGCTACGGATTCTGCCCAATGAGGGAGGAGTTTGGAAAGCACACACGTTTGTCACCATGTACTCTCACGAGGTTTGCTGAAACGTCACTCATCCCAGAAGTGCCATACCCCTCACTACTACTGTGCTTGCTAGGGCTTTCCTGCAGGCAGAGGGGGCGGTAGGCAAAGATCTGAACGTTTCACTGGAAAATAAAAGTTACAGAGGACCTGCTGCATGAGCTGGGTGCCGGGTCATGTGGGAATGGAAAGGAATGAGAGGCTCAAAAAACTGACGGAGGTGGATACACACTAATCCCAGTAGGATCTGAACCCTTCACAGGGACCGCCATGAGCCTGGAGATGTAGACAAGTGGAAGAAGTGCCGAGCTCCTTACTGGCATGATGTGTCCGAGCAAAGGTAGTCAAAGTCATTCATCAGAAGCGATCAAGAGAGATCCACAGTTTGTGGAGTGAAAGTTGACTTGATGCCTGGCAAGTTTACGAGATATCATCCACCTGGCCCAGAGGAGTCAGCAAAGCATACACGTTTGTAATTGCTTACTCTCACAGTGCTTGGTAAGCCACCCCTGCAGCTAGATGGGGCGGTGGGCATAGACGGGACCGATGTGAATGATATCAGGTGGTTGGTATGGTAGTAATGGGAATACCAGTTAGAGTGGACCTGCTCCACGAGCTTTTCCATGGACGCCCATACAACCAGCCGTAGTAGAAGCTTCTTCTTTTTCTCAAAGACCATTACGGCGGAAGGGAAGTTGAAAGGCCTTTCACAACTCTGCAGCACCGCTGTGCCCTTCAATCCTCTACCGATCATCATTTCCTCATCCAGAATATCCTGCCTGCCCCTTCTTCCACTCTCTGTGACCACTTGCTCCTTGACATTGATAAACCTTCCAATGTACCTGGACATAGCAGGCTCTTCCACTCCCTTAGCATTGGCTCTGACACAACGATACCTGATAATCATTTATTTATTTGTTTTGAGGGCAGGAGGCAGTATTTATCGGCTGGATAGCATGTAGGTGAATCACTGAACTTCAAATGCCTTCTGCATTTACCACTCTAAAGTTACAACGAAAAAGTACGAAGTAAGTTTGTCGAAGGAGCTGCGGTGAAGTTGACTCCAGAACTGCGCAGCTTGCTCCTGATTATTACTCAACCCCTATTTAACCTGCGTCGAATAGATACCCCTGTTTGAATTCTATCCACGCAATTTTTGTCAAGTTACGTCAGTTGAGCTGGACTCAAATAAAAAATGAAAGCAAAAATCAGCGACGCATCACATAACTGTTCGCCTTGATCGATTTTGTTCGCTCTAACAAACAAAATCTGTTGTTCATTCAGTGTATGATTTACTCAACTTACATTGGTAACGCTCAAGATTTTGGAATCTATCAAGTTGTTTCTACTTATTCTTCTTCAGTGTGTAGGAGATTCATGAGGTCGTTTACTTGAATTTTCTGAAAAAGGTCGTGTTGACTGGTAAATGATCTGTGTGTGAATCTTGAAATAGTAAATTTGCCACGTTTTCCCCTTTACTCTTCAAATACTATTGAAAGTAATGGAGAGATGCCAAATGCCACGTGATTTCAATAGCAAAGCATGACTAGGAAACATGGGCAGTGCATCATTGTTGCTTCTGATGGCTTTCTGGTGACTAAGAAGTGCCTGTGGAGCTTTACTTCGAATTTGGAGGTGGGAGAATGGTGTGTGGTGTCCCGCGACGCATTTTGTCATAACAATGGGGCATGTGTGAACAAATTGAACATTTAAACCTCTTCTTCCGGCTGTGCCTTGCCTCGTGTTTTTTTTGTGAGAAACCCTCCGTTCGAGTGAAAAGTGAAAAATTGGGCTCCCCTTTGTCATTTCAAACTTGTTGTGACGACCGAAATTCGTTGTTAGAATCACGAGAACATTCAATTTCAAGTTCGGAGTAAACGTGAACAGGAAGGAGAGGAAAAGAGTCAGTTACCTGGACCGCAGGACAGGAGTACGGGAGGACAGATGTCTTGCTCTAATAGCAAATGATGGCTCCCTTCGAGGCGGTGGTACAAAATTACTGCCCCCCCTCTCCGCACCATTCCTTCCGACCGCCTTTTACGTTCTTCGGTACTCGTCCACGTTCACCAACTTGGGCCCGTCCTCCAATGCCCCCAAATTAGGGCTCAAAAATCGCCTCAGGGCCCACCGGCCTGTAATGGACCCCTTCGGCTTCCACCTCGTCACTAAGTGGCATCTAAACGTCCTCATTCGTCCTCTCCACTTTCCAGCAACACACCGCACAACTGCAAACGTTATTTACACTTGTCACACGCACAGACATCTACCACCTTCGGGAGAAATCCTCATTAGAGTGAGAAAGGCGCGACCGGCGTTTGCCCTTCGACGACACCCTTTTCCACGCTACTGCGTCCTTCCGAGTTTCTTTCGACGCCTTCCCAATTTTTGCTCATTTGCTGTTAGGCTTTTCAAGCCGCAAGAAACCCATCAAATTAGTCTGCCGAAGACGCTGGGTGCAGTTACAGGCTGACAACTTTGTAATCGTTTGGACCAAATCTCGAAAGAAGCTCCGAGCGTTACTGAACAGCATTAAGGCTTCCCATTGCTTGGAGGATTGTTTCCAAGCTCCGTTTACAACTATGAAGCGTTCGAGAAAGTTGGAGGGTTAAGCGATAAGAGAAGAAGCGCGTACAGGTCTGTTTCTTATCAACATGACTGTTCCTCAACCCTCGAAGACTGTTATGTCAGTCTGCCATCATGGAAGTTACGGTTTTTCAATCATGCAAGAGGTTGGCCACTCGCTCAGCATCCACCAAACCCAGAACTGCGGTGGTATGTTTACAGGGTTTACGGGAACTGAGGAATCCCGTATAATCTTGAAGGAGTTCTTATTCTGGCTTCCCACCTGATCTAACTACTTGGGTGGCAAGTTTCAAAGGGACAGATAAACTGTGATCACGTTTCTTTGCCACGACCTGGCAAATTGAGCGAAACGGTTATAGGCTTGCTTTTTAGCAGACAATGCTGGTACGCGCGTGATGTCTTTGAGAGAAAAAAAGTGGAGCCGTGTATTGAAGTCGTCATGTTCCATGAGGAACTGGCACATGCAGTGGCCTGGCTGAAGACGTCACTGATATTGAGGGAAACCCCTATGCGTGTCACGTCCCATTGACTAGGATTCCCACGCTCACTCATCTAGCGAGGCAATGTTTTGTACAATAGGAAAGTCTGCATGGAGTTCAGCCCCGAGTTCCTTCTTCACTTTCCACTTGTCCACCGCATGGTCAAGTCAACTGATCATGTAGAGTGATTCAGTGTCTTATAGGCTTCGATACACAGCAGCCCAGCTCTCTGGATCAGATCTCTCCTGTGTTTGCTCCTCCAGACTATGGGGCAGTATCCAATCACGCCTAGGCAAATGGCGTAGTACTAGGAGATTGTGTCATGGTAAGACGCCCCCTCCCCCAAGGTCCTGCGGGAAGAGCCTTTAAAGGACTGGGGGTGTTAGCAGAAACACCCCAGCAGCTTTGACGTGCTCCCACCACTGAGTGACAGTTACGAGCACTACTCCAGAGCCTAAATTCAGACTCTATATCCTCCGGACTGAGACACGCCTGCATTCTACCGTCGCAGTTCTAATAAATAGCCACTCACCATTCATCCCCTAATTTGTCTCAAGCATGTGGCAGTGCATCATCGCTTCCTCTTCTCCCTGGCCAGGGAAACTCCACGTTTGAAGGTGTATGGTGAGTACTGCATCCTTTCCCATTCAAACTGAACCTATTGTTACCTAAATTCGAACACAATTATACAGTCCACACATAAAGTTGTTCAAGCGGATCTTGATAAAACGAACACATCTGCTGTTACCTTCACCGCAAGTCAAGTATCCCGTTCTGTGTGTAACAACATTAAGTTCGAAGCACTCCATTTGGGTAAATATTTTTCAAAATTGCTTTGATGAGCTGAAGTTGATGAGTATGCACGACACTGCATCCAAAATGAGATTATAAGTTCAGGGATTTCTATAATTTTTTAATCTGTATTGCCATAATAAATATTGAGGTCGAGTTTCATCTTTCATACGCTCTCAGGCCGTGTGCGACGTTATTATGATGTAACTTACCCTCATTCAGTTTACTTTGAAGTAAAACGCACTACGCTGAAGCCCGACACGACGTGTAGTTCATTAGTCACAAACGAAGACGTGCGTAGGAAGCCGTTTGAGCCGAGTTGCCTCCTGCACAATTTTCCCCGCTTTTTTAATTGGCTCTTTCGTTCTTCACTTTCTCACTTTTTCCTGCCAAAGCCCCACCTCGCCGTAATCAATGCAAATGGACCTCATAAATATCGAGCTGTTATAGCTTTTTCTCCTTCCTATGCGAACCGCGGCTTTGCCAGACGTGATTTAATGGCTTATTACTTTATTCTGCCGTGGAGGCTCAGCTCCAAATCAACGCATCGTCGATTTGCGCTCGCCGGGCGACAGAAGTAATAAAAATAAAAGAAAGGAATGCTCTTCAGATTCAAGAGCCGACTGAATGAAGTTTGAGGAGGAAGCAGTCGATTATTCGCTTTAGCATTCTATTTCTAGTAAATCCCGTTAACTCCTTGGGGAGCATTGAACAGAAACATGATCGTTCCATTCGGATCGGTTTTGTTCCAGGTTTTGCCTACCAGGCGGAGCTCCTTATCTATAAATCTTCTCCTAGTTTCCCTTGGTCTTCCTTGAATTCCATTGGAGAGCGGTCTTCTCTACGTCTCTGCAGCTGTCGGGTGATGGTCTTGGACAACTTCCACGTCTCGCATTCATGTAGCAGTACATATTTGGGTTTATGGGCAGCGCCACTCCCCTTGAAATGCGGCTCAAGGAATTTAGCTTATCCTGGGCGTAGGAAAACCCAGGGAAGAGGGCATCGAAGTCATCGGCAAAGTCGAGATCTCCAAACCGTTCTCGCTAACCCCACTGACGCCTGTCTTCGAGTGACCCTCTCCTGATGCAGTCCAGAACCACAATAAGAAGACTTGGTGATAACACGCATTCCTGCTTCACGCCCTCTTGATCTTAATAGGGTTGAACAGCTGATTTTCACGAATTACGTGGCATTTAAAACCATCGTATGAGCTCCGTATTAGATTGATCATTTTTCAAGGAACTCCATCTCTCTCAAGGGTTTTCTGTATGATGTTTCTGTCCAGGGAACTATATGCTTCCTCAAAGTCGATGAAGGCAGTGCGTCACCAGGTGGTGGATGGGAATGCATCCCAGGTAAGGGTTATCAAAGGGGAATCAAATACCTCTCGCGGATCAACGGGCAAACCGCCGGTGGTTTCATCAAGCAGATGAGATTCTCAGATCCAACAGCTTTAGCATTAGCCAACATTCATAGTTCGAATTTATAGATATTGAAGCCGTGGCAGTTCGAATGATCAGCCGAAGTGTGGAATTCCAAAAGATATTCAAATGCTGCTTTCTATTTCCTAAACGTTCTATAGTGAGGAATACATTGCAACGTGCGTACTGCATCAACTATTGCTCTTTCCAATTCAAACAAAATGAGTTATTAGAGTGTAAATTTCATCGAATCGTCCGTTTTCGAAAAAAATATGAAAACCCCTCATTTGTGGTACGCTTTGGCCCCTAATTCCCTTTTGGACGATGGAAATGGTTTCGTGACCTTTTTTCCGTGCCTTCAAAGAATCACGGAAAAAATAACCAACTCGATCGTCTCAGCCGTTTTGCTACACCACGCTGGTCGACTGGCCATTTGCTAAAATTGTTTTTTTTTTCGATTAAGTGGCCCTTGAAACATTAATATCCGAAGAAAATGACATTTTTGAATGCGATAGCGATACTTTCCTCAACCAGTAAATAGCAGAAAGAGAAACATCATGCTGTTCATGACACAACCTTCCTTAGGTCTACATAAGTTCACTGGTTTTCGTAGCTTTTGCGACTAACTCAATTCATTTGTCATATGAGCGAATTTGTTGTGGTGCTTTTACTCGCGGCAACATGTACAGAACCATTGTGTAGCAATGTACAAAAAATTGATGAGACTGGTAACCCACATTTTTTCAAATGGATAACAAATATTGTTTCATAATCATCAGGTAAAATTATAAGAAATGGTAGCAAATGGAACGCTGTTGAAATTCCGGAGTGCCTATATAATTGGTTTAGTTCCGCCAGTGGGTAAATTACTAAAGTTAAAGTACCAGTTTGGTGGGTCCGTCTCCTCTGGCTGGTGAGATTCCGTGGGCGAGCGATTTTGATGTAAAGACATCGTCTGGCCATTAAGTCAGTACTAAAGTCAGTTAGTTGGTCTTAGTCTTTATATAGGAAGAGGAAGGCTAACAGGATGCTGTGGCGTTGGTGAAGGGGGTGGTGGGTGGAAGAAGGTCGTGCACCTCTGGGGAAGTGAAGGGAGAAGAATGTAAGGTATACCTTAAATTTCTGTTGATTGTCAGTTTTAAGTCTTTTTTGTATAGGGTGGTCTGTATATCCCTCAGTTGGTTGTGCCTGCCCCTTTCCCGACGCGACATCATCCCTTTAACCTTCCTCTTCCTATATAAAAACCACAACCAACTAACTGACTTTAGTACTGACTTAACGGCCAGTCAATGATTCTTCACATCGAAAGCACTCGCCCACACTGGAGATGAACTCACCAAACAGGTACGTTCTCTTTGGTAGTCCCTATATATTTTATGAGAGTTATCAAACACTCATTGTATAGGCACTTGAATTCTAATAACATTTGAGAGGAGTGGCCATAAGGAAAAAACTGGGCTGTATTCGACTTTTTCCTAAACTTTTCGTAATCCATTGTGTTGCTCTAGTCATTTTCCCATCAATGAGAATTATACATACTAGGAATTTTATCATAATTTTAAAAGCCCTTTTTGCAGAAAAAAATATTTGTTGTTCTGATCACTACGATAACTGTAGTTAGTTTTGGGGGAATTTTGTTCATACCCTAATTTTGAGGCTTAATAGTAACCTACAGTCTAGATATCAAGTGTAACGGGACGAACCAAACCCTTCTATTCAGCGGAGGCTCGTCCGGGGCATTTACGCTGACTGGGCACCTCAAATGCCCCCATTCGCTCGAGACTTCGCAGCAGTCAGTTGTAACCGAACCGGTTCCCTCATCACCGTGTCGCCCGTGCTCGCGTTCGCTCCCACTCAGTCCCCTGTCTGAGGTGGTAAAACATCCCCGAATGTAATTCGTGGATAAAACTGTGTTCCAATTGCATTCTGCTTGATATAGTATTAACTCAACAACTCTCTAAGTGCGATATCGCTTACATATTAATACCCCCCGTAACACAAGTTTGAAATAATTTGATTGCCTGTTCCCTCTTAATGACGTTCACACACACCATGGTTCGCAATTCGGCGGCACAGTGGATGAAAGAGTTGGCAGGTTCACACCAAAGGCATTCGTCGGCTCCAGGTCGAACTTCGATGAAAACCAGAGGTGTTTCGCTCAATTCGCCCTGGCAATCCTCAGTCATAAGGGGACGTAGCTGATCCAGGGACAGTATCTCGCAGAGAAGTAAATGAAGATATGGAGGAACGACACTCCTGAACCCTCCCCCCCCCCCCCAATTATTGAGCAGTTTGCGACGATGTATGTGAATCGTGGCACCCTGAGAGGCTCTTGTAAGGGTGAAGCGGACGAGAGAAATTAGCTTCCATCGCAGAGTCGTAAGTGCCAACCTGATGCAATGCGCCAAACGGTTCTGGTTTGGAAAGCTAATTCATGAATCCTACTATTCCCCCTCAAAACCAAAAAACGTTATTTCCTTGTCGGTGCTGCAATACGTCGTGTTGGATTGCGTCACTGGTGTACTTTTCCTTTTTCTTCGCTTTCTAAATTTCGTATCTTCTTGTCTATATTTCAATTCTATTGTAGTCTGCTACTGTGTTGCCTTTATTTGTGTCAGATGCCACTCCATTGGAGTTTAGATCTTTCGCTTCTACGTTCTATTATTTATCTGACTACGTGTTATATCGATACTCTTTAGAGATTTGCACATTGTAAATTTGTTGCCGAGCAAAATTTTCTCATTTTGTTCTAATTTTAACTGATCAAATCAGATAGTTACCTTGTACTTATAGAATAGTTGTGACATTGGTGTACGATAGCAAGACGATTGATCAGCAGAGGGGGGGGGGTTGCATATCTTTATAGCATTTCGATAAGGCAAAAAGCCGTAGTAACCGAGGCTTAGTTGATAGCACCCATAATATATTTGATGATAATCGATAATAAATTCCATTAGTGACTGAGTAAACATCTTTATGTGAGTAAATATGTTTAAATTTTTGGTTTACTAACCCCCATTCTACTAATTTATTATTCGATACTATCCTCTTCTAGACATCGATTCTTCGTAATGGCCGCCTTTGGTACGGCATTAGGGCGCATTAACTGGTGCTTTGATTTTATAACTCATTATAGTTGAACAAAATTACCCAATGGATGCTACACGTACAAATAAAAGAGGAGAATTTACATATTGTCTTTCTCTCGAAGGGTTATGTATCGTGAATATTACCTTAAAGGTAAATGTACAGTTTTTTACAGAGTGATGATGCTCAGTAGCCGTAGGTCCCACCGTCGTGTGGAATTTCCCTAAGGGGCTACTACACTTACTACACTTGTGCACCACCCTTTCATTCAGGCGCGTCCCCTTATTAACTACAATGGCTTTTTCATATAAAGAATACGAGCCGAATCAGCGGCGTCTCAGGTAACCTCATTATTCAGGGCCGGTGCATACACAACAACCTAATTCGAAGACTTACAAAATGATTTTAAGAAAAAAACAACTAGATAGTCATAAAAGAGTTGCGGTGGGGCCGATCGTAGTCGCCAGCTCCTGTACTTATTCTTCTTTGTGGAACGGTTGAAAAAAAAAAAGGTTCCTGTACGAAGGGACAGACATTTTCTTCTTCCAAACAACGAGGCTCATAAGCTGCTATTACTCACAATGCCAGAGCCCTGTCGGATATTAACGATTCATCAGGATGCAAAGCGTACAAAAAATAACTTTTTACGATACTTTTTTTTCTGTTTTGCTACGAAGCTCGCTTTTGAGCGATTGAACCACAAAGTACTCAAAATGAAAGAGGAGAGGCTGATGTGCTCTGCTCTGGGAGGAAGTAACACGACGCTATAAATCTGGCGAGTTTATCGTTTTCATTCGAATGAGAAAGACGATCTCTACAGTTCGGCATTAAGTACAAACTATATTGACATCAGGAACTACTGACTAGTAAAATAGTTATTATTATCTTGCACATAAGGCGTTCAACGCCACGGTTCTCAGTCGGTAGTACGCGTCCCCCCTAAGGGAATGGCAAGACTTATGCATAGGGACGTTAGTAATTATTGTTTTAATGCGTTAGTAGTAGTTCAGTTTTTTGGCATGACTCAGTAGTAGTCTGGAGACAACTTGCGAGTTACCTGCCCAGAAGGCTGGTAGCTTTTAAGAAGCAAGGATGGACAGCAACGTGAGCAATTGTTGACAGAGTGTCCGTAAGGATTACGAAGCTCCAATGGAATTCGAGATATTTCCTGCAATAATTCTCTTTGGTGTCCAACCCTGCAGTAATTGTACGCAAGACCGAAAATCGCTCCTTCTCAAGTTTCTGGCCCCGAGCAAGGGCATGATATGAGTTTCCTCATCTGTGCCACACCACCTACACCGAGGGGCTATGCCCATAACGTTTGTGTTCATTTTGCAGTACCCTGTGAAGATCCCCAAAATCTGCCTTAGGCCCTTCCTCTCCCTCATCGGAAGGTTTGCACTGAGATAATACGTTTGGAGTGCCTCACTCCCGCAGCATTTCATATCTGTTGTATTCTTCTGGCATATTCTCCCACAGTCTTCTTGATTAGTGACTGAGATGTCCCACATTGTGGAAGTGGGTATATAGGGAGCCTATAAGTTCCGCCAACAACCAGCCCTAACCAGCCCTAATCCAATGAAAGTTAATTCTATTATAGTCTGCTACTGAGTTGCATTCCCTCATTAGTTATGACGTTGTGTAGCAAGACTCTTGATTACCAGTTATTATGTTGACAGTTTTATTGTTACAGCCTTTAGCAGGCCTGGCAATGATAGCACAAATCTCCACTTGAAAGCCCATCGTAGTGGGGCCCAGGGCAATGTACGTCCCACCATTCCCAGAGGCGGTCATCCACATCCCAGAACCAGGGAGTTTCCTCATTTGAATCTTGTGTGTACATTTGGAGGACGAAATCGGCGACTTTGGCTGTTTTTTAGGCTTCCTTTTGATTCTTAGGCACCATCATGTCAGTGAGCATGCTCAGTTCCGTGAAGGCTCCCAAGTTCCATTCCCAGGTTCCTGCCCATCACTCGTTCGTGGCACTTGGGCCATTCCGAACCTGCTAGGTCTCTACGCGACCTTCATAGCCCCTGCCTTGACTATCGAGGGGAAGAAGATCAAACATTTTCTCCATACAACTTGTGGTTGTGGTTGTCATCACCTCCGCTATTAGTAAGCACCCTGTCCTTTGTACTTTGGCCATGCTGCTACACTTCTCTCGACCCATACGAGATAATTGTTCGACCTCATAAAACCAACTGCTGTCCGTTTGACGTTTTCTCTTGCGTCGTTAGATAGCAATAATTACGACACGACACTGGCGGTACGTGCAGCGACAATATGACCTTGTTGCCAACCGAAAATAACTGCGGAGACCCCTGACCCGACCAGAATGCCCAGATTAAATGTGGTCGGGAACTAACACCTGGTGAAAAGCCGACTTTGCTCCGGAGAATTAATGCGAAGTCATTTCGCCGGCCGAACTCTCGGAGCCTGAGATTTGCATACTTCCAACTCTCTTCTCATGCCCTCGCGCTACCTTCTGCCTCAACTTATTTTAATCCGCGTTCGCGAACTTTCCGCCGGACGAAGTCCTCTTTTTTTCGCCGTAGTTAGAGAAACGATGTAGGGCAACTATTCAGGATCAAAGGATGAGCCGTTCGGATTACTCTTCGGCCAAAGAGCTTTTATGAGGGCAATCAACGACTCACGAAGTTCGAAATGTCTTTTCGCGTTGCTTTCAATTCAAAAGATCTAGCCCGACGTATTACACTACTTTCCGCATCTCAAAGTATGTGCATCTGTATTTTTTTTTGCTCAATTCAAGCGCTCAGTGCATATAAATCCGGTACATAAGTTCATATAGAAACTAGTAGAGCTTAAAGTTCAAGAATTGGTTGAGATACCCCAACTCACGTTCGAAACCATTGAGCTTTACGTTTTTGAATTTACCATCTTAGAATCTTAGAATTTCGTAAAAGACTTCATAAAAAATGAGTCAAGGTGAAAATAAGTAGAACGCTGGATTTCCATGAGTTCTACCCTAAAATTTATATTTTCTCAATTTACCAAAGTGCTCTTGCGTCATATGTGCGAGATCAATTGGAAACAATGTCCACGAGCACCTGATATTTCAATCAATATTCCCTATAACTTCTTGCTTATCGATCTGGACGCAGTCTCTCACCCATGAGATCCATCACATTTGATTTAGTATCGAAAAGTAGTAGTAAACGATATGAAACATGCCCTGGCCACAACGTAACGCAAGGCAAGTGGCACGATGCGACAAGTCGAACTGACGGATCTTTGTAATAAGGCGGGAGGCAGTGAGACGAAACGAGCAGGTCAGGGAGAAAAGATAACTTTCGCTACATTGTTTGAAAAATCTTAAAACTACTAGAATACACATCATTTTATTTACTGCCATCATCTAGACGCGCTAACTGTCCAGTGTGAGTCTTATAAAGTTCATGAGATAACTAGGAACAACCCCAGAAACTCCATAATTTCAACTATTGCTGGCAGTTGTCATCCCATATTTCCACGACAGTAGAGACTTCACAAAAAACCGCTGCAAATTATCACACAGTGGTTTATTATCTTGCACAGCATGATTGCATGGCTTGACGTTGTTTGACACCTCCAAGACCCATTGCATTTGAGTCAGCATCCAAAAATACCAGTAAACGATATGAAACACGCCCTGGCTACGACGAAAACTGACATTTTCTAGGCGACCTAGGCAATTGGAACGATGTGACAAGACAAACTGACGGGTGATTGGCGTGACGCGCAAACCACCTTCACTATATTGATCCTTCAACTACTAGTTCCTTTCAAACCCCAGGGAGGTCAGCAAGTCCAACTGCCACCTGGGAAGTTGTAACTGCCATCGAATGCTGTGGCCGGCCTGTGACCATTCTGGCTTTGAGGGTTGTTTGACCCAAACATGGTACCGCTGGAAAGCACAATGCGTGGCCTTGTGCCGGTGCAAAATGGGTTAGGGCCACGACAGGGGGCTGCTCCCACAGGGCAAGGTAGGTAGAACGGAGCAATCCAATTCCTATCTATGACAATGTTGGAAAACGCGCTTGCTCTGGGGATATCGTTATGGTCATGGTGTCGCTGGAGGGTGGTAATTCCATGCCTTTCTTCGTTTTTAAGCTGCGGGGTCTGTGGGAGGTGGAGGCCACTCGGTCGGAACTCCCACCGACATCCTCGAATGCAGAACTGTAACTGTCACTATTGTTCATATATAAACAGTTCTACACTAACCACCCAGTCAGGGTTTGATAAAGTTCATGAGATGACTAGAAGCAACCCCAGAAATTCCAGAATTTCAAGAAACTCTTTGCTCTCAATTACCTCCCCCCCCCCGTAAGCCTCAAACCGTCTTACCTTGAGGCCTGAATCTTGTTTATTCACTACTCACTCAATCGTGACGCAACTACGAGGAACTGGCACGTTAAGCGCTACCAGTTTCTGAGCTATGTTTTGCCAAACTCATATAATCCGCATTAAACCCCGATTGGATTAGTTGCTACAGCAATAAAAATCACTGATTGCACGGGGGGACTCATTATTAATCATTACTTTCAAAAGTTCATTTTATGTGAGTGAACAAAAAATTGGATTGAGTCCTAGGACGTACGTGGGGCTGGGGAAATTATAACGTTCCTTATTACTTCATAGTGCTAATGAAATGAACATTTCGAAATGAATAAACACCTTCCTTGGTCACTGTAACACGTCTACGGAGCCTTTCACGAATCGTGACTGCAGCAGTTAACGCGTTCGTACTATTCGTAATACTGCTGGAATGCACGAAAGGCAATTATGGAATCAAAATGACGGTATCTGAGATCGGAGCGGGTAACGTTGTTTCACAGAAATAATTCGTAATTATTAAAGTCGCTTCATTAGAAGTAATTAAAAGAAAAAAAGTACGACGCGTTACGTGATGGGGACGAGGCTCGAAGAGACACTGCTCGCTCAAATGGCTGAACGACGTCCGGCTCAAGTTCATTACCATTTGGTTCGAACGATATAATTAGTAACAGCCATGCAACTTCAACGGCTTACTGCTGCAGTCAGCAATCCGAGAATAGCGATAAGTCTACACGTCTCACGTTGAGCAGTGAAGACAGTGGGACATCACGCTACGCGACGCACGGCCTCAAAGTAATAAGCGCAGATGTTGGACGGAGCAAGGGAGAGTGCATGCCGACTATTATTCTCCTGGGTGTTTTTGTATGCTTGGATAATACCGACTGATTGAAATTACGGTCATACGACTGATCTGATTTCAACAAAAATTGTTTAACTTACGCGCGTAATCAATGTCGTCTGAAGAAGACCCGCACATCATGGAGACCGCTATTAGGCGAAACGTTAGAAATATTGATGTTGCAGTTGTAGTATCACGTACCTACATGTTCCTGATTTTAGTATAATGAATTTCCAGGTTGATGAACGGAACACATTTTAGTTAAGAATGTACTATCAATTTACAAAAGTAAACATACTCCGTGGTAACGTGTAACGGATGATTGGAAACTATAACTTTTATGGTTGGAAATTCTCGTCGTTAATCTTGTGATACTACATCTTCTCCCCCTTTGGAAAGTCCTCGTCTTCTCCTCCACTGATCGGCGTGCTTCCTCTTTTCGACTCCACCGACATCAACAATGTATGAATACGGTCCCGTTTGTGTTTTGATGAGTCCTGGATTGGATTTGTCATTATGTGGATCCTGGACCCACACCGTTTCTCCCTCCTCAAATGAACGTTGTTTCACGTTGCTGTCATGCTGGATTTTCTGTTGGACTAGAGCCTTATCTATTTTCGACTCTACGTTGGGACGCAGTCTAGTCTTGAGTTGATTCGCCGGCCATAAAATAGTTCTGCTGGTGAACGTCCAGTGGTACGCTGGGGAGTGACGCGATATGAAAACAGGAATTGTTGTAGCCTCAGATTAACATCGTTTACTCCACTCATCGCTTTCATTCGTTGTCTTTACTTCCCTCTCCACCAACCCATTGGTTTTCGGGTGATATGGGGTTGAAGTTATGTGATGTATACAATTCGACTGGCAGAACGATTTGAATTCGGAGCTGGTGTACTGTGGTCCATTGTCACTTACGATGGTTTTAGGGAGCCCAGTTCTTGCAAACAGTTCTCTTAAAAGCTGAATGGTCTTGAAGGATGTAATTTTCTCCATTGGGAATATTTCGAGCCATTTTCTACTCGTGTCAATCACAATCAGCCAGTATTTCTTGAGAAATGGACCGCAAAAATCTATATGCAATCTACTCCATGGTTCTCGTGGAACAGACCACGAAAATAGCGCAACTTCAGGATCTTTTGGTCGATTCTCTTGACAAGTAAAGCATGCATGAACGTGTGATTCGATCTCCTTGTCAATGTGGGGCCACCAGACGTGAGTGCGCGCTACCGCTCTCATCCCAATGATCCCTGGGTGCCCTTCGTGAAGCACATTGAGAACTGTTGCTCTCAAAATAGATGGTATCGCCAACCGTCCTTGCCACATAAGGATGCCTTCTTCGTATGATAGTTCCATTCTCTTCTCACAAAATAAAATGTGTTCCGTTCATCAACCTGGAAATTCATTATACTAAAATCAGGAACACGTAGGTACGTGATACTACAGCAGTCCCTCGAAGGAGTCTTTGGCCGCAACCTCATCATACAGGCAGTTTATCGGATTACCACCCTGAGTTCCAGAATCATTTGAGCTGCGTTTAAAAGAAAATAAATTCGCCAATTGCATGTTTCCTTGGCATTTTTGATAACTTATTCAGCTGCTCCGTTGTTGTTTTAGAAATAAGAATATTAGAGTATAGTGGGCTATTGGTGATGTCCAACAGTGTCGATCCGGTGTGTGTGTCTTCAATTAAAAAAAGTGGTATTTTGATTGCTGTTATAATTATAGTTAGTTATAGAATGACTTTGCTCACAAGTTTATTTGGGTCTCCTCCAGTGACCTGCAGACTAATTGAGCAGATTCAGTCGTCATTTTTAATTTGCTTGGCGCTACTAAGAGAAAGGAAAGTTATGTGTTCAGTTGGAAAACAAATATTGAGTTTTCTTCAAACATAATTTGGAAAAATGATCTGTGAACGCGATTGAGAGAAAACGGCTGCATCAAAGCAGCTCAAAATTGATATCTGCCTCGCTGGTCACCATGGGACACCAAAATAAGGGTATAAGCGAAATCTGATAAAAACCAAGTATAGTTAGCATAGTGATCAAAACATCAAATTTTATTTTTCTCGAAAGAGACAATATCGATTTTGATTAAATTTTTTATATAGACAGCTCCTGACAAGACGATCAAACCATAAGAACTTTCGAGGAAAGTTTTAGCACTGTTTTTTCCCGTTTAACTCCGTTCAAATGTTACGAGGATTTTCAGACAAATTCGGGTGGTGCTCCAATCATGTTCCTTTACGATGAAGTATACAGTAATATCATATATACGCCGTTCAAAAATAGCTTCCTTTCATAATGCGGTGGCATTGGCGTCCACTAGAGAAGCGTTCAGACCCTTCCGCGGCTACGAGGTCTGATCAAAACGTTCCAGGACTTTGTTAATTGCGCGCCCTCACGTTAACGGAGAGGGTTGCTTTGGCGCTCACATTTTAGCGTGAACCTTCCCAAACAACATCCGTTTTGTTTTATTGCTCTAACCTTCGTCAGTCCGCTTTTATAGCTGTTTTTGTGAACCTCATTTGTTGTGTTCTGCGTTATTCGAGTTTGTTGTGAAGGATGCATAGGAAGAGCAGCGCGTTTGCGTGAAATGTAGAGTTAAATTGAATAAATCATTCACGGAAACTTTTAAAATGCTTCGGAAAGTTTATGGAGGTGATGTGGAAACCAAGATTCAATCATCTCAGTGCAAGTCGAAAACCCCTCCATGACCCAAAAAACCTCGCCAGGTGAGATGAGTGTCAAAATTATGCTCACTGATGCAAAGGGCGTTGTTTACCACGAATTCCTCCCACAAGGTGGAACAATTAATCGTTTTCGTTACCTTCAAACCCAGCGCAATTCGCGCCAAAAGATTCGGCCGAAGATGCCGGAATAGTGGGCGACAGGAGAGTGGGGGTTTCCGCCAAGACAACGCGCCCTGTCACACCGCGCTCCTCATTCGCGAATTTTTCGCCAAGAACTCCATGAAAACCCTTCCCCAGCCTTCCTACTCTCCTGATCTGGCTCTCTGTGACTTCCGGCGGTGTCCCAAACTCAAATACTATCCTGACGATAGAGGAGTTCAAGCAAAACACGCAGGAGCAGCTATACAACATCTGATGAGTTTTCCCGGTGTATGAACGAATGGAAACACCGCTGGGAGAAGTGTTTGCGTAGCCAAGGGGAGTACTTTGAAGGGGATAATTTTGAATAATTTTAAAGATAATTCAATAAAGCGTTTTTGAGAAAGTCCTGGAACGTTTTGATCAGACCTCGTACCTTCGAAGTGGAGCTCTTTTAATTGAACAGAAGGTGGGCCATGCCCTCGTGTTGTGCCGTGTCCTTGAAATAATTTTTAAAAAAAACCATATCAATATCCTCCGCCCCATGAAATTTCGTTCTTCACGTTTTGGAGTATGCTGAATACAAACTACAAGTTAACATCGTTATCATGCGCCGTTTATGTCTGTTTACATTCCTTAGCCCTTCGTAGATTAGTATTTTATAGTTATCTTGGTTATCGAAACCCAAAATAATTTTTTTCCCCGCTGGCGGGTGTAAGGAATTTTGATTAAATGTGTTGCGTCAACAGATCAATATAATGTAAGGCCGTTATCAAATTTGGACTCGTGCGAAATTGACCAGAGCAGCCCAATGAAATAACAAATGTTCGTCAAAAGTCGATTTTACCGCAGTTTGTTCTCTTTAAATTTCGCACATATGACACTTAAGCTCATTGTTGAAACACGATGAGTGGTGTGAACTTCAGTCGGTTACAGTCAGCACTCACGGCTCACAAAACTATAGAGACAATGGGGAGTAACAAAATGAAATCAAGTAAAGGAAATATAATGATGAAAAAAAAATAATAGAGCTAAAACAAAGGGTTATAAAACTGAAAAGAACGCTCTAGTTGTGAAATGAAAAATATCTGGTGCGTAGCAACACACAACTTTCCGCCACCCCTTTAAGTTCGAACACCACCTACATATGCGGGCGCTATATCCTCGTTCAACGCATTTCTACGGAAACATTTATGGAGAACAAAATGTAGGGACTAGTTATCTGAGACTACTTCATAAGTTTGATCGAAATCCTTAGAGCCGTTTTTGAGAAAATTGGAATTCCGATAAATAATTATTCGACAAATCTCCTTTTCTGAGTTAACTTGGCTTATATCTCCGTTCAACATATATATACAGAAATAATTATGCAGGACGAAATGTTGGTATGGGTGACTTAAAGACGCTCCATTAAGATTTATCACATCTGGTGAAAAAGTTACCCTGGAATTTACGGAAATGTTAGAAAAAACGTTATTTTTGACACATTTTGATTTTTATCTCTGTTCAATGGACCGTCACAGGAACATTTATCGAGAAGAATATGTAGGTATTAACTATTTCAAAACATCCCGTGAGTTTGGTGAAAATCGCTGAAGCCGTTTTGCCAAAAAGCGTGAAAAACCTATTTTTGCTTCAGGGGCCCATATCTCCGTTCACCGTATTTATTTTCATGGAGATATGTATGGAGAAGAAAAGTTTGGTATTGATTAGTAGAAGATAATTTGAAAGTTTAATCAAAATCGTTAGAGCCGTTTTCGAGAAAAATGCGAAAACCCCTATTTTTTGGTACATTTTCGTCCCCCCCCCCTTCCCATTAGTCGAAATCGTCCATAACCTTATTTTGGGGTCTAAAAAAAATAACGAACAAAACAAAAAAAGAACCAGCTCAATCGGGTCAGTTGTTCTCCCGCAAATCGGACTACAGGCACACACACACACACACGGACCACGCGCCGAAATTAGGCTTTTTAGACTCAGTAGGGTCTGAAACGTAAAGATGTGAAGAAAACCCAAGTTTTTTTTTGGGCCGATTACTATACTTTCCTTCCTTTCGGGTAGCGGAAAGTAATAAATCTTAAACAAGGAAATATACAAAATGGGTACCCAAACCTGGCCACTACACAATTGGACGTGCACGTTCCGAAAATAATTCCAACTCCGGGAATATTACAAAAACAAATCGAAAAGTCTCCGTAGTCGAGAGGAGTAGCTGCAGACCAGGCGATATGTCGAACTGCTTCGCCCAAAATCGTTGATGGGGAAGAAACTTGTTTTAAACGCTGCCTAATATCGAGCAGGCAACAACGATAAGAACGAGGCAACTGATCTCCACGACTTGTTTTGTCAGATCAGCCGTGGTAGGAAGATCGCATGGAGATCAAGAGAGAGAGAGAGAGAGAGAGAGAGAGAGAGAGAGAGAGAGAGAGAGAGAGAGAGAGAGAGATTGAGGTTCTGTGTTTCCTTGACGCCAATTACTAAACACTCATCTTTGTGTACCGATTACTAAATAATGATTGGGGCATGAGTACCAGCAGCACAATGAATTCCAAAACTATAAGCGCTGACACTTTCTGCCGTTGATCAGTGGTGTTTAGCCAAGTTCCAAAATAGACTGAGTTAGTAATATAGTCGTGAAAATACGGTAGTTGATGTGGAGGTAAGGAAAGTTGTGTGATGTAGCGCAACTGATTTTTTCTTGGTCGCTTTCACAGACACACGTTTTTCTGAACTCAGAAGCTCTTAAAGTATGAAAATCAGAAGAGAATTCAAAGTGGTAATTTTTCTTTTCGTGAACCAAGGCAAGTAAAACTAGTCAATACTTCAGCTAATATTCATCTTCATATATCCTCTAAAAGTCTGCCACTAAAAAACCTGTATTTTTCTTCAAAGTTTTCAACTTTGTTACAGTAAATCCCTAACTGACTTGACAGAGTAGCAAATATTTCTGTGCTTGTCTGATGAATGGAGATATGACCCTAAATGAGATTCTCCCGGTTTTAAAAGTTCGTCTTTCTAATGTGCTCAAAAACGGCGATGATCGAACTGGGACCTTTCAGCTGACTTCGTTGCATTTGCTGTAGTCGTCATCATTCCCTGTACGCGTAGTTTCTGATGCTGGTGCGTATTTCGGGCTGCAGAAAAATCGAAGCTCTTTCCGTCCGACTGCTTGGGTACACTACGAAACATCAGGCTGGAGGCGCGGTGGGAGCCAGGTCGGTGGCTATAGTTGCAGCGGTCGAGGTCGGAGAGGGGACGGTTTTTTCTCTTTCCCTTCGAAAAGTTAACGATATTATCCAAACGAGCGTGTAAATTGTTGACGGGAAACGCGGAGGGAAGAAGAGTTTTATCTGGTTGCGGAGCCGAGCGATCGGTGGCTTCGTATCGGAGCGCCCTCATCTGCGGCAGCTCCAGCTCCAGTTCATTTAAATAAAATGGCTGGAGGCGGCAGAGCGCTACAATTATAGCTGCCTCGCTTTACCGCCTGCTCCAAAACGCTGGCTCCTTTCCCTTCTCGGTCCTTCTCGAGAAATGATTCCTTACTCTGTTTCCAGACGACCAGGTATTGTCCCAGGAACGAAATCTCACGTAAAGTTATTTGGAACAGAGCGAAGCACGTCGTTCAATACAAAAGCAATTATTTTGGGACAAAATTGTATCGATTGTGCAATGTTCCAGCCAAGAATGACGTATCACACAACTTTTCTCGGCTGGTAGGGCTTCTCCGAAATAATCCGTTTGCCACTGATAGAATCCGGTTTCACGTCAGATCATGAAAGGGATTTTCACGGAAAAGCGACCGACAAGATTTCTGACGTTGGCCAATGCAACTGAGCTGTTCTTACTCTACTTCTGCCGTAAATGATTATGGGGTTCCAGTAATGCCCAGAAAATCTCTTGCTTCACTTTACGCCAGAGAAGGGTGACTTGTAAATTCGACGACTGAAATGGTGACCTGTGAGCAGGCTGCACACCGTCCGTACACTTTCTCTCTCTTCAGCTTGAGGATCTCTCTTTTGTTCACTCCCCGGACAGTCCCCCCTCGCCAAGGTCTTCAGACCTAGAAAGCCTTCACTACTTACATTTTTGTTCACTTTCGACTTAAATTTTGTTGAGCGAGATTCGTCAAAAGCATCCCTTCTTCCACCAACTGGTTATCGACCTAATTACAGTCGTGAGGACATTTCTCATCATTGGTTCTTAAAGAAGAATCAATTTAGTATTACAGATATTACCATGAAACAAGGAAGATTCAAGTATCATTAACGTGAAGTTGGTGGAACGAAGTCTGTCATATTCAAATGAGTTTTTTGAACAAAAATTGTTCCCCTCTCGAAAAACCCTAATGGCGCTGGTCGTTCGTTCCCAACAAACTCTAACATTTTCGAAACAATGCATTACCATTATGCGCCCATGTTACGCTCACCAACTGACGGTATTTCTCAAGTCCTAAATATCGTCTTTCAATGGCAGATATGGTCCATAATCCCTTCATGAAGCCTCGCGGCGGTGGTATCCGTGCAACCTCTTTCCTCAATCGCATGCATTTTAATAAGCTTCTCCTTCCTTTACATTTTTTTTCCTCCTCCGTTCATCGTGGAACAAGACGAAAAGGACTCACAAGCGAGTCGAGAGCTCCTCGCAGAGCCCTCGGGGCCACAATCAAACCTTGTCCTTTATAATTTCCCTACAAGGGCCACATAGCTCGTTCCCATCTTCCCCTGCTTATTAACAGTTTAGGTCCTATTAATATTATCTCGGGACGGACACGTAATTATTATAATGGTAACAGAAAGAAGGCCTGACGGGGCTCGGACGGTCTGACTTCCTCTCCCGGGTTTTTAACACATTTGAAACGTAGAAACACCTGTCCTTTTTCACGAAATTCCAACTAATGTTATCTACTCTCGTTTATCTTCGAGCGCTTCGACGGGAGTTTCTCCCACTTCGAGACTCCGCGACACGATCTATGATTTATTCATTTATTCAAAACCCTCGAGCCCTCCGGTATAATTGATCATAACTAGTGTATTTCCCTCCATGAAAGCCTAACAGGCGATGGTTGAAGACAAATCCCTAAAATGGGGTTTAACGTATTGCCGTTGTTGAATATCTGAGTCGTTTTTACTTTCCACAACCCGAAGGCTAAGAAAATTAAATCGGTTAACGCCGTCATCGACGTTGGTCGTCAGACCTTCACGTTTTAGGGCGTCAATCGATCAATTTATTTGAAAATAACCGAGCGTCACCCAACTTTCCTTCGTTTCATATTAATTCAATGCTTTAGCTACAAAACGCAACGTATTTTTCACACAGTTCGTTTGAATTTGGTTAAACACCACTTCACGGTGGCGGAAAGCGGTAAAACTTGCAGTTCCGGAATTTATTGTGCTGCTCGTAGTCATGCAGAACTGGTGTACAGACGGTTGAGGAGGCTGTAGACACGATTTCGTTGATGGGTACTGGAAAACTTTTAGAAATGCTTGAAAGTCAAACGACGGAGGTTGCAATTATGTAATTCGTGACGTAGCTCTTGTACATCTTATGAGCCTAATCAAAATGTCATCTTACAGACACTCGGTGGGACTATTACGCCAATTTTTCCGGAGGTTCGGGAAAAGTGGAGATGTTAAGGAAAAGAATGCGCTATATTAGATTTTTTTCGCTATTTCGAATGTTTGGTAATTTACTGTGCTGCTCTCGTCATTTTTCCCACTAACGCAAATTATATGGTTTTGTCGTACCATTTTGAGCAATGTGTACAAAAACTATGCCGTTTTTGAGAAAAAAAAATTTGGTGTTGTGATCAATATGATAACTTTAGTTAGTTTTGAGCACACTTTCCCCATACCCTTATTTTGGCGTGCAATGGTAATCTGCGGGCTATCTTTCAAGTTTTAGTTAATCTGGTACAACCGTTTTCTCTCAATTGCGTTCACCGACACACACACAAATAATGTTTTTTCGACTCAGAAGAGAACTCAATTTTTTTTATTTTTCAGCCGATTACGTAACGTTTCCACTTCACAGAGCCAAGGAAAGTAAAAAACCCTGCAAATTATTCTACAATGATTTATTATTCTCATGAACAGCTTGACCTAGCATTAGTGCTCCGACACCCATTCCATTCGATTCAGCATCGAAAAATACTAGTAAACCATACGAAACATGACCTGACTACAATGGAACTACGGTAAACGTCTGTAGGCATTCATGATCCGATGGAGGGATGTGCGGAGGAAGTGGCCCTAACCTTCCTCCACCCCGTCGGGCAAAAAGAGTCGGGGAAATTGGGACGGGGACTTCCAGCAAACCCTGGGAAATTCACATGACGTTGCGAGTCGAACGGGCATTGGGAGGTGATCAGGCGGGTGGTTTCGATGAGATGGAAGGGAGGGAGGACAAACGACGAAACGTCGACTTCCACTGTAGTTCCCGTGAGTTCTTGCAATTAGTTGACTCTAATAATTACTGTGATTTCCCTATACTCAGTTGTACACGTCTGATACTCATTTCATTCGACCCAGGATGTAAAAATACACTGAAAATGATATGAAACATGGCTTATTTGCGGTTATACTGCGTTTCGTTAATTTTTTTAACCTTTTTTTGTCCATAACAACCATGGTCTTCGTCTGATCGGATTGCCGAGATGGCGGGCACAACTAGATACCAAATGGAATTTTTGTGCGAAAGAAAGATTTTTTAGACCACGTTAAAGGTACAAAACGCCCGGACGTCGGACGAGGGAAACCGGTTGGGGGATGGGGGATGGCGGACGGACATTGCAGATTTGGAATCCCCATGTTTTGAAACGTAAAGTATCAAATTTTGAGGGGGGGGGGGTTTAAAAAATGTTCGTGACCGAAAACATAGGGTTATTATTCAGAACGAATAATAAACCAAAACCAATATTACAAGAAGTTGTGGTCGTATAAAAATGGAAAGATAGCAAAACGCCGACAAAATGAATGAATACAGGATTAATTGCGAGGCGTGACTGATTCGCAGAGGTTGAAGTTGCCTTTTGTAAGAACTGGAGATAGATTTCCTGGCGGATCAGGGAGCTTGTGACGTACCAGGGTGAGCGTAGGTGCTCTCGGCGTTGGTGCTCCTGATGACATCGTTGAAGGCGTGGGGTTTCGTCCTTTGGGAGACCTTGTTGTCGTTGAAGAGTGTCTTGAGAGCGGTGAAGGCTCGTGAACGGCGAAGTCGTTAGACTTTGCCTCGGACCGTTCGGATTTGTTTGCGCCAGTTGAGTTTCCTGTCGAAGATGACTCCAAAGGACTTGGACAGGTGGTTTTATGGTAAATGTATGTTGGGAGGATAAATGTCGCAGTGTAAGAATAAGTTTGCCTCCAACTTGGAGTCGTCGAGACTGAATGCCCATTCGTAGTACCAGGTGAGCAGAGTGTGCATGAATTTGTTCATAAACGTGGTGCAATTTTTCTCACTTTTGGATATGTAGAAGATCTTCCGGTGAGTGTAGATGTCGTGGTTGAAAATGTTGGAAAGGGAGAGTTGGTGATGTGTTTTGCAATAGAGTAATTTGCACACTCAGACATGAAGGATCTGTGTGAGATGTAGGAGATCAGGAGAGAGATTGATAAGGACCTTGGTCTTATCTCTTCACACCCTCCCTCGTCACACTTCCACCACTTGCCCTTTTAGGCCTTTCCGTGGCCCCCTCCCTCCGCACACCCAAAACTCCAACTGTGTTCCATTCTCGTCAGGATACATTTATTTTGACACCCCTTCGTTCTGATAAAACCGAGGGACACTATACGGTTTTCGGAGCCAACCAACATCACATCGCTTTGCTAAGTACAGCTTTTGTGGAGCAAAAGCCAGTGTTTCATGACGTGCAGAGCTGATTTTATAATTATTCTAACATTTTATAAGCATGAACAGTAAAACGATTTTTATTTATCGTAAGAAAGTCCGAGGCACGGCAAAAAAAAGCTCGTTCGTTCACAGCAATGACAGGGTGAGTCAGGCGAAAGCCTGTTGGTGAATTAATTGTAAGTTCGAAGGGGGTTCTCTAACAATTGTTGCAGAACGTTGAGAAAGAATGGACCCTTTTTTTCGGCAGCGTGAAGCTCAATTATCACAACAGCTTTTGCAAGTTAATGTAAGAGGATCATTTATTCTGTCGATCGATTTTCGACGGGACGGTGACTGGAAAGGAGGAAGGGGGAAGAGTGGAGGGGACTTTTTATTCGTGCTAGTTTGTCAGACGTTAACAATGAACCGGGAAATTCATCGCTTTCCTTAATGTAGCTCCTTCTGCCGCAGAGTCCTGTAGCCTTCTGTTCTTAGTTCCGAGCGGAGATGGATTGAATCGCTAGTCTCTTCGACGGTACACGATTTGGCCTGCCAAGTACTAGGGATCAGACAGGAGAACAATCGTGTTGTGCGGAGAGACGTTTTAAACTTTATTTTATTCCTTCAATGAGCCTGCCCAAATTTAGTCAACACCTACGAATAGTTATCGATTGAAAACTGAAACAGATGTTGGAAAGTTGTACGAAGGTGAGCGACATTCGTGAACAAGGTGATAGTTATGTTGTTTTACTGGAGGAAGGGATCTTTCTCAGCTTAAACTACGAAGCCCGCGACGTTTAACGACAGTTTCGGAAAGATGCCAGAATAGTATACTCAACTAGGTATCCTTTTTTTGTCCTGTACTTAACCACTGAAATAGCAAAGTTGGACCATGTTCTCAGCCTCACTCTCAAGAATATCATGCCAGCCATCCCATAATCATCCTGGAAGCACGATATCAGCTCTTGTATCTTGCGAAGGCGTTTGCTAGGGTTTCGCATGCGTTGTTGAGAAAGGTGGAGCTGTTTGGATTATGAGGAGGATAGTAAAGGACGCTGGCTAGATACTTGCAACGGCCTGTGCTTGATGCTCAGGGCGAATTACTACTTCGACAGGTTTGAAGTTCCTCAGGGCTCACAATTGTTCCTTATCTTCATCAACGACGCGGATCCGTGATGAATTTAACCACCCTTTCTTCACTAACGAACCCAAGATGTTAGCTATTACTCAATCCCAGGCGCACTGTGGCTGTTTTGACTGGGGTATACTAGAAAGAGCCACGAAGGCGGGTTTTACTGTAGCACGAACTTGTAATTTGAAGAGTTGGGATATCACAAAATTGAAGACTTAGATGTACAAAGAAGAAGTGACTAGAACAGGATATGATTCAAGTATATAAGCGCGAACAATGGGGGCTCTGAAAACGTGAAACTGGTTGGTTGGAAGGAGAAATCCGAATTAGATGTCGATGAGAAGTGAAACAAATGCCCTTTGGAAGAACTGGGGGACAACCGGCTTTCATGAGAACTCGTAGGTGGATGAGTTTGGGAGGAGCTGTCTGCTGTGAAGAGGAATGTATATATAGTCTTCTGACTGTCCCAGTGGTGGGATGTGCCCCACGGCCAGATGGCCTATTGTGCTAGTCCTAATGTCTTACAGGTCAGTGCCTAGCTTTCTAGCCAGATAGTTCCTGAAAGAGTCCTCGTTGGTATCCATTTTGGGAGAAGTGGTGCCAAAGACCCAAAGTTGCTCTCCCTCAAGTCTCCGGCACTCGACCAGGACATGGTAGGGAGTCTCCTCACCCGTGCCACACCACCTGAATAGAGGGGATTCGGCTATACCCATAACATACATGTGTTTGTTCATTCTGCAGCGCCCAGTTATGATCCCAACAATGTGCCTTAAGTCCTTCCTCTCCATCCTCAGAAGGTTGTGTCTTATCTCACTTGATTGCTCTGAGACAAAGCATTTGGAGTGTCTTACTCCTGCAGCGTTCCAGATTGTCTGATGCAGTCTTCTGGCGTGTTCTCTTACAGACCTTTTTACTAGTGACAGAGAAATTCCACAATGGGGCTGTGGCCCAATAGTTACCATAGACGAACCACGTCTGGCCAGATGGTCCGCTCTCTCATTTCCAATGATCCCCTTGCGTCCTGGAATCCAATACACCTTAACTCTATCCGCACTGGCTAAGGAGTTAAGCCACATCCTGCACTCTCGCACCAGTCTTGACGTAGTGCAATAGCTCATTAGCGCTTTGCAGGACGCTTGACAATCAGTCAATATATTGATAGTTCTGTTGCTACAGCCTGCCTCATGCATTAGGATTGCCCCGTCGATGATAGCATATATCTATGCTTGAAAAACCGATGGAGTGGGGCCTAGGGCAATGTACGTCCCACTCCTTCCAGAGCCACTTATCCACACCCCGGATCCTGTTCCCTCCGGAGTTTTCGATCCATCTGTGAAGATGTTGATACCATTGGGAGGCCAAACCTGGCGACTCTCGCTGTTCCATGGACCTCCCAATGGCCGAACATTATATTTCCTCTCGAGCTCATACATGGGCACAATTGCTTCCGTGATCATGCTCCTTAAAGGTCTCCAAGTCCCTGAATATAGCCAGGTGTTCATGAGTCGCCTGTGGCACCTTAGCTATACCAGCTTGGTGAGTCTTTAAGCCACCTTCATCGCCTCTGCCTAGACAAGAGGAATATAAATTGAGGGAAAATAACTGAAGAGGCGGACATTCGGTAGGTAAATAAAAAGAGCTTGAGGACAGAAGGTGTTCGAGGAAACAATGACTTTGCCGTTAGGGCAACTGCAGACTTTTTGGAGGTCAAAGGCCCAGCTAATTCGGCGTGCACCTAACAGTGGTCATGCCCAAAATAACTCAGACTGCAGCAGTGGTTTCAGACAATCAGCTAATACCGAATGTTGGGCAATGTTTCGCTGCCGCATACTTCAGAGTACACTGCATCTTGCATGGCAAACACTCCTTCAAAGGGCAAGCTGCACCTCGATAGTGTGTAGTGCGGGACTTGGGAGTGCTCTTTGAAGGCTCATTCACATTTGGGGGTCGATTCTTGCTGGCGTTAGGCTTTATTAACAAAAATTCTTCTGATTTCATGAAGTCTCTCGTTGTGCTTTATGTGGCTCTTGTTTGTCGCGTTGTTGAGTATAGTTCAGCAGTCTGGGGACCGTGAACATTAGGGCGAAAGAATGAAGTGGCCGATCACCAAAAAATGCTACGTGATTAATGCAAAATGGGAAGAGGTGAACTTGAGGGGAGGCAAGAATTAGTGGGGAAACTGTAGAAGACTGTAAGGTTAGGAGTTATGCAGATTGATAGATGACCAAGTTCAGAATGAAGTCCCTGGGGAATGGAGACACGACACGTTTTACTGTCGGGGAAAAGACTCGGGTTAGTCGAACTGACATGGCGAACGAGAGGGCTCTTCAGACGAGAATGATTCAGGTGTGGTAAAGAGAGTCCATATATACCTGGAGTCCGTGGGAAAAACATAACAGGAAAGTCCTTGAATCATGCGAAGTAAAACCCGGATCAGTGACCAAGGTTTCAGGGGTAACAACCACAAACAGAGCCTACGTCTTTTTCCACTTCTTCACTAAAGTCTGCTCACCTGCATCGGTAGCTCTAGCATTTCCCTGGAATATTCGAACATGGAATGACTATAACGTACTGGAGAAGGCCTTCGGCTCAGTGCGGATGCCTGCAGAATCCCTTAACTCTCGCACGGCATTTTCGTAATCTTTACAATTGGCAAAAACTTACGTACTAACATGTAAACGTGGCCGTAGGAAGAAAATTGAAAAATGAAATCGAGGAAAATCTTCAAGAAATTCACAATCGCCTTATTTCGGCAAAATATTTCGTACCGGCGAAAGGGGTGACTCAACGTTCATTCCCGATGTTGGCAAGTTTCCCAAACAGTCGCTACAAAAACAGCGGGGTGAGGGTTTAACGACTTCCAAACCTATCCGTGAAGTGTTCATTCAGAACAGCTGATATACGACGATCGTTGACTTACCAAACGAGTAACCGCCGACGGAAGTTTTGATTGCGCGCTCGCAACTACGCGAAAAAAAAAAAACACGTTTCCGGCCGCGCGAAAACCGGCAGGATACGTATTTCAATCAAATTCGATACGGATTACTTAAACCGGACACGGTGCGATTGAGGAAGACCTGACGAGACGGTGACTTGAAGTTAAGCCTCAATAACCCTTCAGGCGCTTAGCCATCTCTAATGCGTGAGCAGGGGATGTGGGAAATGAGGATTGCGAATATACTCGTACGTACACGAACGTTCAGTTGGCTTCGTCAAAACAAAAGCTTCACATCCACTCAGTTCAAATTTTGACACGGCGTACATCAAAGATCATTTTGGTGAAGCGTGTACGAGCATGCAGGATTTGTTGGATTCCAAGTCCAAGTCACAATTCACGACGTTTGATAAAAAGATGAATCTTACTCCCGAACGCGAACTCGCTCTGTAACGTGCTCACTGGCAGGTAATGTCAAAGTTGTTTCGACCGAGCGCAATATACGAATATCCAACTAACTCTAATTAGATTTTCTCAACCCTCATTAGCGAAATGCAGGTAACTGAAACTTAAGGACGTTGATTAATTATAACTAGCATGGAAACATGCTTCAAGCTACCTCCCGAGAAAGAGTAAACGTGGCCGTAAGAAGAGGTAGGTGGGAGATATTAAATTCCACAAGCATGTCATGTTACGCGGGAGCGTTGATTCTGCCAGGACGAGTTCAGCTTTTCCGTATCGCGTTACCTTAAATTACACACCAACCAGACGCCTTATCTTTCTCTTAACCTATCCCCCTTTTATGTTACTCTTCTCACGATAACGTGCTTCATACTCCTCATTTTTCTTCCTTAGATGAGCGCTCTCTTCCGAGGACGAGACGGCTCTCAAGTTTAACACTTCCAGAAGTCGCTGCAAATGAAAATTCGACGGAGTAAGATTGTTTTTTTTTTACCTTATTTATTGACGAACCTTGGAAAGCTGGACTACCCCAATGACCGGATTTCCCTTAGATACAGTTTCCTAAACAAAATAATCCGAATAGATGAGCCGCCGGCTGTCATCCATCTGGGCACCTCTTCGTTACGATTTGCACAGGTTGTTGAGCGATTAGCTGTGTAACTTTCATCATTGGACCAACGAGGGTATAATTACCATCCGATAACCTGACCTGGCGATTGGAAAGCGCTTCGGAATCTTGTCAATTCTGGTTTAATAGTTACAAAGATTGTGGATTGAAGGCCATATTGTTAACCATCGAGAGACACCTGTTTCGTTTTGGCAGCCACTCGACGTTTACCCTTTTATCCTGTTACTAGCTGGTACCCGCCACTTCGTCTGCGTACTTTTAATTTGAATGTTATGGATTATATTAAAAGAACGGTATAGATTTTGGTAAGCTTTTGGTCAAAAGAGAGTAGGTATATTTTAAAAAATAGTAAAATATCTGTTTACAGTATATATAAGGTACCTATGTATTCCATTGAGTGGCAGTTAGTACCTAGGAAAATTGTTTGGTCCCTTATGTCCAAGAGACACTTACAGGGGCCAGCGTCACGTTGTACACAAAAATATTTTAAAATTACCTAATTTAAAACAATTTTGTACACAACGTTTGCTATTTTGTTATTATTTGTTAAAATGTGGGGATTGTTTGGACTCAACACTCGCAAGCAGGCTAAGTACAGTTGGTCATGCGAAAGACAGTTTTTCTCTAATTGGACACCTGCTACTTTAAGTGTTTGCCCTTGCGCTTTGTTAATGGTCATTGCGGAGGCTCGTTTGAGGGGAAACTGGATTATTTTAAACTGAAAAGGTGAATCTGTAGGGATCATGGGTATGCGGGGAATCAAAACTTCTTCATCTTTGGCTATTCCTGTCATTGTAATTGCTCTAATAGTATTGCGTCCTAGCTGCGTAATTTGCGGTCGAGTCCCGTTGAATTCTCTCGTTGCTTCGAGATTCCTCATTAACAAAACTGGAACCCCAACTTTCAGTCTCAGCTTATGAGACGGCACTCCTGACAGCTCTGAAGAGTTTAGAAACTCTGTAGGATAAGATGTCACCTGTTCACGGTCCATGACAATATCTACTGACAAATATTCGGCAAGGTCACCTTGCACATGTGACGTCATTCGTTCATTGATCTGTCCGACGATTTCATTGGTCGGTGCTAATATTGCCCTTTCACACATCCACTCTCTATTCCTCATGTTATATTCCAAACCGGGATAGACGCTGTTTTTAAGATCTTCCAAGTTGTGGACAGCATTACAAAATTCTTGATTTGATGTAATCATGCCGTTAGCGTCCGTGGTCATTCGACTATATGACGCCACAATATGGGTATGAGCAAAATACGCCTTAAACTGACTATAGTTATCATAGCGATCAAAAAGCCAAATTTTTTTTTCTCACAAAAACGGTTCAAATGATTTTGGAAACCTTTTTTACATGAACAGCACTTGATAAGACAATAATACTAAGCGATTCCCATCCGTGGGAAAATGACGAAAGCAGCACAATAAATTTCCACACTTCCCGACGAAAATAGATTTAAGCGCAGTTTTTTCCGTATAAACTCCGCTGAAATGTTACTATGATATTTTTAAAAAGTGGTGTGGTCGTCCGATCAAATACCTGTACGATGAACGCTTAAAAAACGCTCATAACATGTATAGAAGCATTTCCAGAAATGGCAGAATTTTAACTACCGCCGTTTCACTTACTGTAATTTTTAAAACTTTTTACCCGATAACTCTGAAAAAGCGATTGTTATCGTTTCGAAAAAAAATCCTGTTTACGGCCTTATCAATCTCTGTGAGTGAATAAAAAATTGAGTTAGTAGAATAAGCCGTGAACAAGAGTGAATTGATGTACAGCTAAGGAAAGTTGTGTGATGCGGCGCAGCTGATATTTTTTTGGGAACTTCAGAGTCGTATAAATAAGTGTTGCAAGGAAACCATTGCGTTAAACATTTTACTAGTTTACCTTATTTTCCCAGAACTTTCATGTTGTCGTTGTTTAGGCACTCATGGTAGGACAGGGCCTTCACAATAAGTTCCTGCTCCTGCCTATATAACATTTAAAGGAAAATACGTTGAGTCGATGGCAGTTGGTTAAGAGGATGAATGAACACTTTTGGGAAAAATGGAGAAAGCAATACCTATCGACTCTACAAAATAGAGTGAAATGGAACCAGTTCCGTCCAGAACATCCCAATGTGAAACCAGATGATTTGGTTTTGATATCAGAAGAAAATCAGCCTCCTTTAAGTTGGCCTTCAGGCAGAATTACCGAAGTTCACCCAGGCCCTAATGGGAGGGTTCGAGTTGCGACTGTAAAAACCGGAGACGCATGCGTTCGGAGACCGGTAAGAAAACTGATTCCCCTCCTTCCTCTCCAAAGTCCGTCTTTTTGAATGAAAATCTAATTCGATAAACTCAGACAGAGCTATTTTGTTTTTTTATTAGAAGGAAAATTATTTTATAATTTTGGTGGGCGGTATGTTTAGGCACTCATGGTAGGACAGGGCCTCCACAATAAGTTCCTGCTCCTGCCTATATAAACATGGGATATTTATTTATTTTGTTCAAATATATTTCCTTTTATTTTGTATAAAGTAAATGTGGCCAAGTTATTGTGAAAGTGGTGTGATTAAAAACTAGTCAGCCGCGACCAGAAGCCTACCACAGCCGCCATTCCTCGATTTTCATCTGCCCATGCGACACGATCTGAACTTTTTGTCTTTCTAAAGCTTCAAAACTCTCCTAGCAGGTTGTTTGACGTGTACTATACAACTATACATTCCTTGCTGGAGCTCTCAAGCGAAGACAATTCCGAAGAATCAAGTTCTACAACAAGGTCCACGCATTTTATCTCCAACGAAAAAGGGGCCCCATGTACAGCCGCTGACGCCACAATTCATCCATCAGAAGGTCCGACAATTATATTAATTTCCTTTCCTTTTATTTGCAATTTTATTTTACAAGAAAGCGAATTTATTTTAAATTATTAAATTTTTTTGTAAATATAGTTAGGAGCAAAGCAGGTTGGAGGTTTTTACTTTTACTGTCCTCTCAAAGGCCTATTGCCCCTAACAAACAGTCGTGTTATTTGAACCTGTCGACGCGAGAGTTTTCGATACAAAATGAAAATAAAAAGGTCTCAATGCTGGTCTGATTTTGCAGTTAAAGGGATGATCATATATTCTTCGATTTGGAGGCGTAAACACGCGTTTTTCGGTTTTGAAGGACAATTTGATTTCGACTTGTTAAAGTTTGTTGCGGTCACGAAACAACGAGCAACACGTCTCATCTCAAAGTATAATCTTATCCCTACGCAATGTTCAGCCCTCATTGAGAAATGGGACCGCGCGTCGTTGCTCGAAGTCACGACAAGTAGAAGTTATTAACTAGGGTGTCGAGTGGGTGGAGGAAACCTCAAACAGCGACTCGACTAATGAGAGCGAACCAACGTTGCATCCTTTTGAGATACAGGACCAGATTATAATTACCCCTCCAACTGTCATTACTCCTCAGAAAATTGACCCTCTTTTGTATTAAGTCATCAATTTTGAATTAGCCTTCGCGAGGGAGAAGGGCCCCAGAAGCTGTTTAGCGATGTCACATAACGTCGGGTTAATAGCTCGGGGCATCATCATTAAAAAGCGTGGGGGCGGTCACAGGGGCTCTTCCTCAGTCGTGAAGTTACAAAACTCACGGAGCGATTTTCTGCCAGTTTTGTTCGAGGTCGGAGTACAAAAAGGTGGAAAAGTTACTCAGTTCGGACGCGTTTCGCTTTCTCGGTCGGTTTTCTTTTGACGAGGGAATTTCAGCAGCTAGTTTTTTGACGCGGGCGGTTTTGAGTCCGCAATTTGTGACCGAAGGGGAGTAAGAGGCTTAAGACAACAGTTGCTTATGAAATTGGGGTTAATAATTGAACTGAATGCTTGACAAACCTCCACCTAAACCCTTGTTTCTACGTCATGACAACTGATAAAGTTTGAGCAACCAGATAAGAACTAGTCGTGCGTTTGACATCCTGATGCAGTGGTTTTCACACTCATTTTCATGAACCACTTATTTCGTTCAAATTTATTGTCAGTTACATAAGGCATGTTAACGATCAACCAGCTCTCAATCATGTAAATCCCTCGCAAAAGTCACATCTTCAAAAATAAATATCTCCATCCCCCACCATAGAAATTGCTTGTTTTGTTGTTGTTGCTTTGTTGCCATTTAAAAGAAGAATTCTCACGAGATTCCAATCGTGGAATTATTTGTTGCATTTTGTTATTTCATCTATTACATTGGAGGGTCGTCCGGGATGGTTGAAGTTTCGCGCATAGCTCTCGTTTTCTTTTTGGCTCATAAACCCAAAGAGACAAGTGCACGGTTAATGAAAAAATTCTGGAGCCTAAGGTACCTAACCGTGTGATCTTGCGAGATCACATTGAGAAATCGCAACAATCACAAAAGAGCCAGCATGATAAAACGGCTAAAAGGTCAAAGAAGGTTGAACAAAATGATAGGGTTTACTTCAGATATAAGAACGGTCGGAGAAACGGGAAAATATCAGAAAAAGCGGATACTCTGCGACCATTTTATGTTACTAGTGAAGACAACAAACTATACCGTCGGAATAGACATGATCTGTTGATAAAAGAACCTAGAAGTATTGATATAAAGAAAGAAAACGAAAATGTACAAGAAAAGGAAGGAAGAGAGAGGTAGGATTTACGAGATCGAAGTAATCTATGGAAACCCAGTAGATATGATAGTAATTAGGAAAAAAAAAGGAAAAAGAATGTAGAAACTGAAGTTGAAAATATATTAAGCAATAATTAAGTATTCACATACAGATAAATTTTTACATGTAGAATTATTATTGTGATAGTATTATTACCTGTTATACTAATATTACTAACCTATTCACATTGCATCACTTATGAAGTCACCAATAAAAAAAAAGGAAACATAATCACAAATGATCAAAGTAATCTTGTTACTTACTGTTATTTACTAGATTGATTTAGGATATAAGTTTATAATTTTTTCCGAAAAACTATCATTAATATGTGCGTTAATTCTGGTTACACACGTTGTTCAATGCCTATTGTTGTTTAATGTTATAGATGCTATAAAATAACTAATCGTACATTCATGTATCATTTGTTGCCATTTTGGAAACATTGCCTTCTTGTTCTTGTAATTTAATTTAACCAGTCCTACCAATCCATAGCTATATAGTTTTCATAGAAACACGATTTGAAGTATGGTCCATGTGAAAGTTCCATCTTAGAGAGGAAAGATGTTGGGTGTCATTGAGTTATGTTAAGACGTCGCTAGATAGCTCTGATAGATTAGGAGAGATCAACCTGCCCCGTGCAATCAGTTGTTTTCCTCCCGGCTTTATGATATGAACTATTATAAAATAACATCATTAGAAGAAGTGCGTTTGTTTAAATAATATAAATCCTTTAAGTGATTTAGATGACGTATCAAACACAAACCCAGTCTCCTCATTTCAAGCCATTCTCGATTCCACCGTACTCGAACTACTGCATTACATCTGCAGTCAGCAGGATTAGTGGAAAGGTGGAACCAGCATATGCGCGTACGCGTCAATAAACGCCAAGACGATTAGGATACCCGAATTCCATTGTTTCTCATGGCATATAGAGCCACTGCTCATAAAACAACAGCGTTCCTATCCCAGTTGGTGTACGGGCAGGATTTAAGACTTCTTGAGGTATTGGTTGACCTCTTTCAAAACAAATACCAGTTGACACGCCATACTCTTTAGATCTGAGAAACGATGAGAAGGTTCGCACTTCATGAGGCTAAATTAGACATGCATTACTTGTCAAGTTCTAGTGCCCTGCTTTGAATGAGGAGAATGGGTTTGGGTTCTATGATCCAAAAAGAAAAGCGGCACAACGACGTGCTGTTTGACGTTCGCTTAGGAAGAAGGAAAATACGTCTGCATGCCAACAGGTTGGAAATCGCTAATGTTCGTCCGAAAAAAGAAGGAGGGGATAGTGTGGAGTCTACCAACTCCACAACGTAGTTATGTTGTTCTTGATTTGTTGTCATTAAAAATAGGATTCTCACGAGATTCCAATCGTGAAATTAATTGTTGCTTTTTGTTGTTATTTCATCCATTACAATATGTTTAGGAACCCTATTCAGAAGGTTGATGGTGTCCAAAGAACCGAATTTCCACATCAAAAAATACTCAAACGATTTTGATTAGAATTTTTTCAGAAACAGTACGCATGGTTCGAATATCTAGATAGTCTCTGGTATAACAAGAATAGTAAATAGAAAGTTCCTGGGTGAATGGACGACGTTCTGAATGAACGCAGTGTTGCGGCTGTAACCTCTCATCCTTTTGACACAAAGCGCATCTACTTGTAATTTATTTATTAATCTCTATGGCGATAGGTGTACGGTACGGAATAATTATTGTTAAGGAAAAAAATGAACGACAGTGACGAAAGATATCACCAGTAAGCGTCTTCTCGGCGTTTTGGAACGGGGCCCCGCTTTGACCGGCTTCGGCGTGCGAATCCTGGAAAACAGCACTCGTGAAACGCTATAAATCGGGAGAGGTTGGGTAATGCACCGGAAAAATTATAATTTCTTTGATATAAAATCGAGGATATGAAAATTAAGAGGGAAGCTGCGGCCTAGAGGAATGGCGACGAACTAATTGTTCCGACGTAGGTAAAATGGGAGGGGAAGTAGAAGAAGGAAGTCTTCTCATCTTTCCGCCACTTCTCAACAATAGGAACGAGACCACATTAAAGAAATTACAGAAAAAATGCTGCAAATTATTCGGTTTATTATTCTGCTGTGCAGCAGGGGATATCAGGCAATGCAGGTTCGTATTTCTCGGTGCAATCTTCCAAAATCCGAGCAAGTGATTATCTCCGGACAGCTGCCACAGCACAGGATGCTCCTCGTTCGATCATACTTGCTCCCAAGGCTGAGCTAGGGGCTGGTTTTGTAGAGGTTGAATCTCTGAAAGGCTGATAGAATGGTGCGCTCTGCTGTGCTTGTTGGGCAAGGACTCTCACGTAGCGTCGCATGTGCTTATATTCACGCTCTGATTCGATCTGAGGGACTTGGTGTTCCATCTCCCTCTTCCACCATTCCATTCTTGCGCCATAAGCTGCTTGCTATACAGGCATCTGGGTGTGATGTTGCACACTTTAGGGCAGGATTTCTTCATGATCAGCTGTGGTGTGGCTGTTCACATTTCGGATGGGACCACACATAAGTTGGCGAAATGAGCAAAAACACAAACGGTGGGTACAGCTTTCGTACGCAACCACGAAGGACATTTTATGTGTTTTTCTTTTAATATAATTTTGTTTATTTTGAATAAAGAAATATAAAATTACAACACAAACAATATTTTTCATATTTGTAACAGACGTTACCATGCACTTAACACAACACGAATTTAGTGACGCTTCTCCGTACTATATCCCGCATTACATTTTCGAGTTTATGTAGCAAAGTAAAGACATAAAACGTCAAATAAAAATCATAACCCTGGTGGGACTCGAACCCATAACCTCCGGTTTAGGAGACTGATGCCTTATGCATTATGCCACAGGGACTGCGGTTGCAACTTGGGTTAAAATTTTGGCTTGTATAGTATATTGGTAGGCGTGGCCTCAAAGATTAATTTTCACTTGGCCGTTAAACTTTTCGAGTTTATGTAGCAAAGTAAATACATAAAATGTCAAAAAGGAAGCATTTTATTTTAATTTCTAAGAGCAAGAAAATGTGTTGTTTATCCGTTTTTTCTTTTATTATTATCATTGAACGATTCGTGACGGGATGTGGTTTGTGGTCCCATCGACTCTCTAGACTTGTCTGCCACCGACGAAAACCATCCAGAGGGAAAACCTTCCTTGTTTGTTGTTATCATCGTCGTGTTTCTTTATACCTCGTCATACCTACAGTTTTCCCTTTTTTTACCACCACCAACTATACCACCTACCAAATTTATTTCATCAACATCTTCTATTTCCACTTTCTCCTACATCAACCTCATCCGCAGACCTAGAAAAACTCAACCAGTTGTGAGTTATCCGTGGGTCGAAGAAGTGCAGTTAACCAAGCTATCTCCAAAGCAACATTTTATTTTATTGATTGATATATTTCTATCAGAAGATTGAAGTGTTGGTTAATTTTTTTTCTTTCGTGTTCGATTATATTTTTCCATTACAAAAGCTGTATTTGCTTTTAAATGTTTATTAACACTTTCTTTTATAGCCGCATATTAGAATTAGCCCCCTGCTCATCAGGACAAGGCTTTCAATAGTTCATCCAAGCTGCGATGGTGTGACATGGCGACTCCATCCGCACCTAAGCCTCGTCAACTTTCGGATTTTTCGGCTTCTCCGCAACGTTCGGTTGACAGGCGGGAAGTATATATGAGCCGCTAAGTAGAGGGGGTTTGACCCAAACGTGCTACCTCGGGAATGCACAGACCGCGTCCTTGCGCCAGTGCATTATGGGTTAGGGCCGCAACTGGCAACAAGGTAGGTAGAACGGAGCAATCCAATTCCTACCTGAGGCCTGAAAAAGCTGGAAAATGAGCTTGCTCTGCTAACATCTTGGTGGTCCAGGGGTCTCTAGAAGGTGATTCGTTCACCACAATTTAATTTTAACCTGTGGAGTCTGAGGGAGGTGGGGGACACCCGGTCGGCACTCCTCCAGACATCCCCAAAAGCAGAATCGCAATTGTCCCAACGTTACCAACGTTGTGTTGCCCTCTAATCTTTGGCGTGAGTGGAGTGGGCTTCAAAAGGCACTGTTCGAAATTGATCGCGTTTCCCACATCGAGGGTTCTGTCCAGATGAAGTTACGTTCAAACAAGTTAACATGAAGTGAGTAGGGAAATTAAAAAAAACTTACCTGCAGCTGAGGAAAGTTGTTTGACGCATTGCATTATATACAGATTTTTTTAAACCTATTTTCCAATCAAATTAGGAAAGTTGTTTGACACATTGCATTATATACAGATTTTTTAAACCTATTTTCCAATCAAATCACTTTTTACTTCAGTTACGCTTCTGTTCATTCGTCGTAAAGACTTCAAAGATCGGCCCACTGTGAACGACTCTCATTCCAATTGACGAGCTTTCAGGCATAACTACGAACCCCCAAGTGATTGTATTTCTCTCACAGTTTTTTTATTCGCTACTCCATCCTGTCGCTAACACAGTCCCATCCGCCCTGCCCAGGTTTCCTCCCGTTGGCTCGAAGATAAATTAAATTTTCGTCGAAGGATGTTGACAACACCGCATTGCTAATATTGACAACTCGTGCGGAAGAGCAAGCAATACTCGAGATTCCCGCTTTTCCGCGTACCCGGCACAACGGAGTATACGCTCCCTTCATTTGGCATATGTCAGATCCCCCGAGGATGAAAATTTATTTGACGCTACGGAAATCGCTTTGCGTTTCTCCTTTCACTTATACAAATTTACTTCGGGCGACTTTAATGAATGCCGATGGAGAGGGTTTGATTAACTGGATCTGTATTTGACGAACTTGTACCGCTGTCTGACTCTCGGCTGACATATTCCTACGCTTTGTACTAAGGTCATTTGTACAGTACTAATACACGACTGATGCTACTCACGTTTCTTGTAACAAAATAAAAACGTGTCGACCTTTGTTCACCAGAAATCAGAATCTGTTCTGGGTGACGAGACGTCAGTTCAAAAATTATCTTTTATGTAGCAGTTGTATAACGATAACGTAAGAAAATTTGATTTGTTATCAAATTAGCGAAGGCTCGCTGAATCGAAGAGTTCGGTTCACCCCGGTACAATACAAAAACAACCACGATCCGAATCAGTCTCCAGTTTTCACTGGTTTTTAGTAGACTTTTTGTGTGATTAATTTGGAAGCTTTTAACAGGGAATTTTCTAATCGAACTAATCAAAAAGGCACAGCAGAACGCACCAATCTATTGATACTTACTGGCCTTCGGACCGTCCATCCCCAAAAACCAGCCCCTAGGAAGTACGTTGAAGAAGATAATTTCATCTCAATTGCTCTGTTCTCAGATTATCGTTTAGGGCTTCACTCGACATGCCTCTGGAACCCTCGCCTGAAAGTTCGTTTCAGTGAAATTCCAGGCTCCCGTTCAATGCCACTTCACTTGGGAATGAAGAAATTTGTGTGATTGGTCGCCAGCCTGATTTATGGTAGCGAACGACAATGCCCCGTCGAAAATTGTTCAAAGAAGCGAAAATTTACGTGAAGAGATTGTGGACGACGAGTCGAAAGAGATTGGCGGGAGGAGACGGTTTCAAGATGACGCGAGTCGTCTCAAGTGGCGCTCGGTAGCACCAGATGTACATCGGTGAGGAGATCCAAACGGGTGGTCCCGTCGTCTGCTACTGGATTTGATTTCAAACTCTGAACTGCTTCGAAGCTGACATCAACGGGTAAACAAAATATCGGTTTATTCGGATTTTTTTTTCTAGTGGAATGGAGCAGAAACGTGATTTGAATGCTGCGAGTTCAGTATACTGAGTCGGATTGGAATACCTCAGCGGTCACGAGCTGCCAACCAACTTTTAACTGAGGAGATATGAAGGTAAAAAGAGCGGAGATTCGCAAGCCTGACTAGAGCTAGTGATCAAGTGGTGTAGGACGCCTCGTGTGTAGCATTTGCCAAAATTATCTCAGAGCTGTTCCTGCATCCTGTGATGTGTTTAACGGTTTTGTACCACAGAGGTTCTTGTTCAGGTGAAATATACTTGATCAGACAAGAACTCATTAAACTAACCTGAGATACCAAATAAATAAATAACTCTTCTTGAGAAGAAAATAAGGAAATGAAATTAGGGAGGTAGAACCCATTTTGAATTTAAGCAAATAAATAGAAATGAAATAATTAAATCGAACTCTTTTCAATATTGAATCAAAGTAACCTAATTTGCTCGGATCGTTATTAAATACAATATCGGGAAAAGGGGTTAATAAACAGGGATTTGCTTCCTGTTATCCAACAATACTCAAGCGAGGAAGGGAAAAACTGAACTTAAAATCTCTGGCTGATAAGAGAGAGGCTCGAATAATACGTCGCAGGGCGCGTTTAGAATCGGAATGAAAAATGTAGCTCCATGCCTCGCAGATAACTGCACACTCCTCTCCGCTCTCAGAGGAGAGTCCACAGGAAGGAGCGTTGGTGGAATCCGAGGCACCCCTCAGACACCCCTCCGGGGTAGAGGGTACAGAACTTACCATTGTTCACTGTTTTATGGATGGTCGATATCTTGCAGCAAAATTAAGGGATGGAGAGCCCAGTGGGTGTGCTTTTGTACTTTGTTTTTTTTTCGCCACAGAATCCAGTATTAACTACATGGAAGTGACAGAATTATTCGAAGAAGGTGATAAATAAAACACATTTCCACACAGTGATACGCCGGAGTCCAAACTTTTGGGACCGGAAAACAAGTGGATTAAGATGGCCCATGGACACTGGAGATATTTCATTTCGTAATTACACAATTAATTAGAAAGTAATTGGACAAACATACCTTTTCAATATTATATAATTTATAAGTAACTAGTGGTTAAAGTTAATGTACCTGTTAGGTGCCTGCGTCTTCTATGGCTGGTGAGTTAATAGGGCAAGCGCTTTCGATGTAAAGACATCATCGTCTGCTCGTTAAGTCAGTGCTGGAGTCAGTCAGTTGGTCGTGGTCTTTATATACGAAGAGAAAGGGAAACGGGATGATGAAGTGTGAGGAAGGGGGGGGGGAGAAGGAGGTCATGCATCTCTGGGGGAAACCCACTAGACGAGAATGGAACGTCTTGAATGGTCTGTCAATTGTGGAATCTAAGTCTTTTTTGTATAGGGTGGTCTGTAAATCCGTCAGTTGGTTGTTTTCGTTTGTGTAGTGTTTTGAGTGGCATGAATATGGTGTTACATTTTGTGTTGATTTGTAGCTGGAGTAACTCACCAGCCAGAGGAGACGGACTCACCTAACAGGTACGTTAACTTTGGTAATTTGCCTACTGGTGGACATAACCCTAATAATTAATTGGCTTTAATACCTAACTAGTGGTTGTTCTATAACTTGTTACTGTACAGACTGACTACCATGAAAGGCATCGGACGATCGTAGTCTAGTGGTTAATGACGATGGTTCATAATCCCGACGAATGTTAATTTTTTCCTGTGTCACCGGCACTTCAACCATCTCCAACCCCAACCACACACACTACCCTACCCCACCCCCGCTCCCCCTCCTCAGTACAATGGTGTACAAGTTCTGAACTCCAACACGCTCCTCCATTCCAAGAAAAAGTAGAGGGCCAGAGAGAAAAATAAAAAGTTAAGAGAGAAATAATGAGACGAATTCCTGTATGGTTCGAATTGTTGTACCTGCCAAATTTTGCCCACTTTGATCTATCATTTTCTCAAGAGGATTGCGACGGCAGCAGCAGCTCCAGGGCAAACACGGACCAACCTCTAGGTAATCTTGCTGGTACCTCACCTTCTCGGGGAGTCCATCACCAAGACCATTCTTATGATTCTACTCTGGACTTTCCTGCCTAGACCAAGCTAACCAGGCCTAACGACAGCTACTGCCTACCTGGTCGCATGAGCTCACAGTAAATTTAACCTGGGGAGCCACGTACGGCCCAAGGAACTGCGCTATCGAGAGGAGAGAAGGCTTCGCTATCGTTTCTCCTCCTTGATGTTAATCATATCACCGACACAAGGAGTGATTTTTAGATATGGTGCTTGCTTAGCAAAGGACGACTGCCGAGAACCACCCAAAACCCGAGGTTTCTCTCCAGTTCCCTCCCCCAAGGAAGCACGTTGCCCTTCAGTAACTGTGTAATATATTTTTCCAGTCTCCACAAGTTCTTCTTTCCTAGTCACCCAGCACCTTCTCTTCCTTCTCTATCACCTCTCCTTGCACCTTTCCTGGTTTTCTACTTAATATCGTTAATCCTCCGACCCCTCAGTTGCGGCCACGTAGGAGCATTACATTACAAAGGAATTGATGGTAGATTTTAGCTGTGTGGCGGATTGGAGGGGATGTTGGTTCATTACAGAACTAATCCTTTAGATTTACTTATTATCAACCAAATGAAGAGTCGAATCAATAAATAGAATAATTATGTCATCTCATAGTAAAGAATGCGGTGAAAGGACGTTCCATCGAAAATGCCTTAACGAGCTTTCGAACCTATCATTTGAAATTATACTTTCGAAAAGGCCATCTGTTTTCTGTCGACTTCAAAGGTGATTCGGCGTTCGGAAACATTTAAAAACAAAAATATTGAAATTTGACGGTAACATCTTGAAAAGTGACTGCGTCGTACCAGTTACTTGCTCGAGAGACGCCAAAATGAACAATTTGTTCCTGTCTCGACGTAACCCATGCGATGAGCGTTTCAAGAGTTAAAACGGACGAAGAGGTCTCAAGTGACTTCAACGAACTATCTACATACAGACGGTAATAGACTTCTGTAGTGAAGTCAAATTGTCCGAGGAGACAGGACGTCAACTAATGCTTATTTACAACCCAAGAGTTCTCCGATCCTGGATGATGGATGGACTCCTCTTCCTCCGTTATCTTCTCCCTCCAACGAACGGCCGACTCCTTTTTTTCCCCTCCTCGTAGTTCTGGCGGCTTCAAGCCACAAGATAGCGATGCAGTTCGTTGATTGCACAATGAGAAGAATTGTCGTGGGGGACACACCTCACGGTGCTGAGTCAATATAACACTCCCACACCTCACCTGCAAATTTCTTAGGAGGTTCTCCGTCATGCTCCCGCCGAATTGCCATTCATTAACCAGAATAGTATCAATTTCAATTTTTATAATTTCAGCTCACTTATAACACGAAGTTAGGAGTATCATTCCACGACCCAATTACCACAGGACCGTAGTCTGGATCGTATAGACTCAATATTAAATACAAGTGATGAAGGCATCGGTGATGAGTGTGCGCTGAATTGAGTGTTGCGATTGGTTGATATCTGAAGATATGAACCGCCCGATGCTTTTTTTTGTGAATAGGTCGATGCTGGAGTTACCTTCACTAAGGTCACAAGCAGGCCTATTATAAGGGCGTCCATGAGCCCCCTACAGCAACCTACACGACCCCACCACCCCGGCACAAAGCGCAGGACATCCTCTCCACCTCTTCTGGCTGTAGAAGGGGCCCCCAAGCAGCCTCTAGCCTTGCCTCGAAGAGCAGGCATACCTGTAACTCACACTTGCCAATTGTCAGCTGGCAGTGATATGTAAATGGGCCACACATGATCCTCATATCTTTTCCTCCCAAGGTCAAGATTGGGCCCTCCTTGGCCCTTCCTCTGGAGAGTGGGATGAAAAGTTGGCTCATTTGCCTACCTCTTTGCGTAGGTGGCTCCTGTGGTCCCAAGAAAGGGCTCACAGCTGACAGGGATTTGAGCCGATCCCTTCTTCGCCAGCCCCTTCGTTTCCATCTATTACCTGATGACCCGGCACCCAACACAGTGTTACACTGTTGCCCCTGGCCAGGGCCTTCAGCCCTGTCACAAACTCCCAGACCAACCGCGACGTAAAGCAATACGAGGCCAAGGCTGTGAGAGCGGCCTGACTGTCTACTATAATGTGAATCTTCTACTGCTTCAGTCCCCTCTGTAGCTACTGCTGCACACGACTTTGCCTGGAACACCGTGGCCGGCGTCCCCAGTAGTATCTCCGCTCTGATCCTCAGCCCAAAGATCCCTGGCCACCCTGCACCGAGCTATCAGTGTAGCCCAGGGCCCCAGCTTCAAACGTGGGCCCTCCTCCCTTCCACCTGGATCGTTCATGAATGAGTATCCGGAAGGGTAACACGAAGTTAAACCTCCCACGTGCGGCGCAGACCTCTCCACCTTCACCCTGTCCAGGCTCAAGTGGCAGAAACTCCTCCTCCTACCCCGCATGATCAAACCCAACTCCAACATACGAACAGCCTGGAGGAACGCCATTCTTTACACATGTGTGTAGTGGAAATAAATCTAATAAGACCTCTCTGACCTCTGAATTTAATGATAATGTCATGAGTGGATGCTTCAATTGAGTGTTGTGAGTGGTTGATATCTGAATATATGAACCCCCTCGCTGTAGAAGATACAAAAAGTTTCTGAAGCTCAGAATTATACTAACAGACATGCTGGGAGACAGCTTTGCAAGATAAATACAGCTACCTTAATTATATAATAGATCTTGCCTCAACGTTATGAAATGTGTGAAATATTTTGATTTATTTCCCAATCAATTACCTTCAGCGCAGTAGACTGTTGGTTGAGGCGTTGATCGGAAAATAATTGTCCAAACGCAGCAGGATGAGTATTTGTTTCTGATTAGAACACCCGAGTAGAACTAAACAAAATTATAGCTGTCCCTTATTCGGGATTGAATGAATTGGGGTTGCAGAGCTTATTGAATTTCGGACCCTCCAAAGTGAAATTGGATTGTGACTGGGCGGTCAGTTCATGGGTCGTGATGAACTGTAGGACACGAAACGTATTCCTTCGAACAAGACAGGACAGGACTGTCGGCATCAATAAGAAATGAAGGAGGGAGGGGTCGGCTCGAAAAGCTCGGGAATGCGTTTAATTGTTGTCACAAGGAAAACCTGCTCTGCGGTCTACCTTTTGAGGAACGTCGGGTTATTGCCTCCCTTGAAGCGCTTACCAGGTGTTTAGCGTTCCTCAGTGTCTTACCACCGGCGAGGATTTCACGGTAGATCGTGAAAAAATGATCTCGAGCCCTCGCCAGACCCGAAGACTCGGGTCGCCGTTGGTTTCTTACCGGAGCAACTTCGGGGTCGGTCATTTGATTCTAACGAAGTTACTCCCTCGGCGGCCTCTTGAGTTACCGACATCACGTTTTGCGTCCGCTCGTTACTGGAGCAAATAAATCTAGTTTAGTTGGTATAAAAACGTACATCCCCTGACCGCAGTTTTGCGTAAAACGTGCAAGTGCTGAATATTAAAAATAACTACGATTCATGTGAAAAGTCTGCACATAAACGAATTTAAGCAAGCACATGTGACGTTTCCACGATACTGCAGATTGGAACACAGAAGCTTCTCCGCGAAGCGAACACACACACAAGTAAACACTTCACGAGGCTATTGTGCTTTATAGGACTGGCCAAACTCGACAATTATTGAACATTTCTTCAAATTGACAGTTTGTATTTCCTACTACTGTTTATGTAACCAGCTGTTGTAGGGAGACTGAACAACTGCTCAAATGGTTCTGATTAAACTGGCATGTGAGTTTCAAGCAACTAGTTACTAGATCAAGAGATGGTCGTCGACATTACATGAGGAAAGGCGCAGGGTGCCAGCATGCAGGGTAACGAATTGGTTCAGGAAGATCATGGGTGTGGAGGCAAAGATGGATCTCCTGAATGGCCAACATTTGAAGGAAAAGGAATGCTCCCAGAGTTGTCGCTTTTAGGCCAGGTCCGTGGGTTGTTATAACCTTTCTCAGTTGCTTGGAGTGGGACACTAAACTATTTGGCAACTGTGAAAAGGACTGACGGAGTACGTAATAACCAGGTTGCGGGTTCCACACATTGGTGAAGATCTCCATTCGATCTTTACTCGTTTATGTGAGACGCAAAATATAACCATGAATTGCAACTCGGGAGAATGAAATACACTTCTGAAGCGACCAAGTTATGACAGGTGGTTTGCTAAGACACGCACGTATTTTCCGTGGAATTCGAAGGATCGTAAAACCGTCCATCGTTTCCGCTTCGCCCATGGCGCTAGCTTCTGGCCGATGGCTCAATTCTTCCGCAGAGGAAAAGCCCTGCGGTTCGTTTTTGCGGAATGAACGAACATACGGGAGTTGAAGAGAAGGTAATGGAAGGGAGACGGCCACCATCTGCGACACCTTTTTTTCAAGACGTTCGAACAAGATGCTGGTTTGATGTTTTACACCAGAAAGAGCCGTTCGGAGAGACTGCACAGGGTCATTCTACATCACCTGGAACCTTGAAATGTAATCGATTCCGCTCGCTCAGCGAATTCTCAAGATGCAGTCTCACCCATTTACCTTAGATCGCCCAGAAGAGTGGAGCAGAAGAATCGCCAGCTTGTACGAATACACTGTTCGCGAAAAAGCGCCCTTCACCCAAGGTGTCCTCGTTTTTTGCACTTTATCGTCCGGAAAACAGGAAAATTCCGACAGTGTCATCGTATTTAGCTCACCTATAAAAGAGACACACCTAGAACGCCTAAGGGAGCAGTTTTTTTGGAGTTCCGTGGAGACTGAACAGGATCCCAGGGCTCGAGATCACCTGGGTTCTTCAAATGTAATCGGCTCTGATCGCCCAGAAAATTCTGAGGACGCTGCTCCTCCCATTAATCTCACACCACTCAAAGAAGTGCAGCAGAAGAATCACCTCCTAGTACAAAACGCTGGTAACAAATAATATCGAACAAAAAGCGCACGCTTTGCTCTAATGATTAAAACCCACAAAAACAATAATAAATAATTTCAAGAGAAGCACCGTGTACAGTTTTTTGTGATTGTATGCACATCAGGCAAAAGATTCCAAAAGGCTATCAAAGCTCTGCGTGAGTACTCACAATCACTGGTGCAGGTTACACAACCGTAATAATACGTAATTGTGAGTCTCCGTCCCGGTGTCGCCTGCATTCATTCTTGCTTGAATATTCAAGGAGAATCGACTTGCACGTCGATTTCCTAAGCCCCAAAAAATAAAGTTACGAAATTTAGGAAAATGGTGTGTGTGCGTGTTTGTGTCAATGAACCTGATTAAGATAACGCGGCCAGTAAGCTGGTTGCTGGTGGGTTGTCATCCGACCGCTGGTAACAGGAAAGAGACCGGCACTGCTGGGTTGTCTTTGGAGGAGGATAGAGCCTGATATCTCCGCTGTTGGTCCCGACCAGTCTGCAGCGATTCTAGGTTTATCTGGCAGCTGGGACTGAGCTCACATCGTAAGCCGAGAAGCGCCAATTTGACAGCATTCTCGGGTGTCAGAATTTCATGGAATGCTTTCAAGGTTGCTGCATTGAACGTCTTCAGGCGTGGCTTGTGGTGCTAGAAAAGTGCAGCAGTACTCCCATATTGCTAGGGGTATATCTTTTCCCGCTCTCAATCCTTTGGAGTCTAAGACTAGTTCCTTTCTAAACACCACGGTAAAATGTTTGACCAGAGTCAACCTATTCTGGACAACACTCTTAAAAGTACGTATTGGAACAACATATGACATATCTTCATAAACTCTTGATTGATGATTTTTAAGTATTTTGAAATTCATCATTGTCTCTTAGGTTTCTGCATTTGGAACTGTCTGGGAGAGTACCGACCTGGTGGCCTCCACCTCTCTCAGAGCTCGGAAGTAAAAAATATAATTTAGGACGGCCAAACTACCTTGCAGCGATACCATGACCATAATGTCCGCAGGACAAGCGCACTTTCCAGCTTTTTCAGGTCTTGTTCTGGGTAGAAATTGTATTGCTCTGTTCTACCTACCTTGGCCTGCAGAGACAGCTACCTTATATGGCCCTAACACGTAATGCACTGGCACAAGGCTGGGTCAAACAATCCTCTTCGGGCCGCCCCATCTTTCATTGGCACTTACGGCTTTTCCTCATCCGAAGAAGGCAGCTTGGTCTTTCTGCCTTCCCTGAGGTTTGGAAGGAAGCCTTGGGAGAGGTCTCACTAGCTTCAATCTACTACTCAGGGACTGATCTGTTGTGAGCTTGGTTTTCCGTCTCGCTTCTCAAACAAGACAGCGAATGGTTGTTCATTTCCGATCAAGAACTAGTATAGTTGGTTATAGTAACCGTTTTACTCTCCATGATTATTATCAGACTGAGGACTGAACAAATTTCTTCCAACGACTACCAGGAGCCACCTACGTAGAGAGGTTGGCAAATGGGAGGACCGGTGCAGGGCTGCTCATTGGCAGGGGCTGCCCGGCCTTGGACAGTCAAAAATCTTCATCCGGCTCTCCAGAGGAAGGTCCAAGGAGGTGCTTGCACTGGGGAGGAAGGATATGAGGATCATATGTGGCCTGTTTACAGGTCACTGTTCGCTGAGGTACCACCTTGCAAAGATTGGCAAGTGTGAGGTACAGGTATGCAGGTTCTGCGAGGCAGGGCTGCAGTCCCGTTTGTGGCTGCAGTGAGAGTATCGCCTGCATCCACTGTTGTATTTAAAAAAAAAGAAAGAATTTCTTCTATTTTCTATAACAGCGACAATTAATAAACACATGGGCGTTTAATTATGTTAACTTCCTCGAACCAAGTACATGGAAGGTCAACCTTCCGTATTGATGAGGAAATACCTACCGACATTGATGAGCCTGTTATTGGCTGCCGAAGGTTCTTGTAGCACTCAAAGGAGCAGGCCACCCTTCCACAGGGGACACCCTGCAATGCTCTGTGTGAGCCAATCCTAGGAATGCTCATCTACACAGCTCATTACCAGCCTGCAAAAGTTCACCGCCCGTTCCATTGGATTGAGGCTTGCTAGTTACACCATTGAGTGGAGCATGATGCTTTCAGTAGTGCCTTGCGTCATGAGTCTGGTGGGATAGTCCTCATAGACCACCGTCACCTTTATAGCACTTACCCTGACTATGTATGGGCCCTTCCCTTCCTTTTGTCTCCACGCTGTTAGCGGAGGGAGTCGCGTTTAGCTCCCTGGGGCCACTGATAAGCGCAGAAGTGCCACTCCTTTCTCTCCGAATGGGAGTAGGAGATGCACTCTGCCCTTTCATCTTTTTGAGATAATTCCATCTCTGATGGTGTGTCGTCGCACCCCACACCTCGTTCAAAACCGTCCCAACGGGGGTCAAGGGACGTAGCAAGAGTTTGGGTGTGGTTTCCATCCCAACTCCACTGCCAGAGCCCTCTTCTTTTTCCATTGCCGTAATTAGCTCAATGACTGAATAACATCGGATTTCTCCTGGCCTGCGGTGTCTACAAGATTTACACCCTGAAACATTCAGCCTTGGCACGAGCACCTTACACCTTTACTTGGGCGTTCCAATCCCTGTTTGCGTATTCAGTTTTAAGTGAGCGTTTCTCAGTTGGTTCGTTCCACTACCTATCGACATTCATGAGAACTGTTATTGGCTGCTGTCGGTTCTTCAAGCACTTAACGGAGCTTCTAGATGTGAAATCAATTTGACGCAACAATAATTAGGCATTTTTTATGTAACGACTATTCGGTATGTCATTGGGTAATGGGCATTGACATTCAAGTTTCCGTGAACTTGGCTTCCAATTAAATGTTCTAACGACATCATCGAGGTAGGTCAAACTGATGAAGATGAAACATGCTGAAGGACTGCGGAGGGAAACCATGCATTTGATGGATGATGACGTTTGACAAGTGATTCTGTCTAAAGCGGAAAGCCCCCTCTGCTTCAACATTAACCCTCTACCCCCCTCCCCACCCATCAACGAACGGCTCAACGAGATAATTAAAAACGAAAATAAAAGAACTCACCAAAAGGCGCGTTAGTGGGTTTGGGCGGAAAGGAGGCTTGAGAGCAGACGTGCAGAGTCATGTACTTGAGTCTCGAGCTTACGAGCATTTTGTAGGAGCTTTGGAGCCACCAGTCGACGCGAAGGAAAAACAAATAGAACGAACAAAAAAAAGCGATGAACAGAAGGAGGCTCTTGATACGAGAGAAAAGGGATCTCCAAATTTTAGTTAATTGCGACAATGAGCGGTTCAAAATGTGCTCGAACCACTTCAAGTTCAGTTTTAGGGATGGAGCCACCTTTGAGCTCAAACTCAAAACACATGTTCGATGATGAAGTGCTTTTTACATCTGCGCGAATAACACGTAGATATGACCTGTAAAGGATGGTGATTGACATATGTAGTGATCGAGTGCAGCCCCTGCTCGAACTCGGGTTTCACAAAACTATTTATTTTTTATAAAGGGCGAACCTGATTTACAGAAAAGAGGTCATGATGATGTTCAGGAGGTGGATTGCAGAATGTGGTTGTTTAGAAATGACTTGGCAGTTCTGTGAGTGGTGGAGAGGGAGAAGTGTAGGTGTTTCCTTGGGAAGACCAGAAATACGAAAAGAATACTGATGGATTAGACCTCAGCATGACAATAGGGTCATGCCGTGCTTTCTACTTTCATCTAGTGAAGGAAGTACGTAATTTGTCGTACGCTTAACTGTGGAAGCTTCGGCCGTGGCTGAATCTCCCTGATATCGTCCCATGTCCTTTGCTCACAGCTTATTAAATCCCATTACTTCTTCCAGGCTTCCAAGGTTCGCCGCAGGGCCTGCATAGGTGTGACAGGTTATATGTAGACAGCCCCCACAGGTGTTGACAGGTGGGGAAGAAGAGCGCCCCACCATATTGGATAAGGTGCATGCGGAGGGACTCAATACGGACGAAGTTTAACTTCGACCTTCCCTTCGGGGTACAAAGCCATGGAAGATCCAGGTGGAAAGGGAGTGGTCCCTGAGACTGGGGCCAAGGTATATTACAAAGAAGGATCAATGAGGGGTGACCTGGCAGGCGTTTATTGGCCAGGAATCTGATCAGCAATACCGCTGGGTTCGCTGGCGACCATTGTCCAAGCAGAGCCTTTGGCTGTGACAGTGTGCGTGCAGCACTTCCTCCATAGGGACCTGAAGAGGAAAAGAATATACATTATATCGGGCAGTCAGGTTGCACTTAAGGGCCTTGCTTCCTAACCCATCACGTCAGGGCTGGTTTGGGAATGCCTGACTGACCTGAAGACCTTGGCAAAGGAAAACACATTAACACTGTGTTGGATGCCAGGTCATACAGGAATAGAGGAAAACGTAGAGGCCGATAAAACGAGTAAAGGATCTGCGTTTCTACCGATGGGACCTGAACCCTTCGTAGGGACCACCAAGAGCCACTTGATCAAGGAAGTTGGTTGGTGCGAGGAGAAGTGCAGGGCTGCCTATTGGTGGGATGTGCCTGTCCAAAGGCAGTGCAAGCTATTTATCAGTGTTGTTCATTTGGAGCGAACGAGGGAGATCCTCAGTCTCTGAGAGAGATAGTATAAGGATGGTGTGTGGCCTGCTTACATGGATCATGTACCTGTTCTACTTCTTGTTTTATTGGAGGGTTACGTAGTTTTGGGGGTGAAGAGAACACTGGTTGTTGTTATTCACGTGAATGAAACCCGTATCGATGTATCGATAACATTCGTCTGAACAATCATTTGAAGAGTTTTATACTCGCGCACAATCCAATTGTAATAACTTGGCCGTGCGAACGGTGTTCTTGTGACCGGCATTCAGCGGCTGAGTATTAAACTAGGAGTAGAGGGAAGACTTGAATATTGGCCACTGGGGAAGACGTCTCAGGTTCGTTAGAAGTAGCTCACGGTGGAAAGGGGCAGGTCGAAGTAGGAGGATCCCAAGGCTGAGAGAACTTGCATAGTCCCCAAACCAACCTTCGCGTAATTTACGCGTACTATAACTTGGAGCCTGGTGTGGGTCGAATCGCTAGTTCGGAAATTGGAAGTTGGGTACCTTTCATAAATCCACGTTGAACCCTCCGTACCATCGTACGAAATGACTACGCCTTTCACCCTCGAGGTAGTTGAAGTTTCCCTTCGCGAAGCAACGCCCCACTCACCAACTCACCTCGCTACACTATACTTAACCGAATTACATGTTCAGAGATTGTTCTTCTTTTTTTGGCGCGCTGTGTGTATACGGCAACCCCCTGAACTCTTTTTGCTTCGGCTTTTCCCTGTTGTTCGGTTGTCGTATTTCTTGGACGAAAACAAAAGTCGCCTCCGGTTTAATGGTTTGCGGGTGGAGACGAGTAAAACTGGACGAGGGCCCTTCTCCTATGAAATATTGTGACAACCTCGAGTTAATTGTGGGACCTCGGTAATGAACCTGTGCCCTGCTTTTGTTTAACGTCTAACAATGGGCCTCGTACTTGAGCCGAGCGTCACGGCTCGGGAAGAATTGGCGTCGTTTCTGCCGGGGCACGAGTATCTTCAGAACCCACCGCGACCAGCAACTTGCGGACGATGGAAAATTGCAACACGAACGACAAGGAAAATGATGTTGAGCGTTGACTGGACAATATTTGTAAGAAACCTCACACATTCGTCAATTCCATGATACAATACGCAAACTGCATCTTTCTTCGACGCATTTATATAAACACACTTATTACGAAGAACACAGGTTAGCTGGATGTACCTCGTGGGTTTGATCGAAAACATCGTTTTAGTGCATGTTGCACTCCTTGGAGACACTGGAAATGTTGAAAATGTTACAACCCCGGTTTTTGGCACATTTTGGTAGTTAAATTCGTGCATGACACCCTGTGAGCATTTTGAGAATAAATTGACACATTTAAATCAAACTAAACTGTACCGCATGGTTACATTTAAATCCATCTGCCTAAGGTTTAAGAGAAAATATCTGGTGCGAAGTAACACACAACCTTCCGCCACCCCCGTAAGTTCGAAGACCAGCTACATACGCGGGTGCTATATCTTCATTCAACGCATTTCTACAGAAACGTTTATGAAAAACAAAATGTAGGGACTACTTCGCTGAGATTACTCCATAAGTTTGATCGAAATCGTTAGCGCCGTTTTTGAGAAAATTGGAATACCAATAAATTAATATTCGACAAATCTCCTTTTCTGAGTTAAGTTGGCTTATATCTCCGTTCAACATATATATACAGAAATAATTACGAATAACAAAATGTTGGTATGGGTGACTATAAGTCACTCCAGTAGGATTTATTACATCTGGTGAAGCAGTTACTCTGGAATTTACGGAAATGTTCGAAAAAACGTTATTTTCGACACATTTTGATTTTTATCTCTGTTCAATGGACTGTCAGAGGAACATTTATCGGGAAAAATATGTAGGCATTAACTATTCGGATAAATCTTGAAAGTTTGGAGATAATCGGTGAAGCGGTTTTGCCAAAAAGCGTAAAAAACCTATTTTTGCTTCATAGGCCTATATCTTCGTTCACCGTATTTTCATGGAGATATGTATGGATGAGAAAAGTTAGGTATTGATAAGTAAAAGATAATTTGAAAGTTCAATCAAAATCGTTAGAGCCGTGAAAAATGCGAAAAACCCTAGTTTTTGGCACAGTTTCACACACGGACCACGCGCCGAAATTTGGTTTTTTATACTTAGTAGGCCTCAAAAAGTAAAGATCTGAAGAAAACCCAAATTTGTTTTTTGAGCCGATTACTAAACTTTCCTTCCCTTCGGGTAGCGGAATGTAAACATAGGCGATAACATTTTTTCTCCCCGAGGGCATACGGGACTAAGTCCCTCTGTCACTGCCGCGGCGCATGGCATTGTGACACTGACCCTTTCTTAGTAGAAGGCGTCGTACATACCCACTCCCCTCAGGAAGCCAAGTATGTTCTTCGCCGCAGATTTCGCTACGATTTGGGGTTCAATGGACCCCCGAGCAAAGTATTCAAAGCGTTTGACTGCCAAGGCAGGGCGATGAGTATTGGAAAGTAGTTGGAATAAACAGCAACAAATCCAATTCATGAACCAAGCCTGGCGACAGAACTCCACTAGAGGCAGCCCATCAAGAACTTTCCGGATATTTATGGCTTCTAGTGCTCCGATTGAAATCCGGCGATTCTACTAACGGAAATGAAGTAGAAGATGTCTTCTTATTCATGGTGTTCGAATAGCGGCTCTTCTCACACTCTCTGTCCCGAGACAAATGGCATGGTATTCAGACACGACTCTGCCCTGATGTTAACCTGGCATCATACAAAGACGCACAAGCACACAAGCAAACTAGCACAACTGACGACGCACTGCACAAAACTTTCAGAAGCCTCTGCACGATGCCCGAAACAGGCTTTTTCCTGTGGTTCTGCAGGTGATTCTCAAATAATGCGAGTCCACTAACTTGTGTTTAGAAAACAACGCCGAGCTTCAAAGGCAACATCAACTACTCACTGCCCGAATAAGATACTAAGGCATTGCAACTCTGCTGCAATCAGACATCTTCGAGATCATCAAGACATAATTGAAGTCTTGGCTGAGAGTTAGAGCGTGGATTGTCCAGCAGCTAGCTATATGGCCTGAAACAGCGGATCACAAACTCTGTGAATGTCCAAGATGGGGAAGTCAGCGCACACATCTGAGGGAACTGGTATTCGGGATGATGAGCTCCCAACAGACCAAACCCGTTATGTAACTGCGTCTGTCTTCCCAGCACTGGAGACCGTAGCTTATCCAGTATTGCACGAGCCTTAGAACCATCTTCAGGCCATTCATGCACTCCAGATCCTCGGAAGGAGGGTAGAAGAGTTCGCATCCTTAGAGGCTCTCCCATCAGGGAATGTGGACTCCCCGAGGCACACCAGAAGGCCGCTCGTAGACCTGGGGAAAGCTAAGGCCCACTCAGTAACTGGTTGCACGGGCTGCTGGTGAGGAGGGGCACTCTGGCGAAATGAGGAAGGAATCTCTGCTGGTCTGGTTCACTGTGTGCTCCAGGATCCTTAAGCCGTCTGGCCGAAGAGTTGCTTTGCTTTCCTTTGTCTACGGCTGGGGGGCGACAGTTTAGAGTCCTTAGATCGAAAGATCGGCATTTGAACTTCTTAAACTATCCACTAGAGATTTGGTATTCCTTCGCTACCCCCAAACTTCCAACCCATTCATCTAATGCATTACTTTCAAAAATCCGCACCCATACTCTAGCCTACGATTTCATTCAATCAAGTTATTTTATTGTCTAACGTTAACATCCCATCCATACCTGGCTTTGAGGGGGAGCATATACCTCAAGCTGACCTCACCACCAAAAGTGGACCCCCTAGGGACCGTTTTTCAGTTTTCTTATTGCCCGATAGGCTTGAACATGACTGTAACTTAATAGATCGCCAGCAAGCACAAGATAATGCAGCCACAAAAGTCAAGCTTAGTAATGGCGTCAAACAGAACAACTTAACCGTGGCCCCCAAAAGCCCCAGAGGGAGATACACATCCCCCATCCCCAAAGCCAGCCAACAACACTCTTTCCCTCCTAAACCCGGAAAAAGTTGCCAAAAACTAGAAATATTACCAGAAAGTTTTACACAATCCGCTACCAGAAACCACGGATAAACAAAACATGTTGAACCGAACACAACAAGGAAAGCGGCAAATTTCCGACCTGGTTCGAAGCCTCAGTCGTGATTCATACAAGTTCACTCTCTGGAAGAGTTGGACAACCGAAACTGGAACTTTACTTTTTCATTAGACGAACCTTCATTTCCCCACACGCCGACCTGTAGCCAGTTTGTCGGGATTCACACCTGAGAAGATCTCAAACAAAAGCCCCCAAACGTTCAACAACAGGTTCGCTCTCCCTCGCTCAATCTCTGGCACTTACCGGGGGGCCTGATTCAGCGCGCGTTTTGTAGTATGTCCTCGACAGAAAGTAAGCACACTTTACTGAAGAGGAATAAAAGCGCGTCATCCGGTTTTACCGCGTCAGCCCTACCTTCCTTTACAATCCTAACTAAATAATTCGAGCTGGTCGAATCTTTGTGGGGCGTTGTACATTTCGCAATGATCTTCCATTACTAGTGTCAAATTGACTGCCCTTCGTCCCTGCCCATCCTTTTCAGAGTACGGCAATCTGCTAGATAACTTCGTCAAGTTTTGTTACTATTAAAGTAAAATTCTTGGGAATTACTAGGAAATGAAGAGTTCCCGATGTCACAACAAGGACACACAACTTTCCTTGGCCTCGCGTGGATTCAGCGATTCTCCGGACTCTTGCAACTAATCAAATTTGTTTTTCGTTCTGCTTCTAACGACGTTCAACATGACAGCGGAAGGCGTTTATGGTTCTGTAGTTTATTGTGCCGCTCCTTCTTGCGCCACGATCATTTTAGAGCAATCAGCTCACAGGTGATTTAAGAGACTGACTACGTGATTTCTGAATAATACACCAATATTTTTAAAACTCCGTTCTTTCGCACGAAAATCACATTCGTCTCTAGTTGTGCCTGCATGCTCGGCAATCCGATCGAACAACGCCCATGATTGTTAGTGGCTGAAAAATTTTAAAAATTAACAAAAACGGAATTGAGGCAGTTTTATCGCAATTACGTCATGTTTGGTATGATTTTCTAGGAATTTTAGAGGCTGGGTCGTATAGAATGAGTCTCAGAGGTGTACGACTGCGTCCAGATCGAAAACGACGAAATCGCAGTAATTATAGTGAGCCAAAATCTACTGATTGAAAGAACTGGACAGATAGGGTTTCATCGTTTGCTCTCACTCTCGTCTCAGTTCAACCACCTGTCAGTTGGACTCGCGTCAACCCAAGCAAATTAAAACTATGCAACACTACACGCCACGTGAACGCTCTAAAATTGGTGAAATTTACATTCAACGAAACAATTCATAAGTGAAAACTCAACGTGCTTTTGAAAAAATGAATAAAGTGAAAAGTGCGCCTTCCAAGAAAACAATTTATCGTTTGTACGATAGATTTACAACTGGCGATGCTCTTGCTAGCCCAAAGAGGCCAAATCAAAAGCGCCCAAGCCGATTGGAAGAAAATATTGCAGCCGAAAGTGTTAGTGTCAAGCCGTCGCCAACAACATCCCAAAAACGCCGTTCTAAACAGCTCGGCATTCCCCGATCCGCTTTACAACGCATTTTACGTGTTGATTTGCATTTTTTTCCTTACAAGATTCAATTGATACAAAAATTGTTGCCTACCGATAAGCCACGTCGATTGGAACGGGCTACGATTAATCAGTTTTCTAGGTACTTTCCTATTATGGGTCGAACGGAACGAGTCCCAGAGGTGTAGGACTGCGTCTAGTTCGAAGACAGTGAAAGTACACAGTAATTTTACTGAGCCATAGTCTGCTAATTGAAATAACTCGTGGGTCAACACAGCGAAAGTAATCCTATCATCAAACTTTCTCGTGTCACACTTCAACCACCCGCCAGTTCCACTCATCACGTTGCAGGGCGCCTGGAACCCGCTGTAGTCAGGTCATGTTTCGTATGGTTTACTGGCATTTTCTGATGCTGAATAGCGTGGAATGGGTCTCGGAGATGTGAGACTACGTCGAACTGTGCTGGAGAATAATAAACCATTATGTAATAGTTTGCAGCGCCAATGGTTCGGATGGCGTTCGCCCGTTTTGAAATAGTCGGGTAAAAACTGTTAGGTAGTAGGTAAAAGGTGTGGAATTTCTGAAGTGGCTCCTATATATGTTATGAGCTTTATTAAAGACTCGTAAGCATTTGATTCCGAAATTTACCGTTTGAATTTCATCTACATATCCACGAACTATTAATTCCTTTAGGTGCCTACAAGCTGCACCTAGAGATGTAAAATGATTGAGAGGCATTAATGATAGACGACTTTTCATCAAACCCTCAAAGTCCTAGGTTCGAATGATCTTCTACTAGTGGCCTGAGAGAAATACGAAGTAGGGTACTCGGGTTGGGTAGAGTGTAGTATGTTTCCAGTTAGCTGAAGAAATTAGTGGCCTAAGAAAGTCAAAGTTATTGGTCAAAGGCGCCTGGGAGCGATCAAGGCAGGCCATCAAAGTGGAGAAAGGAACATTGCCCACTAAGGTACTACGTGACCAAGATTGGTGAGTCGGAGAAACGGCGTTGCCAATTCTGCGTGGAGCACCTACTGCGTACTTGGGAGTGCTTCACAGTGCTCGGTGGGCCTTTCCCGCGGCCAAATGGGGATCGAACAAAGATCTGAACGATACCCAGTGTGTAGTGGGAAGATGATGGGGACTTATTGGTGGAGTGGAGAACATTAAGACCATATAAGGCCGCAAAGGAAGGTTCGTCGATCGCCGTCAGGTTTACAAAAGGTATCTCATGAAGTGACGTACAAAACTTTCCTAAGTTTCTCAAATGGTACAGAACAGCATGTTTCCAACTGAATCGAGCGGGATTGCAATTTTGTTCATTAAACCATCGAACAATTATTTAATGCGCATCAATTTAAATTGCGTGCGCCTCAAATACAACGTCGGGTTTCTAGTGTTTAGTATTTCTCAACCAAGTGACACGTCAAAGAGGAAGCGGATAGGTAAAAAATGACCTCAAACCAGAAGAAGTTATCCCTAATAAGCGCCCGGTGATGAGACTGGGGCTCGGTCATTAGGAAATCTGAGAGGTCTCTGCCATAGCCTGAGTGATTCATGAGAGTCATTACCGTACAACACTACTGGAGAGGCCTCTCCCATCCCAACCCCTGCACCACTATCCCAGGCCCCAGCGGTCCTTCCCCTCTCGGATTGTCAATCATTTCCACATGGCGGGTTCACTCACATTTTGCGTTCTTCGCCGCTCGTCGGCGGGTAATGCGAAGGCACCGACGAAATCATAAAAGTAATTGAAATTGCTGGCCTCTCCGATGGAAGACAATTGACAATGTGGCACGTGCTCCGCGGAACCACTCACCGGTAATTGCAATCTACTCTTTTTCTCAGCCTAAAGGCTCCGGATACGAAAATGTTTCTTCAGTTCAGTGGCTCGTCGCCCCAAAATGAAACCTAAAGTTGCCAACAACGCAAACTCTAAGCTTCCACTACCTTTTAAAACAAACATTTTATTGACATTATTGGCTCTAAGTTAATACTTAACCTATAATTTTCATTATTTGTGCATGAATTCCACTGCTTTTCTACTGTTCCACGTCTACTCAGCTTGGCCTGAGATTTTCCATCACCAGATCGCAACTCGGACTGCTCCCTTTCCTTTCCTCTTGAACAAAAACCAATGGGGCCGTACTTATATATATGACCGAGCGTACTTATAGCACATCTCTGCTCGTGTAGCTTGGGAGTTAATACCAACCACTCTGACTTGTTTCGCATCCCTCCACCGTTTGATGAGTTGGTTGATGTGACAAGGTATTGCTTTTAACAATCACCTCTGGCGCTACTAGGGGTACTATGGTTTCCTTGGCAAGATGGTGGAAATTCGTGACGATGCTTATGGCACTCGCATAACTTTATATTACTCTATTGGTATCCTTATAAACGGGTTTGATTAAAATCTTTACACTATGATATTGATGTGCTCTGAAGGAACCAAAGCAGTGGTCTTCGAGAAAGAAATCACTCTCCCCTCGCATTGGGTGGTAGCCCACTCAGCCAAGAGTGGGGAGTACATGTTCGTGCCTGTGTACGGGGTGTGTGGAGGCAGTACCGGCCTCACAGCCCCAACCTGCCTCCGTCCCATCAGGCAAAAAAAGGGGAAAAGGGACAGGGACAACCTCCAGCGAACCCTCGACCAGTGGCCCTAACCTACCTCCGCCCCATCGGGCAAAAAGAGGGGAAAAGGGACAGGGACTACTTCCAGCGAACCCTCGACCACTGGCCCCAACCTACCTCCACCCCATCGGGCAAAAAGAGGGGAAAAGGGACAGGGACTACTTCCAGCAAACCCTCGACCACTGGCCCCAACCTACCCCCGCCCCATCGGGCAAAAACAGGGGAAAAGGGACAGTGACTACCTCCAGTGAACCTGCAGGACCTCATTGCTGGGTTTCTAGACATCGGAGGAACACTCCGTCTTTACCCTAGCATCCTACAGAGGTCAACCTTTTGTGGACCTAGCCCTTGTGCACTTTCTTTCCATTGTGCAGCCAAGTTGTTCCTTCTGTAGACCTGTGTATTTATCCACAGAGTGAAATTCCCATTTAAGAAACCTCTCAGAGTAGGTACAAGCATTGTACCTTGAAGCAGACCTGTATATTTCTTCCAATCTCCCCCAATGTTACATGTAAGAACAGGTGCGTACTGTTTCACTGTCTCCATCACTATCAGGTTGCAGATCCATGCAGGTGGGATCAGGTGATTCACAGTTTGCGCTTGGGTCAGCGTAGTCCATGACAAGCTGTGTGGACCTTTCACCCTTCAACTTCCAAGTCGGTACCGATACGTGCAGCCTAAAATCGTTCTTTACGGCCATGGACGATTCGCTAGCCATTCACTCTTTCTTCATTCATTAGTCCAACAACAGTATTCATCACCCACGATATTTCTTGGAGGGTTCGTGTATTCGCTGAAGTATTCCTGCACATGAACCCACAATTGTACAGAACGCCAACTATTCGAGAATAGCCACAAGTTGCCCCTCGCACCACCTTTGTCACCTGCTATGGGGTATCTAGCTTTTGAAAATCAGCTATGAATATCATCATGTTATCAAATGATGCAGACGAATTACTCTCCATTGGATACCAATTCGGTAGTTATAGTACAAACGTTTCCCCAAGCAAATGTGCGCTAAAGGGGCATGAAAAGCATGATGGAAAACTAATAATTAGAGCTTTTCATTATTCACCTCCAGTGCTCTGTAGCAGGTCAGGAGATGATGGGAGATTGATGCGATTCAAAACGCGACTTGCTATCTAACGGAAAGATTGTTTGCGGTAGGTGTACAGAACGAGCAATCATCGTCTCGAGCGATTCAGGCGTGGGAAGGGAAGTGTGTGGGGGCCGTATTTATATTCCATGTTTCGCACAGATAAACCCTTTCCTAATTCTTCTCAGTTCTTTGCATTGCTATGTGAGCAATGCTGACTACGAAGAGGCAAGCGGACGTCAGCAAATTCACCTAGAAACCTCGGATTAGTGGTGTACAAGTGGAAAATAATATGAACGCCTCTAAATGTGAAGCAGTGGCGTACACCTACAGAAGAAAATTCGCTGATTCACAATTAAGGTATCTCGCCCGTTATGACCCAAATTTATCACATAAATACTTGGGAGTGGTATTACACAGAGGCCTAATTTTTCACGAACACATTAACGAGTTCTTTAAAAAGACTCCGCTTCATAGAACAACTGTGTCAGCCTCGAACAAAATTTTGATCTACAAGACACTGATCTGCCCGATCTGGACGTTCGCTCTCTCCATAAGGGGAACGTGCTCTAAATCGCAATTCAGAAGAGTTTCTCAACAACAGAATGCGACCTTCCAACGACGCATAATCAGAGCTATGCCCTTCGTCAGGGCATAGAACCATTTATCGAGATTGTGACATCGAAACACCCGTCGCTATATTCTCAAAATTCAGCACCAATTTCCATCAACAGCACACCCGAATTTTCTCTATAATGAAAGCTTCTTATCTTCAGACGTTCGCCGCCTCAGACAACCACGATGCGTTCATGACCTCGTCCCTTCTTAAGTGACACGTGCATTACTATTTATTACGTCACACTCAAACCTTTTTTTTTTTTTTTTGACCCGAGGGCGTGTGGGACAAGCCCCTTTGTCACTGCGGCCGCATATGGGCCTATTGTGACGGCCCTTTCTTAGTAGAAGGCGTCGTACATACCCGCCCCCCTTAGGAAGCTGAGTATGTCCTTCACCGCAGATTCCGCCATGATTTGGGGTTCAGTGGTCCCCTGACCGAAATATTCAAAGCGTTTTGCTGCCAAGGCAGGGCACTCACACAGGATATGCTCTGCTGTCTCGTCCTCCTTACCGCAGAGTCTGCATTCCACCGCCTCTAAGATGCCCATCTTGTTGAGGTGATATCTGAGTGGGCAGTGCCCGGTGAGGAAGCTTATCAGTACTCTCAGATCTTGTCTAGAGAGTGTCAGCATCACCTTCGCCATTTGACAGGAAGGCGTGACAAGCCTTTTCACCTGTCTTAGTTGTGGCTGGCGATGCCAATGGGCGCCATTTTCCTGTATCTCCCATCGAGCAACCAGACGGTTCAGGTAACTTTTCGTCATACCTACGTGTGGTTCAGGCCTGATGGGTAGGGATTCTGTACCCCTTTTCGCAAGGCGGTCAGCCTTTTCATTGTCCTCATGCCTCCTGTGAGCCGGCACCCAAATGAAGGAGAGCCTGTTACGGGCGCCGAGCTGCTTGAGCGCATGGAGGCATTCCCATGCCAGCTTAGACCTAAAACTATAGGCTGTGATGGCCTTTACGGCGGCCTGGCTGTCTGAGAAAATGTAGATCCGCTTGCCCTTGAGTCCTTTGTTCAGGATCTCTTCTGCGATCTCTTGGGTTTTGCCCACTGTTCGCGGCTGCTTATTCAGTCAGCATGCTGTCCTTATTCACAGCTGGCCGCAGACATGCCCCTGGGGACAATGCCGTGGCCGTTCCACTATCCACAACCCGTGGTCGCGCCTGGTAGCATGGGCATGCTCCTGGGAAGATAACCCAGAACCAGGACACTCGAACCCGAAGTGAGAGGACAATAAACAATGAGTGTTGAAGCAACAATCTACAGTGAGGAATATTGTAAAATGAATTATAATTGTGTTACGGGCACGATTGGATTAAGCAGTGACCAGGAATAAAGAGCCGTTCCTTTCAGTCAGAGCCGTTCTTTCGGGCAGTACCTTTCCGACAAGGAGCTAGAAGACGACGAAGTGGCCGAAGACCAGAGGGAGGGGGAACCGCATGGCTGCTATCGGAGAAGTTACAGATCCGCGATTGCGCTGCGCGACGAGAAAATCGGTCTATTTCTCCTTCGGAATTCTTCCTGCGCAATTCTTCCAGGGGGCTTTGTACTTACTTGGTGGAAAGGACCTGCAATACACTATTTATTGGAAAGAAGGATTCATTATTGAGACGTACGAATTTATCCTATTACAATTGTCTCAAACAAAATAAATTATGGGGGCTTTTGGGCATTTTCAAATTACTTCAAGAAAACCTAGAAAACATCGGTCTTTGGGCAGCAAAAGTTGAGTATTTATTTTGAACGAAATTGACTCCTCATACGCCTGTTTATGGTTGCGAAGCGTTCTTCTAAAACTTCAAGTACCTCCAGAAACCTTACGATTTTTCGTTTTCAAGATATTTTGAGCTATTTATTACGCCGACGACTACTTGCCTTATTGTACGTGAACGATACATTTCGAAATCGACTTTGACGAGAAATGGAAGGAAGAGAAAGGATGACGAGGGGTTAGGGGAGGGGAAGGGGTAGCTCGTGTAATGTGAAGCGCTATCAGGAACGTGTTATAGATTCAAATTCTATTCAGTTGCCCCGACTTGGAGTCTATCAACCGGAGACCCAGCTGCGGTAGCGCGTTTCCTCGGGGCACACTTATCCGGTTTAGATGTAAAAGGAAAAACAGTTCCAGAGATCCTTTCCTCTTTCAGTCTTCTCGACAGCTCCGAAGGGTCTTTCGGGAGCCATTTCGGTTGCGCAAGTTCCATCAAAACGAATTAACCAATCAAAAGCTGCGTGCTTTCTTGAAGTTTCGACCTCGCGGGCTTCTCAACTGTTACGGTGGAACTGGTCAATTCTCGAATTAATCGAATTCCGAATTTGATTCTAATTGCTTTTAACTGTGTCGTTCATCGCGTGGAACACAGATGGTGTTCGTCTCTTTCAAACTCTTATCATCGCGTAGTTCAAGATCAGGTTGTTGCGAATGGAATTTATGTAATGAATCGCTGAGCAACTAGCAATGTTGAGCCAGAGTGTTGGCATAGTAGCAGAAAGAATCATCAGAAAAGAATATTTATTCAATAAGGTTTATGTCAATGAGTAAAGTATTGTTTGATGGAGCCATTTCAAGTGGAGAGGGACAGTGAGAGTGTCGAACTTTTGTTAATAACAAATTAACCGCATTCTCTGTTTCTATTTTCCTTAGCCCTGCCAAGGAAATGCAAATAAGCCTATGAAGCTAGGTCTATGGCCTAAGTAGGCATATCGCCCAAAAATAAAAGGTTTAGTATTCTTCTCTCATGAGTCTAAAAAACACCATTTGAGAAAATGGTTCGCATTTGGACGCAATTTCCAGTAATGCGTCAGTGTTTTCCTATTACAATAGTTCGTGTCTGAGCCCAATACACTTTGGTGTTTGGTACGTCCAAAATGAAAGCCAAATCAGACCAAAATCAAATACGGTGGTTGTTGTGATTAAACACTGTGTGTGGCACAAGCCGAATTAGATGGGTTTGTGACCTCAGAACGTCTGCAGTTAACAGTATCCACTGGCCTTATGAAAAGTGATTGTTTCCCCAAACAGCTTTCTATCTCAATCGTTTTGTTTGTATTTGTGGAAAGCCCACATCCTCAGTAATTTCCAAGTGATAACGGATTTCTCCTATCCTGGATTTCCCCATCTATCTTTCCCACCCCTCAATTTTAGTTTCCCCTTCTCAGCGGACAGCTCCTTCCAAGTCAGCTCTTGCGATACAGTCATCTCTCAGCTCCTGCTACTTTCAACTCAACTGTATTGAGAGTTCCTTGTGCCCGTTTATCATACGAGAATTCATTACACTCACCTCAGATATCAAATAAATATTTTGAGAAGAAAACAAGGAAGGGAACTGCAATAAGACCCACTTTGAATTTAATCGAATAAATAGAAATAAATTAATGAATCGAACTCCTTTCAATATTTAATCAAAGTAATCTTGTTTGCTCGGATAGTTATGAAAGAAAATATTGGGGAAAGGGGTTAATAAACAGGGATTTGTTCATATTTATCCAACAATATTCAAGTGATGGAGGAAAACACTGAACTTAAAAACTCTGGCTGATAGGGGAGGGGCTAGATTGATACGTCACAGGGTGTGTGAAGAATCCGAATGACCAAAAGGAGCTCGAGCTTCGCAAATATATGGCCCACCCTCGGGGCATGGCAGAGAGCGCCAAGGAAGTAGAGCCGACGGAAATAGGGACAATATACTTCACAGTAGGTCGAACAATTTGAGCTCAAACTCAACGTACAAAGGTGGAATTGACACATACGAGGGAGGCTATTTTCGGAGGTTGATGGATATGTCGCTGCATCAAGCCAACCAACCGTTTCACACGTTTCCTTTTGACTTTTGGTCAACGGGTTAAGTTGGTAAGCCAAAATGGAAGCCAAATCAGGCCAAAAGCAAATACGGTGATTGTAGTGATCAAACACTGTTCGGCACAAGCCGAATTAGGTGGGTTTGAGACCTCAGAACGACCGCAACTAACAGTTGTTGTTTCTCCAAACAGCTTTCTATCTCAATCCTTTTGTTTGTACCTGTGGAAAGCCCAGCTCCTCAGTAATTTCTAAGTGACCACAGATTTCCCCTGTCCTGGACTTTCCCATCTATCTTTTCCACCCTTCAATTTTAGATTCCTCTCCTCAACTGCTCCTTCCAAGTCGTTCATCTAACAGTTCTCCCAGTACAGTCATATCTTAGCTTGCGCTACTTTTAACTCAACTCTCATCTCTCTTTGGACCTATCCCTTAACTAAGTACCTCACAACCAGTTTCACATGTATTCAGAGTCCCTTGTGCGTGTTTATATACTCATACTTAACCTTATATCGCTATTTTGTCAAGGGTAATACAGTCCTCACTGACACTCACTACGTTCTTTTATTTTGTAGTTTCAAGCTTCCCCATTTGTACGCAAAACAAACACTTCATTTTTCTTTTATAACGACCTAAAGAATTTTAGTAATTTCTCTTATGGACAACTCGAAATAATGTAACAATATTATGAAATGTTCAAGGAAAAACGACTAGAGTGCAACAAACCGTAAGAAATTTCAACGGATAACGATTTTAGTACAGTTTTCCCTAACAAATCTCGCTCATACGACATTAACGATGTTTTTTTTTTTTATTAAATCAAGGGGTAAGTACCTTAAGCTACCAAAACTAATAAAGATTAATAACTACCTAATGAATATCAACCTCATAAATTCCGGAATTCAACCTGTCGTTTTTTTGAATTACTTTTGTCACACTGTTTCCCCTTTGAATCCAGTACTCGAATCTCGAACCTGAAAATATCATTTTGACAGTCTCATGGAATGGCAGTTTTTAAATTAGATCGTAAGAAGCAGCCTTATAATTTCTGGAACGCTCTAGAATTTTCACCAGTTCCCATGTGTAACTTTTTTAGTTCAGATTTTCTGTGGGACTGAGGAAAGTCGTGTGATAATACCACAAAATGTTTTGGAGCCACCCACGACATTCATCGATCCGAACACGGACTAACTTTTCTCCCGGTATCCTCCGCACAATTCCTGCACAGGAAACTGAACCTTCTAAAAACAAGCGTTACATCTCACAGCTTCACGTAAAGCCGACCTTGCACAACACCTCTCCTCGATCAGCAAAAACCGAAATAGCGGCTAGGCATGGACCAGGGATATATCGGGGCTGGCATAATAGAACTTGAAGTCACGGTGCTTATCATGAATATGGGAGAGTCAGAGTCATAAAAATATTATCCAATATCCTATTCCAATCAATATTTCCGGTAATTTCTTAGTTATCCAGCTTGACCCAGCCTCACACCCCTGAGATCTATCCCATTCGATTCAGAATCGAAAAATACCACTAAACGATACGTAACATGACTACTGCGTAAGAACAACAATTTTTCTGGCAATGCTAGACGCCAAACGCTAGGCGATTGGCACGACACAATGAGTCAAAGTGACGGGTGGTTGGAACGAGATGAGAGAACAGAAGTGAGCGTAGGCGGGGGACTGACGGTCAATTTCGCTATGTTGTCCCAACAGTTCCGTCAATAAGTAGAATTTGCTTTTGTATATGTACTATGATTTCATTGTTTTCTATCTAGACGCAGTCGTACACGTTTGAGACCCGTTCTAATCAACTCAGTATTAAGAAATACACAGGAAACGATACAAAACTGCAAAATACGGACTGGACAGCTAGGAATCGGAAGGCAGCAGCAATATTTAGATATTTAGCGTAACATGAATTTTTGTGTGAAGCTACATGCGTCGTCTCCTAGTTTTCCAGTCAGCATCGGAATGTCTTTGATCCCCGTCTCCCAGACTTCCAAAATTAATTTTTCTTACTTCCTCCGATACCGGGAGCATTCTGTCAACTCGATCAAAAGGGGTCTTAGAAAAGATGAAATGAAATCGAGGGGGTTTCATGATGGCTTGAATGGAAGAGGGACGTGGAACGGGGGGTCTGAAAGTTGACAGAAAAAAGTTTTTGGTACCGCGGCAGAAGACTTCGTCCCGCGTCGATAAAACTCGTTAATGAGATCCTGCGATAAAGAGATGCGGAGGAAGCGTGGAAGACGTGGAAGGAGCTTTCGTGGGAACCCCAAATGGATGTGAGGAAAGGAAAAGGGCCGTGACGGAAGGCGAGTGCCCGCCGATCTATTTTTCCAACCCCGGGGCCCATACAAATCTGGTCCTCCGCTGGGATCCTTCCGTGACAAAAGACCCGCAACAAATCTGTGGCTGAGCCGGTGAAGGTCTCGTTCGCTCGCTAACGAGGAGACGGCTGGAATCTTTGTCAGGATCTTCGGACCTCTGGCGTCAACTGGATGTCAACTAAATGTTCGGGTTTGGATTCATTTCAACTAATCTGGAGTTTGGATTAACAATTTTTGTTTTGCGTACAATGATGAGTGGGATGTAATACTTGAATGTTGCCACTGCGAAATGGAAAACTACCCCACGATTCTGGCCAATGAAATATTGTTGGGATCATCGACAGTGGATGATGCTTTAATCATTTGGGTTTACGTAGCAACTATGTTTGTGTGTTGCTGTCCTTCCGATATCAAAAATTAAAAAAACATTCATTCTTGTGTAGTTCTCCAACCAAGCTAGTTGTGTCTTTTTGCTATTCTTAACATTGATAACTTTGGGGTTATCGGGCTGCTCAAATTCTCCAAGCTCTTCGTCATAATATGCCTGGGATTTATATGTCCTCAGCTCCCATGGAACTTGCTCTTCCATTTTGGTAAGAGAAACCCCCAAATCTTCTAGGGTCTTCATCTTCTTATTAACTCTGTCTGAGTGGATCTCTCTTTCCAGTCGTTCCCAATGGATGTTTGCAATCGGCGCACCCAGTGAAAGTAAAGGCAAGATAGTGAACCTCATTTGGAATATAGGGTCATACTTGATATCATAACGCATATATCCTGTTCCTTTCCCTCTCCTCATGATATCATGGAACCAGTCTACAAGGTCTGATAACAAGTAACGATGCGGTCCTACAGCTTGAAAGACCTCTCCCTTGGCAGTCCTATCTCTGCAAGCAGCAACTATACCAGCAGCAACGTCAGCCACATACACAGGCTGTACTTCGGTGGTTTCTACTTTTTCATAGAGGGGTAAAAGCTTGAAGTTGTGCCTCCAGTTGCTGCAAAAATACCTTAAAAATTTATCTTCTGCACCATAAATATCTGATGGCCTGATGATTACTGCATCGGGGAACTCTTCACGAACAGCATTTTCACCAGCCCACTTACTTGCAAGCCATTTTGAGCCAGTGGAAAGTAGGTATGGTTGTGGATGCTCAGAGGCATTGAGTGCAGAAACGTGAATGAAATTGTCTATTCCCTCTTCGCGAGCAATCCTAGCAATTCTTCGTGCTCCTTCAACGTGAACGCCGTCAAAGGTGTAATTCTTCGTTTCCCAATCGCAACCAATGAGGTTTATTACAGTATTGGAATACATCAAGCTTTTCCGGATTGATGCTTCATCACGAAGATTGAATGGTAGGAACAATACTTGTCCCAAATCCCCAGCTAGTTTTCTAGGGCGCATTTCGTCAGCTGCTCCACGATACGGAAGTATTAGCTGAGTACCAATTTTCCCAAGTTGATTGCAGACAAATGACCCTAAAAACCCACTAGAACCGAATACTGTGGCCACCACTCCATTGAAGCTGGAACGACCACCAGTGCCCTTCTTCATTGCATTGATGTTAATTTTTTTGTGAGGATGAGTTTGGGAACTCTGGAATTGGAACACATGACACTGCTCCAGTTGCAGTGTGGGGTATTCTTTGTAACGAAGAAAACTTTAACGTAGCGTGAGCCATAGTTGGCGACGTTTTCGCACACCTATTTTTCACAACTTTCCAATCAAAGCTGAATATCGGGCCACAGGAAGGAACAGATCAACTGTGGTTACGTTTTTGCCATAACCTTCTTAGCCAACTGGGTGGAATGGTTATGAGCTTCCATAGTGGTAGAAAATGCCAGGAGGTTGTGCTGCACTTCCATCAACCACCGCACACTGTTGTGGGAAATGCAGGAGAGCAGCACGTGTGGAGAAGCGCATTGATATCGCCATGTCCCGTAAGGAACATGCTCGCCCAGTGGTCTCGCCCGTTCCACTTTCTCTCATGACGTTTACAGATGTTGGCCGAAAAACTCTTTGACGAGGGTTCCCATCTCGCTTTGCTATATATCTAAAGATTAACGCAGCGTGGAAAGTTTTCGATCAGTGAAAAGGGTTATACGGAGTTCGAACCAGATTGAGGGAAGCTCCATTTTCACTCTCCATCCATCTATGTCTACGGGAAACTACACACTGATCACTGGGAGGGCTTGAGTGGATGCTTTTTTGTAGATGGTGATCTACAGGTGCGCTGCTCTCTGGGATAGCTTCAGTACTTTCTGTTGACAGTGAGTTTGTTAACTCAGACAACGGGCCAGTAGCTCATCGCGCCTGAGGACATGACCTTGTACTTAAGTAATGTGTCAAAAGGTAACTATACACCTCAAGCGGCCTGGAATGAGCCAAACCTTGCGAGGATTTTTTACTATATGCTAGTCAAATCCTATCGTCAATGGGCAGGATTTCTGACTTGCCCTCATCATGAGAAGTGTGTTACTTGTGTTACAGATACATTCAGGGTTTCTCAGTATCTGACAGTATGGGGGCCCGCTACAACCACGAATGGTGACCTGATTGGACTGACACGGAGAGGAATCCATCTAAGTGGGCAATGAAGGAATATAAAGTTGTAAGACTGGTTTGCTCCCTAAGCAGCGTTATTCATGAAGCTCCCCAACCAAGCTGCTATAGTCGAGCCCTGGCCGTATGACTATCGCATCTCACTCCTTTCCTTAGATTTTGGTTTATTATTCATACCGTCCGGGCCGTTTTGAGCCTTTAACGTGGCCTAAAAAATTCGTTCTTTCACACAGTGCCCATCATCTCGGCAATCCGATCGGACAAAGCTCATGGTTGTTATGGACAAAAAATGGTTAAACAAATTAACGAAACGCAGTATAATCGCAAATAAGCCGTATTCCGTATCATTTTCAAGGTATTTTTACATCCTGAGTCGAATGGAATGAGTATCAAACGTGTACAACTGCGTATAGGGAAATTAAAGTCATTATTAGAGTCTCATCAAAACCACCCGCTCGCTCGCCTCGCGACTTCCGCTCGATTTGCAATGTCGTGTCAATTGCCAAGGGTTCGGTGGAAGTCCCCATCATCATTTCCCGCCTCTTTTTGCCCGACAAGATGGAGGAAGGTTAGGGCCACTTCCTCCGCACACCCCTACATCGGATCATAAATGCCTACAGACGTTTACAGGCGCCTGGCGCCGGGGGAATATTTAGTTTCCGTAGTTCCATTGTAGTCAGGTCATGTTTCGTATGGTTTACTAGTATTTTTCAATGCTGAATCGAATGGAATGGCTCTCGGAGTAGTAATACTAGGTCACGCTGTTCATGAGAATAATAAACCATTGTGTAATAATTTGCAGGGTTTTATCGCTCTAGCAGCTCATACTCTGTGTATGTTTACATCCATAATGCTGCATCTCATATACTCTTTTGTGATTTTGGTTTATTATTCACTCTGAACGACTATGATTTCGGTCAGGTAACAGTTTTTACTGTTTTTATTTAACTGACCGACGTCCTAGCCTTTAAAGTTGTCTGAAAAATCCGCGTTTTCGCACAAAAACCGGTATGTGGTTGTGCCTGCCTGCTCGGAAATCTGATCGGACAAAGCACATGGTTGTTATGTGCTAAAAATGGTTAAAAAATTAACAAATACGGAATTTCGGCAGTTTTATCGCCAATACGTCGTGTTCGGTATTGTTTTCTAGGTAATTTTAGATGCTGGGTCGAATAAAACAGTTCTCTGAGGTGTAAGACTGCGTCTAGACGGAAAATAGTGAAATCACTGTAATTATAGTTAATTGAAAGAACTTGCGAGACCTTTCTTATCGTTTACTGGTATATTTCGATGCCGAATCGAATGGGATAGGTCTCGGAGGTGTGAGACTGGATTGAGGAGAAAAATAAACCGTTGCGTGATAATTTGCAGGGTTTTAATCAAATTTGAGAGCCTCATTTGGATGTGGTCGGCGAATGCAGTGTTCAGTTTACTTTCTGGGAATTTGACGTGCTTATGGGATCCTCGAATGAGCGCTCCCTGCCACAAGTGCGAAGCGTCTTTCGCTCCCACGGGGAAATCCATAACCGCGTCTTAGAGGCACGAGGTTTACTCTCGACCTCCGGATTTTCCTCTGGGACTCGCCGAATCAATTTCGTTAATTTAACCCTCCCTTCCTCCAGAAACAGCTCACCTTCAAACAGGGAGAACCCAAGAAGGGTAAGAGTCTCAAACCACAAATCGCCCTAGTTTTATTCCCAGTCATATTCCTTTTTTTTCTTCGTCCCCAAATGCATGATTTTCTTTTATTGAGTCGGAGGACGTTATTCGAGAAAATATGCCTGTGGCTGTCGAAACGCTAAGTTACGCTTTACCAAATTCAAAAGAATTAAAATTTTTCCTGTACTCATTCATGATAATAAACAAAAACTCTCCCCTGTAAGTGGCAGGCTCGTACTGTTGGGTGGTGATAAAAATGCCTTATAGTCCTTCCTAGTTTTGAGTACTATGATGATATGCTTATGGGCCGAGTGAACTTGGCCAATGAGCTCCATAAATAATAGTGAAACATTTTAAGTGCATCCATGTTTAGGGGATTTTTCACCTCTCGACGGATGTGAACGAGCTTTCGCATTTTGACGACAGTATTGATCTGATTGCGACATTTAAGGCATTGATCGATTGTTATTACCAGGAAGCGTACGAACGTAGCCAGTTGGATACGAGGACAAACGATTAGGGATTTCAGATTCACGAAAAGAGAAAGCTTCGAAATACGTTTCGTCCGCATTCAGCTTGGGGCCCATGCTCTTCAGACAACTACTGCTCAGCTCTTTCCACTGCCTACTTTCAATCCGATCCGACAGCAATGAATGCCGTAGCGTCGGCGAATGGCACAGAGTCACCTTCAATCTCTATTCGTAGCAGCTTGTCCATGAAAACAACGAAATATTTCGGTACTAGGGACATACCTTGAGGTATTCCTCATCTGAAAGGCTGAGGCGACATTTTTCGTGAGTTGCGACGGTATTTCAGGTAACTGGCCGTACTTATGACGAAGCCACGATTAATCCCCGTTTCCTCTACTGGTTCAACCAATCTTGAGTGAGACGCCGTGTTGAAAGCTACATCAACATCACCCAATGAACGAGGGATTGAGGAAAGTAGTTTGATACGTCGCATAAAGATGTTGTTAAAAATGCAAAAAGTCTCTCTCCTCTTGGTCTTGACATGGAATCACCCACGTTCCTGCCATATCCTCTGCTGCTACCCTCACCCCAACTCTAGTCACTGTAGGTTTCATCTTGCACGGTCTTCATGGTACCCGCCGTCAGAGTCCTCGATTCTTTTGCGTTGTTTTCTAAATGATGTTTTTATTCCACACCCATTAGCGTTAAAATGAACACCATTCGCGTACTAGCTGCACAATTCACGCCAGAGGGATAACAGTAGGGCGAGAAAGCGTAATTACCGACAAAATTGTAATTGAACAGTTCCGTAGGTCCTAAGTGAGTTCGTCGTGAAATTTGGCGTTTGCAAGTAACACAACCACCGTGACTCACGTGGGCATGTACACACGCTTTGCAATTAGCTTCTTTTTTTTCCTTGAACGGTGGATGCAGGCGATACTCTCACTGCAGCCACAAACGGGCATATTGTAAGGGCGTCCATGATCCTCAGGTCATGGCCCCCCTGCACCTCTCCCAGGCCCCACGGCACTGGGCTCACTTGGTGTGACGTCACCTATACGCCCCCACCACCCTCGCACAAAGCGGAGGATATCCGCAAGTTCTACATTCGCCACCTCTTCTGGCTGAAGAAAGGGCCTCCCAAACACAACGGCACGATGCCACCAGCCCATCGCATACACACAGCACATGCTCTGCTGTCTCTAGCCCTACCTCACAGAACCTGCATACCTGTACCTCGCATTTGCCAATATTTGCAAGGTGGTACCTCAGCGAACAGTGACCTGTGAACAGGCTACATATGATCCTCATATCCTTCCTCCCCAGTGCAAGCACCTCCTTGGAACTCTCTCTGGCGAGACAGATGAAGAGTTCTGACTGTCTAAGGCCGGACAGCCCTGCACCTATCCTCCCAATTGCCAACCTCTCTACGTAGGTTGCTCCTGGTAGTCCCAACAAAGGGCTCAGGGCCAACAGGGATATGCGCTAATCCCTTCTTAGCCCACCCACCAGCCAGTTCGTTTCCCTCTATACCCTGATGCCCTGGCACCCAACACAGTGTTACACTGTTTTCCTCGGCCAGGGCCTTCAGTGCAGTCAGACACACCCACACCTACCGTGATGTAAGACAGCATGAGGCTAGGGCCTTGAGAGTGGCCTGACTGTCCACCATGATATAGATTCTCTGCCGCTTCAGTCCCCTCCGCAGCAGCCGCTGCACACAGACTGTCACCCCAGCCACCTCTGCCTGTAACACTTGGCCAGCGACCCCAATGGGATTACCGCTCTGAGTCTCGCCCCTTGGATGCCTGCCCCTGCAAGCCCATCCTGCACTGAGCCATCAGTGTAGTATACCAGGGCCCAGCTTCGAAAGCGGGAACTCCTCCTTCCCACCTGGATCGCTCATGAATGAGTATCCGAAAGGGTAGCACGAAGTTGAACCTTGCGAGCATTGAGTCTTATCACATGCAGTTCGCCCCCCCCCCACCATCACCTTGTCAAGAATCAAGTGGCAAGAACTCCTCCTCCCCCGCATGATCGGAACCAACTCCAACATACGCACAGCCTGGAGGAACGGTTGCAATTAGCTAAGCGGAAACGTCGATTTTCGATCACACATCTTTGTGTTGAGGCTTCTGAGTATGGTCTGTAGTAACAAATAAAACATGAAATAACTCACGAATGATGACTGACATAACGATGACTCGTTTCAGGTACGATTGGAACTTCCACTAACCACCTAACAGACATTTTGTGTACTTGTTACTATTTCTCACAGTTCCTATCCAATTATCCCGAAACCACAAACACAAACTTTCTCCAGAAACAATCATGATTACAGTCTCATATACCGAATGTGTGCTGAGAGTTCAATAACGGTAGAACCAACGCAATAAATTCGAAACTTTTAATACTTCGTTAAATTGGAAGCTACGTTTTACTATTGAAGGTGGATTACTATACTATAGTCATGAGGCAACGTAACTATGGCGACCGTATAACCAGCAGAGTGGGAGGTTGAGCATCCGAATCGAGTGAACTAAACAGATGTGCCTCAGGGTTCTCTCTAACAAATATATACATACAATGTGTGTGTGAGATCATGATGATCTTTGTACAAAGGGGAGCGCCGTTATGGACACAATTAGAACCTGCAGTGGCAACAGAATGGAACGAGATTGCAGGCTCCACTCTCCAGTGCATCCACCGCAAAAGTTTAAGCCAGGAGATGAAGCAGAAGAGGGTGCCATGGTGGAAAGCATAATCAGTCGGGCCACTAAGCAGACCTTCCTTAGGGTGTACAGCTAAGATTCAAGGAAGAGAGAATTGTGTATTTAACGAACAAAAGCAATAAGGCTTCCTTCTTTGAATCTTCGCCTAATTTCTTAAATACGTTTGACAGCCTGTCAATGACCTCACCAACCAGGTGAGCTACGGGCAGCATTTTGTGTCATGGCCCCCACCTCTGCTTCATCTGACTTTTGGAGTAGACATTCAAGTGAGTGGAGGCCGTGATCCAGTTCCGTTCCATGATGCCGCAGGCTCCAATCATGCCAGTAGGATTAGAAACAGTTATTAAGGGGTAGTCACATATGGTAAAAACTGTGATTTCAAATTTCACAACCGTGAAAAAATGATGGATAGCGGTCTCTAGCCTAATCGGCGGAGGTCATCAATGTTGTTTGTGCTTTTTGACTACGTCGAGCTTTTGAAGGCGTTCGATTTACTGTCCTGGGTACAGAGAATAGGGAACGATTTACGAGAAGAATTTGAGCCCAACCGCATTCTGTTCACTTCCTCGGAACAAGCGCAGTTCATTGGAACGCAAAGCGAGCGTTCCTGAGTCGCTATCGTTGTTGGATGACGCAGCGATTTTTACTGAATCGGCGGCAGAGCCAACTTCGTAAATCACGACCAATGAAAAGGTCAGAGTCATCTTCCCTCAAGTCGTTAGAAATTGCAATTAGCGATGCCTGTGTTCAGAACGCTTCAGCAACCTCAGCTTCAGTTACGATGACCCCGCGCGTTCCCCCGTCAATATCGATTCGCTGCCGGAGGCTTTAGACTAAGGACGCATTTCTCATAGTTCTGATGAACGACTATCAAGTTTTTTAATTTTGCGTCCCTTGAGAAAGCCCTGAGATGCTCCACAGAATTCAATGTATTGCGAGAAATGCCGTTTACGTTGCAATACAGCATTCATTACTTGAAAATGAACGTTATTCCCTCCAGCAGTATCAATCGTGTACCACTCACTCCTACAGTGCTTATTTCAATAACTGAACCTCCATGTTTCACCCATACCTCCCTGATGCGACGTCCTCACCGTTCTCGCTCTAAATGTAAGACAACCCTGTGGCCCACAGCTGCCACTTCAGCTGGCTACGGCCGAGGAACCCCAAGAACTCTGAGGTGCGCTGCAGCCAGCTCCTCATAAGTACACAGTACATGCTCCGCTGACTCCAGACTTACCTCCAGATCTCTTTTGTTCGCTACCTTGACAGTGTAATAAACGACCTTGACTGCCTTTGGCTTGGCACATCCCACTAATAGGCAGCCCTGTTTCCTCCCACCTGCCAACGTACTTGATCAAGTGGCTTATTATGGTGGTCCCAATGAAGGGTCCCATTAGGAGAATCGCAGGAACCCCTAGGTGTTCTCCTTTGGTAAGGTCTTCAGACCACTCTGGCATTCTTGAACCAGCGTTGAAGTGATGGTATATGAAGCCCTTCAGTGCAGCCTTAATGCCTCACATAATGTACTTAATTTTAAGTGGCAGTCCCCATTAGGTGCTGCACGCCCATAATCACTACAGAGACCACAAACTCCAGCACCTGCCCGACCATCTTTCACTGATCTATCCGTGTAGTATAATATGATCATCTTGATCTTGAAGGGTAGTTAGACTTCATCTGAGTGTAGCCCCCTGACATGCGTGAGCAGCCCATCCACACACTTCGTGCCCAATATCAGAAGGTGCAGAGCTCTCCCTTCCCACCTGACAGTAGCACAGGTGCCACCTGTAAGTGAGAAACTCTCTCCACATGTTTGTGGAGAGGTGCAAGACTCAGCAGGATCTACGGCACAGCTCCAGCATCCGGCTCACCACAGCCCTTCAGGCAATATTCAGCAGGGTCTACTCAGCTGCAGCTGCTCAGTCTTCTTTCGTTCAGGTCCACCTGCCCATGACACCGTAGGCTTAACGATACCCCTGTACATTTACAGGAGTATCCTCAGCCGCAGAGTCCACGTCTTGGCAACTGCGGTCTCCTGGATAGCCCATATCATGGACGAATCCCTTTGTTTTGCTCTCCCCACGGTGGGTGACCCCTGTGAGCTTCCCATCTATTTCACCTTATGTGAGATCGTCACCGAGCCGAAGTTCCTGCATTGTAAGATTGAATTTCCTGGTGAAAACATTGACACACAACCCATGCTCATGGCACCATCTTTGTACAGTGCTCTTGGCGATCTGCATCCACTCGCAAATCACACTCCTGAGTTTTCCTCTCATCTATAACCAAGTCAACCGCGTATGCTTTGCAGCTCTCTTCCTCTATCAACTCCAGGACCTTCTCCTCTTCTTCCTAGGTTATTATCCGGTTTAACTGTATGCTTTATTTATTGTATTAGTTGGTAATTCAAGAGCAGGTGAGTTAAACTACTTGAAATTCCCAATAGAAGTTTAAATATTCCATACTTCGAGCCATTTAATTACATACTGGTTGCCTTACGCACTAAACTTCGCGACGATGGGGGACGCAGGAAGTTAAAAAGTCTCACTTGAGTTATACGAAACGTCGAGGATTGAATGCTGTGGGACGACAAGGCGGGTAGAGACAAAAGATTACAACCGGCTCTCGAGGTTCGACCAGACGACGACAATTAACGTAACAACCCATCAATTACTCTCATCCTTACATATCGTGATGAATTCATAACTCTTGAAATTAAAAGGCATTTCAGTCTCTGACGGGGCAGAAGCCAGTTAGGTTCTTTTTCCTTCTTTTCGTTTTTTCGTTCTTCTCTTACTTGGGACTGCCTTTCGCTCGCGTCTGGCACCGGAGAAATATTTACTCAGGAACTCAACGTCTTCCCTTCGGCTGGCATTTCGAATCATTGCGTCGGTCCTTAAACCTCGGAATCAGCCCTCTCCTCCGCAATTAAACGTGACAAAAAATATTGCTTGATTTACAATTAACTAATTGGTTTGTTCCTTACGAAGTCATCAACTTGTAGACTGTTTGTTGGACTACTACAAGGAAAAAGCAACAATACTGTTTTTTGAAAATTGTGCAGGATAATGCCGTGTTATTTGGAGACCTTACGACAAATTTAATCAAAACTGTTTAAGCCGTTTTTGAGAAAAATGTTGGTGTTTTGATCGTTGTGTTAAGTATAGTTAGTTTTGAGGAAATTTCGCTCACACCCTCATTCCGGTTTCTGACTGCAGGCTAAATAAAAAATTAGAGCCGAATTTGGAGATTGAACTTTTGTTTTCAGCCGGTTACATAACTTACGACGTACAGGGAGCCAGAGGGTTGATCAATTAATGTTAACGAACGTGCCAACATTGACGATGACGCTTTATACATCGGCTGCAACGTAGTCTGTCCAGGTATGACGCTCAAATGTGGATATTGGACATTGTGGACGTTGGTTTCAAATCCAAACCAGGAAGACTGCCTCGACACGCGGGAAGAACGTTTTGGGTGGACAGATACCTGTAATGGTGTTGGGAGGCGGCGATGTAGAAGTCCATTCTATCCTTTCCTTCATTTGTACTAGGTAAAATGTGACTTCGCATTTTTCGTTAAAAATGGATTGTAGAAATGACTCAATGTTTAGAGAGCCCCTGACTCAGGAAAATATCTGGTGCGTTCCAACACACAACTTTCCTCAGCTCTACGTCAATTCACTCGGGTACATGGTTTTGTTTTTCTACTTACTCAATTCATTTATCAGTCAATTCATTTGAACATGGTCAAACAAAACTTTACGGCTGCAGGAAGTGGTAGCGCCTACAGTTCCGGAATTTATCGTGCTGCTCGTACTCTTTAGGGAATGAGTACGAGCAGCCCAGATATTTTTTAAAACATTCTAGTAACATTTCAGCGAAGTTCAAAAGGAAAAAACCCCGCTAAAATTGCTCATTTTTCCACGAATGGGAGTTTAATTGTATAACTGTCTTATTGGGAGCTATCTATTTAAAAAATTTAATCAAATCGCTAGAGCTGTTTTCGAGGAAAAATAAAAAAATTGTGCGTTGCAACACACAACTTTCCTTAGCTCTACGTCAATTAAATTTTTACAAGGCGTTTTATACTTAATCAATTCATTTGAACTTGGTCAAACAACATTTCACGGCAGCAGAAAGCGGTAGTGCTTACAGTTCCAGAATTTATTGTGCTGCTCGTACTCATTCCAGGACCATTATTGAGCGATTGGTACACAGATAATTAATGAGGCTGTAAACACGAATTTTTTGAAGAGTTATTGGGTAAGAACTGGTAGTAAGCGAAACGGCGGTAGTTGGAACTCAGGAATTTTTGGAGTAAGCTCCATGTATCTCATGAGCGTTTTTAAACCTCCTCCCCATAGGTATTGGATTGGACTACAACATCAATTTTTTAAAACATTCTAGTAACACTCCCGCGGAGTTTATAAGGAAAAACCGCGCTAAAAACGCTTTTCGTCGAAAATTTCGATAGTGGCACAATACTTTCGTCATTTTCCTACGAATGGGAATTTTATGGTATAATTTTGTTATTGAGAGCTTTTGATATAGGAAATGTAATCAAAATTGTCAGAGCCGTTTGTGAGAAAAAAAAAATTTGGTGTTTTGATCATTATGTTAACTATAGTTAACTTTCGGTGGATTTTGCTCTTACCCCTATTTTGACGTCCCATGGTAACCTGCAGGCGAGATATCAAGATATCAAGTTTGAGTGGATTTGGTACAGTGATTCTTTCTAAAAATCGTTCACTCACACACGCACACACAAACACAGAACATTTTCACATATATTGTTTTTCGGACTCAGGAGGATCTGAAACGTAAAGATCTGAAGAAAACTCAAAAATTTTTTTTCAGTCGATTACGTAACTTTCCTTTCTACTTTGTAGAGCCAAGGAAAGTAAAAATTCAAAAATTACAGCGATCACGAGCTCCGATCCCATGCCCAACTTTCGTCGGATTATATCACTAAGGTGCCTACAATGGGTCAGGCGGTACACGCTGATCAATATCGATAAATTCAATCCAAGAATTCCTGAGGATGCTCCTGACTATCGTCATTATACCCGGGACATCAACCCCAGCCCCGGGGTCAAACCTGTTGACAACTTACTACGATGTTCTTACAGTACAGTTAGGTGGTATTTAGATCACTGAGATAACTACGGTTAGTTTTGAACGTATTTGACTCATGCAATCAATCTTGGCACCCCATCGTAATCTGAATGATGAATGTCAAACTTGAGACGATTTAGATAAACCGTTCCCTCTTAGTGGCGTTTTTCGAAATTGAAGCCTGTGAAGCGAGAAGATCTGGAGAAAACTCCAAATTTCTTCGGCTGGACGAATAAAGTAGAACGGGCAATCGTTACGTACGATCAGACAAACATACACACACACACGCACAGGAAACCGTCTGTTTTAAATTATTTCAGCCACATGACACACAATCTTGGGTTTCAGAGGCAGAATGGTCTCCACACGCAGAAGTGGTTTTGCTGCAGGGTTTCGGCGCAGGAGTAGTAGCAAGGTGGGACGCATCTAGACACATGGAGCGCTACTTCAGCACGACTATTGAAGGTCCTCTCTGCAGTAACACGGACGTGTCTGCGCATCACTCACATTTGCTGCGGGTTTCGCAACCAAATGAAATATTACTCTTTTCAATGTTCCTTCGTAATCGCTTTTTTCTCAGAGATCGAATAGATTCAAGAAAGTTCAATCGCGTGTTTCAGGGGTCTGCAGGGATTTGTGTGTCCAGCATAAGTTGATACTTGCACGTCGATGCTTCAAGAGGCACCACAACTCATTCGTTTTGAGCTGTTTTGTCGTCGCGATTACCCTGACTTGTTAAGTAGAGGAAGCGTATTGTCAAATATTCCACCGTTGGTTTTCACAGCTCTCGGGCACTCAGTGAGAAGCACGTTCCGTAACATAGCGCTCTCTGAACACAAAACAAGGCCCAACAAAAACGCTAAGTAAACGGCTCTCCACAGTTAAAAGAGGATAAAATCCTGATTTCCATTCTCTCTTTTTTTCCCCTCTTGCTCCTTTTCCTCAAGACAAGACAAAAAGGAGAAGGAGAATGGTGGCATGTTTAGAGGCCGCGCGCCCCGTAGGCATCACGCTCCAGTAGGCTCAGACGAGAGCCTTAGTAACACACGAAGACTCCCTTTGGAAACCCCGAGGTCTCAAGAAATTTGAATGAAGAAAAAAAAAAAAAAAATTTATAGGCGCATTTGAATGGGAGCAGGCGGGAAGGTGGCTGGAACGACCTGGGGAAGCTCATCACAGATTAATACGTAAATGCTACGGCAGATAGGATGATAGCACGACTAGCAAAGAGGCTTCTCGCGCTTTTGTCTGCCCCTCGCTTCTTGTTCCTTTTATTCACAGCTGCCAACCTGGTCTGTTCTATACCTTCAATGATGCCGCCTCTCCGCTCCTACCGAAAAGAAGATGCTAATGCGATTGTTCTAGAGTAGCCTCCATTGTAACGGCAACTTGCTCCAAGACGAGGGCGGCGTGAAGTGGAAGTTGAAAACACGTTGCTGCATTTGCTTTGGTGGTTTGTCCGATTCGGCCATTTTACCATAACCCCTTTTCCTACGAATGTTTATTTAGTCGAGCAACTTCTTCTGGATCTTTTGAAAACAAACCGGTGTTTCAAAGCCACTTGCTTTCACACTGAGCCAACCTATTTTAGCAGTTGTATGTCTCACAAGCAGAACGACAGTGAAAGTAAAATGAATTCAGTGCACATGACGAACGTCCGTCGACGTGCATTTTGATCGTTCGTGCTCAGAGACATACAGACCCTCGCAAACCACAGAATCGTACTGACAGGCCCGTTTCCTCATAAATATGACTGTTCCTAAACGTGCTTGACATCAGTCCCATGTCATGGAGGTTGCGCAAGAGTCATGGAGGTTGCGCAAGAGTCCAGTCGCTTGCTCAGCATTCACCGAACCCATACTGCGTACAGCAGGTTGTAATTTAGCCAGTCTTCCAGTAGAGCGGATCGTGGGAATCTGTGTCAGCTGGGAGAAGCTCCTAATCCGGTCCCACGTTATCTCAGTATTTATTAGGGTGGCAGGTTCCAAAGGGACAGGTCAACTGTGGCTACGTTTCTCAGAAATAATCTTCTTCAACTAGGTGAAATGGTCATAAGCTTGCATAGCAGCAGTCAAAGCTAATAGGTTGGGCTGCTCTTTCCACAACAGACCGTCGTTCTCTGTTGTGGGAGGAGCAGCACCTAGTTTTTCGTTTTCTCTACATTGGACGTGCTGGATAAAGAGTTTTTGGGAGAAAAAGAGTGGAGCTGTGCAATGAAGTCGCCATGAAGCAAAGTAAGGTCGTAAGTAACTAGCTCGTCCAGTGCTCTGGCTCAACCCACCTCCGCCTAAGACGTTCAAATATAAGGGGAAAACGTACTTGCCACGCCCCTTTGACGAGGATTCGCATTTATAATGAATGTCCATCTCAGGTAGCAAGTTTTCGTTTAGTGGAAAGGCCATCATTGTGTTAGGCTCAGAGCGGGGGAAGCTCCTTGTTTCACTCTCCACTTGTTTACGATTCACTCCATGGCCAACTGAACGGATAACTGACGAGTGATCACTCTGGAGCGCTTCAGTGGATGCTGTCTTGTCGGCATTTTGCTCATTTTATTGACTGAGTTTGCAACCTCAAACAACGGGGCAGCAGCCAGTTCCATTTCGCCAACGCCTAGACGAATTGCCTTGTACTTGATGATAACGTTACTCATCGTGCTCACTCTCTCTCACGCTCACAAAAGCGGATGTTGGTGCAGTACATTGTTGGGGTTGTGTTGACAGTTCGTTGCCGTACATTTTCCAGATTTCTACAGTGACTGCGTTGCTAAATTCAACCATCCGAGCGAAGGGTTTTCCAGCAACCGACCCGTTCAAATATCCGCCGAAGGGCAGAACAACTTGATCTTTTATCTGATTTACTTAAGAGCCAGTTCAACGATTTTGGTCAAATCGTAGGATGCTCGGATAGTTCTGCTGTGCAGTTATATATTTTGTACTGCATACGTATTAAGTTTTGAACGTGCTGAATACGATGCCACTTTGGATTTATTTTATACGCGTCGTTTTTCTGGCAACGATTAGATTCCATAGGCAGTAAACTGCATGAAACGTACTAAGTTGGATGAAGTGCCGTATTCCTACGTTTTCAGGGGCGCTCGAAAGGTTGCCACTGTCGATTCGTCAGGTACACGTGTGGGAACTGTGGTGACCAAAATATGTTGATGGGCGTCCTTTACCTTCAACGGAACACTTATTTATTATGACAATTTTAACTCAACATTCGACTTTACAACGCTTAGTTATCTTCCAATCTGACGCGACTACCACATGATTCGTAACTACGCGACAGACAAACACGGACTAGCTTCTTCTTCTTACCTCTCTGCATGCGGATGGCAGCATATCTACATTCCACACACGTCGTGAAGTGAAATTTGGTTAGCTCCATCTAGAGAGAACGTCCAAACTCCAAAATTGCAAAGCAACCTTCGCATGTGGCAATTACACCTTTTTTTTGTTACGGAAAGTTGTGTGTTACTACACCCCAGATATTTCAATTGGAGTGGCTGCGTATGTTCAGGATTACTTGCGTATTGCGTATGTCCTGATGATGAGTCCAGAATGTCTAACGAAAACCCGTGGACTTTTTTCTTATTTGTGTGCAGCCCCGAGATTATTAAAAACGTACTAGGAAAGGGGTATTATACTTCTTTTGTTACTGACCGAAAATTTCACGATCGTCGTCGTTGTACTCAGACTATACATCAAAAACGTGCTATACAAATTACGTAATGAGCCCGTCAGACCGATGAACGATCGTCGTTCGGTTTCATTATTCAATTTTGTAAAGGTGAAAGGCTTGAGATCTCAACACTTCCTCAACACCTTTGAAGAGGTCGAGCCGGAGGTCACGTGGCCGTATCGCGTCATATCGCACGCCCTCCCATCAAAGGAAGAGCGATCATTAAACAATGCTCCTCCCTCTGCGGAAACAAGCTGTCAAGATCTTTTCTCCGAACGTACAGGCTCAAAAAAAAATAAAACGAAGATTATCTCGCAACCAATCGCGGCTTATTAACGATTTTACGATAAGCGGCGTTCACGATTCTTCACTGCCCTCTGCTTCACCATGAATTTCTCGGAATTTACGCTCATACGCGGCCCTTAAGTGTTCCAGAAGGGGTAGTGCAAAGCGAAGATGCTGTGTCTACTGTGCAGTGGTTAGTTGCACTTTTGGCAACAAGTGCGGCATCCTGGCTCATGGGGTGGGGCAGTGTGATGCCTTTGTCGACAGCATTCACACGTGTACGTTGAGTGGCAGCTCCTGAGCGTGTGTGTGGCTGCCAGACAATTCGTACACAGATTGTTGCACTTCCACGTAGGTTCTTCGAGCCTCCTGGCTGGAGTTGAGGAAACGTGGGCCCTTATTTTTTTACCCCATGATGTTTGCCGCAGATAGGGCTCTAGCGATGGAATTTTGTCTTCACCAGGCCTTTTTGAAGGCGCGTGGTTTCCCCGGACTAGTTGTTGGACAGGTCGCTCGGGGACAGACACGCAGGAACATGTCAATGTTGATGCATGATGGGGGATTGAGTCGTTGTGAGGAGTACAGTCCGTAGGTTTCCGCTGCTGCGATGCTAGGTAATACGTGCGAGAAATCTTGATTTGCGAGGAGTTTCTTGACATTTGCCCTGCTTTGCTCGAAGCAACCGTCGTCGATTGAACACAAAGCTGTTTTCAACTGTTCGTCAAGAAGGAACCACGTTCGAACATAATGACGGGCGAGAGAGTAGGTCACAGCAGTAGAACAGAAAATTTGAAGGCGGAGGGTCGAAAATTCCCATCGCATTGGAAGAACCTTCAAGTTTTCTTGCGTAGCCAGCATCTCGAACTAATGTAGGGGAAGTTCGACCACTAGTTAGGCGCCAGTGTTATAGGGAGGGGGATTAATGTTGAAAGCACTATCACACTATGAGAGGAACAGAGTTTTATTCTCAATTACATTCGGGGAAGTTTTACAACCACAAACAGGGAACTGGGTGGGAGCGAACACGAGCGGGGGCGACATTGCGACGAGGGAACTGGCTCAGTTACAACCGACGGCAGCGAAGTCTCAAGCGAATCATGGCATTTGAGGAGTCCAGTCAGCACAAATGCCCCGGACGAGCCTCTGCTGAATGGAATGGTTTGGCTCGTACAAACGGGGTACAACTGTCTAGGAAACTCAAACTAAGCCTAATAACCCCTTCACTGCACTAAATAACAGTAGGTTTCATATCTGAATAACTGCAGATATGGAAACTCTAAATACAAGAGCATTGACAACTACGCGTGTAACACACGACTACTACCTGAAGGTGAGGAACCCTTTGCATGGCACTATCCCCTCCCTTGCATTAGTTTAAAAAACGGCCACGAGGGGTTTATTGAGCAGCTAATGGCAACACGTAAGTGTTGTTTTAGTACGTGAAATAAAATGAACAATAAGATGCAGTTTCAGCGGATGGTGGAGTTGGTGTGACCAGAATCATTGTTCCATCACATATACAAAATCACCAGTTACACGTTGAATTGGGTGCATGGTCGACAAGTGGAGAGGGGAAAGGGAGCTCCCACCGTGGAACTAGCCACACATCGTAATTACCCTTTTACTGAACGAAAACTGAGGAATGGGTCAGGCGAGGAATGTAGTGGGTTGGGCCAGACCACTGGATGAGCCAGTTCCTTACAGGCCCCGGCGACTTCACTTTCTCTCTCTCGAAAACTCTCTCCACCCTGCATGTCTTGCATCTCCTTTCCAGAGCACCGAAGAAACCACGTGCTGATTCATTGCAGTTCCTACAACAATGTGCCTCCATTGATGGAGTGATTCGCCCAGTTTGCGTTGAAGGTTATACGCGTAACAAACAAACGAAAAGTGGTGACTGTTGGTCTTTCCCATTGGAATAAGCCACGCGAGTAAACGGTTATATAAGGAGGGAAACCAGTTAAAGAATTATTCCCAGAAGGCGTGGACTCTGCAGGATCGTACCTTCCTGCTGTGACGCACTGGCAGCAGCTGTCCACCAGAGAACTGGCCTAATGGCAACCTGCCCTGCTCCGGTGGCTAAGTGTTAAGTAATATACATTTTCATGAGGAAACTGGCCATTCAAATAGGTTAACTCCATTGAGCGGAAATGTGGTAGTTGAGAAGTTTAAATTACCTTTTTCACGGAAGTTCGAGCAGACACGACTCAAGCTACTGACGCTTGACCTCTCGTTGACTGCTTCATCCACGTTTGTACTTTCCTTGGCTCTACGAAGTAGAAAGGAAAGTTATGTAATCGGCTGAAAAAGAAAAATTTTTTAATGTGGACGCGACGATTGAAACATTGGCGTTATCGTCCTGAAGTATATATACAGTTTGTTCAATATGTGTAGTTAAAGCACAGGTTTTTCAGTATCAGCTGTACGTAAGTTGGTGAGTGCATGATTTCAAATTAAACGTGGTGATGCTTATTCGCAATTTACTGCTAATTCCAACAAGTTCAAATCCCATTTCATCCACCAAATTGGTACCACTTCCTCAAGATACCGGTTCAAACGTACCACTGACAGGTTGTGAGGCGGATATGCAGATGACGTTCTCAACTCGCAACTTCGTTGAGACACAAAAAAGTTATTATTTATTGCCGTGGAATGAACAAGTAGAGTGAGTAGCGCGATTTTAGTTAGAAATAACGGGCAAGTTTGTCTCTTTGAATTCAGAAGAGATCTGGAGTTCTCGACGCAGAATATGAAAACAATCTAATTTAGTCCTTTTCAGCTCTCGCTTAGTATGCGGTTGCTTCGTTTCTACCGTACGCCAACTCAGAGCATCAGATCATCTCTTTCGAGATCCACCACTTGAGACTCACAAACCTCCGCATCGTGCATAAATCAGAGAAATGTAATTCATTGAAGTGAAACGTTTGCAGTCCCGGCTTGATTTCTCGAATTCTCAAAAACGAATGTTTCCCCGATGTAAAGCAGTTGGAATCGAATATGTCCTTGGAGGCGTTAGTTTGTAATCACTCACTTCAGGCCACAGTATTGTAATATGTCAAAAGCCAAACGCGTGCAGAAAACAAATTAGGTGCGACGCATCACACAACATTCCTCGAGCGTTTTCAAATCGCCTAATTTCTGACAGACTAGTCAAGTTGATGAATCTGATGAGCAAGAGAGGACGGATTTATACGAACTGCACTAGGTAGTTGAAGAGTTTGAAGTAAAGTAGCTGGGGGGCAATTTTCACGTTAAACATGTAGTTATAAATCTCTAGATTTGAGAAATGAGAGACAATGTAGATGTTGTTGTTGTTTTCCTAAGGCTAACTGCCGTAAGGGGGTAGCAATAATTAAGGGTTAAGAAGTAAGTTGAGGAAAGAGAAGTTCTACAGAGATTGTATCAACTGCATGAAAATGTGAAGTGATCTGTTCCTAGAGCGATTAAAATTGCTTATGGGATGTCTGGCTTCGGCCATATTCAGTGTGGTATGTCATGCCGGATATTTTCCACTAGCACCATGTTACTTCAAGTTCGAGTTGAAGGTGTAGTTGAGCTTCAGCTCTAGCATGTAGCTTTTCTCTTAGGACTAGTAGGGTGAGTCAGCTCGTAGTGACTCTGTTTGAGTCAGAAAATTTACCCCACACTTTCTTCCCTATGCCCTGTCCCTCCTTTCCGTTAACCCTTTTATTTCCTTGTTTATTGTTATCTGTTCGCCTTTTTATTTATTCCCTGTTGAGTTGGAGTCGGACACAGAGATGGCAAGGATAGCGACCTTGGGAGAGCCTCTACAGCCTTCTCACCGGAGACCTCTTACCGCCTTTTTCGATCTAATTACTATCTCCACTTATCACTATTATTATTATCCGCCGTTTTGTACTATCACCAACCACCTGTTCCTTTTTATACCAAAATGCCACTATTTTCACGTTTTCTGCGCGTCCCTTTTTCGTGTACGCGTGCACTGTGCGCACGCCAACATTATTTTCCTTCAGTGCGGTGCATAGAGCGGGCTTGTGCTGGATTCATCGCATCCCTCCTGGCCAGGAGCAACCAACCGAGAACGCCAACTCAGGTACCACCATCTCTATTTATACCGCACTCCAATTCAGCACCACCTCCCTTTCTTCCCTTCCCTTCTTCCTTGCAAATCCAAACAGACTCCATGAACTTATTTCTGTGTATTAAAAACCAACTGGTCAGCACAGTATAGGGCACGATGGCCTTCAAGTCTCTCAGTGCTCTTTATCCCTGTTCTCACGAAAATCTTGCGGATCGCCGCCATTCGCATACATCCTTCCTCACCACCCAACAGTTTGGGAGGTTCAGGAGTGGTCTTTCTTCTATGTCTTCATTCTCGTGGCTGGGAAGATATCAGCCCCATATCAACAATGTCTATCATTTTTTAGCGGACCACACCCCGGGAAAATTGAGCAATGAGCCTTCCTCAGAATTGAAAATGTAGCTTACGAATGTCTCTGGTGTGAGCTGGTCAACTGTGACTTCCACCGCGCCCCATCAGCCTGCCCACCTTTGTCATGAAAAGATGGCAGGGGAAGGAACCCCCCACCATTACCCTGCATTGCAAGCAGCTTGAGCTTGCGACCTAAATGCTCCATGTCCTGCTAGGAACTGGGTCAGGTAGAAACTCACCTAACCGTGGCACCGCTCACAACTTTCCGTGGCACCCGTCTTTCCATCTCAAAGGGTCAGAGCTTTTCTCCTTTCTGAGGTTGTGGGTTTGTCCCACTTGAGTATGCCAGAAGGTGGATTGGGATTACACCAATACTGCCTCCTGAGAAACCGTGCAGTACGACCAAGCAATGTGGAGGGCACATCCTCTCTGCACCGCTACCAACCTTTTCCTGTGGTAGGCAATGCTCAGTGTAGCAGCCCACAATTGCTCCATATAAGAGGAAGGAGTGTACAACGCTCATAAGCCTGCGGCCCTCAAGCGTGAAGTTAAACTGTTTTCAATGCGCTTGATTTAAACCCAGTTGTATTAGTGCACCTCTGATGAGTGTTGAACAATGGCTATGAGTTCAGTTGATAGATGGCAGCGATAATAATGACGAAAACACACTTTCAAGTTTGCCAGTTTGTTGGTGCCACGAATACTTCATGATCGGAGTTCAAGCTGTACTTCGAACAGAAACTGGCGCCACAATCCGTTATCGTTCCCTCGATAAAGTTTGGCTGGTTAAGGTAAGAGAAAACTAACACCAAATGTTTATTCTGCCCAGAGACGACACGCCTCAGTCATTATCACATCAAAGGCGGTTGTATCAACAAAAGGCGTTTCACGGGCATTTTCGTTCATCGCGATTGACTGAGAACATCTGCCCGAGATGATCCGAGGACAACAATTTATTCCTATCGAACGGTACAAACCGATAGGAGAAAATGGTAGAAACGGTTCCAGATGGGGAAAATAGGCTCTTGGTGGAGATGAAGGGAGGGGAAAAGCGGATCTACAGTGAATTGGTGGCGTAGCGAAGTGTTGGTGTTCTTACGAGGACAGGCTTTGATGACCAGAAAGGCCAAAAGGAAGGGAACTGAAATGGGGGCTTCCGATTCCCAATTCGATTTGCATAGATGGGAAAACGACGCTCTCCAGAGTTTTCTCGGTCTCTCGTTTTTATTGTCGAGCCACTTTTCGGGAGAAAGCCCTTCAACTCCAAGTCGAAGGGGCTGAAGCGACTAACAGCAACTGCTCCCAGAACCCTGTACCGTATTTTCTTCGTCTTCTTGCGCCATTTCCTTCCTTAAAAGCCATCTTTCTATGCAAACCCGCATGTTTTTTCCCCACTCTCCGGTTCTCTACTTTCCATTTTCCGCCTTTAGCGCTTTTTCTTTTCTATTCGATTTCACTGAAAAAACGCCTGTTGCCCCAGAACCTCCTGTCAGTCAATAAAATTCCGGGTTAACGAACGTTCAAAAGGTATTTGCTTTTTGTTGAATTATTTGTTTATCAATCATTACTTTTAGCTAAAAGTTTATTACGAAAGGCCTGAAGCATAATCACATAGCTTCTGACCAGAGCAATCCCCCAATCCCGAATTCGACGGTTACTTCTTTACCCATGCGGTGGTACACCTACCTCTGCACCCTAAGACAGCTTCATCCAACATTTAACCTGCTACAGAACATTCCTTAGCTCTACTTACATTCAATTCATTTTTCACTCATTTCATTTGAACTGGGTCAAAAATAACTTCACGGTGGTAGAAAATGATGGCGCTTATAGCTCCAAAACTTATTTTGGTGCTTTTACTTGTGCTAATAGCAATATTGTGCAATCAGTACACGAAGGGTTAAAAATACTGCAAACGCATTTTTTAGAAAGATGATTATTGGCGGTGGTTAACATTCCAGAATTCCTTGAAGTTATCTTATGAGCATAATTAAACGTTCATCGTCTGTATAACGATTGGACTACCACGTCAATTTTTGTGAAGGTGGTAGTAACATTTGAGAAGAATTTATAAGAAATAAACTACGTTAAAAACGACTTTCGTCATCAATTTTGGTAATTTATTGTGCTACTCCCGTCATTTTCCTACCAATGAGAAGTTTTTTGCAACTTCATACTAAAAATGTAATCAAAATCATTAAACGTTGCTTTCAGAAAAAAAAGTGATGTTTTAATCACTATGATAAACTAGTTAGGTTAGAGCGAATTTTGTACATACAAAATTGGTGGTCCACGGTAACAGGCATACACAAACCGTTTTCCCAAATAGTGTTTTTCGAACTCAGCATGCTTTAAAACGTGAAGAACTGATATAATAAGGCTTCCTTAGTAGTAGTCAATGGTAGCAGGTTTGACTGCTCTTTCAACTACTGTCACCTCTTGCACGATAGCAGAACTGCTACTTCCATGACAGTCGACTGATTAGGGGCAGCCGAATTGACAAAGAAACAGACCTGTGTCAGAGGATGGCTTTAATCTTAAGAATCCTTGAATCTACCCAACTACCCTAACGCGCAACTGTCCTTTAATATGGTTCGGAGTACTGTTGTCTGTTGAGACCAGAGGCTACGTTTTTACTTTCCTTGGCTCTACGAAGTAGAAAGGAAAGTTATGTAATCGGCTGAAAAAAAAAAATTGGTCGAAAAAATTGATTGGTCGAAAAAATTGGATTTTGCCCATACCCTTATTTTTGCGTTCCATGTTAACCTGTAGGCTATACATCAAGTTTCAACTGATTTGGTACGGTTGTTTTCTCTAGAAACCGCGCTAAAATCAAATTCGTCGAAAGTTTTGATAATTTATTGTGCTGCTCTCGTCATTTTCCCACAAATGGGGATTTCATGTAATAGTTGCCTAATTGGGAGCTACCAATATAAAAAATTTAATCAAAATCGTTAGAGCCGTTTTTGAGAAAAAAAATATTTGTTATTTTGATCACTATGATAACTATAGTTAACTTTCGGTGGATTTTGTTCATACCCTTATTTTGACGTCCCACGGTAACCTGCGAGCGAGATATCAAGTTTGAAAGGATTTGGTACGGTGGTTCTCTCTAAAAATCGTATACATACACGCAGACCATTTTCCCAAATAGTGTTTTTCGGACTCAGGAGGGTCTGAAACGTAAAGATCTGATGAAAACTCAAATTTTTTTTTTCAGCCGATTACATAACTTTCCTTTCTACTTCGTCAAGCCAAGGAAAGTAAAAATCCTTGAATCTACCTAACTACCATCACGCGCAACTATCCTTTAATATGGTTCAGAGTACTGTTGTCTGTTGAGATCAAATCATTACTATGCTCCGATGACCATTGGTCATTAAGGTCCTTTTCTAAGCGGTTCATATAAAAATCACCTTGTACTTTATTCAGAACTTTTTACTCATTGTCTACTTACTAAATAATGCATTCATTAATGAAATTAGAATGAAATATATAAATATCACGCCAATTTGAACATAATGTAGATAGTACTTTGCAGCTTATCTCTATTTATGAGGGACTAGGTTAATGGAGGAGTAGGGTAGAAAGGAGAGGATTCCCCTCCACGCAGCAGTCTTGTCGGCTTTTGTTAGCTTATCGCTGAACGCACCAAAAAGCACTGATCTTCTTTGCTTCACCTTTTCGAGAACGCACAGTTGTAATCGCCGCTTGCCCTCTGTTTTGCTCATCTTCAATAGGTAGGTATAGCGAAGAATTTAGGGGCGCGACGACGAGTGAAGGGACGCGATAAAGATGCGGGAGCGGTGGCGGGCGGACGGGAATGGTGAGTTCACATTTGTTTGACCAGCTGACTTGTAGATTGTCATCAGCTGAGCTAGTAGTTTTCATAAGTTACTGGTGAAATTATTCTTGTAATACCAGTTGGAGGCATCTCATTGTGAAACAGAAATTACAATTATAATACTACCACTTGTAAACTTGTAAATTTCACTTATATTACTAGCTTATTGTGAAACAGGTCCCTGGTGGTACTCTGGTTGCTCTCTTGATGGTTACAGCTCCCTTTGCTCGGCTGTTAGAAGGTGGATTGGGATAACTCTCGCCACATCGAGTACCATCTCCTGAAAAATCATGCACTACCAGAGCACTCCTCGGCTGCACCACTGCCATCAACTTCCTGTGATAGGCAGTACTCAGTATATCAGCCCTTACCCTCACAGAGTGTAAGAGGAGGGAGCGCACAACGCCGTAACACGGTATAGAGCTGTGAATGCTAACGCCCCTAACTGGAAGAAAATGTGGCATACTACAGCACCCACTGACAGCAATTACGACGAAGACACATGAAGAAAAGTGTGTAGTGACTGTATTCAACTTGGCTGGACTGTAATAGTTTCGCATTACTTCTGCTGGGCTCGAGTAAAATTTAGGTTTTACGGGAACCTTTTTCAGCCAAGATTTGTTGTCAATGAGACCTGTTTCGCCGTCTACGTCTCATCCGACCTTCCAGGGCTCAGGTTCAATGGGAAGGCGGAGGAGATTCCCACACGATTGCGGTTCTCTGGTATTGTGCCCGTTTCGGTGTGGAAAAAACCAAGCCCTTTTCTTCTGTCAGGTGGCCACCCCTTGTGAAACGGAACATTTAGCGCCGGGTCGGCGGTAAAAATTCTTTTCACTCTCACCTGTGAATAGTGATCAGCTCCTTCGGGTCTCTCTTGTTCTGCCACGAACATATACATCGAGTCCGCCTACCGAACTCGGGGTGTCCCGAACAACGGGGCTTTATGGAGCGTTTGATGGCTTCGCAGCTCGATACTATTCGGCGGGAGAATAGTGAGGCAATCAATAGCATCAATCAACTATTCAGTCCTAGACGTTTCCTTTATTCACTGCCAATGTCCTTCCTCAACTCACGTTTTACACACAAAATGTGATCTATAAAATAGAAACCCTTAGAGATTCGAGAGCTTTATGCTGTATCGACCTTTCCACCCCTGGAGCATCTCGAGGCTTCAATCCTTTGAAAGGGAAGCTCACTCGATAAATATGTGAAAATTAAATACCCCACCAGACTAAAGCTGCAATCAGCAGTTGAATCAATAAATAAACCCGTTAATCTCAACCCCTTTCTTCCCGCTCGGGCACTTCCCCAGTTGGAAGTCGCTACATCCATTGATCGACGACCGATTGTGCATGTCGAGCTTTATACACTCCATCTCCCCATGGAACAGAGATGAGAGCAGGGTACACTATCAGCGGAAGCGGCAACAACCCCGCACCTCCACCCTCGTACTACACGGTTTCTCAGGAGCTGGTACTCGTTGTGACGAGTGTTACCGCAATTCGCCTTCTAGCCGCCGAGCGAAGTGAGCTGTAACCGTGAAGAGGGCCCCCAGAGTACCACCAGAAGAGAAGACGTGGGCTGTGGTCAACAACACCTTAGTCGGCGCATGCAGGAATGCGCGAGAACCAAATTATGCTGGAAGTAGGAGGGGCTCTAAATAGAACAGAAGTTTGGGCAGTGGTAATTTTTCGAACGCTTTGACAAAGAGCGCAAGAAGAAATACGTCTGTAGCTCAACGTGTTCCTGGCTGCCTTACCGAGCTTGATAATCAGGGTGACGGCAGCGTCTTTTCGTTTGGCTGGTACAGAGCCTCAGACGAACACAAGCATTGTGTATCTGGGTCAGCAGTACTAAACGCTTTCTCGGAAGATCGACAAGAATACACACTCCATAGTGTTCAGGGAAGTAAAACCTACGCAAACGTTTCCTTTTTCATCATTACTAACCGTTGAAGAAAAATTATAGTTTAGGTGATGGGTCATTGTTCGTATCAATTAGTAAACCGTGAAAGACGACACTCGACTCCTCCTCATCGTCAATGCTGCCACACAAACCCGAACTACTTCTCTATTGAGAACAGTCCTGCCTTGGAAAGACGCCTTTTTATTACCTTCCATAAAGGCTTAATAGGCGGCTCTCGTATTACATGGGGTAGGAGTTTAAATAAACGAGAGCTCACTTGCCTTTGGGACGTTTTGTTGAGCTACCCGTAGGCGGGTGTAAATGACGACCAGGTTGCCCTCAGATCGAATGTTATGCTGGTGAAGAGTGACAAGTTATGTACAACCAACTTCTCTTCGTGGCATAGCTCAAATGCTCAGCCGAGCGAACGAACTAACGGAACTCAAGAAAAAGTAGCTCCAATGGCTTGTTTTCATAATTGAAATTCGTTATTTTCACACCTCAAAAGGCCTGTTAAGCAAGGATGCAAACACCGTAGCGATCGATTCAAGGAAACTACAACAGCAAATTTGAGTTCACTCTAACGAAGCGTTCGTGAAATGCCCCGCTGCACGCTGAAGATCATTTTACATCATGGTGTTCACGACACTGAACATAAATAGTCCGCGAGTGCGAGTTTTGTGAATCGAAGCAAGAAGCGCAACACTCCTGATCCAACGCTCACAGTTTTCGAGCTTATCTGCAACCTTTTCACAGCAGCCTGTCGACTACGCCAAGACCTAACTTCGGCCTTCCCTTATTCATTACGATGAGTTCCTTCATCGCCTTTCGATCTACATCCAAGTTCTCTGCCCTAGCCCCGCTTCGAATTCTTTTCGCTCATGCCTTTATAATTTTTTTTTTCTATTTCTCCAGGCCTTACACTCGATTCCTAGAGAGAAAGAGAGAGTAAAAGAGGAGGAAAAGGCTGACAATTCGGGATATCTTGATCGACTCTACTACGTCGTGGCCCGGATTTCAAGTCATTCTGCTATTGCTGTGTACTCAGGGATTTTCATCTTCGTACGGTTGCTTCTTCGTTGGACCTGCGTTCATCAAACCCCTGTCAGACTTTCAGTTCAGTTTTATTGAGAAGAACTCATTAATTTTTGACACTATATCTTTCCCTTTTCTTTATTATATCTATGATTTTGTTTGGATTGAGAAACAAGGCTCAATTAATACATGAACCCCTTCTCATTCCGTACACATGCGAATAGTCACTGGTGGCTCTGAGGCGCAGAGATAAACTGGACTAGTACCTCTGTACATTTCTACACATCATCTTTATTCACAGATCATATTTAACGTTTCTGGAAAACAAATCTATCATAAGTAAAATCTGTGATTTTCATGACATTAAAATGGAACCAGCAACTGCTGGAACGTTTAGTCACGTGGCCAGTCACAAAGCAAATTCGCCTATCGATTGCTCCTGCCGTTTACTTTGGCGGGTAGGTGGGCAGAGGTTGCATGACCGACTTTTTTTTTCTCCTCTGATTTGGGTTACAGATTTCTTTCTCTTTTTTTTCGCCCTCTCTCTTTTGGCCTCTGCATTTTAAACGACTGACGGCAGTTCGTCTTTGAAATTCGATCAAGGGAAATGTTTGGTGATCGACGGTGGAAAAAAAAAAAAAAATTTCATTTCTTCTTTACTGGAGGGCGGCTAGTTGCCTTATGACATGCGACATTACCCGCCTCTCTCACGCACTGCTCGACCACCGGCTGCACGAGTGGCGAGTAAAAAGTACGATGCGTTCGAAGCGTAAGGAACGCGCCAGGTGTTACACGAGCTCTGGTTTTAGACAACTGTGGGCCGTGTGACACAAAGACTGTTCCGTTCAAGATCGAATTTACACAAAACATCTAAGGTGCAAAACCATGTCCTAATGAGCATCTTTGTGAAGTTTCCAGGGCTTTGTCATAACATCCAGCTTCCTAATGTGGAACTGAGCCAGTCTTGATCTAAGTAGGAAAACATGACACTTTTTAAAATAATTTATCCTGAAATGGAAGTTATGAAATGTATGGTGAAGTGCATTTCGTCCGCTCTGATATTGTATCGCAGCATTTTTTCTCTCCTACTTCGTTACTGAGAAACCCTTACTGTGGCCACGAACATCATTCTAATATCCTCCCAGTTCTGTCCCCAGCTCCATTGAAGCTGGTGTTCTCCGATGCGGTGTCCCCATTCCCCATCCCATCAGCTAAGGAGCCCCATGCAGTTGTAGGCGCACTGCAGCCCCTCACGCGTAAACAGTACATGCTCCGCCTCTGTACCCCTGACTTACCCATTTTCGCCGGGTGGTACCTTAGTAGACCTGTGAATAAGTCGCATACTCTCTCTCTCTCTTTCTCTCTCTCGGAATATTGAGTACTCACCCTTCTTACCATCTAAGATCATGTGTCTAAGTTTCAGTGTACTGTATGAAAGGATGGATGGATGAATGACGGCCCCAGCCAGTTCGGGGAGGCGGTGATAGGATTAGGCTGGGGATCAGTGATTTTATTTTTTATGTTGTTTCCGAATTGTTTTATTTTTTATTGATTTATATGTTACTATGAGTTGTTTTGCCTTACTGTTAATTTGTAGGGGCCATCTCAGGATCTCCACTGTCCAACGCTCTGCATGTCGAGTTCAGAGGAGGTCCGTTGGAGGGTGGGCTCGAGGCTGGCTGGGGTTTTTCACCCACCTCAACCAGCTGGTATGAATGGTGTGTGACTGTGAGTGTTAGTTATTTATTTGGAGTGAAAGTAATTTATTTTGCACGAATGTAATTTATCTGGTATGAATGTGTTAATTAATTAGCGGTTGTTTCCCACATTGTAAGCAAGTCTGCGATCACACTACTTTATACGAAAACTGTTCATATGAGCGAAAAGCTGAGGAAATGCAGTTATGTTTGTTTTCCAGGGAGAATGGAAGAGAGGGCCTAATGGCCCTAATTCTTCCTGGTTGTTAAATAAACCATTCAGTCATTCTCTCTCTCTCGCGCTCTCTCTCTCTCTCTCTCTCTCTCTCTCTCTCTCTCCAGGCTGAGCATCTCCTCTTGTTTCCGCCCTGTTGAGCCTTTGGCTTGGCACATCCTACCAATAGACGGCCCTGCACATCTCCTCGTGTAGCAGTATAGAAGTTGACATTAAAAATGAAAAAACCCTGCAAATTATTACACAATGGTTTATTATTCTCATGAACAGCTTGACCTAGTATTACTGCTCCCCCATCCCATTCGATTCAGCATCGAATACTAGTAAACCATACGAAACATGACCTGACAACAATGGAACTACGGAAATATTCCCCCGGCGCCAGGCGCCCGTAAACGTCTGATCTGATGGAGGGGTGGGAAAAGGGCTTCCAGCGAACCCTCCCTCGCTCAGCAATGGCAGGACGTTGCGAGTCCAAAGGGCGCTGCAAGTCGAGTGGGCATTGAAACGATACGAAACACGGCTTATTTGCGATTATACTTTGTTTCGTTAATTTTTTTAACCATTTTTTGCCCATAACAACCATGGGCTTCGTCCGATCGGATTGTCGAGATGGCGGGCACAACTAGATACCAAATGAGATTTTTGTGTGAGAGAACGAATTTTTTAGACCACGTTAAAGGCACAAAACGGCCCGGACGGTGGACGGTGGACGGTGGACGGGGGACGGGGGACGGACATTGCAGATTTGGAATCCCCATGCCTTGTAACGTAAAGTATCAAATTTTGAGGGGGGGGGGGTTGTAAAAAATTTTTCGTGACCGAAAAACGGATAACTTGTTGATGACGTTATACAAATTAAATAGCTCGTGGCTGGAGCATAGCCTGGCACAAAACTGAATTAGAATTTGAAGGCTATACACTGCATTTGTTTATTATTGTAACGTATATTTTGACACAGCAGTAAGTGGTTGTCCATGATGCATAGCAGAACCCTCATTCTTGATGATGCTGCAATAAGATCGTCGTGACTCCACTTGAATGCATATCAAATGTATACAATTGTACAATAGTTGTGAAAGATATAACTGACTGGATGCTTGCTACTAATTACCACGGATGTTCCAATAGGCCGATATTTCGATCAGCTTTGTCACAGTCGATAATCGAACTTGATTTGATCCAGTGCTATACGAGTGTTTTTCCTTTGTGGGAACCATCTCGCAAGGTGATTAGCGATCTAAGTCGATTTATCGTTTAATATTGACAACATCACTACAGTATTGAACTTTTTGACATTTTAAGTATGAGATTAGGTTATTGAAGGCCACCCTTCGAATTTAAATGGTAGGCTAGATTCAAATCGTCGTTCCTATGTATTAGTTTAGGGAGCGTTTAATCCCATTGACTCTATTTTTCTTCATAAATTTGGATGTAAGAGTGTAGGGCAGCTTTAAATGCCTAATGAGCGTACTGGGCTAGACAAATAGTGGCGTACGGGTTCATCGGTGGTAGGAAACTACACCCATGTCTGCGTGGTTCCAATACCATGTTCCTCTCTCTCTCTCACACACACACGCACACTCACTCTCGGCGAATATAAACAGAAAGATTTTATTAGAAAAAACATTATTCACGTAATTCTAAACTTCAGCCCAACCGCAAAAACAACGTTTTATACTTTTTAATTTGTTTCTTCCACAAAAATTCACTGAAACGTATTTATATATTGCCGACCACTCGAAATTTGGACGCTAATTTCAAAACTCTGCTTCACTCCGGTTGTAGCAGTAATTGATTGACTAATGATAATTCAACTGATTCATCAGAATAAATAATTGATTGGTTTTAATCCGTTTAATTGATTAAGGGAAAGCGAAGGGCGGATTCGGTTGTTATAATTTCATGAAATTAGAACTCCCTCCTCCGACGCCCTCACTCCCTTAACGAATCGACTACCCAACTTCCTTAACAGTCTTATAAGGTGGATTTTGTGCGCTCGGAGGAAGGAATTGACGAAACGTACGCTCTCGGGGGGTTTTTCGTCCTTCCCCTCCTTCCAATTCGCTCGGCGAAGAATCTGATTTATATTAAGCCCCGAGGGAGGGATTTAAGAAACAGCTGCTTTCATTTGGTTATTAAACTCCTTGAAGATGGTCGTAATAAAAGCGTTTCGTCGCAAATTTTCGGTCACGCGACTTCATCGCTACGCGAAATCTTGTTATTCGAAAATGACGTCGTCAGGAGACTGAGGAACTCCTCGGCTTATGTAGAGTGTAAAAGGTCCATAAGCAACTCATCGGTTTTTGTTTACCCAGGCGCGAAAAAAATTACCAAAATTGTCCGATTTTGTTTCCATCTTCAGCGCACGACGTTCTTTAAACCTTTTAAGGTGGTTCGTTAGTCGGCAAAAATAATGATGTGGGTTTCATGGAGTCAATGGTAGTTCTTCGCTACTGCCTAATACCAATGTTACTTCCCTCGCCTACGAACGACGAGTACAACCCTGGCATTCACAGTCGTGTCCGCTCTGTGGGTTACCACGACTCGTCTTGGGCAACCCTTTACTTTTTGCCAACTCACACCACATTCGAAGATGACGCTCGCCCATTGAATGAATTCCGTGAGCGTGAACTGGCTTTTATTTATTATTATTTCCATTAACTCATATTGGAGCATAGGGCTTCGACGAGAGTCATCCATTCGTTCCGGTTGGCGGCGATCCTCTTTGCTTCTTGCCTTGTTTTGCCGACCTGGCCTAGCTCCCTCTCTGCAGACCTGCGCCACGTCTCCCTGGGTCTTCCTCTTCTCCTCTCTCCCTGGGGGACTGTAGCGCCGCCTTCTCCACAGAATCGTCGGGTTTGCGTAGGGTGTGTCCCACCTATCTCCATTTCCGCCTCCTAATTTTCAAGCGGATCGGAAGCTGGTTAGTGGTTCTCCATAGCTCTTCATTTGAGATGTGCTCACGCCACCAAATACCCACGATTCTTCGTAGGCACCTGTTCACCTTGACTTTTATTTGATTTATAATATTTCCTCGTCCTTTCTACATGCGTGAAGGGTATTAGCGGATAGCCTCTGTTGCTATCGGCTCTCCTTTCTGAGGGTGAACTGTTATATTTGCGAGGCTCGAGCTCCTTTTGGTCATTCTGACACTTCACACGCCCTGTGACGTATAAAAAACACCTTTCCCTTACCAGCGGGAGTTTTTAAGTTCAGTATTTTCCTCTATCACTTGAATATTGTTGGATAAATATGAACAAATCCCTGTTTATTAACCCCTGGTCCCGATATTGTTTTTAATAACGATTCGAACAAATTAGGTTACTTTGATTAAATATGAAAGTTCGATTCATGTATTTAATTTCTATTTATTCTATTGAATTCAAAGTGGGTCTTATTACGTTTTCATTTCCTTGTTTCCTCTCAAGAAGAGTTATTTATTTATTTGATATCTTAGGTGAGTGTAATGAATTCTCGTCTGATTAAGTATATTGGGACCAGGCACGAACTATTGTAATACGAAACTACTAGACACATCACAAACAATTTGTCCACAGTAATTCTTCGCACTTCACTAAACTCCTCTGTTGTGCCGAACTGGTTCTCTTTCAAGGAACAGGGGGTTTGTTAATATACTCTACGGAATATTATTTTACTTACCCTAATTGACACGAGTTTCATAAACGCTCACACAATAGAACCATGGACGGCCGCAGGGGGGGTTTTCCCAGTGTCATCAAAGTTGGAAAAAACTGCTACACACCTTCAGAACGGATGAAATGTACTTCATCATACGTAAATTCCATTTCAGTATAAATTCTTCAAAAAAAGTGTTGTGTTTTTTTTCTTTAAACAGTTCAGGCGGTACATGGGAGGGTTGGAAGGAAGGGCGTGACATTTGTGATATTGAAGGATTTGGTAAGTCCTGCTACTCAAAGCGACGGCTTCTGGCTTGCCCTAAACGCCTGAGGTACTAACTTTTGACATTTTATGTCTTTACTTTGCTGCATAAACTCGAAAATGTAACGACCAAGTGTAACGGCCAAGCGTCACGAAAATTAACTTTTGAGGCCGATTGGACAAGGCCTCAGTTTAACCCGAGTTGCAACCCCAGTCCCTGTGGCGTAATGCATAAGGCATCGGTCTCCTAAACCGGAGGTTGTGGGTTCGAGTCCCACCAGGGTTACGATTTTTTTTCTTCGACATTTTATGTCTTTACTTTGCTACATAAACTCAAAAATGTAACGCGGGATATGTAACGGAGAAGCGTAACTAAATTTGTGTTGGGTTAAGTGCATGGTAACGTCTGTTACAAAAATGAAAAATATTTTTTGTGTTGTAATTTTATATTTCTTTATTTAAAATAAACAAAATTATATTAAAAGAAAAACACATGAAATGTCCCTCGTGGTTGCGTACTTGTACGAAAGCTGTACCCACCGATTGTGTTAGTGATATTAAATTTTGACATTTTAAAGAAAAAGACGTAAAATATCCTTTGGATTCAGGAGGCTTCGAAACGTTAAGATCTGAAAATTTACCCAAAAACTCTGCCGAAGTGATTACTATCCTTCTTCAAAAAATTCGTGTTTACAGTCTCAATAATTATCTGTGTACCAATTTCTCAATAATGGTCCTGCAATTAGTACGAGCAGCACAATAAATTCCGGAACTGTAAGCGCTACCGCTTTCTGCTGCCGTGAAATGTTGTTTGACCAAGTTCAAATGAACTGAGTGGCAAATGAATTGATTAAGTAGAAAAAGCCACGTAAAAAGTGAATTAACGTAGAGCTAAGGAAAGTTGTGTGTTGCAACGCACCAGATAATTTCGAACTGGGATCGCGGTTCATTGGAGTTCTCGTTTTTATTTTTGTCACACACCTACGAACATTCCCACGATTTTTTTTAAATTAAAAATGCGCTTTGAATGAAGTGGTTCGTAGTTTCGGATGAGTGCAATTTTCTTTATTAACGTCGCCGAAAAATTCAGGCTTCTTTTAAGTTGGCAATTATCATCGTGTCTCAAGAGACCGCCGTAAACCCCATAGTTATTTCCCTGTTTACAATTTTTCTACTGCAATTTTCAACTGCAAACTTCTTCGTGAAGAGAGACACAAATAACTCTCATCCTTGGAAAAAGAGTGATACATCTCAATAAAAACGACCCGTATCGCTATTTATTGGTTAAAAAAATACATTCGTATATTAATTCTGGTTTCGAAATGAGCTGAACAGCTTTTGCATGATTGGTGCTTTTGGCTCCCTCCTCCACCTTTAAATGCATCCTGAAGCTCATAATTTTACGTCTGGGACACAGTTGCAAAAAAAATTAATGTTTCACTCTTACGCGATTACCAGTTCATGACAAAGCAACGAAGGCTGCCGAAAGGGATTCAATTACCGAAGATCAAATTTCGATCGGTAGCGTTTAAACAACCCGGAAAAAAACCTCTGACAATTACGGCAATAAAAATCTCATTTAAGACGCTTTTCTTTTACGTCTCACTGATTTTATATGAAAATTAACTCCCCCAGACCCCGCTGGTTCGTAGTGGTTCGTTTCTTCGCAAGTTCCTTCGTCGCATTTCATCCCTCGAGCGACCATCAAACGCTTCGAGGGCTTCCCATCTAATCAATGTTTTACGACTCTCAAAGCTATCAGCGAAGACAATTGAATGACCGCAGCGCAGCCGCTCAACGTCGAGCTGGGCGAAAGGGTTTTGAACCATTACGACGTCGTGTGGAAGCTGGAAACAGTGTGAAATGGCTCAGTCATAACTAAATGGTTCATCGGGTTCTAAAAAAAAACAGAAATCGTGAGCCACGGATGAGGGGCAACCTCGAATCGAATAACAATTGTCAACATAGACGACTGAGCGATGGTGTGACAAGGATTTGACGTAAAACACGACCTAATGCAGGATTGCATATTTTTTGTTAGGAAGCACGTATCACGGTACTGCCAGAAGGGCATTGCATTACGTTTTATCTAGACTTTTACTCATTATATAGAAATGGGCAAGATATTTTATATTTGGCTTCTCAGTACTTCGCCAATTTACTTCGTTGTCGTATAAAGACAGTTTCTGTAGTTATTTCAATTATTTAGCACAGCAATCGTGGATCGTATCTGCGTAAGTCCTTATGAGTTACCAGCCGGTGGGTGTGCTTTAGGCCCCTAACGCGACAACAGCCCCATCCATAAACGATTTAAACCAGAACTTGGCGACTTCCTTTTCACTAAAAGTGACTTCAAGTCGAACTGCTAAGGGTCCCAGGGTGGTAGGTGCCAAAGGCTTATTAGCCAGTCAAGGCCGCGTCGATAATGAAGGAAGAGAGGAGAGACGTGGTTGCAAACACAGACTAAGGCGGGCTCCACACAAACCTTCAACCATTCAAGACTTCTGTTAGGACAGGTTTTCCGAACTTGACAATCTGTCGGCGCGTGTGTTGTCCAAACCCTCCTCCTACCCTTTCGGAGTTAACTTGTCATTCTTTACGGTAAGATATACCATTTAAGCTGAGGCTTCGCCATGTTTTATTCAACAGGGGTCGCCGCTGGGACTAAGGTAAGAAAAGGTCTCACACCTCGTCCTCCACACCCTTGTCCCAAACCCGAATACTCAGACCTTGTCTCGGCTTCTTCGTAACCCCCCTCCCCTCACCACTCATTTCGTTTTTATGCGAAATTTCATTCTTTTGAGGTTCTCCACCCCATCCAGTCGTTAATCACGAGAAGGCGAATATTGTCGATCCACGCCAGACGCTGCGAATGTTCATTGGAATGAACAACGACCGTTCAAGTGTCACATACGTTTTTCCAGAGACGTTCTACATGAAAAATTTAGATTCCTATGTAAAGAGCAGTTCTACATTTATAGACTAAAAAGAAAAGACAGAAAATAGAGTTTTTATCAGATTCTGTTCGTCTTTAGAGTCGCAAATATCAACGCCCTCTCAGTGAGCGTCTGTGGTCAGGCTTTTCATGGAAGGTGCGTCGAACGGGTTGCTGGGACGTTTTAATAAGAGGCTTGGAAATGAAGAGACACGTTCTTGACTACTGAGGCCTCAAATCGACGCCATAGGTCCCGACCAGTGAACCTGGGTGTCCAAGTAGCATCTGGACGACAGGATCCTGCGCTAACTTGGCAAGCAGTTAAGCGCTGATATGACTGAGTGGATCGCTGACGTATGGAATTCTTTGAAACTAGTGGACATCACGGTCGCAGTGTAAGAAGGGTTTAGAAATGTTTGGAAAGCCGGCTGACTCAGGTAGAAATACAGCAATCCCGAGCTCTGATCCAAAGCTCGAGTTACATCGGATTATGAATCTTCGTCTGTGACCACTAGATTACGGTCACTCGAGGTGCCTACGATGGGAGCCTGACGGTACGCAGCATCGACAGGGCCCTGGCGCGGTTGACGCATCAGGTGAGTGTGTCAGCAGGTTCTTCGAGGTATTACAACCCTACTCACATATCAACTTCCTCTTATCCTGTTTTCTGTGTGTCTGTGTGTGTATGTGTGTCTGTGAACGATTTTTACAGAAAATGACCGTACCAAATCAGCTCAAACTTCATATCTCGCCCGCAAGTCATCATGAGACGCCAAAATAAGGGTTTGGACCAAATCCACCGAAAGTTAACTATAGTTATCATAGTGATCAAAACCCCAAATATTTTTTTTCTCAAAAATGGCTCTAACGATTTTGATTAAATTTTTTATATTGATAGCTCTCAATAAGACAATTATACCATGAAATTCCTGTTTGTGTGAAAATGACCAGAGCAGCACAATAAATTATCAACATTTTCGACGGTATCGATTTTAGCGCGGTTTTTAGAGAAAACAACCGTACCAAATCAACTGAAACTTGATATCCAGCCTACAGGTTACCATGGGACGCAAAAATAAGGGTATGGGTAAAATCCACCGAAAGTTAACTATAGTTATCTTAGTGATCAAAACACCAAATTTTTTTTCTCAAAAACGGCTCTAACGATTTTGATAAAATTTTTTATATTGGGAGCTCTTAATAAGATAATTTTACTATGGAATTCCCATTCGTGGGAAAATGACGAGAGCAGCACAATAAATTATCAAAATTTTCGACGAAAAGCGTTTTTGCCACGGTTTTTTCCTTATAAACTCCGCTAGAATGTTAGTAGAATGTTTTTTAAAAATTGGTATTGTAGTCCAATTCAATATCTATAGGGTGAGTGTTTAAAAACGCTCATGAGGAACATGGGGCTCACTCCACAAATTCCTGAGTTTCAACTACCGCCGTTTCGCTTAATACCAGTTCTAAAAGTTTTTACCCTATAACTCTGCAAAAGTAATTAGTATCCTTCTTCAAAAAATTTTTGTTTACAGCCTTATTGATTATCTGTGTACCAATGGCTCAATAATGGTCCTGCAATGAGTACAAGCAGCACAATAAAATCTGGAACTGTAAGCGCTACCGCTAGCTGCTGCCGTAAAGCGCTGCTTGATCAAGTTCAAATTAACTGAGTGATAAATGAATTGATTAAATAGAATTAGACTTGTACAAAGTGAATTGTTGTAGAGCTAAGGAAAGTTGTGTGTTGCAACGCACCAGATATTTTCTTATGAATTCGGCTGAAACTATTCTCAGAAATATTGAGGTGATAGTACAATGAACTACCCATGCACTGTGTGGTTAACGGTGCTCATGGAATATTCCGGAATCCCAACCGCCGCTGTTTCACTTACTATTTCTTACTGTTTTTACCCGATAATTTTCAATTTGTGAATACTTGTAAAAAAAATCATGTTGACCGTCTGTGGGAGAAGTGTTCAATAATGATCCTGACGTGCATAGGAAGATGTTAATAAATTCAAGAACTTCTCGAGCTTCCACGTTCCCCAAACGCGAAGTTATGTTTTATCAGTTTCTTGTAATTTGAGTATGAAACGGATGGGAATTGTCTAAATGAATTGATAGAGAAATTTTCCGATGTAACGCATCAAACAACTTTCCTTGGCCTCGCACAACAATTCTCTCGATTCTGGAAACTAATCAAATCTGTTCATGACAACATTCTAAGTGTTAGTGGGAGGCGCTTAGGGGTTTTATTGCGCTGCTCCTACTTCCGCCACGACCGTTATTCAGCAGTCAGTCCACAGTTGATTTAAGAGACTGTCACCGAAATTTTTTTTTGGAAAGAATCGCGTTCACTGTTTGGAATACAGTACGAACAGAGAGCAATGGTGTTCGACGCAAAGCGTCGAAGTTGTCAGGGTCTTCGACCTCGGGCTTCCCCGCGTCATCGTCTCCGTCCGCCTAATTGTCTCCAACCATTTCAATACCTGCCCCTCACCAGCGGGAATCCCTTAGCTGCGGCCCCCCAGCCCCCTTTTCTAGGTTTTCCCCTTTCTTTATTTCTTTCTCCTAATTTCATTTTCCTATCGATGACAGAGCTCTTCCAATATCATTCTGCTTCCAACTTCCACCCCAGTAACTTCTGACTCTCTCTCACGGTTGCCCACGTCAGTTCACACGTTCCGAGTACTGCCCTTGTGTCGCCCAGTTGTACTCCATCTCACCTCAATTTCAATTCTACTCAATTCCGTACGCACGTATAATACAGTCCTCCTCACGCTCACCGAGTTTCAGTTTTATTGCTATCCTCAGCTCCCCCCATTCTTGCACCCACCAAATGGTTTTCGGTGAAATTATGGAATTTCATGAGTACCTCCCATATATATATTGAAGGTTTTCAAAAATCGTACTTTAGGTACTTGATTGGACTACCTCAACAGTTTTACTGAAGATTCCAGAGAAATATGAGTGGAGTATATAAGGAAAAAACTACGCTATGATCGATACCGTCGAAATGTAAGGTAATTTATTGTGCTGATCTCGTCATCTTTCCACGAATGAGAATTTTGGATTTGAATTTAGTACTGTGGTGTCATATGAAGCTGTCTTTGTTACAAATTTGTTCAGAATCGTTAGTCGAAAAACCGTGGTCGGAGTTTTCTCATACCCCTCTATCGGCGTCCAATGGTTATATATCAGTTATACTTTGCAGAGTAAAGAAAAGTGAGAAAGTACTGGTAGTGAGAGCTATGATGAGAACAGCATGATGTATGTAAGGCTAAGGAAAGGTGTGTGATGCAGCGCAGTTGACGTATCGGTTGTGGATCGTGATAGTTTACTGTAGCTATATCTGCATTTTTCCACAAATTTTAGAACACATTCCTGCCATAAATATGTATATATTCCATGAATTTATATACATTGCCACTGCGTAAGAATAAGAGCCAATAATTCAACAATAACGACACAGTCGGCGTCGTCCACAGTTTACACGAAAGCGCCTCTTGGAGAGGCCGAGTATCGAGTTACGTTTGAAAAAAGGGCGAACTGTTTTACTCAGGGCCCCACGTACTTCAGTATATTCGCAAGAAACGTTTAGGAATCCGCTCAAATTAGCTTCGTGTTGTTCCACCGAGCGTTGGGGGTCGACGTATACGTGACGTCTAGCTCACACCCAAAGGACATGCTCCTCTACTTACGCTTTCATTTCTCGCTGTTTGTCGGGCGGAATAGTGGGGTGCCTGGAGTGAATTAATGGCACTTTTGTGAGTAGAATCGAGGAACGGTTCTGAAGGACGTACCTCCAGTTTTATGTAGCCTGGTTATGTCGGCTCTTAAGTTGTGTAAAAAAAAACAACATCCGCAACAAACATGATCTTTACAGACGAATGTACCTAGAGACACAATTGTCAACGACTTTGGCTGTTCCACAGGCTTCCTATTTCCAATCGAACTCGTACCTGGGCACCATCGTGTCAGTGATCATGCTGAGCTCTGTAAAGGTTTGCAAGTTTCTGAATATAGCCCAGCGCCCATTACTTGCCATTGGCACTGTAACGGGACGAACCAAACCCCTTTGATTCAGCGGAGGCTCGTCCGGCGTCTTTATGTTGACTGGGCACCTCAAATGCCACGACTCGCTCGAGGCTTCACTGCCGTCAGTTGTACCCGAGCCCGTTCCCTCGTCGCCGTGTCGTCCGCGCTCGCGTTCGCTCCCACCCAGTTCCCGGTTTGTGGTCTGGATCTCCGAATGTAATTCACGAATAAAACTCCTCGTTCGAATTGCGTTCGGCTTCTATCGTACTACTTCCCGACTCACCTAGTACAATACCGCTTCAATATTAATCCCCACCGCAACAGCACTTTAGGTATTCCGTGGCTGGTAAGCCTGTACGCAACCCTCATAGTTTGTGCCTTGACAAACGTATCAAGTTGAAGAAGGTCAAACATTTTCTCCATGGCACTGGTAGGTGTTGTTTCCCTCGCCCTTGCTATCATTTAGCACAGCCTTTGTACATTTCCCAGCCTGCTACAGTTCTCTGAAACCAGCAACCCTTTCTGGGCTTTATGCCCCACCTTCTTTGGCGTGTGCAGGAGACCGTTGTCGTCGTCTCGGTCGTGGATCTGACATAACTGAAATACGTGACATAGGAAACCTCTCTGCAATCAAAACAAAATTCACATTTTGGCTCTCTCTCAATTTAAAGAAGAATCAATACCAATTACGTTGCTTTGACTTATGCTTCTCCGATATTGAAGGGAAAGGAAGTGGTTCTTCCCGAAGGAAATTGTCGATATTTGACTACGCGCTTTTTGATCTTCCAAATACCAGCGATGTCCTTTTTTTCTTAGTTGGTTTCCGAAGGAGAATTGAGGGGTGCACTGGAACATGATGAGTGAGGGTGGTAGTGGTAAGAGGAGGGGAGGGGTAGGATTTATTAAGAATGAGCCTTTTGTGAAAAGAATCATTCAATCCGGTGTCTTAAAAGGGCAGCACTTCGTCTCTCCTCAATCCTCCCTTGCCCTTTCCCACTCTGGAAACGCTCTATTACTTCCCTTTCGCTCTTTCCTTCTCTTTTCTCGTCAAATTCTGTTCAACCAGCCGAGTTAGCCCAAATGAACGGAAACATTTAAGCGGCGATGATTAATTCAACAACGCCAAGCTTTTTTCTATTGTCCTTTCACATCAAAGAAACTCGAAAAACCAAGACGTTTAATCAATTTTTAATTTTCGGCTCCATCGTCTTCGGCATTGTCTCAGTCTCGCGCCTCCATCAACCTCCCTCGATGAGAAAAAGGGAGGAACGGCTCTTGAAGGACCTCCCTCCTTTTCAAATTCGCGTTTCAATTATTGTGAAATCGATTTTCTTCTTTCAACGTACGAAGAGCGGAATGCGACGATTTTGTGAGGAAATCTATCAAAATCGTCCGATTTCACCCAGAAAAAGAGCTGTTTCTATTACAATTTATTGAAATTGTAGTGAGCCATTGTATCATCAGCTGCCGAAGTGGTTGAAAAAATGGTGCGTTGCAGCACACAACTTTCCTCAACCACCGTAAATTCGACTACTTGCTACATTTACGAGGGTTCGTACGATTCCGCGTAATCATCTATGGCAATATGTAGGCACTAGTTAGTTACAAGAAGCGTGTCAGTTTTAACGACATCGTTAAAGCTGTTTTAGAGAACATTGAAAAAACGATAGAATAATGTTCGACAAGTCTCAATCTCCGTGATATCATGGCTTATGTCTTTGTTCAACAGATACACACAGAAATTGTGTTTGTGTTCCGAAAAACAAAGACTCAGATTGATAAAATCCCGCGAAGTAATTACAACGAAAATTGCAAAAATGTTCAGAAAACCCTTATTTAAGGTATATTTTGATTTTTATCTCTGTTCAGGATATTTATTGAGTACAATATATAAATATTGATCATTTGAAGATATTCTTTGAGTGCGGAGAAAGTTGTCGTAACCGTTTTGCTAAAATGTTAAAAACCTATTTTGGCTTCTTAGGCTTATATCTCCGTTTACCGAGTTGATCCAAAACCTTCCGAGCCGTTTTCGAGAAAAATGTGTAAAGCCCTAGTTTCTGGTTCATTTTCATCCCACACCTCCTTTTCCGATAGACGGAAATCGCCAATAACTTTCCCGTCTACGAATAATCACGGATCAAACATGCTGCAATTTATCACGCAACGGTTTATCTTGTACAGCTTGACGTTGTCTCACACCTCCATTCAGCATCGAAAAAATACCAGTTAATGCATCGAAAAATAATCTGACTACGACGGAACGTCCGTAATTACATATTCCAGGCGCGTGTAGGCAATTGGCAAAACGTGAAGAGTCGAGCTGAGGTTGGTTAGACTGAGACGAGAGAGACTGCAAACGATTAAACCTGTTCTTTCAATTAGTAAATTTAGACTCAATATAATTACTGTATATTTCACTCTTTTCGGAATGAACGCAGTCGTACACCTTTGAGACTCCTTCCATTCGGCGCGCCATACCTAGAAAATGATTCCAAACACGACGTGATTGCAAGAAAAATTGCCGAGAAAACAGGCACAACTAGATACCAAATTTTTGAGGGAAAGAATGGGTTTTTCAGTCCACGTTAAGGGCAAGATGGCCGACGAACATTTGGATCCCGATGCTTTGAAACGTAAAGTATCACGGAGGGTGTAAGAAACTTTTCCTGACCGAAAACATAGATGTTCAGTGGGTGGCCAAATTATTAGTTACATGTACAAAAGTTTCAATATGCTCAATTTGAGCGCTTATACAATTTTGGAATAGTGAGAATTTATATTCTTAATGTTTTCTGTGGTTATTTAGGTATTTATACCACAGTTAAAAATACATTTCTGTACTTTAAAAAAATTATATTTGAAAAGAGAATGATACAAGATATTTGTCGAAAAATGTTAATATTTAGTGGAACCCCATTTGGCATCAATTACAGCTTGCACCGTATGCTTGCATTTTTTAACATTTTCTTTCGGTTCTTCATCATGATGCCAAACTTTAATTAATACTCCTATAAGATTTTGTTTGTTTCGAAAGTTTTCGTTTTAGAAGCTCCCAGGCAATCTCTATTGGGTCCAAGTCTAGTAAATTGCCAGGCCAAGGCAAAACTTTTATTTGTTTCGTCTCTAAGAAAGCTGTTACTGATTTTGCTTTGTGGCAAGGGGCGGAATCATTCATTAAAATGCATTCAGAAATATCAGCAAACCACTCATTTATCTTAGGATTTAGTCGTTTTTCCAAAACTGCCTTGTAAATCATGCTTCATCGACAATGTACAAACGTCCTGTGCCTATACCACTCACAACTGACCACACCATCACCTTTAGAGGATGTTTAACAGTCTGTACTAGACAGAGTGATAATTTTCGTTCTGTCTTCGCCGAACAAATCAAGATTTATCCATCATCAGTTCATTGTGAGACTCGTCTGAATTTATCTAATTTAATGCAATAAAATCATATCAATTATTATTGAGACAAGCAATATTCACCTTTACCCAATCTGCAACCGTCATGTATCGATGATTTTTAGCCCATTCCAAACGTTTTACCTTCGTGGCTGGGGTTAGTTTTGGTTTCCTTGCCTACAACATTTGAACCCCATTTCTACACGACGACGCTTATTTGTTCTAGCAGAAATAGTAATGCCGCTTACATTTATTATTTTTGTCAGTTCTTTTGTCGCGCAGGCAAATGCCACGAGTTTTTCGGTCAGCTCGAGGTGTAGTGATTCTTTTTCGTCAACATTTTCCGTCCCTCTTAATTTCCAACGGTACTTTTCTGTCGAGTTTAGCTTTTATCCGGCTTACAGGCATCACATTAACATTCGTTAGTGAAGCAATCTTTGTGAATAATTGGAGTGCCGCAGTAATGCCGAAATTTCAGAAATTTTTTCTAGAGGAATATCTTTGGTGCTCATGAAATATTTAAACTTTAGAACACAATTTTAACACAAACTATCACTAATTGTACTATATTAACGTTATCTCAAAAGTCCAACGTCCAACTGGCTCTTTTCAATCAATATTACTATCGAAACTAATTTAACCTCAAAATAAGAGTTTGAGATTTGACAGCGGAACGACGAGTAATGACCAGTAATTACAGTCACTATACAGTGTTGCCAGTGTAAGAAATGTTGAACAGCATTGCCAGAGTGAAATATCAAAATATGTAACCCAACAAATAATTTAATACGTCAATTAAGAGCGATTGAGTCTTACATGATTAGAAAATCTTTAGTTTAATTAATAATTTGGCCACCGTATCATTCAGAATAAACCTGAAGAACTAGCTCAGCAGTTTTCAGGAAAACCATATAAAACGAACTCGCACAGTAATCTCTCAATCTTGTAATAATAGGGGTTTCGGCTTGTGCAATAATTCAGCGACTTTCAGTTCGTTTCTAGTATCCACAATTAGCCACTCTTGAGCTCCATTGGATAGTGATCCCGGTGGTTGGTAGTCGGAATAAAAATCAGAATGAGAATGAGGATCACGACCGAAATATAACCTCCTCTCTTTTTTCTGCCAACTTCGTCTTCAATCTTGGTTCGAAATTCTTTGCGACGACTCTGATGAGCTAAACCTTGTTCTGTTCCTTTGCTATTGTACTCGTAACAATCTGAAGAAAACCCAAATTGTTTCCTGACACGATCGCAATACTTGCCTTTAGGTCACGGAACTGAAAGCCTAAGTATATTTAGTCATTGTGTCATCCATAGCTGAATTAGTTGAAAGTAAAAGTTGGATAACGCACCGTCGGTCTGTTTTTGACAAATACTGAAATTGTGTCATCTAATGAATATGAAGTAGGTTTTTAAAACGAAAATAGTGTCAAATCTTCAACAAGTTCGATTGAATAAAAAAAAACAAAACGGTTTTTCATTATGTTGCACAGCCTGACGTAGTCTCACACCGCTGAGATTCATCCCATTTGACTCAGCATAAAAAAATACCAATAAACGATACGAAACATGACCTTTAGGTTGGTAGTTGGAGTGAAACAGGAGGCAGCCATGGGTTGCATCCTGAGCGGGCTGGAAAGAAACGAACACTTTCACTATATTGTCCTTATTTACTATTTTTTACTTTACTATTCTACTTATTTGAATTAGCAGACTATGGCTCACTATATTTACTGCAGTTTCACCGTATTTGATCTAGACGCAGTCTTACACCTCTAAGGCCCGTTTCATTCGGCCCAGCGTCGAGAAATATCAAGAAAACTATATGAAACAATTAGTTTTGTCCGATCAAATGGCCGAGCAGGCGTGCCAAACTACGAGATACCAAATGGAATTTTTATGCAACAGGCCAGTTTTTCGTACTACGTTAAAGGCCAACTCCATGATCAAGTGGATCTTGGTGTTCCCTATGAAGGGTCAATATGCCGGTCTCCTGGTTGCCTTCTATCCCTGTATGACCTGGCATCCAAAACAGAGTTAAGACGTTCTCTTTCGACAAGATCATCGGGCCAGTCAGGCATTCCCATACGAGCCCCGACGACGGAAGCCGGGGTCTGTCTCAAGTTTAGCCTGACTGATTATTGTTGTAGGAGAGATATGCACCGCTAAAAGCACGTGGGGGTGAAGGAAGTTGTGTGTTGCGTCACAGCAGACGTTTAAGGCTGTTTTCCTCCCCCTCCACCATCCCAACAGATTTTCCCAAACTCAATCTTCTGCTACGGACAATATATCGATGTTATATGTCGCGAAGCCTCCCCCACGTATTAAAAGGCGCCAAGGTCAACCTCCACTTTGTAATTTAGTGTGATTATGATATTCTACAAATATTTGAGAACCATCCATAGGGCTTACCGTTAGACGGTAAAATAGGGAGATAATTGCTGGAATCAGTTATTCAGGAGCGTCTTTCCTCGTCTAAAAATCAAGCGTTATTTATTATAGTTAATCCCCAAGAGTTGATAATGACAATATATCAAGACGCTTTTCCTGAGCAGTGCTAAAAACGATTCATCCAACGTAAACTGACATCATCTTGATTACGAGAGCAAAAGAAAATTAATCCAGTTTGAAATCCTTTTGGCCCCTCGAAAGCAAATCTAATATGAAAATGAAGCCCAGTGATGTTTAATTACGAGGGACTTCAACTGTTTTGCATAGGAATTCATACCATTAATATCAGCTTGTGCCTTGAGGCAGCAATACCCCCTTCCACTCATTTCACTTCCTCGGCTAGAAAATCTTTCATCTCCTCTGAAATTAGAAACGACTTTAATTGCGCGTCTTGAATATTCTTTTCGTCTTTTAAGGATCGTTCAATATTTTCCGGTCCTTGGCTTCGTTCTGTTATTGTTTTCCACTTACTGCTTGAGTTCAATGGATCAGTCGGTATTTATGAATTCGATCTCACAAAATGCTAAATGAACGTTTTGGTGAATTCAGTACAAAGCAGAGAATCGTCACGAGTTTTTACTTTGCGAGCTGGGTTGCTATCGCTAGGCAACCAAATGTTTACCTTGTTTACCATACAATAAGGGTCGTTTTCACTGCCTTGATCCCGTTTAGACTCGATTAACAGTGCTTAAACGGGTTTCACCAGGGCTCTAGCCCTGCTCAAGCGCTAACCCCAAAAAGATTGGGCGGTTATGTGCGGTTAACTCTCATCTTTCTTTACCTTATCTTGATATTTATCCGCCATTACCGTGCTTCATAGAGTTTTCTCTTCTATTATTGTCCAACTGAGCACTTGTCATTCGTGAGACTTAAGTGCACGGCTCTCTCGGTCCAAGTAAGGTCCTTAGCAGGGTCGACCTGGGGGGGTGACCCCGGGCAGCTGTCCCTTTCCCTCCAAAGAGACGCGCTCCTGCAGGTATACCGCACCACTTTATATGTGGTCCTCCAGATGGTCGCGGCCACCCCTGGAGCCCTCGATCTAGCGGTGCTCCAGTCCCACATAAAGCAGGACTGTGTCGCAGAGTACCACGGGCCATTCCAGGCTCTCCTCCACTCGCTACAACAGGAGGGTTCTCCGGCCATGGAGCCTTTAACGAGTGGCTGCATTTCTTCGGACGCTGCCCCTTCAGCTACTGCCCCTGCGGAGGCGCACTGAAGAACGCATCCCACATGCTCCTTGCCTGCCACCTTTATATCAGTGCCAGAGTGCGCGCTCAGTTCGCTGAGGCAAGAGGAGGGCAGTTCCTCTCCAGCGGTTCCACGTCTTTGCACAAGCGTGGGCAAACCGGTGGAAGGGCCTAGAATCATGGTGCCCCCCACTAGACGAGGCTAGGACGAGTGAGATCACTCAGCGCAAGCACAGCGCAGTAGATGACCGCCGCAGGGTAGAGGCACGCGCCCCTCAAAGGACAATGAGCCGGTAGGCCAAGCCAGGCCTGGCTCGTTTCTCCATTGGGTGTGAATAATTCACTTATGTTCTAGAATAATAATAATAAATAAAGGTGCTGTTTACTAGTGTGCAGTTATTGCAGTTGCTTTTCCACTATGATGATATTCTAATAATGTTATCATCATCTCACCCGGCGCCTCAGATGGATTTGAGAGCCTTCTGACGAAATGTATGAATTTAAATTCTGTTGCGTACAAAAGTGTTAAGTATCATTTTAAAAACACTCGAGACGACTTATCGCCGTGTTACAAAATCTGAATTTTGGTTATTATTATTTCTTGTTCAGCTCTCACTTTCTTGGACCACACAAAGCATTGTCCCGAACTAATTGGGTTTTCTCCTGCAGCTCTTGCAGTTGGAACGCGCGTATTTTCACTGTACGCTCTTCACCAGTTTCAGCTTCGGCACAGATTAATGCGGCCACTTTTGGCTGCTGACAGTTATTAGAAACAATAATTTGGTCAAATCTGGATTGTTGAGGGTTGGGCATCTACGGGATGTATGGTTACGGGGCCGTTTACGTTTACACGACACTTTTTTACGGGACGGGATATCGAGCGGACGCCCAAATTCGTTACTTTAGTGTAACTTCATCAGTCCACTGCCTTCTCGATATGACTTAACAGTAATCACCGCATCTCTCAGTTATCTTGTCTAGCGTGGTGGGAACGAAACAGGCTAAGCTTTAGTCATCTAGCCGTGATCAATTGGATCACGATCAGTGCTGTTTTTGGTGGAAACGGCCCTTAATGTTTCAGTTTCTTTCCACATTTCATACGAGTATGTCCGTAAATCGTAACATGACACAATCAGTAAAACTCGAACCTACGCTCCCAAAGCGAATTGTCAAAAAATGACGAGCGAAGGATTGTTCAGATTCCACCTTTTCCTCAGCTCACGTCCACTGGTGCTCATGAAGGTTATGTCAATTTGAAACAAGATGCCCAGATAGTTGTACCTACCCCGGTGAAGAGCGACAACCGGCCTTAATTTTCGCATCATCTAAATTCGAGCAATTCTTAAAGAGGTGTACCGTCAACCTGTCACCCTCCTCTCCACACTTTCCCCAAAATAATGGCCATGCAACTGAAGGAGAAGTGATGAGGCTCTAGGCTTGAAAGGCACATGTATAAAATTCGCTAAAAACTTATTATAGTTATCAAGGTGATCAAAACGCTAAATATTATTTTTCTCAAAAATCTCTTTAACGATATCAATTAAATTTCGTACATACCCACCTCTCAATGAGACAACTATACCATAAAATTGCCATTCGTGGGAAAATGACGAGATTAGCACAATAAATTACGACAACCTTCCGACAAAAACGATTTAAGCGCAGCTTTTCTTAATGAACTAGCTAGGGTGTTCAAAAAGACATGCTAGCCCAATCAAATACCTATACGAGTTATCTTTAACAACGTTCATTAGGTGTATAAGGGCCAGAAATCTTGGAATTTTCGTTTCACCACCGTTCCTAAATGCTTTTACCCAATAACTCTGGAAGAGTGATTACTATCCTTCTCAAAAAATCGTGTGTCCTGCCTCACTAATTCTCTATGTACGAATTGCTCAATAGTGGTCAGGGCGAGAGCACGAGCAGCACAATAAATTCTGGAACCTTGAGTTTGACCTACTTCAAATAAACTGAGTGAAAAATGAACTGAATTCGTAGGAAAAGCCGTCATTACCAGCGAATTTACGTTGAGCCAAGGAAAATTGTGTGATGAGACGCATCTGATGAGTTGATTTGGTTCAGCCGTTTTGTCTCAATCGCTCTTCACAGACACACAGAGCATTCCACATAGTGTTTTTCAGCCTTAAAACGTTAAGACGTGAAGAGAACTTTTGTTTTTCGGCCGATTACATAACTCTCCATCCTACTGCGTAGAGCCAAGGAAAGTAAAAGAGGTCCAAACTGTTGAAAACAGAGTCCTCCATTTAATAACTGGAGCCCCGTGGTATGTGCGAAATAGAAACCTTCATTCTCACCTAAACAGTAGCAGAAGGGCTAACCGATTCTTGATGCATTTTGGATTCCGCCATGATGTCCCACGAAAACCCATTTCAGACAACCCACTAGTCCGTCGAAGACACCGTCGCTTGAAGAGAAAGAAACCTCGTACACTGTCGCCACAAGCAAATGGAAAATTACGTTTATATATTATTTATTTATTATTGTTATTACCGTGCACTTTTAAACGTACCTGTGCCTTGTCAATGGGGGCTAACTCGCACCATGAGGAAATTTTTTGAGTTGTACACAGCTATAATGTATCAGTTAATAATATTAAGAGTTCTTCATTCTAAGAAAACTGGAAGGGGTAGATCAAGGTATTATAAATCCAGTGAACATTTGAGGTATTGAGCTTGTCTATATTTTACGAAACGATCTACTTGTTCGCAGGCATCGCGTATTGAGGTCGGCGCCAACAATAAGCTCACCTCAAGCTCCGTCAAACAGCCATTCTACCGGATAGGATAATAGCTTCCAGGTTGAACCGAAGTGATATTAACGCACTTTGTGAGCGTTCAGGCCAAAAGGTGCTTTCTTATTGAGTCGAAGGAACGAGACGAGCCGTAACAATTCAGCAGTTAACCCGGGAATCGGAGTTATTGGTCCCTAAACTCCCTAAGGTTTCTAGGGGGCCTAACAACCTAATGGGTAGTAAATCAGATGAGAACTCCCCTCACACGCCCCGTCGTAAAATTCAACTTTCACTCCTCAAGGGTTTGTCCCGCGGAAAACTTGTATACCTACGAGCCGACCAGAATGTCGTTGACACTGTTTTATTCCCGCTCGACTCTTGCCTTCGAGGGTATTACGGCAACTCTATGTCAAATGCCGCCGCCCTTTGTGTCAGCGAAGTAGGTAACTATGCAAAAGAATGCGTAACTCCGGAGTTCATGGATCCTTCAAATGTTATTGCCCTGCCCTTCTCCGAACTCAACCTTCGACCATCTCTTTTTTCTCCTTTTCCCGCGCATAAATTTCCGAGCTGCTCGATAGTCGGCCTACTTTTAAGATGAACGCGGACGTTGAGGATTTACGACACCACGGAAATATTTATGAACTCTGAATTTTTGTTTCCATAAGCGGAAGAGAGGAGTTTGCGTCGTTGGAGTCAACGAACCGTTAAACTAGCCGAGAAGACCGTACCGCTAGACAAGAGACAGTGCAATGACTGCGCGAGCTATTGGAACTGCAAGGCGCTTGAAGGGTGCGGTGTGCTATGCGAAGTACAGAAGATGAAAGGGCAACTGGGGCATAGTTTTATTCTCATCTCAATTTCTCATAACGCGAACGGATTATTCAGCCATACCATAACTGTCCCTACACTTTGAAACACATCTTGCGCGCATCTTAAATGTTAAAGTAAGAGGGCACATTTGCCACCGTACAACACATCCTAGCAACAAACCTAGAAGTGGTTCCGCGGATTTCAAGGCTCATCAGAGCTGCACTATGTCGCCATTGAAAAATATACACTAAGCTCTCCAGGGGGGTGTACAGTGGAATCCTGGTCACCGTCAGGGGCTTGTGCACTTTTCATGATTCTTTAGGAAACATGGCTGGAATAAACCAGACATACTCATTGAGACTCGGTAGTGGACGTCTGGCTAAATACGTACACCAACAGGCAATGTTTTCTGACCACAGGGTAAAGATAGAGGGGATATAAGCTAACTGCTTGCTGAGATCTCTATCTTCAACACCCAACCAGGTTGATAGAGTAGTAGAAGAAGTAGCTCAAGATTCCCATTTCTCTACCCTTAACAGTCTCTCTTTTAAATCCTCTTCTGTTCTTCAATGCGCTTACGAAACCTTCTAAAGAAGGTGAAGTGAAGTCACACATAGGAACCATTTACATGACCTGGCTACAATGGAACTACGGAAACTAAATATTCCCCCGGCGCATTGCCCCTGTCGGGCAAAAAGAGTCGGGGAAATTGGGACGGGTTGCGAGTCGAGTGCGTGGCGTTGCGAGGCGAGCGAGCGGGTGGTTTTTTTAATTGAGACGGGAGGGAGGGAGGGAGTACTAACGACGATACGTTGACTTCCGCTGTAGTTCCCGCGTTGTACTGCGTTTCGTTAATTTTTTTAACCATTTTTTGCCCATAACAACCATGTGCTTCGACCGATCGGATTGCTGAGATGGCAGGCACAACTAAATACCAAATGGGATTTTTGTGCAAAAGAACGAATATTTTAGACCACGTTAAAGACACACAACGGCCTGGACGGCGGACGGACATTGCAAATTTGGAATCAAATTTTGAGAGGGGGTTGTAAAAAATTTTTCGTGACCGGAAACATAGGGTTATTATTCAGAATGAATAACAAACCAAAAGCGGTACGGAACGGTGTTGCCAGATACGCCACTTAGAGCTGCAAAAGAAATTATTTTTTCTTACAGTTAAATTTAGAAGAGTGAAGTGAAGGAAGATCCAGTTGAGTCGTGAATTTGGGATGCTGATGACCCGTATACGATCCTCACAAAAATCCAAACAGGCTGATAGCCCTCAGTTCGGCGTTTCACAATTAAATATCTGGTGCGTAGCAACACACAACTTTCCGCCACCCCCGTAATTTCGAACACCAGCTACATATACGGGTGCTATATCTTCGTTCAACGCATTTTTACAGGAACATTTATGGAGAACAAACTGTAGGGACCAGTTAGCTGAGAGTAATCCGAAAGTTTGATCGAAATCGTTAGAGCCGTTTTTGAGAAAATTGGAATACCGATAAATTAATATTCGACAAATCTCCTTTCTTGAGTTAACTTGGCTTATATCTCCGTTCAGCATATAAATACAGAAATAATTATGGAGAACGAAATGTTGGTATGGGTGACTGAAAGACACTCCATTAGAATTTATCACATCTGGTGAAGAAGTTACCCTGGAATTTACGGAAATGTTCGAAAAAACGTTATTTTCGACACATTTTGATTTTTATCTCAGTTCAATGGACCGTCACAGGAACATTTATTGGAAAGAATATGTAAGTATTAACTATTCGAAAACATCCTGTGAGTTTGGTGAAAATCGCTGAACCCGTTTTGCCAAAAAGCGTAAAAACCCTATTTTTGCTGCAGGGGCCCATATCTCCGTTCACCGTATTTTCATGGAGATATGTATAGAGAAGAAAAGTTATGTATTGATTAGGAGAAGATAATTTGAAAGTTTAATCAAAATCGTTAGAGCCGTTTTCGAGAAAAATGCGAAAAACCCTAGTTTTTGGTACATTTTTGTCCCCCCACCCCCTTTCCCTCCGGTCGAAATCGTCCATAACCTTATTTTGGTGTCTACAAAAAATAACGAACAAAACAAAAAAAGAACCAGCTCAATCGGATCAGCCGTTCTCCCGCAAATCGAACTACAGACACACACACACACATACACACACACACGGACCACGCGCCGAAATTAGGTTTTTTAGACTCAGTAGGGTCTGAAACGTAAAGATCTGAAGAAAACTCAAATTTTTTTTTGGGCCGATTACTATACTTTCCTTCCCTTCGGGTAGCGGAAAGTAAAAATCGGATACGTGGGCTGGCGAGATGATGATGACTGCGCAGAAAACAATACTGGCTATAATCCGAGTCACTAGGTGCCTTCAACTCGAAGTGTCTGGTGGGAGGACAGCGAGTCTCAGCAGGATCCAAGTTGAGGTGAATTGCAGATCGGCGGGTTATCGCGCACACTAACTAACAAAGCACACACGAACACTTACACACAACGTCGGCGGAGGCTTATTACGTAAACCAGACAGATTTGAAAGTATAAAATAAACAAAACGCTTCGGCGTTGACAGATGGAGTCAGTGAACAAAACCATTGTAAAATTATCTGGCGCGACGCATCACACAACTTTCCTTAGCTCACTCTCTGGACTTTTTTGAGAGCATAAGTGTCATATTTTGCGAAGTTTATAGAGAACGAAGTGCAGTAAAATCAAACTTGCTGCTATCGTCGATTTCTTACGAGCAAAAATTCTATGATAGCCTTAAATAATGTTTATACTGTTGACACAACAAATTTAATCAAAATTCTTCACAGCCGCTTTTGAGAAAAAAAGTATTTTGGGTTTTGGTATCATGACTGCCGTTGAGTAGTCTCACGGTGATTCTCAGGCTAAATATCGATTTGATTGGGATGTTTTCTTTCAGTCACATTGACCTGAAAATCTAACGAACTCTACCTTTTCATCACGTTTGTTACGAAAAACTACCAAGTATGGGGTTGAGGACTCAATTGAATCACCACCATTGATGAATCAGCGTCATGATTATTCGTATCTACTACATGCAAGTTCTTTATCCGTGCCAGCTATAGACGAGTTGAAGTTTGTACTTTGTCACTTGATGACTATAGCCAACGCGTGCAGTTCAGCTTCGTCCCCAAATTTACTTTATTTCTCGAATTCCCACCCCGAGTTATGGAGTTTGTGCTATTGACGCGACGCACGGGGTTTAATACGCGAATTTCGACGAGAACTGCATCCTTTCCGTTCGAATAATCCCAGTTAGCAGGCAACTCTACGCTCCATTGCAGGATGGAAATCCTTTTGTTCGACCCGAAACGCTCCAAGTCCATTAGCAAAACGGCGGAATTAGAACGTTACGCGAGTTGGGAGGATTTCGTGATTTGACGGAGGCGAGAGACGAAATGATATCGCTGTATCGAATCTGTCCATCTGCTTTCCTCCGGTTTCGACACAAAAGGCCCGGTTCTGACGACGCAGCAGCTTTCCCTTCACAAATCGCAAAATTTATGCGGTTGCTCAGTCCACCAATTATTGTACGGGTCCGATGCGAACGTAAACGGATGTAATAGACAGCAAGGTTCAGGTTCAATTCATATGATTGATGTTCAGCAAGCGCGATATGTGTTGAGTTCGAGAAGAACGCCGAACTCGTCAGTCGGTCGGCCCATTCCATGTCAAAACTCGGCATCGTTATCTTGTGTACAGGCTATCGGACTAAAAGGACCTTTTAATATACATCACTTTTCTTCAACAAACTGGTGTTATTATTGCACGAAAGACCTCAGTAACACTCATCACATTACTCACACTTCTAGAGTTCTAGAGCAGTGTCACTTTTCTTAGAGAGCCCACATATCTGCTATACCTCTATAATTTTATTCGTCCATAAAATGTTTTCCACAGTGTTCATAATTACGAGTGAGTACGACAAGTACGAGAGTGAGGAGGTGATTATAAATCCAGCCGCACGCTCTCGCGGTTTCACGATCGATAGTAAGTAAGTGGCTCAGCAGGCTGATGGCAAATATCAGTGGCCCGAAGCTGAACTGGCGCAGATTGCTCGCGTCTGTTGCAAATTCCGTCTTCCTGAATGGCGCAAATATATAGGCTAATGCAGAGTAGTACAGAAAGGAGATGGCAACAGCAGCAGTGAGGTACCCTGAGGATGGCCTCTGCGTACTACACCATCCTCTGACCTGGCAGTCTTTGTTGTTGTGGGGGTCTGGCAGCACAGCGAGGATGAATCCATGGTAGCAGCATCAACACGGTGAAACGAGCTATTACCCCACCCAGATGCTAATAGGATGGAGGGGGGGGGCGCTTATGAGAGCACCCGAAAGGGGCAAGAAGAGTGGGAGTACTATCCTCACTCCCCCAACAAGACGATGACAAAGACGTTGGAAAAAGGGGTAGAGATTGAGCAAGAATGCGGGTAAGATCTCTGGCTCTGGCTTGGGGCAATGGGAGGAACAGTCACAGCCGATGCTGTGTTGGGAGGGATCACTTTGATACCGGTTTGTGCCTGGTCTGGGCTGAGTACTGTCTCATACATCCTTATAACTATCACTAAAACTTATTAAAAAGTCGATGAACAGGAATTAAAAAATATATGGCGCTGCACGTCGTGCATATCACGTTAGCCCCATGTGAACTTAGCCATTTTTATCGTTCTGACTACTATACACATAACCCCCCAAAAAGCGTCATGCCTGGAGGGAACGAAACTGTGTCACAAAGTGACGTCGAAAAATATCCATACAAACGGATTTTTAAAATGATTGTGGTGTCGATGGTTTTGAAATCATGGAGGAAATACTGTGAAGACAATTAACCATCAATAAATCGTTGGTTGAGATTCCGAAATGTCTCTCATTGCACTAACATCCATTTGGTCAAAGGCAGACCACGGTGTTCCAGGCAGAGGTGGTGACGATCTGTGTGCAGCGGCTGCTGCAGAGGGGACTGAAGCGGCAGAGAATCTACATAATGGTGGACAGTCAGGCCACTCTCAAGGCCTTAGCCTCATACTGTCTTACATCACGGCAGGTGTGGGAGTGTCTTACTGGACTGAAGGCCCTGGCAGAGGACAACAGTGTAACACTGTGTTGGGTGCCAGGGCATCAGGGTATACAGGGAAACGAACGGGCTGATGGGTTGGCAAAGAAGGAATCGGCGCAGATCCCTATTGGCCCTGAGCCCTTCGTTGGGACTACCAGGAGCCACCTACGTTGAGAGGTGGGCAAATGGGAGGATAGGTGCAGGGCTGCCCAATGGCATGGGTTGCCCGACCTCAGACAGTCAAAACTCTTCATTCGACTCTCCAGTGGGAGGGCCAAGGAGGTGCCTGCACTGGGGAGGAAGGACATGAGGGTCATATGTGGCCTGTTCACAGGTCACTGTCCGCTGAGGTAACACCTTGCTAATATTGGCAAGTACAGGTATGCAGGTAGGGCTAGAGACGGCAGAGCATGTGTTGTGCGTATGCAATGGGCTTGCGGCATCACGCCATCGTGTGTTTGGGAAGCCCTTTCTTCAGCAAGAAGAGGTGACGAATGCAGAACTTGCGGATACCCTCCACTTTGTGCGGGGGTAGTGGGGGCGTAGAGGTGATCTCACACCAAGTGAGACCAGTGCCGTGGTGCCTGGGGGTGGTGCAGGGGGGGGGGGTTGATCCGAGAACCATGGACGCCCTTACAATAGGCCTGTTTGTGGCTGCAGTGAGGGTATCGCCTGCATCCACCGTAAAAAAAAAGGCATTGAAACTATTCAAAATCACGAGCACACACACGCAAACACACACACACAATTACACAGACTGTTTTTTTTTTTCAAGTGGTGTTTTTCTGGGAGTAAAGCCCTTAAAACATAAAGAAAGTGTTTTTTTCACCCGATTACTCAACTTTTTCTCTTACTTCGTAGGGCCATGGTAAATAAAAACCATGAAACGTATCGAATTCAGTAACCGCCCAGAGTTGTGTATCATGTAACGGAGAGGTGTTTTGAATCGGCGGCGAAATGGTTCCTTCCGGCAATTCGAATGAGAGTTTGACAACTGTTTACGTTCCAACGGAACAAAAAAATTTGAAAAGGTAGAGTTCCTCTTATACAATGCCTGGAAGCTTTTCTATAAACACAAACATTGCTTCCTCAATCGCCAGAGGTTTGACACGTCCGGGGTCAATGTTTGCACGGGCATTTTCCTTTCTACCCAACAAAGAGGAAAAAGGGCAAGGAACCCCAGAAGATGCCCTCCTAGTGGTCGGTCGTAAATCTGCCAAAGGGAAGACGCGAGGAGGTTTAGGGTTAAGGAGGTTTTCTTGAGGGGTTGAAGACCTGGGAGCGGCAACATGAGGAGTGTAAAGGTGGGTGTTTGAAAGTAAAACGGGCCTAGAGGTTTAGAGGGTGGCTTCTGATTGACATCAGGAAAATGGGGGTTGCAAAAAGAGGGAAAGAAGGAAACGACGGGATGAATATTAGGGCTCTTGCGTCAGGTCTTAAATCAAGACAGGTTAGTGCGCCCAATAATAGCGACTGACTTTCCAAGTGCAGTTCTCGTCTACCCAGCCGCCTGTATTTGGTATCACAAGAGGTTACGCTCTGGAAATCGCCTCTCTCTCTCACTCTTTCCACCCTTCGTTTTTCCCGTATTTTCGCCTCTTGGAGAAAAGCCCTTCGAGCCCCACTCAAGCGCTATTAACTGACACCGCGAGTTATGTGAGACTTGAGCTCTTCCGTGTTTCCCACATTCCGCTCGGAAAATTGAGATTCGATTCCCTTCGCATCTGCACCACTCCCAGAATCCACTTCGAGAGTCCGGAAAAGTCGGTTTTCAAGCGAGATGGTTTTATCAAAACCTTAGGGGATCCTGGCAGGAAACCAATAAGTCGAAATTAGGAGCACTATCTTTGGAAACCACGCAGTCAAACAGCACCTTCAGGTCTATAACGTATCACATGTAAGTATATTGTAGGCATAAACTGAGCTACAGGGAACTTCTAAATCCGCTGAATCTCCATTCAACACGGTACTACAGAAACAATTATGAAGAACAAAAGACAGTTACCAGCCGGCTGGACTGTGTGTGTGTGTGTGTGTGTGTGTGTGATGAAAATGGTAATCCGGTTTGGAGAAATGAAGAACGAACTTTCGGATAATCTCATTTTCTGATGCATTCAACGAACAACCCTGTGAGAGGAGGGTAACCAAATGAGGGTGTTGCTGTGGATACACATTATTATGTACATGAGTATCTCCGTCAATATATAGATATTGATTAGTTGAAGACCCAATGTGACATCGATCGCAATCGTTAGTCACCGTATTTCCTCAGAAATTATGAAAATATAGAAAAGTGAGGAATTGTATTGTGAGGTGTGTGTCGTAATCAAAATCGCTACGACCGATATCGAGAGAATTTCTGAAAAACCTTTCCGGTATATTCCAGCAAGCCAATTTTCTGAATCTTTGATAATTTATCACGTTGTGTAGGGCGATCGAATGGGGGAGCTTGAAACTGAAAAATACATGAGCGTGGTGAGCGTGAGTGAGGACTGTATTACACTTGACAGAATAGCGACAGTTAACTAAGAGTGTGAAAATGCTCACAAGGGACTTTCAATACATGTGAACTGGTTGTGAAACACTAAGTGGAGGGAGAGGGACAGAGAGAGATAGAGTTGAGTTGAAATTGCGCAAGCTGAGAGACGAATCGTTGGGAGAACTGGGAGACGACTGTATCGCGAGACCTATTTGATGACTGACTTCGAAGGAGCTGTCTGTTGAGAAAAGGAATACAAAATTTAGGGGTGGGAAAAGATAGTTGGGAAAGTAGTGTAAAAGGGGGCGAATGGCGTATCAGTAACTGACCTACTCAACTGATAAGGAATCATGTGTGATGTAACCCTCTCGACCATGACGTCAGTGTCTCCCAGAAAATCAGCTGTTCCAGTGCCTCCTGGAGAGCAGTGTTGCCAACAAAACAGGTGTTTATAGTAATAAAAAAGGGATTCGAAGCTATTCCTTAACCATATTCAGGTGACGTCAGAGGTCTCTAAGGCCTGTTGCCAATATAACGAGTGTTTCCTCTCACCCTTCCACAACGCTCCACCATCCTGTTTACCTTTCTCTTCGTATACGACCACGACCATTTAACTGACCTTAAAACTGACTTAATGGACAAACGATGATGTCTTTACATTGAAAGCACTCACCCTCAGAATCTCACCAGCCAAAGGAGACCGACTCACCTAACAGGTACGTTTACTTTAGTAATTTACCTACTGGCAGAACTAACCCAATTACTTGAATAAAAAGTTATTGCTTGACTGTGCTAAGCCCTGAATCAGCTGATACTGTAGTCTTGACATATGTCATTGAAGTATCACTGGAGGCAATGGAACAGCTGATTATCTGGGAGGCACTGACGTCATTGTCAGGGAGGGGAGAGGGCTAGGCCACACCTCACATCAGTTGAGAACGTCAGTTACTGATACGCCATTTGCCCCCTTTTACACTACTTGGGAAAGTCCAGGACAAGGGAAAAGCCGTTGTCAATTGGAAATAACTGAGGAGTGGGACTTCCACAGGTACAAACAAAGAGGTTGAGATAGAAAAGTGTTGGGGGAAAACAATGACTTTCCATAAAGCTAAGGCCAATAAATACCATTAAAGGCAAACGTGGATATTCTGGAGGTCAAATATCCAGCTAATTCGTCCTGCCGAACCCGCAGCTCTCTTCATTTCACGTAAATGAATTTTATAGTATGTAACGTTGTTTAGCATGGATCGCAGAGAAAAATTGATCGAGAATGTTGCCGCCTCGTTTGAAAATAAAATATTTGGTGTTTAGATCATGACGATCACTAATAGTTGGAGGGAAACCCCATCAACGTCACACTACTTTGATACTGAGAAAAACGCATTTGCCAGCTAGACGGTTCAAACGAGGCTACTTCAGCGAGTCAAGTTGTACAGACGAAGTATACCACGCACCACAGTAATCAACAAACATGCAGGATCAATTATTCGAACGAGCAAATAGTACTCCAATTCAAAAGAGCCAGCAGGCTCAAAGTACTAATCACTCGGATCGACTTTTGATTGAACCGGCAGCCCTATGGTTGTCCAAATTCGGACTGTGCCTCACTTTGGGGACCTTATTCCGACAGCATTTATGCCTATGAAACCGATTTAGAGTATAAGACTGAGAACAAACGAATTTTGTGTACTTCCAAAATCTTCTTACACTCAGAGGAAATGTGTACAAGACTTAAAAACTTGTTGCTCGAAAAGGCAGATAACTGATGAAACAAATTCGTGAGTAATACGTTCACTGATAACACCATCATTGTCATCCTGAAATAGACAAAAACAATACGAAGGCCATAGATATTGAATAATATTATTGTAGAACTGTTTCAGGGCTCATGGTGTTCATGACGATGATTATCAACCGAAATGGGTAGAAAAGTATTATTCATGTAAATTGCGTTGACACCACAAAATTTTATGCGGCTCAGTACGTCGTTGCCTTCGCCAGGGGAAAGAAGCCTATGATTGATAAATTTAATGGTGTACGATTAGATGTGCTTAACGTAGGTACTTAAAGGGAAAAGCACTCACAACTATATGGTTGACTGAGCCAATTAGGTATCCCAGGTTACAAATTTATGTCAGGTTGTGATCTGGCAATAATAATCTTGCTTATCATCGAGGATTTCTAGGTTCATTCGAAAACAACGCCACCTACAGGCAAAACGTCCGCTTTACACTGGAAGAACATCCTCGACGGAAAAGAACGCATTTTTATCGTAAGTCAAGGAGCGGTAGGAACTGCCTCTTAAAGCATTGTACTGCAGCTTCTCAAAGGCTTCACAGGGATCATTGAAAAAAGTCTAACGTTTTTACATCAGTTGAGTTGATTTTGAACCCCTGTGAAGGGAATCCTACCGGGGGTTTGTACTTCGTTGGTGACTTTCACACCATCAAACGGATCGATTGGGCAATTGTTTCTTCTTTTATGTAATTTGTAAGCAAAGTATTGAGGAACAGGAAAATCCTTGGTTCTCTATGTGAGCGTAAAGATTATGCCAATGAAACGCTTAAAGTTCTCGTACAAACCGATAAAACTGTTCAAAATTTGTCTTCTTCGTAACACTTAAACGCCCCTGATTTGGAGGGCCGTTAGCGTTCCTCTCGGGAATTCGTCGCGGTTTAATGGAGCACCTACCATGGCGATCAACCATAAAACATCGCATCAGGGCGTTCGCATTCCGGGTTCCAAAAACCGCGGGACGGGCAAGTAGGTTGTGATGAATGAGACCGTTCGGAAGCTAAAGCTTTTATTCACGCGAGAGATGGCCTAACTGTTCAGAGTCGTAAAAGGTAGAGCCGATTACGACCCGTTCCGTCGTTCCTCGTCCAATGTTGAAATATACAATAAAGTTTTTTTACGAGACGGAATTTAGCTAGGAAATTGGACTGACAGATAGGATAAGCCTACGCCAAAAGGTGGATGCTTGAATTGGAGCGAGCCGTTTTATGGTACCGTGACCTAACCTGTGGAAATCGAGCAGAACTTGCGAGCCCGCGATGTAAATTCATATTTCATGGTTGTTCCGGGAGTGTTATATTATGGTAATTTATTTTATGATTTTATAATCCCGCTTTAAATAACGCAGCGGTATCCGCCGACGAGAAACGTGATCAGAGCGAGAAAACTTACAATTTATCTGTACTTCACTGCAGTGACAACTCAAGTGAGTATTTACACAAAATGTACATTTTTCAGGAATATCGTTGTACGTGGGAGCTCTCTGGAACTCAGTGACGTTCAGTACTCAACGTCAACCGGTGCATGGAATGAAAATAGTATTGAAACTGAAACTCCTTTTTTTTACCTTCCAAAGGGTCAAAACAAAAAGTTGGGTTTTCTTCACAACTTTGCGTATTGAAACCTACTGAGTCCGAAATACATAATAAAACGCGTGTGCGTCTGAAGTTTAGTTTGCGGGGGAACGGTTGGATCGATTGAACTGGTTCTCCTTTTGTTTTGTTGTTTTATTTTTGCGGACTCGAAAATAAGGTAATGGGCGATTTCCATCGATGGAAGTGCGCGTGGGGGCCAAAACAGTTCACCAAAACTAGGGCATTTTGCATTTAGCTCAAAAACGGCTATAACGATTTTGATTAAACTTTCTGAGTATCTTTTACTAATTACTACCTAACTATTCTGCTTCTTAAATATCCCCATGAAAATACGAACCAGAGGAGATATAGGCTTATGAATCAAGAGAGATTTTTTATGCTTTTTGGCGAAACGGCTTCAACAATTTTCACGGAACTCGCAGAATGTTCTTAAATTCTTAATACTGTTTATTGTTCTCAAATAAATGTTTCTCTTTAATTTCATTGAACAGAGCTAAAAACGAAAATGTGTTGGAAATAATATTTTTGGAACATTATTGTATTTCCCTGAAAAACTGTGTCGGTGGATTTGATCAAACTTACGTACGGAGTATCTTCCAACACCTCTACTCACATATAGTTGATCCTTTTTTTGTATATATCTATTGAACGGAGATTTAAGCCTTGATTACACGAGAAATGGGATTTGTCGAATTTTAATTTATCGGCATTCAAATTTTTACTTTCCGCTGCCCGAAGGGGAGGAAAGTATAGTAATCGTGACAAAAAAAAATCCTGGTTTTCTTCAGATCTTTACGTTTTGAGGCCTACTGAGTCTAAAAAACCTAATTTCGGCGCATGATCAGTATGTGCGTGTGTGTCTGTTGTTCGATTTGCGGGAGAACGCCTGATCCGATTGAGCTGGTTTTTTTGTTTTGTTTGTTATTTTTTGTAGACACCAAAATAAGGTTATGGACGATTTCGACCGATGGGAAGGGGGGGGGGCGAAGATGTACCAAAAACTAGGGTTTCCGCATTTTTCTCAAAAACGGCTCTAACGATTTTGATTAAACTTTCAAATTATCTTCTACTAATCGATACCTAAATTTTCTCCTGCATACATATCTCCATGATAATATGGTGAACGGAGATATAGGCCTATGAAGCAAAAATAGTTTTTTTTACGCTTTTTGGCAAAACGGCTTCAGCGATTTCCATCTAACTCACAGGGTGTTTTCAAATCGTTAATACCCACGTATTGTTTTCAATAAATGTTCCTCTAAAAGTCCATTGAGCAGAGATAAAAATGATGGATGGATTCCTCCTACCTTTAAGCTCATTAAGGAGCGCTGGCCATCAAACGCTCCTCTGATGTCAATCACAACTGCTACGACGTATTTAACTGGTACCAGCAGGGAAACACACTGAATTTCGACAATGACATCCTGCGCGTACCTTCCTTTGGTACACCCGTATTACTTGCCTGTGAGGTTGCGGCCAAAGACTCCTTCGAGGGACTGCAACATCAAGCTTTCTAATGTTTTGCCTAATATGGAAAGAAGGCTGAGAGGTCTCCACATACGGCGACACATATGTACTCACACACACGTGCCGAAATTAGATTTTTAGATTCAGTAGGCCTCAAAACGCAGATCTGAAGAAAACCCCTTTTTTATGCGATCACGATACTTTTCTTCCCTCCGGGTAGTGGCAAGTAAAAAGGGGAAAGGGGATGTTTTGGTACGAATGGGGGTTCAAGTTATCACTTGATCCCAAAAAGAAAAACAGAATGATGACCAACTCAGCTCACTAGAACTGATGCACTTCCTTCTTTTGAATGATGTGCTAGGATGCACTCTGTAGAAAAGTTGAGAAAACTAAAGTAGCCTTCAGAATACCAGGAGCACTAAAACTATTGACACCACTTAAACTCCGAACGGCCGAACTGCTATCAATATTTTACGATCTTGCGCAGCTCAAAAACCGGTTAGCGGCAATAGAAGTCTGAAGGTGCAATGAAGTTTGCTGTAAAACGAACGATCTTTAGATTCAAGCGTGAAGACTGGATAAGTTCATGAGTTAAAGTAAACGAGAAGAGCTCCAAATTGCGGGAGAGGTGCGAAAAGCCGCTACGAGAGGCCGAAAGAACGATGAAATCCGGCGGCAAAGGGCGACTGATCTCAATGGCGTTGAGGTTGAAAACGTTGGAAGCGCTAAAAGCCACGATTTCTCGGGCCATTCAAACCGGCGTGAAGGGAAGTGAGGGCTCGGTAGTTTGAAAATGCCAACGTAAAATATCCGCTGGCAGAAGAACAGAAGAGCGACCTTTAGCGCTCACTTTCGCCTCGGCAGACCTTCGTTTTAAACCTATCGATCTCTCAAGATCCGACTCCATAGGCTGCTGCTCCTCCGATATGTAGAGCAAAGTTCCACGGAGTGGAAGTCGACTCCAACACAGGGGGACCGCAGGGGTCTTTTCAGAGCTTAGAAAGCGCAGCTTTTCTGCTTGATACAGTTAACATACTATTCCTTTCAAAGGGCTTTCAGAGAAATTACTATTTGGAACGTGGAACTTTCATTGAAAATGGATTGAGAAGGTTAATGGGTTCATGAGGTCCTTCACAAAAGACTCGGAGGTCGCTAATTGAACCTCCTCAACTCAACTCCGCCGTTTGATTTCTATTCTTCAGTCTTTTTCATGGGAATCTAACTCTTCCTGCTGCTCAACAACACTGGGCCACTCGTTCAATGGATTTATGTTACTGCTATGAACTTCCAATCAAGGGGTCTCGAGATTTCACCTCCGAATCGGGCGCTTTTCCATTAGCCAAAAGCATTCACTAATCTTGTCGTTCGACAACTCTATTTATGGTGTCTGGAATTATTTGCAGCGTACCTTTCCTCAGCTTCTATCAATTCAATACATTCCATGACAATATTTTTGTTCTAATGTTTTCTACGAAAACACCGATGAAGAAGAGCACTGCGTGTTTCATCAAAAAGTTGGAACAATATTTTGGGAAACGGAGACTGCACACGGAGAGCTCATATTCGGTTAGAGGTTTAGTGTGGAAAACATTCACCACACGGCAAGAAAGGTGGCAAGTTGCCATGTCATTCTTGACGTTCCTTCCCCTTTCATTCGGAGCAGAGGTTAGGGCTGATACATTGAGCGTTTCCTACCTCATAAAGCGGATGGCAGCAGTGCAGAAAAGGTGCATTGCTGGCTTATACAGTAGCCCCACAGGAAAAAATCACACGCCCTCAAATCTGGCGATCTTGCCGGCCACCCCAAGTCACCCCTGAGAGAGACGAGGCGTGCGGGGAACATCTGCCGCAGTTTCACCATTGAGATTTGCGCTGTGTGGGCCGTAGCTCCATCTTGCTGAAACCAAATATCCCCCAGATCCTCTTCTTCAGCTAACTGGTTCAATTCGGGTTCAAAAAATCTTTCCAGCATGAAAAGATAACGCTGAGCATTGACGGTAACAGTCCTTCCATCCTCCTCGAAAAAATAAGGCCCAATCACCCCAAATTTTGAAATGGCACACCAGACAGTAACTTTTGGGGAGTGGAGAGGTCTCTCGTGAATTTGTCTTGGGTTGCGGTCATACCAATAGCGGAAATTTTGTTTATTAACCGCTCCAGAGAGATGGAAGTGGGCTTCGTCCGAACTGAACAAAGTGGACGTTGGTGGGATGCGGTTTATCATCTCTTGGCATCGATTCAAGCGGTTTTGGTAGTCAGGAGGTGACAATTCCTGAACAATCATAATCTTGTACGGATGGAATGACAAGCCCATGTGCAAAATCCTCCTTAGTGAAGTGTAGAGATGTTCAGTGCTACTGCGTGCCTCCGAGCGGAGCGCCCAGGCGACTGTTCCACTGCTGCTCTCACTCGAGCCAAATTTTCAGGTGTTCTTGCGTTTCTTGGTCTTCCCGCACCTCTACGCCTTACTGTGGAACCAGTTTCTTCCAATGCTTGAACCCAACGTGCGATAGCATTGCGGTGAGGGACGGGATCACGACGTGGGATGTTGTAACGCAGTCGGAAGGCCCGCTGGGTGGCGATGAACGAACGGCCACTTTCAAAAAACGTGCGAATGACGAAACCTCGTTGCTCTCCACTCCAAACCATTGTAACGACTGAAAACGGGACCACTGCCCGTGCACAATGAGACCCCTCCCAGGTCGTTAACCCCACTACAAGGCATGCAGCACCCTTTCGAAACTGCACCATTTGTTATGGCTCACCCTGTACTTCACGGTTTCTCAGGAGATAGTGTTGTTGGTGATTAGTGTTATCCCAAGCACCTTCTCACCGCCAAGTGAAAAGAAGTATACCCATCAAGAGGAGAACTGGAGCACGGCCACCAGAAGGAAATAAGAAGAGATGCGACTCTTGGGAAGTAGCTAGATGGGTGTGACACAGCTCAAAAGGGGCAGTGGGTCAGGTAGGTGATTCCAGGGTTTGGTTCATGGCCGCAGTGAGGTGGATATCTACCTCACCCAGTCCTTAACAGAAAGTCAAGCATTTAGGGCATGCATGTACCAAATTTGTAAGGCTGCAAGCCCACAGTGCAGGGCAATGGTGAGAGATGCGTCCCATGCCATCTTCTCTTGCCCAAGATGGGCAGGTTGGCAGTGCACCTCGGATGACACAGTCAACAAGCTCTCGCCAGAGGCATGCGCCCACACTACGTTGAATTCTGACGGAAATTGAAGGGCATTGCAGTGGTCAGCCAGGAAAGGATGGAGCTTGCTGACCCGGGGCTAGCATATTGCAGGGAGGAAGGATGAAGACGTGGAGGGAAGACTGTTCCCAAACCTCCCAATCTACTGGACATTATGAGAGTCTGGATGGGAATTTCTGCACGCTGCAAGATTCTCGTGAGGGTGAAGAGGACTATAAAGAAGAGCACAAAAGACATACCCAAGAGACGTGAGGGTCGACCAGATGCAGTGTGGTAACCGGTTCCAGGTTGGTACACAATACGCATGACCATTGACGCGCAAGCAACCCATCCTATACTTTCAAAGTCTCAAATGCTGTCCAAAGCGTTTATTTTGACTCTCGCTACTTCTTCACAGTGGGGCTGCTTCCGTTCCTGTACCCAGCGGCACGTTGGCTTCAGTCCAAGGTCCCCTTGGCGCTGGTGCTGCGTACAGGCGCCTTCACTCTGGTGTCTCTTAGATAACCCATCTGAACTTTGTTGGGCTCCCCCAAACTGACACTCTACTTGCTAGCTGGTCCATACAACATAGGACTCGCCATTCTCTAAGCCAGACGACCTGTACTGTTTGAGGGCCTGCACTGCACTCAATAAAATTCTTGAGGTGCAATTATTTTGTACAGTCTTTCCCAGATACCAAAGGTAGTGTGCGATTGGTCTTCCCTTCCCACCTCGCATGAAAAATCTGAAGACTCGGAATCGGGTGTGAATGGTGCCGCTCAATATCCTGATGATTTCGAAAAAAGCTGCTTCTTCTGATTCCATTGAAAATGTCTCTGGTTTTGATAGGCAAACAACCGCCATGCCCGGGCTGCAGTGTTAGGAATGAACGCGTAATAGTACGAAAAGAAACCAAGGAATGACCTCAACTGCTCACTGTTCACAGGAACTCGTCAGGACGCCCTCCACTATCGCAGGATCTGTGGAAACACTGAAGGAATGAAGGTAGTGGGTGGGCAACTTTTCGAAAGAACTGGCACTTCCAAGCACTCAGCTTAGTATTAGTAGGCTAGTGAAACTTGTTTTGTTGTCACAGTAAAATCCCTTCAAACGAGCAAGTATCAGAGAAAACGTCACCTGGGTAGACTTTCATCCTTCCTTGTGGGCAAATTTCAAATGTTGCAAGAGCATTTTTCAACCCAAAAGGCATGACTTGTAACCTCCAGGGGCCCCTTGGCGTACAAAAAGCTGTTTTCCATCGGTCAGTGTGATAATATAACCTGCCGATAGCCACTTCGCGAATCTAACGTGGAGAACCAGCTGCTTCTTGTCTTCTGGAGCCCAGGTTGAGTTATTAACAAAATCGTAATAGTGGAAAAGTAGATTTAAATTGTTACACGGCGAAAACTGGTAAAAATTAGTTGCGAAATCGACCCTCTCCATCTCTATCTTCCTCCTCCCCCTCCCCATTACAGTATTGGCATACATGATATGCCATCCTTTCACCCGAGAAGGCATGTGGCAAGAACACAATTATAGTAGTGCGACCGACGTTGGTTCAACTTGGAGCCCTCAACTTCACGAAAACAGGTTGGTTAATAATTCATAGAACTCACAATAAGTACAGCAGGAAGTTGCCGGACAAGAACAGTAACTTCGGCCCAGTCGTTGACTGAAGAGCGGGACGAAGTGCACGGGGGGAAAAGGTAGTCGCACTTCCTACTCCCGTCTCCCTACGGGCTCAATTTAATTAAATTAAACAGGAGTAGCCACGAAGAGGACTCGACCGAGTTAATATCCCCTCGCTCCGCCCTCGCCCAACCTCTTTTCAATTAGTTCATTACGATACACGGTATAATTAATCAATGAAGTTCACCAAAAGCTGACCTTCCCGTCGGTAATGAAACTGTGTGTATTCTCCGCACGTTCAATGCCCTCCCGACTGCGTGATAAATCGGCGAAGGATTCATATTTGATGTAAATTTCCGTCCGACGACCTCAAACTCTGATGAAATACATGTACGCGTCGGAGAATTGAAATTGTTGAGGTGAAGTGGGATTAAACACCTAATTTGACACGATGGCCGCGTCAGAGGTGTTTTAGTACTTTAGCATCAATGCGCCGAGTGAGGACGAAACAGTCAACCGGTGCTGTTTAACGCGATAATATCTTTCAACGCGTTTTATTATATAATAATCAAGAAAGACAGTTCGGAGGGAAAAATACGTATGTGGCCTGTTCTCAGGTCACTGTTCTTCAAGTTTTTTGAACGCCAAAGCCCTTCCAGCATACTGGGCTTGATTATCTTGAATCATTATACGAGTACATTCATACAGATGGCCTTTCTGATGTGACAATCTTCGTCTGCCTCTTCACTTGCTTGGTCACACAAACTTTACATCTGGAGCTAGCGATTGTCGTGGAAATCGAATCGATTCTCAACATAATTGGATATCAATTCAAGTGATGTTCCTACTCCTTCTCATTTTCTACAAGCCTACAACAGCATGAATAGATTGACACCTCAAACTTTGAAAGAATTTGCTGCTTCCAGCTTCACTCGAAAAATGGCTGAAAACAGTCCGCGCAGAATAATCGGCAAGAAGAAAATACACGCCATTTTCCTCAGTCTTCTCGATATTTCTGGCCCTGGAGTGTCGCCAACTAGGCGAGAAAAATTTCACGTTCAGCCAATTATTATATTTAATATCATCTGTTTTTGCAGATCGCGAGAAAACAAAAGGGTTGAGTGTTGAGATCGGAGATGAAAAGGTGTTCTTTATTTTACGTTTAATTTAAAACACTATTTTGTGAGGAATAAGAGCGATGCTGCTCATCGCCTCAAAACAGCTGATGACACAAAAACAGATGATATTAGATATAATAATTGGCTGAACGTGAAATTTTTCTCGCCTAGTTGGCGACAACTGTCTACCGTCACTACGTGGAGCTGGGGGTCAGAGCCGTGTTTTGATCTCTATGATAACTATAGTTCGTTTTCGATCGACTATGCTCATATCCTCATTTTGACGTGCGATAATCACTCACAGCATACGGTTAAAATTTGAACTGATTTGATTCAATCGTTTTGACAGACATGCACTTTGACACCGGGGAGTTTGTGCCGTTTCCTCCTTTCCAACGATTCCGTTTGTTCGTGTTCGCGTGAAGTTCAGAACTGGGGACATCTGGAGTTTCAATGCCCGTACTTAAATAGCTAAGGGCGAGGTTGGAGAGGAATGTTGGCAAAGTTGCGTGGCCAATGCATTATCACTACACTGGAACAGCAAAAACTGACGTTAACTCGGCGTCGCAAGGCCGACGTGACGAGACAGAGTTGTAATGAGACGGGAGGAAGAACGTGAAATGAGTGCAGGCCGGGGAGAAAAGAAAACTTTCGCTACAATGCCCACGAGTTTCTTCAATTCAACGATTCCACTGTTGTCCATCTAGACCCAGTCGTACATCTCCAATACCCGCGTCTCATTCGACTCAGCACCAAAAAATACCTTGTAAACGGTGCTGACCGAAAACAGTGCTGTATTGTTCAGAATGAATGATGAACCAAAACCAGGTTAACAGTACCATGGATCATTCACATTCTGTGTTCAATAACGAACATGAGCAGGAGGAGCATACGTGGGAGGTTAACTGAATGAAGTGCTAACCAATGGGTTAACTGGTTGGAATGAATAATAAACCAAAAGCACTCATTCGGATCGTGTTCTACTGTACACAACTCAAGGATCTGCACAAAGCCTTATTACTTTCCGCTACCCGAAGGGAAGGAAAGTATAGTAATCGGCCCAAAAAAAAAATTGAGTTTTCTTCAGATCTTTACATTTCAGACCCTACTGAGTCTAAAAAACCTAATTTCGGCGCTTGGTCCGTGTGTGTGTGTGTGTGTGTATGTGTGTGTGTCTGTAGTTCGATTTGCGGGAGAACGGCTGATCCGATTGAGCTGGTTCTTTTTTTGTTTTGTTCGTTATTTTTTGAAGACACCAAAATAAGGTTATGGACGATTTCGACCTGTGGGAAGGGGGGTGGGGGGACGAAAATGTACCAAAAACTAGGGTTTTTCGCATTTTTCTCGAAAACGGCTCTAACGATTTTGATCAAACTTTCAAATTATCTTCTCCTAATCAATACCTAACTTTTCTTCTCCATACATATCTCCATGAAAATACGGTGAACGGAGATATGGGCCCCTGAAGCAAAAATAGGTTTTTACGCTTTTTGGCAAAACGGCTTCAGCGATTTTCACCAAACTCACAGGATGTTTTCAAATAGTTAATACCTACATATTCTATCCAATAAATGTTCCTGTGACGGTCCATTGAACAGAGATAAAAATCAAAATGTGTCGAAAATAACGTTTTTTCGAACATTTCCGTAAATTCCAGGGTAACTTTTTCACCAGATGTGATAAATTCTAATGGAGAGTCTTTCAGTCACCCATACCAACATTTCGTTCTCTATAGTTATTTCTGTATATATATGTTGAACGGATATATAAGCCATGTTAACTCAGAAAAGGAGATTTGTCGAATATTAATTTATCGGTATTCCAATTTTCTCAAAAACGGCTCCAACGATTTTGATCAAACTTACGGAGTACTCTCAGCTAACTTGTCCCTACATTTTGTTCCCCATAAATGTTCCTGTAAAAATGCGTTGAACGAAGATATAGCGCCCGCCTATGTAGGTCGTGTTCGAACTTAAAGGGGTGGCGGAAAGTTGTGTGTTGCTACGCACCAGATATTTTTTGCGTGGTAACTATTCTTTCTTCACTCTTGGGACACAGGAAAGTTGAAAGCATTAAAAAATTGATAAAGTCGGGGTACGCCATTAATGACGGACACAATTAATTCGATGAGTTGGTATTCAGTTCCGTTTCAAGTTTTTACTCGCCTTGATCTCTCGGATTATGAAGGGAAGCTACGTCATCGGCTTAAAAAAAAATGTGTTCGCTGAAAAGTGGCACGAAAGGAGAGGCCCAGGTTCCATGAGTGGGTGTTAGGTAATTAGGTTCAGTTTAGGTAATAGGAAGGGCATTACTGTGATATGGGTTAGGCATTGTGTTGTGGTTGGAGGCGGGGAGGAATGAAGAGTACTCGCCCTCCTTCAACCATTAAGTCTTCTTCTGATGGTTGGCGATCATCATGGCAATCCTGACTTTCTGTACGGAATTCGTAATTGCTAGAACAAAACCGCTTTCTCCAAGAACACAATGCCAGACTGCTTAGTCGAGAACGCCAAACAGCAGTTGTAGAGCAACCAGCAGTAAGCGTCTCTTCCACCTCTCGCTTCGAAGGAACCTTAATGCAATACAATGGTGACATCCCCTGGGAAGATTATGAGGATCATCTTGAGATGGTTGCTTCTGCAAGTGGATGGTCTCTTGAACAAAAAGGCCATAGATTAGCCAACGCCCTTCGAGGAGCAGCACTACAAGTAGTTCTGGTGACAGTACCCCCTGAAGAACGAAACGTGTTCAACTCCCTTTTTCCAGCACTCAGCTCTCAGTTTGGAGAGACGTGTTTGTCTGTCCAATGGCGAATTGCCTTAGACGGTCGGAAACAGCGTTCTCAAGAAACGGTGACTCAGTTTGCGACTGATATTGAGCGTCTGGTTCGTTTCTCGACGCCTGACTGGCCTGAGAAGTGCAGAGTACAACTCGCACTTCAAGCGTTCCTCAATGGAGTGCAAGATCGCGAAGCCAGCAAGATCTTGCTAGCTACGAACCCAATGTCATTGCAGGAAGCAGCTAATATATGGCCGGGATTTACGTTTGCCCGAGGAAATGATCCGACCACCAACAGACGAAGCTTGCCAACAAACAGAGCTTGCCTTTGACCTTCGCAGAAGCCTGGAGCAAGTACGGGAGTTCGCTCGAAGCGAAGCCGGGTTGAAGATGCGAATTCAGAAGGAAGCGTTCGATCGTAGAGCCTTTGAGATCGCTGGGAATATTTCTGCTACAAAAGTATCTCTTCATTTTCACAAAAGCATTTTTAGCGACCTCAAAGCGTGTAGATGAATCATTGCTGCTGGTTACACATGTTCCCAGATACTTATACTTGAAAACTCGATCAACAATGACATCACAAACTACTAATTGTGCGTTCAAATTAGCTCGTTTTACAACCATAAAAACCTAGTTTTGTTTAAATCACAGCTAAGTGGGTAGGTGATGCTGAGGGGGCGGAATGCCCAAGTCCTCCCCCTGCAATATGAATGTAATTTATTTGGAGTGACGGTACGTGCCAGTGCGTGTTTATTGATTTGTGTATCAGTATGGTGTATGATGTGTGCTAATTAGCAACATGGGGATGGGCAAGAAGGGGTGTCGACCCCTAATGACCCGCCAGTACCAGACAGTGATGGGAAAACTCCAAGGTGTTGGAAGAGGAAGCAGAATGTCTAACCCGACGGACTGTATGCCAAGTTCCTCTGCCCCCAACCCTCGAATAACCAAAAATAAATTATAGGAGAAGTAGCGAGGCTTCGTCTCAGTCAACCAAAAAACATAGCACCGCCACGAGGTCCTGACTGGACATCCCGCGAGGCACGAGTGAAGCCAAGAGCGCAGGGGAGCCTCCTGTTCCCAGGCGCGCCACTGCTAAGGCGAAAGCAGACAAAGGGGTGACCGGAAATCCTAAATATGAGCCCACATTTGGGTTTTTATGGGCAACGTACGAGGCCTAGGTGCAACCCCCTCCCCACCAGTCCGGAAAGACAGGTTTTATCTACATCTTCACATTTCGAGTTCGCAAAAATACAGTTTGAGAAAATGTGTGACTACGAGAGGGGACGGTTGAGTCAAATTTGTTATTGAGCCTGCGCATTACCTTGAGGCATGGGCGATATCGGTTTATTCGTGGATTTGTCGTGAAGACAGTAACAAATGACTCGTGGTGCTCAACTCGCCGCAGCACCATAAATTCCAGAACGTTAGCCGGTACCAGTTTCACAAGAAATGTATTGGACTAGTCCCAACATTATGCATGGGGCTGGTGATGGTTGTGTGATACGTCGCCTCACATATTGAAAATTAATTGCTTAACTCAATTTGGGCCGAACGTGTTTATTGCTTGGAACCATCCGATCACGAGTCTCAGAGAGTCGCGTCAATAAATTTGGTGCTCGCTAGTAAGTCCCAAGCTCGTGCCACTAATGCGGATTTTTATAATTTTGTCGCGCAGCGCTTAAGAGCCGTGAGGTCGAATAAACGAAGGAGGAAACTCCGATCGGTCGTAGGTAGAAAAGTAGAAAGAGCGGAATTCCTCAAAGAAATTGGAAAACGTGTTTACTCGGGGCCCTGGAAAGAGGGATTTCAAGACTCGATTTGCTTCCGACCACCATTACCCCAACCCTTACCGCCTGACTCTGCCCCTGCCCCTGTCCCTGTCCATGTCCCGCAAGATCATTCCCTATTCCCATCCCGCCTTTTCCGCCCCGGCGCTGGAATTTGATTTTACGCGAATCTGTAACTTCTTCCGAATGGACGTCACATAAACGAATCTAATGGGGTTCTTCCTGTTCTGAGATCTCGGAACGTGTCAAAAATAGATTGGAAACTCGAGGACCAATCGAACCTTCGTTGCTCCAAGGAACTACTTTGCATACGCCAAGCGACGCGGGAAAGTGGTTAAACCGAACGGGCTTTTTATTAAAACTTGTTTCCGTCTCATTTCAATTTGCAACGCTCTCTACGTACAAATTAAGTCCTTTTCAACTTCAATTTAAATTCTAAGCTTCGAGGAGCCTCTTATCAACGAAATATACAAGTTAACTCGAACCGAAGTCAATGAAAAGCGATCATTACTAGGTCTGCGGATGGTTTCTACTTCACGGAAGAGGCACGCATCTAACAGAATGGTCTTACTAGAGTTCTTTGATGCCGACGGCTTCAACGTTCCCTCGTGTGACAGGATGGGTTGACGCTTTCTTGTGACGATTCCACCTTTGTAGACATTCAAAGGTGGAAGTGCCACAGGGAATCGTTGCTATTTTTGGTCCAATGAACATAAAATACGCTGCAAATTATTACTTAACGGTTCATCATTCTCTTGCACAGCATGATTATACAACATGACGTAGTCGCATACCTCCGAGACTCATCACATTCAATTCAGCAACGAAAAATAATTGTTAACGATACGAAACATGACAGGACAACAACGGAATAACGAACGTTGATATTTTCTAGGCAAGGTCAGGCAATTACTGGTGAGTGAGACGAGCGGAAGTGCTAGAAATGAGCGCATGTGGGGGAGAAACGATAAGATAACCTGCTGAATGTGGCCGCAGTGAGGGTATCGACCTGCTTCTGTGCCATCGACGGACAATAAGGAAGTGGAAAATTTAAACAGTACAGAAGACGTTAGTGTTCTCTCTAATCAACCTATACCAATGGTTATTCGTTGTGATGGGCAACAGGATTGAACATAAAATCAGTTCAATGTTGAACCTGCCTCCACGGCCCTTTTGGAAAGTGCATCTGGGCAAAAATGATCAACGACGAAAGCGTAGAAAGAAAAGAATTCACTTCGATTAGATTTATACAATTGAAAGCTGCAGCATTTATCTGGTTCGGCGTTGGATGTCTTAGGTGAGGTGAGTTCATCCTGTTCCTAACAAGATTTGAAGAATTAGAAGCCTACTCAAGCTTCACAAACGACGAGAGCATCTAATCATGCTGAACGTCAATAGTTTTAATCGGAAGACATCCCCACATTCGATCGGAGCATTGACAAGAGATTTTCTCTGTCAACGGAGAAAATAATGTCACGCATTCACAACAGGCTTAATCAACTCCTCCCTGAAGTTCTTAGTTTTGGCTCATAGGGCAAGTCCCTGGCTTTTGACACAGTACCACGTATAGCAATGGTGCGACAAACTCCTGTGAGGGCCGCGGATGTGACAAATAAAGTCGCCATTCAACTTACCTTTAACCCCGTTCCGTCAAGGTTCGAATAAGACGAATTGTTGGATGGTAGTACAACTCTCCTGGCCGTCGTGCTCGCAATCCCAGTAAGTTAGTAACTAGAGCTCAGCGGTCTATGCTCTGGGCTATGCCTCATCACCACTTTCCATTACTTCAACCAAGGACCCAGCATCCCATGCCACTCCCACTACCGCTTCCACATTTCAGAAATTCAGCCAACCTGCAACCCAATAACGTTGACAATGTTGCGTTTAGGGCGGCAACTTTGCTTTCTCTCTTCGGCCCATGTGGACACCAAAGGAAAACTGCTGATCACATCCTGCGCGACTGTAGCCTATTTACGAATGAACGAGTGGAGCCAATAGGGTAAGCTACACAGGCTAATTGATCAGCAAAATGGCGGTCCGGGCGTGAGAAGGGATAGTTGAGCTGCGTCAGGTATGGGCATATGTAGTTAGGATAAAATTAAGGTACAGCTGTGAAGTAGGTTAATTTAGGTTAGTGATGCTGGAGTAGAGGTGGGATGAATATCAAAGTACTTTCCCACTCTCCCTGGCATCAATAGTAGGTAGGAGGAATATCCAAGTACTCCCCGCGTGACGTGAATGTAATTTATTAAGGATGCAAGTACGTTATTGGCTACATGTTAATGTTCATATGTACTGTGTATTATATGTCAACCTAATAGTTTGTTTATTCCTTTAGTCTTGGGTAGGGCCAGGACACAGAGCGTAGGATCTGCAAAACCCTCACGGACCAGACCACGAGGGTACAATTCCAAATAATAGAGAGTACCTGGCTGGACATCTAAGCGGTTTAGGCAGTGATGGGAAAACTCCAAGTTACAAGAAGAGGAAGCAGAATACCTAGCCTGTCGAACTGTGTGCCTTTCCTCTACACCTGCCCGAGTAAAGCAACTAACGCAGGAATCAAAATCTTTGTCTCTGCCAATCAACCACTGGGTCCCGCCAGGAGATCCAGCCTCAACATACCATGAGGTATGACTGATTTCAGAAGGACGTGCTGTTCCCAGGCATGCAGGAAGGCGTGCCACTGTCGAGGTCAAAGCGTCCTTGCAGTCAACAAACAATAATGAATGAGCAAGTAAATGGTAAGGCCACCAATGTGCTGATGGGCCCCAAAGGAAGTATACGTGTAACCGTCTACTCACCGGTCTGGAACAGCAGGTTTCTCTCTTCATACAAAGAAAATTCAAGTTGAATAAGTAAATAGTAGTAAAAAGGGGCATCAAGCAGAATCGCAGTCCGATCGGTTTCAGAGTAGTTGATTTCAATAAAATACAACGTGATTGCTAACTTTGGAATAAAACATCAGTCGATCAAGCAAGCGGTATTAGTAGCATCTATAAGGGAAGAACAAATTTAAAGCTTGAGTTGTCTCATTATTATACGATTTGTTATTACTTTCCTTGGCTCTGCGAAGTAGAAAGAAAAGTTATGTAATCGGCTGAAAAAATTTTGAGTTTTCTTCAGATCTTCACGTTTCAGACCCCCCCTGAGTTCGAAAAACACTATTTGGGAAAATGGTCTGTGTGTCTGTGAACGATTTTTAGAGAAAACCACCGTACCAAATCAGCTCAAACTTGGTATCTCGCCCGCAGGCCACCATGGAACGCCAAAATAAGGGTTTGAACAAAATCCACTGAAAATTAACTATAGTTATCATAGTGATTAAAACCCCAAATATTTTTTTATCAAACACGGCTCTACCGATTTTGATTAAATTTTTTAAATTGATAGATCTCAATAAGGAAATCATAGCATAAAAATCTCATTTGTGGGAAAATGACGAGAGCAGCACAATAAATTACCAAAACTTTCGACGAAATCGATTTTAGCGCGGTTTTTAGAGAAAACCGCCGTACCAAATCCGCTGAAACTTGACGTCTAGCCTACAGGTCACCATGGGACGCAAAATAAGGGTATAGGCAAAATCCACCGAAAGTTAACTATAGTTATCATAGTGATCAAAACCCCAAATATTTTTTTAATCAAAAACGGCTCTAACGATTTTGATTACATTTTTTATATTGATAGATCTTAATAAGGCAATTATAGCATAAAATTCCCATTTGGGGGAAAATGACGGGAGCAGCACAATAAATTATCAAAATGTTCGACGAAAAGCGTTTTTAGCGCAGTTTTTTCCCTTATAAACTCCGCTGGAATTCTTGTAGAATGTAAAAAAAAAAAAATGGGTATTGTAGTCCAATCCAATACCTAAAGAGTGAGTGTTTAAAAACGCTCATGAGATACATGGGGGTCACTCCAGAAATTCCTGAATTTCAACTACCGCCGTTTCGTTTGCTACCAGTTCCAACAGTTATTACCCAATAACTCTGCAAAAATGATTACGATCCTCTTCAAAACAATCGTGTTCCCAGCCTCATTAATCCTCTGTGCAACAATTGCTCAATATTGGTCCTGGAATGAGTACGAGCAGCACAATAAATTCTGGAACTGTAAGCACTACGGCTTTCTGCTGCCATGAAGTGTTGTTTGACCAAGTTCAAATGAACTGAGTGGTAAATGAATTGATTATGTGGACAAAGCCATGTAAAAAGTGAATTGACGTAGAGCTAAGGAAAGTTGTGTTATTATTATACAATTTGCTAATTTTTTTTATCTTCTTCGATGCAACTAGGAAAACTCCCACCGCAGCTACGAACGGACCAATTGCGGGGGCGTACATGAGCTGCCTCATGTCCTCCCAGTTCCATCTTCAGTGGAGCTGGTATTTTCCGAGGCGGCGTTTCCAATATGTCCCCAATGGATGAGGTAGTGAAAAGCGTGGATAAGGAATCAGTTGGCAGGAGGTTACACCAAAACATAGACTGCTGAGCACTAGTCTAGCGCAACTTTACAAATTGTAATGATTTTCATCTTTTTCACAATTTTAACCCCTGAACGTCCAGAACGATAAACACGATCCTTTTCGGAAAAAAATCCGGTTGACAGTGCTACGGAAATCTAGTACTCAGGTTGCTTAGTCAAGATCGGTAGATAAGTAGGAGCCACGCAATAAATTTTGAAACGTCAACAATCGGGATTAGTTGCATTAAAATCTTTGAATGTAATGGAGCTGAGAAAAGATGAGATGAAAATAAATACATTCCCAGTTACTGTTCTCTAACGGCTAATGTGCCTCTATTTGTTACTAGTTGTGTCCGTATTCATTTACGTACGTTCTTATACAAACGAGGAGCATAACATCCTCTCGTTAGAAGCAGGCTGATTTCGGTTGCTACGCGCGGAATCGCGCTGCATAACCAAAACCGCCTTCCGTTCAGTTGACGATAAATCATCTTTATCGAGATCCTGGTTCGGGAATTCTCCTTGTATTTGAGAGTATTAAAGCACTGCAAGATGGGTCGACGGCGATGACCTTTTGCAAACAATGTGAGAGTCAACACCGACAGCAAACACCTTTCACTATCTCGGTTGAAGTGCCAACTTCGTGCCCCCAAGCTCGCATTGACCTTACAAGCGGACTCAACGGACTAATATTATTTCTCTAATGCATTTCCGTTCAACCTGCGAGTGGCAGTAATTACTGTCTGAACGGTTTTCGCCGCGGGAGGAGAATTGAAAATAAAATGGAGGTGACTGACGGAACATGAGAGCCCGAAAATACGAAAAACCCGCTTTCAACAGCTTACTCATCCTTCCGGAGAGTCGAAGGGGTTATAATTTTGAAATGAGTCGGTGGAGTTATGTCGTTGAAGCGCGAGTAATTTTAGGGTAAACAAATCTCAACGCGGCGTGTACGTGAACGTCCGAGAAGCTTTGAAGGCTCCATGAAACCCTCCAGCAGGGATGATAGAGCGAGTTTAGCGCAGTGGCTAATGGGAATAACCTGGTAAGGGGGTGACGAGAGGAATGGCCTGGTAAGGGGGTGACGAGAGGAATGGCCTGAATGAAACCTCCCATTTTCGGAGGGAAACTTGCTAGTAGAGAGGGAACCTTCTCGACGAACATAGCAGCACTGCAGTTTGCCCTCCGTTTGCACTACCTAATCCAATTCATCAACGCTTTAGTGGTACTACTAATTTTATCAAGAAAGTTATTATGTCGAAAGAGTGGCTGAAACATGAGACCCCTGACTCCATCCACTACACCACTGGTTTAGTTGGCATTTGTGCAAAACATCATACATCGATGTAACTTGTCCACAATTACTGTGGAGTCGGTTCGCTTTCCTGCGGCCCCTGATTGGGTGAAACAAAGAATATGGACCGACCGCTTGATAATGCTACGACTGCATGTATCGATATCAATCCGTTAGTTATCTCATATTTATTTCATATACCCATTCTTAATTTCATTGAATTAACGCCTTTTCATAATCTTTGTACATTTAAAATAATTATATAACGGGGTATTACATAATGAACATTAAGTATTTGGCATAATCGTACAGCTGTCGTTATTTCTAATTTCAAACATGGCGAGTCAAGCCTACGATGTCGGGCATATCGATAACCCGACCTCGGTCGTGATATATCGATATATTGCCTTATCAGAGGGAGCGGTCCATATTCTTTGCTTTTACCCACTGATTCTACAAGAAGCAACCTACTTATAATTGCTATTTATATTGGTGTGGAATCATGATGGAATAAAAAGCCGATTGTCATCGTATAACGGATTACCTTGGATGAGACATACTCGAATCCAGAGTCGTCCTCGGTTAACCCTCCAATTAACTATTTGGTTAACCCATCTGTTGGGTGCAAGAGAGAGGATGATCAAGTTCAGAAATAAATCCACGTGGTGGGTGTAGGTGTGGAGTGTAGTACAGTTCAGGTATTAAAGCAATAGGGTTATGTCCGCCAGAAGGCAAATTATTAAAGTTTACGTATCTGTTAGGTGAGTCCGTCTCCTCTGGCTGGTGTGTTGCTGGTGGCAAGCGCTTTCGATGTAAAGACATCATCGTCTGGCCGTTAAGTCAGTACTGGAGTCAGTCAGTTGGTCGTGGTCTTTATATATGAAAGGCAGGTAAAACGGGATGATGGAGGGTCGGGGAAGGGTCGGGGAGAGGAGGTCATGTACCTCAGGGGAAAACCCCTAAGGTGAATGGAGCGTCTTGAATGATCTGTCCATTGTGGAATTTCCGTCTTTTTTCTGTAGGGTGGTCTGTAAATCCGTCAGTTGGTTGTTTTCGTTTGTGTAATGTATTGAGTGGTGTGAATATGGTGTCGCATTTTGCGTTGATTTGTTCATTTACTTCAATGGACAGATCATAAATGAACAAATCAACACAAAATGCGACACCATATTCACACCACTCAATACATTACACAAACGAAAACAACCAACTGACGGATTTACAGACCACCCTACAGAAAAAAGACGGAAATTCCACAATTGACAGATCATTCAAGACGTTCCATTCACCTTAGGGGTTTTCCCCTGTGGTACATGACCTCCTCTCCCCGACCCTTCCCCGACCCTTCATCATCCCGTTTTACCTGCCTTTCATATATAAAGACCACGACCAACTGACTGACTCCAGTACTGACTTAACGGCCAGACGATGATGTCTTTACATCAAAAGCGCTTGCCACCAGCAACAAACCAGCCAGAGGAGACGGACTCACCTAACAGATACGTAAACTTTAATAGTACAGTTCAAATGAATATCGGTATGAGTTTAAGTGTATAATCCTGACACAAGGGTTCTGAGTAAGTGAACTGATTACATGGGAAACTAGAGCAGAGAATGAGTGAGTAGCACGAGAGCTGATAGATGAGTGTCGATATTAAAAACTGAGAGGCGAGTGTTTTTGGGAAGAGCAGAGTGTATTTAGGAGGAAGTAAATCGATGGGTGGGAAGGATATTTTTTAAAGTCAAAAAAGGGGAAATCTGTTGCCGTCTCGGAAGTCAAACCGACCTTAAGCCCTATGTTAAGGAGAAGCTGACTGAACCCGCGTCTAACATGAAAAAGGCTCCAGGTCAGGAATAGTTGGATTGAACGCACCTGTTCCAAATTCCAAATACTTCGGCCTGTGCCGAACACCATCAGTTATGCCTTAAGTTAACTCATCAGTTAACGCTTCGCCATTGTGGGCTGGGGACTCAAAAAGGTGCGATACGTGATAACTTATTTCGCGGGAAAGAGTGCCGCAAAAAAAAAAAAGGATAAACTTCATCTAAAGGTCACTGGTCACAGCTCTCGGCTACGTAAATATCTTGTGCTACGCAACACATAACTGTCGTCAGTCCCAGGTGAGTACATTACGCGATTTTCATGGCTTCAGTAACGAGACCAATCGATTTTCCCATCGCCTGATGTTAACTTGGTAAAAATAAGTTCAACATTTCACGTTGCCCTTGAAGGTCCGGAATTAGCTGAACTCTCCCTACTCGTGCCGAAACCATACAATTATATATGATTCATGGGTTTGTTAACGTGTGTTTTTTTTTTTTTCAAAGGATAATGTTCACTGTTCAAGAAAATCCTTCAGAAATGGTAAGTAAGCAAAACAACGGTGGTTTGAGTTTAACGAACTGCAATCCTGATTTTTCTGAGAACGCTTGAATCATTTGGGTGGGATTTATTAAGGAAAAACTGCTCTAAAAGTTTTGATGATTTATTGTGCTACTCTCGTCGTCAACTGTTTTCATCATAGTGTACAATACATAAAATATTTTATTTCGCAATAATGACTACAACCATCGTGCACCGATAATATAAAATTTCAGCTATTGAGAAAACAACAATCGATAAACCGATTTTAATTCAGTTTTTGACTCTTAAATGCTGATAATTTGATAACATCGTTTTCAGAAAAATTAGAACCGTTGTACAATAACGTACGTAAAGGTATAATAACGTACATCAGGTAATTCTAAGCAACTTCCAGAATTCTAACTCACATTTTTTTCAGTTTTACCCGGATATTCCAAAATGGTAAATCCTTAAAAAAATATGAAGTGGATAATACCACGAATTATTGATGCATCGATTACTAAATTGTCGTCTTTGAGTTCATACAGACTGAGTGGAAAACATATTTTATTTACTGCTAGAGCAGTAAAAATCTGGATCGGAGAGGGGGGAGGGATGTTGTGCCAGATGTTTACACATTTGTTAGTATTTATTGTTCACACAACACATCTTGAGTCCTCATTTAAACATGGCAGAAGCATTCGGGTGAACCCGTCTTTCAAAATTAAATTCCATTGTAACCTAATTGCATGTAAACATCTTATAGAACTGTACACCTCGTCAACTGGCTTGACAGCATAAAATTTGATACATGACATTCGACCTCCGTAGCAACGGAGCTCCCATTGGCATGGCTCAAGCCCTTGAAACAGTCCCGACTGTCGGGCAACTGATGGGCTAATTGATCTGAAATATTCACGCTTGTACAGCTTCGCGTTGCTGCGTTGATTTGAATCCTCGACGGGTCGAAGCTCGAAGTTCTCATGATATATTTGTTTGCGACATTGCTCGGGCAACAAGTTCATAAACTCTCAACGCTGGTACAATGTTTTATGAAGTAGTTTGGGTGTTTGCACTCTGGTTGGGGGGTGGGGGGAAGGGAAGGAGAGGAGGGATGATAAATAACGTTCACCCTCGTGGCGTGTTCTGATGTATACAGATACCCATTGATCACAAGATGCTTTCTATTGGCCTATCACTTGCTTCTATATCGTCAGACACTAGAGTTCGGCACAGGCCGAAGTACGTGGAATCTTGAGCTTGAACCTTTCCCAAGTGTGTTCAATCCAACTATTTAGGACCAGGACCCTTTTTACTTTCCTTGGCTCTACGAAGTAGAAAGGAAAGTTATGTAATCGGCTGAAAAATATCTGGTGCGTAGCAACACACAACTTTCCGCCACCCCTTTAAGTTCGAACACCAACAACATATGCGGGTGCTATATCTTCGTTCAACGCATTTCTACAGAAACATTTATTCAGAACTAAATGTAGGGACTCGTTAGTTGAAAGTACTCCGAAAGTTTGATCGAAATCGTTAGAGCCGTTTTTGAGAAAATTGGAATTCCGATAAATCAATATTCGACAAATCTCCTTTTCTGAGTTAACTTGGCTTATATCTCCGTTCAACATATATATACAGAAATAATTATAGAGAATGAAATGTTGGTATGGGTGACTAAAAGACACTCCATTAGAATTTATCACATCTGGTCAGAAGTTACCCTGGAATTTACGGAAATGTTCGAAAAAACGTTATTTTCGACACATTTTCATTTTTATCTCTGTTCAATGGAGTGTCAGAGGAACATTTATTGAGAACAATATGTAGGTATAAACTATTTAAAAACATCCTGTGAGTTTGGTGAAAATCGCTTGAGTCGTTTTGCCAAAAGCGTAAAAAACCTATTTTTGCTTCATAGGCCTATATCTCCGTTCACCGTATTTTCATGGAGATATGTATAGAGAAGAAAAGTTAGATATTGATTGGTAGGAGATAATTTGAAAGTTTAATCAAAATCGTTAGAGCCGTGTTTTTGAGAAAATGCGAAAAACCCTAGTTTTTGGTACATTTTCGTCCCCCCCCCCTCCCCATCGGCCGAAATCGTCCATAACCTTATTTTGGTGTCTACAAAAAATAACGAACAAAACAAAAAAAGAACCAGCTCAATCGGATCAGCCGTTCTCCCGCAAATCGAACTACAGACACACACACACACAGACATACACACAGACATACACAAAAACCACCGTACCAAATCAGCTCAAACTTCATACCTCGCCCGCAGGTTACCATGGGACGCCAAAATAAGGGTACAAAATCCACCGAAATTCAACTATAGTTATCATAGTGATCAAAACACCAAATTTTTTCTTAAAAACGGCTCTAACGATTTTGATTATATTTTTTATATTGATAACTTTCAATAAGGCAATGATACCATAAAATTCCCAATTGGGGGGAAAATGACGAGAGCTGCACAATAAATTATCAAAATTTTCGACTAAAAGCGTTTTTGGCGCAGTTTTTTCCTCATAAACTCCGCTGGAATTCTTGTAGAATGTGAAAGATAATTGGTATTGTAGTTCAATCCAATACCTAAAGGGTGAGTGTTTAAAATCGCTCATGAGATACATGGGGGTCACTCCACAAATTCCTGAATTTCAACTGCTGCCGTTTCGCTTACTACCAGTTCTAAAAGTGTTTACGCAATAACTCAGCAAAAGTAATAACTATCCTTCTTCAAAAACTTTGTGTTTACAGCCTCATTAATTCTCTGTGTACCAATTGCTCAATAAGGGTCTGCAATGAGTACAAGCAGCACAATAAAATCTGGAATCCTAAGCGCTACCGCTTCCTGCAGCCGCAATGTGTTGCTTGACCAAGTTCAAAATAACTAAGTGATAAATGAATTGATTAAACAGAATCAGCCATGTACAAAGTGAATTGGCGTAGAGCTAAGGAAAGTTGTGTGTTGCAACGCACCAGATATTTCATGTTAGCGTCATCTCGACAAAGGGACCAAGTTGTGAAACATTTGAAACGACAACGGATTTCCTGTGTCCAAAATCTTTCTCTCCCTTCGACTTACCACCTTCTCCAAAACACATAGCTCTCCCAAGAAACTGGTCGCCCAGTGCTCATTACAGACATCCCTCTATCAACGCTCAGGCCAGTTACAGCTGTACTCACTCTCTCCGTTCGCTCCAGTTTCCAGTGCAACCAGTTCACGCGCATTCCAAGCCCCCTTGTATACACACAAAGTACGTTGTGATGAAAACCCCAAAGGAATGAATAGCAACGCCCCAAGAAACGCAAACAGAGGAATGTCTTCAATCTATATACCCACCCTTGTGGAACTTACTGCTCAAACAAGATCCGTTAAGTCATGCAACGGTGGAACGCGCCAGTGCACGAAAGACCCAGCACGGCTCCATATGCATAATTGATTATATCAAAACCATATTGGAAACTGAAAATCCAAGTGGAGCAGTTTAGTATGTAGTGCTGTGAGTGTCTTACAGCTTCCGAACCACAACTGTCGGAATGACAACGGAAAAAAAGGAACTTGAGTGCAGTGTAATACGACGATAGGATGTGGTTCCACCAACAAGGAATCAAAGGAAGTATTGGAGTTTATTCAGCACCTATACCAGTCAATGCTAAGGGTCAAATAGTCCTTGACGACCATCAATCCAACTCAATACCTGGAATGGTTGCACAACGCGGTTAGTATTGAATAGATGCACGTGACTCATCGAGAGGTACAATCGATTTACACCCAGTCCGAAACGCCCCGATATTTCTTTCATTCCTACGAGTAATAATTTATTTGCCGGCTAGCACAAATACACGCCAGCACGTGCAAGCCGTTACACGCACGAGAAGGAACTTCGTTGGCGGGACCAAGTTGGCGTAGAAGAGTTGACTGAGGAGCGTGAGGGGGTCGCCTCTCGGAAAAGTGACACTAATGCGCAAGGAATCGAAATTTATGGCGACTCAAAGTTGGTACACGGTGTTTACCCCTTAAATTATTCAACAAGTTCATAAAAAGCCCCTCCAGTCGCGAAAGGACGAGACACAAAAGAATATTCAAGGCAGTCAGTGGCCTAAACACGCTGTAAAGGCCCTTCACAGTTGGCTCGCGCAGTAATCTCCTGTTGTATGCGGATTTATGGCGTCGCCGAGTCAATTATCGCCCACGCAATTAAGTGGCCGCGGTCTTTCCAGGTAAAGTATTGTTATGCAGCGGGCTGCAGTGTATTAAACGAGATTTTAGGCTCAAATAAGATTTATTGTTTGCGATTATGAGTCACTTGCGTAGACCGTTCTGTGAATAGTAACCGTGACACGTTGTTAAAAGAAAGAACGATGACTCATTGCGGCGTAACAAAAACGGAGGCCCGGATGAAAATGTTGGAACCTTCCTGCGCCCCCGCGAGTGTCCAAACGGCTAATGATTTAGACAGCAGCAGCCGTCTAACCTGTTTCGGTCGCCGATCGGACAAGCAATATGTGAACATTTCTGGAACTCCATGGATGAAGGTGACGAGTATATCAATATCTTACTCTATTGTATCAATTCGATAAATCTGAGTTGGCGAGTGGAGTGGGACACGGGGCTTAGCAAAAATAATGCAAGAAATTAGGTGTTTTCAACGTGAAGAAGAGGTAACCAGCCGTTATAGTGCACTGATGATGAAGAAATTCATAAAAAGAAGTTGTTGAGGTCCATGGAAGGAAAACTTCAATCAGGAGTAACTTTTTCAAAACTCCGCGCAAGAAAGTGTTGAAAATTATGAAGATGAACTGCCTGCGTTCAAAAATTGATTACATTTGTCATGCTAAGTTGACTCAACATGATCAGTCGCTTGGAACATAAAACAAATGGTTAGGACCCGGAAAAAAATCCCCAAAAAACAATTGTGCCGTACTAATAGAGAAGAATTGATGGCCTACACAGGTACTTACTAGGAGTGAAATGGAGTATAATCTAAAAGAAGCATGGCAAAGTGGCACAGAATTGAACTGGATTGAGTTTTACTAGCGGTAATGTAACTCAGACGATTCGAAAATTTGATGAGTTCCGTTAAATTCGATGATGCAACTACCAGGGCCGAACGCAAACGAGTGGACAAGGTCGCGCCAGTTAGATAATTACATGATGCGTAAATTCGTGAGTGAAATCAGTGAATGCATGCAGCATGCACTGAATACCCTACATAGATGGTGCAATGGGCTATGACTGCTTGTCAATCCAGACATAATGAAATTACTAGTGAAATTCATCATTAACGCGCATTTATCATTCTCTTCGGGTCGCAGTATCCCGCAAGTCCAGTAATCAACGTCTACCAGCGTCTTCCAGCACCATACCTGGACACAGCCGGAGGCCTATTGGACAAAGCAGAAGCACGAACGTTAAACGTCGATCGAAGACAACTTGCACCAAGTATCAACTTACTTTTACTTTCACTTCAGAGTTTTTCACGAGCAGTTACTTTTATTTCCTATTTATGTTATATTAGCTCAACGATAAATTTATATCCATCATTCCTTGGTATTAAACATTTTGTATGCAAAATCTGGTTGGATTACTGTCATGACTAATCCGGGGTATCTGGCCGAACCAATCACTTACTTTAATATTGGAAGTTATGAAGATTAGGAATACAAACAAACAAAAGTAAATGTCCACTTCTGATCTACGTTGCTGTGAGGCTGTCGACTTCAGATGTTTCGTTTGATTTTGATACCGAATGATAATATTAACGCACAATCGCAGAATGTTCAAAGAGGTGAAAACCAAGGAAAAAAGGAGATTGATGATGAGATGTTTGAAGGGTTTACGATGAGGATGATGATGATCATAGTAGTAGTAATAGTGATAGCGGTGATAAGATAACAGAACTTAAATCGATTCTGTTGGAGGAGAACGACGCAGGGTTGTCTGTCTTGTTGATGATGAAGAAAAGAAAATGGCCTAAAGTAAAAAGAAGAAACGAATGCAGGATGGGGTTGAAAATGAAAGTAAATTGAAACCACTTTGTCACAGCAGGAGTGAACCTAAATAAATAGTTTTTTACGTAAACGGTGTAAACTATTCTGAATCTTACACTGTCCTCAACTATATTCTTACATTATTCACCAAACGCGATCCTAATATGTTCTCGTGAACGGATGAACGCCCGGTGATAGTTTTTTACTTTCCTTGGCTCTGCGAAGTAGAGAGGAAAGTTATGTAATCGGCTGAAAAAAAAAGTTGAGTTCTCTTCAGATCTTTACGTTTCAGAACCCCCTGAGTCCGAAAAATACTATTTGGGCGAATGGTCTGTGTGTCTGTGAACAATTTTTAGGGAAAACCACCGTACCAAATCAGCTCAAACTTGATATCTCACCCGCAGGTTACCATGGGACGCCAAAATAAGAGTAAGAACGAAATCCATCGAAATTTAACGGTAGTTGTCATAGTGATCAAAACACCAAATATTCTTTTTCTCAAAAACGGCTCTAACGATTTTGATTAAATTTTTTATATTGGTAGCCCCCAATATGGCAACTATACCACAAAATTCTCATTAGTGGAAAAATGACGAGAGCAGCACAATAAATTGTCAAAATTTTCGACGAAATCGATTTTAGCGCGGTTTTTAGAGATAACAACCGTACCAAATCAGCTGAAGCTTGATGCCTAGCCTACACGTTACCATGGAGCGCAAAAATAAGGGTATGGGCAAAATCCACCGAAATTTAACTATAGGTATCATAGTGATCAAAACACCAAATTTTTTTTCTCAAAAACGGCTCTAACGATTTTGGATAAATTTTTTATATGATAGGTCTTAGTAAGATAATTATACCATAAAATTCCCATTTGTGGGAAACTGACGAGAGCAGTACAATAAATAATCAAAATTTTCGACGAAAAGCGTTTGTAGCGCGGTTTTTTCCTTATAAACTCCGCTGTAATGTTAGTAGAAAGTTAAAGAAAACTGGTATTGTAGTCCAATCCTATACCTAAAGGGTGATTGTTTAAAAACGCTCAATAGGTACATGGGGGTCACTCCAGAAATTCCTGAATTTCAACTACCGCCGTTTCGCTTAATACCAGTTCTAACAGTTATTACCCAATAACTTTACAAAAGTGATTACTATCCTCTTCAAAAAATTTACAGCCTCATTAATTATCTGTGTACCAATTGCTCAATAATAGTCCTGCAATGAGTACGAGCAGCACAATAACTTCCAGAACTGTAGGCGCTACCGCTTCCTGCTGCTGTGACGTGTTGTTTGACCAAGTTCAAAGGAACTGAGTGATAAATGAATTGATTAAGTAGACAAAGCCAGATAGAAAGTGAATTGGCGTAGATCTAAGGAAAGTTGTGTGTTGCAACGCACCAGATATTTATATATTTTACAGTAAACGGTGAATCGACATTGAGCTACCTGTGATACATCATTCTACACTCTTATTTTGTCATCAAAAAATATTTCTACAACTCGCTATTGGAAGCAGCAATTAATCAAAATACGTTGGTCGATAAAATGAAAACGAAATGAGAACTCAATTTTTCACGAAAGGTGTTCAAACTCACAGTTCATGAATGATTACTCCACAAAGTCGTCGAGCAAGCATACATTCCCATCGCATCGTCGTACCTCTCTCGTCAGTTTATGAGGTCGAACGTGATGAAAAAAAAATTGCGCAACTCCGAATGCCTCATCGTGTTGTCGTTATACTTGTTCGAAGATGACCGTAAAGATGTGAGGTCGTCACGACAATTTCGCCAGATTTACGAGTGGCCCCCCCCTCTTGACATTAGTTTGATTCGCTTTCGGTTCGTATTGAGAGCACAGACGCTGAGTCACGACTAAGCAAAAAGTCGTCGATTACACGATTTTGTTATGTCAGCGCATCCGTAGTTTTATTTGGCCAACATTTGGAAAATACTTTTCTCCAAGTTAGCAAACTGCTGCTAATGAGGGGACGCACCATATCAATTGTGGTTCACATCCCAATGGAGCCGCGTTGCGAACAGCGTCGGTCTGTCTCCTTATCGAAATTACAGCTCCTGAACACTATTGAGAGACTTACATATTGTAAAACTTGTTCTGAGTGTAAGAGGTTCAAAGGACCTGGTCCAAAAAAACCTGCCCCTCTTCAACAGTTCACAGTAGGAGCGCCCCTCCTTTGAGAGGATGGGAATCGACATTTTGGGTCCTTTCCCTACCAGTAAACGTGGGAACCGATACGTTATAGTAGCCATAGACTATTTCTCAAAGTGGCCAGAAGCGATTTGTGTACCGAATCAATGGCATCCAGAGCAGGCATTTAGTCGAGTAGGAATACCTTCGGAAATCCACACTGACCAAGGACGGAATTTCGAGTCCAAATTGGTGCAAGAAGTGTCAGATCCTCTAGGGGCACATGACCAGAACAACTGCACTCCATCCACAATCAGCAGGGCTCGTGGAACGCATTGACAGATCTCTCACAAAATATTTGGCAATATTTGTGAATAAATATCAAGATGACTGGGATACAAAGGTACCGTTGTTCTTATTGGCGTACAGATCAGCTCCCCCATCATACGACTGCTTTTTCACCTGCTCAGCTCGTATATGGAGAAGATTTGCGATTACCAGAAGACTTGGTCCGCCCAGCTGCGATGGAAACTGTCTCACGAACTGAATACGCCTTTTATCTACGCAAAAAACTTGAAGAAGTTCGTGAGTTCGTGAAAGAAGAGGCTGCCCTAAAAATTCGCTCGCAGAAAGAGGTTCACGATCGAAGGGCACACCGACTTTCAAAGAAGGCGATTGGGTATGGGTGTTCGATCCCAAACGGAAGAAACGTGTTTGTCCAAAGCTTCAGCCACTGTGGACAGGACCCTGGGTCATTGACAAACGACTCAACGAAGTATTGTTCGACGTGAAGTTGGGAAACACGAAACGACGTTTACATGCCAATCGCTTGGCCAAGGCAGACGTCAGGCCTAATAGTCATGGAGGGGGTAATGTGGGGTAACTAACCCCACAGGTGTTTACCGTTGCTATGGTATGAAAAGCATAGATTATTAGATTATCATTGGTAATAAAAACTCGCAACGATCAACATAGTTACAATATCAATAGTATGTCATAGACGTCGTGGTTTCGTTATCATGCAAGGGCCCAGCCTCTCGCTCAGCATCCATCTGTGGACGTAAGTCAGGCTGTCATTCAGCAAGCCTCTCGGTGGAGACCTGTTGCCGACGTCTTACTGAGGAATCCCATACCATCTGGGAACAGTTCTTAATCTGGTTTCCCACCTGACCTAAAGGAACTTGAGAAACTGCACGAAATGGTTATAAGCTTCCATGGTAGCAGTCGATGATGGTAGGTTTGGGATGGTCTTTCAACAACTGTTGTTCACTATTTTCGGAGCTACAGTGGAGTAAAACGTGGTTCTTTGTTTCCTCCACGCTGCATGACGTGCACGGAGAGTCTTTGAGCGAAGAGAAGCGAAGCCAAGCATTGAAGTCGCCTTGTTCCGTGAGGGACTGGCATGCAATGGTTTGGCTCAACTTACGTTCTCTTAAGACGTAGATCGTGGACGTTAGGAAAAAGCTCAAACCATGACGAGGGTTCCCATTGCCACTTACCTAATGCCCATTATTTCAGTGTAACAAGTTTTTGATCAATAGAGGGCTCTATACGCCTCACAGTTGAGGAAGCTACCTTTTCCCTTTCCGCTTGTCCCCTATGCACTCATTGGCCAAGTCGACTGGGAAATAACCAGTCATCACTTGGAGTGGTTAGTGGACGCTGCCTTATAGGCCATGGGAGTTCAGAGGAGCTCTGCTCTCTGTGATTGCCAGTGCTCTACTTTTGTACCACCTGACTCCCATTATATGTACCCTAGCGATCGTAGTCTAATGGTTATAGACGAAGATTCATAATCCGACGAAAGTTGGGCATTGGATTGGAATTCGAAGGCGCTGTAATTTTTTCCTGAGTCAGCGGGAGTCTAAACATTTCCAAACTCCCCCTATCAACACATAACCCTTACAAATTGCCCTTAATGTGGCACAGCTTGCGAGAATGATGCTTTTGATAGACTGGAGGTGCTGGCTGAAGCGCTTCTCACCTATCATCATCACCCCAGTACTTGACTTATTTCTCAAGAAAGAGTCAGAGGCCGTCAAAGCGTATTGTTGGTTGCCTAATTAATTTTGCCTTGAACCGATTCAGTTAGGTTTTCTCAAGCGTCAGTATACAATTGAGTGCCCTATAATTAACGTGCGTATTTATTACCAGTACAGCTCAAAAAGGGCAAAAGTTCCAGAACCTATCAATAAAATAGTTTTGTGACATATTTCGTTCCCTCCCAGCCTGACATTTTTTGGCAGTTAGGTCAAACCAAACCAAATCAGCTCAAGCTCGACATCCAGCCCTCAGGTTACTGCGGGACGCCAAAATAAGGGTATGGATGAAATCCACCCAAAACTAACTATACTTATCATGGTGTTACTGAGGCAGCTAGATGAAGTTCACATTTTTACAACACGTTCCAATACTATTTTTAGTCATGTAGATAAAAAGACAAGGAACGAATGAATTATGATATTTAACAACTTAACAGACTTTAAATCCTTCGTCGAGGCTGATCCTTCTGTTTATTGAAATGTATGTGGAGAGTATGGCAATCTTACTCTTAGCACAACGATTTTCTTCTCTAAGATGGGGGTAAGAGCTCGTTCATCGTTCTCTTCAGAAATACGACTTGACCAAAGCCAGGGAAATACCGTCTGTCGTCGTGGACAATGTGGCCTTCCTTCAGAATAGTATACAACACACTTAAGTGTTGCTGGACAGCGAAGATCGATCAGTCTGAAACTGATTCGGGAAGACAAGAAGCATTTAACAAGGTCAATAATGAGATTGGCGAACAACAAGTCGGTTGATTCGTGACGCGTTCCCGACTTATTCAGCCAAAGCGTCAGGTCCGCCCGAAAGCCCGAGCCTCCGACATCGAGATAACGCGGGTATCGTTAAGGATTGTCGCCAGGGCGTGGGGCAGTTGATCCATCAGTCCGTCAACCAGATAAACAGGCCTTCGTGTATTGAGGCGGCAAAGGATTTCAACCGGAGTCGGACGGCGGAGCTGAAGCCGGACCTGACGGCGAGGAGGAGAGGATCATCACCGTTTCAGATGGGGGCCCCAAAGTCCTTCCATGGAACGAGATAACTTCAATTACCGGCGTTTCCTCCTCGGCCACTTTTTAAGAGATAAATGTCTGCATTGTTTTCCTTTCCAAAGTACTAAAGTGGTCGCGGCGGCGTTTTTCGTCGCCTCTTTTTCCTTCACACGTCGTTAACAGGCCCAAGAGGTTTCCTTTGAATAACCAATGAGCGACAATACATCAGCACTCGTTGGTGTGTAGAGGTGGAAATAGTTCAATAGGGGAAATCAACTCCTGTCTATTACGCTAACAACTAGATGGCCATCTTGAGGAAAGTCATTTGAAACCAGGTCTCACGATATCGCGCTGCCCGCGTCAAGTCCCGTTCAGTCTCCGTCGTACTCAAGTGCCACTTTATCTGAGGAACCCGCAATATTAATGAGAGGAGGCAATGACAATATTAATGACACAATAATCTGCCAAGTCGAACGGAATACGCAACCTGATAGTCAGCTCTCAAGAAAACTGTACTTCGATTGCCCTTGAGTACATCAATTATGAGGTTTCTTTCATCGCCAAAGGAAGAACCACAGGACCTTCTCTACCTACCCCCTTGAAGACACACGTATTGTCAATTCCGCTATACGCCAAATGTCGTCTACAGGTGCCGCCCTGCTAACTCATGAATCATTATGTGAAACGATTTGGTGATGTTTTTGTCAATCAGGGGATCCTTCGAGAGTCCAAGAATTGAGAAATCGAAGAAGTTGATTGTTGGACAGTGTGATCAATAATCGAACAAACCAATTGAAATCACTCCGCGACAATTCTCTGGCAAATAAGGTTCTCATGTACAAATCTCTGATCCGTCCCGTTTGGGCGTATGTTCTACCGGCATGGGGCAGACGTTCCAGCTCACAATTTAAGCGACTAGAAAGCCAACAAAATAGTCTACTTCAACTTCAAATCGTTCTTGCTCCAATTCAACTATACATGAAGACTTGTGTCTGGACCCACCTACGACCACTAGACTTCAGTGCTTTAAGAAATCCGTTTCGACGCATCCACGCCACCTAAAGCCACTTGCTGCTATTCGCTCCATTCCTCACTACCCGACTGAAACGTCCTCGGCACATTTTGCAGCTCATCCCTCCAGGAGTAGACTGATCCAGCAATATCCTTGTGTCAAACCAGCAAATTATGTTACCGTTGTAATTGTCTTAATAAAGTTTTCTTAAGAGTTTAAAAAAAAGTAACGTAAGATTGTTAATTGAGAGTCAACGTGAAAGGGTGATGGTGCATTGACGCTGTACGCTTGGAAACTTTACAAAGCTACCTCACGCGAGAGCATCCGTTGAATAGTTTAATACGTTCCAGAAAATAATGAAAATTGAGTAGGTTACATTATTTTTACGTGCCTACGTCGCGAGACTCGACACCATTCGCTCAATTGACCTACTTCCCCTCATTTTCGTGCATACTGTTTACACCGCGGAAACATGCATTTCACTTTCGTTAGGCGAGAGGGGTGACGGGGCGAGACGTAACGTACTTAATATCGGATTTACGGTCGCCAGTAAAAGGTTTCACTTCTCGCGTGATTCACACTCCCCACGTCTTCAACGCTTAAGAGGGCTCTGACGGAGGTTAACTCCGCGGGAGGGAATTCAAAAGCCTTTCCAAAGGGTGACCAAGAGGTAATTACGGGGCCCCTTAATGCGACAATATTTCAACCCTCTCTTTAAACGTAATTTGAGATAAAATCCGAACAAATTAGACCTAACTTCCTTCATAGGGGATTGCAAAAATATCGGCCTTTTGAATCGAAGCGGAGGCCGAAGGGTGGAAGAAGTGCTATCAATCAACAAGTATGGGGACATCTGTCGAATTTTGAGGAGCACAGATACAAGTGGATGACGTGATCAAATGAATATACGAACTTTCATACTGTTTAACAAAATATACCCACACGGAATGAGCGGGAAGTCGAATTATTCGTCCATTCGACGACTAAGGGCCGGTTTATCAATGTCATTTGCTAGCTTGACTAAAGGTTGACTAAGTCAAATCTTTCGTTAACTCCCGAAGACGAGTTCATCAATTCGCTTTGACGCCGCGTTAGCGCTAGCTGTTGTTTATTTTTTAACTCGTCTCTTCGCTCTTTAGTTATCGGATAACGAACCATCATACTGCTTAACAAAATATGACCCCACGTAGTCGAATTATTCTTCCATTTGTGGACTAAGGAGGCTTTAACCCAATAGTATAACGCGTTAGAAGATGGATCAGAGTTCGACCTCAGCCACCTGAGAGATTCTTTGGCGTAAGTACACTTTATTATTATTCCACCGAAACATGAATACTTTTCAATAATCTTGAGATGTTTTATAGGCATTGTCTGAAATTTCCGAATCGAATAAATAAGGTATCCAGCTGTGGTGACCCTGTTTGTCTGTGCGATGATAAACGGAGTTTTTTGAATTCGTAATTGTCCACTACGGTTTTTGGTTCCTACTCATGGCGTGTATTCATAACTTGTGGTTTTGTTTTAGGTAAATAAATATTTTTCATTTTTTCTTCGAGTTTCAGACCAGGATTTCCCCTTCAAGATGCCCTTGACATGCTCAACGACATGATGCAGCCACCTCAGTTGATATTTTCATCGAACCTCCCAATCCAGGTGAGTTGTCAGACGAAGATTCAGGCAACGAAGAGGACGAAGTCCAAGTGATCCGGCATTTGTCAGGTAATCAATTGTTAGCCTCTTCTCAAATTGTGATTGGAAATGTATGAATTGGAGGAGATGGAGATTATGAAGAAGCAGTTGAGCAGTCTACAGGATGAGTGATGAAGATATTGTTTGGATGAAAAACCGATTGCAAGCGACTTATTCCCGTAAGAGCTGTTAAGAGGTGTTAAGCTCCGCTAGTTCACCGAAACTCACCGATCAATATGATAATAAACGAGAAGCTGATGAAGTGATTACGCGGTACCTCTGGGCTGTGAATGGTTGGTTCCTACTGGTTGAGCAAACTGGAACAGATAACGATTTGACAGGCCGTACTAAATGTCTCAGAGTTCATTGAGGAGGTGCTAAAAATACCACGATCCTCATTTTAAAAAACCCTGCAAATTATTACACAACGGTTTATTATTCTCATAAACATCTTGACCTAGTATTACTGCTCCGAGACCCATCCCATTCGGTTCAGCATCAAAAAACACTAGTAAACCATACGAAACATGACCTGACTACGATGGAACTACAGAAACTAAATATTCCTGCGGCGCCAGGCGTCTGTAAGCGTCTGTAGGAATTATGATCCGATGTAGGGGTGCGTGGAGGAAGTGGCCCTCACCTTCCTCCGCCAGTCGGGCAAAAAGAGTCGGAAAAATTGGGACGGGGAACCTCGAACCAAGTGTTCACCGAGCCCTTGGCAATTGGCGCGTTGCGAGTCGAGCGGGCGGGTGATTTCGATGGGACTGGAGGGAGGGAGGGAGGACGAACGATGAAACGTTGACTTCCGCTGGAGTTCTTTCAATTAGTTGACTCTAATGATTATTGTAATTTCCCTATACTCAGTTGTACACGTCTGATACTAATTCCATCCGACCCAGGATGTAAAAATACCTTGAAAACGATACGAAACACGGCGAATTTGCAATTTTACTTCGTTTTGTTAATTTTTTCAACCATTTTCAGTCCATAACAACCATGAGCTTCGTCCGATCGGATTACTGAGATGGTGGGCACGACTGGATACCAAATGGGATTTTTGTGGGGAAGAACGAATTTTTTGGACCACGTTAAAGGCACAAAACTGCCTGGAGGCGGATGGCAGAGGGGGGTGGGCGGACGGGGGACGGATTTGGAATCCCCATGTCTTGAAACGTAAAGTATCCAATTTTGAGGGGGGTTTGTAAAAAATGTTTCCTGACCGAAAACATAGGGTTATTATTCAGAATGAATAATAAACCAAAACAAAAACATATAGGAAATTGATGGGAGTTCTGGGATTTGCAATACTAAACTTACGTGTACTACGGTGGCGTATTAGACTGTCACCCCAATTTTTCAGAACACTATTGTCATATGAAGAAAAAAACTCCAACGAAATGGCTTAAGTACCGTATCGCCGACATATTTGTGATCAGTGACCTTCCAAAGACAATCTGTCATCGCCAGGTTTCGAAACTTTCTGATCCTGGACACTTCGAATTTTTTGGACAATACTTTCCTTATTCGTGGTGCTGATGCTAGTGACAATTAAAGTAGTCAACACATCTGCGTTCTGCTACATCACGTTATATCCCCAGGGTTGATCTGCGCAGATACAATTTGTTTCACAGACTATCGACAGCTGAGCAAAAAGATTAGCCTTTCTAAGTTTCAGGGGGGCGGAGGTTAAAGGGAGGAAAAAAAAAATGCTGGTTGTGACAAGTCGGGGCTCAAAGCGAACTTGATCGCTAATGAATACTGTCGGGAGATGCTTGGAAAGGCTTGAACGTCTAGGTGTAAGTCAGTCTTGTCACTTCCGCCTCCTTCGTCTCAGTTTCACAATGACTCCTAATTAATGGCCTCTTCTCGCTGATGGATAGTCGAGATTACGCGAGTGTCATTTGCAAACCTCACTTCCCTCGTTCCGAGTTGCCGTTCTATTTCCAGGCTCGGCACAGCATGTTCTTATATTGTGGTTGAGTTGTGTTTCAACCTGCCTTCTCAGAAACAACTCTCAACTGCGCCCTCATCTGAAAACTTTCCTTTCCATCGTTGAAACTACCAGTTCATAAAGCTCGGATTTATTCTTAGGATGCTAGAAGATCACGTACAACTCTATGTGAGGTCTCCGAACGCAAAAAAGCGAGTTTTTTTGGTTTTGGTTACTTCAACTATTAATTTATCTGCTTCCAACACAAGTTAAGTTGAATAGTACTCGTGTACTTATCTATAAAAACCAAAATTTGTACATGTGTGCGCTCGACTACGGGTCTAGACCGGATGAGACGGTGAGCTACTAAACAGCGTGGTCAGATTGTCAGTACCCTCCATGCCATGGGAAGGTAAGCCCCCCCTTAAATCCTTCCTCTTCATCATTAAAAAGCTCTGTCTTATCTCGTATATTTGCTCTGAGGTTAAGCGTTTGGACAGCAACACTCCCACAGCATTCTGGACTGTCTTAGGCATTCTTCTGGCAAAGTCCTCATGACTAGCGACTGAGAGATTGGGGAGGTGGTACAGTAGACGAACCTAATCGGGCCAGATGGTCGACCCTCTTATAACCAATGATCCCTTTTTGTCCTGGAATCCAATAAACCTTTACTTTATTAGTCTGCTAAGGAGTTAAGCCGCACTTTGCACTCCCACACCAGCTTTGACGTTGTGCAGTAGTTCATCAGCGCTTTACACGACGCTTGACTATCATTCGTCTTGATTGTTTTGTAGGTATAGCCTTTTTGGTGCATTATTATGGCTTCGGCAATATTACCAAAAATCTCTGCTTGAAAACCCGTAGGATTGGGACACAGGGCCATTTACATACCACTCCTTTCTGGTACTCCTTATTCACACATCAGAGCTCTTCACAGTTTTCGATCCATCTTTGCAGATGTGAATGGTTGTGTGCCGATACCAACGGCATTAGAGGTTCCATAGGCTTGGTTCTGGTCGCACGTTGTGTTTGCTATTTTTGTATTGCACCATCATGTCAGTGACCATGCCGAGCTTCGTGAAGGTTTCCAATTTCTTGAATATAACCAGGTGCCCATTAATTGCCGAGTCTGTACGCCGCCTTCTGCCTTGACATACTTGTATATATCAAAGGGACTAGTAGGTGTGGTTTTCATCACACCTGCTATTGATGAGCACCGCAGCCTTTGTACTTGCCCTGAGAACTAACTTGGTTGAACTTATAGAAGAACGAAATCCTAAAGGTGACAAAACGATGACCGAAGTTGGATTGAACTGTTGGAGATCCACAGACCTCGCTATTACAGCCATTTTGGGGTTTCAGCTTTCGTCGAAATATGTTTATTAAATCGCTAAACATAATAGGAGTCAGACAGTGAAGCTGTGGACGAATTTTGGGATACTTCCCAAATAAATCTTAGAACGTCAGCGTCCCGTTTATGTGCTCAGCGTTTATTTTGTTGAATTTGTGTACACGTTTCAAAGTTGATTGAAGCTCTGTCGTATCGGGAGCCAGCCCTCTTTCTTATAACTAATTTCATTGCTCGTGAAACTCTACAGCAGATGACAGCTATCTGCAAGTTCTCAAGTTTTAAGCTTCTGTCCCACGGGGCGATTAGAATTTAGTATCCCTTGAAATAAATCAACCGAATTTTTTCCTTATTTCTCTCGTCAACTTTTGTTTGGGAGATGAATTATTTTTGTTTGGGGCGGGTTATCGATTGTAGTCTCTTTAATTTGTTCGGAACTACTGAAGCCTCACCTGACTCCCTTTTGTGAATAGAAAATGAGCGTCTATCGATGAAACGAAAAGTCGATAGAGCGCGGAAATAGAAGTGATTCGAGGGCTTGTTATTCCATTCAAACGACGAGTTCGTGGCGTCCGATACTTTTTTTTCGGAATCTCTATGAAGAACTATTTCGTCGAAACGATTTGACTTTTGTGTTGAGCCAGGCCTCGTAGGAGGTTAATCGTTCGGGTTGGTTATGGTCGAAGTGATACACAAATAAAAGTGGTTTCTATCAAGTGGAGTCGGAAAACTGAATATTATTGTTGCGCTTACGGGCCATTTTTCACGGAACAACCTCATGTAGACTATTGATACCATCAGAGTGAATGTTAAAAAAAAGTAGATTTCCAAGTGCATAGCGTCAAATCACACAAACATTCAAAATTCACTGACGGCGGATTTTTGAGCCGGTGGACTTTCAAAAAATATCTGGTACATATTCGGTAGCTATATCTTCGTTCAACGCATTTCTAAAGAAATATTTATGGAGAACGAAATGTAGGTGCTAGTTAGTTTAGGACACTCCGTAAGATCTAAATCGTTGGAGGCATTTTTCAGAAAATTGGGAAAACCATAAATTCAAATCTCCATTTAACAGACACAGAAAACAAAAGAATAGGTTGAGAAAAAAATGTAGTTATAGGTACAATCAATAAGATTGATGAAATCCAGTGACGAGGCATCACAAAAATGTTCAAAAAATCATTATTTTCGACACATTTTCATTTTTACCTCTGGCCCATGGAATGTCAGAGGAACATTTATTCAGGACAATATATAGGTATCGACTATTTGAAAACATCCGGTGAGGTTGGTGAAAATCGCAGAAGCCATTTTGCCGAAAACCGTCGTAAAAACCAATTTTGTCTTATAGGCCTATACCTCCGTTCACCGAATTTTCATAGAGTTATTTATGAATGTCAAAAGTTTGATACTAACTAGTAGAAGATAGTTTGAAGTTTTCCATCGACCCCCCTTTTCCATCGATGGGAATCGCCCATAATCTTATTCTTGCGTTAAAAAATATCACAAACCAAACAAAATTAAGAATTAGTTCAATCGGTGTAGCCGTCGTTCTGCAATTCGAACAACAAACACATAGGTTTGTTTCCTTATCGAAATGACTGTTTTTGAACCATCGGAGAAGGTTATATCAGTTTACTGTCACGAAGTTTGCGGTTTTGTAATAACCCACTGTACGGCAGGGTTTTTTTCTGTTAGCCAGTCTCCCGGTGGAAAGCTGTTGTCCATGTTTGAGCATGCAGAGGTATGACCCCTAGAGGATTCTCCATACCATCTGGAAAGAGTACTTAATCTGGTTTTCGACCTTGTTTCTTTGCAAACTGGGCGAAACGGTTATGGGATTCCTTAGTAGCAGTCAATGGTGGTAGGTTTGGATGCTCTTCCAACAACCGTCGCTCACTGTTGCAGCACTTGGTTTCTTGTTTCCTCCGCACTACACGCGCAAGATGTGCAGGATGGAGAGTCTTCGAGAGAAAAAAAAAGTGAAGCTGCGCATTAAAGTTGCCATGCCTTGTAAAGAAACGCCATTGGTCTGGACTGGTCCATTATAGTAGGGAAAATGCACTCACTGCTTTATGCATTCAGAAATCTGCTGATGTGTAAATCCATCAATGTAAAAAAATTATTGTTTAGAATCTTAGTTATGCCTTATTTTAAGTACAGTGTATCGGTTATGTGTGATCTCAACACAACCTTTTCGTGTCAAGATGCAGAGAGCCTTAAATAGTCCCATCAGATATATTTTAAATCTGAAGAACGATGATAAAATTCGTGATAAATTTAAAACCCTGCAAATTATTACACAATGGTTTATTATTCTCATGAACAGCTTGACCTAGTATTACTGCTCTGAGACCTATCCCACTCGATTCAGCATTGAATACTAGTAAACCATACAAAACATGACCTGACTACAATGGAACTACGGAAACTAAATATTCCCCCGGCGCCAGGTGCCTGTAAACGTCTGATCCGATGGAGGGGTGGAACGTGGCTTCCAGCGAACCCTCGTACGGCAATTGGCAGGATGTTGCGAGCCCAAAGGGCGCTGCGAGTCGAGCGAGCCTTGAAAACGATACGAAACACGGCTTATTTGCGATTATACTGCGTTTCGTTAATTTTTTAACCATTTTTTGCCCATAACAAACTTGGGCTTCGTCCAATCGGATTGCCGAGATGGCGGGCACAACTAGATACCAAATGAGATTTTTGTGCGAAAGAACGAATCTTTTAGACCACGTTAAAGACACAAAACGACCCCGGACGGCGGATGGTGACGGGGGATGTCGGACGGACATTGCAAATTTCGAATCCTCATGTCTTGAAACGTAAAGTATCAAATTTTTAGGGTGGGTTGTAAAAAATGTTTCATGACCGAAAACATAGGGTTATTATTCAGAATGAATAATAAACCTAAACAACAAATTCTCAGAATTAATGAATTAATACAATACTCTTTGCTAGCAATCATGTTCAAAATTACTACAATTAAACGAACACCATATCTCGCGCGACAATATTTGAAATTTTCACAAATTCATAATTTAGAAACCAGAAACAAGTTCTTAAATTACGGTTTACCACAAGGCCGTAGCACTGCCTATAGATCATCATTCATGTCACAAAGCATTTCATATTACAATGGACTCTCATCAGAACTAAAACAACTAAAAAGTCATACAACTTTCAAGAAACGCGTGAGAGAATCCTTGCTATCCCTTTACTAAATTCCCTCTAAACTCTCTAAAATCATGACACGACAGGCTAATTGAATTATAAGGCTTGGCTAAGAATTGTGTGAATTATAGTGTGTCTGAATTTTGTTCGAGAAGAAAATAATATTTAAAACAAAAAAACAATCAAATAAAGATGTTGTTGTTGTTGTTGTAGAAAACTAGCTAATACGAAGAAGAAACGAAAACTGTTGACGCATTTGTATTCATCGTGTTAAATTTTAAAATTTCTTTTTAGGTGTAAGCATGGTCGAGCACGACCAAATCTCGCCAGATGTATTAATAAATTCTCTCCAGACGTTCACCGACGTTGAGGGAAAACTCATACGTGTGTTTTGACGAAGATTCTCACCTCGCTTGCCATTTACCTAATGCCCACCCATCGATGGCAGCGAGTTTTTGTTCAGAGAGGGGAAGCTCCAGTTTCACTCTCCACTCGTCAAGTTAATTGGTAACTGACCACTGATCAGTTCTCCTGTGCAAACTGTCTTATAGGCCATGGTGATACGCAGGAGCGTAGAGCTCTCTGAGATTGGGACACTCATACGGACCGTTGGGACACTCATACGGACCGTAATCGGTTTTTTTGGATTCCGTAGGTCTCAAAACGTAACAATTTTTTTTAAAATTCAACTTCTTTTTCGACACTATTTCAATACCCCCCTTACCCTGTGGGTAGCGGAAACTAATAAGATAATTTTTCTCTCGCCCCTACCTTGTCAAGTAATTAAGACATTTTAAAAGAAATCTTCTGAGAGATAGAGAGAATGAGAGAGAGAGAGAGAGAGAGAGAGAGAGAGAGAGAGAGAGAGAGAGAGAGAGAGAGAGAGTGAGAGAGAGGCGGGAAGAATAAATGACTCAGATTATGGAAACTCAATAACCCAAGAATATTTAGAACGAAAATCACAAACTGACGAAGAGTTGATTTTAGATGGGATGCTTCAACTCTCCTCATTGAATTGGAAATTCGATCATCAAGTATAAATTAGAAAAATGATACTTCGAAATTGGTATTTTCATCTAGGTAAATTTCCCTATCTTCCTGAAGTGTCAAGTTGTGCAAAAACAATTTCGCTATTTATTGAGTTGGCGCAGCATGTTTAATTATTTGAGTAAAAGGCGATTAGTGAGAAGCGAAGGGATTACTTCGTGATTAGCCTACTTTTGTGGTAAAGCGAAAAGATGTAAACGAAACGTACTTAAAACTGAAGTTATTGTGGAGCAGCAAACTCTACGTCATGACCAGGTTGCTCGTTTTGTTGGTTGATTTGTGTAACATTGTCATGAAAAGATGATTTCTACGCGATTCCGAATGGGGAATTAATTGTTGCCTTTTGTTGTTACTTCATCTATTACATTATAATTACTGAATAAGTTCTAAAAATGCTGATTCCAACAAGTTTGTTGAGGCATAACTCATCGTAGTGGTCATTTTCCTATAAAAATATCTGGTGCTTTGATCACTATGACAACTATAGTTAACTTGCGGTGGATTTTGCCCATGCCCTTATTTTTGCGTCCCATGGTAACCTGTAGGCTAGACATCAAGTTTCAGCTGATTTGGTACAGTTGTTTTCTCTAGGAACCGCGCTAAAATCGATTTCGTCGAAAAATTTTGATAATTTATTGTGCTGCTCTCGTCATTTTCCCACAAATGGGAATTTAATGGTATAATTTTCATGTTAAGAGCTACCAATAGTAAAAATTTAATCAAAATCGTTAGAGCCGTTTTTGAGAAAAAAAATATTTGGTAATTTGATCACTATGATAACTATAGTTAACTTTCGGTGGATTTCGCTCATACCCTTATTTTGGCGTCTCATGGTAACCTGTGAGCGAGATATCAAGTTTGAGCGGATTTGGTACGGGGGTTTTCTCTAAAAATCGTTCACAGACACACACACACACAGACCGTTTTCCCAAATAGTGCTTTTCGGACTCAGGAGGGTCTGAAACGTAAAGATCTGAAGAAAACCCAAATTTTTTTTTTCAGCCGATTACATAACTTTCCTTTCTACTTCGTAGAGCCAAGGAAAGTAAAAACTAGTGTTAGTCTATAAAATTATCATATATTTTCTGCACACAAACTCTCGACCTTCAATGCATTGTGGTGACCGCCAGAATCTCAGGTTTGGCAGAGTTAGAGAAACTAAATACGATGATTCTGACGCAGCACCTCTCGCGCAGGAAGGTGTTCAATTTCTTTTCCCCTTAATATAGCAACTTGATTTCTTTTGTTATAAAAGACGAATTATTTTCAATAAGTAACATCGCGGGATTAAATTCCCGAAGAACTCGCTTGTACGGCAAATCTCGACTGATCCGCTGTTATCTTTCCGAGTCAAGTTCTCAACTTGCCGACGACGGTCCTTAGTTCGCATTTATGGACGTCGGAAAAAGGAATCCGCAGCGCCGGCGCTCGGCCCAACAATGGAGCGCAAAACGAGAATGGCTCGGACGGCCGGCTCGTCGTTCGAAAACGGCAAACGAGACGCGATTTACTCTCGCGATCAGCGAAAACGACTCGTGTGAAAATGAGTTAAGGTCCGTTCGTAGCCACGAATCTCCGGGAGGTAGGTCCGTTGAAACAGCGGTTCAGCGAAATCGAAAGCAGTTCGAGGGATTGACAGACAAGGATCGAGGTCTTTTCACAACAAACGACGGAGAGTGCTTCGTGGAATATGTTGTGCGCTGCTGTACCGTGACACTCGCAGTTGTCGTTGAAATAGCTCGAGAGCTAAACAGAAGCGAAGTGGTTTCTCCATGAGATTCATAATTAACGTCTATTGTTGCTACAGCCATCCGTGAGCACCCCAGTTAACAATTGAAGACGTTAGGTAACAAAGGGCCATTTTCACTCTCAATTTCCTCGGCTCTACGAAGTAGAAAGAAACTTTATGTAATCGGCTGAAAAAAAAATTTGAGTTCTCTCCAGATCGTCACGTTTCAGACCCTACTGAGCCCTAAAAACACTATTTGGGGAAATGGTCCGTGTGTGTGTCTGAGAAAGATTTTTTGAGAAAACGGCTGTATCAAATCAGGTCACTTGATATCTAGCCAGCAGCTCACCATGGGAAGCCAAAAAATGGGAAGCCAATGAGCGAAATTCGCTGAAAACTAACTATAGTTATCATCACGACCAGAACACTAAGATTTTTCTCAAAGATGGCTCCACCGATTTTGAATAAATTGCTTATGTATACAGCTACTAATCAGAAAATAAAAAAATACCATAAATTCCAATCTGAAAAATGACGAGAGCAGCACTATATAAATTATCATGATTTCGATGAAATTCGAGTTTAGCATAATCTTTTCCTTATAAACTACATGCAAGGAGAATGGATCAGAAAGTTGGAGGAGTGAGTCACTCCCAACACCTTATCTAAGGGCGAACACACGAGATAAGACAGAACCTTTTGAAGGTGGAGGGCCTACCTAAGGCAGATGGGAATGTTATGTGTGAAGGGGTGGCGGCAGTGCGCCTCAGAATGCTTGGGATTCTTCAGCTGCGGCCAGAGAGATGTTCAGGTGGACCTTAAAGTTGCCTTGCGTTTTGTGCGAGAATGGTGGGGACGTATTGGGGACGCTGCATCAGAAAAACCCAGCACTGCAGGAGAACTGGGAGGCTCTTGTACGCCCACACAATAGGCCAAGCTGTGGCCGCAGTGTTGGTTTTCCCAGGACCATCAAGGGAAGAAAAAAGGCAGATACTGGGGATCATCACGGGGCACGACAAAAATAACAAACACAGGTACGTTATGGGCATAGTTCACACCCCTCGGAGTTGATAGTATGATACAGATGAGAAAACGCCCTACGACTTTAGAAGGAGCAATTTCTAGTCTTTGGTACTACTTCTCCAAGGGTGGACATCATAGAAGACTCTTCTAGGCATTACTTAGAAGGCTGGGCATGAACCTGTAATACATTACGACGAACACAACAGGTTTTTAGGCCGCAGTGCTCATCCCAATTCTGGGATCCGTTATCTGTTCTGGGATGTTGAGTCTTTCACATTCCTTGTTGAAAGATCTGAGCCATACAGTTGCGTCCTAATCATATCCTTGGTTAGTGACTGCATTGATTTTTTCGTAGTGGTTGCAGTTTGTGGGTTTTCGCCGAGTGCTTCGTTGTCCATCGCTGTACTTTCTTGCTCTAGAAACTCATCTCCAAAGGTGACGTTATCGCCCTCATCGAGGTAGGTGTTGTAGCTCACTCAGCAGTTTATGTAACGCGAGTGGCGAGCTTAGCGACGAAAATAGGTATACTTCATCGTTTATTCGGATCGAGGACACTACATACGACTACTTCTTAGGGTCTGAAGCGGAACACTTGAGCGCGATTCGAAATTGTGCTTTTATAACACTCATCTCGCGGACACGGTAGGTTTTTTGATTTATAAGGTTATTATAGGAGTTGGAAAATAAATAATCACGAACTCGGACGATGTATCGATTATTTAACGAAAAATCAAAAAAAGAGTTCGGGAGACCGCGTGAGCTTTCACATTTGCTACGTTCGTATCATATGACCGTTCATCATCTTAGCTATTGCTCACGATCGATATCCCACTACTCGATTGAACACAAGACTTATGTAATCGATTGTTCATAGCAAGTTAGACGGATGTAACAGAAGTACGGTACAGTACAGTATTTTAACAGAAAATTACAAACAATATTTTAACAATAACTTAAATATAAGGCACTATTTTCCGCTCAAATGTAACTAGAATATTCAATAATTACTCCAGCACTCCAATAAACGTCCTAAATCCCGTTAATGTGTTTGGTGTCTGCAGTTAATCGTTCTCGACGTTAGAAATATTAAAATATTTTGTGTCAATTATGGTAGGAGGCAATATTTTTCGGATCAATTTTATGGTGTCATTTTGTGATCGCTTCGACCACCCGAATATCTCAGATTTATAATGACCATACATCATACTTCGACGATTTTGGTAGCAAAACACGTAGTTATAAGTTTAGCAAAACAAAACGCTCCCCAGAGAATCGGACGCAGAACACCGCTTATTGACAACTTCCTCAACTTTTAACTCGACGCTATTTGTCACCCCAACTCAACAAACAAACATCCCCAATGCCCCGAATGAAAGTCGATCAACACAACAGAAAACAACTAAGGGGTTTCCGGCTATTAAGTTAGTAACGTTTCGAAAGATACCGCGTTTGTATTCCGAAGCCGGAGAAACTCACAGTGACTCAGTTCAAGTTGGCGAAAGAGAACGAAACTCCCTTTCTCTCGCACAAAGTGATTCATAAAGAGGATAGTTGGCTAACATTAGTGGTAGTCACTAGACTTTCCAGGTGGTCTTGATTTCTCGGAAGGGCAGGCGAAAGTTGTGCTCTTTGAAGACACGATATAATCGCGTTGGTACGAGATTCATCGAGCTCGTCAATTGGAATAGGACGTGAGAGCAGCAGCATTATGAGAGAAGAGTTATTTTCCATAATATTATATAAGAAAGAGCAAGAAAAAGAGAAGCAAGCCCACAATGTGAACCACAAATACTGCTTTTATGTTATTTAAGATCATTTTTACTTCTAATTTTCGTTACAGTCCATTGTAAAATATAAATTTGGCCTGCCGAACAACCATTTTTCACAGTTTCCTGAATCTTAAAGGCCACCCATTACGATGTAAGATGTTGAGCGACATTCATAACAACTGTATTAAATATCTGGTGCGTTGCAACACACAAATTTCCTTAGCTCTACAATTCACTTTGTGCATGGCCTTTGAACTTGGCTAATTCTATTTAATCAATTCATTTATCACTCAGTTAATTTGAATCTTGGTCAAACGACGCTTTACGGCAGCAGCAAGCGGTAGCGCTTACAGTTCCAGATTTTACTATGCTGCTCGTACTCATTTCAGGACCATTATTGAGCAATTGGTACACACAGAATTAATGGGGCTGTACACAAGAATTTTTAAAGAAGGATAGTAATTACTTTTGCAGTTATTGGGTAAAAACTTTTAGAACTGGTATTAAGCGAAACGGCAGTAGTTGAAATTCTTGAATTTCTGGAGTCAGCCCCATGTATCTCATGAGCGTTTTTAAACACTCACCCTTCAGGTATTAGATTGGACTACAACAACAATTTTTTTTAACATTCTACAAAAATTCCAGCGGAGTTTATAAGGAAAAAACTGCGCTAAAAACGCTTTTGGTCGAAAATTTTGATAATTTATTGTGCTGCTCTCGTCATTTTCCCGCGAATGGAAATTTCAAGGTATAATTTACCTATTGAGAGCTATCTATATAAGAAATTTAATCAAAATCGTTAGAGCCATTTTTGAGAAACAAAATTTGGTGTTTTGATCACTATGATAACTATAGTTAACTTTCGGTGGATTTTGCTCATACCCTTAATTTGGCGTCCCATGGTAACCTGTAGTCTAGACATCAAGTTTTAGCTGATTTGGTACGGTTGTCTTATCTATAAACCGCGCTAAATGCGATTTCGTCGAAAGTTTTGGTAATTTATTGTGCTGCTCTGGTCATTTTCCCACGAATGGGAATTGTATGGTATAGTTGCCTTATTGAGAGCTATCAATATAACAAATTTAATCAAAATAGTTAAAGCCGTTTTTGAGAAAAAAAATTTGGTGTTTTGATCACTATGACAACTATAGTTAAATTTCGATGGATTTTGTTCATACCCTTATTTTGGCGTCCTATGATGATCTGCGGGCGAGATATGAAGTTTGAGCTGATTTGGTACGGTGGTTTTCTCTAAAAATCGTTCACAGACACACATACACACACACAGACCCACAGACCATTTTCCCAAATAGTGTTTTTCGGACTCAGGAGGGTCTGAAACGTAAAGATCTGAAGAAAACTCAAAATTTTTTTTTCAGCCGATTACATAACTTTCCTTTCTACTTCGTAGAGCCAAGGAAAGTAAAAATATACTTGATTAGTAGTAGAGTGATAACACTCGTTGAATGCGGGAGGAACTGAGGAAAGTTTTGTGATGGGTCGTGCTAGGTCGCATTTTCTTCGTTCGTTGCAATGCGGCCAATGCTTTTGTGAGCTTTTTTATACCGTTACGTGCGCACGCGTCAACTGAATTCAAATACTGGGAAGAGAAAGTGAATATGAAGAGTTGCATTCACTTTTGAATCAACGTGTTCGCAAGAATCGAACAAAAACGGACAAGACGCACTCACAAGAAGGAGGCGAAGGAACCAAACTGTGGAACGCTTTGATGATATTTCGTCTAACGTTCTGACGGCGAACGCAACTTACTCGGGGGTTGGAAAACATTACCAACCGCCGGATGGGGGTTCACCCTTTTTTTTTTTTCTTAGTACTTCCCGAGATCCTTAATGCAGTTCCGACCTTTGAAGTTTTATTGGACTCAACGGGAAGGTTTGAGTCCATTTTCCGTTACCCCTATCCAATAACGCGTCCTCTTTAACCGCCCTGTTGGCGACGGAGGGACGGGGCTCCAGTCGTCATGCCGAAAACCTTTTAACGACCGTAATACGAGTAAAAGCACCCTTGAACGTCACGTTTTGAATGCAAAACGAGCGCTGCAGATCCACGTTTGTTGCAGCTCAATAAATTCTGCAAACACAAGTTGATGAAGTAGTTGGAGTTCAATCAATTAATGCCTGGCTATTCGCGATGTGATTTTCATATTAGTGTGAAACCACTCAAACCATAAGAACATTGGACTGGTGTCTGCGTTAAACGAGTTAATAATTCGAACCTGAGGTGACAATGAAAAGGAACGAGATCAAGCTCTTTTGTAACGTCCGATGTAACAGAACAGTAGCAAGTTCATCAAAGGTCAACTGTTGGAATGTGATTCCACTCCAAACGTATGTGTATAATCCTCCAGAAGGTTGAACAGGAGTACACAGGCTGGAGGCGAAAGAAAGTGTAGTTCTGGGGGAGATTGACTGCAAGGAGGTGGCAAGATAAGGGGTGTGAAATGTGATTAGTGGTTACAGTAAAACCCACTGAACTTTTGTCCTCGGAGAAATGGCGAGCAAGATGGAAATCCTCGTCAAAGAGACGTTATGAGTTTCTCCCCAGCATTCATGAACGTCTTAGGAGAAAGAGGGAGAAACCAAACCTCTGGGCGAGCGAGTTCTTCACCATACTTGTCTATTCCAAAGCAATGGTCCACTACAATGAGTGACGGTTGTTGGAAGAGGAGCCGAATCTACCAGCTTTGACTGCTATTAAGCAAGCCTGGTGCGCGAAGAAGGTCATGGCCAAATAATGTGGTCACAGATGATCTATCCCTTCGATACTTCCCATCCAAGTAAATAGTTGGGTCAGGTGGGAAACCAGATAAACAACTCTTCATGCGTTATTTCCCAGTGGACATAAACTCTCCACCGGGAGACTGACAAAATGACCAAACATACCTTCCTCGAGGGTTCAGGAACTGTCATTTGACAAGGAATCAAACCAGGTAGTTCAACGCTTCTTGAAAGATTAAAATTAAGGAGTCAATTAACTAAGCCGAGCTGCGAACTAAGCCAAACCTTTATTGCATAACTGTATGAATGTTGTCGCTTCTAAAAATATCTGGTCGAACGCAAATCGGCCAAGCATTACCGACTCAAGAGAGTTTTCGTCTCAGTCACCTCCCGTGCTATCTGATGTCCATTCCTCCCAGTGTGAGAAGCCAATTAGTTTTTTAAAGACGTTACAGTTTATTCGCTCTTCGATACCACAGTCCACTTGCCGCTCAGTTCTCACATTACTTCCCTACCGTCAGTAAGTCTGGCAATAAACTTTGCGTGAGTCTTTCAGTGCGTTTCAGGTAATTTCACGCTAGACACCATAATCGCTGCGCCTAGGTAATGTTGTCAAACTTAAGTGGCAGCAGAGTCCTTTATTGCTGGTATGATGATATAGTGCTCAAGGCAAGGTGAAGGCGAAGTTTGGTCGTGGAAATGCCTTGGGCAGTCTGCTTGACCAACCACCATCACTAGCAGCATTCACCCAAAACACCAGAAACGTTCATTCATGCTAAGCCTACAGTAAATTTACTGGTCTGGACCAGTTACCATTCTGAACCACATTTCCTATGACTCCCCCCCCCCCACCTCCGAGGTGGGCAACCCGGCGACGCACAGTGGGGGACACTGTTGAGTAGGGCATACCAAAAGCATTCATCCTTGTTGAATTTAATAGAAAACTGGGGGAGCACTGCTCAATTAGCCTGGGCAGCGCTCAGGCAAAAAGGGCCTACTGGTCCGTGGCCGTTATCTTGCTGGGTTTAAGAATGATCAACTTCAAGACCGCTCCTGAATCTCTCAAACGTTTGGGCATTTTGGGAGAATGTGTGGTAATGGCTGGACGCTGCAAGATGGTGAAGAGGAGAAGAAAGAAAATGACAAACCTGACGTTATGAACTAAGAGGTTCAAGGTTGGTACCTCCCTTACACTCCACACTGTAGCCGTTGGATTAGTTCGATTTCAGAAATTTTCTTCACTGAGACTTTTTTGGTCTCCAAGAAAGGTAGCTAGTCGACTCGATTCTCTCCTTGAATCGGGTCTGCTCCTGCTGGTCCAAGAAGCTTGTGGGTGTGTCTACTGATATACCTAAGCGATTTCCTCTGCTTCCTCGAATCTGCGGTCCTGTCTTCTCCTCATACTCAGCTTTATACATGTAAATTTTCACACCTTGCTTTATATTTTCGACATCCACTTCGAACGTCTCATTTAAGCCAGTTACCAGATTGCACATTACGTTTGACAAATTTCATTTCATAGATACTGAACAGCGGGAATAAAAATGCCTGGATACGTACCTCGTTGGTTGAAAAAATACTAACATCAAGTGGGGGACCACGAAATGGGCAGGGGAATATGTTAGAGCATTTCGTCGTTCCATTTGTAAAGACCAATGAATTCTTCCTCATCGAAGTTAATTACAGTTGGGGCCGACTCGAGATAAGTCGTTGGAGGCCAGACATCCAGACCTCAACTTGTAGGATGCCTCGGCAAATGTCCTGCGGCACCTTCTACCTCGACTTTTTTTTTTGACTTGATTCCTCGGCCGTCTCATCCGCAGACTCAGTTGACGGGAACGAGAAGGAGAGACGAAAGAGGGAAGTGGCCCTCCCATTAGCGGGGACCCGGGCGCAGGAGGGAATGTCCTTATTGTGACCAGGACAGCGGAAAAGACGCGTGAAAAAAGAAGGGGGAGAGAGAGGAGAAAAAAAAATCCATCAAGGACAGAGAAACACGACATACAACTCCTCGCCCACTTCTAAAACCATCACTTCCAGTTGCAACAAGCCTGCGCGAACTTTTCATGAAGAAGTCAACAGCGGTCGTCTGGAAGAAGGGAGAAGAACCGGCCGATTCTCAACACCCCATCTGTCTACATTTCTATTGGTCATATGGAGTTGACAGTCGACCGCCAGTTATGATTGATATTCGATGTATATCGGATTCCAGTAAAACGACTAGAATCACAATGAAGGAAGTGAAGTACCGACGAACACTTTTTTTCGCGATATTGTGAAGCAAGACGTTGAGAAAAAAGCCCGGCCAATTCGTCAGATGCGGTATTTATCGACACCTTACGTTTTGAATGGTTGGGTTTGTTCAGGAGCTCACACCTTTAGGCTCTGCCGCGCAGCTTCATGGACTGTGATGTGTTTAGTAGTTATATTACAGTCGTCCGTGCCTGGGCCCAATATACTTAATCAGACAAGAACTCACCTTCTTGAGGAGAAAATAAAGGAATGCAACTAAAAACACAATTTAAACGAATAAATATAAACGAAATAAATTAATTTATCGAACTCCCCCAAGGGGGGGGGGGGCTGGTGCCATGGTCTCAGATCAGCCTTGCCAGTTCCATCGCAGACACTGCAACAGTGACCATTGCCATCTATGTGCTGTGTGAGAAAGTGCAGCATTTGGACTGTTCTCTCCTTGTTGACGATGGCAATGATAATGCGGTCCTTCAAAAGGTGCAGCAGGTCAACGGCTTCCCCAGGGGTCTGCGGTCAGTTCAGTTCAATGCTCAGGTGAGCGATGGGGTCGTAGGATGGAGGCTGCGTGTTAGGTATGATTGCTCGAATGTCTGTGGACCCAAAGCAGACCGGCACAGCTCTAGACTGGTGGCGTGCAAGGGGGTTAATAAACAGGGTTTGCTCACCTTCATCCAACATTATTCAGGCGATGGTGGAAAACACTGAACTTAGAAACTGGCTGATAAGGGAAAGGCTCAATTAATACGTCGCAAGGCGTGTGAAGAAGCAGAATGTGAGGTAGGAGCTCAGAGACTTGCAACTTAATCGCTCGCCCTTCCAAGCGCCAAGGAAGGAGAGCCGATGGAAATAATTGCAATATCCTTCACAAAACTGAGCATCGAAAGACACGACGTGTTATTGACAGTCCAATGCTCAGGTGAGCCAAGGGATCGTGGGATGGAGGCTGCATGTTGGGTATGATTGCCCGAATGACTATGGACCCATAGCAGACCGGCGCAGCTCTAGACTGGTGGGTGGGCAAGGGGGTTAATAAACAGGGTTTGCTCACCTTCATCCAACATTATTCAAGCGATGGTGGAAACACTGAACTTAGAAACTGGCTGATAAGGAAAAGGCTCAATTAACATGTCGCAGGGCGTGTGAAGAATCAGAATGGGAGTAAGGAGCTCAGAGCCTTGCAAATTAATCGCTCGTCCTTCCAAGCGCCAATGGAGGAGAGCCGATGGAAATAATGGCTATATCCTTCACAGAACTGAGCATCGAGAGACACGACGTGTTATTGACGGTCCATGCCTCCGACACTGCCGTCCTTCACGATTGAATCGTAAAATATTGTATTTTGGCACTGTTTCAGTCTCATGCGGCTCATCTCTCAACTTTCCTCATCGCCACGCTCATTTAGCGATTTTCGTGGCTTCACCTGCTAGTCCACTCCTTTCACTCAACTCATTTGACAGTCGTAAAACACTACTGCACGTTATTCATCTTAAATGTGGAGAAGGAGAGCTCTCAAATTTACGGAAATTTATTAATAGATAAACACTGTGAGAAAATGCGGTAAGTAAAACGGCGGTGATTTGAACTCCAAAATTTCTGGGATTTCGCTACATGATCATGATCATCAATGAGCTCCTGCATTGTATTCTCACTCTGATTTTTGTGAGCATGCTAGTGTTGGGTTTGAGAGAAAGAGAGAGATTTTCAGTTAGAAAAGTAGTTTTAAGAATTTTGACATTTTATGTCTTTACTTTGCTACATAAACTCGAAAATGTAACGCAGGATGTGTAATGGAGAAGCGTCACGAAATGTTTAACCCAAGTTGCAAGCCACAGCCCCTGTGGCCTAATGGATAAGGCATCGGTCTCCTAGCCCAGGGATTATGGGTTCGAGTCCCACCAGGGTTACGATTATTTTTTTGACACATCATGTCTTTACTTTGTTACATAAACTCGAAAATTTAACGCGGAAGATGTTACGTGGGATATGTAACGGAGAAGCGTCACTAAATTTGTGTTGGGTTAAGTGCATGGTAACGTCTGTTACAAAATCTAACGCTTGGTAACATCCCACGTTTTAATAACCTCAGTGACTAAGTGATGATGTCAATTGCGATTGACGCGGCCATTATATCGAAACCATCAACGAGCACAATCAAACGTAATTACCATTGCATTAAAAAAAAAAAAAAAATACAAAAATAAAAGACAAAATGTTCCAAGTGGTTTGCGTACTTGTACGAAAGCTGTACCCACCGTTTGTGTAAAGGTTTCTTTCGCGCCCGCCAGCCTCAACGTTTGGCGTACGTTTTAAACCAATTTTTTCTCATAACAACCATGAATGCCGTTTGTCTTACTCACGCACGACAATCGTGCTCTGTGAGATTGATGACAACCAAGCGCACGATTGAAAGCTTAGGTTACAACAGAGAAAAATAAGCGGGAAGTTTCGGCAAACCCATCGCCGCGATAACATTTCATTTTTAGGATTTCAATTAATCGATTTTTCTCCTTTTCCTATCATTTTTTCGGGCGTTTACCTGTTGATCAATAGTTATTCATCGGTAATCAGTAGTTATGATTTTTCTCCAACTTTCAGTCCACAATTTAGTGGACTTTTTCCGAGTCCACAATTCAGTGTAATTCGTTCATGTCAATCCGATTCTAGCCCTGACAATTAATAGTGAACTCAATTAAAGTGATTTCGTTAGTTCCGCCTGTCAGTAAGTTATTGAAGTTAACGTACGTTTGGTGAGTTCGTCATCTCTGGCTGGTATAATACTGTGTACAAACATAATGGAGTTGAAGTCCCAAAGAAATTTAGAGTTTTCAAAACTAGTATAACAAAGAAAGGTTGCAGGTTGAAAGTTGTGTACTTTCACGAGAAGTTACAGAATGGAAGAGACTGCGGAAAGACCTGTCTCACAAAATGCGAAGTAGTTAATGATAACGAGTAAAAGTCACATGCCAGACGTTTTCCAAGGGGACTCGCGGAGCAGAAAACATCAAGCGATTTCCCGGTATCATTATAATCCCTTAGTTCCACTGACATCTCAACGTCTTGTTACTTGAAACTCGTTAGTTTAGTTCTTCATAACGGAACGAAATGAGACTAATAGCCGTGAGAACGCCAATGTAAACTTTCATTTGATTCAAAATTATTATTCAACGAGAAAGATCCGATGTGAGTTGAGATAACTCGATGAAAAAGGTGTGAGTTGTGTGGATATTAGTGACTCCGAGGGCAACCGGAAGTTACCCCGGACGGTGCTTGCGCGCAACCAATTATTCATTGAACGGGATGCCCTCGTCAATTTGTATCGCCTGATCTCATTGATCGCTTCAACGAGGATCGTTTTAATTATCGTATTAAGGGCGTCAGGGGCTATTTAAGCGGAGCGTACGCACTTCGTCTGGTTGTGAGCGTTTTAATCTGAAGCTACAAAATAGTGCCCGAATCGCTATGAGCCGGATGAGTGAATCTTATTGATCATTGACAAATAACCCTTAGAACATGCGCAATACCAAACAACCCCCCGTTGCAGGATTTAGTAAGGGCGTCGATTACGAAAAACTAAAAACTCAATATAGCTTTTGAACAACTCACACTTCCGGTACGTGAGTTGACCAATGAGTTAAAAAGAAGATGACCCCCCACCCCCCTGAACAGTTTTGGCCAAGTCCACGGCTATATCCTTTTTCTAAATCTTCAAAATCAACACATAAATGCTGTGATTCGAACTTTAGTGCCAAATTTATTCGAAATATCACAACTTTTACAGGACCTCAATATCTTAATTTTTTTCAATTTTCCCATTGTGCTCATGCTCAAAACTGAAGAGAGAGTGACCTCCAACTCAACATTTTAGGTAATGCCAATTTCATGAATTTTAAAAGTTTTCAATATAAACAATAACGTCATCGATGAAGTGAATGGGTGCACGAAAAAGAGAAAGAAATAGACACACGAATCGAATGGGATATAAGACTGCTGTTTAACGCGAGAGGTCACTTGGGTAGAACAGTAGTTCTGTTAGTGCAAGACTGAAGGATGGGAGTGTGGGTGTGAGTGGGGGCTCTGATAAGGTGAACTGGTTGCGCTGAGAACTAGAGCAGAAAGAGAAAGAGTGAGTAGAGCTGTGATCGGCCTGAGAGCAGAGAGGTCAGTGTGTATTGGCGAGGAAGTAAACTGACTCAGGGAGGGGGGAAGAGAATATTTTGAACGTTCATAATTGGGAAAACCTGTTGTCAGCGTAGGGAATTGGGGATGGGCTTTCCCACAGCCACGGACAAAGGGCTTCCAGTCAGAAATAGGTCGACTCGATGTTCGGGGAAGGCTGGAAACAAGGATTTCCCCTCGGAGGCGAGTGTGGAGGTTTCGAACGAGATTATTTTTCTGTAATACTCGTAAATTGGCTTAAATGGGAGGTTGCTTAATATTCGAACACGCTGAAAATTATAACACAACATTTCATTACTTTCTAGTGCAACATGATTGCACTGGTTGGGGAAGTATCACGCCTCCAAGACCCAACTCAATGGATTGAGCATCGAAGAATATTATTAAAAGATATAAAACATGAATTGGAACGACGTGAGTTCAGCTGATGGGTGGTTGGAGAGAGGTAGGAGGCAGTGAGAGGAAGTGAGCGGAGACCAGGGAGTAACCATAACTTTCGCTATATTGTCTCACGAGTAGCAGTAAAATTTATATTTTCACAATTTTCCATCTAGACACAGTCCCATTCGATTCCGCATCAAGAAATACCTAAGAAATCATACCTAATACGACCTAACTACAACAAAACTGCCCAAATTTCGTTTTCGCCTGATTGTTCAAACCATTTTTTGTCAATAACAGGCACGAGTTTCGTCCGCTCGGATTGGCAAGAAGGCAGGGACAACAATGTAAAAATATAATTTTAGTGTGACACAACGTGTTTTGTAGACCTTGTTAATGGTAAAATACAGTCAGAACGGCGGGCGCCTCTGATTTGGAAACCCGATGCCTTGAAACGTTAAGCGTAATATTGAGGGGGGTTGTAGAACATGTTCCTGATCAAAACCATGAGCATATTATTCAGAATGAATAGTAAACCAAAATAGGACAATACTTCATATTTATCGACAATAGCACACAATAGACAGAGTTATGAGTGGATAACAGGGTGTTATTGTCAGTGAACCCAGAAGAACCGCAACATTCATTGCAGCAGCAACGACCGATACATTTGGTTCCATTATATTTTAACTGTTTCACCTATCAACAACGGGAAAGCTTGTGAATGGTAAGTTACTATCTCCACTTGTGGTTAACGGTACAAATCCACAAAAGGCAGCCCTCGGAGGTTAGTGTTTCCACGGCTGGTTACCAAGTTTAAAACAGCAAGAAGTCCTACACTGTGTGCAGAACATAAGTGGTACGACCGACGTGATGGATGCTGAGAAGACGCTTGATGCAAAGGCGCCGCGAACTAGAACTCCCCAGGATGCAGAAAGAGGGAGCACAGTTTCTGAGCAGTTGATAATTCGAACACTTGGAAGGTGAAGGTAAGAAGCCAATGGAAACCAAGCAAATCATGAGGGAATAAGTAGGTGAACCGCGTGCATGTTGAGAAGGGTTGTCAGATGTACATTCCATTCGACTTGTTTATGTGAACCTTGAGAGCCATGGAGGATGCTTTCCTAATCTTTCAACATACTTACTGGAGGCCAAGGTGTTTCTTCAACCCAAGGGGAGTGATGGAGGCAGGCAGCCTGTTCGCCATTACTAGGCATGTATAAACGAACACCACCGGCTCGATTAATGGTGACCTGACTCCCCCTTATCATAATGTTCGCATCCTCACTCAAGTGCGAAGGAGACGTAGCTTAGGACCCTGGGTAACTAGCCTCCATTACAAACAGCTTCGCCTATGAAAGACATGAAACTCTGGTTAGAAGTTGATATTGTGAGAATAACGGTTAACTTAACAACAATTCAACATGTATTGTGATAACAATCCTCAACTCAATTTCACAACTGAACTTGACAACATTCTCTAACAACGACGCTGAACGATCATCTGTGATCCACGGAGTCACCACACACTCCCCTCGACAAGCCCGCCCCTGGGCCGTACGTCTGCACGGTTGAGTCGGTTGGCGTGTAGGAGGCGCGATTTTCGTCCCATTCGAACACGAAAAAGAACATCACTTTTCCTCTCCATGACGACCCATGGCCATATCCATTATGGTTGTAGTTTGGGACATTTTCCTCGAACTCGTTTGGGGTCATGTACTCACACCCAATCACCTTCTTCAAACGCCGGTCTCTTCGCTCTTCTATTATGAAATTCCTTTTGTGCTCGAATCTTGAAGCCTGACTGAACCAGTGCAACGTTGTGAATACGCTGCACAGCTTCTCTTAGCCAAAAGGCATAGGGCGTAGATAGTGCATCTGTTTGTTCTGGTGGTTTTCGGTATAAGGTGTCTGGCAAGTTCAAGTCTCTACCGAACATGAGTTAGGCAGGTGAAAATCCTGTAGTTGCGAGGGGGGCAGAGCGATAGGCAAGCAGAAATAGTGGGAGCTTGTCATCCCAATCTTTCTGATTATCATTAACGAAGATGGCCAGAAATTTGGTTAGGGTCCGGTTGAGCCTCTCAACTAATCCTCCTGATTGTGGGTGAAAAGGTGTTGTTCGCGTTCGTCGGAAACCCATCAACTTGCTTACTTCCTTGAATAGCTGAGCTTCATGATGTCTCCCTTGATCCGTATGGATTTCCTCAGGAACACGATTTTGGCTGAAGACGTGATCCACTAGAGCCCTGGATGTGGTTTCTGCTTCCTGATTTGGCAAAGCAATAGCTTCTGGCCATTTCGTGAAATAAACCACTGCTACTAGTACGTATTTGTTACTCCAACACGATCAAATGACGCTGCTACGATGTACTGTTGCAGAGGGGCAGTGTGTTTACGTGCTGGGACTTTCACTCGTGCGCACAGCTGACATGTCTGACAATATTAATTCCACCCAACTTTAAAAAGTCGAAATCCTGGGGCTATTGTTTCCAGGACATTTCATTCTGTTAGCCTTCAACAGCTGCGGCTATCGGCACCAATACTATTAGTGCAGGTGATATTTGGAGTAACGGTGCAACTTCAAAAACGTTGGGCTCTCATGTAAAATAATTCCTTGAATCAATTGCAGAATTATGGATCTAGGTGATGATAAGGGCCACATAACTTTATTGCCATTGACGACGACAATTTTACAGGTTTTGTGGAGCTACCAACCCCGTCTGCACTATCTTGAGGGTGGTAAGCGAAATGGTAATGGAATCAAGTCATCATCAGCAGTAGGGTGAGAGGAGGGCATAGCTAAGACTCACATTTACAATAACTATAACGGCTCATCGCTAAGGGGCGCCGACACACACCTTCCGCGCTTCATGACCTTTTCCAGCTAATAACGTTGTCGTAAGTTGATTTTGAACGCTGTCTCTTCACCTGTTCATTCGCATCCGTCAACAATATTACATCGGCGCTCCGCGAGACAGGTGTCAGTTCTAGTTCTCCGCGAGTTATGAGTAATTTTCTACCCCGCGAACCGTTTGGAGGACTTCCAAATAGGCGTTCCCCCCAAACTTTCACATTTCGCGGCTCTCGTTGTCATATGGCGGAGCGGGGAAATCTCCCGGTTGTCTTATCGGTGAATCGCCACGTACTCCGAGGCGTTTAAACGGAACGAGAAGTTACTCGAGACACGAGCCTAAAGCAAACAGACGTGACGCCCTGCCAGACAAATACTCTCGAGGCTTATTTGTCGATTTCGGAACTTATTTGCGGATCAATTTGAAACTTACTCAAGCCACGTTCTATTCTCTTTGCGGAATTACGAACCAGAAAATAGTGAACTAACGTTCTTTTACACTTTTATTTTTTTGGTGGTGGAAAAATCAAAAAAACTGAAATCAGAAAGTGCCAACTGTAAGTTGTTTCTAACTATTAAAAACCATGGAGCCTTCGTGACTTCGTTCTCTCTGCAACCACTTTACATATGAGTGAATTGATAAGTGATTGAGCTAATCAGGATTGTTATACCTGTTTGACGAATCTATTACCCATCAGCATGGAAGGGCTTAACGGATGATACATACCACACTCAGAAATACTCATATATCATCATATTCAAGTAATACATTCGTACTATACAAATAATCCATTGAAACTTTAATTCGTGTAAAAAAGATACGATTAGAATGGGAAGGAAAATTATAGCATACGAATAAACTGTTCGGCATCAGGCTGAAAGCCTGAGTTTCTTACTAATTGCCCATTATTTAATCTGACAATATACATATGACTGCTTAGTTTAAAATGAACACCTACATTTAGGCCACTCCTTCCTTCTCATTTTTCTTTTCATGCCAACTCGAAATTACTTTAGAGCAACACCTAATGTCTAGAGCTACTCGTTCACAACATTCTGTACCATTTCGGATAAGCCATGTATAAATTTATTTATTAAATGCGTTTCTCAGGAAGTGGGTTGGGTCTTTCACATTTGGGCCAAGTTGATCATATAGCAAATAAATAATATGTTGTGGACTTTTAGTTGTGATGGATGAATGAGAACTGGGATTTATTACATTTTAATCCTGTACAAACCGTGTTGAGTATACATGTACCTGTGAGCAAGTCACAACTTGTCAGGGTGTTTGTGAAAGTGAATCAATACATTTTTTGGAGTAAATACCTTTGCTTCATTGTGAATCAATCTTGAAGGGTAGCGTTGTGGCAGGAGTAAACTGGGCTTTGTATCATGTAATGGTTTGCAGTGGACTGCCGATGGTGGCAACACTGTTGCCGCCACCGGTGCAGTTCGCCGCTGTTTACAATCGCGCGTCACAATCACTGGAGACACTGAAGGACACACACAACGATGCACTGGTAGAGGAACACAAAGGCAGGGGTACGAGATAACATTACAACTTGAGAACACAGACAGAATATTTTGAGAGGTTTGAATGGAAACAAGGAACGTAAGTAGGTTTAGAGACACGTGAGAAGAACGTCATTTCGACTTCAGGAACTGGGTGGTTTTTGATGACAGAACCTCAAACGAGAACTCTGTGGCACCCTAGAAGAGGCAATCACGTTAGTGGTGCTCGTTGCCCTAACCCACGATTCATCGAGTGACAAATATATCTCAAGTAAATGATCAAAGCCATCCAATACACCGTGTAGATTCAAATGAATACGATACGGAAGCCTGGGACAGGTCCAATGGCTACCAAATCCACTTGGCACATCTACAATGGCAAGAAAAGAGTCCTGAAATATCAGAAGCTTGTTGACTTGAGTAATGACTACTGCTATGGAAATAATTGAAAAAACACAGTCAAGAGACGAGGTGATGACTTCTCAACATTCCAGAAATGGCTGAGAGAGAGTGGGTTTCGGGTTGGTATGTCAACATGAAAACGGGCCTTACGAGGTGGCAAGATGAGTGAGGCACAGCACAGAACCTGGCGGTGGACCAGACAGATGATTACAGCACTTGCATGTCCCAGGCGGCTCAATGTTGAGGTGGATTTCTACCTCACCCAGTTCCTATCAGAACATGGAGCGTTCAGGGCGTACCTTCTCTGGATTCGCAGGGCTATGGTGAACAATGCTTCCGTTTCCATCTTCTCGTACCGAAGGATGGGAAGCTGAAGGCGTAGGATGGAAGACACATTCGGCCAGCTCACCCCAGAGACCTTTGTTTGCTCGATGTTGGATTCTGAGGAGAACTCGAGGTGTATTGCTCAATTTGACAGGGCACCGCTTCGCTACAAAAGGATGAAGCTGGCTGGTTCGGAAGAAGAACGAAGACATGGAAGAAGGTCTCTCCTGAACCAACTGTTGGGCAGTATGGGAAGTTCGTTAATAGGGGAGTTCAGGGTTCTCGTGAGTGTGAAAAAGGCAAACACGAGTTGCCATCGCAGAAAAGCATGAGAGCAATGCTTAAAGGGTCCGGGTTGGTACGTCAACACGCAGACGTAACTTCATGGAACCGCTAGGACCTCCCATAAGAAAAATCAATGACTGGTGACAGTCAATGGTGGGGGCTTGGATGCCAATGGTTGGAAACCCGAAGGGGGTTTTGATGTGGGTTGCGAAAAATGTTGCTCGCTCTACTTACGAAGCTCCGCCAGCGAAACAAAAGAAACTATTTCTTCTTGAAGAAAAATTAAAATAGTATGCTTGGAAATAGTGGGTTGGCAAAATAATGAGCGTAGAATCCTGTACTCTTCGGGTCGTACTTCTTTATGTAACAAACCAATCAACAGAAACCGGCTGCAGTGACGAGTAGACTCGGAAATAAAATTAGGCGAAAGAGCGATTGTAAAAGCGCGTGGTGCTGCCAAACCTAGAGGTGCATTCCTCACTCTTCCCTAGCATTGCTCAGCCGAAAGAGAATGGAGCTTGTCAGGGCTAGTATGTCGCATAGATGAAGAATAGAGGGCAAGCACGGAGGAAAGGCCCCTCCTGAACCTCACAAACTGTTGGGCAGCATGAGAAGACGTATGAAAACGGCAAGCTTCCATCGACGTAGATGTTTCTGAAAAAGTTCAAAAGTGAGCTTATTCTCACATTCCATATTTTCAGTATTCGAACTGAAGACCTACAGCGTTGCGATTTATCGCCCAAACCACCGCTTAACCAAACTCGTTTTATGTGTTCTGCGTTCAAGTCATAAAGCCGATGGCCGAAGAAAAAAAAAATGGGAAGGGATTTTATGATCAATTTCCAGCAAACAAGCGAAGCAAAGAAGGAAGGTGTGAAACAGAAAGTGAAAACAAATAGACGACTGTGGCGGCACGACGGTGGCGGGGGCTGCTGCAGCGAAAGAAAACAGCTGTTTCGAAAGTAAACGAACGTGCGTGCCAGACGAAAATCGATAAAGAGAGAACCTATTTGGGTTAGAGGGCTGATGCGGGGTATTAAAATTATAGGGAAGCCGCGGCTGTTCGGCTCCCAACTCCTTTTAGTTGGCGCTCACCTCGAGAAAAAGCCGAAATCACGGCAAAACCCGCTAAGAGCCAATACCTCCGCCCTCGACGTTCTGCTCCTCGTTTCGATGCAAACCAGCAAGAGAAAGAGCTGAGAAGTAAAACTTGGGCGGCCTCAATATTTGATCCGGTAATTGGCTGTTATTTTCTGGGGAACCTTCATTTTGTGTTGGCGGCATCTGAGAAAAAAGACGCCTGCGACGCGTCAAATAGGTGTTTTATCGTGTAACCAAACTGTAGTGACTTCATTTATATTGTGGTGTCAGAAAATTGCTCGCGAATGCGCTTGAAAGGCGAGGGAGTGGGGGGAACTGCCGAAAAATGCGTATGGGGCTTGTCGCGGAGTAGTCGCCGAACAGTCACTAGAGAATTTAGTGGAGAGGTCTGTTTTGTCGCATTATTTCCTAAAACTCAAATCCTTCATTGGTCCCATGGCTGTCGATTGCCTTACTCACTAAACAGGGAACGCACTGCGTATTATGATGAAACTACTCTCCTAAGACATCATTGTGTTGAAACGCGATGCTGTTGATGGTCACACCGTTTCAGCGGCATGCGGACTGCATTAACGATGACCCTTGGACTGGGGACGGATGATCCTGAGGGCAGCTCAGGGTGGATCAACCCAGGATTTTTTAAAAAATTTCTGTTGCGACTAGGGGACTCCATAGTAGCCTCAAATGGATCTATTGTGTGGGTGAGCATGAGCCACCTTTTGTTCTCCCAGTTCCATCCTTGGCTCCTGCGAGGCTGGTGTATCGTGAAGTGACGTCCCTACCATTCTCACGCAAAACAAAAGATGACCTCGAAGTTCATTCCTTGGAACCACTCTTGTCTCAGCTGAGGAACCCCAAGCACGCTGAGGAGAACTGCCATTAGCCCCTCACACGTACACAATCCACACTCTGCCCACTCCTCCTCTTCCTCGCAGAATCTGCAACTCTGTACCTCTGACTTACCAATCTTGACCAGGACATTAGTGCGCAGAAGCCACCTACGATCCGTATACTTTCCCTCCAGACTGGGGATCTCTCTCTTCTTCGCTTCCCTAGTTCGATAAACAGCCTTGTCTAACTTTGGACTGGCACATCGTGCCATAGGTAGGCTTGCACTTCTCCTCTCACTTGCCAACCTCCCTAATCAAGTGGCTCTTGGTGGTCACCACTAGTAGCGCAGATCCTTTTCTCGCCAGTTCGTCGGCCTCCTCATTCCCTTCTATCCTTGTATGACCTGGCACCCAACACAGTGTCAATCAACCCAGGATGCCGTTCATTTGCTCCAATAGATCCGTCCGTCCTATACCAGATCTACAGTCGGCTTCCAGGCTGTCATATAAACATTTTTTTCGAAAAGGGGGCTATTTGGAGTCGGGAAATTGCATGTCAAAGGGAATGGGTAAGGCCACTTCGAAGTTCCGAAAATTCGTTTTGGCACCTCCGACTCTACAATATTCACCATATTTGACATCAAGCGCACAAATTACTCGACACTTCTCATAGGAAAGGAGAAGGCCTAACCAAGGACTCTGTGCAGGTCTAAAGAATGTTCTACCATCTTTCCTTCCTGGTTTGTAAAGCTGAGGGACGGCAAAATTACGTGCTGTTGAAGTGAATTGTTGGCATGCAGGGATATCTTGAACCACAGATGTAACGAACTTGGCTCCTCCGATGCCAGACGGCGTTAATTAGATACGAAACAGTCTCAATCATCTGACCAAAACTTTTATCCACCGTTGCGAGAGTTCTCAGGTACTAGATGAACGGGGGAAGTAGGCGAGCATTTTAACTTCTATGAGTCTCATCCAGTGCGGCCGGGAACTACGATCATGATAACTAGCTACGTGGTTGTTTTATTGAAATATCCCTTTCCTAATACTCTCCGAGTGTCAGTCTATTAAACGCCCACTGGTTTCACGGGCCGCTGGCTCCAGAGCCCGGAACTCAGACAGCCCAGTTGTGGCGAGAGCCAATAAAAGCTTCATAAGGTTCGACTTCCATCGGAACCTACTGCCGCGCCCAGTTCGCCTCTTTTTTCCCCCGTCCGCATTGTCCAACTGAGGTTCTCCTGAGCGTTCCTCCCTGCGAACCTCCGATGAATAGGTGTCAATATTACAGCTGTCAATAACCTTCGAGTGAGAAACCCTCGAGGGCTGACTGGAGCATTTCGAACGATAGTTACGAGACAAAAGTAGCCTCCACGAGTGAAGAAGAAGCTCATAATAACATTACTTATTTAGCGTGTTCTTTCTCCGTGTGAAATTCGGAGAGGGAGCCCGGAGGAGAGGAAGAAGTTTTCTGATGGCCAAGCGCGATGGGCGAGAAATACAAGTTGAACTGCCTTGGGCGCAATTACATCACCACTTTAATCCTTAGCAGGACCCTCTGGAGGTTCCTTCCGCTCAACGAGAATAAGAACTAAATCCCAACTTCGGTTTCACTGCCTTAAAAAAAAAAACGAGGAAAGAAGTTTCAACTTCTTTCAGCGTTTGTGATTGCCGTCTATTGAAAGAACTCTTCCATATACCAGCTGGCGCCATAACTAATCATCATCTACGGTTAGTCCTGATATTCGCCCACGCGTTTGGAAAACTCGGCCTAATTCCGGCTCGTGGGCAGTAATCTGAATGAGAGCACATAAACTCGAGACGTCCATGTTTATTAAATGCCACAAATAATGAGAAGTTACTTCAACTTTGGTCAAGTTGAATTTAAACATCTTCAATCCACTTTCCGAGCGTATTGTCAGAGGCCGGTGCTGGTGATGACTAGGGAGGCGAATTAAACTCGTCAAAGTCGTTATTTATTCATCCGTGCTCCGACCTCTAAATTACTTCAAAAGCAGGCACTAGCCCTTTTCATCGGGCTGTTCTGCTAAGTGTGCGAGGCACGTGAACTAACATCAATACTTAATCAGAAAGCAACTTGATAACAGCATCAAACAACGAACCGTGTTCTCTCTGTGATTTCTTGTATCCATCGTTTTTAGGAGCAATGCCACTAATTCCGTTTTGAAAATATCCGGTGCGTAGCACCACACACAACTTTCCACAAACCTCAGTGAATTCGACAACCTGCCGTATATATTGGCTGTATCTTCGTTCAACGCTTTTCTAAGGAAACATTTACACGGAACAAAATATAAGTGCTAGTTAGTTGAGAGTAATGCGTAAGTTTTATCCAAATCGTCGGAGCCGTTTTTGAGAAAATTGGAAAACCGATAAATTAATATCCACCCATTTCCTGAGTGCTCCCAGTTCTCCGGTCACCGCCGCTCCTATTTTTCGGAATATTTTAGCGGAGACACGGCTTACCCCTTCTTCATCACTGATAATCTAGGGCCTAGTAATCCTGCGCAGCTGAACAAGTTGTACTTCTTTACAGTTAAGGCCTTAAAGCCCTTAAATCACAATTATTGCCACGGATAAATACTTGTTGGATAAATATTATATTTGTTATGATACATGTATGGCTGAATTTTTCATCAAATACCTTATGTTTTTTTTAAAGTAATAATATACGAAAGTTACCAGACAATATTTCTGAGTACTAGGTAACTTTTAACTCGGATATTCGGGATTGAAAGACTTGTTCAGCAATATCCACCTCCCTACGAGGTATATGTGACGCCTTGGCGTCAAATTGTAAACGTATCCATGTGAGGGACGGTTGTCAAGGAAGAAGTTGTTGTTGTTTCCGCCATAGTTGTTCAGTTGTGTTTCTTAATAACGTTCCGTTTGACTTCTTGATTTCTGTTACAATTATAAACCCTTTAGAAAGTGTTACAATTGGTGTCAGGTGTGGGGTTTTGTTGAAATGCCTGTCAAGAAGATTGGTGAATTGTTAGTTGCGGAGTTACGAAAGAAATTAGAAGAAATGGAGTTGGAAACGACAGGTACGAAAGCTGTTTTATTGGGAAGGCTTTGTGAATATTATGAAGCACAAGGAGTTGACCATGGATCTGTTGAGTTTGAAGATTCTTCCTTGAAAACTGTGCGAAGCATGCTTTCCCAACAAGTAGTCGACGTGACCACGAATATTGCCGCAGATATAAACGGAAAAATAACTAGCTTCTCTGATACAATGAATCAGCAAATGCGTGAATTATCCTCTGGTGTGAATGGTGTGACCATTCAACTTGACACGTTTTCTCGACAAGTGTACGAACAAATCACTGAATTGGAAACAGTCATTTCAGACCAACGGAAGAAAATTATAGACATTGAGGAAGAGGTTTTAAAATTGAAACACCAGTCACCTAATAATTGCTCTCTAGACCACGATAACCACCGGCCAATCATTACCAAGAAAAACACACTAAGAGGTCAGCACTGGGGAAGAGGGTAAAATAAGAATTAAGCCACCAACATTTGATGGCAAAACTTCATGGCACAATTATTTCAAACAATTTACTGCAGCTTCCAAAGCAAATGGCTGGTCATACAATGATAAGGCGATAGCTCTCACAGTTTCCCTTCGAGGGGATGCCCTGGATATCCTTCAAACCCTCCGCAATGACGAATCTGAAGATTTTGATTTGTTAGTACAGCGGCTTGATATGCGGTTTGGCCATGCTCATCTGGAACAAGTTTACCAGTCTCATCTCAAGAACAGAAAACAGAAAGTTAGAGAGACCATCTAGGAATTCGAAACCGACGTCGCCAGAATGGTTCGCATGACTTACCCGACTGCTCCGGAAAATTTGTCAGAATGTTTGGCAGTTCAAGCATTCATCGATGGTCTGCGGGATAGTGAGCTACAGAGAGCAGTACGCCTAGCTCGCCTTAAGATTCTTATTGACGCACTGTCCACCGCTTTAGAATATGAGGCAGCAACTGAAGCGTCACGAAGTCATGCTCGTTCCCAGAATATCTCTCGTGTGAGTGATACTCACGGACTTGACATTATCGAAGGAAGCACAAACGTGATAAAAAAAATAAATCGGGTTCAGACAAATGGAAGATCCCTAAGATGTTGGGAATGCGGCGAATTTGGACACGTCAAGAGTCAATGTAGACGTTGGCGTAAAACCACTAAGGAATATGAGCTGCAGGAAAACTAAAAAGGGTCGAGTCACGGAGGGTGACGTCGACCCATCCTAATATTCTAGACCCTCCTCCTCTTCTGATTGCAGCATCACTGGGACACCGAACATTGTTATTGTTATATTCATTGTTGTTGCACCGTCGTAAACCTAGTATTCCATAATAAAGTTTTTTTAAACTCAGTTTCCTTTCGAGTAAACGTAATTTGAATTTAACTGTTGAATGTCCTATAATTTATGTATTAGTAAGCTATTATTGGATTATTATTGCGTGAACTAATGCGTTTTTGAAAGTGAGACGATATTACCCCCCTATTGTGTGATTCTCATTATCAATAAATAGTATTATTCATTCATAGACTTGCTATACTTAGTGAAACGTGTACATCACATAAAGTATCGCATTCTTGCTCGTCACCTTTGGTGTTACCAATGACGAGAAGTATTATTTTGTTATTGATGTTGTTATTTGATGTTTCAAATGCTGGTTTGTCTTTACGAAGAATACATTTTCTTTTATTCTCTTTCTCTCTCGTGAACAGTACCTTTAAAACAGGAGCTTGAAAAGTGAAGATTTCTTCCGGGACCGATGTGCGGTTTTGGTTTTTAAATCTGACTTGGAAAAGCTCGGCGTAAACGTGGGATGGCTGAGTGATTGAGTGTCAGTCAGGCACAATTAAGGAAGAAAAAGGGAATTCCCGAACGAGTTCGAGTAGAAACCGTTGGAAACGTTATTCCCTTCGCTTATAGAATATGAATCACCCGTTCCGCTCAAAAGTGAAGCCACGTCACAAAAGCAGCATATTCTTGTCAGTGCGGTACGTGTCACAATAGCACGCGCCCGCTAATTGAAACCGTCAAAAGAAAACCCGCAACGTTTTGATACGAACGCGAAGGTACGAAATTGTAATTCGGGGCTCATGTTGACGAGATGTTGAGCGGTTTTTAATACGAAAAGTGGGGCTTCTCAAGGAGACGCTCCAGTTACGACGAGGTCTCATGATAGAACGAGGGCGGAGGAACGTAAATAAATCGCGATTGTTACGACAGGGTCGGTTATTAAACGGACGGAAGGTTTTTGAAGGGAAGAAAGAAGAAGATGAAGTAAAGGAACGAGATCTGAGTTCGGTGGGGTTTGGTAGAGAAAGAAAAGCCAGAGCAGGGGAATATCTCGATCGTATCAGGCGTTCGAGGTTGCCAGGGGAGAGGAAGCGTTAAGTTTCGGACACCTAAGGCCTGTCGACAATTTATTACGCGTTATTATACGTTGCTACTGTGGTCTCCCTACAGCGTCTTGGGCCAACACATCGGGAATAGCAGTTACAGCTCCACGTTCCCCTCACCACTTCTATGTAATTAGTCTCAGTTATTTACGACAAGTTTGAGAACATCCCTTCATATACCGGAACTTTCTTATTGTGCTTCTGTCAATCCGACGCGCTCTTCTCCCGTAACTACTCCCCGCTAAAATACACATTACGCTGGTGGTCTGCGAATTATAATACTATTGTTCACTGGCTCGCTCCTCGCGATTTCTCTCACGTTTCCACAAAAAAAGTTGATGCGCAGCAATTTACGAGGGAATTTGACGACTTGCCGTATATACGGGCGCTGTATTTTCGTTCGATGCATTTCTATGGCAACATTTATGGATAACGATACTACTCATTTGCAAGTACCCTGGAAGTTTGATCAAAATCGTTACGGCCGCTTTTGTGAAAAATGAAAAAAGGGCAAATTGATGTTCGACAAATTTCGTTTTTATCTTCACTCAATGAAGCTCTTCTTGGTTCGAACACTGCCAGAACATCCAGAATCACTGCAGACTGATCAAAACCAACAGCGGCGATGTCAGGCCTCAATTCTTCTCCAGAGACAAACCGTCAGTGCCTCCCTTTCTCCACTTGGTAGTGCTCACAGCAACCTACCAACAGACTGCGTCGTGACGCTTGACATCGGGTGAGTACGAGGTCACACTTGCACTACATGATTCAGGGACTCAAAGTGGTTACCACTGGTACGACAGGGAGCATACCTCTTGTACACGGCAGGGACGCCACAGGAGCGGCGTGAAAAGAACGGTAATCCCTTTCATGGATGCCCTCTAAAGCCCATTCCACCCACGCAGAAGAGTCAAGAGAGTCGGGACACTGTCTAAAATCTCACATCTTCTCCGCGGAGAGAACGGGGGCAAGCCCAATCCCCGAAATCCCCACAGAGATAATGCGTAGGTTCCAGTAGAACGCATCTCAGCAATTCCAGCACCGGGGCCTGCTACCCATTCAGGCCCTAAGGCTGCTTAAGTCGTAGCCAATGGGTACCACGAGGGCTTCTGCCCGCAGCCAGCGGCGTGGAGCCTCTTAGGCATGGCGCCCCTGGTCGTGAAGCCAAGGGTTTGGCTTCGTGGGGGAGAGGTTTCGCTGAGATTTTCCCCTGCAGTTCTAAGTCGAAGGTGGCAGGGGAGAGGTATAGGCGGTAGTGCTAGGTACTCTCCCCAACCGCCAATTCAAACACTCAATTACACTTGCCTGAAATCTCATCCATCAACCAACACACAACACAGGTATGTTTCTCCATCAATACGACTGTTCTTGAATTTACATGAGATAGTTACATCAGTCGACTGTCACGGAGGTTGCAGTTTCGCTATCACGCAAGAGCTCGGGCACCTGCAGTATCTACGGAACCCAGATCTGTGGAAGTACGGCAGGTTGACATGTTGCCATTTTTCCTGTCTTCCAGTGAAGAGCTATTGTCTGTGTGTTACCACACAGGGAACTGTGTACCATGGGGAATCCGTACGGTCTGGGAGGAGTTGTCAATTTGGTTTCCTACCTGATCTATTTATTCACTTGGGTGGCAAGTTCAAAAGGGACAGAGCAACTTTGACCACACTTCTTTGTCTGATGGAAGGTTTGGGTGCTCGTTCAACAACCGTTGCTCACTCCTGTAGGAACTGTAGTGGAACAGTGCAGGATGTCTTTGAGAGAAATGAAGTGGAGCCGCGCTTTTCCTGTAAGGAACTGGCTTTTTTTGGTCCCCCATTCACTCGTAGTAGCCGTTCAACGCTTTCTGTCCGGTAACTTCTAATGAACAGGTACAGGTTACAGGTTACAGGGGATTTCCCTTTCTTTGAGCTCGTTTAGGAGGGCTGGCCACCAAAGGTTGTCAAACGCTTCCCTGACGTCATTGATGTTGTCCCCAGATGTCTCCGAATACGATTCACACACACACGAATCACGCATGGAAATTAGGTTATTTGGATTAAGTAGACCTCAAAACATGAAGACCAAAAGAAAACTAAAACATTTTCTTGGCACGATTGCAATACTTTTCTTACTCTTTGGGTACCGCAAAATAATACAAATAAAAGCGATTGATTCGGAAAGTCTTTATTTTCAGTGCAACAGACAACGGTGGCAACAAAAATGGCGCTAATGGAATTATCAAAACCATATCCGACGCAGAACGAAACCTCGCGGAACGATAAAATTGATGTGTTAAAAGCTGTGCAATCTTCGAACGTATGCCGCACATGTTTAGAGTTATTATTGAAAAAGAATAAAATAGCGTCTCCTTTTTCCCCATTAAATCAGTGTTTGAGTTGCCAATATCTATACCTTATTACGAGTTCTATTTAGATTGAAAAATGTACTCAATCCTTTTGTACACGTCGAAGTTGTATCTAAATAACATTTTAAAAATATTCACTTTGCTAAAAAAATGTTTGAAGTGCGACGCATTTTTTTTTAAACCCAGAACGAGATGTCTCTTAAATACGAAATAAAGTGGGGTGAATATGGAGAACTGTGCGATTTTAGGGCGCAGATTAAAAGCCCCCGTGTTGAAAACATCGGTGTTTTTGTGGAAATTAGAGCATTTTCTCGCAAACTTATCGGATTTAAAACGACTACAGCGGACTATTGAGCGAAAGGGTTGTTTCAAGGGGTTTTCATCGAGTGCAGCGTGAAAAAAATATTGTGTTCGGGATGATAGTAATTATTGTTAAATACTCATAGATGTTTTTATTACTACTTTGTCTTGTGAAGGTTAACGATCAAATTCCAATTCGATATGTTTAATGAGGATTACAATTATGGATTACTAGAAGTGAAGAAAAAAAGAATGGGTGCATTGAAAAATGGAAAATGGGCATCTCAAAAAAAAATTGTATCGAGACTCCTGTGTATTATTCAACATTAATTTTGTGATGCTATTGGGGGAGGGTTGGAGTATAATGAAGCTTTCTCTCTCTCTCTCTCTGGTTTGGTAGTTGATTATTTGTTTTTTCTCGTTTTTACCTACGGAACGCCAAAAGAAGGGTGTGAGGCAAATCCCAAAACGAACTATAGTTGTGTTCAAAACAATAAATTTTGTTTTCTCAGAAACTGTTGTACGATTTGATTTAACTCTTTTCTAGACAGCTTCAAATGAGACGACAATATCATGAAATTCCCATCCGTGAGAAAATGACGGAAGCAGCACAATGAATTACCAAATATTTAGAGAAAAATCGGTTTTAGCTCAGTATTTTCCTTGTTAACTTCACCCAAATGTATTTGTTATTGTTGCACAGGGACGAACAGAACCCTTCGATTCAGCGGAGGCTCGTCCGGGGCATTTATGCTGACTGGGCACCTCAAATTCCCCGATTCGCTCGAGACTTGTCTGCCGTCAGTTGTAACTGTGCCAGTTCCCTCGTCGCCGTGTCGCCCGCGCTCGCGTTCGCTCCCACTCAGTTCCCTGTCTGTGGTGGTAAAACTTCCCCGGATGTAATTGAGAATAAAACTCTGTTCGAATTGCATTCAACTTCTATCGTACTACTTCCCGACTCACCTAGTGCGATACCGCTTTCAATATCAATCCCTCCCGTAACATTGTATTCAGAAAAGTTCAAGTGGTAGTTCAAACAAGTACTGTAGTAGTACAGAGGCTACTACAGAAATTTCGAAACTTCCACCACCGTCGTTTCACTTACCACACCATTTTTGAATGTTATTACCCGATAACTCTAGATAAGTGATGATTACCGTTTTCAAAAAAAGCGTGTGTTGAGCTTCATCGGTTCTTTGTGTTCCAATTGCTCGATAATAGCCGGTGCATGAGTACGAGTAGCACAATAAATTCCAGAGCTCCAAGTTTCACCGGTTTCTGTCACCCCTGAAGTGATCATGTTGAGCTAAGGAAACGGTGCACCTGACATTTAACATTGCGACCGCTCCTCATCGCTTTAACTCAAAAAGAAGAAAAAAAGCGACCTTCCCTACTTATATTCACGCACACATTAACAACACAAGAAGTGGTGACGTACAAGCCTCGGAAGCAACAAAATAAATCGAATAATTTAGACAAGTTTGATGAGGTGTACTAGCCAAGCGTAACACTTCCAAGTTATTTGTACACTCCGTAAACACCATGTCTACAGAAACTAAATTTGAAAAAAAAAAAAAACGTATAATCTCATCATTTGGCATTCTCATGACTTTTCCTGGGTGCAGCATTTCCTTTTGGTTGTTTGAAAGCTTGCAAGTGTAATTGTTTCGTGCTTACGTTGATATTTACGAACGAACGTAGGCCCGCTGAAAAGTGTTCGGTTGAATTGGGCGAATGAACTTGAATTCCGATGATCTCACCAGAATTCGAACACAGTTGATTCCGGTTCTTCTTCGTTCATTGAAATTGTTGATTCCTATCGACCACTATCCCTCCACACCACCATCAACAGCCCTCTTCTAAACCGAACACGACTCTCGCGAATTTCGGCATTTTTTCGTCCGCTCGATTTGACGGAACAACATTTCCAAACCGCTGTCTAGGTTGGTTTGATAAAAGAGGGCCGCCGATAAATATCGCGTCGGTGTCGCCCCGTTCACGCCTGACGATTCCATCGGTTTTCGAAGTTTGAAATTCCGACGCGGTAATCTTTTTCTGGACGTCTCATTCGACCTACGAATTAATATTCGGCAGGCTCCAACAGACGCCGAGGCGCATACGGAATTTCATGTTTTACCGAGTGATTGCGCTGCAGGGCGCTCCCTGTTGTAGAATGCGAAGATTGATGTTCACTGGAAAAGCCTCGTCAACGTTATAAGTAAACGGGGTTAGCCGAACGCCAAATGGATTATTTACAAATGACATACACAACGCACTGCACAATATTACATGTATTATTCACGTACACTGGGAACTAGTTGGGCCGCCGGCTGAATTAAGTTTACGGTCGTGCATCTTGCATTCGCCCCTGTCCCATGAAATCAATCGCATCATGTTGACCAGAGAAACTAACAGGGTCAAGGTAACATCAACATGTTAACTAAGATTAGAAGAGATTATGAAGTAACATCTGTATGTCATGCAACCTCTCGCCTGACGCTTGTGGCATGCAGTCCCACAGCGTGAAATCGTCAGTCCAATCCACTAATCAATTTCTAGCCTTGTTTTCCAGATTTTGATGCTTCGCATGCAAGACAAAATTGAAGGTGCGCTTTAGTTAGTTTAGTTAAGTTGCCGTATATCAACAAAAAGTAGACAGATAAAAATACAATCGGTGTCATCTTACAACACTCACAGAGAAAAAATACACATCTCTGGTAAATTACTATGACTTGCGTAAAATCAAGCGCATCTGAGCTGTGATGACCGTGCTGAGTATCGAAAACGCTCTCATCTCTCGTCAGCCCTGCGACAAGAGAAAACTATGAGATCAGCCGAAGAAAATCAGTGTTTTTTCAGATGTTTACGTCCCGAATCAGCGCCACAGGGAGGTGGATTTCTATGTCACTCAGTTCTTAAAAGCACATGAAGCATTTAGGGCGTACCTGCTGCTCGGACCAGTGGTGAGAGGGTGGGGCTTGGGCCTCAGTTGTGGCCTATGGCAACCCATCAGCCTTACTTTCCGCTTCTTTTCTTGTCCATCCTCATCCAGTAGTTCCGGTCACCCCTTTTCTTATCTTTGACTGCAAGGACGCTTTCGCTTTACCAGTGGCACACTTTCCGACGTGCCTGGGAAGAGCAGGCCCCTCAGCCAGTCATGTCCAAGCTGGAGCTCGTGGCGGAGCCAGATTTGAGGTTGGCTGAGACGGAGATTCTGATTCTTTAGTTGTTTGTTTGCTTCATTACTAAGACAGGGGCGCAGGTAAGGCACACAGTTCGTCGGGCTAGTACTCTACTCCCTCTTCTGTTGGCTTGGAGTTCTCCCATCATTGCCTGAACTGAATGGACGTCCAGCCAGGTAATCTGCTCCGCTGATGGAGTTTCCCGCTCCTGGTCTAGCCTGGTCCATGCGGTTTTACAGAGACCATGATATTTATGCTGGCCATTCCTTAAGCTAAATAGCAAAGTGAAAGAACAGAAACATTGACAGCATAGAACGCATCACATTTAACAGAAACATTCACACTACAACCTCCATACATCCAATGTATTACTTTCATATCTCGAGGGGGAGTTCTTGGATATTACCCCCTCTGGTTACAACCTAACCCCTAATGATGCCAAGGAGAGGGAGAGAGTACTTGATATTCCTCCTCTCTCCTATTAGGGCGAACCTACAGCGAATTGGTGAGGCTGCAAGCACAAATTACTTGCACTGCTATGCCCACGCCGTCTTCTGGTGCCGAAGGTGGTTAGACTGGGGAGCCACGAAGGAGAACTTCACGCCAGAGGGATTCATCTACTCCACAGTGAATTCCGAAGAAAACTGGAAGTAGAGCACTGCTCAGCCAGAAGAGGATCGCGCTTGCTGAAGCAAAGCCAACCCCTAGCAGGCATGAAGAATGGGGAAAGACCCATCATGTACCCACCAAACCCCTGGGCAGTATAGGAGGAGGCTTGGGAATGATGGTACGCTGCCGGGTTCTCGCGAGGATGAAGATAACAAGAAAGAAAAGTAGCCATAGCTAGAGACTTCTAATTTTTGATTCCTCTGACACCGACAAAAGCAGCACAATAAATTATACAGACGTATCAATGAAAAAGAACCTATTTTAATGTAGATTTTGGGTGGACGGATCCAAATAACATCGCCATTCCCTGCTATTTCCATCCGTAGGTAAATGACGAGGGGAGCTCAATTAAAGATGAATCAATCGCCATAAGTTTCGTCGAAAAGCTATTTTAATTGCAGTTTTTTAACTATAGATGTGGCTGATGTGATGTTAACATTCCCTAAGAAATCAGTGTGGTAGTACAACAAACCTCCTTTGGGGAGGGTTTAAACAATTGGTCGTTGCACTACCAGGAGCAACCACAGAAATTCCAAAATTCAACTAACGTCATTTTGTGGATTAACTTTCTTCGCGGTGATTATTATAGTAATCTTCTCAAAAATATATGCATAGGTAACCCGATAAAAGGCCAACATATCAGAAGTTTAATAATGCTCATTAAAAAATCAGGAGCTAACTCAGAAATTTTGAAATTTTAAGAATTGTCGTTTTATTGAGATTTTTTGTGGTGTGCCTGCTGTAATTCCCAAAGACTTAAAGTTGGGTTGGTAGCAAGAATGTGCGAGGGGATGGGGAAAGGTGCCTAACAATATTACTGATTAGGTGTGTCCAACCAACTCTTAGACCTGTGAGATTTATTCTGTGCGGAACTGCAGAGGTGTAAGCAACGTGTAGTGGACAAGTAGTACTCACTAGTCTTCTAACTGTCTCACTGGTGGGATGTGCACCGCAGCCATATGGCCTATTGTGCCAGTCCTAATGTCTTACGGGTCAATGCCAAGGTTTCTGAGGAAAGCCGGGTAGTACCTGAAAGAGTCCTCGTTGATATCCATCTTGGGAAAAGTGGTGCCAAAGACCAAAAGTCGCTCCCTATCAAGTCTCCCGCACTGGGCCAGGACATGGTAGGGAGTCTTTTCATCCAGACAACACCATCTGCATCGAGAGGTGTCGACTATCCCCATAACATACATGTGTTTGTTCATTCTGCAGTGTCCGGTTATGATCACAACAATCTGCCTTAAGTCCTTCCTCTCCATCCTCAGAAGGCTGTGTCTTATCTCACTTGATTGCTCTGATACAAAGCGTTTGGAGTGTCTTACTCCTGCAGCGTTCCAGATTGTCTGATGCCGTCTTCTGGCGTGCTCTCTCAGAGTCCTTTACTAGTGACAGAGAAATCCCACATCGGGGCGGTGGACGAATAGGTACCGTAGACAAACCGCGTCTAGCCAGATGGTCCTCCCTCTCATTTCCAATGATCCCCGTGTGTCCTGAAATTCTATACACATTAATTCTAGCACTAGCTAAGGAGTTAAGCCACATCCTGCACTCTCGCACCAGTTTTGACGTAGTGCAGTAGTTCATTAGCGCCTTGCACGACGCTTGACTATCGGTCAATATATTGATAATTCTGTTGCTACAGCCTGTCTCACGCATTAGGATGGCCCCGGCGATAATAATATAAATCTCCGCTTGAAAAAAACCGATGGAGTGGACGAGTAGTATCTGGAGATGTCGGAAAGAGATTTACATTTCATCGATGTCGTTGTTAGAATCTTATTAGATTGCAGCAAATCTCAAAATGTCCCTATATTTCATTTTGTCAGATTACAGTCCTCGTTGCACGGTTTGAACTAACGCAACAAACGATTTTCTTCGTGCGGTATTTCTCTGGATCTTCTGGAAAAAAAACGCCCTGACACGAGAATTTTGTTGAGCTGATGTATCCTCCCTACATTTTATGAGAAGCTCCTCGCATATTTCGCGAAATAAAACGGCGAGAATGTGTGTAGTCTTTCGCCCGGCAGCTGGCTGTTTCATCCCCCTATTGCCTCTCATAAAAGAAACAGGTGGCCGTAAAGAATTGATATGGCGCGATGTTGTGTAAAGACGGCGTCTTTAAATCAATTCATTTACGAATGAAAGACGGAAACGAGGGACGTCACGCGTAGTTAATTCTCGTACTGTAAACTCGTCGTTCGGCGCAAGTAGGGCAACTCGTAAATGTGGAATGGAACTAAATGGAGCGTATTAGCGACGGAGCAGAGTAAACAAGAACGAATACACGAGTGTGGGAGAAAAGCGTCGCTCCTAATCCTCACAAAACAGTGTTTAATGAAATTTAAAGTAAAAGAGCACCTTCCCATTTCCGATACCAAAAACACATTGGGGTAAAAGCACCATCTGTTGGGTCCTTGATTTCACAATGAATGAGGTACACTCTTGAAACTGGCGTCACTCCACGGATAAGACTGGTAGTATTGGGGTTGACCAACTAACGTTGTAGAAATCGTCCGGCTGATTTGAAACCGCTGAAAGCTCACGCCACCGGCAGTTTTGCTGAGTCATGAGCAAACTTGGGCTTTTCAAGTCAATAACTATCTATAAAAATTTAACATTAAGTTAAAGAGCGATTACCTGATACGTTGTTCAAAATCGCTCAATCATGTCTAACCAATCGAATATCCGCAGTAAAGTATATCCCGATCTTCCGAGATTCGTGCGGGAGTACCAAAGGGCAGCGTGCTTGGGCCCTTCTTAAACTCAATTACTCGCACGACTATCCAACGCTCTGTTGCCATGGGAGACCCTTCAAAGCTTTGCTCGTACTTGTGCTCAAAGTGGGGAGTCGAAGTAAACCTGGCCAAAGCCCACCTTGTCATGTTCGCTTGCCGCACGAGCGTTCCACAGCTCTCCATTGGTACATTGAAAATGACTACAGAAGAAACTCGTTTATCCTTGCTTCTCTGGACTTGGCGAAGGCCTTTGACTCTGTGGATAGACTCCCGCTTTTGGGGTGTCTACAGGGCGTGGCGGATGTTGCGTTTGACTCGCTCACAGCTTTCTTTCGGGAAGGAAACAAATTGTAAGTACAGACCACGTAAGTGAACCTGAATGAAATGATTTCGGGGTGGTTCAGGGTTCAACATTGGGGCCACTGCTGTTTTTAATTTAGATGAAAATATATTTACTTTCAGACGATTCGATTGTTCTGGTGGAGGGCCTTCAGTAGGAAGAACCACCGTGTTGAATAAGGTGAATGAATGGTGAAAGTTTGCTAACTCTCAATAAAGAAAATAGTAAATTTATGGCAACTTCAAGCACCACGTAACCAGCACATGTATGGCTGTTTAATAACCCACTCGCACCGTCCCACCCATGTGGTGCTCTGTGTGTGGCTCCCTTTGGGGAGGGTAAGTTAATATAAATATCTGGGGGTGACCATTGACGACAGGCTCTCCTCGAGAGAGCAGGCGGATTCCGTAGTTCGGAACCTAAGTAAATCCACTCGCATTTTTTATAATGTTGGGCAAGTTCTGGGCAGAAAGACCATAAAAACCACATATAACAGTCCATGCTGCAATATGGCGTTACTTAAATAAAATGTGTATGGTCCAGAAAGCCATAAGGTCCAGAAACGTGGAGTGGCCTTGAAGGCAGTGTGGTAAGCCACCGCATCGTCCTCTACCTGCTGCTTTCTACTGAGGGGTGTTGAGCATATCGTTCGTTCCCAAACGGCCTGAGACAACACTGAGTATGAGGGTGGCTGTGGGATGTCTAACAGAACGTCGATTGCTGGGCCTGTGAGCCCCTCACTCGTCCTAGGGCTCCATCATGGTGTTTTGCGTTGGAGAGAGGATCCTGGGATTCAATCCTCAACGATGGCTCATTGACAGCAACTTCTTCATAGCTCCAGTAACTAACCGTCGTCGTGGGGTCTGAAATTTCCTCCGACGTAGTTCTCCACTGGCGAGTCGTCATCGCTCGTTGGGGAACCGAAAGTTGTTTTTGCCTGGGCGTCCCACCGCTGCCACTCCACTACGAGGGGGGTTTGGAGATCTTTGAAAAGCTGCTGACTCAGACAAAATTAACAGCAATTGTGCAGAGCTCCGATCCACAATTGCCGCCTTTCGTCGAGAATTATGAACCAATGTCTTAACCACTAGACCACGATCGCCCGGTGCCCTTTAAAGGGGCACGCATCAGGGGGTACGCATCTTAAAAATTATGGCCCGTAAGCCACGCAGATATCCTTCTGCTGATCTCTTCTGAGTGCACCTTATTTTCTCTCTCTAGCAGCTCTTCGGGAAGAACCACCTACTTTTTTTTTCATAAGCATGCTACTCTGCTTGAGCAAGGTCACCTCGGCAAATTCTGACCACGAGAAGCCCCCTACATACATTGAACATTCCTCACAAGCACCTGGATAACGAGTTGAGGTCTCCTGGTTGCTACAAAAAAAGCAAATATAAAAAGCTTTTTTTTTCATGGGTTATAATGAAAGGGTGTGATTTTTTGAACTGAACTAGAAAAGTGTATACTCCTAATAAGTTTCACGCGTTTTTTTCACCACAGAAATTCGGCTATTAGTAAGATTGTCTTGTCCACTTGGTAATTACGTTCTTCATCTTTCTATTTTGAGTTCTTGAACTGTACATTCTTATTTTTTTGTTTTAAATTTTTTTCAGTATTGCGTGTACTAACTTGCTCCCAACACCACAAACCTAGCCTACAGTTGGAATATATTATTCAATAACCGATAAGAAGTTTTCTTTCTCTTTTAATGTCTATTATTATGAATTATTCATGAATCTCTCTCTCTCTCTCTCTCTCTCTCTCTCTCTGTCTCTCTCTCTCTCTGTGGTTACCTAGGCTTAAGCCTGTACGCTCGACTCACATGGGCGTCCCGCATTTTGGTTGGCTATTGCTCCGTCGCTTTTATTGGTAAATCAAACATAAAGTTGTGAAAAGAATTCATAACATTTTGTACGTATACTTGGTCTTTTGTCGTTCGCACAACAATTCGTTTGGTACCTAGTTTCTCTCGTCTTGTCGGTAATCCTGTTGGATAAAACCCATGGTCATGAGCAAAAATGGTCAAAAAAATTATTCGAAAACGAAATTTTTGCTGTTGTATTGCATTGACGTCCTGTTTACAAGGTATTTTTCGATGCTGAGTCGATTGTGATGGATATTGGAGGTATAGGACAGCGTCTACATGGAAAACAGTGAAATCATAATAAACATAGTGAGGTTAATTCAACTACTTGAAGGAACTGTGGGGCAATATAGAGAATGTAACCGTTTCTCCCCGACCTGGGCTCAATTTCGTACTGCCTCACGCATTACGTGCCAATTGCCTAGCGTCGGTTGGGACTCGTCAACTTTAGTCAGCTCATGTTATATACGCGAATACAAAGGCGTGAAGAATGTTACGGTATGCTTCCCATCACATATTGTTCGTTTCGAGTCGATTGAAACGTTAAAACAGCCGACGGCTTCCTGTAGTCGAAACTTCAATCGTCAAAACCGTTCAAACAAGTTGTTCCTTCAGCCCGCGTCGTATTCCCGAACTGCCGGAAGTGACCTGCAACGGCGTCTTTATATAGAACTCGTTCTCAAGAAGACCGGACGATAAAGGCGCCACTACAACCAGCCGCTGAATAAACATTTTCACGTGTTGTGATCCTGAAAGAAGAAAAGGGGAGGCTCGAAAGGAAGAAAAAAACAAAAGCGAAAAACGAGCGGAAAAAAGCTGTTTTTCGAAGGCGACCGGCGATAAATTAACAGCTCATTAATATCATATTTTCAAGGTAATAAATACTAAAAATGAATACTTCAAGATGAATAATTGCAAAATGCGCGTAGTCGAGCCCGCAGACAGAGCGAGGAATTTTGTTAAATATTTACAAGCCGCTCGAAGCTATTAATCTGATGATTTATTTTGGGACCTTTCAACGCTCGTAATAATGTTATTCCGATATCCGTCTGCTCACTCATATTCGTGACAAACTTCCAAATCGATTTTTCGCCGAAGCAATGCATTTGAAATAACCTGCCGGGCCATCGGAACGCGACCTCCAGCTCTGGCCTGCTTTGATATTTTCATCAGTTCAATCCTCGAACCACAACCGAAACAATCATAAAGTAATGAGCTGAATAAGTAAATGAGTACGTGTTGAAAACGCATTTGTCCATATCGAGCTAACTTAAGAGCCCAATTAATTTTTTCTACGAAGTCGTGCTGCTTTTTTTCAATGAAATGTATTAACTACAGGGAATTTCCGAATTTTCGAAATAGTATGTTAAAGATGCCCTGAACCTTTCATTTTCCGTTCTCTCCGACTAATTCGTACCGTGTGAATCGGTGTCTTGCTGTCACAGCAAATTCTCGTGGAACTAAAGCTTAGAAGTTTTTAAAGGCGGATTTTTTTGGAAAATTAATAAATAAGCGCAATAAAAAAAAACTTTGCAACCTCTGAGACCCATTCCATTCGACTCAGCATCGAAAAATACCAGTAAACTATACGAAACATGACTTCAACAGGACGACGAACATTACATATTCCAGGCAACTGTAGGCAATTGGCACGACGTGAGTCGAGAGTGCACACGATGAAACGATTACTTTTGCAGTATTGTCCCGCGAGTTTTTTCAATTAGTAGACGTTGACTCACTTAACTTCTGCGATTCCACTGTTTTCAGTATTAAGAGAGTAGTTCCATTCGACGCAGCATAGAAAAATATCCAGGAAATGATACAAAACACGACGTAAATGCAATGCAACGGGGAAAATAGCGTTTTTTTTAAACCTTTTCTTGCCCACAACAACCATGAGCTTCGTCCGATCGGATTGCCGAGCAGGAGGGCACAACTACACACCAAAAGGGGATTTTTTTTGCGGATTTTGAATCTCGAAGCCCTTAAACGTAAGGTAAGTGCCGTTTGGTCACAAAAAAAATATACTCATAAGAAAGAAACGTTATTATCATCTTTAGTTAAGGTGATGGAAAACTGGATGCACGGCGGATAGGCTTCCGGGTAGTGGGTGGAGGCTTGGGGGCCTTCTGTCGCAGCTTACTCTGGTCCTTCCAAACCCCATGGTGGTCAGCAAGTACAAGTCCCACCCTGGGAGAGGGTAAGCTAACCCGTAAGTGCCATCGAAAGATGGGGTGGACCTGCGAACATTCTGGCCTTAAGGGTTGTTTGACCCAAAATGGTACCACGGGAATGCATAGCCCCCGGCCTTGCACCGGTGCATTATAGGTTAGGGCCACGACAGGTGGCGGCCTTCGCAGGGCAAGGTAGGTGAAACGGAGCAATCCAACTCCCCCCAGAGCAAGAGGCCGGACAATGCTGGAAAATGCTCTTGCTTTGCGAATATCGTGGTGGGGTCGCTGGATGCTAGTAATTCCACCCCTTTCTTAGTCATTAAACTGCGGGGCTGAGGGTCGGACCTACGACAGACATCCCCGAATTCAAAACTGTAATTGTCATATTTAGTTAGGTACAAACTTACTTTACTTATCTACATAATCTCCGTTCACTTCTAAGCATTTTTCGTACCGCTGCACCAGCTTCTCTAACCCCACTGTGTTGACACTTGCCGCCTGAGAATTGAACCAGTTCACACCAGCATTTTTGAGTTCGACTTCGGTTTCAAAACGTTACCCACCGATTGACGATTAGTAGCCTGGCTGAAAAATTTCCCTCAACTTGGACGTGCTACTGTTTTGAATATCATCCCGGAAAACCTCATATACCACAAATTTTTCGCAAGGCCGGTACCAAAAATACCACGTCACCACAAAAAGCAAAGAATGTCTAACGGGCGAACGTTTTTGCCCGTTATCAACAAAATGGAGATGATTTGTTTTCTCGAATTGTTACCGGGGATGAGACGTAGGTGTCCTACGCCAACCCAGATGCAGTAGCGACAGTCAACTGCTGCCAAAACCAAGGAAAAAATTCAAGATTTTCGTCGGGAACTTTTCGACCACCTACCGTACAGTCCTGACCTTGCACCTAGCAAATACTTCCTCTTCCTGCATTTTAAACAGCGGCTGGGTGGTCAACGTTTTGAAACCGAAGAGGGACTCAAACGCCGTTGTCAACTGTTCAATTCTCAGGCGGCAAGCTTCTATGCTAAGCTACAGCAAGGGCTAAGAAGGGAGCTAAAGGGTTAAAGAAGCTGGTACAGCAGTAAGAAAACCCTGCAAATTATTACACAACGGTTTATTATTCGGATAAACAGCTTGACTTAGCATTAATGCTCCGATTCAGCATCGAAAAATATCAAAATGAAACCCAAAAAAAGGTCGTAATATTAAAATAAACAAAAAAAACGAAAGTATCTAGAAAAAACTGAATTTTAATATGAAAACATGCACGCTAAATACTAATATCAAAATGTAACCAAAAATCTATGAAAAATATCTGGTGCGTTGCAACACACAACTTTCCTTAGCTCTACGTCAATTCACTTCGTACATGACCAATTCGATTTAATCAATTCATTTCTCACTCAGTTAATTTGAACTTGGTCAAATAACGCTTTACGGCAGCAGGAAGCGGTAGCGCTTACAGTTCCAGATTTTATTGTGCTGCTTGTACTCATTGCAAGACCCATATTGAGCAATCGGTACACAGATAATTGATGAGGCTGTAAACAGGAATTTTTTGAAGAAGGATAGTTATCACTTATGTGGAGTTATTGGGTAATAACTGTTAGAACTGGTAGTAAGCGAAACGGGCGTAGTTGAAATTCAGGAATTTCTGGAGTAAGCCCCATGTATCTCATGAGCGTTTTCAATCTCCCACCCTATAGGTATTAGATTGGACTACAATACCAATTTTTTTTAGCATTCTACTAACATTCCAGCGGACTTTATAAGGAAAAAACTGCGCTAAAAACGCAATTCGTCGAAAATTTTGATAATTGATTGTGCTGCTCTCGTCATTTTCCCACAAATGGGAATTGTATGGTATCATTGCCTTATTGAGAGCTATCAATATAAAAAATTTAATCAAAATCGTTAGAGCCATTTTTGAGAAAAAAAATTTGGTGTTTTGATCACTATGATGACTATAGTTAACTTTCGGTGGATTTTGCCCATACCCTCACTATTGCGTCCCGTGGTAACTCGTAGGCTAGACATCAAGTTTCAGTTGATTTGGTACGGTTGTTTTCTCTAACAATCGCGCTAAAATCGATTTCGTCGAAAGTTTTGGTAATTTATTGTGCTGCTCTCGTCATTTTCCCACGGATGGGAATTTTATGGTATAGTTGCCTTAATGGAAGCTACCAATATAAAAAATTTAATCAAAATCGTTAGAGCCGTTTTTGAGAAAAAAAATATTTGGTGTTTTGATCACTATGATAACTATAGTTAAATTTCGGTGGATTTTGTTCATACCCTTATTTTGGCGTCCCATAGTGACTTAAGGGCTAGATATCTAGTTTGAGCTGATTTGGTACAGTGGTTCTCTCTAAAAATCGTTCACAGACACACATACACACAGACACACAGACCATTTTCCCAAATAGTGTTTTTCGGACTCAGGGGGGTCTGAAACGTAAAGATCTGAAGAGAACTCAAAATTTTTTTTCAGCCGATTACATAACTTTCCTTAGAGCATGGAAAGTAAAAACCAAAATGAGAATGAAACGAAAGAATCTAAAAAAATTGAATCGTATTAAAACCAAAAAAATGAAAAGAAACGAACTATTAAATAAATAAACCAAAAATAACGAATAACGAAAAGTTCAATCGAAGATAACAGATATTTTGCTAACGGAAATAGTTGAGACGGAGCGAAACAGTCGGACGATAAAGAGACAAATCGTAGTGGCAAAGGTTATATACGAAACACGAGCGCTTCCTAGAGGAAGCAAAAAAAAATAGCCGGGGGGGGGGGGGCCTCCAGCCCCATTGCGAGTCAAGCGGGCGGCGATTGAGTTTGAAGTGAGGGGAGGGAGGGAGGGAGTACTAACGACGAAACGTTGACTTTCGCTATAGTTCCCGCGTTGTACTGCATTTCGTTAATTTTTTTAACCATTTTTTGCCCATAACAATCATGGGCTTCGTCCAATCGGATTGCCGAGATGGCGGGTACAACTAGATACCAAATAGGATTTTTGTGAGAAAGAACGAATAAGAAGAGACGGCGAACGGCGGACGACGAATGGCGGACGGCGAACGGTGGACGGTGGACGAACGTTGCAAATTTGGAATCTCCAAGTCTTGAAACGTAAAGTAACAAACTTTGAGGGGGGGTTGTAAAAAATTTTTCGTGACCGAAAACATAGGGTTATTATTCAGAAAGAATACTAAACCAAAATGCTTAGAAGTGAACGTTGATTATGTAGAAAAGTGAAGTAAGTTTGTACCAAACTAAATATGACAATTACCTCTGTTTCTCGTGAGTATATTTTTTTCTGCGGCCCCTAACTTATGAACGCGCCTCGTATTATTCACGAATGATGAACCAATATGAGTTACCAGTGAAAAAGAAAGAAGTGATTCGAACGCAGGGATACAGTGGAAAATATCAGATGCGCCTCGCCACATAAATTTGCACGTTTTCGAGGCTTATGCTACTGAACCAACGCATTTCTCACTCAGTTCATTTGAACGAGGTAAAACATCACTTCACAATAGTCGCGCTGACAGTTCCAGAGTTTATTGCGCTGCTCGTGCTGATGCCCTGGCAATTATTAAGGACTACGTACACAGATAATTAACAACTCAATTAAGAACTCAAATCGCCAACTTCGATTTTGCATGCAGCCAAACCAAACCATCCCATAAATATTAATTAACAGCATTTCTTCCCGTTTCACATCCACCACACCACACTTTCCCGATACCGCTATTTATTGGTTACTTTCCATTATCAGTTATCAACAGTTATGCCAACAGAGCAGCAGCAATTCCAGCACACTATTGTTCTTAAATCGGACCAACAGCGCTGTTCCCAGCAGCAACTACCGCCCACCACGGGAGGGAACGAGGTTGTGACCTCTTCCGTTTTTTATTTATTATATTTTTCTTTATATACTTATTTAACCGTCTAGTTTTGCATCGTTTACGGCATCGTATACGCCGCTCATCTCTCGTTCTGAATCTCACCACGTGTTGGACAGCGACTACCAACCATCCAACAGGGAAGATACCGGAACGGGTTGGAACGATTTTGCGCGCTCTCTCAGCGTTCCCCAACTCGTGATTCCGAGTTGGATTTATACAAGTATCACATCATTTTTATTCATTTTGTGTTTCCCCAACCGCTAATTGTGAATTAACTCTTTGAACTCCCCTGTCGCCCATTGTAGTTGTATCCGGTTGCACAAATCAGAATTCACCATTTCTGACACCCCATCACATATTAGTTTCTGAAGCTGGTAAGCTGTGCGGGGTTATAGCCGTTATCAAAAGGTAGGTTCTGAGCATACTCAAACAGAGGCTGTACACACGATTTGTTTTCGTAGGGTAATAATAACATTTCCAGAGTTATCGGGTAAAATATTTTGAAAATAGGAATTAACAGAAACGGTGGTGGTTGAACTTCCGGAATTTCTGGAGTGACTTCTATGTTTTTAATGAGCGTTATTGAAAGCCCATCTTATAGGTACTTGATAAGACTACCATGTGAATTTTTGGGGATATTCTTGGAACATTTCAGCGGAGTTTATGACGGAAAAACTGCTCTAAAACCGAATTTAGTCGAAATTCGTGGTAACTTATTGTGCGGCTCTGGCCAGTTCCCTCTCATACTCACGAAAATTCACTGAATGGTTATTGCCTTTCTGCTGGACACCAAAAATTTAAATCTAACCATGCTCTAACTAATTGGAATTCTGACACAGAATTAGACAACAAAACATCGTAAGGCCTACTCCAATAAACAATAGTAGTGCCGTCTGCAAATCCAAAAATTTGGTCGTTGATATGTTCATACATACATATGTCGTTCATATGTTTATTAATATATAGCCGGTCTGAGGACTGTTCACTGGGGCAGACCACACACAATTTGTAACCACTTGTGTACGATTCATCAGGTATCATTCTAAAAATGTTGAAAGTGAGCCTCTGAAGCCATAATTATACAAGCTGTTCAATAGTACGTCACGTTGGACGCAATCAAAAGCCTTAATTGTGTCTAAGAAGATTCCTAGTACATGGACCTTCATTGCATTTCTTCGAGACACGGAAGTTGAGGAAAGTCGTGCGATGCGTCGATACCCGATATTTTTCGATTTAACGGGAAGGCGAGTGGATGTGGATCCGCAAAGTGTTGCCACTTGGCGGATGTAGAACATCCCACTTAAACGAAGTCGTTACGAGCCGACGCCGAGCACCTGATTTTTACAAGACCCAACGTCACGGACCAGCCTCGCGACTTGCGGTCGATCTCGTTCTCCCGAAGGTCGTGCATTGAACAGTTGTTTACCGTAAACCGCCGGACGATTCCGTCCAATCGTCGGCTCCAAGAATCAAAGCACCTACCTACCTACCTCCCTTACGAAAAACGACGGCTTTCCTTTTCCTTCGCCAAACACCTGTTAAAACTCCGGGGCGGTTTAGAGGCCACGTTTCGAAAGGAGCTTCGATGGATAATACTCGGCTCGGGCGGGGAAATCGCTCAATTTCACCGTTTAAAAGGGTATCGAGTTCGTGATTCGGAGCCTCGCGGGGCCCCCCCGAGAAACCAACTTCGTGTCGAGCGAACTATCCGCCAAACTAATAACAAAAACCCCGTGTAATAGCCAAAAGTGGCTAAGAAATACTTTCACTCCGGCCGAACGTCGGACGACTTCAAAACTAATTGCGACGATTCGAGCGGAGAAAACAACACATTCACACGTCGCGAGCTCGTCGTGTAGATAAGTTTTTTTTTTTCGCCCTCAACTCGCTCCGTATCTTAATTTCGTGTTCAGGAGGGCGCCGAAGCTTTTAGAGCTTCTGGTCCATGATCCTCGCCCTCTCATCTACCGACTCCACTCAACATTTATTTCCCCACCACGAAATAGGAAGGAATGTTATATAATCGGATGGAAAACACAGATAAGCATCGCAGACGCCCCATTAGCAGGTGCAATCACAACCCAATATACTTATCTTCCCATCTGGCCCCATAACCAAGTTCAGCGGTACGCAGATTTAAGCACACCCCCCCCTCCCTTCCAACCAACTATGTCATGCTTTTGCCGTAACCGATGTATGTCGCGGGATCAGTAATGGTGTGTCTACTGGTTTTGTACTACAGTAGTTCGTGTCTGGGGCCAATATACTTAATCAGACAAGGACTCGCTAAACTCACCAAATAAATAAATAACTCTTCTTGGGGAGAAAATAAGGAAATGAAACTAAGAACGCAACAAGACCCACTTTGAGTTTAATCGAATAAATAGAAACGAAATAAATTAATTAAGCGAACACCTTTCAATATCTAATCAAAGTAACCTAATTTGCTCGGATTGTTGTGAGAGACAATATCGGAGCAAGGGGGTTAATAAACAGGGATTTGTTCACCTTTATCCAACAATATTCGAGCGAGGGAGGAAAACTCTGAACTGAACATCTCTGGCCAATAGGGGGATGCTCGATTAATACGTCATAGGGAGCGTGAGAATCAGAATGAGAGTAAGAAGCTCAAATCCTCGCAAATTCATCGCTCGTCCTACTTGCGCTTTTATGCGCATATATCCTTCCCATGTATCGTCATGTCATTTTTACTTTCCGCTACCCAAAGGGAAGGAAAGTATAGTAATTGGGTCAACAACAAAAAATTGGGTTTTCTTCAGATCTTTTCGTTTTGAGGCCTACTGAGTATAAAAAACCTAATTTCGGCGCGTCCGTATGTGTGTGTGTCTATCGTTCGATTTGCGAGAGAACGGCTGATCCGATTGAGCTGGTTCTTCTTTGTTTTGTTCGTTATTTTTGTAGACACCAAAATAAGGTTATGGACGGTTTCGACCGATGGGAAGGAGCGGTGGGGGACGAAAATGTACCGAAAACTAGGGTTTTTCGCATTTTTCTCGAAAACGGCTTCAACGATTTTGAATAAACTTTCACATTATCTTCTACTAATTAATACCTAACTTTTCTTCTCCATACATATCTCCATGAAAATACGGTGAACGGAGATATAGGCCCATGAAGCAAAAATAGGTTTTTTACGCTTTTTGGCAAAACGGCTTCAACGATTATCACCAAAGTTTAGAAATGTTTTCGAATAGTTAATACCTTCATATTGTTCTCAATAAATGTTCCTCTGAACACAACAGTCAATTGAACAGAGATAAAAATCAAAATGTGTCGAAAATAGCGTTTTTTCGAACATTTCCGTAAATTTCAGGGTAACTTCTTCACCAGATGTGATAAATCCTACTGGAGTGACTTATAGTAACCCATACCCACATTTCGTTCCGTATAATTGTTTCTGTATATATATGTGTAAAGTTCGACCGAACTTCAGATGACGAGGCGAACGCGGCGAGCGCCGTCGTTCATGTTTGATCAAGCGCCCAGCGGGCTACCGTTCTCAGCCTCACTTTTCGTTCGGTTAGTTGCTATCCGGATTCGAACGCCGAACTATTGGATTCATGCTCGAATGTTCATGTGTTTTGATTTCTTCGTTACAGGTTGGTTACATGTTTATATTTTATATTCCATTATGAATGGTCACTCTAGGTCATTTAACTGTTTTCATTTGTTCAATAAATCTTCGTTACAGATGCAATCATACATGATTCATTTACCCTGAGTACGAATCCTATAAATCAAAAACACAAGAAAAGCAAGCTCTCAACAAGAAATATGTTGAAATATCAGCTTCACATCGTAGCAGAGCTAGCAGCTCAGGAGAGAAGACGACGGTGCTGAAACTCAAAAATCAAGTCAGCGCAGGACGAAACTTGTACAGCTTCCCGGATGATCTGCAAGGTTTTGGTCAACACAAGAATTTGACGGAAATCCCACCGGTGAAGAGTGCGATGAGCTCGATCAAAGCTAGAGGTCAGTATCGAACTGTAAACGTAATGTTTCCTTCAGAGTTGAAAAATGCTATCGAGACGAAGCTGGAAATTTCATGTTCAATAATTTTTATTGGCGGAAACATCTGCTCAACCAAGTGTTTCGATGAGCGCGTCGGAACCGGGATTGCCTGAACTCGTTTCGTGTCTCAACAAGCTGGGAAAAAAAGAAGACTCCTTGAACGAAATTATGAAACATTTCTTGATCGAAAAATTTTCGACTAGAAACAGGAATGTTCAGGCTTGGGTCAACGATTTTCAGCGAGAAGCGGATCGTTTTTCTTTACACGGTTCCAGATTGATTGAAGTTTTTAGATTATGTTTGGATCAATCAATGAAAGATTGGTTTCTAACGCTCAAAAGAAGCTAGGTATCGAAGCTGACTGGGGAATGCTGGAAAGAAAATTTGATATCCACCTTCAGTGACAATTCGTGGACGCCTGTTCGTTTCGCCTACACTTTTCGACATATGGCAGGTTCTTTGGTTGACTTTATAATGAGAAAGGAACGGTTGCTGCTCGATCTCGACCACAAAATTCCGGACCATATTATGCTGAATCTCTTAGTCCTCGGCCTTCCCATTGCGATTCAGAACAAACTCAATAGATGTTCAATCGACTCAGTAAAACTCCTAATTTCGAAGTTGAAGAAATTTGACCACGAATCCTCGAGAAAGACTAGTTCGACGGATCATGCAGAGAGTAAAACCTCAACATCCAGAATGTCCGGAAACGTCCGGCAAATTTTTTAAAGGACCCTCCAACCAAAAAGAGACAGGCTTGTTCAATTAGCGAAAAAGGAAATCGCGGCACACGATTTCATTCAGAAAAATACTGCTGGTTCAACATTACTAATAAAATTAAAACTGTGAATAATTCAGAAGTAGAGACGGAATTTAACTCTAAAATTAGTGATCAAAAAAACTTGTAATGATACCACTGATTAAAGTTGAATTACTTATCAATAATAGCCACAATACATACATAATATGCATAATACTTAATAATAATGTGTCGGTATCTATGATTCTGTAGCAAACATTTCATTGATAAATTACAATTTCTTAAGGAAGTGCGGCATTCACATTTAAAGTCTGATGATAGCATATTCAATATGGTCAGTGGTATCGGAAAAGTATGCGGAGTTGTTAACATTGATGTTAAAATCATGAATCTTACTAAAAGTGTATCAGTTTTTGTAGTGAACAGTGAAGGGGTTTTGTCACAATTTTCTTGTTGGTTTGGATTTAATAGTGAAATTTAAATTATGCCAAAATGAAAAATTAGAAATTACGCAAGGTTTATCTGAGGTTTCATCGCCATCTTCCACTGCTTCTTCTAACATAGATACAAATGATTCCTGTTGCGTAAATTTTGATGAATTCATTAATATGAATGATTTTCAAGCGTATTTAAGCCATTTGAATGATGAACAAAAAATAAAAATCTTCAAAATCCTAAAAAATTATAAAGCACTCTTTGCTAAAGATAAATACGACATTGGTAAAGTTTCAAATCACGAAGCCACCATAAAATTAATCGAACACAAATATATTTCAAGAAGACCGTACAGATGCACTATAGAGGATCAAAAAGAAATCGAATCTCAAGTTTCAAGGTTACTATCAGCAAACCTAATAGAAGAATCAACCTCGCCTTTCGCGGCACCAGTTACATTAGCTTACAAAAAAGAGGCGAAAACAAAAGAAATAGGCTCTGTATTGATTTACAGAATTAAATAAATTAGTAGTACCTGAAAATCAGCCTTTCCCATTAATAACTGACTTAATAGTAAAAGCCAGAGATTGTACATGGTTTTCAGTACTTGATATAAATAGTGCATTTTGGTCTATTCCCTTCGCAGCAAAGATTACTATAAAAACAGGTTTTGTTACACAAACCGGCCACTATAATTAAAATGCTTGCCTTTTGGGTTAAAAACAGCATCAGCAATTTTTCAAAGAATTTTGAGAAACATTATCCTTCAGAATGGCTTAGATTCATTTTGTGTGAACTACATAGATGACATTTTACTGTTTTCCAAAACCTTCGAGGAACATTTGCTGCATATCAATAAATTGATGATGGCAATATCGAAGGAAGGGTTCAAACTTAAGCTCTCAAAGTGCACCTTCGCAACAAACAGTGTGAAATATCTTGGTCACATAATCGGGAATAACGTAACGACACCAATACATGATAACGTTCTCCCAATAAAACAATTTCCAACACCTAAAAATTCCTTGGTAAGATAAATTTCTATCGTGGTTATATTCCCAAGGCTACTCAAATTTTAGAACCTTTCCACAAATTATTAAGAAAAAACGCAGAGTTCACTTGGAATGATGACTGTGAAAAAAGTTTCAATTTAATCAAAATTATCTTTGTTCGGAACCGTGCCTTGCCATTTTTAATCCGAACAGACAAACTATCGTGCAAACTGATGCGAGTCTTGATGGCATTGGCGCCATTCTAAAACAACTACAGGACGATGGGAATTTCAAGCCAGTAGCCTATTTTTCAAAAAAGTTAAACGAACATCAAAAACGTAAAGCTATTTTCCTTGAATGTTTAGCAATTAAAGAAGCGTTAGCATACTGGCAATATTGGTTACTTGGACTTGAGTTCGTTGTTCACTCAGACCACAAACCTTTAGAACACTTGAAAATAAACTCACGAACGGACGATGAATTGGGACATTTAATGTTTTGTTTATCATAATATAATTTTAAGATAGTATATGTCCCGGCGATTCAAATTCGAAGCTGACTGTATCGAGAAATCCCGTTCTGGAAGCTTTGACTCGAGGAGGAATTGAAAATCGTTAATTTCATTGAGTTAAAGAAATAATTGAAGACCAAAGCAAATTTTACAACATTCTCTCTCCGGGCCACCGCATCACGAAAAAAGGTGATATACTTTACAAGCATTGTAAAAATCGAAGTAAAATAATTGTTTCATCTGACTTTTGTAATAAAATAATTGAAAAATTCATTACAAATTTGGACATATTGGTCGACAAATTCAACTAAAAATAACGCCTTTTATTTCTGCAAGAATATGAAAAAGACTAATAACAAAATTTTGTCAAGCTTGCAACATTTGCATTAGAAATAAATCCCGGATTCCGTTTGTCTATGGCCATCTCTCTCAATTAGGTCCTGCGACAAAACCTTATGAGTTACATGTCCTTGGATACCATTGAGGCTTTGGGGGCAATCGCTCGTCTAAACGTTTCTTACACCTCTTGGTAGAACATTTCACTAGATATGCATATATCCTCACGTCGAAAAACCAAAAGCCAAGGATTTCATTGTGCTTTTGAACAAACTTTTATCAAAAGGCATAAAAGTAGGCACTTTATTGGCAGATCAGTATAGTGGGATTAACTCTACCGAATTCAAGTAGTTTTTAAAACGACACAATGTGCACTAGTTTTTACGGCTGTCGATTGCGCATTTTCCAATGGACTCAACGAACGACTAAACCAAACCTTGGTCAATCGCATTCGATGCAGAATAAACGAAGCATCAAACTTGAGGCGACCATGGTCCATAATTGCAGATCAATGTGTAGAGGAATATAACAACACTATACATACCTCCACCAAATTTAGCCCGAATTACTTATTAAATAATATAGATGTTCACATTGTTCCCGACACTTGTAAGGTTCAAGGAAATTTGGAAGAGGACAGGAAAAAGGCTTTTGAGAACTCTCAAAACATACATGCCCTTAATAAAAAGAGGTTCGATAAAAACAAGAAACAACCCCCTTTCGAGGTGGGGAACATGGTTTATGTAACTCATGGCAATAGTTTGAATCGCAATAAACTTGATGAAATCCGAACTGGTCCGTATGAAATCTCAGCAAAACTGTCCAACTCTGTCTACAAGATCAATTCGGGTTTCCGGAAAACTGAGTCAAATCACTTCCACGTGTCGAAGCTTTATCCTTACTTTTCACAGACAAACACGCAACATTAAAACAAACCATAATACACAAAAAACCATACTACAAAGCGATAAATAAATAAAAAAAATTTTGTTAGTTTTTGAACGAAGGGGGATGTAAAGTTCGACCGAACTTCAGATGACGAGGCGAACGCGGCGAGCGCCGTCGTTCATGTTTGATCAAGCGCCCAGCGGGCTACCGTTCTCAGCCTCACTTTTCGTTCGGTTAGTTGCTATCCGGATTCGAACGCCGAACTATTGGATTCATGCTCGAATGTTCATGTGTTTTGATTTCTTCGTTACAGGTTGGTTACATGTTTATATTTTATATTCCATTATGAATGGTCACTCTAGGTCATTTAACTGTTTTCATTTGTTCAATAAATCTTCGTTACAGATGCAATCATACATGATTCATTTACCCCGAGTACGAATCCTATATATGTTGAACGGAGACATAAGCCAAGTTAACTCAGAAAAGGAGATTCGTGGAATGTTAATTGATCGGTATTCCAATTTTCTCAAAAACGGCTCTAACGATTTCGATCAAACTTATGGAGTACTCTCAGCTGACTATTCTGTACATTTAGTTCTCCATAAATGTTTCGGTAGAAATGCGTTGAACGAAGATATAGCACCCGCATATGTAGCTGGTGTTGGAACTTACGAGGGTGGTGGAAAGTTGTGTGTTGCTACGCACCAGATATTTAAATGTACACACCAAAAACTAAATAAACTCGTTGGACTTCAACTTTCACTTTTTCGTTTTAAACCCATTTCGCTCACACCCCTCTTGCGAATGTTGATCTGCCGGTGCGAATATCAGCCGCTAAGATCATTTTCTCAAACGATGTTTTTCATATCTCTTCACGTCTTGCACTAATCCGTTCGTAGCCAACTCGGTTCCGCCCCAGAATTCCAAGAAGCGCGGAACGGTCAAGGAATAAATAAAGTAAAATATCAGAAATAAATGCGTAATGACCGAATAAAAATCGTCGCGCTACAAACTCGTTTGACGTCACGACAAAGTTCAACTATTTCGCTCCAGTTGAAACGCAATGAAAAAGAGCGAAAGACCAACGTCAAAGGTGCCGCTCTTGACCCAGACAGTGAACACCGGAAAAGGCCGCTGCCGGTTTTGGTATTTCAACTCGAGCGGCAATTGCGATATAAACCGGGCACAAACTCACACACGGGCGGATATAATATAAGAAGGGCGATAAAGTCAATGGCTAGTCGAGCGACCGTGAACCGAAGCAAGTTCGACGGAACAAGTTCTTGAGCTGTTGTGGGTCGCCTCGGCGGGTACCCGCCCTCCCCGAGAGTTGAGAAATATTAATCAATAGGATAACGGCCTTCAGGACGGAATGACAAGCTATTTATTCTAACTTTGAAGTGCAAGATGGTGATAAATGACTCTTTTCAACTGGCTAAATTATGTAATTAAATAATTGCGGGGTAAATGATAGTTGAAGAATGCCCACTCCCACTCTCTCACGATGGACGTTGTTCATAACCATATTTTCGAGCCTTGGAAAATTTACAAACGGAATAGAAACAGCCGTTCTTCCGCCAGTTGAACTTCTGACAGACTTCGGGTCGAAATGTTTCTGGATTCAGGGGACCCCCAAATCTCATTTTTAACGCGATTGCAATACTTTTCTCAACCTACCGGTACCGTAAAGCAAAAAGGACCAGCTCGTACAGCCCGGCCGTTCTGGTGCACATTGAACTACAGAGACACACAAAATTAAAGTATTTTGGATTCTCCAGGCCTCGAGGGGTTATTCTCCGAACAGAAAACATGGAGATATTCGTTTCGAAAGCCGCGACTGTATTGGAAAGTTAAAACGGCAACTCCGCACGGCATTGGGCGGCTTTTAAGATTTAGTATTATTGCAATTATTTCATCATGATATGTAACATTACAATAGATAACGCAATATGTGCAAATGCTTCAGTTCCCTTTGAGACGATTATTGTGCTGGAAACTACTGGTTGGTAAAGGGCAGAAACCAAATCAATTTTTTATCAATTTTCATGTTAAAATATCTTCATATTTGTGTCCATAAACGTCCTTTTCAAAGTGGTAACACATGAGGTATCATTACATTGTAAAAAATACTATTTTACTTTTATTGTAGTGTTATTGTAATTTAATATTATTGTAATGGGTTAGATATTGGGCTTAGAAGCAATAAGGTATATTTCATAATCCGCCTCTTAGTGTTATAGAGTGAGCCTCCCGATGGATTGTCGCCAGAACCACGAAATGGGATTGAATAGAATCTCGCGACATGATCACAACCCCCCTCCCCCCTCCGTCCACTGTTGACTGCGTCTTTACTCTTTACTGCCAGAACGACTCCGACGTGCTGAATCTCCGTTCTGCTCCTTGTACCCGCATGTTCCAATTGTGCTCGTAACATTATTCATGTCTAAAGTTAACGTACCTGGTGAGTCCGTCTTCTGCCTGGTGAGATACTGTGGGCGAGCGCTTTCGATGTAAAGACATCATCGTCTGCCGTTAAGTCAGTACTAGAGTCAGTTATTTGGTCGTGGTCCTTATGTACGATGTGAAAGGTAAATGGGATGGTGGAGCGTCGGGGAAGTGAGGGGGGGGGGGAGAGGAAGGAGGCCATGCACCTCTGGGGAGACCTGCTGGAGGTGAAGGAAGAAGACTGTAAGTAAAGTACGGCTTGTCGATTCTAAGTCTTTTTTGTATAAGGTGTTCTGTAAATCCGTCAGTTGGTTGTTTTCGTTTGTATAGTGTTCTGAATAATGTTAATATGGTGACGCATTTCGTGTTGATTTGTTCATTTATGATCTGTCCATTGAAGCTTTTTTCTTTATAAATTTCCATGTTTTCTAATATGTTCAATTTTCGTCCTTCGTATTGTTTATGTAGTAAGAGGGTCTGTCTTAAGGTAGGTTCATGTCCAGTTGTCTTGAGGTAGTTGGCAAAGTTAGAGTCACCTTTGTTCCTACTCAAAGATTCAATGTGTTCTATATATCTGGTACGTATTTTTCATCCTGTCTGTCCTTTGTATGCGTTTTTACAAGTTACAGTAGTTTGGTAGGCAATGTCCGCACTTGCCATAATGGAAAGTCGTCGTTTCCCTGTGCATTGACTCCCTTTGTTGCACCTGTGGGAAGTCCTGCCCCTCAGTTATTTCCGATGGACAACGGATTTTTCTTCTTCCGGACTTTTACAAAAATCCTTTTCACCTCCCCTCAATTTACATTCCTCACCACAACAGACAGCTCCCCCCCAAACCCATTCAGCTTTGCGTAACTGCGAAAGTTGGTCGTCTCCCAGTTCTCCCAACAAAATCATCCATCAGCGAACGACAGCCAACAAACCCCCACCGCTTCGTCTTTCAGCTCATGCTACACACAACTCAACTCTCCCTCTTTATCCTGCCACATAGTGTCTCACAACCAGTTCACGTATATTTGGAGTCCCTTGTCCGCATTTATATACTCACACTCAAACCAATAACGCTTTAAAGCAATAGGGTTATGTGAGCCAGTAGGCAAATTACTAAAGTTATCGTACCTGTTAGGTGAGTCCGTCTTCTCTGGCTGGCGAGTTACAGTGGGCAAGCGCTTTTGATGTAAAGACATCATCATCTGGCCGTTAAATCAGTACTACAATCAGTTAGTTGTTCGTGGTCTTTATGTACGATGTGAAAGGTAAACGGGATGGTGGAGCATCGTGGAAGGGGTGAAGGAAAAGGAGGGAGGCCATGCACCTTCGGGGAGACCCCCTAGAGGTGAAGGGAAAAGATTGTAAGTAAAGTACGTCTTAAATAATCTTTTGATTGTCGATTATATATCTTTTTTGTAGGGTGGTCTGTAAATCCGTCAGTAGGTTGTTTTCGTTTGTGTAGTGTTTTGAGTGGTGTAAATATGATGTCACATTTTGTTTTGATTTGTTTATTTATGATCTGTCCATTGAAGTTTTTTTGTTTATAAATTTCCATGTTTTCTAATTTGTTCAGTTTTCGTCCTTCGTATTGTTCATGTAGTAAGATGGTGCAGTCCTGTATTAAGGTAGGTTCGTGTCCAGTTGTCTTGAGATGGTGTCGCCTTTGTTCCTACTAAATGTTCTGAGTTAACTATGTGTTCTGAATATCTGGTACATATTTTTCGTCCTGTTTGTCCTATGTACGCGTTTTTACAGGTTATTTTATATACACCAATTTGGTCGAGTGGGTCTGTCTCTTCAGTCTTTGCAGTTCGTTTGGTTCTAAGTGTGTTGTCCGTACGCAATGCAATTTGTATACCTTCCTTTCGGAGGGTGTTAGTTATTCCGTGTATCTTTAGTCATGTGTACGTAAATGTGTAACGTCTTGCTCTCTTTTGGAGTCATATTGTCCTAATAATTTGTTTATTGTTATTTTGTGCGATAGTATCAAGTTCTTTTTTGTAAGTTTGTTCGGATAGTGAGATAATTTTTAGTCTCCGTATGATGTGTCTGAATGCACTTAGCTTGATGTGTGGTGTATGGTCGGGTCGGTAGCAGTAGGTTTTCTAAAAATGTCGTGCTGCAGTTCGTTGTCCAACCGTGTGACTTTTAGGTCCAAGTAATTAAGAGTTTTATTCTGTTCTTCGTCCATGTCATATTGGATATTGTTCATTTCCTTTAATATTTCGTCAGTGTTATCACGGCTTAATATGCAGGTAATGTCATCTACATATCTGGCGTAATGATTGATGTCGTGTTTTGTTCCTATTTTCTGGTCATGTCCTCGCTTGAAAATGTCTGTGGAAGGTTATTGTAGATAATTGCTTCATTATACAAATTCCGTTTTTTTGCAGCTGTGGCTTTTACGCGGTAAATTTTCAGCGTAGTTTAGTTTTTAAACTCCCTAGGCCAAAATTAAGTCTTTCAATTTTCTCTTCTATGAGGATATCTTTTATTATTAATTAGTGTTTGAAGGAAGAAATTATGTGTTAAATTTTTAGAATGGGCGCAGTAATTCTGATGTCAACTTCATAAATCTGTAACTTCATTTCAGCAAAGGATGTGCAATATTCTCCCGTCATGACTTCAATATTTGAGGCCACTATTTCATTGATTTTTTAATATTACTCGTAGGTTACTAGCATTCGTTCGTACGTCGTTGACATAGGTGGATAATAGTGTGGTTTGAAGGGTATTATTTGTATTTCCTAACGTGTGAGTAAAATAAACTCTCATTATTTCAAGGTGTTCTTCGCGTACATTTGGAAAACAGTACATGAATGGACTCACTGACGAGTGTGTCCGGACTGATATTGTACTTCTTGACTCACGTCAAACAGGAATTCGAGGTGGCTCCAGCTATCAGTCGAGTGGAACTCCCCAAACCTGCGAAGTTCTGCCGCTCTCGAAAAGATAACTTCGGCGGACGAGCGACTTCAAAGGAACGAGAACCCACCGACGCTGTTTATTTTCTTCATAAATGAATAGGAAAGGTGCGAATGAGCTCGGATAAAGAGAAACGATCGCTATCTCCGTAGAGAGTGAGAAATGCGGGGACACGACAGGGCGGGTATGGTTTACCTACACATAACGGTGAAGGGAAGCGAGCACATGACCCGGATTCAACGTAGAAACCAGAGCGAGCTGCGTTCTGAGCGAGAGTAATGGTTCCCTTGAGAACACTATTCAAAGGGTCGGAAGGGAGGAAACTAGTTTGGAGTTTAACTCATCATCACGACTGCGGAACTGCGCCAACACGTGTCCGCAAAGCGCCGCCACAACGTGAAATAATATCGCGAACTGGACGGTACCAACGACAGCAGGTGTCACGACACAGCAGGTTATTCGTCATGTCTGTTGAATTTCTGTATTTTCATCAAATACCGCGCAAATTGGTGACAAACATGTGCTCCAGACACAAGAGTTGCTTCTTCGGTGACTTCGGTGCAGATTTATGGGTTATGTAAAGTACTGCATCACTTTAGAAGCGACCCAAAGCAAATTAGATGTCGAACATAAGATTTATTTGGATGATTATGTGCAAACTTAATGCGTTTAATTCACATTGTTAATTTCTCTGACTTTCATATAATGAACTGCCATAGCAGTGGCGTTTTAGTTATTTTAGTTCATCTCCCATATTTTTTTTCCGATTATCACCTTTTCCGCCAAAACAGCGCGTATCATGATATATCAAATGAAGGTTAAATAATTAAATCAAGGATGACCTATTTCTCACCACACTAAGCGAGATAACTGTCGAATACAGTTAGGCAATTAACTAAAGTGATAGTAAAGTAAGGTGATTGTGCGTCTGTTCTATATCCCGTCAGGGAAACAAGTGTTGAGTAAACGGTACCGTAACAATACATCACCGTTGATGCCCAACCCTTAACAGACAAATTACAATTTCTGATAATAAGTAAAAGCCGAAGTGGCCGCATTCTAAAACTGGCGAGGAGCGTGAAGTCCAAATGACCAAATGAGTGAACTCACACTCCAAGAGCAGCAGGAAAAAGATGGATTAATGCAGGAGAGTGATTCAGTTGGAGTACTCGAAAGTGCGAGAGCTGAACAAGAAAAAATAGGAACCGAAATTGTGAGGTTACAGCTTTTAGATGCTCAAGGAAGGAGAATGATTGATAAATGTTATATGAGAGGAAGTTGTTATTTAACCATCGCTCAAGCAGGAGTTCAATAGAAAATGCTAAGTGCAACAAGAATGAAACCTATGGAACATCAAAAGTTGTCGACTTCGGCTACCTGATTGAATGCACAGATGGCTCTGGGAGTGGTGGGACGTGCATTGCCCTGAGTCCGACTCCAAGGGGTTTTCGAGTAGAGATTTATGCTATCATCGCTGTAGCCATCATAATGCATGATGAAGGCTATAACAATAAAACGATTAATACGATGACTGATAGTCAAGCGTCCTGAAGAATTACTGGACAACGTCAAAGAGGGCAAGGGGATGCGGTATGCGGCTCAACTCTTTAGCAAACTCTGTCAGAGTGAACGTTTATTAGATTTCTAGGAATGAGGGATGCGTGGAAGTGAGAGAACGGACCATCTGGGCGCTTCACCACTGTCAAGTTGCCTATGAGAGAATATGCCAGAAGAATGCCTCAGCCAGTCTGAAATGCTGAAGGAGTGCAGCAGTCCAAACGCTTAGTCTCAGAGCAAATACACGAGATAAGACATAGCCTTCTGATAACGGAAAGGAAGGACTCGAGGGCACTGCAAAACGAAGAAATACGTGCATATTCTGGCACAGTACACCCCTCGGTGTAGGTGGTGAGGCACAGATGAGGAGACTCACCACGACGTCCGGGCTCAATGCCAGATCCCGACAGGAAGCGATTTTTGGTCTTCGGTGCTACTTCTCCAAGAGTGGACATTAAAGAAGACTCTTGCAGGAAATACTTGCAGGTATGTCTCCTTATTAAACAGTTCCCAAACCTTCGACGAGGGTTATATCAATCACCCAAATATGGGACAGTCAGAGTTACACATAATGTTTTTCTACCTATCTGTTTCCAAGTCCATTCAGTTGAGCCCTTTGCGTGTGGTTTTTCTAAAACTGCTCAACCAATGAACGTTCGTTTTCGACAAACATAATATTTTTGTTCGCCGCAGAACTAATTTTACGTATCTCGAAGTCGTTGGAACACTCTCGTCCTAACCATCTGGGGTGCCAGAAGAAATGCCGATAACCGTAACGTAATAAATAATCATAACTGCAATAACTGCGCATGTGTAGGCAGCATCTTCGTTTATTATTATTATTATTATTCAAAAATATATAAATAATTCAAAATAATAATTGAATAGAATACAGTTATGGAGCACACTTCAGATATGAGGAAATATATGGGCTAACCACCCAATTCGTTGTGGTTAACGTTTCATTAACTGGAGCTCAACCAAAGATGGAGAAATCCGTTTTTGCGGGGTGGAGAGGTTCAGAGCAGTTAAGGAGCGTTAGGAGTCTAAACAGGTAGGTGAAAATCACCCTAAACTAAGTGCTGTTACACTGTTCATCAATGTTTTGCTCGAACCACGTAAGACTCCACCTCAACTGGCGGCAGTTCATACCATGAATTGACTGAAGCATGCGCCGATCGGTGGATTTAGTTTAAGCGCTTTTGTTGACTAACGAAGGGGGATTCGGTTAGCGGGATTCGGTACGCCATTTAACCGCTATAGTATTTTAAAGCGGTATTTTTTAATTACATATCACATCCCCCGTGCTGGCCCATTAAGTTGGAGAATCTCCACAGTAAATAGATATCGCTGCGATTTACATAAACAACGATTTACTGCCCTGGGAGTGGTATCAAATATCCATTTGTAGAAGAGATGTCGACATCAGGTATCATTTGTGGTACGTATTTTGAGCTGGAAAGGTTCGAAACGTCTTTATCGAAGGTTTTCAGTGGGAACAACGCGTAGGCGAGATACGGGCCGACTAGCGTAACCTGCCTAATGACAGGCCTCGGCTAATTACATACCCACTAAGGAGCGGGTCTGCTCGTTTAATGATTCGGGCTTATCATTTAAGAGGAAGAAAAGTATTAACCAGACCAAAACCTCTTTGCACATGCGTGTAATAATCATTGTTTTCTGTTATTTTTACTGCCGGAGAAGCAAGTCAGTTTGTGTCTCGATGTAAAAATAATACGATGTATTCATGTTACATTCGGTCTAGTTCGTTGATTGTATTTACCGTTGGGCACCACTCAAGCAGCTGACAGGAATTAACGAAGTTGTACGTTCATAACATGACTGCAATTCTGACCACGTCATGGCTCTGGGAGAGCAGGTATGCGTAGCAAGTCAATTTCAACGTCTGCGCGTGTTATCGAGGTTTCTGAAGGCTGACCATTGTCACTCACAACAGAATTATATCAGTCGATAGTCATGAGGATTACGGTTTTGCTCGGGCACTCGCTCAGCATCCACTGAACGTATTTGTAGTTGTGGAACAGGTTCTCGTTTAGCCAATATTCCAGTACAGAGGTGTTGCCCATGCGTCACCACCCAGAGGGATGGCCCCAGAGAATGCGTACCATCTGTAGAATAATTCTTAATCTGGTCTCCTACCTGATCCAGCGATTCGAAGGGAGAGACCAACTGTGGTCATGTTAATTTGTCACAACCTTCATCGTAAACAGTGTAAAACGGTTATCAGCTTGCTTAGTATCAGTCGAGGCTGGGAAGTCTGGCTGATATTCCGTCGCTCACTGGTGAAGCAGCTCGTACTGTTTTGTTTCCTTCGCGCGGAAGTCTTAAAGAGAAAAGAAGTGAGCTACGCCGTTGTAGTCACCACGTCCCGCAAGGAACTGGCTCGCCCAACGGTCTGGCTCATCCCACTTTTTAAAGAAGAAACTAGAACGTCTCACGTCTCTTTGATGAGAATTCCCATCTTGCTAGTCATTATCTTCCCTCTCTACTTGGCCATCATACACTCAATGACCATGTAAAACGGTAATTGGTCAGCAATCACTTTGAGTGCTTCAATGAAGGTCTTATAACCCTTGGTAATCCACAGGAGCGTAGCTCTATGATTTTAGCCAGTACTCTTATTTGATTGAGTGTGGGTTTGCTACCCCATACAATGGAGCAGTGGCTAATAACGCCTAACTAAGTAGCCTTGACGTGCACACACCAAGCGGCCTTGCAAATTGCTCATATGAGGGAAATACCATCTCTCACCTTGACCATCTCTCTTTAAGAAGACGAGCGTGGGTTTCCCCTCAACCACCTGCAGCTTGACGCGTTTTGGTGATTATTTGGAGCACTTGATAAGTTGTTACTTCGAATTGGTGGCTGAACTGGGCACAGATCCACATAGGTGTATTGCTCACAGTATGTCTCCATAAGGCTCCTGGAAAGACTCTCAAGTGAATCACCATCCAAATTATGCACGAGACGTTCTGGTAGTGGTGGTCATTCTATCGTGGTGCCTTGTCTTACTCATCTTTCTCTACCTCTCCTCATAACCCTCTCTTCAGAACGCTCCTTAGGTAGTTGGTACGTTTTTTCTTATTTTGTTACATTCATCCAGCTGGAACTGCAGGTGAGGGCCCTTGAACAGGAAGGTACAATGAGGCTTTACGCCTCTCTTCGTCGCGAGGAACCTCTGCTACGGCTTACTGGGGTCCTTCTGAACCTCAGGGAAGGCAGAAAGCCCAAACTGTCTTGACCTGGGATGAGGAAAAGCCGTAAGTGCCATCGGACGATGGGGCAGGCCAGCGACTATTCTGGCTTTACTTTCATTTGACCCAAACGTTGTACCACGGGAATGCACAGCCAGCCGCCTTGCTTCTGCAGGGCAAGGTAGGTAGAATGGATCAATCCAATTTCCACCCATGGCAAGGCCTGAAAAGGCGCTTACGCGGGTCTGAGGAAGGTACGAGGTGACACCCGGTCGGTACTTCCTCAGACATCCCCACATACAGAATCGTAACTGTCTTCGTAGTGGATGGCCGTGTCAATAGGCGCGTTCTTCCTTTGTTAGTGGGAGGGTCACTTGCCAATTTGGGTGACTTTTCGTCACTCCTATGTGAGGATCAGGCTCAATGGGTAGGAATTCTGTTTGCAATGCTGGCTGCCTATTCAGTGCCGTGGTGGTTTCTATGAGACAGTATCCAAACAAGCCTATTATGGGCACAGAGTCGTTTGAGCGCCTGAAAACATTCCCAAGTCAGCCTCGATCTGAAAGTTTATGCTGAAATGGCCTAAGTTAATATTCTCACCCTTGAATCCTTTTGTTAGCCTCTCTTGTGCGCAGTCCGCCCCCTTAGTCCCCCCCCCCCCCCAGGTGTGTGCTGGGAATTGGATTTTTCCTGGCGTTTTGGTTTAGTATTCTGGAATTATTGATTAGTGAAACAAGTAATGCGTGAAGACGATAGATGCTTGTGTTTCGTGTTTTGTTTATTGGTCCAAGTTATTTCAAGACTTCCGTCATTAGTGCATCATCAAAATTATTTCTAGCCACACTAAAGTAATTTTTGCCTCCTAACGAAGTTCCTTAAATTTCATTTCGACATAAAAATTCAAGGAAATCACCATTTTTCTCGCTGGTTACGTAACATCTCTTTTTACAAGACAAAGACATAAAAGCAAAAAGAAGACGAAGGTCGAAACTGATCAACAGTTCTGTATTAAGACTTAAGCAACCGACTTTGCCTTCAAACGAACAAAAAACCGAACTTGTAGAATTGAAAGCGGCAAGGTGTCGATGGGATAGGCCGATTTAACATGGCCCCTGTCAACCGGGATTTCGACCTCGAGAAGATTAAATCATATTACCACAAGAATTAATTCGATATTTTGAAGGGACTCATGAGAAACGTTTTCTCACGAACGTATCTCGTGTCCGGCGGGAAGGGCGAAATCGCCTTTTATAATGTCAGATCTTCAAGTAGATACCGTCCATAAGTAAGGAAATGTCAACAGAATGCCGTTCTTTCATTTTGTCGTCAACGACAACATTTTTCACAGTCCAGTTTCTTTATTAGCGGTTTATAAGGGACATCCCGTTGATCGAAGAAAAAGATGGGATCGTCTGACACGACGAAGGAAGAAGTTAGAGGCTCGACTTGCGTGAATTCGGTTAATAATTAAAAAGGGGGATTTGTGAGAACAAATACGCTCTTTTTTATCAATTTTAAGAACCGTATCTGATTTCGAATCAGTAGCGCTCATTCGCGACAGTAAATACATACATGCCGTCGCGCTATGAAATTTGACCTTCTACATTAGTTTCTCGCGAAGCTTTAAAGGTTTGTAGATCTTATTAAATAACTATGTCTCCGCTGTTGTAGCTCGATGTTCTGGAGGGTTCTGGTTTCCAACGGTTGAAGTCAAGTTTTTGAAAGCAATACGATGGGAAATTCGCGTCGACGCATTTTCGACGTTTCAGCGACCACCATTTTCAATTCGGAAACGAGCCGCATGCGCATCCGACCGACAAATGAAGCGTAGGATCGAGCCCCTTCTCTTAATGATATTCATTTCTCATCATCAGCCTTTATCACTGGATCGAGAAGTTCGTCCCGAAGGATTAATCCGAGTTGATTTCTAGAATGAACGAGGGCTGACATTTCAGCCTTCCTGTTGGAAATAACAGGTCTTCCCCCATTACGTTGTGGAGCAGCCACCAAAGAGCTCGGAATGTTAAGGACCGTGTTTCTCGAAGGCTTGTGGAAGAGGTTCATCGCGCGAAGCGAGCTTTCCGTTTGAAAGAAACCATATCTAATTGTGTTGGTCCAGTATGATTATTACGTAATTAAAAATTAATTCCGACGAAGATATGGGAACAACGGTAACTTACCACAAATTATAAGGCACTTCGTTCGAATGAGGGCTTGTTATGGACAGCTCAAGGTGGTGTTTATTCAAAAGAGCCTTCTTCCACTGGTGTTTTCGCTAGCTTTTTCTCTGATATTCCCGATGTCCCTCTCTTGTTTCCTATTATTCGATTACGATTTTTGAAATATACCTCCCTCGGGGCCGAAGGCCGTTCATCTTTTCGCCTTTAACCTTCACGGAAGGTTGCTATTTGACTCCGAGGTTTATCACTCGGGGTCAAGGACGTATCAATTAAGTTTAGTCGATCCCAACGAAGATATTCAACGGTGGAGATCAAGATGCTCTTCCGAAGGACTCAACTCGTTGATATTCTTTATTTCAACTTGTGTTCGATACCTCCAACGCTACAAAGGCTTTTTAATTTTTATTTCCTTCTGCCCAACGAACAACAGTCTCATTTTGTGTTTCGTAACCTGTCACTGCGTCTTTTCACTTACATGTTATTAATAGTTTAGTCCAAGCTCGGCAACCTAAGTCGTGCGTTATGTTAGAAATGTAAATGCCTCATAAGTCTCGGTCTTTACTCATTTAAAAAAACAATCGTCTATGGAGTATGGTTTATAAGTGGGATTCCCTGTATATTTTATCGCTTTGACTGAACCCCAAAAAACGTGTTTTCACCGTACAGTCGGGACATTATATATATCTCTGGCTGTCCAAAAACTAGAAAGAGCCTACTGCCATTGTTATTGTGCCAGTCCTACTGTCTTACAGGACCATCCCTAGCCTCTTAAGAAATACCAAATAACACTGGCACTCGATGAGAAATAGTACTAACGACCAGAAAACACTCCCTCTCAAGTCTACGGCACAGGGACATGACGTGGTAAGAGTCTCTTCATCTCTGTCCCGCCAACTACACCGAGATGTGTCGGCTATGTCCATAACATAGACGTATTTGTTCATATTGCAGTGCAGATTCCAACGATCTGCCGCAGGCTGTCAAAGTGTTTCAACCTTAATTCTATTTTTTTTCTGCTTGTCAGAGTTTTGGTTAATTTTAGACACTCAATGAAGACTCAGTTAAGTAGTCCTCATTTAATTCTGACCCTTTACGGGGACTTATCTTGCGTAATAGCTGCAACTGTTCCTATGGGCAAATCATTGTTCACTTCAAGTTTTCGAAAATTGTACCGCGTTAAGAAGTTACTCGTCAAGCCGGATGCTCACCACACCTCGTGATGCCGGAACGAATTACAGTTATCCTCCAGCTACGTCTCTACAGGAATTAACTGCCCGTAGAAGCAATAATTATTCGAGGAAATCAGTTGGAGAATGATATTATTCAAGACGGGACACATACCTGTGAATACTTACGAGGAATTTCTATTTCCGGCTATTTCTTTTTATTTGCCAGCTCAACGGTTCAAACGAAGCGCCTTCGGTGAGGTGCCCTCTGATTCAAAACAGAGTTCACTTGTAATATTTTGAGCGCGCTTATCCCTCTGAAAACTTGTTATGATTTATAATCAAAAACCCTGCAAATTATTACACAATGGTTTATTATTCTCATGAACAGCTTGACCTAGTATTAGTGCTCCGAGACCCATCCCATTCGATTCGGCATCGAATACTAGTAAACCATACAAAACATGACCTGACTACAATGGAACTATGGAAACTAAATATTCCCCCGGCGCCAGACGCCCGTAAACGTCTGTAAGCATTTATAATCCGATTGAGGGGTGTGCGGAGGAAGTTGCCTTAACCTTTGGGACAGGGGCTTCCAGCGAACCCTCGCTCGGCAATTGGCAGGACGTTGCGAGTCCAAAGGGCGTTGGGAGTCGAGCGGGCCTTGAAAACTATACAAAACACGGCTTATTTGCGATTATACTGCGTTTCGTTAATTTTTTAACCATTTTTTGCCCATAACAACCGTGGGCTTCGTCCGAACGGATTGTCGAGATGGTGGGCACAATTAGATACCAAATGGGATTTTTGTGCGAAACAACGAATTTTTTAGACTACGTTAAAGGGACAAAACGGCCCGGACGGCGGATGGTGGACAGAGGACGGCGGACGGGGGATGGCAGATGGGGGACAGGGGACGGCGGATGGCAGATGGGTGACAGGGGACGGGGGACGGACATTGCAGATTTGGAATCGCCATGTCTTGAAACGTAAAGTATCAAATTTTGAGAGGGGGTTGTAAAAAATTTTCCGTGACAGAAAACATAGGGTTATTATACAGAATGATTAATAAATCAAAATTGGATTTTGGTGTCGTAGCAAGAAAGATTCAAATAGCGACAACAAAGCACAGGTATTCAAAAATTTGAAGCTGATAGGTTGTCAACCCACGAAATACAGAGCAGTTCAAAAACAAAGGGGAGCCAGGCGAAGACGAGAGTCCCTCTGGGGTGCCAATACGATACGAATCCAGTACGTCACATATTTCATATGTGAGTCAAGAGGTATACACAAAATATGTCACGTACCGATGTCATCAACCATTACTCAGGGGCTGTAACGTACAAGTTTTAAATATAAAATTACAAGCCAGTGTGTCGAGTGATGCCACTTCAGATATGAGCCAAATAAATTCAGAAAACCGGATACTCTGAGAATTCGGTTTTTAAACTTTCTCGAGAAACGCTCAAAGACATTTGAATAATGCTGGCTGACAAACTGAGCTTCATTGTACCAATATGGACCACCAAGAGCCACCTGGAGATTAGATCTATATCTGAATCTATATTCAGACACGCAGGCTGTACTTATGGCCCTGGCTTCTTATACCATTTCGTTAGGAATGATATGGGAACGGCTGAATACTCTGAAAACCTTGGAAAACACGTTAACACTGTGTTGGGTGCCAGAGAGGGAATGAGGAGGGTGACAAACGGGCGAAGAGTGAGAGAGAGATATGCACTTCTCCCAGTTGGAACACCAAGAGCAACTTCGAAAAGGATTTTGGCATGTGAGGAGTGAAGTGCAGAGACACCCATGGGCAGGATGTGTCTGGCCAAAGGCAGTCGAGGTGATTTATTAGAACCCCCTGGGAGTGCTTCAGAGAGAGGTCCTCAGTCTGGCGAGAGTAATTATATGGATTGACCAAAGTTGTTAAGTCAGAGATTCAGAGCGGCAGGTTCTGCAAGATGGAGCTGGAGTCCACGAAGCATTTACTGTGTACTTGTGTGGGACTGGCTGCGGGGCGCCTCAGCGGCGGCCAAATGAGGATGCAGGGACGAACCCGAAGGCTGTCTTGCGTTTTGTGGGAACGTCGTGTCAGGGATCACCAACTCCGTGGGAACTGAGGGTGGAACTGGGATGACATGAGGCTGCTCATGTACACCACGCAATACGCCCATCTGAGGCCACAGGGTTTTCTCATTTGCCACAAGTAAGGGAACGAACGCCAGGTGAATTGTAACTAACCATTGTTCACGTTCTTCATACAGTTTCAGTCAGTTTACAGTAGTGAACACGAAGGCCAGTTGAATGATGGACGCTCCCGTCGTATATTGTTCGACAGCAGATACGTTGACGGCGAGTTCAACCGACAAATGGTAAACTTCCCTGTTAAGGTCGACGTAACGCAATGCGCCACACCCTACAGAACTGAGTTTCTTTTTTTTTAAATCGCTCGTCCAAGAGGTCGACAGTTCGCGTTCGAAAGGATTTAAAGTGCCACCGGTTGTCAATAAAGTCGCGTTCATCTGAGAGATTGACGGTCCGCACCGAAGAACCGCGTGTACTAATTATACACTCAGGTCGGAGCAGCAGTTCTGCGTAACCCCAAGACGAGAACGGCCCAAGGATTTCCTTTCCGAAGGCCCCTTCGACAAAAACCGGCAACATTTTTCGAGTTGACCCAATTTCAGTTCTCCTCCTTTTCGCTAATTGGCGGAAACTTGAGTCAATTTTCTTTTCCCGAGTCAATATCGGCTTTCGTCATTGGGAGCTTTTAATCCGAGGAAGGACGAACGACTTAAGAAGGGATTTCTCTCCCCCAATTAATATTCAAGTGGAAACGCCACTAAGTTCGAAAGAAAGCGGGTTCAACTTGAAGCCTTTTTTTGTTAATTCAGTTCAAGTTGCGCTCGTTTGTAACTTTACGTTGTTGCTTTTGGTCCCGTCAGCGTTAAGTTGCCGTCCGAAAGGAAATGCCTTCAACGTCAGCTATGGCTGGAAACTTATTTTATCTTCCCTGGAAAACCCCCCCGACTGAACTTATAAAAATGTTGAAACGTCGTTCCGATACGCGGGCTCTTGAAACCCTTGACCTAATTGATGTACTAGTAGCGTTTTTCTGCACTTTCATAATTATCAGTATGCAGTTTTGCAATATGAACCCAATGAACCCCGTTCTTTCAACTGAAATCCACTGTTTTTCAGCTCATCGAGTCTTTTCACGAAATATCCAAAACCACAGTGTTCGTTCGATAGGATTGCCGAGCAGGCAGGCACAACCAGAAACCAATGGGATTTTCGCACGAAAGAACAGATTTATTAGTCCACTTTAAAGGCAAAATATGACCCGGACGGCAGAGTATTACCGGCTGTACACATAATGCTCATAATGACTGTTGAGTGTAGGAGAAGGGGGAACGTTAGGTGGTCGTGATGAGCGTGCGAAATGCGACTGTATTTACACACTTCGATATAAAGTTGCAAAAAAGAGAGTGAGATACGAGCGTGAGTGAATAAAATGAACGCGACACAAGGGAGTCTCTGAACAGGTGAAATGGGTTGTGCGGATGAGATTGGAGCGTGAGAACTTAGTGGCGAATGCTCATTTAACCGGGAGAGAGCTGAGTATCTACTGTGCGTTTTGGGAAAAGCTGTGCGTTAAAGTTTGAGGAAAGGTGCTAATGAAGTGGTGAGAAAGAAATATTTCTCCGAAAAAAAGTGAAGTGTCTCCTTAAGCACTTTGTCGGAAGAAGCCAATTGAACGCTTTTCTCACAACCACCATTTCGAAGGCCCTGGATCATAAAAGGCTGGGCTTGAGTGCTATGGAATTTCCTGTTTGGGTGAAGAGCAACCAACTAATGCAGCCTGAGCTGAGCCGAACAATGACAGTAGTAACATGATTTACCAAAAAAACTGGTGTGAGGATCACGTACATTCAAACTGCTACTCCCAATTATGTTCGACCAAATTGGTATCAGCTGATAAAATATGAATTTACATTCCACGTAGAAATAGATTGCACTGTTGTTACTCATACATCCATTGAAAATTCGACGCATAGGCTGTGGGTCCTGACATGATTTGTACTTCCCACTACCCAAAAGATAAGGAGAGTATTGTCAAAAAAAGAATTGGGCTTCCTTGAGATCTTGGCGTTTTGGGGCGCACTGAATACAAAAAAAAAACCTATACCACCTAGCGGTCCATGTAGGTGTATGTATTAAAGCAATTGGGTTATATCTGCCAGTAGGCAAATTACTAAAGTTAACGTGCCTGTTAGGTGAGTCCGTCTCCTCTGGCTGGTGAGTTACTGGTAAGTAGGTGTATGTGTTTGTTTTTGACGGGATCTGCAAGCAGGTTACTAATGAATTGTCATTTGAGGGCTGAGAAGTGGAGAGAGAGCAGCTCTACTGGGGGTCCTGGACAGTTTGCAGTGATCCTGGATGTTACAGCAGTACCTGGCAATCGGAATCTTGCGCTAACTTGGCAGGCCAAGAGGCAGATAACATCAAGGTTGCATTTTTTACTTCATCCTGGCGCTGCGTGTGGCACCAGAGAAGTGCAGAGCAAATGCGTCGGCTGCGCGTGCCACCAGGATTTCTCCAAACTACCCACCCACCCACTCACGTGTAGCTCGGGTCATATCTAAACATTTTCTTATCCTCCTTTCGTTCCCTCTCCGAATCCTTCTATTCTCAGGGACGATCGTAGGGTACTCTGAGGTGATTCCCTCAACTATTATTTATTTAGTTTCCTTTCTGTGTGCGTGGTGGGGAATCGATTGGTGTTTGGAGCTGACGCTATGTTTGCTTTGTTCGTGACTTATGAGCGGTTTCTGTCGGTGGGAAAGTGAAATGGGGGCTTAAATATATCCAATCATCACACGACTTTCCTTCATACTCTTTAGGGCTTAGGAAAGCCAAAAAAAGCGCGGTTACTTGAAACATATAGATGACTACACTTCCCGATCACGACTTGAACGCTGAGGTCACAGGTAGCCCATCATGCCCTGCAGCTACATCCTAACACATCACTCCTGTATGAACCGCTCCCCCTGAAAGAGCTACGCCCCAGCCTCTAAACGACACTGCCAGGGACGCTGCTTTGTTCCAAAACTGGCAAGTAACATTTTCCCTGATTCATACCACTTCTGAGATCCCTCAAATTTGAGGGCCTTCAAATGTATCCTCGGCCACATATCCGTCACTAAAGCAACCGTTTTGGCCAACAGAAAGATGTGAAGGTTGTTTCAGTCATCACAAAAGTTCTGACCTTATCGCCATCACCATAACAGCAGTACACCATCATATACCGAAAATACTCCACAAATCCCACAGAAAAGGTATCATACGAGGGGGGAGGGGGGTATTATCGCCTTTATAAGTGATTCCCCTAAGTGCGATGTAATGACCTGTGATCCTCAGGTGGGTACAGCGCGGAATGTGTTGAAAAATCTATATTTTATATCAATTGATGTCCCGCAAAGCAGCGATTACGTCATTAGAGAGAGGCACAGTGGCGATTTCCTGGGTCATTCATGCAACATGAAAAGAGACCGAGAGCTATGATAAACCGGCTAAATGATTGCAGGACGTCGTTTGACCCAAGCGGTTGCGTGTTCTAAAAGTCTATTGAACGCGATGTCGAGTAATTTGCTAACGATCGATTTGTTACAATAACGCGTACTTGGAACTTATTTTCACGGATGTGACAGTTTCAGAAAGGATAACATTCGAGTGAGGCTTTGATTTGTCTTTGGAAATTTCACGTTCTTATATTTGGGGCCAACCGTTCGTTTTATTATGATTCGGTCGGATTATGAACTTTCCAGGCCTTCATATCATTAAACTAGAATCTTATCATTTTGAATCACTGTTCGAATATGGGCATTTGCGAGATAATAAATGAGCGAAACAATGTATTTCTCAGGATGTGAAAACTGCATTGTAGGTGTTTTATACACGATTGGAATTTGCGGTGACAGAAGAATGGAATTAGATGAAGCTCATCAGAAGGTCCACAGGAACGTCAACGCAAAAGTTGATGTTAGGAGATAAAGCAGAGGAGGAGGTGGCGGTGGGGGAAGAGGGCTGCTGATGGCCCTTTCCTTCCATCTTGTACAGGACATTGAACCAATGAACCTTATGGTTCCAGGACGAATCATACGAATCTGCTCGTGAAGAGTTTCAATTTTTTTTACTTTTCACCGCTCTACGAAGTAGAAAGAAAAGTTATGTAAATGGATAAAAAATTTCAAATCCCCTTCCGAGTCTGAAAACACTATTTGGAAGATTGGTGAGTGTCTGTGTGTGAAGGATTACCGGAACTTTCACGCCATTCCTGTGGCGACACTGCTTACAGCGATGAGTGTACACGAGGCCGGGATCGTAATGTTGTGAATGCTCGCTGCCATGCGTGTGGAAACCTGTTTGAGGCGATGAATCATGTGATGAAGGTGTGGCCGAGTGCTCATGGGGGCCGTGTCAAGCATCATGACAGGGTGTGCATGCAGGTTGCTGGTGGATTGTCATCTGAGGGACGGGAACTGGGGAAACAGCGGCACTACCGGGTGTTCTCTGGAGAAGGGATGGAGCCTGAAACCGTCGCCGTTGGTCCCGACCAGTCCGCAGTGATCCTGGATGCCCAGGTAGTATCTGGCAGCCTGGATCTTGCGCTAACTTGGCAAGCCATGAAGCGCAAATGCGACAGAACGTATCTTCGTATGGCAGTGTCGTAAGCTCTTGGGATGGAGGCAGGTAACACCAGGGTTGCAGCATTGACCGTGTCCTGGCGTGATGTGTGGTACTAGAAAAGTGCTGTGGAGATGCGTCGGCTCAGTGTGTTAGCAGGTGTTCACCGAGGTATCACCACCCGTGTGTTGCGTGGGTCGTATCTTAACTGGTGGTCGTTCTATCTAACATCCTCTTATCCTTCTTTCCTCCCCCGTCCCCATCCTGCGATGACAAAAAACGGAATGAGGTTCAGCTAATCAAGTCGTTCCAGCCATAAACGAACCAAGACTGTAGACGCAGTCTACGGAAAAATAAAAGGGGGAACCTCGTGGCTGCAATGGAGGAGGTTATGTGTCCGCAATCGCGTCGCTTGATTCGATTCCAATTCTGACTCTGGAGACGATCCACTGACAGGGCACGTGAGGTTTACTGTAAAAACTTGGAGATTCTGTACCGAAGGACGTGACCTTATTATTGCCTACGATCGGTCTTACTCATTACATCTTTGTCAAAAGAAACCAACACCAAAATCAAAGCAGATGAAGTAGTTTTCAGAGAAGCGCGAAATATTATGGTTTATGATGCTTTCAACAACACAGCAGAAGTTTTCTGACTCTAAAGCGTGAAAAAAAGAATTGATTCACGAAAACTCGGCGTTTTCTTACAGATTAAGCGTTTAACGGAGCTCTTTGTACCACTACCAAATACAGCTAAATGCTGAAGAGCATCTACAAACCGCATCCTCGTCCAAATACCCAAAGCACGCCCGTTTGAACGCATTAAGGACGAGGCTGCTTCCTAAATTACAGGTGTCACTGCGCGGGTGAGATGATTTTCCGGAGGAACACGCATTAGGTTGGTAAACGGCTCATTTTTCGGAATGACAGGATGAGTGTTTACCCAACCTTAGAATCACATAACGCGCGGTTAGAGGCCCTGGGTTTTTTTTCTTCTTTCGACGAACCCGTAATGACGTGTGAAGTACCCATTACCGACGATGTTGTGATAGACTCAGTCATATGGAACATCCCGTGATGTGGATTCGACCAAATCATCTACATCGCCCTGGTATCGTCAGTAACGCGGTGCCTGGTCGCTCAAAATTGTCGAGTGCCTGGGCACGTAACGAAAACGTCATGAGCTCAGCTTTTAACAATTTTCAACAACTCCGCGTGTATTCGGTGAATTTTATCTCTGTCAGTTGATCTACTTTCCAGGGCTTACTTTGGGGTCACGTGACTAGCATACACTTTTAGTATACAACGCGTTACGCTCCGTGAAACATAGTAGATTATTTTGTACTAAAATAGAGTCAATTGACAAACAAAATGTAGGCTACAAAATTTGTAGCGCTCAACGTTTTTTTTAAATAGACATTTATTTGACACGTATTTTATTTATGAAAATGAATTTATTGCAGTGATTGTTCATGAGTTCAAATTTTGGTTTGTTATCCGTTGCAAATAATACACCTTCAGAAAAGCGCTTTACAGCCAAACCTTTTCAAACTTTGGAACTTCAAGGAACGTGCATGTCCGCCGTTCAGCACATATTTTGCCCAAAAAAGGGCGAACTGCTTTTTATCTCCTGTCTCTGCAGGTCGACAATTGTAAGAGGATGTCGTTGTATTTTTTGTGGGGAATGAACCAACGTACTATTACGTCTACGAACCGGGAAGATTTTTATCAACGCCCGGTAAAAAGGCACGGTGGCTTTTACGTTCAGAGTTATGACTGAATGGAACATTGAGCTTCCCCCATATCACCATGTGTTTCATTTAAAGAAAAATCTCCACCCGACACCGCGCCAATCCCCTAATGGCGTTATGAAAATGCGGTTTTGTCACGGTGCCGGTCTCCGACACAATGCCTTTTATTAGACAGTTATTGAATCAAGAGTAATGGGGAAGGCCTACGTCCCCGAGTAACCGCATAACAAATGGTTTAGTGCAACTCCCTCGCCCTTCTGCTCCGCTGCAGTACAATCCCCGTTGAAAACATCGTTCCGAAAATGGAACGAGTTTTAAAAAGTCGCCAATTATTCCCGGTTGTTTGGAGCCGTTTTGGATGAGCCATGGCGCTTTTCGTTTCAGGTCGCCTGATAGTAATTATTTGAAACAGTCGACCACCGCATGCGCCCTCACCTATGGAAGGTATCCAATGAGGTCAAACATCAGTCGCGGCACGTTCACAACTTTCCCTCCCATTGTGTAATAACACCCTCAATAGCCCACCTAAAGCTTGGAATTCTCTCAGTCCTCAGTCATGCCAGAAGAGCCAGCCTACGAAGTCGCATCATAAACCCAATTTTGGTTTATTATTCTTTCTGAATAATAACCCTATGTTTTCGGTCAGGAAACATTTTTTATAACACCCCCTCAAAATTTTATACCTTACGTTTCAAGACATAGGGATTCCAAATCTGCAATGTCCGTCCGCCGTCCCCTGTCCCCCGTCCACCATCCACCGACCGCCGTCCAGCTTGGAAAACGGCTTGTTTTGTGCCCTTAACGTGTTCTAAAAAATCCGTTCTTTCGCACAAAAATCCCATTTGGTATCTAGTTGTGCCCGCCATCTCGGCAATCCGATCGGAGGAAGCCCATGGTTGTTATGGACAGAAAATGGTTAAAACAATTAACAAAACGCAGTATAATCGCAGATACGCCGTGTTTCGTATCGTTTTCAAGGTATTTTTGCATCCTGGGTTGAATGGAATGAGTATAAAACGTGTACAACAGCGCATAGGGAAATTACAGTAATTATAGTGAGCCAACTAATTGAAAGAACTCGCGGGAACTACAGCGGAAGTAAATGTTTTTCGTCGTTAGGACTCCCTCCCTCCCGTCTCATCAAAACCACCCGCCTGCTCTACTCGCAATGTCTTGCCAATTGCCGAGGGTTCTCTGGAAGTAGTCCTCGTCCCAATTTCCCCGAATAATTCGCCCGATGGGGCATAGGAAAGTTAGGGACACTTCCTCCGCACACCCCTACATCGGATCATAAATGCCTACAGACGTTTACGTGCGCCTGGGGCTGGGGGAATATAAGTTTCCGTAGTTCCATTGTAGGCAGGTCATGTTTCGTATGGTTTACTAGTATTTTTCGATGCTGAATCGAATGGGATGGGTCTCGGAGCAGTAATACTAGGTCAAGCTGTTCATGAGAATAATAAACCGTTGTGTAATAATTTGCAGGGTTTTTGTTATTTCTCTCTAGTTGATTGGGTGTCAAAAATTTGGGGTTTCCTACATCACCTATCGCAAAGGCAATTTATACATTTCACAGTAATCACGTATTACATTATGGTACACTATGGAAAACAATTGAACTCGCAATTAAGGAAAATGGCATGTCTATCCGCCAATGGGAAATGGTCCTTCAGGACGCATTGCACGCTATTCGGTCATTTCTCTGCACACCAATAAACTGCACCCCTCATGAACGGATGTTCAACCATCTACGTCGCTCTAGGAATGGGAAGTCTACGCCATCTTGGCTATTAAACCCTGAAACACAAGCTGAAGACCCGCAACCATCAACACCAACTTTATTGTCCCAACCCTCAATGCCTAGGCATCTGTTACCCCCTACATCGTCATAACTCTCACCTCCAATCTCTCCTACGCTTATAGAACAAGATGGGGGATGTTGACGAGACACCTCTCCAAAGGAGCACCCGAACTCGGAAGCCACCAGCCTACCTGGCTGATTTTGTGTTGATGAATGTCATAATTATTATGCCATGTTGTTTATCCGTTACTACAGACATTTTCCCATTGGATTCCCAATTTTGAAATTTTAGGTCTTAACTTTGCTACATAAACTCGAAAATGTAACGTGGGATATGTTACGGAGAAGCGTAACGAAATATATTGTGTGGGGTTAGGTGCATAAACTGGAAAAGTGTAACGCTTGGTAACATCACAAGTTTTAATAACCTCAGTGACTAAGTGATGATGTCAATTGCAATTGACGCGGCCATTATATCGAAACCATCAACGAGCACAATCAAACGTACTTATCTTTGCATAAAAACAAAAATAAAAGACATAAAATGTCTTGTACGAAAGCTGTACCCACCGATTGTGTTTCTCATTTCGGTCAGCGAAACGCGATTTCGCACAAATTATTCGAATAGACTCAAACGTCTTGGGGTTTCTGCTAAATTTTGCTTGATTTTTCGCTCGTTAACTAATTTACGGCCCCCTGGTCTTCTCCTATTGTGTTCGTTTATTGTTTTTTCAAGACCTCAGCGGAAAAAAATAAAAACGTTCTTCTGTCCGATTGATAGGGAACAGGAAGGATGTAAGAGGTCTGTGCTGGTATGCGTTAGGGAGTTAGAATTAGCAAGGCTTCGTTTACAAAGAAATGTACTTAGAGAATCGATTCAGGAGGGTGGGAGGAAAAGTCTCATCTCTGGACTCCCACCGGAATCAAAAGCATCATACCCAAAAACCACTAATCATAGTTTCTAAATCAGTTCAAATGTGTACGCATTTGTAAAACACGATTAGAAATTGGTCCCTATGTGTTGTCTCCCACCAACTATTTCACTAACAAAGTGACTGGAGGCAACGTCACTTAGAATTATCTACAACTTGACACTTGTTTGCTTGGAGTTATTTTCTTTCAGTTGCTTTTGACGAATAAAGCTATAGTCTAGCGAAACATTCACTTTATTCTACTACACACGCGAAGGTATCGCTTCCCTGGATTTGATAAACCCAGAGTGTCTTCTACCACCCCGTGCCCACATTTTGTTCTGCGTTATTATTACTGTATTTATTTATTGAACAGATATATAAGCCATGATAGCTCGAAAAATGAGATTTGTCGAATAATATTTATAATTTTTTTCCAATTTTCTCCAAAACGGCTGAAACGATTTTGACCAAACTTACTTAGCGCTTTCATCTAACTAGTAATGACTTTTTGTTATCCGTGGATTATTTTTGTGGAAATACGTTGAACGAACAGCCGCGTATACAACAAGCCATCGAAATTACTGTGGTTGCGGAAAGTTGTCATGATAAGTTAGTTTCAACGTAGCATCTGCAAGATTAGGCGAGTAAACCAACATTACTTTTCCCTATCGTGGTTTAAAACGAAAGTTTCGTTAATCTTTTTTCGGCTTTTAAACCAATTTTTAATTTTTCTCTTTCGTACTTGAACTCTTTATGCGTCGAACGGGCAAGTAGCAACTAATCAAGAAGTTTTTCGACCTCAGATCTGGTGAAACTCCGAACGAGAGAGGAAACGAGGAGGAAGAAAATATTTTATAGCTAATTAAAAATCTTCCGTGTGCCGTGGGATATCAAAGACCGCCGCAACTTCGACCGCGTGGAATCCTTTGACGGGGCTCTTCATCTAAACGGCCGCGAGGGTCCTGTTTTTCGATTTTATCCTCAAGTTAACTTCTCTCATTCCGGGAATTTACATCGAATGACAGACCCGACTTTTTTTTTTTTTTTTTAATTTTACTTTCCTCCGTCAATTTTTGCTCTGAAATGACCGTCGATCGTGTCAAAACAGCGTTTCGTTGCCAACCGGTCGCGTTGAATAACGGACTGCGGCGGGCAACGGAAGAAGTCTTAACTGGGGTCTGGGAGCGTGGAAACTGTCTGGGTGATCTGCCTGAAGCCTTCGAAATTGCCATTTCCGAACAGGAATTCTGAAATTCTTTAAAAAAATTATAACATTCGTCGTTTTGAAAAGACACTGTCGTCTAAGTTGCTGGAACGTGGATTTTATTCTAACGTAGTAGTTGCTTATCTGATTTGTGAATCGCATCGGGTCTCCTTGGTTTATACTTTTCTCAACAGAAGGGGCACAAAAATCATTATAGTCACCTTAAAAAAAAAGTTGCTGCTTCTTCCACAGAAAATTTTCTTTTATGAATCTGAAGCTATTGCAATCATGGGAAAGTGAGGTGTGCATGCATTATACGATTAGCTCGGTGTGAGCACATATGTGACAGTATTGAGCTCACAAGTGTGCCGGGCTCACTGGTCAAAGCGCCAAAAAATATTTCGCTATTTTCGGTTATCTGAATGGACCCACACGTTCCGAAACATTTTTACAGCGACCTCGTGTTTACGGAAATTCAACAGGATATCACGAATATGGGTTTGAAGTTTTGGGCCAGCAAGCAGATAGTCATTTAAGGTATTGTTTGAAGGTTTGGTGGATGCTTCGAATACTGCCGCACGATACAGGCCGAATTAGTTTAAGTCTCTACCTCGTAACTTCCGCACTTACAGTCCCCCAATGAGAAGCCCTTGTTTCGAGCCTTCCTCAAACCAGTAAAGCTCTTCTTGACCTGAATCCTTTTGTATGTCTGGGCAGCCTTTCTGCTCTTATTTTGCGTTTAGTTATTTCCTAAGCCGACAACGGTCTCTCAGATCTCACACTACTCAATCGCTCTTGTTCCTCGAAACGAGTTGACCTGTTCAGAGACCTCTTTGTTGGCTCTTGAATACACATTCAAATTTATGCCCTAAGTGTGAGTACAGTCCTCAATAACGCTCCCCCTCTCAGGCACCCAACAAGGTCATATCCAAACCAGAAAAATTTGAAGATCAGGTGACCTTTTCATCCTAAAGATAAAAACTCGTATTGCTAAAACCTTGGAACGCCCTGCCCTGATTATTTGATTTGCACCAGCTATTTAATACCTAACCAGCAATTCGTACTATGCTCTCTTTCATACAACAGGTGAAAGGCATCTGTAATTACAGTAAAACCAAGGAAATGTGTGTCATTCAACCATTGTCGATGGGGAGTAATCGTTTAGTCGGCTTGGGCACGCAGGTCTGCTGACCAAAATCAAACCACACCTCCCTGACAACTTTTACTATCTCCTGCAATGTTATCTGAGGGAGGGAACCTTTGAAGTTAACATTCGAAATGAAAGATCTTCAAAACGATGAATGCTCGCAGGAGTTCCCCAGGGATCAGTTCTGAATCCATACCTACACTTGTTTCTCTGTCACGATCAGCCCTTGCTTCAAACCTTTGATATTACTGGCATGTACGCAGATGATTTGGTTTATGCTGTTTTCCACTTGGATGCAATTACTGAGACCAGATTCCTGCGATCCTAAACTATTGAGCAGCGATGTACAAAGTGGAAAATAAAAACTGATCGTTTTGAAATCATGATGACCTTCACATACGAAAGATGTTACAGAAAACCACCACTTACGTATCAAGGTGACGCCATACCAAATGTCCGAATGGCTTGGTGTCTACGGGTGATCCTCGATATTCGTCTTACGTCAAGGATCATGTCTCGCTCCGATTACAGCCCCGTGTGTCTCGCTTACGGCCACATCTGCACAATCCCACTATTTCCTTGCACAATAGTACTAATAAAGTACTTACTTATGCCTCACTTGTCTGTCCAATACGGAATCACCCAGTCGTCGCTATTTCAGCGTATGGACCAACATCAAATTGGAACCCTGCATAAGCACATCATCCACACACCTCTGGAAGAACAATAAGAAGAAGATAGGAAGAGGCAAGGAGGCAGCTGCGGGCCATAGGACTCCCCCAGAGCCGCAGGACCAGTGGCATTTCGCAGTGGCCTCATTGGGCCCATATCCTAACTCCCCAGCGAGCTCGTTGGGGGGCCCGCTTAGTGTCCCAGCCGCCGCCGGTATCCATTGTCTCACCCCCATGGGTTTGGTGAAGGGGGGTGCCTGGTCGGGGATCGAACCAGAGTCTGCTGGTTCTTTCCCTGCCTGGTTCGGAAGGCCTCACGCCCCACCTCTATTTGTTCTCTCACTAGATACCTCTACGGGCCCCTCCTACACTCCAACCACCTGGATCAAGAAGGCTTCGACAGATCATCGACTCAACGTTCATCAACCCACCATATAACTGACATGTAGCTCAGCAGTTTCAATGTTAATTGTCTCCAGCATCACAGTGCGAAGTGATGCAGTAAAATAGTGTTCGTTGAATCTCTCCATTACGGAACGTTTGTAAAATATACGTTAAAAAAATAATATAATGCCATGTAGAAATTACTAGGGCTTACCGTCGCGAAATTTATTGAGCGACTCTTATTCATGTCGCAACCTTTGTTGAGTGACCACTGCGTGGGCCACGATACTATCGAGAACCCATCGTCTTAGAAACGCCCTCTAATTCTAAAATTACAGGAAAAAAAATGCGACTAAAACTAATCAAAGCTACCACAATGATTTGAACGACCAGATTTCGTAGGATCCCTTCAATTATTTGATTACCTCCATATAACGTGGCCCATTGAACTATCAACACGATCTGTTAACAACATGATTCTTTGCCGCAATGAAATAGATTTTGGGGGAAGTTTTCGATAATTTATTGGGTTGCTTTCGCCCTGTACTCGCCGGTAAAACACTATTTTGATCCGCTGATTATGTAGCTTTTTTTCTACTTTAAGGAGAAAGGAAGATCGGTTTTCGTGCGTATGAGGTAGGTGGATGCGGTCGGGCGCTAATTGGGATGCGGAAGCGAGAAAAGAGGAAGGGTGTCGGTTCGTGATTTAGGGGAGGACTACCGAGATCTCTTGCATTAGTGCGTCTTTTTTTATCTTTTGTCTTCCGAAACTGGAGGGAGAGAAATCCACGCCTCGTGAGTTGGGGTAACGACAGCTTAGTGCACATCTCCGAGTTGGATGAGGAGCGTGGTGCGTAGAATTTGTCGCAAAATCTTCTAACTTTTGCAACACGTGGGCGTTCTCGTCGTTCTGATAGCTGTTTCGGGAACCGGGTTTTCATTGGGGTGGATGAGTCAACTTTGATTGATTTCAGGTTGTGATGTACCAACGCCCCCGTAATTTCGAAGTCATAGTCAGTGGCGTTCATCGAGTTTATTGAATTCTCATGATTTCAGTCCAACTTTCCTTCGTCCTAAGATTCTTGAAACATTTCATTGGAGTTTATAAGGAAAAAAGTGCGCGAAAAACGCGTAATTTTAGAGAATTCTTTGTGGTGCCCCCGTCATTTTCCAACGAATGGAAATTTTATATTGTTAAATCTTCCCGACCTGTCCGTTAAAACGAATGTTAATAAAAAAGTAATAGCTGTTGTTGAGGAACAAATATTGAGTGTTTTGGTCACTATAGTGAATTCTGGGCCAGTTCTCCCGCTTTACTTCAGCCGTTCTCTCTCAATCGTGTTCACTGACACACACCATTGCTCAAATGATCTTTCTCGGACTGAAAAGTCCATGAAAACTCAAAAAATGTTGTTCAGCCGATTACATAATTTCCTTCTTACTCCGTACAGCTAAAGTAATTGAAAATTGTAAACGTGGGTCCATGTAACACGTTTAATTGTCTCGAAAATCTCGTTTTTAGCGCCCATATTTTCAGGTCCCACATCCTCCGAGTCTTCGTCAGTTACAAACATTTTGTCCGTTGCCGTTCTGAACCGCTAGTATAAGTCAAGCGTTATCGTAGAGAACCCTGAAGTTAAATGAAAACATAACAACGATGAGAAAGGAGAGTCAAGTGGCTCATTTCAAGCTGGAATCTCGGGGAAAGACGATTTTCTCTCGGAAAAGTTGTTCAGCCATAACGCAGCTTCCAAGTGAGTAACCGTTTTAAAGAGGTTAAGGCAGAAAGAACATTAAATAATGAAAAGGCCTCCCTCGAGCCCCTTCAAAGAAAATGGGGGGTTATTCGAAAGATAAATACGAAGGAATTATACCCAGTTGTGCAATACTTTCCGCTATTAGGATGTTTGCAGGGATGCAAATTATTCTTGCTGAGACGCCTGGTTTTAGGTTTAGAAAGGGAACGAGGTCGTGAGAAATACCGGAATACTTGTTTTCCGGTGATGAGATTCATTGCTTTCTTTTTACAAGTTCAACTTCAGTTTGGGAGTTTACAAGCCGTGACTGATTACTCATAGGTTTCAAACATGCGAGCCGGACGAGGTGTTTTGCTCCTGGTTGCACCTTGAACTGCCACTTTTCATTTCGACCACGGGTTTCGTACGAGCTGCCTAAATGTCACCTAAATCTGTTTAGTCAGCTGCTAATCTGGAGAACGCTTTCTTTCTTAATATAATCACTGGATCGCAGCAAAAATTATTGTTAAGCAGAACCATATTGTTCAGCCTGGGCCGAATTAGCTGGGTTTTTTGACATCCAAACGCCCGCATTTTAGCGTACTCACTGGCCCTATGGAAAGCCATTGTCTCCCAAACACCTTTCTCAACCCTTTTGTTTGTACCTGTGGGAAGACCAGCTCCTCAGGTATTTCTATCTAGGCAAAACGGCTTTCCCCCTTTCCTCGACTTTCCAAAATATCCTTTTCCCTCCCCTCTTTTTAGTTTTCTCACTGCAACAGGCTGTCATCTATCAACTCTCTCTGTCTCTCTCCTTCTCTTTCCTCTCTCCTCTCCCCCCACTCAGTTTTCCACACAACCAGTTCACGTGTATGTAGCGTTTATATACTCACACTGGCTGGGCTATTGAAACCCTTGTCCTGATGAACAGGGGGCTAGTTCTAATATGCTGCTATAGAAAGTGTTACTAAACATTTAAAAACAGATACAGCTTGTATAATGGAAAACATATAATCGAACAGAAAAGAAACAAAATAAACACTCCAATCTTCTGATAGAACATATAAATTAATAAAATAAAATGTTGCTTTGGCTCACGGCGGGTAGAGTTTTTCTAAGCTTGTGGATGAGGTTGGTGTTGAAGAAAACAGAAATAAAAGATGTCGATGACTAAATTTGGTAGTAGGTGTAGTTGGTGGTGGTAAAAGAAAGAGATAAACGGTAGGTATAATAGGTATAAAAACATGGCGATGATAATAAAAAAAAGGTTTCTCCTCTGGATGGTTTTCGTCGGTGGCGGCGAGTCTACAGCATCGATGGCACAACGAACCACATCTCGTCACGAATCGTTCGATAATAATAATAAAAGAAAAACCGGATAAACGAAACATTTGCTTGCTCTTATGAAATTAAAAGTAAAACGCTTCCTTCTTTCCTAATTCGCCACCTTATGTGTGGTCCCATCCGAAATGTGAACAGCCCCGCCACACACTCAAACTGATATCGCTATTCTGTCAAGCCCAACACATGATCAAACAATTGACAAAATTACGTGTATAACATAAGCTGTCCATCACAAGATCATCATCTCCCGACTTCAGCAAGACCCAGCTTTCTTGAATCGCCTATTGTTTGTTATGATAATTGTTCTGTCCATTGGGGGAAATTAAGTTACGCACGAGCCACGATCGTTTAACCTTGTATTTTGTGTATAAAATACTTTCTTGGAAATTCCAGCAGCACTCTGATGTTTTAGCAGGTTCAAAAGTTAAGACAACTAGCCGAATCCTTCCAAACAGATATTTTTTCTAGTCATGATGACTGATCCTTGACACTGATAAGAGAGAGTCAGTCAATGGGATTCCGGACACCCGCGCATACAGTTAAGAATTAAAACGACGAAAATTACAAGTTCCAAGCGCCTATGGGCGCCTGCAGGCAAATGGCAAGACGTTGCGAATCGAACTGGAGGGTGGTTTAATGAGATGGCCGCGAGTTTTTTTCAATTAGTGGACTTTGGCTCACAATAATTACTGTGATTTCACTATTTTCCATCTAGACCCAGTTGTATACCCTTGAGAATTGTTTCATTCGACTCAGCATCTAAAAATACCTTGAAAAAGAAATCGAACAAGGTATAAAACAATTTTGCTGACCGAAAACGTAAAGTTATTATTCGGAAAGAATAATAATCCTAAACGAATTACGACTTGGACTTTTTGATGTCATCCGACAAGCGGATGTTGTGTTAATGGAAGAATGATGTTAATTTGTCGAATTTGACGGTGTGCCATCGCTTTCCTTCGTGTAGACTAACACGACAATTTTAGATCACGCTGAAGAGATGGAAAAAGGAGTGAAGCAGGATTCGTTGGACGAGCTACTCGAGGATATGAATAATACGTTTGAACGTCACTAAAAAACCGAAGTTGTGCGACAGTACAAAACTTAACGTCTTCTCGCTAAAACTCTTCGATTTTTGATGAGACGAAACCGGAGAGCTTGCACGCGAGCGCCTCGTTATCGATCATTAAAAACTCCCGAGCCGATGAACGCATAATTAATCATTGCATTCCCAGTTTACCACATGCCAAGAAAAAGTTCCTGGTTCGTTCAAAGTTGAAGTATTCAGTAATCTGAGAGTGCTACAATTTACTATGAATAACATTCTTACAGTCAGTAAATAATATTTTGGATAGATTAACTGTTACCTCCCGACGGCATGTATCCTGTACATGTGTTTCGTAAAGCGATTATTTGCAGCACATGAGCGCTGTTCGACGCAAGTCGACTCAGGCCGAGTCTTTTACCTCAAAGTTCCCCATACTAGTGTTCCTGAAGTCATACTCTCCTCTTATCCCCTCGTACCTGTGGAAATTCCACTTCTGAGGTAATTTCTAATGGCAGCGAATTACCCCGAAGAGGGGTTTTCCTTTCTATATTTTCCCTCTTCTCAATTTCAGATTCCTCTCCACAAGAGATAGCTCCTCCCAAAATTCATTCAGCTACGAACTCTCACGAAAGTCACTCGTCTCCCTGTGCCCACACAGACACTTTCCCATGTCTATTCTCCACCCATACAGTTCGCTATCTCCTTCCGATACAGTTCTCGTGCGCCCAATAAGCGCATTGGAATAAACGCACTACCATCAAGAGGCGGGTGTTTATCCGGCTGATTAATTTGGGTGCAGGGGGTGTGCACAGCATTCTGAGCCACACTCATGTCTGAAGGAGGCCCTGACTAGTTTTTTCTTCACTCGATGGTGATCATGTACCTACTCAATTTGTAGGAATTGTAGGATAGTCAATAATGCACTCATAGGTGCGTACACATCTACTTCTTCAGGGAAACCCCTGTTAATTTACATTGGTTCGATATAGTTATTTTTCAATGGCAACCGCCTCCACTATTTAATTTTGGAAAATGAGTGGACTCAGATGCTACAAAACTTCAATTTTTGTTTGATTGCTGCAAAAAGTAGAACAAATTCCAATGGGAGGAAAATTGAAACCTTGATGGAACCACCCAGGACTGCAGGGTCACTTGATTAATAGCACTTTGGTGGGGGAGGCTTTCCACGTAACGATGTCAAATTACTCGAGATGACAAACGCACTCTGCAAATCCAGTGCAGCTGTCTAAATATTGGCTGGTATGGTAACATTCAAAGACGGAATTGTTCCATGGGAGGTTTACTATTTTCGAAGGTTTTTTTTCTTCTTTTCCTCCATGGCATGGTCCACCGTGGCATCGCCCACGCAGCGTTTGTTCAGGGTGGAGCCATGTCCCCTTACCCACCATAAGGGCGCCCTACCCTTCTTCGGAACCCGGGGGCCACGAATTATCCGACTCCTCCACCATCTTCTGATGGAACCTGGGCCGAACGAATCCGTAGATGCCCTTCCACTTTGACTCGTTCTCCAACATCTCACTGACGACCCTGGACGGCAGGAGCTCTCAAACTGCCTCCCGCAGGCACCTGTGGAATTCGGGCTACCTGGGACAGGCGAAGAATGTGTGCTACACACTGTCCACAATGTTCTGCCCACAGTACCAGTAGAAGGGATCAGCTTTTTCCCCCATTCTTTGGAGGGGAGTTCTCTACTCGCAACGACTGGTAAGTTTAAAAAAGTTATTTCACAGTTTATTTTCTCTATAACTGGAGTTAATAATTTTTTTTGAAACGTATAATTATCAGAAAATGGTGGTAACGCCAGCCTACGCTGCGGCTTCTTGCTATAGTGCGTGTTCTGTTAAATAAATTCCCTCTCTCACTCTCTCTCCTTCGTTAGTCAGTCTTGTACCTTTTTTACTTTCCTTGCTCTACGAAGTACAAAGGAAAGTTATGTAATCGGCTGAAAAAAAAATTTTGAGTTCTCTTCAGATCTTTACGTTTCAGACCCCCCTGAGTCCGAAACACACTAATTGGGGTCTGTGTGCCTGTATGTCTGTGTGTCTGTGTATATGTGTGTCTGTGAACGATTTTTAGAGAAAACCACCGTACCAAATCCAGTCATACTTGATATCTCGCCCGCAGGTTACCATGGGACGCCATCATGGAGGTTTGGAGAAAATCCATCGAAAGTTAACTATAGTTATCATAGTGATCCAAACACCAAATATTTTTTTTCTCAAAAATGGCTGTAAAGGTGTTGATTAAATTTCTTATATTGATAGCTCTCAATGAGGCAATGATAGCATGAAATTTCCATTTGCGGGAAAATGACTAGAGTATCACAATAAATAATCAAAACTTTCCACGAAATCGATGTTTTAGAGAAAACCACCGTACCAAATCAGCTGAAACTTGATGTCTAACCTACAGGTTACCATGGGACGCAATAATGAGGGTATGGGCAAAATCCACCGAAAGTTAACTATAGTCATCATAGTGATCAAAACACCAAATTTTTTTTCTCAAAAACGGCTCTAACGATTTTAATTACATTTTTTATATTGATTTCTCTCAATGAGGCAATGATACTATAAAATTCTCATTCATGGGAAAAGGACGAGAGCAGCACAATAAATTATCAAAATTTTCGACGAAAAGCGTTTTTAGCGCAGTTTTTTTCTTATAAACTCCGCTGGCATTTTTGTAGAATGTTAAAATAAATTAGTATTGTGGTCCAATCCAATACCTAAAGATTGAGTGTTTAAAAATGCTCATGAGATACATGGGGCTCACTCCAGAAATTCCTGAATTTCAACTTTTGCCGTTTCGCTTACTACCAGTTCTAAACTTTTTACCCAATAACTCTACAAAAGTAATTACTATCCATCTCAAAAAAATTTGTGTATACAGCCTCATTAATTATCTGTGTACCAATTGCTCAATAATGGTGTTGCAATGAGTACGAACAGCACAATAAAATCTGGAACTGCAAGTGCTGCCGCTTCCTGCTGCCGTAAAGCGTTGTTTGACCAAGTTCAAATCAACTGAGTGATAAATGAATTGATTAAATAGAATTAGCCATGTACAAAGTGAATTGACATAGAGCTAAGGAAAGTTGTGTGTTGCAACGCACCAGATATTTCAAACGAGCGTTCAACTTAACGCGCGTTTCCGCTCATTTCTGAACAATGACTTACAACACTTCTTCGTGTTCCAAAGCTCAAACCTCATCTTCACCGGTCTAGAATGTTGATGAGAAAAAAAAAGTTGTTCGGTATGCTGGAATCTCATTCGACATGAAAGCAAAGTGCACTCGAAAGGGGTTGAAGGGGTTTCCCCTAGGAGAATCGTGAGGCACCGTTGAATGCGTTTAGAGCGACCGTAGACGGGTTTAAGTGTGTTTATCAACAATTCAACTGCTCGGCCTCCTACAACAACGACGAGTGTTTGCTTTGACCTGTGGCATGTGCTCGAGTTCGCAGGCTACCTGAGACCTCACCGTCGCTACCCTCAAGACAGAAACGTCCGAATAATTGCTGAATAATACGGGGAATGAAAAGTAAATACCTTCTCACTTTCATCGTTTCGAGGAGTAAAGGGCTCGTCGGAAAACAACGAGGAAAACTGAAACTCAACATGCACCGTTTAGCGCCCCCCACCCCCCGTCTTTCGCGGTGTAAGAAAACAACATCCCCAGGAGCGCTAAAAGAGTTTGATGATCTTACTTTCTGAACGTCACAGCTCATAAATATCACTCAATATTTCAAAATAACTTGAGACGAAGAAACGGCTCGCTACACGTGAATGTGGCTTATTCAACATGCCCTTGGAATCTAGTTGTGCCCACTTGATCGGCAATCCGATAGAACAAAGTTCATGGTTGTTATTGGGCAAAAAATGGTAAAAAATTAACACGCAATTTTGACGGTTCCATCGCAACCATGTCGTCTTTAGTATCGTTCTCTTGGTATTTTTTAAAGCTGGGTCGAATAAAACGAGTCTCGGAGGTATATGACTGCGTCTAGACAAAAACAGTGAGATCACAGTAATTATAGTGAGCCAAAGTCTACCAATTGAAAGTACTCGCTGGAAAATACCGCGAAAGTAATCGTTTTTGCCCTCACAACTCACTCCAACGATCCATCATCTCTATTCGTCACACCGTGCCAATTGCCTGCGAGCACCTGAGATTGTAATCCCCATTCCATTGTAGTCAAGTCATGTCACGTATCGTTCACTGGTATTTTTCGATGCTGAATCAAATGGGATGGGTCTCGAAGGTGTGAGACTACGTTAAGCTGCGCAAGAGAGTGATAAACCATCGCGTAATAATTTTCAGTCGGCTTAAAACAAAGAGAAGTCCACCTCTTGTCTAATCAGGTTAACTCGATAGTGTTTGTGATTGGATTTAATAAACTTCTCATGTAATAAAATTTGTGCTCTTCATAAACTTAACGAAAGATAAAATGAAGTAACTAACGTTTCTTACGCCTAAATGCCCAAGATCCTCTCCCTGCGATTATATTTTCAACGGTAGTGAAGCCCGAGATCAAGATTGCTCTTCACCTGTTTAGTCTTATCAAGTTATTTTCTCCGTCATTAGGCGCTTTCTTTCGTGATGATTCGATTTTATAGCGCTCCAAAGTGGATCGTGTGAGTCTAGTTTAGCCGGCCATCATTTATAATTCAACGACGGGCTAATTGAGGGAGATTTTCAAATCGTTAGAGTATAAACAATTAATTATCGTCATGATAAAAATCCCCTTTTTTTTATAAAATTTCGTATACTCTTTTTTTCGGGCGTATTCGAGTGAAGTGGAAATGGGTTGACTGGGAGACGTTACTTTGAAAGCGCTTCGTCTGAAAGTTTCCTCGGCTGTTAGTTGATAATGCTTCAGGCCGCAGAAGCCGCAAACTGGTCTCATAATTAGTTCTCTGCATGGCAGCCCTTTCATGAATATGGGTTCCCACAATTACGCGCCCGTAAGACTTAGTTGGGGCGATACCTAGTGGTAAAGAGGAGGCCCACCAGCCGGAGGCGATAGTCTCGAGTTGAGCTCATAAGGTTCTCGCATCGGCGTTCTCATTTTGGAAGAATAATTCTCCGAGGGAGGGAAGTTTTTTATGGAAAGAATTTATTGTCGTATAAAATTGCTTTAGCGGTGGCTGAGGATATTGACTCACATCGCACTCATCTAGTTATTCTCGATAGCGCCCTCTTACCCTCGAAAAGGCGTTTTCTCCCCAGACGCGAAACCACTCGGCATCTCTCGTTGAGAAATGAGAATTTCTCCGTCGCAGCCCTTCAGACGTTGCACTCCATTCCAGAACTTATTATTAAGCTCTTCCCTATGAAATTGCTTATTCCACTCCGCTTCTTCGTTTTACGACTAGGTCTATTCAATTGTCCCATTTCGTTTTTACAGCCGCCGATAATTTAAGCTTAGCTTCACGAACGGGAGCTGAATGTGTATTGAAATCTTGGATATTGTTCAGAGGATCCTATCAGCAGTGGAATAAGAAGGGAGACACAATATCGCAATGGACTGAGTGGAGTGCTCAGTCTTGTACTCCGCCGTTTCGAATATCCCTCATCGCCTCACGCTAACGACTGCCAAATCGTTTCCTAATGCAGCGGGTTCGAGGCGCTAACAGAACCATCACTGAGTGTTACTCCTTCCTTGTACAAAATTACGTGGGAAACGCCACATTTACTATTATAGCCGAGGGAACAGTGTCGAAAATAATGCAATTTTCGGACGATAGCCTCGAAGGGGGACTGAGCGCACGTTTCGTCATCTCCAAAAAAGGGAGCAGGAAAATAGGATGTTCTCAAGGTAGCCACGCAAATCCTCTTTACTGAGGTAGCAGTAGACTACTCCCGTTCCTTAGACTGTAAACTGATTTTTGGAACCAAATTGCGATTGATTGGTGTGGTGGGAGGGCTGATTGAGAGGGTGTTCACATTTTCGATCTTCAATATTCTTCAGTACCGCGCAACTATTGGTTTTTAAAAATTTATTTCATTGTATAATTCAATTAAATATAAAATTCCTCATTGACACATTTGAGTATCATCAGTTTTACACTTTAATATTTACAATGCGGGGCCACAGTTCTGATGTGGGACGACAGTATTCCATCGCTTGCACTTACAGTGGTCTGAATGGGTCATTGAAGGGTCCTAGTTTTGACAGTCTGCCGAGAATGTGCCGTGGCGATGTAGGCTAGAGGCAATAGGGGAATAAAACCTTCGGCCACCGGATGGGTGGTGTGGATGAAGAAGTTATCGAAGAAGCGTGTCATGGCATGATAAATTGGTTCCTCACGTGTGTGACTTGAAATTGGCATAGTTTTGCGTTCCTCGCGAATCGAGGGCCGGTGAAATCTGTTTTTTGAAAGAACAGGTTTTGTTTGCGTGTAATGCGTTGAAATTGTGACGTCGAGCAGGTACTCGATGAGAGAAGTTGGGAAACAAGAAGTGAGGAAGTCAATGTTTTGTCTAACGTCACACCTGAATGTCGGGCACTCTCCGCTTTTGGGACGACTGATGTCTTGAAGTAAATGTCGGATTCAACAAAGCACCGTTTGTAGTTGAATGACGATTGACGTTTCGGTGGCATTGATTTTCACCAACCACTTTTTGAACTCTAATGCCCTGTGGAGCCTGGAAAGGCATGGACTAGGTCGTCGGCGTGCAACATGATGAACTCATCCTCGATTTCGGGTAAGGGTAAAACGTTTCAGAATATGTTGTAAACGAACGGTTCACGGACACTTCCCTGGGAAACCCCCGCTGATATGGTTTGAGTGGCTAATGGTTGTTCAAGTACCCGAACCTCATAAACCTATTCCAGTAAATAAGTCTCTAATAGGAGGAAGATTTTACTAAGCAAGGGGGGACACGTTTAGTGCAGCAGACCTTTCTGCCATAAGAGGTCAAACCCCCACTAAGTATCAAAGAACGTGAATTTACTGATCTTTTGATTGTACAAGGGTTGTATTCAATAAAGGAAGTCAGTCTTTGATGTTGAAGGGGCCCCGAGTCATATCGTTGTGGCGGAAGCCTGTGTTTTGTGTAGGTCAACAGCTTCGGTAGTAAAAGCTGCTCAAATATCTTGGTGGATCATGTACACTACAGAATGCTTCCAGGATATGGGGGCAATGCCAAGCCTTTTTGGAGCCGTGTACACGTTGGCGAGGACCGTGAGAAGCTTTCTGGGTCCATCTGGACGATCAGGCCGCCACTCGACGCTTTAGGACGTTCCATACTTCACTTGGTGAGAAAAAGATCGCTACAGGTGGGAACTTGTTGGAAATTTCATCAAGCTTTACACCCAGGATATCCGAGAATGGTTCAAAGCGCTTCTTCGGCATATCAGCCAAGCAATTATTTTTGTGGTGTACCATGAAGCCAGTGTCCTTCTACCTTCAGTTGGTGTATCAGGGTTTTAGGGTTTTAGTTAACACTTTTGTCGTGGGGTAAAGGGATCCTTGAGGTAAAACGCAGTCTTCGTCCTGAAGACGTTGCCTAATTAATTGAATGTCCCCTTGTGTTGAGCTTGAATGTCCCCGAAGTTGGCTTCGGACAAATATTGTTACAACTCTTCAGTCACACTTAAAACCTGAAGTCCGATAAGCGTTTGCTATCCCCTACCACGCAGTGGCTTTTATAGGTTTTATATGAAAATATAGCAAGTTTTTTGCAGCGCACATTCAGGAGTTGACGATGAATTATGCACATTGGATCTATCACGTACTTGAATAATACTAACTCAAACCAGTCCTTACATGGGAACCTTATGTTTGTGACAACTTCTACCAGACAAGCAGCTCTATCAGTGGAGCTGACATATTTCACTATCGAATATTGCGTCGTGCAATATTCAACTGAGAGGTGACTTTGATTTTAAACACTTATTCGTACTTAATTAAAATATTGGACAATATCACGGGAATACTGCAGTTCCAGTTAGAAGTCAAATGATGTCGTTCACGTTGTTTTAAATTGTAGGTCACAACAATGTGCCAACGCCTAGACCGAGATGCCAATCGCCATCGCCGACTCGTCGGCCGCTAATGCGTTTCTTGTCTGTAATCTACTCATAAAATCCAAACGAATTCTCACGGCCGCTTGACTTTAAGTGCTGATTAGAAAAAAAAAACGCCCGTAAATCCTCCGTCTGTCTTCGGGATGTGATATGCCGATTGGTTGGGAGAAAACAATAAACCCTCATTAATGCGAAAAAAAATGAGTCGATGACAGTTGAGTCGGGCGACAAGTTTATGACGCTGTACTTTATTATGGTCTCGGAGGAACTTCATTTTTCATGCCTATACGAAGTGGATAACTGGATATAAACCCTCAACTCAATATTTCTTCGTTAAACTGTTACTGCCTCATAAACAGCCGCGGTTCATGTTCACGTGAAATACGGAGGACATCAAGTTGACGTATCATTCCATTGTTTCAGTATTTGGAACGTGTACGGCGAATCTGAGAAAGTTCCTGATCATATTTGCATATCTGTATTGGAAATTAGTATGAAAGGAAAGAGATTTGTCGACGGGAGATTTATTAATGGCATCCCTTTCCTTGCTTTCCAAACTCAACCAACCTTGAAGTGGAGTCAGGTTGCACAGATACAAAATACCCCACCGACCGACCGCACCTATTAAGTTCCCCGTCAAAGATTGCAATGGCGGGACAAAGTGCTGCGAAATTTGCGCTCAACATAGCGTAGCAAAACACTAATTTTCAATTCTGCTATATCTCTGAGGGCTGTATCGACATGAAGACATTTATGAAGAACAAAATGTGGCAACTGGAGATACCCGCTATTATTCTTGTAGAATTCTTACCATAACCCGAGCCCCCGCTGCTCTTATGGCGCTCTGTACCACCTTCGTGTTATCTCAATCCATTCTGGCAGCCGAGCGGAAGGAGCTGTACTCATAACAAGAGCAACAAAAGTAGGACCACCGGTAGAGCAGAAGAAGCAACCCTTTGAAGATGACAATACGAGTGGACGGCCAATCCAGAAGGTGGACGGCAGCTAATTCCGGCATTTGGCCCACGGCTCGGAGATATTCATGCGAATTTCTACTACACCCAGTTTCAAACGGCGCATGGAGCATTCAGCTCGCACCTTCAGCGAATTGGAAAGCACAGTAACGGTTGATGATGCTTATTTTGCCATCTTTTCGTGTAGCATGGTGGCGCTAGGTGGAAAACGTAGTCGGCCAGTTCAAGCTAGAACCATTTTGAGAAAAACTGGAGGGGCATAGCTCAATTTATCAAGCCAGTGGGAAGCCAGAAGAGGATGAAGTTTGCTGATCAAGGGACACAGTATCTCGCGCGGATGAAGAAAGAAGACATGCAGAAAAGACCGTTCGTAAACCTCCACAAAAAGCTGGGAAGTAGGGGAGGATGTCTGAGAATGGCAGCACGCTGCAAGATTTTCATGAGAGCGAAGAGGACGAGAAAGAAGAGCTGCCATCGATGACAGAGGTGATGCAATCTGCCAAATCGCAGAGTAAATTCATGGGGCCACTAGGATCAGACCCTCCCTCATACGTCCAAAAAAGAGAAAAACAAGTTATCCAATCACCGGAAGTTTTTTCTTTAATTTTCCACCGACGTTTCAGCGTTTTCTGAGTTCGAAAAACACTACTTCGAAAAATAATCCGCATGTGTGTGAAAAATGAAGGGTTTATTTTTTAAGTTCTTAAAAGTTTTAATAACGATGCATGGAATGTAAAGTCCTCCTGGCTATCCTGCCAGCTTAGAGGACAACCTCCCATCTGGCTCTTCGGGTCCTTGCAGGCGCCCCCCCCCCTCCCTGGACCTAGTTTTGGACCATGCAGTCCAGAAGTCCTGTATCCAGCTGGTACCTCTCCTTCAGCTGGAGGGATCAACTGATCGCCAGCTCAACCTTGCAACTGGGGCATTGCTCGATGCGTGGCAGGAGTCTTGGTCCGAGACTGCTTGGCAATGGGAAGATGGCACCCTTGTTCCCTGTGGTTCAGCTGCTCTCTGGGCATGGCGCTTTCAATCAGCGCCTCTTTTTCTTCAGGGGGCGCACGTTCGACCTTTCGCCTATTCCTCTGCTCATTCTACAATGACGTGAAGATCTGCACGTGCATTCCCCTCTAGAAAGTGCCTCCGAGCTCCTCTCTACTGGGCCCGCCAGGCGCCGGTTTGGCATTTTTTCCCCAAGCATGGGCAGCTCAGCGGGCTAAGCTGAAGTCGTGGACTCCCCCCCACTGTGGTGGACCCCTCCCAGCCCGCACCCCCTGCTTTCTACCTTCCGTGAGGACAGCAACTTCCCCCTCCATGAACCCTTAGGAGTGACGCTGCCAAGACTAGGTGAGGGCTGTTCGTGAAGACCCCTCCCTCACCCCCCCCCCTCTCGCACCAACGCGCCGGGAGGCCAGCAATGGCCTGACTTGTTACCCCATTAGGTGGAATGCACAGTGTTTTCATTTCAGTGTTCTCTTTTTCATTATTCTATACGGTTAGAAGTGTTAACAATGCGCGAAATACATTATGAAATTGTAATCTTGTTATCCAGGTAGTGCAGCAACCTCATCTATACATAAAGCAATTTCACATAAGCACGCACGTAATAACGAAAAACGAAGAACTGATGGTTTTTCATTATAAGGCAACGACTCGGTCTTTCTTCAACGATGAAAACCCCGAATTAAAAATCCTGTTCCTCCAGCTTTAAGGTTCCACGGTAATAAGTAAGTTCCATCATTAATGCACCCCCTTCGGCAAATTACGACTTTCGCGGATAAAGGGGAGAAACGGCTATAGGAGGGTCGGTGAAATGATGTAGAAAGAGTGGAAAATGGAGGGATAATTCCATGAAGTGAAGGAGGGAAAACGAAAGGTGTTCGTGGAATATGCAAATCGCGAGGGTCAATTAAACGTTAATGTGGTGAAAAATGAAAATAGAAACGAAACGAACGAAAAGGGCGCTCGACGGATGAAACGCGCTTTACGGCAACGTCAGTTATTATCTGAATTTCTTATTCCTCGTCTCATTTTAATCTTAAAATGAATATACTGAGCGTCGCATCGCACAACGAGTCTCAGCCATACCTGCATCCATCGCTTTTCATTCCTCCTGCTAATAAAATATGTTTTCAGTTCAGTTTGTACGACCTAGAAACTGGTAGCGCTTAACGTTTCTCAATCGTGTTCATGATCGCACACACACCACTTTTCCAAATACAGTTTGTTGGGCTCAGGATGACTTAAATGGTCAAGATCTGAATGGAACCCAAAAAAAGGAAAGTAAAAAAAGCAGCAAACGACTCCGCATCGAGCACGTTTCACGCATGCGCATCAAATCGTCGGACAACGTAAAAACGAAAAGATTTTCAAGCGACAAAAACGGAATTTCTTTCTTATTTTACGGCCTACGCCCGACGACAACAAAAATTGTAACGACTTCGTTCCAGCAGCTCTCAAGTGAAATAAGACGTCGAACGTTGAAAGTTTCGAGAAAAATGTAATGTGCGGTCTATCTCGGGGGCGGCAGACGTTCGCGCGGACGTTAACAAATCAAGCTATAAAAATTACGACAATATAACCTACCGAAGGCTGGCCGCAATTCTGGAAAAGCCGTAAATCAAGTTGTTTATAAAACGGACGTTGTAAACTTCTTCCGTTGAACAACTCAAAAAAAAAAGGCCTCTTTCGTATATTCCTTTTACCGCGTGCGGTATTTTTACTGTAACTCTCGGCGAGGGAGGGCTGTTGAAGAGATTACCTTTTCGTTCCATTCTATATCGAGACACGAGTATGTCCATTTTTAGTCTCAGTCTTCACGACTTGTTGAACTCTGGGTCAGGGTTTTTAGAGGTAATGAGCGCACAGCAGAATAATGCACATTTGTCCTGTAGCCCCTCCTACCTCAAACAGCTATTCTATTTGACTAACTAAAGTTAGTTATGTCAGACCCAACTCAAAACTATGAAATAATACTTCACTTTTTGCGTAAAAAGTGGTACAGCTTGAGGTTCCATATTTGATCGAAGTGCTCTCACTCCTACCACGACCATTAGTTAACCGCCGGTACACAGATAATTCTTAACGCTGTCACTACACTGTCCGCTACTCAAAGGGAACGAAAAGTATAGTAACCGTGTAAAAAAAAAATTGGGTTTTCTTCAGATCTTTACGTTTTGAGGCCTACTGCGTGTGGTCCGTGTGTATGTCTGTAATTTGATTTGCGAGAGAACGACTGGACCGATTGAACTGGTTCTTTTTACTTTCCTTGGCTCTACGAAGTAGAAAGGAAAGTTATGTTACCGACTGAAAATTTTTTTTTGAGTTTTCTTCAGATCTTTACATTTCAGACCCTCCTAAGTCCGAAAAACACCATTTGGGAAAATGGTCTGTGTGTGTGTGTGTGTGTGTCTGTGAACGATTTTTAGAAATAACCACCGTAGCAAATCAGCTCAAACTTGATATCTCGCCCGCAGGTTACCATGGGACGCCAAAATCAGGGTATGAACCAAATCCACCGAAAGCTAACTATAGTTATCATAGTGATCAAAACACCAAATATTTTTTTTCTCAAAAACGTCTCTAACGATTTTGATTACATTTTCTATATTGATAGCTCTTAATAAGATAATTATACCATGAAATTCCCATTTGTGGTAAAATGACGAGAGCAGCACAATAAATTATCAAAGTTCTCATCGAAAAGCGTTCTTGCCACGGTTTTTTCCTTTTAAACTCCGCTGGAATGTTACCAGAATGTTTGAAAAAAGGTCGTGTTGTAGTCCAATCCAATACCCATAGGGTGATTGTTTGAAAACGGTCACGAGATGCATGGGGCTCACTCCAGAAATTCCTGAATTTCATCTACCGCCGTTTCGCTTAATACCAGTTCTAACAGTTATTACCCAATAACTCTGCAAAAGTGATTACTATCCTCCTTCAAAAAATTTGTGTTTACAGCCTCATTAATTTTATGTATACCACTTGCTCAATAATGGTTCTGCAATGAATACGAGCAGCACAATAAATTCCATAACTGTAGGCGCTACAGCTTACTGCTGCTGTGACATGTTGTTTGACCAAGTTCAGAGGAACTGAGTGACAAATGAATCGATTAAATAGAATTAGCCATTTACAAAGTGAATTGACGTAGAGCTAAGGAAAGTTGGGTGTTGCAACACACCGGATATTTTTGTTTTGTTCTTTAGTTTTTGTAGACACCAAAATAAGGTTATGGGCGATTTTGGTGGGGACGAAAATGTACCAAAAACTAGGGTTTTTCGTCTTTTTCTCGGATAATGATTTTGATTAAACTCTCAAATTTTTATTTTACGAATCAATACCTAACTTTTCTTCTCCATACATATCTCCATGAAAATACGGTGAACGTAGATAAGGCCTATGAAGCAAAAATAGGTTTTTTACGCTTTTTGGTAAAACAGATTCAACGATTTTCACCAAACTCTTGGGATATTTCCAAATAGTTAATACCTACATATTGTTCTCAATAAATGTTCTTGTGACCGTACATTGAACAGAGATAAAAATAAATAGGGTCGAAAACAACGTTTTTTCGAACATTTCCGTAAATTCCAGGGTAACTGCTTCATCTGATGTGATTAATCTTATGGAGTGCCTTCTAGCATTCTGAAGCCACATATTGTTCCCCGTAACTTTCTCTGTATCCATCTGTTGAACGGAGATATAAGCCAAGTTAACTCAGAAAAGGAGATTTGTCGAATATTAATTTATCGGTATTCCACTTTTCCGGTTCTAACGATTTCGATCAAACTTACGAAGTACTCTCAGCTAACTAGCCCCGAGATTTTGTTCTCCATAAGTGTTTCTGTAGGAAGGCGTTGAATGGAGATATAGCACTTGCATATGTAGCTGGTTTTTAGAAGGATCGTGTTTACCGTTCAGGATTATCAGGTAAAAATTAGGCCGTAAATGAAACGGTGGTGGTTTAAATTACAGAATTCGTACCTACTCTTGATGATTCTATCGTTGTTATTAACCGCTCGTCGTGAAGATAGTTTGTTGATTTGTGAGGCCGAATTTACGCTATAATCTATTTTTCTCGAAACGCTTTTGATTATTTGTACTTCTCCCTTCATTTTCCTACAAACGAGTATTTTACGGTACGGTTACAACATTTGGAGCTTTGTACACGAACGATTTCATCAATCAGTTTTCGACAAAAAATCTTATCTTCTTTCAACTCGTTCCTATCATGGAACATATGTAACTAGTCAGCTACAACCATACCGCGCGTTTGATCGAAATCGTTACAGCCGTTTTTGATAAAATTGGAAACACCGTGAATTAATGTTCAACAAGTGTCGGTTTCTTAGCAACCATGGCTTATATCCCCGTTCGAAGGATAGATACATAAATAATTACGTAGAACAAAATGATGGTACACGGTTGTCACTCGTAAGTCACTCCGTAAAGTTGATCAAATCCAGTCTAGTGGTTACTCATATGTGAAATGTAAAAAAATATTATTTTCTTGTTAACATGATTTTTTTCTCTGACGGTGGAGCATTTATTGGGAACCATGAAATTCCACTTCCACAGTTATTTCCAACTGCGAATTTCCCTGAAGTGGTTTTCCCATCTTTTCCCTCTTCTCTTTTTTCAGATTCCTCTCAAGGAGAGAGCTCCTCCGAAAATTCATTCATCTACGAACTCTCGCGAAAGTCACATTAGTCTCCCTGTGCTCACTCTGACTCATTACTAGATCAACTTTCGTCCTGGTAACAGCTAGCTCTCTCCTTCCGATACAGTTTCACGCATATTCGGAGTACTAGCCTTGTGTCGCCCTTTCGTACAGCTCAATTCGAACTCAACTCAATTCATTGCTCATATAATACAGTTTTCCTCACGCTAACCGAGTTTCCTTTTATTTTGTTCTTCAACTCCCCCTCTCGTACACCCAACACTCCGAGTTTGATGAAAATCGTTTTTTCCAAACAGTGAAAAAAAAGTTTTTGTTTCATGGGCATATATTTCCGTTGATCGAATTTTCAGGCAATATTTATTACGAATAAAAGTTTGTTAGTAAACCGTAGGTGATAGTAAGAAAATTCAATCAAAATCTTTATAGCCTTCTTTGAGAAAATTGCGAAACCCCCAGCTTTTGGCACTTTTTCGTCTCCTATCCCTCCTTTCCATAAACAAAACTAAAAAAGAACCCGCTCAATCGGTTCAACGTTCTCCCACAAATTGAACTACATCCACATTAACACACAATACACACGGACCTCGCGCCGAAATTAGGTTTCTTGGAATGAGTACGTTTTAAAACGTAGAGTTGAAGTAGATACAACTTTTTTTGACAAGATTGCGATTCTTTCCTTGCCTTGGTAGCGGAAAGTAAAAATGGTGGTTTGATCAGTGTGGAATACGGTGGGAGTGAGGTGCTCCCAACGCTTTATCTCAGGGCAAGCACACGAGATAATGGAGAGAAAGAGCTTGGGTAAGATAGTGGGGATCATTGCGAGACATTGCAAAATGAACTTGGATGCTTGAGAAGGAGCGATTTTTGGGCTTTGGTACTACTTCTCCAAGGGTGAACATCAATGTAGACTCATGTAGGAAATATCTGCCATTCCTTTCTCTCACACTTGAGACACAAGGACTGGTACAATAGGTCATTAAGCCGCGGTTCTTCTCACAATTATGGGACAGCAAGAGCAATATACGTATGGATAGTTTTGAACAGGTTTTGCTCATTTTGGCGTGCGGTAATGCCCAAATGGTGTTTTTCGGATTGGGTAGCCCTTGAAATGTAAAGATCTGAACTTTATTCTTTTTACGTGCGCCCGAGGAAAGTAAAAACAACAGAAACATGTCGATTCATGGTTTTGTGGAATGTTTAAACCTTTTCCTTCACAAGCAACATGTTGACTGTTTGTAACTTCCCAAAAATGTTCCTGCCCGCCTTGAAAACAACCGTCAGACGAAATTGACTGTTGGTCGCGTGATTGGACGGAGGAACCAAATATCCCGGCTCTACCCAAAGTGACAATAAATCACACATTTCACGGATTGAAGCTCAGTCGGAAGTGCTTTTCTGGTCCACAAAAAAAAGAGGGGAAACCTGACCTACGACATGGGTGAACGAAAATTATTGTGAAGGGAGGATCAACAACAACCTCCGGCCGAGGGGAGAGGAACAAATCAAACAGGGAATCGTTTAATCGGACGTAATAAGCGGAGCTGGACAATTTATATCGGTTCGGTTGATTAAGACGTGGCGTCGTGATACGGAGAAGAGAGAAAGGCTACACAACCAGCCGTAGCAACCCTTTTGGCTTTTAGCGTGAACGAATCGAATCGCGGACGGGGCAGCTGGTGTGATCCATCATCCACTTGATTCCTGGAGGGGGAGAAAAAGGGCTGTGGGCTGCGAGGACTGAGCTGATTCACGGATTTCGTTTGACGGATATGTTCCGGATCACTGAGAAATTTTCACAGCGTTACGTCATTTAGATATCTCAACTTGTTCTTTACCAACAATAGAAAAAAAAATGGTTTACGGTGATTGATCGTTTCATATATGACTTTGCCTTGACCTCTGGAATAGTTAAGGTACCGTAACGGCGCATCTGTTCTTATTTCTCATATAAGACGACATTAGGTCGGCGTGTTGCTTGAAAAACCTATGTAACGTGAATTATCTTCATCCGGGAGTGACGTAGAACGAACATAATGACGAATTCTCAAACTCAACACTCAAAAATAGTATTTATTTATTTGTATGTCCAAGTTGACAAGCTTTTAGTTGTCTTATGGGCGTTATTTAACTATCGTTACCTAAATAGTTTATAGGGCTACTATTCTGATGTTTCTGAGGAAACTAGGGTCACATAAGCACGTAACATTGGAACTAAAACCATTCACAACATGATTTTTGTTTTTTCAAGTTTGATGCGACTGAGAAACCCCCCACTGCAGCAAATGGGCGTATGGTGTGAACTGGTATTCCCTGATGCGTCCTCAATCTGTCTCCACCACTCAAAACGCAAGACAACCTTGAGGTCCATCACTGCCACCATTTCCAGCTGCAGCTGCGGAACCCAAAGCGCTCTCAGGCACACTGCAGCTAGGGATTCTAGTTCTTACCAGTCTTGGGTTGTTGAAACCCTGGTTGGCTGACCTGTGTACATTCACTCTCCAGACCGAGGAACTCCTTTGTTCGTCTCTTGGAGAGTTTAATTAACAACCAAGACTGTCTTGGCCTGACACATCCGTCAATAGGTAGCCCTGCGCCTCGCCTCCCTCATGCCCCTTATTCGAGTGGGTCTTGGTGGTCCCCATGGAGGACTCATGCCCCATCGGGAGAAGCAGCACAGATTCTAACGTAACTTCCGTATAGCCAAGAAAAATTAAAAAAAGTCTGGCTGCCCTGAATTGCCTTCTGTCGCCTAACCCTTTTGATGTTCATGTTCTTCCAAGGTGACAGTAATCATTGCCATTGTCCAGTCTTCGAAATGGCAAATTGGTAGGGCATGATTTCATGAACGTACCTCAGATGTAAAATTTATGAGTCGTACACCGAGCGCTGAGCCAACTAATCTGTTTCGTTTTAGTAAGACGTCCATTTCCTCACGAATATAAAATCAAGCAACTAAAAACAAGGTGCGGACACGACACGTCTTTTTTGAATTCCTCACCTAAGAGGCGACTAAAACAGAACCGTTGTAAATGCACCGCTTGTTTCCCTTGACGCCGGTTATCTAGAAAACATTTGACACCGAGAGAGACGCCCAATTAGGACTGATCGAGCTGTTGAGATAAAGATCCACTCAAAAGAAGTTAATTGTGTCCTCGGAGAAAAATACTGAAGATTTCACTCGCTATGAATGTTGTTGACGTTAATTCCCCAATATCCGAGTCGTTAAGATTACGAATCCTTCGAGAATTGGTTATCACCGATACAGGATTTCCCCCTCACGTGGGCAGTCAGTATTTTAATCCCATTCCCCGGCTAAAACATCCTGTTCGTCTATTTCAGTCGAGATGCCGACGATAAATGTAAATGTCAACGCACAAACGATTTTGTACATTTTATACTTCAAACATAGTCTGCCATATTGCATGCGCCGAGCTGTCCTGTATCAGATGATGGAAAGTAAACTATACGCGACCCCACCAAGTGAATGAATTGAAGTCTGCCCTTTTATGAGCAGAGGTAATGTATGGAGGGAAGTAACCAGAGTTTGTAACTGTAGAGGTTATGTTACGCCCGACCAGGAATGATCCGGACGTCCATTGCGACTCCCGACGCGATAAAACTAAACTTTTACGATTTCTACTCAGAATGAGGGAATTCGAACGACTGGCGGTACGGGCCTTTAGTGACGTTTCGTTCTTGTTGGACCATAAACTCATTTTGTAGCTCTAATGCCTTTTTAATACGTTGGTATCGTACATAGTGCACATATGTTGGATAAACACTGAATTGCGTGGAACTTCATTGGAACGCAACGTTATAGCGTCATGGAATTTCACCATCTCGTTCGGTGCAACTTTAGTCGGTACACTAAAAAAATTTGATTCCGCTATATCGATACCATATACAACAATACATTTATGTTTATGTTAGTGGTTGATGGAGACAGAACAGACCAATCGGCTCCAACGTACCTCCACCCGACTTTAGCAACCATAGAGCTGAGAATGCTTCTCCAATCTACACTTCTACCCCAGAGATAAGGATCGGATTGCTACTTTACTCCGACGACTTGTAGAAACAGTCACCTCCCGCAGTGCCCTTGGCAGCACACGAGAAAAACACTCCTAGAGGACCGAGTTTGAATTAGAACATACGGCCTCAACTGCCTTCAATTAGGATGGAATTGAAATTGGCCCGGCCGCCCTTAAGGCTGATAGGGCCCTGGCAAAGAGCGAGCCAGCGTTCTTGGAACGAGGCCCTGGATCCAGTTTCCAGTTCAGAAAATATTTGAAATCCCCCCCTCAGCACCGCCAGTCATCCATCTTGCAAATTACGAGCCTGCTCCAATCATCTCACAATTATACGTTAGTAAATTGTTCAATTCGACATTCCCTGGGAGTTCACTCCGTACGCACATCCCAGCTGCTCCCTTAACCAGCATCAATCCCCCCTCCTACAAGTAGGATCTGTATGTCGGAATTTCCTTAATGCCTGAGAAGTCCATGGTTCCCTTTAAGTGTTCCTAAGTCGCCCAATCACTGGTGAATCACCCAAAGGGGAGCGACCACTCCCTGAGGGTACACTGGACAGTGCACCACTAAACCCTGGCATAACTTCTCTCTCAGTATCGACGCACCAATCCAATCCAAGCGAAGCAAACTTCCTTGAATGAGGCCAGTGTGCCCTGACCTCCCAGCACATCGGGGTAAGCAGACACCCACCCAGCAGCCGAAACTTCTCACCCATCAAACCGTCCATTTCTTCTCCTCGCACTCTTATCCTTCAACTTCAACACGAGTCCCACTGTTCGACGCAAAGCGTCAAAGTGGCTATAGTCTTTGACCTCGGTTTCAGTTTTATCGCCATCCTCAGCTTCCCCTCTCGTGCACCCAACACCCACCACTTTCAGTTTCCAATTGCTCAAGGAGAGACACATCGTTCTCTTATTTTTCACAAAACGTTACAATCGTGATGACCTACATGCAGAGGCAATCTCTTTCATCCCCAGGTCCCATGAAGCTGGTGCTCCTTGATGCGACGTCTTCAATGCGCCCCCATCGTTATTGCTCACAATGCAAGACAACCTTGAGGAACCTCCAGCACTCTAAGGCCCACCACAGGTCACATACCTTTACTGCCGTTGGCCTAGCATCCTTCCAATAGACAGCCCTGCATTAACCTCCCACTTGCCAACCTCCTTATTCAAGTGGCTCTTGGAGCCCCATGGAGGGCTCGGGTCCCACCAGGAGAAGCAGCACAGATACTTCTCTCGCCATATCTTCGGCCTTCTCATTATTATATGACCTGGCATTCAACAAGAGCAACCTCTATTATTAAGTGCCTTGCAATCACAAAAGATGCCCTCAAAATCGACATCCATTACGTAATACGAGACGACTTCCTCAAGATGAAATATCCTGTCAGGAGTTAGAGATTCACAGAGTTTGTTTCTGTCACGAGAGCTTTGAAAATCTGCTACCAATCAAGTTGCTAGACGGACATTCCATAGCGCAAGACAACAAATGGGATTCGTATGAGCCCTAATTGGACCTTATCTCGTCAATACGGAATACTCAGCTTACTGATGACCTCTCAATGACATACCAAACTTGACTTGACAGCGTTTAATCAGACGTTCCAACTAAGTCGAGATGACTTTTGTTTCGCTCGCATCATAATTCACTACATTTTGATGGTCTCGGGTCTACTGTCATTTGTCAAGAGTGATTTCAAAACACGAAGCGACGAACCCGTCATCCCTGTCGCTGGAGCTCTCATAATTTCAGCTGGGAATGAGGGAAAATCGTTTGAGTCATTCGAAACCGTTTAATTGGTGGCAATCCTCGCCGTCGACGGACTGAGCAGCTTTTAATTGGTGGAGCTCTCACACCGTTTTGTGTCCTTTTTTCACGTCCAAGTTTAGTTTTTACCTCCCCCCTCCCCCCCCCCCCACAAACCCTTCCATCGTGTAACTATCGATTATTTGACGGGCTGACGAGACTTTTTCAAGTCTCAGCTTAGTCAGAAATATTAACGTCACGCTTCTTCAAATGGTAAACCAATTAACTCGAGTTGTGACAGGGAAACATGCAAAACTTGGGCGTTAACGCACCTTTCAAGGACGTTGACGTTCCTGACAAGCGGCGAGGTGAGATCGTATTTTGCAACTGAGCCTCGTATTGGCACCACTACATTCAACACAACCTAAAACGCTCGCTTATTTACTTTTTGACTCGCTGAATAGAAGTAAAATTTGTTTGAAGACGTATAATAACCTCAGACAGTCGTTCCGGCTTTGCGATAATAGGCCCTTATTAGGCTACATTGGCCTCAATTGACGTTAAAAGCAATGCTACCCTATGAGGGCAGCCCATCATTCTAGTGGCATTTAGTTATCAGAACTACTTACCGAACGAGCTGAGATTCTTTCGTCTGTGAAATCACCTGAAACACAGACAGAAATTATATGAAACATGTAACGCGCACTTTTCAGAGAAATAAAACATTGCTCGTGTGAAACAGTTTGGTGTGGATTTTTGAAAAATGTGTGCGCTACAATATGTTTCACGTAAACACGGAGGATGGACTGTGAAAACGATTTAGTTTTCGACGGTTCTTATTTTTTGATAAGGGAAGGCTACTATTCATGTTCAACTGTTACATAATCAGTTGTCGCTGAGGAGAGGGGTTTTATGTAGTTACGATTGATCAACTGCAGACTTGCGTTCATTGTGAACTCATCCATCAAAAGTCCGTTTTTGGGTTAGGGTTAATTCCAACATACCACCTCGATATACTTGCAAGAGCTCCTCCCACGTACCTCACCTTGGGCTTTGGAGTAGTGCAGACGTCCATAAAATATCAGGAGCGCCGCATCACACAACATTCCTTAGCTCTACGTCAATTCACTTGTGCTCATGTCATATTGCTCAATTTATTTTTCACTCAGTTCATTTGAAACATCACATCAAGCGACAGTGCTTCCAGACTGGGAATTTATTGTGCTGCTATTACAATTTATTTATGAGGGTGTTAACCCGATGTTTTTGAAACGGATGGTATCGGGTGACAACCTTTAGAAACGAAAGTAAATGAAACGGTGGGAATCCGGAATAGCCCCCGTATATTTTATGAACGCTTTCGAAGGCGGATCGTACAGCTACTTAGTTAGAGTACCATCCGAAGTTTTTTAAAGAACGTAGTAACATTTCAGCGGGGTTTATAACAGAAAAATTACGCTAATAACGATTTTCGTCGAAATTTTTGATGACTTATTCGGTTGTTTCCGTCATTTTCCCACAGATGGGAGTCTTAAAGTATTGTCACCTTATCATCAAAATCGTAGTAGTCGTTTTCTGAGAAAAAATATCTGGTGCGTCGCAACACACAACTTTTCTTAGCTCTACGTCAATTCACTTTGTACATGGCTAATTCTATTTAATCAATTCATTTATCACTTAAACAACACACGTCACAGCAGCCGGAAGCGGTAGCGCCTAGAGTTCTGGAATTTATTGTGCTGCTCATACGCATTTCGGGACCATTAATGAGCAATAAGAACACAGAATATTAATGAGGCTCTAAACACGAATTTCTTGAAGTGGATAGTAATCACTTTTGTGGAGTTATTGGGTAATAACTGTTAGAACTGGTAGTAAGCGAAACGGCGGTAGTTGAAATTCAGGAATTTCTGGAGTGACCCCATGTACCTCATGAGCGTTTTTAAACACCGACACTTTAAGTATTGGATTGGACTACAATATCAATTTTCTTCAACTTTCTACTAACATTTCAGCGGAGTTTATAAGGAAAAAACTGCGCTATAAACGCTTTTCGTCGAAAATTTTGATTATTTATTGTGTTGCTCTCGTCATTTTCCCACAGATGGGAATTTTATGGCGTGATTGCCATATTGAGAGCTATCAATATAAGAAATATTATCAAAATCGTTAGAGCCGTTTTTGAGAAAAAAAATATTAGGTGTTTTGATCACTATGATAACTATAGTTAAATGTCGAAGGATTTTGTTCATACCCTTATTTTGGCGTCCCATGGTGACCTGCGGGCGAGATATGAAGTTCGAGGTGATTTGGTACGGCGGTTTCCTCTAAAAATCGTTCACATACACACACACACACATACCATTTTCCCAAATAGTGTTTTTCGGACTCAGGAGAGTGTGAAACGTAAGGATCTGAAGAAAACTCAAAATTTTTTTTTTCAGCCGATTACATAACTTTCCTTTCTACTTCGTAGAGCCAAGGAAAGTAAAAAAGTGGTGTTAGATTATATGACTATAGTTAGTTTTGAGCGTATTAGGCCAAATATCAAGTTTGAGCTGAGTTAGGGCAGACATTTTCTGTAAAAATCTTTCTTTTTTTCCAAAGCTCACCGTGAATGGGACGGTCACCCCAAGAAGGAGAGAAACTAAATAAATAATCGGTAAGGAAATGAAGGAAATGGAGACGGCCCAGATTACCCTAAACCAGCTCTAGAGAATAGAACCCTACGAGGAAGGATAGAAGGATGAGAGGATGTTCCACGATAGAAAGGCCACCAGTTTATATACGACCCAAGCAACACACTGGTGGTGATACTGTGGAGAACGCCTGTTGACACACCCAGTCGATGCATCTCCTCAGCACTTTTCACACGCCAGGACACGGTACATGTTGCAACCCTGATGATACCTGTCTCCACTTCTCGGGCTTCTGACGCCGCCATAGGAACATCTGTCCTAGGCTTGCCCAGGTAGCGCAAAATCCCGGCTGCCAGATACTACCTGGACACCTAGGATCACTGCATACTGGTCGATACCAACGGTGACAATGTCAGGCCTCAATCCTTTTACAATCACATCCTGGTAGTGCTGCTGTCTCTCCACCTCCCAGCTCTCAGATGACAATGAACCAACGACCTGCTTGCAGACCGCATCATGACGCATGAAACGGCCCCCATGAGTACGCCGACACACCTGGACCACATTATTCAGCACAGGTCTGTTTCCTTATTTGATGACTGTCCCTAAACCCTCGACGAGGATTATATCAGTCATGGAAGTTGCGCTTTCGCTAATATGGAAAAGGCCGGCCTCTGCAGCAGCCACCAAACTCAGACCTGTGTAGGCACGGCAGGTATTTGGTCATTTGCCAATCTCCAGTAGAGAGCTGTTGCCCGTGTGTGACCACCTGAGGAATCCCGTACCTTCGGGGAGCAGTTCTTAATCTGGTTTCCCACCTGATCTATTTACTTGGGTGGCAAGTTTCAAAAGGACAGATCAACTATGACCACGTTTCTTAGTTCTTAGCCATCAACCTCTTCGCAAACTCTGCAAAATGGCTATGGGCTTGCTTTGTAGCAGTCAATGCCGCTAAGATCGTTAGCCCTCCCAACAACTGTCGCTCACTGTAGTATGAACTTCAGTGAAGCAGCACGTGGTTTCTTGTTTCCTCCACACTGGAGGCGCAAAACGTGCACGATGGAGCGTCTTTGAGAGGAAAGAAGTGGAGCCGCGCATTGAAGTCACCATGTCCCGTGAGGAACTGGCTCGTCCAGTGGTCTGGCTCAACCCATTTTCTTGAAAGACGTTCACGGATGTTGGGGAAGAACTCATACGTGTCACGATGCTTTGACGAGGATTCCCATGTCGCTTGCCATTTCTCTAACGCCCATTCGTCGATGTGGCGAGTTTGTGTTCTGTGGTGAGATCTCCACGGACTTCAGCCCAAAGCAGGGGAAGCTCCCGTTTCAATCTCCACTAGTCAACCATGCACTCTACGGCCAAGTCAACTGGTAACTGACCAGTGATCACCTGGAGTGCTTCTGTTGATACAGTTTTATAGGCCTTTGTGATGTACAGGAGCGCAGCTCTCTGGGATTGGGCCAATACTCTCTTTTGATCGACTGTAAGTTTGCTACCCCAGACAACAGGGCAGTAGCTAATCACGCCTAGATATATGGCCTTATACATGAGAATAGTGTTATGGTAACACACACCCCAAGTGGCCTTAGTAATTGCACGCAGTGAGGCAAACCTTGCAATGGTAGTGCCTTTAAGGGAAGGGGGTTGGTTGAATCCCCACCTTTCACCTATATTCACTCCTAAACACTTGACGTGCTTTTCAAAAAGGAGCCTGTGGCCGCCTAAGCGTATTGAGGGTGGATACCTCATCGTCTAGGCGCACAATCTGGAAGCGTGTACCCTGGGGGTCTCGAGAAAAGCAAATTCCTGAACCCTCACGAGGAACAGTCATATTAACAACAAACAGACCCGAGTGTGAAGTTACATATTATTCAGGAGATAAGTATAGAACGCCAAATTAAAGGCGCAAAATCGATACGAAGTGGAGTATAGTTATCATACCGGTTCAAAAATCAAATGTTTTCTTTAAAATGTTACGTTACACAGGACTTAAAGTAAAGATCTCTCACGGTAAAATGTACCCTCTGTAGGTATAGTCTTAAAGCTTCCCTCACTGGATGGTTCCCACATGTATCACAACCACAATTGACTAAAAGCACGTCATCCGAATAAATGTGTGATTTGTTGAGCTCACGGTTCATACCCTTCCTTGAGTTCATTCAGTTAAGTGATTTCAACCTTAACAGCATCTAAAATGCTGACATCAAGAAAACGGATTCACCAAAAATTCTAGTTCTCTCAGACCTCGATCTGAAAATTGACGAGAGCGCCTCACATTTGACCAATCGATCGATAGCTTTTCGACACGGAAATTGCAGAGATTTGTTCGGTTGCCGAAATGGAAAAATGCGAAGGAAAAAAGGTGAAACGGGCGGAATCAATCGCGGATAATGAGCACGTTGCTCTTCCAACTTCACAAAACCTTGAAAACCGTCTTTAATATCAATTAAGTGCTTCTTGCACAACATCCGAAGCAAAACTGGTGATTTTACGGTGCCTTTTCGATTTCCCCTAGCGTCGGGCCGTTCCCTGTAATTGGGGAATTTTTTCGTCGCCTGAGGAAGAAGCGGCCATATGGCTTTGCCCGGGATACTTCGTAAAAGGAAAATGGTAGCTCAATAGCGGCGAGCTTTACAACAAGATCTTCTAAACGTTTTAACTGAGGACTTCTAAATGGGACTTTCACCATATGCTGAGAACACCTGTACGACATACCGCTCCACTCTCGATCGAACCGAGCCCCACACTACTTCATCGATTATACCTCCGCTCTGTGTTGTATTTTAATACGATGGTAATTAGGTAGTTAAGTTGAGTTTTCACTTTTGTCATGCATTCTGCAGGTTTTACAGTATCGAATTCACCCACGGTGTGGGGAGGGGGATGTGAGCCTTGGCCCTCACATCATCGTAGAGGGGACAAGGGAAGAGGACATGCGTTGCACTCTTGCCACCCCCCCTCCCCTCCCACACATGGGCAGTGGTCGAATGCACGGCGCTTGAAAAAGTATAGCCACGTATCGAAGGAAAGCAATTGGACCGCAGGGATGACACACAAATGCCAGACAGTGAGGCCTGCACTCTACTCTGCCTGCACGACGGAGTCCACCAGCCAAAGCGTGGGAACCCGCGACCCCAGAGCCCCCTGGCAGTCATTCCGGGCTCCTCGTCTACACACTGAAAGCACCTGCAGTGCCGAGTGAGATTGTTCTGATTGGTCAGTAACGTGGCCAGAAGGACATCCCTCTGCATAGTGCGTGCCCTCTGGGGATCACGCTGCAAGGGGGGCGACCCACAAGACTGCCGCGGCATACGGCGCTATTGACGGGATGACAGCCTTGTAGTAGAGTCTACGACCGTGCGAGGAGGTTCCTCAAGTGGCATCTGGTGCGCAGGTTACCTTGAAACGCCAAAATAGGAGTATGAGCCAAATACCTTCGAAGTTAGCGATATTTGTCGTAGTGATCAAAACACTTATTTTTGTATAGACAGCTCCAAATGACTCGACAATGCCACGAAATTCTCATCTGTGGGAATATGACGACAGATGCACGATAAACCACCAAACACTTCTTCATAAACTCCACTCCAATGAAACCACGATCCCCAAGAAAATGGACGTATTAGTCTAATCTAGTACCTAAACAATGAGCGTTTGATAACGCTCACAAGATATATAGGAGCTACTTCAAAAATTCCCCAATTTCAGCCCCTTCCGTTTCACAGAAGAGCTGCTCTTTGGCATTAGGCCAATGTCCAAATATCCCCCACCCCCAACTACTCGTTAAACACTTAAATTATGTACTACGGCTGTTTTGTAAACCAAGTTATTAGTGTCACACCTCATTAATCACGGAAAGGTCTTTTATTATAGTAAATAAGCGATTTTTGTGGCTCTAAATTCGGATTAAAATTCTGGTTAATAAAACTCAACTGTTCACGCCGAGAGAAAACAAGGTCCCGAATGCAGCCTCCTTTCAGAAGTTTTATTATTCGCTCTATCGTTTCAGACATGATCTGAAGCCTCCTTGAAACGAGATGACGTTGAGGAAGCTTAAGTTATGGCTTCACGCGCGGCGGCAGACTGTGAAGAATGAACTTTCGGTTACGTCAATTAGAGACACAGATTTGTTGAAAGAAAAGCGAAACCACGTGAATTATGCGTCCCGTTTCACAGCGTTGGTGCACCCCCATCTAATATTCCCATCACAATAAATCGAGACAGACGTCAAAAAGACAGTTATACCATAAAATGTCCATTTATGGCAACGTGACGAGACAGTACAATAAATAACTTTTCGACGAAAATCGATTTTTTTTTGTAACTTTATCAAGACTATTTATAAATATAAATATACCATAAAGGCGTGATGGAACACACTGTTTTTCTAAAATTGAAGGTTACGCACTTAGTTCAGTACAGTAACCACTGACATTGAAGTTCTTCAACTACGTTCCTACAATATTTAAAATATGGCGGGGACGGACCAGACGTTGATGCGATGGTCTGGCGAAGCTTTCATTGACCAGATGATTGGGGCGGTGGAGGTTGTGCGTAGTGAATGTGGACATGATGCGATGTAGTAGAGCCGTAGGGGTTTCCAGTGCGATGTCATTATAAATAGTCAGGTTGCGAACGTCAGGAGACGTGTGGATGTTGCTGTTGCTCAATATGGAGGAATTGCGGCGTCGAACGAGTCCCCCAAACAGCGATGGCGTAAGTCCATATTGGTCGGATAAGGGAATTGTAAATAAGTACTTTATTGTGCAGGGAAGTGGTGGGATTGTGCAGAAGAGACCGTAAGCTGAACACACGGGACCGTGATCGATGCAGCAATACAGAAATATGGTCCTCGAATGTCAAACGTCGACCTAGGATCACTCCTAGATACCGAACTGATCGGACATTTGGCATGGTGTCGCCTAAAAACATGAGGGGTGGTTATGTGTAACGCCGTTTATAGGTCAACGTCATGGCATATGATTTCAGTGGGTTAATTTTCATTTTCCATTTTGTACACCACCCAAGGATTTCTATTTTAGATTGTAGAAGTCTCGCCACAGGAGTAGCATCTGGTCCAGAAACAGTTTAAACAATGTCATCTGCATACATCCATGAAAAATCGGGTGTTTGAAGCAGAGGCAGGTCGTGACAGTAGAATGAGTACAAATATGGACCGAGAACTGAACCCTGAGGAACTCCTGCGAGTATTCGCCTTGTTGTGGATCTCTCATTTTTGAACGTTAACTTCAAACGTTCTCTTCTCCAGATAACTTTGCAAGAGAGAGCACAAGTTGTTTTGAAGGTATAGTCTGATTTTGAAAAGGAGGCCGTCATGCCAAAGACGATCGAAAGCTTGCTCCGCATCAAAAAAAGCTGCACGGTTGAAAATCGATTTTAGCGCGGGTTTTTTCTTATAAACTCCGCTGACATGTTACTAGAATGTTCAAAAATACCTATACGGTCAAATACCTATACGATGAGCGTTTAAAAACGCTCATAGAATATATGGGGCCACTCTAGATATTCCAAAATTTCAACTACTGCCGTCTCGCTCACTTATTTATAAACGTTTTTACCCGATAACGAATTATTGTTTTAGTCAAAAAAATCGTGTTTACAGCCTCAATAATTCACTTCGTACCAATTGCTCAATAATGATATGTGTACAGGAATAAGTACTAGAAGCACTGCTTGCTACCGACGTGAAGTGATGTTTTATCAAGTTCAAATGATAACCAAAAATGATTAAAAAGATAAAAAGCCACGGGTCACGAGCGTTAATTGACGTAGAGCTGACGAATGTTGTGGCGCACCTGATATTTTGAAATGGCGTTTCCTCCAACCGAGCGCGTGGTGTGTGTAAACTTTGATGTTTCTTTTCATGTTTTTAGAGTAGTTTTTGATGGCCAGAAAATAATCTGCTTAGGGCAGATGGTTACCAGTGAACCGCTCGCCGTTCAAATCTGTGCAGAGCATACTTACGTTATTCGCCTAAATATCAGATAAAAACCAACTTTGAAACACGCACGTGCGGAAAGGAGTGCAATATTCACTTGTTCAGTTGCTTGAGTATCATGCACTCATGTACGGGCCCAACATACTCCTGTTCAGTGCGTCAAAGTAGCTGGGTCTTTGATCTCCACAAAGATTCGCGCTTGCCATAGTGGAAAGTCATTCTTTCCCCGTGCACTGACCCCCTTTGATCTACCTGTGTTTACGATTGCCAACGGATTTCACCTTCTCCTGGACATTCACAAATATCCTTTTCCCCTCTCCTCAATTCACATTCCTCTCCACATTAGACAGCTCCCCCCAAACCCATTCACCTACGAGTTCTTTCGACAGTTGGTCGTCTTCCAGTTCTTCCAACACAGTCATCAATTAGCACTCGCGAACGACAGTCAACAAACCCCCAACGTCTCTAAGCTCATGCTACTCACAACTCAACTCTCTCTCTCACTCTTTCTCCCTATCCCGCCACTTACTGTCTCACAACCAGTTCACGTATATTTAGAGTCCTTTGTTCACGTTTATATACTCAAACTCATACTGATAACTACACCCTATCAAGTTTAAGTCCCCTCACCCACGCTCACCACGCCTATTTATTTCTCAGTTTCAAGCTCCGACCATCTTGCGCCCAATGTATTCCATTTACGTAAAGCACTCAAAACCATTTTGTGATCACAAAAGGCAATTTTATTCTTGCAACACGTACCGAAAATGGCCAGACGATTGGAATTTGCGGCGATAAAAAGATTGTTTACTGCAACTCGCTTCGTTGAACCGCTTTTTTTAGTTCATAATTATTAACCGTTATGAGCAACGGCTGAAGAACGTCGTCCTCATATGGGAGCAGTTAATAAACACCAACCTCGCGTTATAGAAGCTGAAACTACCAGCGTTCGATCAAATGCTTTAATAATTCGCAATAAAAACGAAATGGGAGATTTTAATGACGCGATTAAACAAAAAATCGACTCGGCCGTTTAACGTCGACTTGTCCTTGTCCTTTGAGTTTAAAGACTAGAATAATAAGAAACGTTGAGCTTTCGCATTTTTTCCACATCGCAAACTCCAAATTATACAGCAACTTCTTTCTTCTATCCATCGCTGTTACGGTTTGGCAGAGATGCATTTTGCTGAGAAGCGCTTGGTCAACAAGCAAAGACCAGACCTGGCTTCAAACACTGTCAACCCACTTATAGTTGTTCGGTTGTACGCATGCGTTTTATGCGAACAGTTGGACGAGCCGATTAAATGCACCATCTTAGAATGCTGAGAGGACTGGTGTACAGTGACATCGACGTCGCGAGCCGAAAACTGCGATCTTTCATTAATTTTGAGGAGCCCTGCGTAAAGATTTAATCGACTCTCTCCCATTATCAGTCAGGTAGTAAGTAGTTTCAGTGCTTTTTCTCCCGCTGGAATATTTTTGGATAAAGTTGAGCAAATCCCTGGTGTATCAATTCCTTTTCCCCTTATTGTCTTTAATCACGATCCGAGGTATTAGGTTACTTCGATTTGATTGAAAAGGAGTTCGATTTCTATGTTGTCGATTAAATTCAAACTGAGCCGCATTACCTTCTTAATTTCCTTATTTATTTAGTTTGTTGGAGATTTAAGACGAGTTTCTGGGTTTTTGTCTGACATATTCTATTGGGTCCAGACACGAACTTCCAGTACAAGGGTAGAAAACCCCTAATACATCACAGGGAATTACTGAATTCACTACTAATTGAATTCATTTGAACACGGTTAAGCATAGCTTTAGTTACAAAATGTATTGTGGTGTTCATATTTGTCCCGAGACCATTATTGAGCAATCAGTACACAGAATTAATAAGACTGTAAACGCGAACGGTTATAATCACTGTAGCAGAATTTCTGTAGTAGCTTCGATATATCTCATGAGCGTTATTAAATACGTATCATATAAATACTCAATTGGACTACCACCCCAATTTTTTGATGATTTTACTAACATTTGAACGGAAATTCTAAGGAAAATATCTGGCGCACCGCATCACACAACTTTCCTTAGCTCTACGTCAATTCACCAGTGTTCATGGCTCATTCTGCTAACTCAATTTATTTTTCGGGCAGATTCGGAAGTTATGGTGCTGCTGGTACTCGGGCCCGACCATTATTGAGCAATCGGTGCTCGGGAAATTGACGAGGGTGGTACCCGATGTTTTTGAAAAGAATAATAATTACTTTTCCAGATTTGTCGGGTAAAAACTTTTAGAAACGGCGTAGTCGTTAATTTGTCGGGTAAGTCAAACGGCGGAGGACGTCATTTCATGAACGGCATTAACGACTCATCGTATAGGTACTTGGTTTGATTAACATCTGAATTTTGCTGAAGAAACTGGTAACATTTGTGCGGAGTTTGTAAAGAAAAAAGTAAAAATTACGCTAAACTCGATTAACTGGTAATTTATTGTGCTGCTCTCATCATTCTTCCACAGACCGGAATTTCATGGTATAGTCATCCCATCGGGAGCTGTCTACCGTCAGTATCCGTTTTTTAGAAAAAAAAAAAATTTTGGTGTTTGGATCATTATGATAACTGTTGTTAGTTTTAGGTGGAATTTGCTCATACTTCCATTTTTGCGTCCCATAGTGACCGGCGGGCTAAGTATGAGCTGATTTGGTTCAGATGTTTTCTCGGAAAACCGTTTACAGACACATAGACCACTCTCCCAAATGGCGTTTTTTGGACTCAGTAGGATCTGAAACGCAAAAATCTAAAGAGAACTCATGTTTTTTTTCAGCCGCATCTTTCCTTTTTTCGTAGAGCCCAGTATTTTTACTTTCCTTGGCTCTACAAAGTAGAAAGGAAAGTTATGTAATCGGCTGAAAATTTTTTTTTTTTAGTTTTCTTCAGATCTTTACGTTTGAGACCCTCCTGAGTCCGAAAAACACAATTTGGGCAAAAGGTCTGTGTGTGTGTGTGTGTGTGTATGTGTGTCTGTGAACGATTTTTGGAGAGAACTACCGTACCAAATCAGCTCAAACTTGATATCTCGCCCCCGGTTACCATGGGACGCCAAAATAAGGGTATGGACAAAATCTACCGAAAGTTAACTATAGTTATCATGGTGATCAAAACGCCAAATATTTTTTTCTCAAAAACGGCTTCAACGATTTTGATTAAATTTTGTATATTGGTAGCTCCCAATACGGCAACTATACCATGAAATTCCCATCTATGACAAAATGACGAGAGCAGCAAAATAAATTACCAAAACTTTCAACGAAATCGGTTTTAGCGCGGTTTTTAGAGAAAACAACCGTACCTGAAACATGATTTCTAGCCGACAGGTTACCATGGGACGCCAAAGTAGGGGTATGGGCAAAATCCACCGAAATTTAACTATAGTTATCATAGTGATCAAAACACCAAATTTTTTTTCTCAAAAACGGCTTTCACGATTTTGATTAAACTTTTTATATAGATAGCTCTTAATAAGGCAATCATACCATGAAATTCCCATTCGTGGGAAAATGACGAGAGCAGCACAATAAATTACCAAAATTTTCGACGATAAGCATTTTTAGCGCAGTTTTTTACTTATAAACTCCGCTGGAATTTTTGTAGAATGTTAAAAAAAATTGGTATTGTAGTCCAATCTAATACCTAAAGGGCAAGTGTTTAAAAACGCTCATGAGATACATGGGGGTCACTCAAGAAATCCTGAGTTTCAACTACTGCCGTTTCGTTAACTACCAGTTCTAAACGTTTTTACCCAATTACTCTGCAAAAGTAATTTCTATTCTTCTTTAAAAAATTCGTGTTTACAGCCTCATTAATTGTCTGTGTACAAATTGCTCAATAATGGTCCCGAAATGAGTACGAGCAGCACAATAAAATCTGGAACTGTAAGTGCTACCGCTTGCTTCTGCCGTAAAGCGTTGTTTGACCAAGATTCAAATTAACTGAGTGATAAATGAATTGATTAAATAGAATTAGCCATGTACAAAGTGAATTGTTGTAGAGCTAAGGTAAGTTGTGTGTTGCAACGCACCAGATATTTTAAAAGAGTATTCCACCATTTTCTCCTATTAAACGCGAGTTACTCAAGGGTTCGTTTAAGATAGACCGCGCAAAGTGGCACCACCTGTTCTAACCAATAGCATGAAGCTGGACTAATGTGGTATGTCAAAGGATTTCGTGTCTTCTTCAACGCTTTCCTACGGAAATATTCATCCAGAACGACCCGTAGCTACTGGTTAGTTGAAAGTACTCCATTCTAGTTGGTGTATTGTTCAGTTTTTTGAGCGAAGTGATGGCACTGCGTTAACATATTTCAGCAGATCGTTAAATTCGATATTCTGTTCACACACCAGTAAACTGTGAAGTTCATCGCCGATCGCGGAAACTCTCAGAAAATACGCTATCATAAAAAACGAGACCGTTTAGTCGAAGGCTACGACTAAAATCTCGGTTTTATGGGGAAGACGTCAGATAATTTCATAGGCAATCCTCAGACGCTCCCCGCTCATCTGCCAGAGCCGAGGTAATGACCAATCAAGGCCTGTTACCACTCGGCGAGTAATTGGCGGATATTTCGGACCTCTCCTTGAATCGACTACTTTGCGACCGCATCAATTAATCTGCTCGGTATTACCGAGAATTATGCGTCATCGACCTCCGAAGTAGCGGAATTTCAACTCCGGTTGGCGGAATCGGTTTCCGCGGATGCCAAGCAGGTTCTCTTGCATGAAATGCAATGTGCACGTTAGGCCTCGATTAATCTGTACATTTTCCACTTCATCGACACTTTGAATGTGGAAACCGATCGACTCTTGACGTAAACCGGCATATTTGGGTATTAGTTATGTTAGTATTGCAGGCTCTACTGGAACCTGTAGAAGGCCACCAGAGCTCGCTCACGTGAAGAATTTAGCCCATACAACATTCTGTAAAGTGCCTACTCTCCATAGAAATTCCTCAGGAATGAAGCTATAAATCTTAAAGCAAAACCGAGGTAGCTGAGTGCTACATACTGCAACTAAAAACCAACCATTTCCGAATTCATGGCGATTCGGAATCAACATCACGACATACCGTTTAAGGAATAATGTTTGCGAGTCTGTGAACCCATTTGAAAAAGAAAGAAAGAACTAAACGATTTCTTTTTGTCCTACCGAGTGGTGGGCGGGCCAAAAGTCTTTCAGCATCACACTGTCGGAGGCTCGTGGACGTGAAATCAAAGTTGCAGCATCGACCATACCCTGGCGCGACGGGTGGTACAAGAAAAGTACTGAGGAGATGCACTGAGTGTGTCAAAAGCGTTCTACGAGGTCTCAGTTCCGACAGTTGTCTTCGTCGTGTGAACTGCAATGTGGTCAGTTTAGTTGGATTGATTTACGCGCACAGCATCTGCAGGGTCCCGTTAGGTCAGATAAGGCACACACTTTGCGCTCTGACATGAGTACAGCAACATCATCAGCATATCATTGGGCGTAGAACCCCGCCGCATTAATCTCCCAAGATCCCATGAAAGTGGAGATTTGATCTCTCACAGTTCTTGCCCTCATCTAGCCGCTTCCTTCTGAGATCTGAATCTCTGCTGTTCAATACAGCAACGATTCACCTTATTACATTCCTAAATCGAGTCAATGTCATTTCAGTACTGCGTATGGAGGTATTTTCAAAGGCCTCCCTTGAAATCCGAAAAGGCTTCTAGTTTCCTGACTGGTCCACCTACATGTGGAGTCACATGATCTCCCTTAAGCGATAGAAACGCTGACTGTACCAAGGGTATCAATCCTCTAAAGTACCTATCAATGATCTACATTCGTGAGCAAAAATGATGTAAGATACCTTCCCGTCTTCATACGATTTCCTGCCAGGTTTCAGTATGAAAGTCACCCGAACCTTCCTCCAACCCTGAAGTGTACATCCAAGTGCCACGCTACCCCTAAATAGAACTGGCTCTTTTCCCTTCACCACTGGAATGGAGTACATCCCACCCGGTCCAGGCAACTTGAATGGTTTAAACGAGTTAACCGGTCAGCGTACTGTGTTTCGGGTGACGATTTCCCTAGCAAGCTCTCAATCGAGCGTGAGCGTCTTATTATACGCAAAAAAGATAGTTTTAAACATGTACGACTCATCACTCAACCTTTCTCAGCCATACGTGCATTCTGTCGTTTTTATCAGTTTGCATAGCCTTCGTAACTGAACATTCTACGTGGATACTGGTCGCGCTAAAAATTCCAGAATTCATTGAATTGCGTCTACTTACACCACGACCGTTATTATGTAATCAGTGCGAAGGTGGTTCATGATAGTGTCAACACGATTTTCCTGAAAATGATCGTGTTTACCGGTATAGCATTGACCAGCAACTACTGTGAAATGTGGGTAAGTACTACGTTAACGGTTTGAGATCCAGAATTTGTTGGGTTGCTGCTAGTTATTTTAGGAGAGTTATAAAACGCTTCTCGTATAGGTAGTTTATTGGGCTACCAGTTTCTGAAAATGCTAGTTGATGGTCATACAAGCGGGATTTATTCGGAAAATATCTGGTGCGTTGCAACACATAACTTTCCTTAGCTCTACGTCAATTCACTTTGTGGCTTTTTCTACTTAATCAATTCATTTATCACTCAGTTCAGTTGAACTTGGTCAAACAACACTTCACAGCAGCATGAACCGGTAGCGCTTACAGTTCCGAAATTTATTTTGCTGCTTGTACTCATTCCAAGACCATTATTGAGCAATTGGTACACAGAGAATTATTGAGGCCGTAAATACGAATTTTTTGAGGAAGGGTAGTAATTACTTTTGCAGAGTTATTGGATAAAAACATTTGGAACTGGTAGTAAGCGAAACGGCAAGAGTTGAAATTCAGGAATTTCTGGAGTCAGCCCCATTGATTTTATGAGCGTTTTTAAACACTCACCCTATAGGTGTTAAATTGGACTATTACACAAATTTTTTTTGACATTCTAGTGACATTTCAGCGAAGTTTATAAGGTAAAAACCGCGCTAAAAACGCTTTTCGTCGAAAATTTTTATAATTTATTTTCCCATGAATGGGAATTTCGTGGTATTTTGTTATTACGAGCTATCAATATAAAAAATTTAATCAAAATCGTTTGAGTCCTTTTTGAGAAAACAAATATTTGGTGTTTTCATCACCATGATAACTATAGTCAACGTTCTGTGGATTTTGCCCATACCCTCATTTTGGCGTTCTACAGTAACCGGCGGACCAAATATCAAGTTTGAGTTGATTTGGTTCGGTCGTTTTCTTTAAAACCGCTCTAAAATCGATTACGTCGAAAATGTTGGCAATTTATTGGGCTGCTCTCGTCATTTTCCCATAGATGGGAATTTTATCGTATAGTGGGAGCTATCAATATAAAAAATTGAATCAAAATCGTGGAGTCGTTTTTGAGCAAAAAAATATTTGGTGTTTTAAACCCAAATTTACCCTTAAATTGGTGTTCCATGGTAACCTGCGGGCTAGATATCAAGTTTGAGCTGATTTGGTACCGTTTTTTTTTCCTAAAAATCGTTCACAGACACACAGACTGACACACAAACCCACCCACACATAGACCATTTTCCACAATAGTGTTTTTCGGACTGAGATGGGTCTGAAACATAAAGATCTGAAGAATACTCAAAATTTGTTTCAGCCGATTACATCCTACTCCGTTACTTCGTAGAGCCAAGGAAAGTAAAAATCGATTTTTTTCAAGACGTGTTCCTCTCGCCACTTCTTCACAGATGAGAATTTAGTGATACTGTCGTGTTATTTGGAAAGTTCGTAGAAAGAAGTTTAGCCAAGTTTTCGAGAAGAAAAATAACTGTATTGCGATCAGTATGATAACTATACTTAATTTTGGGCCAATTTTGTTCATAACCAAATGTTGGTGTCTTAGTTCTTGTAGGCAGATTTGTGGAATCTAAACTGTCATTGTTTATTTTATTCTTCTTTTCATCTGTTTTCGAAATAATTTTTGAACTTTAACTCTTAAAAAAACGTGTTTTGTCTTAGAGGCAACCCAACATTAACAGTGTCTACATTGAACGTCGAGTTATGTTGTACAAAGTTATTGTAACTGAATAGGATACAGATTGAATTAGTCGCTAGATAACATCGTGGAGTGCTCGCAGGGAGACGTTTTGTGTGATGCGTCGCAGATATTTTATGTAGTTAACAACGAAGTCCACAATTTTGTTTGTTCTCCTTTGAGGACTTGTCTGATCGACATTCTTTGCTTATAATATACTAATTGATAGTTTTCGCTCAATGAGAGACAGTTGTGTGATATGGAGCTTCACTCATGTGGCTAAGCTTTATATAAATTTGGCGTAATTATTAATAATTATTTAGCTCAACCAGGCTATTGCATTAATACGACCAGAAAGCTAGCGTAATTAATTCCATCAACCTCTCATTAAGTCGTTATTCATGATTTACGCTGCGAGGTGTCTAAGAACGAGGGGAAGAAGAAGCTGAAAGCTCCAAACAAGCCGGTTCGCGAGTAGACCGTCTAACGGGGAAAATACGAGCAAAAAATTTGCCAACAGGGAAGGAAGGCAAGGTGTCACAAACTGCACCGCTTTTCTTCGCCCCCTGCAAAAAGGGTTAGAAGGAGCCGTCAGCCTCTGAAGCCCCGCGTAATTAATGCGATTACCGAGCCTTGAATAGTGTTTTCTGTAGCGAAGCCAGAGAGCTGCTCCTTCAACGCTTGACAACATTGGACTAACTAAGCGAATTCCATAAAAGTAATTAAAAACTTGTTTAATCTTTGGCGAAAGGCTCAGTGGTAGGTCTTTTAAAAGGGATTAGTAACGGAGGGCAACAACGAGAAAAGTGACGGTTTGCCGTCAGAGCAACCTCCACGGAAGAGTCCGGTAACTCATTCTACCTCTTTTTTTTTAACAACCAATTGCAAATACGAAACAGGACGTTTCTGGAGTAGTCGAGTGGTTTCCAAGTGCAAGCGTGCTTCTTTTTTTAAATCCTCCCCCCCCCCTTGACTGTACCTATCTGAAGTCCTATTGTGCTATGGTGTCATAAGTCCATGCCTAGCCTCCTAAGGATCGCCAGGTGTTTCTTGCATGAGTCTTCTTTGTTGTTCACCCTTGGCGAACTCGCACCACACGAGAAAAGCTCCCTTTCAAGTCTCTGGCACTAGGCCAGGGCATGATAGGGGATTTCCTTACCACCTGCACCGAGTGGTGTTCGTCTCCCGCTCCAAAAACGACCCTGCATAGACCGCAGTCCTGTGAGATGGAAGCTGCTTCGAAGTTCTGTCATTCCTAATGTCCCTATTATGCACCTGCACTACTACTCAAGGCTCCTGTCCTTTGAACAACATCCCAGCCAGGGCCCTTTTTCTTCTCCACCATCTTAAACCGTCCTAGCGAGCCTGACAACAAGCACACTGTCGTATTCTGTGCTTTCTGCGGCCTGAACGTGTCCAGACTTCTTTGGCCGCAGTTTGCAACGAAATTTGGACCAAATACGTCCTCACTTGCCCTGAGGAAAATCTCCAGTCACCCTCCATAACAGATATGGCTGGATCTGGCTTATGGAAACAGCATTGCACACTTTTGTGACTTAACTTTCTGTAAAATTATACCCAAATTGGTGGTTTCATTGACCACTTTCAACAACCCCGATTAGAGAGAGAGTTGAGAGAAAGATGTGTGACAGGATCCCATTCTTGGGTTGGCCTTTATCGGATGAATGTGAACCTGGTCGCCTTCCGAGTTGAGAAAAACAACATCTATGCGAGAGGAAACTCCTTTGAGACGAGGTTCCTCTCTGAAGTTCTCTCTCTCTCCCTCCCTTTCTCTCACTGGTCACAGCACTGAGACTGCTCACATCAAAGGTGTGGATGGTCCGGCAAGGCATGGTCGATCGGACAGTAACCGTTTTTGTCGTGATCGACTACTCACAGGAATTCAATAGAGTCCGACACGACCTGCTAGTAGCAATCCTTGGATCTGTAGGGGTATCTGGTGCTCTGCTCGAATGGTTTGCATCGTTACCTTTGTCGGCGAACTCAAAGTGTCTAACGACGTGACGGGACGCTATCTGTAAGTCCCGATATCTGGACGGGAGTTCCCCCAAGGGTCTGTCCTCTCTGTGCTGCTCTTCACGCTTGCTATAAACACGGTATCCAAGTGTTTAAAGAAGAGCAGATACATGTTGCAAGAAGACGACCTACAGGTTTATTTGTCATGTGATGTCAGTTAACACCCAGAAATGCAAAGACATTGTGAGAGGGTACACTAGACTTCTCTCAGGGATGAACCTTGGAGAGATTCCTCAATCCCTCCTTCATTGTACAAGCCTTGACTAGATATAGATTTTAGCTATAGGACGAGCTATGGACGTAAGAGTCTCTTCGTCCATATCCTCAGTTATGGGTTGGCGGCGTTGTGTGACCTAAATAGCGAGAAACTGGTAGCGCTCCAGAAAGCACCGAATGCTTTAGTACGATTTGTGTAAAGATTGAAGTCGGATGAGCACGTTAAGCCGTACTATTGAAGATTAGGGTGGCTGAAGATCAAGCAGAAAATCAAATACGCCGTCGCTCTGCTCCTATTTAAGCGCTTCAAATTCAAAACCCTCCCTACATTGCCGCAAACTTCGCATTTCTTCACACAATCCGCCAGCATGAGACACGATGTGGTCTAATTCGAATACCCTGCCATAATAACTCTTCCGCCAAAACGCGCTCTTAGAGGAGCATGATGCGTTGAAGAAACTGGATTGAATTTCCACCTTCACGAAGTTATGCGTCGTGATGCCGATATATAAATGTATGCGTCCGTTCACATTACCATTGTGTGTTGAGTCGGGCTGACACAACATTCTAATCCGGTCCACTTTTACATTAGCGTTTCGTGGAAGTGAATACGTCTCGCACATTCCGACCAACCGAATAATGAAGAATCGCTGACGACCACGAGCCCATATTTCTAACACTTCCCGCGAACGTATTCAATAAATCCCGCGTACCCCTTGTTCTTTCATCCCCGAAATCGATAACTTATTACTCAATAAAATCCCGTAATCTTGAACCAATTTGTCGTATAATAAATTACCCGTTTCAAATAGCCCCGTCGAGAGGTTTGTGACAAGGGCGGGATACGTCTACAAGGTCTTCCGTCGAACGAGAAAAACATTGCATGCCGCGAGGACATTAATATTCCGAAGACTGCAACTCCACAGTTGCCCCCTCCCGATTCTCGCTCAGTATGTCCAGGTGATTTTTACCAGCTTGCTTGATGGTGAGGCGTGGTGCGGGAAAGGGTAATAAAAACTCTCCCCTAAATACCCAGCCGCGAAGAATAAACTCCGGTAGTAAAGTACGTAAACATACAAATTATGGCGGCAGGAGGAATTAATAACGATTCTTCCGCTCGTCGGCCTCTCTTTCCCACCACACTTAGTCTCCAACGCAGGCCTTTTTCACCGAAAACAAGATTTAGAGGCTTTTATGGAAGCACTAGATCTCATGGACACGATTATGTTTTACTTTGTTGTGAAACGCAATAAAGATCAAGTGTTTCAACATATCCGCGAATTTAATGAGTCACAAAAGATGAATAGCTTGTAGGTACTGTAGGTACGTAAAAATGGTATTTCAGCGGGTTCTATTTCGGTTGAGTTCAGATCTGAATAAATTGCTTCGTTGACTGGAGTTTTATAACAAGTTATTTCCGTTTTGGTTTTTGATCACTCATCCGCTGAAGCGGAGAAAATTCCCTATTTTCGTTCGTCTCGTGGAAAGAAGAGAAAAAAAGTGGAAAGCACAACCAAAAGGAAGAAACGAGAACGACTGCCACTCGGAGACAAGGGTCAGCACCGAAGGGTAGCAGTAAATATTTCACTCTTTCCCCCTTCTCCTCTGGGACAACCTACAAATTTGATCACATCCTAATGTCGCTCCATTAGCCTCTTCCTCTCCCTTCCGTCGACTCTTTCGTCCAACCCATCTTCCAAAAACAAGTTCGAAATACATTCGAAATGCTCTCTCTTCGCTTTTCCATCTCCGAACCTCCCCACTTTTTTTTCGACCGTTTATTTTTCTCCGTGCGCCACGATGATTTTCCGCGGCGGAATAAAACGAGGGCGTCTGTCAAGTTCGATGTTCCGGGGAAATATAATTCTGAAGAATCTAAAATAATATCAGGAATCGCAGAAAGAGTACGACGTACTTTAGTGTGACACATGTTGTATTTACCATGTATAACTTATAGAGCTCGAGTACCATCACGACATAGTTCTTTGAAAAAATATCGAGTACGTCGCATCACACATCTTTCCTTAGCACTACGGCAATTCACTTGTGTTCATCGCTTATTCTACTGACTCAATTTATTTTAGTTTATTATTCATTCTGAATAATAACCCTATGTTTTCGGTCACGAAAAATGTTTTACAACCCCCCCACAAAATTTTATACTTTACGTTTCAAGACATGGAAATTTCAAATTTGCAATGTCCGTCCGCCGTCCGCCATTTTGTGCCTTTAACGTGGTCTAAAAAATGCGTTCTTTCGCACAAAAATCCCATTTGGTATCTAGTTGTGCCCGCCATCTCGGCAATCCAATCGGACGAAGCACACGGTTGTTATGGGCAAGAAATGGTTAAAAAAATTAACGAAACGCAGTACAACGCGGGAACTACAGCAGAAGTCAACGTTTCGTCTTTAGTACTCACTCCCTCCCTCCCTCCCGTCATATCAAACTCAAATCACCCGCCCGCTTGACTCGCAACGGGTTCGCTGGAAGCCCCCGTCCCAATTTCCCCGACTCTGCAACGGGGCGGAGGAAGTTTAAGGCCACTTCCTCCGCACACCCCTCCATCAGATCATAAATGCCTAGACCGTTTACGGGCGCCTGGCGCCGGGGGAATATTTAGCTTCCGTAGTTCCATTGTAGCCAGGTCATGTTTCGTATGGTTTACTAGTATTGAATGCTGAGTTGAATGGGATTGGTCTCGGAGCAGTAATACTAGGTCAAGCTGTTCATGAGAATAATAAGCTATTGTGTAATAATTTGCAGGGTTTTTTCATTCAATTCATTTGAAACATCACTTCACAGCGTCGGAAATCTAGATCCGGAATTTATTGTGCTGCTCGCACTCATGCCCCGGTCATTATTGAGCAATTAGTGCGCACAGAATTAATGAGCATGTAACGAATGATTATGATCACTTTCCCAAAGATTATCGAGTTTTTACGCCGCCAAGTGGAACGGCGGTGGTTGAAATTTCGGAATTTCTGGAGTGACTTCGGTATATTTTATGAGCGTTATTAAAGACTCATCGTATAGATACGTGGTTGGAGTACTACCGGAATTTTTCTGTGGTTCAAATGGTGCTGTGGTCTCTATTCTTCACTTCCTAGCCATGACTAGCTCTGTCTTCTTTCTGCAGGGCGAGTGACAGCCGATGGAGCTCCCATCCACTCCCTTGCTCATTGCATTACTAGTTCCAACTACATCTGGACGCGTCCGCATCCCCTCACTCTCTCCAAAGAATCACAACAGTCATCGGAAGAAGCAGGCAATTGCATGTTACATCCACAGAGTTGGCAAAGGGATCGACCCCTGGGAAGCCCCTATGGTGACATCCCTCCTGCGCTATCTCTGAGCAGGTCCCACCCGTAGCTCTTCATTACCTAGAATATTTATTCAGGTACCCGTAAGGCGTTCTCCAGGGCTTCCAGTACGTCTTTCCCCTGCATGGAGCTGATTTATCAAGGGTGACCATGATTGGAGAAGTGGTGACCCTGTTGTGTCGGCATAACGGCTTCCGCCATTTCTCCGATTGCTCCAACGGTAGCCTGTTCTGAAACCAGCAAAGCGTGTTTTGTTCGGAAATTTATGTATGCGATGCAAACGCGATTGTTCCTCAAACAAATAACGCTGCTTTATTGTTTTATTCAGTACACGTAAGAAAGGAAAAACATGTAAGCGATTCGAGTTTTATTCCTTGACGTTACACTTCATCACTTCCAACTTCAGTTTCATCATCTAGATTCCGCGAACAAACCGCCGAGCGACGGTGAAACCATCGGAATCCTTGAAGTTGATAGGCTCCTTTTGGATGTTTATTGGACTTACTCGGAAAGATACCTGATTTAGCAACCGCAGGAAGAAGCCCGCTATTGTTGATATGAGAGAAATTTCATAATAACAGTTCATCCAAGTTTCTCGTAACCAGATCCACAAGCTTCACATTGTTTCGTTCTTCCGTCGCTTTTGTCGTTCAACCTGGAACTCAAATTACGTCAATTCCCGGTTTCTGGCGGAATGACGACAAAAAAAAGAGAGCCTTCCTTTTCAACTCCAATTTTTAGCACAAATGCTCTTCGAAGAACCGCCTCATATAACGGAAAAGCTTGCGGAACAAATTGAAAAAATAAATACCGCGTGTGACACAATATTAACAACACCTTAATAAAGTCATTCGAAAACCTCCCGGAAGACGTGTGTCTTGCGCAAGTAAGTACAATATATGAGACGCATCTCGCTACTTTCCTCAGTCCTAACTGCGTTCAGCGGCTCTTACCGCTCAAGCAACCAAATACAATCTAATATATACTCAGATCGTATGAACTTGATAGGAAGTTGCTAAACTTCCCACGTACTAACTGCCGGTGGTTCCGAAATTTATTATGTTGCTCATACTAATGATTCATTATCGATAAGGAATTTATGGAACTGTCAACAAGATTTTTATGAGAAGGTTGGGGTCTTCAATCTTGGAATCATCGATAAGTGGGGGGGGGTGTGCATTCCGGAACTATGGCGGTTTATCTCGATTACTCGATGAACGTTATTCTACGATCATGATTTTTCTGAAAATGCCTTAGTGGTATTTATACGGAAAAATCTGCGCTAAAATATATTTTAATCGAAATGTTTGATAATTATTTGTGCTGCTCTCATGATTTTGTTATGGATGATAATTTCTTGACACACTCGCATGGCCTGGTACTGCTCATAGAAAAACTGAGAAATGAAGTAGTTGAAGTTTTGATCACTGTGATAGTTTTATACCGAGAGAGAAATATACACCTGAATTGAACGAGATATACAACTGCATTGAGACACTTGCTTAACACAGTTTGGATTACACAGTCACTTGATGAGAACGATAGTTCTCTGAGTATAGGACTGAAGGATGGGAGTTTGGATGTGAGTAAGCGCGACACAAGGAGGCTCTGAATACATGAACTGGTCGCACAGGGAACTAGAGCAGAGAGGGAGTGAGTAGAGTTGTGAGTGGCCTGAGAGCTGAGAGATGAGTGTGTATTGAGAAGAGCTGTGTATCTTGGGAAGAGAGTAAAATGAGAGGAGGGAAGATAAGATATTTTTGAAAAACCGGCCGAGAGAAATAACTGAACTGAACTAAAAAAGAAGCTGGCCAGACTTTTTTACAGCTATTGGCAAAGGGCTTCAGGTCAAAAATAGGTGGAAAGGGCAAGTGTGGAAGTTCTGAGCTCATGATTCCAACAAATTGGGCGTGCCTGGAACACCCTTATTTTGGCGTGCTAGGGTGACCTGAGGGATAGATATCAAGTTTGAGCTAATATGGTTCACACATGCTCGTTTTTAGTTTTTTTTTAATTTTTTTCTGAAGCTCGCCGTGGCAGTGGCACTCAGAAAGGAAACTAAATAAATAAGCAGCCTAAGGCTGCCCTTCAGTGTTAGCGTCCACTCATGAGAACGATGGGAGAAGGAGACGTTCTGGACTGAGGTGGGCGCCCTACAGTGGTATACCAATGGTTCAGTTATGAAAGGCAGAGCTGGACTGAGCATTGTAGGGCCCAAATACTGTCTCACTAAGCCGCTGGGAGAGTACGCCACGATATTTCAAGTAGAAATCCAAGCTATAAAGATCTGTGTGGGAGAGATCCTTACTAAAGGACTCAAGGGCCAGCGGATCTATATTCTCGGAATAGCCTTAAAGGCTATTGCAGCCTATTGTTTTAGGTTCAAGCAGGATTGGGAATGCCTTCATGCGCTCAAGCAGCTCAGGGCCCATAACAGGCTCTCCCTCATATGGGTGCCGGCTCCTAGGGGGCATGAAGGCAACGAAAAGGCTCGTTATGCAGGATCTGAGAGTTCTGACAAGATGGGCATCTCAGAGGTGGTGGAATGCAGACATTGCGGCGACGAGGACGAGACGGCAGAGCGTAACCTATGTGAATGCCCTGCCTTGGCAGTCCAAAGCTTCGAATATTTCAATGCGGTGAAGCTCTCAGCTACTCAGCTTCCTGAGGGGGGCGGGTATGTACGACGCCTTCTACTAAGACAGGGTCAGTGTCACAATAGGCCCATGTGGCCACAGTGACAAAGGGACTTGTCCCGCACGCCCTCCGGAAAAAAATAAAAAAATAAATAATAATTAAGGAACTCGGGAAAAAAGGAAGGAGGATAAGAGGACGTTCCACAATATAACGACCACCAATCAGAGAACGCCTGCTGACACACGAGCTTATGCAAAAATGATCTGTTTGTGTACGTGTGTCTGTGAACACGATTGAGCTAACGTAGCTGAACCGAACCAGCTCAAACTCGACACCTGGCGCGCAGGTTACCGTGGAATGCCAAAATCAAGACACGACATATTAATGTCTCAAAAACGACTATAACCATTCTGGTTATATGCTTTGTTAATACAGCTCCAAATAACACGACTGTTCGAACTTAATCCTTTGAAATTTGCGGTTCCTGGAGTTTTGTTATTATTCTCATTTCTTATTTTCGATAACCCCGCGACTTCCATTTACCACCTGCTGAAACCACCCAGTTCGCCGATATTTTCTCTTCATTATAGTTCAAAACATTCGATGATACGAACAAGACGCCTTCTCAACGAGACAGTTTGTCATTTAGTGCGATTTCGACTCTGTAGAGTATCGGTGTTCGCTCCGAATCCGCGACCGGTTTCACGAACTGAAGAACATCCATCCTACGTACAGTGGGCATTCAGTTCAGTGGTACGTCAGTACCACAACGTTTTGTCCGAACGAGTTATCAACTTTTCCTAGGTACAGTCCATTATGAATTCGAGACATCCGAAATTTTCATTTCTCCTAAGCCCTAATATCAAACGACGACAATACCATAAAGTTCTCCTCCGTGAGAATATGACGAGAGCAGCACAATAAATTACCAAAGACTTCGTCGAAAATCGATCTTATCGCATCTTTTTCCTTATAAAAACCACTCGAATGTTACTAAAATCTTCAGAACAATCCTAAATGCAGTCCAGTTAAGTATCGATGAGATGAGCGTGCGATAATGTTCTTAGGAGCTACGCCAGAAGTTCCAGAATTTCGACTATCTTATGAAAATTCAACTTTTCAGACTGAAATTTAGGATGAGGCTGTGATAGCTTAACATTTTCTTTGTATTTTGATGTTAGCTAGGAGCGTGTTTGCTTTTTTGATGAATGGATCAGCGAAAAATGGACAAATTAACTAGTTACAAGCGCAACTTATGAGATTAGGGCGACGATTGACAGTGCGATTGTAAAAACCTCACAAAGGAACTAGGGAATTGTGCTCTCATTCACTTTCGGGTCTGGCGCATTAATTCCCTTTCCCCGAACTGCCTTTCGGTTTAAATGCGTTGTTTCTAAAATCGACATTCATTTGTTGCTGATTGGATTGGTTTAATACGTCTGTACTGGGATTGGTTCCGTAGAGCGCAATGCAATCTACATGCTGTTTACTCCCCATGGTGGTACAATTGCAGCGTTGTTGCTTGCGAATTAGCCGATCCCCATTTCCTCGGGAAATAGGGCGACGTTGTCGCTCAGGGAAATCGTTCTGAACACTATTGCGACTTCAAACCCAATCGAATTTTCAATGAATGAATTGGGGGAACATTTCTCCGTTCCGAGGATCAGGAGGATTTAAGCAACATTTACAAGGAAATGTTAATGAGATTTATTGGAAGAGGGGTTATTTATCCTGTTTACTCGAGATCCGATTGAAACGTGATCCTAATAAACTCGTTGATAATTTATGGAACTATCTGCAGATAACACGAACACAGACGCTCTGAAAGGAAACTCATTTTAGTGAAAATTGGGCCGCTAGATATTTGCACAACTCATACGTTTTCGACTTCAAAGGGTTTAATACGGTTTCTACATACGGGGAACCTCGCGGCATCTAACTGTTAGACCCTCACAGCCCCTAGAAGGCACCACAACTTTGGGATACGTATTCAACTTCCATCTCACCCTGCAGTTCGGAATTCCGCTGCCGTATTTTCTGAAGGTCCGCAAGAGTTGACTTACAGCTACATAAAAACATACCACAATAGGCAACGAGGTGGAAACCCTCGTCAGGATTGTTCTTGCATGATGGGTCGAACCAGAGCATTGGACGAGCCAGTTCCTTCCAAGGGTCTTTCTTCAGGAACGCCTACATTGTCGAATAGATGCAACGTGACTGCTTCTTCGGCGTTCAGTGGAAGAAAAAAAGGTAAACTTATTACACGCGAAGTAAGAACAGCGAAGAATTAGACTGGAGTGAAATGAACCATATCGCTAACTTGATATTCACAAATGAAATTGGGAGGAGGGAGAGAGAGTCCAAGCCCTAATCACACTCGACCTTTGGAACCGATAGTACTGGTGATAATAAGATGGAATGAATGATTGAGAGCGCTCTCATGGACTGATTGGGAAAAACGCTGCAAACGATTACACGGTTTAACACTCTCTTATTCGTAACTCATCGACTAATACATGAACGTAACATAACTATCTCAACATCCGCGGATTGATAACTCAGCTGCAAACGAAAATGTTTGTAAAACACTTCCAAGACCTATTCCATTCGATTCAGGATCGAAAAACGCCAATAAACGATACGAAACATGACATAACCACAACGAACGAACAAAAACTAGGCAATTAGCACAAATCGGCGGGTGGTTGGGAGTGAGAAGGAAATGAGCGCAACCTTCTTCCTTTCAAGAAGTAGAATTCGCCTCATTGTATTTGCTATGATTTCAATAGTGTCCTATTGGACCAAGTTGAGGCACAACCGTTGAATATTTGGACTCGCTATGCTCTGAAACGTATGGCGTCAAAATGTGGTGGTGGGTTGTAAAAAAGGATCCCCAACCGAAAGTATGGATGTATTATTCAGAATGAATATTGTTTGACGCAAAGCGCCGAATCAGTCCATTGTTTGATTGTTTCTCCAAAGACCTTCGTACCTGCAGAAATTCCTAATTCCGCGGTTATTTCCAACGGCGTATTTCCCAAACTCTTTCACCAACGAATTCTTGCGGAAGTTAGTCGTCTCCAATGCTCCCAAGGGACACATATTTCACCTCTCATCGACTTCTAATTCGGATTATACTCAACTCACATCCTGTGTAAGTCAACTCTTCTTTGTGCATCCAAATCTTCAAATCTTGTGATATACCAAATCATCAATTATGAGTTCGTAATCAACTGAAACCCGTCTTCAAGATTCATTCAAGTCTATCTCGATTTCCAAGGAATCCCCTTGTCCAGATTACTTCTTGACTTAGAACTTTCAGCCCCCACACCCATCTAACAGTTCATTTTGCTCGTACTAGACAACAATAGTTGCAGAGCTATAAGACGTGAAACGAGTATAGTTTTACTCAGATCTGTTTCCTTATCAAAATGACTGTTCCTGAACCCTCGGAAAGAGTTATGTCGGTCTACTGTCGTATAGGTTGCAGTTTCACTACGACGCAAGAGGCTGAGCCCTCGCGCAGCATTCACCAAACCCAGCCCTGCAGAGGTACGGCAGGTGTTTTTCGCTTTTGCCACACTCTCGGGGGAGTGGTGTTGCCACTGTTGATCGCACGGAGATTCTGACCATCTGGGGAATCACCTACCATATAGAAGGGGCTCTTAATCTGGTTTCCCACCCGATCTAACTGCTTACGTGGGTGGCAAGATCATTTGCGGCCACGTTCCTTTGCCATGACCTTCTTCTCTAACTTGGTGAAACGGTAGTAGACTTCGAAGGCCTCCTTAGGAGATTGAGTGCGAGCTGTACGCCTATGTGGATGATTTGATTGCTGATCTGTGCACAGTCGATCCGCCAAATCGAGGGAAAACCCCACCAGTGTGAGCACGTCAAGCTGCAAGTGGTTGAAGAAAAAACCCTATTTATCCTCTTAAAGGGCAAACTAAACAGCCAACCAACAACACGCTTTGGCGGCCACAGGCTCCTTCTTGAGACGCAAGTCAAGTACTTCCGTGTCATTGTAGGTGAGAGGTGGGGCTTCAGCCAACATCTCCAGTCCCCCAAAGGCATTACCATCGCCATTACCATTCACCTCATTGCGTGCAGTTCGACAAACTTCGTTGTGTTAGTCTTCATTCCCTTTTCAATAGTCTAACCCGTAAGCTTTCACAACCAGTGCGAGCAAAACTTTTGATGATACCTGCAGTTTTAGTACGATTTGTGATACCGAACTCTTTGTCTTGTTTATAACCCAATAACCATTGCCCTCTCTCTTTGTCAGCGACTGGAAATGTGGTTGTGTGCTCAGTAGTGTGTTGTTTACTATTTCGTTCTTTATGTTGGCCTTATGCCAGTATTTTTATTTATGAATAAATAAATGAACAGCTCAATCACATGTCATCTGAGAAGCTTCAAATGTGAGTTTTTACCACCCATTACACATCTTAAAGACGTTCACACTTTCCAGACAATTTAGTTCCATCCCTCTCAAAAGGCCCTGTCTTGTAGACTGTCACGTTTGAAGTCACCGGAACGTTAGATAAGTAGCGCGATTAATCAATCGAAATTGCGAAGGAATAATAGCGAAGGAAACGATGAAATGATAAGAGGAAAGAGATGAGACCGCCAATGGGCGCAAATGGACCATTATAACTGTTGGACAGTTGGAAAGGCTGAGATCAAGAGCGATTACAAACCCCAATGCAGGTCGCGATCCAGAGTCGAGCTCTTGCGACAGGCCGCGCGTGATGCTCTCCGTTCGACGGCTTTGACGGGGCTCCAGGCAAAGCTCCCGAGGGCCTTCGTAACGGAACGGGGCGGAGCAGCGTTCAGACGAAGCTTCTCAAGTCCCACCTCCGCTTGTAAGGCTTTGATTTCAAGTCGCTCTCAGGATTGTCACGTCGATTTTGAGGCTCATCGTACAATTAACAATCAGAGTGTGACGGTTCATGTGATCTGACGAACAGTTGCTCGGCACATCACGAACTCGAAGGCGATTTGAAAGTTCAGTCGGTTTAACTGGTGGCTTCATTCTCGATCTGTTACTGCTGGCAATCGAGGAACAATACGTGAGACCTCCGGATTATACGTGGGAGTTGTCTCGCCAGTTTTCCGTTATTCGAACGTCGACGTTAACCGGGCAGTGACGTATGCATTTTACTTCAACCATCCTTTCGCGTCACGTCCAGATGATACCTACATGTTCGATTCCACGCAAAACATGCCTTTTAACAGATCTGTGAAGAGCGGGGAATGCAGATATGGTAAAACATACGTCGTGAGACACAAATCCGAGAAGACCCTGTGGGGTTGTACAGAGATGAGATGTGATCAGTATTAATGAGAGCAAATGACGCAGAGATTGGGCGGAGAAGAAATATGGCGAAACGCAATACACAACTTTCCACAGCCCTACATTACACGCATTCAACAATCTAACACTCAGTTTATGTCACCCTGTAAGAATTAAACGCGATGTTCTGTGTGTAACAAGGTAGACCAGCTTGAAGTTCCAGTATTTATTGCGTTTCTACTACTCCTGTCACGAACATTATTGAGTAACCAACGTACAGGAAAAAATAGTTAGTCCATGATGGGGCCTTTGCTTGACTCTACGAAGTAGGAAGGAAAGTTAAGTGTCGGCTAAAAGAAAAAGGAATGGAAATTTCTTCGGATGTTTACGCGTTGAGTCCAAAAACACTATTTGGAGCGCGAAAGTTGAGAGAAAACAGCTTGACCAAATCATCTCATGTTCAGGAACGGTCTATTCTCCATGTCATCTTGAGTGGCGTTCTTGACCTTCAAGATACTGGGCCGGGATCAGCAACCTTCAACCTCTTTTGGTTGAACACCGCCAGTTTTCCTCAGAGTGCAGCACGGAGCGAATGAATGCCTCGGTGTGCGCTGGGCAACTGTGGGCACGGAAAGATCCAATCGTGTCCTGTATTGCATGCAGTTTGTGCTTGAACCTTTATGTCTAGGTACGCCCTATATGCTCCGTGCTCTGTAAGGAACTGAGTGAGCCATAAAAATCCACCTCACTGTGGCGCCAACTCAGCCACCTCCCAAGTGTCACAACCCTTCTTCCTCTCTCTACACTGTGGTTGTCCACTTCAAGGATATAGCTGCCTCCACTCAGCTGCTAAAATATAGATTGGTATAACACTCCTGACCACCAGGACCAACTCCTTAGGAACCGTGCAGTACAAGCAAGGAATGCGGAAAGCGCATATATACTCCACTACCACCATCAGCTTCCTGTCATAGGCAATGCTCAGTGTATTAGCCTACGCCTTCGCTTCATATAAGAGTATGGAGTGTACAACGGTCATAAGCACTCGTCTTGTGCCATCAAACGAGATAGAGGTGTTGTTATATATAATCTTCTGACTGTAACCCCAGTGGTGGGATATGCGCCATGGCCAGATGGTCTATTGTGCCAGTCCTAATGTCTCACAGGTCGATGCCTAGCTTTCTAAGGAAAGCCAGGTAGTTCCTGAAGGAGTCCTCGTTAGTATCCATCCTGGGAGACCGAAAGTCGCTCCCTCTCAAGTTTCTGGCACTGGGCCAGGACATGGTAGGGAGTCTCCTCATCCGTGCCACACCACCTGCATCCAGGGGTGTCGACTATACCCATAACATACATGTGTGCCCAACAATTCCAATGATCCCAACAATCTGCCTCAAATCCTTCCCCTCCATCCTCAGGAGGGTGTGCCTTATCTCACTTGATTGCTCTGAGACAAAGCGTTTGGAGTGTCTATTCGCACTTGCTGAGGAGTTGAGCCACATCCTGCACTCTCACACCAGTTTTTACGTAGTGCAGTAGTTCATTAGCGCCTTGCACGACGCTTGACTATCGGTCAATATATTGATAGTTCTGTTGCTACAGCTTTTCTCATGCATTAGGATTGCCCCGGCGATAATAGCATAACTCTCTGCTTGAAAACCCGATGGAGTAGGGCCTAGGGCACCCCACTACGGGAGGGGGGGGGGTAGTCCCACTCCTTCCAAGGCCACTTATCCACACCCTGGATCCTGTTCCCTCCGGAGTTTTCGATCCATCTGTGTTGATGCCATTGGGAGGCGAAACTGGTGGCTCTCGCTGTTCCATCGATGTCCCAATGGTTGCACATCACATTTCCTCCCAAGATCATACATGGGCACGATTGCGTCTGTGATCATGCTGAGCTCCAAGGTCTCCAAGTCCCTGAATATAGCCAGGTGTCCATTAGTCGCCTGTGGCACCTTAGCTATACCGAGCTTAGTGAGTCTGTAAGTCACCTTCATCGCCTCTGCCTTGACATAAATGTCCAGTGGGAGAAGGTCGAACAGTCTCTCCATGGTGATGGTGGGTGTAGTCTTCATCACTCCCACTATAAGTAGACACCCTAGCCTTTGTACTTTGGCAAGGCTGCTGCTATTCACTCCAATGGCAGCTCTTTACCACCACACGATCGCCCCATATGAGATTATTGGTCTCACTATGGCTTCGTAGAACCAGCAGGCCATTCTGGGCTTTACACCCCACGTCCCCCCTCACATTCTCTGACACGTCCAAAGGGCCGTTGTCGTCTTCTTGGTCACGTATCTGTTGTTGTTAGATTGAGAGCATTATCTGTTGCTTGCCGGATGCGGGATCCGAACCAAACAACTTAGTATTCACCACTACACCAACACATCGAACTGCCTCCCTTGTTTGCAGCTCTGTGGTTTCTGTAGAAATGGAGAGGAGAGTCTCCATTCTTCGTTTGGTCACCAGGACTAGCTATGTCTTCTGCTCCCTCCCATCCACTCCTCCAACCATCCCATTACCCGCTCAAGTTTTATCTGGACTGAGTCCAGCGCGGGGCCAATAATCAGTATTGCTGGGCATCATCTGCATACGCTGCTAGGCTATCGTATGCCACTTTCAACCCAAGAATCAACCCCTAGGCAGCCCCTGCAGTGATGTCCCTCCTGCACCATCCATGGGCTCATTCGTAACTAAGTCTACGTTCGCGCAGATAGCTCCTCATTATGTAGAGTAAGTATTCAGGTACCTTAAAGGAGCCTTGGAGGGCCTCCAGTACGTTTTTCCACTGTACAGAGTCGAACGCATATTTCACACAGGGCAACCAACAATCCCACACCCCCTTGTGTTATTATGAGGGCCTCCACTATTTTTTGGTGTGCTCCAATGGTTGAATCCCCTGTTCTGAAACCATGCTGGCGCGCTGAGAAGTCACCACCACACCTGATGGTACTCAGAAGGCGTGGCAGCCGCGTCATCTCTAACCCCTTCCTCGCAGTATCCAGTACGCTTAAGGGTCTACAAGCTATAAGTTACCTTAACGATGGAAGTGATGAAGTCATCAGGCCCACAATGCTTTGTAATATTCATATATTTGCCTCTCATTTCACTCTGGTTTCCCTATAATTCCAAAACTGTAAGCTGACAAGTCATATTGACAGTATAGTGGATTACCAATACGCAGGGTATTATTGAATCTTTTTTGTAGCCCATTTTTCCGTGCTCCAACTGTTTTCTCTACTTGATGATTCGCTGTACAGTTACGAGCTATAAACTGACCATCGGTTTTCACGTGAGTCCAAAAATAACACGCCTTTTCAATGAGGTGGGTAAAGAAGAGTCGTTTTCGGAGCGATGTGCTCTGAATGCACATTTGGATAAGGAATTGTTATTATTATTATTATTATTTTATTCCTATTTCTTCCATGAATGGTACCGAGAAGTTTGACATAACTAATAAAACTCGTTCCTTTCTTGAGTCTTGTTTTTCTCCACGTGATCTCAAGAGAAGTGGAAAAGAGAAACGAAAGTTGAAAACGTAAATGTACATTTTGTTCGGCATCGGTAGGAGATTCAAAGACTCTGTCGGAAGGTAAATGGATTCTATTGATAGAGTTCCATTGGTCAAGTAACATTGATTGCCTTTTGAAGAAGGAACAGCGAAGGCTTCTCCGCCGAAAAAGGGTTGCTATTCAACACCATTAGTAATGCGACGAGACGCGAAGGAAAAACGCTAGTGAAGAGGAAACATCGTGCGTGACGAAATCTAAGAAGCCCTTTGGCCAAGTAGGAGGGGGAAGAGTGTGGGGGGGGGGAGGAGAGAGATCTTTTTTTTAACGGTTTTATTTCCCCGGTTTTTCGGCCTCCCAGAGGTTTTTGGTGAACACCTTTGAGGAGGCAGGCCGGACAAGAGAGATGGCCAGGGGCCATCTGTTGCCATCAGCGCGTAAACGAGGCATCGCTGTCATTATTACTCTGACGTCACTAACTCCAAGACCACACCTTTATTACGGAGTGGCAGTGGCCAGAGCTCCTTGTATCCGGTCCGTCAGGTTATTGATTCTTTCTCGGTCGGGATGAGCTTCCGCCGAAAGTAATTTTCATCGAGATATTCCAAAAAGAATATGAAAAGTAACAAAATGAATTAGCCGTACATCGCAAAATGGACGAGTCAGTTCTATTTGCCTTGTCGAGCGCAAATTTGATTTATGTGCGTATTTGAGGGGAGTGGATTTCTGGAACGGATTAGGGAACAAAGGGAAAGGGGAAAACATTTTTGTGAGCTCCCAGAAAGACTAGTTATGCAGCATGAGGGTTATGGCATGAAATGCCGAGGAATAATTCCTAAGGGGTAAAAAGAACTGACTGGTAAGGTCCTCTGAAGCGCGTTGACACCAGACAGGGATAGGACCAGTGGACTCTGGTTCCCTCACAGACCAAACATCCCCCTCTACTACTCCCGAGAATTGAGGGTATGGGTGTGAGTAACGATGACTAGAGCAGGCTTCTCAACAGGTCATGTCCACGCAAGGAAAAGGTACCTCCCTTCAGGCATTAAACCTCACCCTCCACTGACGAGCTTTAACCTCAGTGTATTAACTGACTGGCCAAAAACCCGAGCGTTGACCTGAGTGTAAGGTGTTCAAAGATGATTTCGTCATTTCCAAACGAGCTTCCCAGCGCTGCCAACAGCAGATTTACTGAATCGTGGAGAAGGATCAAAATTGTTGACATGTCAAGGTCGTTGGATCGAGGAATCCTAGTAAGAAGAATACTTGTCCTTGATCCCTCAGGCGATGTCCATTTAGTCTTTGTCTGGAGTGTGATAAGACATTCGATTCGCCATCGGCTCCAGGAATCTGTTGCCCACTGAATTACAGAGCGGTACTCTGCTCCTAAACTCTTGGATTGTCACAACAACCCTGTACTTCGAGATACCAAATGAGATTATGACCACGCAGGATTGTACTGCTTTGGACGAACATCGCAGGTATGGAATCCCCATGCCTGGAAACGTAAAGTATCTAATTTTGTGGTAGTGAAGGGAACATGATCTGCTGCGCGTCGTGTTGATCTGCGTGAAACAACGAACTTTCCAGTTGGTCCGTTTTTCACGAGTTTGTCAGGCAACATCCTGCGTGTGATATCAATATAATACGCCAAGGTAAAGCCTAATTGAATTGGTGCAGTCTTCCGTTGAGCCGTAAAAACCGCGCGGCGAACGTCCAACTTCAAAGTCAACAGTTGAAACCGTAGAAATATTATAGTCGCAATAAAATAAGTGATTCTCATTACCGCAAGCTTTGAAATGGGCGATATCACCTCCGCCTATTGATCAGACTTTCCGGTTAATCGTCTTAGTCTCCCAGTTGGTTATGTTAATGGTTGGTTTATATATCAGGACTAGCCTCGTCATTTGACGGCTCTGCGACCATTTGTTTCACGCACCTTTGGATCCAACTAAAAGAACCTTTTTTTTCTTTATTGGCGGATTTGAGAGCGGAGAAAATATGGCTGACGTGAGGCAAAGGCTGAATACGTAATGAATGCAAGTTAGTGACTGGAGGGTCCCCAAGTTGAATTCGAATTGTGTTTCCCGGAGTTGAATTATATCGATTTTTCGGAGCTGTCGTCTCTTGATAAAGTTCTTTGTACTATCGAAGTTTGCTATTCCGATCATATTTCATCCTCGGATGTTTCGTTTCCTGATTAGCGCCGGTTCGAAGATACACTAAGCTGTCAACTTGAGCTTATATACTATTTATAAGTAAAATTTGTTGGTTCGAACGGACGAATGAACAGACAACACGTCGAATACGATTCACCCAGGGGTATCGTCAGCCTGCCACGTGTTCAGAGATATGGGTGCCTCGAAGAACTCAAGATGCCAACACTTATGAGTCACTGAAGCATCATTTCATCCAATCTTTTTCTTCTCTCTATATATGGAAGTCTATATAAGCAAATCTTATTAATTTTCATTGGAAACGACTGGTTTAGAGTACTCAAGTGAAGGATAAGGCATGCATAGTGGTATGCACAAATAATTGTGAGTTCCATTACGACTTTTACCGCATGAACACTCCTCAGTTTATTTGTATTCACCGTGCAGACCAGATGAGCCATCAAACTGAGGATCAACTAGTTTCAGACATCATAGTGATTGTCAGGTGCGCCAAAGGGGGAGCTTGAGGTGACCGTATAAAAGCTAACGAATGAGTTGAGAGGGCTGTCAAATCACATGAGGTAGAGGTCTCTGGATAGGTGAACTGGGTTTTGCGGGCAGAGAGCGAATGTGTGGTTTAGTGTCAGGTCTGAGAATCTGAGAGTTGGAAGGGCCTAAGGTGGGGCGGTAAGGGAGTGAATATTTTTGGATACTTTCAAGGACGAAATCCGTTTATAATCTTCAAGCCTTTTGTCGTCAGGAGGAGCCGATTGAACGAGTAGTCCCGATTATCCAACGGCTACCATTTTAAAGGCTTTAGGACAGAAAAAGCTGGACTTCAACGCTCAGGAGGAAGGCCTGAGCTCAGGACTACCTGTTACAGCCAAGAGCAACAAACTAATTAACTAAGAGCTGAGCCGAACAGAGATCAAAATATCAAATATCACTTTCCCTCAAAACTTCCGTTACGATTTCGATGAAAATTTGTGCGTGTACAAAGTGACATGACAGTACTGTATAATTTCCAGTGAAGAAAAAATGCAAATAGTAGTACAATCAATTATTTACGGGAGCATGAGATGAAGAACAACTTGGCAATGAGGTGCTTTTGTTCATTTCATCTATTACGGAACAATGCGTACATGAACCGGCACGGGTGGACTTGCGAAAATGTGGATTCTGGACCATCGTGTGTGTCTACATCAAAGATGGCTGTGTATAGAACGTCAAATTCAGTATAGGAACGTCCACAGACTGTCCACAGAGTCCAGGGCTCTGGCAGATTCTACATTGAAGAAAGGTGGATTACGAGGGAGCTGATGCACTTTTAACCACACACCCTGACATATTTGCTGTAGGACATCAGCGTTAAGAAAGATGCTCAATTTATGTTGGTTTTTTTGAGGAAGGGTCTGCTTCTAGTGGCCCCATGAGTTTACTCCAACGTGTTGGGAATCGACCCGAAACACTGCATCAGGTTTGCCCTCACACCTCTCTGCGACGGCAGCTCTTTCTTGTTCTGTTCACCCCTTAGAGAATCTTGCAGCTCATACTGCCGTGCCACTATTCCCATACTGCCAGCAGTTTGGGAGGTTCAGGAGCCACCTTTCCTGCGTGTCTTCATTATTGATCTTTGCGAAATACTGGCCCCGGACCAGAAACCTTCCTCTTCTGACTGAGCACTGCCCTATCAAATTGAGCCCCCAAATGCAGCATGAAGTGGACGAATGCCTCTGGCATGAGCTGACCGACAGTGTCTTCCACTGTGCGCCGCCAGCCGGCCCACCTCTGGCACGAGATGGTGGCCTGGGGACCTACCCAGATAGCCATAGTGCCATGTTCGTCTTTGGACCAGAGGGATGATAGGTTATGCGGCGGTTTCAGGGGGAAAAGAAGGTTGATTTGTTGCTTTTGAACGAGCAGCACCATGCTCAATTGTATGGTTGTAGGACAAGGAAAAGCTACTAGCAACCCTTTCTCTTCGAAACCATTCAAACAGCATTATTCATCCCCCGTGTCGATTATAGTAACTCCACGATTTGTAACATCACTTTGGAGTTCGAACAAGAAGTTAATGACCGGTTGCAACTTTCGCAGGTTTGGGAGGATTTTGCTAGAGCTCGGCCACCTAATTCATTACTTGTACCAACACATATTCGTAATTGTTACAAGAGGATGTATCTGCTTCACTTTAAATCCGTTTTATGAGAAGTTAGTACGTTTGACGATCGAGTTTTCTTCGAAGAGCTTCCGACCACCTAAGTACGGCTGCCATAAAAAAGACAGTAGATGCAATTAGCGGAAGCAGAAAGTCATTTGGACGCGTTTAAAGTGCTTGAAAAGGGAAATGGGGAATTGAAAGAAGGAGACAATAGCTCCATCATGGAAAGTAAGATGAAGTGCTGTAAGTGCGTCTTGTTGAAAGAGCTTAGTTCGAGCGACCATACTTTCGTCGGGAGGGTTTAACGGCGCTTTCTCATTTACGAGGCATCTTAAGTAATAGAGCCGTAGAAATTGCATTTGCATGTTTGTGAGATGAATGTAAGCCAGAGTCTTCGCAGGTTTAAGTCGATTATAGTAACTCGGAGGGGGGGAAGGTAGATGAAGAAAACCACTGCTTGCGCACTATTCGAGATAGTTCCGCTGAAAATGATTCCACATCACCGACGAATTGGGCCCTCAGCTCCTACACTATACGACGTACAAAGGAAAGTTACGTAACAGGCTGAAGAAATGAGTATTTTCGAGCCCCAGGCTTCAAAGTTTTCCGAGCCCAAAAACACCCCTTGGAGAAATAGTCTGAGCGCGTGTGTTTAAAAGAGAACTGCTTAGTCAAATCTTTTTCAATTGGGCATTTAGCATGGACATTAATATCAGGTTCCAACAAACAATTAGGAGCAAAACCAATCCAAATGTTGCGATTCAACGATAACTTAACATTTTCTCCTGTGGGTAAATAATTAGAGCAGCGCAATCAAATATACCAAATTACGGCGATTCTAGTGCATTAAATGCAATTAGCGTATTTTTAGTGCCGAATTAGCACCCTGTACGATGCGAACAGTAATGGCAGACTCAGGACTTCGGACTAGGTCTTATTTTTTTGACTAAACTTTTTCACTGTCTCTCCCATGGTGTATACGTAAACTGTAGATACGAACTTCATCAAAAAATCATTTTGAAAGTGCCGTAAGTTATCTGCACGTTGGTTTTTTCAATCACAGTGCAAGCGTAAGTATTTGTTTTGACCAGGGTAAGAACCGTGGAAACGGGTTTTACTGTACGCGAACTTGTAATTTGAAGAATTAGAAGATCACAACAGACTAGAGCACGTGCAGGTACAAAGAAGTGACTAGGATACGATAAGAGATTGAGTATTCAAACGCGAACAAGGGGGCTCTGAATGCGTGAACTGGTTGTACGACAAAGGAGGGAGAAGTGCGAATTAGTTGCCGGATAGATGTGAAACGAGTGTCTATCGCAAGAACTTAGAGATGATTAAGTACTGGAAACCTGGTTCTGGGTTATCTTCCCAGGAGCATGCCCATGCTACCAGGCGCGACCACGGGTTGTGGATAGTGGAACGGCCACGGCATTGTCCCCAGGGGCATGTCTGCGGCCAGCTGTGAATGAGGTCAGCATGCTGACTGAATTAGCAGCCGCGAACAATGGGCAAAACCCAAGAGATTGCAGAAGAGATCCTGAACAAAGGACTCAAGGGCAAGCGGATCTACATTTTCTCAGACAGCCAGGCCGCCTTAAAGGCCATTGCAGCCTATAGTTTTAGGTCTAAGCTGGCATGGGAATGCCTCCATGCGCTCAAGCAGCTCGGCGCCCATAACAGGCTCTCCCTCATTTGGGTGCTGGTTCACAGGGGGCATGAGGGCAATGAAAAGGCTGACCGCCTCGCAAAAGGGGTACAGAATCCCTACCCATCGGGCCTGAACCACACGTGGGTCTGATGAAAAGTCACCTGAACCGTCTGGTTACTCGATGGGAGATACAGGAAAATGGCTCCCATTGGCATCGCCAGCCACGACTAAGACAGGCGAAAAGGCTTGTCACGCCTTCCTGTCAAAGGGCAAAGGCGATGCTGACTCTGCGGTGAAGGACATACTCGGCTTCCTAAGGGGGGCGGGTATGTACGACGCCTTCTACTAAGAATGGGCCAGCGTCACAATAGGCCCATACGCGGCTGCAGTGACAAAGGGACTGTCCCACACGCCCTCGGGTCAGAAAAAAAAAAGTGCTGGAAAAGCGGTGTGTTGTGGAGAGGAAATAAATTGAAGGGTATGAACAAGATATTTGGGTCCAAAAAGGGGAAAACTGGTTGTCACTTGGAAATAACTGGAAAGAGGACTCGGACTTTGCCGCAGGTACGAACATGGGGTGTAAAAAATAGGTGGACTCAATGTTCAGGGAGGCCCGCAACAAGGAGTTCCTGTTATGGCGGAAGTTTCGAGCTCAGAGTCCCAACCAATTCAGCCTTCACTGAACGGTATCAGCAGTCCAATTATGTTATCGTTTCCAAGTTGATATGATCGGAATGAAAAATAGATTGGATTCTCAACCAAGTTTCCTTCTTTACCACAGTTTGACTCGCCCCTGAGTCGTACAGCATTGCCAGCGCAAGTCATTAATGAGAATAACACTCTGGCTTTCTGTTGAGTTTGATTTGCTCTCAGACTTCTCTCTGACTCGCTGGGGAGCTCAATTTCTGTTCGTCTTCCTGCCATACACGTACGTGCCAAATGCCAAATACTTTCCCAGGAGCCACACACTGTGCACCGTCTTTGTGGGTTTAAAAAACCATTCGGAACACCATCCCCTACCAACACTTCAGAAGCTTATGGGAGGTGGGAGGAAGACGTACTCAATAACCGATTTGAAGGACGCATATTTACAGGTGCAAAGGATCACGCAAATACTTAGTGATCGCAACATCGAAACGGTGTTTTCGATATAATAGGTTGACCTTCGGTATGAATTTTGCTCCTACATTTTTCCAAAGAGTGATTCTCACTCAGCTTGTCATCTTGATGGTAGTATAGTGATAGGACAATCGGGCGAAGCGTATTTGAAAAATCTGAGCGTGTTACTGGACCGGTTGGAGGAAAGTGGCAGCCAAATAATGCAAGAGATCAGAATTAAGCACGTACATGTATGAGATTGAATACGTTTCTGGGAAAGACTATAAAGACAATGTCCAGCAGAGTCCTTTAGTAGGTTTCCAAGGATAGGAGCAGAAGATATGAATCAAGAACATGACAATCTTCCCCACCTTCACCTTCAAGAAATACTTGTGTCCAAGTACAGACTGTAGAAGATGTAAACCCTAAAACAAGTCAGCCACTTTGTGCAGAATGGGTGAACTTTTGTCAAAAAAAAAAAAATAGGATGAGTTGTTTCTGGAGGAAGGACTGTACTTCCTTTGTATTTTACTGCTCTTGCGTATGCTCCATGAAGCTCATCCAGACCTATTGCTAATGACCCAACGTTGACAAGGGCGTAGAACTGCATTTAAAGTGTCGTACACATTGACTACGTGTGGCTGTATGATAGGATATGCCAACACAAAATGGATGGAAGTGAAGCACATGAACACTGCGACGAGCAAATTTACTGTTAGGAATGATGGAGCTTGAAACTGAGAAATATATCAATGAAGTGAGCATGAGCGAGGACACATGCCAGAATAGCGGTACCTGGTTGAGTATGAGTATATAAGAGACTCTCAATACACGTGAAACTGGTTGTGATACTCTGATTAAGAAGGAAGAGGGACAGAGAGAGAGAGAGAGAGAGAGAGAGAGAGAGAGAGAGAGAGAGAGAGAGAGATAGTTGAGTCGGGAGTAGCCCGAGCAGAGAGACGGATTGTAGGAGAACTTGGAGACAATTCTATCGCGAGATCTGTAAGATGGCTGTTTGTTGAGAAGAGGAATCTAAAATTGAGTGGTAGGAAAAGATAGTAGGGAAAGTCCAAGGCAGGGTGAAATCTGTTGTCAATTAGAAACAACTGGGGAGTGGGACTTCCTCAGGTACAAACAAAAGGGTTGAGATAGAAAGGTGTGTCGGGAAGCAATGACTTTCTGTAGGGCCGATGAGTACTGTTAGGTGTGAGTGCATTACGGAAGTCAAAGACCCAGCTAATTCGACCCGCCAAACAGTTACCATAAATAGCTTGCGCGAGCGTTTTGTAAAATTCGGAGTGCCAAAACAGATTGTGACTGATAATGGACCACAGTTCGCTGCATAATAGCACATTTTTGTAGGAGGAACGTACATACGCTCCGATCAAATGGATTCGCCGAGAGGGCCGTCAAAGCCTTCAATTATTATTGCTAAAGATCTCTTGTATATCGTATCGGTCGAGGTGATGAACAGCTCTACGTCGTTTGAAATGTAACACGTACCAATTCCGTACTAACCATTGAAAGAATAACAGTCGACAAAACATTATAATAGCCACCGCTCAACTCTCTGGTTACAATAAACCCAGATATTTAGTACTTGGGTTTAACTACTTCGCGCTGGAGGCGTAAATTGTGGAGAAATTGTAGATCCGAGCTCGAACGGGTTGCCATCATTGTTGCTTCCTCATCGTCGGACCTGTCTCTCCTCTTCCATTCCTCATCCATCCGTGTTGTGCCTTGTGACACGGGGTGATTAGACGGGTTCAAGATCATTATCCATCCTCGGAGGGAACGACCGGGTAATCGCTCATCATTAAGTCGAACGGCGAATCAACATTCAACTGTGACGATCGTGTAAACTGGTACTTGGACGCCCCAAGAAGAAACGGCGCTGCCTCGTTTGACTGATCTAAGAATGGTCTCAGTTAATTAGTATCGGGAACATCACCCTAACTGATTAGATCGCTCATTAATGTCGAAATTTGAATGGAAAAAACTAGTTGAAGCCTACTATCGATTGTATTATGCAGGATGTACGAGGAATAGTAAGTAGATTGCTGGCCCAGAAGTTGTTCCGGGATTACTCAAGTTTTTAAACTACCTTCGCGGTTATTTTCCCTTTAGCTCTAATCCGTATAATTTTGTGCGAGTTCGGGGAATGATTTTCAACACAAAACGGACATTAAGGCTCATAATGAATCTTCGACTAACAGTAGCGTAAGAGCCACACTCAAAAATGGGGAGAATTTCGAAAGGCCGATTAGCTTACACTAGTTAATATGTTCGAAAGCTGCCACAGCAGCTGCATCATTTTTTGAAGCGCGTTCCCCTGAAGCCCAGTTGTATAGTGAAGCCCAATCCACTGAAATTAAACCCAAACTCGACGTATTTTTGCCCCAAAAACAACCCCTCCCGTTCTGTGCTCTGGTGAAGCCTGTCGAGTTACGGCGTCTTCTGCAAAACCTTGAACTTCATCAGTGGTCCTATTATGACGCACTTCTTTGATTAGATTTTGACTTTGGGAGCTTCAAGGTGCTCAGTGACCAACAAGCGGTGCATTTAGGAGCCAATAACGTGTTTCGGAGGACGTCTTAACCTTCTTGAAAGATCTACGAACGGTTGGATGTCACCCTGCAGTAGAAAAGGGGAAATATCATCACGGCCTTGCTACTCTGGAATCGAATGGAATGAGCTGCGTCGTTCTGTTTTGACCCTCAACACGTCAGCACCTGTCCTATTTCCCTTCCCGATCAACAGTTGACGATAGCGATTGATTATTGGCATTAATACCTCAAAAATATGAAGTTATCCCAATTCAACTGAAACCGATAAACTCCCGCCACAGGGCATACCACCTTTTTATTTACTAAAGTTAACGTACCTGTTAGGTGAGTCCGTCTCCTCTGGCTTGTGAGTTACTGTGGGCAAGCGCTTTCGATGTAAAGACATCATCGTCTGGCCGTTAAGTCAGTACTGCCATAACTGAACCATCGGTATACCACTGCAGGGCGCCCACCTCAGTCCGGAACGTCTCCTTCTCCCATCGTTCCCATGAGTGGACGCTAACGCTGAAGGGCAGCCTTAGGCTGCTTATTTATTTAGTTTCCTCTCTGAGTGCCACTGCCACTGCGAGCTTCGAAAAAAAATTTTTTTAAAACGAGCATGTGTGAACCATATCAGCTCAAACTTGATATCTATCCCACCGGTCACCCAAGCACGCCAAAATAAGGGTGTTCCGGGCACGCCCAATTTTTTGGAAACTTGAGCTCAGAACTTCAACACTTGCCCTTTCCACCTATTTTTGACCTGGAGCCCTTTGGGACAGCTTCTTCTTAAGGTATTAAAGAAATTGGGTTATGTCCGCCAGTAGGAGGAGTACTGACTTACGGCCAGACGATGATGTCTTTACATCGAAAGCGCTTGCCCACAGTAACTCACAAGCCAGAGGAGACGGACTCACCTAACAGGTACGTTAACTTTAGTAATTTGCCTACTGGTGGACATAACCCAATTTCTTTAATACCTTTTTATTTCTCCTCGTAAAAATGTATTCACGTATTTCCATTTGTGTGGATGTATTTTGAATTCTCATTGAAACTCAAGTTTCTTTCCACTCAACGTGTCAAGTTATCGTTCACAATTTTGCCCTGAATTCAAACGGCGATGAATGGTTTGACTTCTTGAGCCACTCGCCTGTCACCTTCAGGCGCCTTTCGATAAATGAGGTAAATTCGTACTCTCGAATAGTCACGTGTCGATTTCTCGACAAACCTTCCGAGAAAAACTGTTTCAACTTTTTATTTTCGTGAGCCCGACGCAGTAGAAAGGAAAGACTCATTTTCGTTTCGATGTTCTCAATCGGCCAAAATGAGGTTCAAAACTGAGTAAAATCGTCCAGGCGATCGAAATGCCTTATGTTATAAATCACAAACCGCTATAACGACCTTGATGAAAATGTCTGTGCCGACAGTTGGACACAGCGTTATAGTAATGTAAAATATTCATTGGTGGGGCGATAACGCTGCTTACACGATGGAAGTTTGCCAAGAGTTATGAAATATTCAGCATGCACTCACTAAAATCCGAGAATTTACCCTACTGCCGTATTTTTAACTAACTTCTTTCGCAGTACGATACAACGTAAAACTGATATGTTGACTGTCCCACAAAATAGCTGGTAGGTAGTGACATACGTCAAAACGCTGAACTCGACCAAGTGAGAGTCATTAAGTTTTAACACGTCCATATAGAATGAGTAAAGGCCACATTGGTTGATTTCAACCCCACGCCCACACAAGAAGAAGTGGTGTAAATAACTTGGGGGGAAAAAATAAAACACCACGTTACAGGAAATTGACGCCTACAGGTAGTTCGGCCTGGCTCCTAAAGCCCATTAGGTGTATTGGATTATTTGGTAGAGACAAATGAACGTACGCGGGGCGAAGAAAATTACGCGTTGCTCAACAGCGACTAACCGAGCAATAGTCCGGAAGAAAACGTTCAGCTCAATGAGTCAACGAGTTGTGCTCCATGGCTCGTTGAATTGAGTCATCTTTATTGAGACTGGACGAACCTTTGTGTTTCTACTGTTGGGAAGTTCAGATATGTATTAAAGTAATTGGGCAAGTTCAAACAGTAGATAAATTACTAAAGTTAACGTACCTGTTTGGTGAGTTCGTCTTCTCTGGCTGATGAGATACTGTGGGCGAGCGCTTTCGATGTAAAGGCACTGCCAGACGATGATGTCTTTACACCGAAAGCGCTCGTTTACAGTATCTCTAAGACGGACTCGCCAAGCAGATACGTTAACTTCAGGTATTATAGTAGAACAACGATCGTTAGACCTCGGGGTAATATTCAGACAAAACCTTCTGAAGATGTTAACGTCGCGTGTTGAATGTGAATTGATTTCGATGAGTCAGACAAGTTCTTTTCTTGTAATGTTGAGCAAAATCACGAGCTCGAATCAAAATACCAAACACCAGCTACGACGCATCGCACAACTTTCCTGAGCACTACGTCGACTCAAAGGTAATCACGCCATGTTTATTGTTCTTTCTGGATAAACACCTATTTTTGGGACCAGGCACCTTTTCTTACAAAGATTTTGACACCCCCTCTCCATGAAAATTTGACACTTTACATTTCAAGTCATGGAGATTCAAAATATGCAATGTCGTGCGCCTTCAACGTGGTCTGCAAAATCCGTTCTTTCCCACAAAAATGGTTGAGTTAAATAGGACGGGCCTTGATGGACATAGCAAATATAGCAAGGCGAATTTGACTACTTAAAGGAACTTTGTCAAATGGATTCAAAGTTATCTAGATGGTAGAAAACAACAGATTAGAGTAAAAAAATGTTAAGTGACTACTGCCAGCTCACCTGTGGTGTTCCACAGGGAAAAATTATCAGCCCGTTGTTGTTCCTAATTTATGCGAAGGACATTTTAGACGTTCAAATTGGGGGAGAGTTGGTGTCGTACGCTGATGATACCTTGATAATTACCGGTAACCCCTGGGTGGAGGTAAAGAAATCAGAAAAAGACTTGAGAAAGCTAAATTTAAATTTCAGTAAACTAAATCTAATATTGAATCATGACAAAACTAAATATATTGCTTTCTCCCTCAGAAAGAAAGGTATTCCCACAATTGACGGATTGGTTTGTCATAACAAAATTGATTGTAACCCAAATTGTTATTGCCCAGTGATCCTTCAAACTAATAGCATCAGATACCTAAGAGCTCAAATGGACCAAACTATTTCATGGGAACTCCATGCCGGAATTTTAAATAAAAGAATCAGTAAGCTAATACCTACCTTTTTCGAAATTAGAAACATCATGAACAATAAAACAAAATTAATGATTTACAACGCTTTGGTGCAATCTCAGCTGAATTACGGAATTGTAGCGTGGGGTAATGCGTACTCTAATAAAATAAAGATTGTACAGACCACACAAAAATTATTAATAAAAATGTTATTTAATAAATCTCAAAGGTATCCATCAAAAGACTTATTTAAGGAAACTAAATTGTCAACGTTTAAAAAACTGTTAGAAAAATGTACAATACCAATTATTTATGAAAAATTGCTAGCAGGAAAAAAAGAAATAAAAGTATTACCAGATTGGCAGTCAAAATACAAGTGAGGTTTCCTAGAAGGATGACAACAGCAGGTCTTAGAAGTTTCGATTATTGGGGCCAAACTATTTTTAATGATCAAACGTTTGTAGACCAGGTACCGTTAATTAGATTGAAGAGGTTCAAATTAGAATTAAAAAGAATAATTATTAAATTTAAGGTAAAAATTAAAACTTAAGGACTTTTCTGATTATGGTATAGAAACATTGTTTACATTGAGGAAGCGATCTTATATTTGGTTTTCTTCAGGGTTTTTGAATGATTTTTTTGTATTCTACTCCAATCCCTACACAAGTTCTCTTAGAGGGGTTGGAGCATTTAGGTATAATTCATAAACGAGGGTAAGTGTATAATTTTTGTCAATAAATGCATTTCTAATTTTTAAAAAAATGTTGCGAAAGTTATTTCTCCGCTGCTTGCGCTCATTTCCTCATTCATCTATTACGTTGTAAGGCATGGAGATTCAAAGTATGCTATGTGTTCGGTTTCGACTTATTGCTTGAATGATTTTATTTGTGGACTGTATTTGCTGTATGATGTTAAAGGGGGTCAAAGTCAGAAGCAGTTTATTTCTAAATTGGCACATAGGAAGTATGATTGACTCAGCAAACTGGCGTCTGCGCTGCCTCCCAGGGCCCAGGGTGAAGTCGTATTTCCGCAAGCAACAATCGCCGCACGAATACTATCGTCCAAAATGACGTGTGTTGAGACTTGATGCGAGCACCAAAAAAAATAATATGTGTCATTTTTCTAAATGGGTGAGAAACGATCCTGGAAGGCACTTCGGCAGCAGGTACATTTGAATAATGAAAGGAAGAAAAATTCGCCAGAGCGCGCAATCACTCTTCCAGTGCCATTTGGATCAATATACTTGTCGTTGCCAACACGATAGTTACAATTATACACTATGTTCGTCGGCCGTCCGGGCCATATTTTGGTTTCTTTCGCACAAATTCCATTCGGCATCTAGTTGTTCCCGCCTGCTCGGCAATGCCACGAAACCCAAGGTTGTTCTGGGCAGAGAATGGTTTAAAAAATTTTACAAAAACGCAATTTTGACACTTCTATTCCATTTACGTCGCGTTCGGTATCGTTTCCTAGGTATCCTTTGAAGCTGAGTTGAATAGGAAGTGTTTCAGATATGCAGCACTGCGTCACAGTACACGGAGCGAGGTGAATTTTAGTAGTTGTAGTAACTCGCTGGTCAATGTTGCGATCTTTTCCTCCAGGCCTGTCTGTGCTTTTTCCTCTTTTACCGTCGATGGTCCTCGGACCGCACTCCCTATTCTAAAGAACTATTTGTCTCAATTTATGTTTGTGATTGCGTGACACGAAGGCCCGCTAGGACTATTCTGCAGCTTCTATCGATTAGCGAGGTCAGAATGACTTCATAAAGTCGGTATACGTTGCGTACCGAACTGCACGTACCTAAATTCGATTTTTATCGCTCTTTTCGAACGGAAACGGACCCACTCGGTATCCATCAGCTCGTTAAAAATTCATTGCAAATTCTTATTGTTGTATCCGCCTCGTAACGGTTTTCCTTTAGGGCCGCTATTACATATTCATACTTTTGGTGAATGAGCTGTGCACAACCGAGCGACAGCCGTTTCTTTTTGTATTACAAAACCGACGAGGTTTTCTCAGCAGGTCAACCCGCTCTTTTACCGCTCTGCATCATTTTTGAATTCTCGTGTTTTACGGTCCACGCATAAGCGTATTCAAATCGGCTTCGATGCCCAGCTGAGAGGACACGAGCGGCTGCCTTATGTCCTCCCCCTCAAACCGTCCCGCTTCCGTTTGAATTACGGAGCAATTAGGAACCGTTATGTTGGAGCGGATGGTTCGTAATAATGTCAAAATACATCAATATTAATGCGTGTCCGCTTATTTATAACATAAATTCGTCGAGATGATGCGCTCGTCAGTTCCGCAGTGTGACGAGCCATCGGCGTTTTTTTTGTTTTTGTTTTTTTCATTTACACGCTAATTGGAACCAACTGTCTAGTGGTGGATGATAAGGCGATACATAGGAGACGGTGCGTCAACAAGACAAGGAAGTTTCTGATGTTCTTGATCCACTCAACTAACAACCTGCTTCATCACCCATTTCACAAATTTAGAAAACCCATCAGTATGTTAGGTAATTAAAGCAATTGGGTTAGATCCGCCAGTAGGCAGATTACTAAAGTTAACGTACCTGTTAGGTGAATCCGTTTCCTCTGACTGGTGAGATACTGTGGACGAGCGCTTTCGATGTAAAGACATCATCGCTAAGTAAGTAGTCCTGAGAAACTGTGCAGTACGAGCACCATCTGCTTCCTCAGTGTATCAGCCCATACTTCTGTACCGTCTGACTCCCAATATAGGCACCGGGCGATCGTGGTCTGGTGGTTAAGACAATGTTTCATATTCCCGACGAAAGTCGAGCAATAATGGATCGGAGCTGCACGCATCTTTCCTAATTATTCATTATCGTTAATCCTCCGACCCTTCAGTTTCGGCAACGTCGGAGCATTACTGTCAAGATACATTAAGAAGCATTTAATTTTATTTCGTTTTAATGGGAGGGACGTCAGCACAGCGCCATCACCAGCTCCATGCGCCCTTTTTCTTGTGTGGCTACCACGGGTCGCGGTATTCCGGAAGTCTCTGGAAAACACTATAGTTCTACTACGTCTACCATCGTTATACCTGGACCACTATACATCAGCGGCCTAGTGTACAGCAAGCGGGAGCACAAACTTTAAGCGTCATCCTTCGAAAGCTTGATACAAAAACCAATTAAATTTCTACCTTTTTACGGACTTTTTCACACACAGTTGCTTTTATTTTCTATTTATATTTGATAACTGAGCACAAATTGTTTTTTTTGTAATAGTGTTCTTTCATATTGAACTTCAGCGCACAACATCAAATCCGTCTTGTCTACAGGAAATTTCACGCTGATATCGGGCAGGTAGGCATAGATTTCTTGCTGATGTCTCATGATAACGGTTATTTTTACCTGAACCTACTGACGATTCGTCTTAACTGTGCAAGACCTAATGGGTGTCCTGGGCCAGGCAGAATTAGCGGCCCATCGGTTCAATGTATGCGTTAGGGATGCCTAGGGTACTACGGGTGTAGGCAACGTATTTTCTTCTTGGCCAATCTGCAACACTGGACTACCAGGCGTACACATCCCAAGATGGCCTTGTTCGCTCCTGCAGTTCGTGAGGCTTTTATGACCTTGGAGTGGAGTAGGTGGCTCGCCAGGGGTTGGGGCAATGAAAACATGACGTGAGCTGCGTCTTCTTCCTCCCCAGCATCGCATGGACAGTCTTTGACGTGCTTTCGTCTGGAGAACATCAGGTGGGTGTTAGAAGCCCAAAGGCCTGAGAGCCATTGTGTGGTAGGGAACGTTGGATGCCACCATTGGCGATCCAGACGGTTTTGGACGGTGGGGATCAGAGCGTGAAGGTTGCGGTGGTTCCTGCATTATACTCGACTTGCCACCGACCTTTGATCCACTGACTCCTGATCCATCTGCTGTCCCCTCCCGCACCAATGTTGGGACCAGGGATGTTGGGATCAGCCCGCCGCCACTGTGTGAGCCCTGCGTGCCTTTTCTGATATTAGACTTGATCACATCTACGTCGTGAAGCAAGACCAGCGTGCCAAGTCCAGAGGCTGCTCGTGGAGGACACACAATAGACTTATTTCAGGCAGCCTTTTCTTGGTTGTCACCAGCGTAGGTAATAATAAAATATTCTCACGCTAATTTTAGTCAGTGTTTTCCTTACAATTGTGGAACACACCGTCCCAAAGAAATCAGAATAAAGTTCTCATGAATCATAGTACACAGTGCACACAAAAATGCTACTGACCTCAGTAAATGTGAATTTAATTTAGTTAGATTAATTGGCAGAGCCCTGAACATTATCTACTAAAGTTGTGTTTAGTTATATTCGGGCACATTGTGAGTGTGCATTTTTACAAAATTTTGGAAAAAATTTTTTTTTATGGATCGGATGTGAACAAATTTCTTTTTTCACTGGGTCGTTTTTATTTAAAAGTTCGGCGTTGTCGAGATTATCGTCTCCTCAGACGCGATAAAACGTTCGGTGACCTGGGTTCTCGTCAATGTTAAGTACGCTCAGGGAAATTACAAAGCTGAAGGAAGTTGATGTATGTCGAGCAACGGGGGTTGGTATCGTCAATCGACGGGGGGCTTAGAGATAGTGGTTAACTGCTCGGAATTACGAGATATTAAGCGTTAGCTCAAATTTCATTCGTCGTTAAAGGGGTAAGTTTGAACGAATGTGACAGTTGAGCTTTCTTCCTTGATCCCTCGATCGTTACCCGGAGACCCGGCATATTCCTCAAGTTCAGACGACTCGACTGACCAACACGATACCATCGGCAGCCTCTTCTCAAGTCGTTCCTACCTTCATTGAAATATTCAAAACCATTAACTTTTCTCACCAGCGGGGTAAAGGTGAGGTAGTTTTTGTAACTGCTGCGTATCTCATTTTACTCGTAGGAATAATTTGATGGGCGGGAAAGGGTCGAAGGTAAAAAAGTTGAATAACTTGCCCGAGGTGAAGCTTGCGCGTTGGTCCATTTTCGTCGATGATCGATGTCAAACTTGGTCAATGGGAATTTTCGGCTCGTAATTTTCTCATCAAGAGGTGACTAATAAGAAAAGCCCGGAATAACGAATTCTAAAGGGCTGTTATAATCTCTCATCGTCGTCATTAAATCCCAAAAATCATCAACTAGCTCATCTTCCACATATTAAAACGTAACTAAAAAACTAATTATGCAAGAATTTGTGCATTATTTTGATCTCGTCTCTCTAATTGTGTTAAACGTGAGAGAAAAACAGACCTCTTCACAAAATATTTGAATACTACCGACGCAATAAAGTAGTGATAATGTGTACCTTCGGTTAGAGAGTCCATCAATCGCTAATCGTTGATCCTTCCTGACTACATTCAAACTTCAAACCAGTCACGCCTGTCAACCTAGCAAAACAAAGTCGGGGTACTCTAATGGACTCCAACCTCATACTCAATGAATGTAGTACTCGAGGATGAATAGATTGGGATTAATGTGAAAATGTGTAAAAGGAGGGATGGTGATCCACAGCTCGCTCACCATCACTGTGGCCTCGAATAGACCTATTGTGAGAGGGTACGTGAGTTTTTCATGTCCTCCCTGATGCGAAATCCCCAAAATGTCCCCACTATTCTTGCACAAAATGCAAGACAACCTTGAGGTCCATCCCACATCCCTCTTTCGGCAGCAGCTGAGAAACCTAAAGCTCTTTGAGGCAGACAAACGCCACCCGCTCACAAGTACATGCTCCACTGACTCCCACTCCTCCTCGCAGAATCCACAACGCTGTACTTCTGACCTACCAATCTTGGCCAGGGACGTTGACTAGTGAATAGACCACATACCATCTGTATACTTTCTCACTCCAGACTGAGGACCTCTCTTGTTCGCTCCCTAGACAGTTCAATAAACTACGTTGACTGCCTTTGGCAGGGCACATCCCGCCAATAGGCTGCCCTGTACTTCTCCTTCCATTCGCCATTCTCAGGATTCAAGTGGCTCTGAGAAACGCAGATCCTTCTCTCGCCAGTCTGTCGACCACTTCATTCTCTTCTATCCCTGTAAGACCTGGCACTCAACACATTTTTTTTCCTTTGCAAGATCTTCAGGCCAGTCAGGAATGGTATAGGATGCCGCGGTCTTATTTGCAGTCAAACTGTCTTTCATAATGTATATCCTTTTCGTCTTTCATAATGTATATCCTTTTCCATTGCAGACAACTGCACAGGAGGTGCTACACATGCACCATCACTGCGCAGAGATCTACCTGAAAAACTGTAGCCAATTACCAAATACCAATTGCAGTCGGAATCCCTGGCTCATAAGCTGCAGCACATGCTGGCCACCTCTCACTAATCCGTCTGTATAATATATCATGGCCCCAGCCTCAAGAGTGGGACCCCCTTCCCATACAGATCTTTCGTGAATTCGTACCCTTCAGGGTACGAATATGTACTGAGTTCTGACATGCGGAGCAGGCCCCCCACACGCACACTGACCAATATCAGGTGGTGTGGGGCCTTCCTACATGCAGCATCCACCTGTAAAGTGGCAACTCTCACCACAAGTACGTGGAGAGGTGCAAGACACAGGCGTCGCTGGAGAGGGGGGGGGGATGTTCACATGCAACCCATCACAGCTTCGCAGGTCTTGCATTGCAATATATCAACTGTAGCTGCAGGATCTGTCCTGGTCCACCATCTCCTGACGCTAATATATATTCATAAATTGGGAAAGTTTCTCGAGTTTGGTTTATTGGAAATTCAAGTACTTCGTGCCATACTCGAATCAAGTATTAGCAGTATCCCCCCCCTCCAATTCGATTTATCACTCACTATTGGAGCAGACTCATGCAGTACTGTTCGTGATGTATTGCAGTGGTAATGTCCTTCGACGTCCTCGTGTCGTCAAAGTTTCACCCTCAGGTCACATTGATGCGATGTCTCCATCGCTCACACACATATCTCAAAATGTCATTCAGATCTCAGCTGCAGAATAGGCTAGGTTACATTTCTTACGCTACTAAAGCCCTCTCAGTAGCAGCAACTCTGTTTAAAATGCCAATATTGGCCAAATGTCACCTGTTATCAAGTCACCTGTAGAGTGAGGACCTCTCTGGTTCACTCAATGGTGAGACTAACACATAGCTGTCACTGTCTGTTGCCAAGAAGCGCCCCACCTCTCTTCTCAATATTCAATCCACCCACCAGGACCAGTGCCAATCACTTCATTTTTACCTATATGATGGTCCCCACTCCATTCCATTCTCAGGTTACTCACCAAGCACCAAGGTATTCTGCTCGGGCAGGAATTTTCGACCAACCAGGCTTTGAGAGCTGCCTTACTGTCCAACATAACGTTGATTTTCTTCTACTTCAGCCCTCTCCACGCTAGGCGTTTCATGCACACTGTCCTAAATACACCTAACTGTAGCTCTGCATGTAAACACTTGTGCCTTCTCACTGATGCCTCCGCGTAGTACACCATGGCACCATTTTCATACAGGATACTATATTTTCCATTCGGTTCGTGCAGGATTAGCTATTCTGAACGGTAGCGCGAAGTTCAACTTCGACCGAGCCCTAATACGCCGAATAGGTCTTGCTAGCTCGTTACCTGGTCACTATTTCAAGGTTAGGCCGATTATCTTCGGTGCTCATTGCTATTACTGCTCATGAGGTTTTCAATTTTTGAGATTTTTCAAGCTCCAGCTTGAACCTTTTATCATCCTGATGAGATCACGTGTGATGACTAGATCAATGCACCTAGAAAAAAAATCGTTTATCCTCTCACATAGCAGCAATTTTTCCATCCTCTTGTTCTCCTGTCCTTCAAAGCGTAATTGAAGGCAGTGTTACAGAATGGAAACACAAAAGACGCGGTAGGCGTTGAAGGATCCCTCGGATTATTTCCAGAACAAGGTTTTTGCTCCCCAAACGTCTCTCCAACCTCTGAGCGTCCACTGTGGATCAGAAGACTCCGATTCACCACGGTTGTCAAAGACGTCTCTTCACTCCCCCTTCCGAGCGCCCCCTGCTATTGTCGCTCAAAAGGGAAGACTCCTGGGCAGCGTTATCCTCGTCTACGTAACAACACGTCATGTCCCACACTACCCGCCACCCCCGTCGTCATCCCACGGGAATCCTGATTATCCTTTCGTGGACAACATATTCACGGGAGCGTCTTCCTCGCGCTCCTTTCTCGCTCCGGTCTCCTTTATTTGCATTTTCTGGGAGGACGCGAAGGCGGTTCTTCGCATCATTCCTTTGTGCTCCCCGTAGAACTTGTCCCACGGGAGCCTGTTGGTTTCAAAAACCTTCTCGGTGAATAGCAATCGCTTTTGAGTTCTCCCAAAACAGGATCAACCCCGTGCCTGTCGAGATTGTGTTCGACGGCTTCAATAATCCAGCAGCTTTTGTTTGCTTAGTTCATAGAAGCGGAAAAACGAGCGCAGTAACCGTTCTGTCAATATTTGGGCAGCCAGGTGCGTGTCAGTACACGTACTACCTTTCTCTTTACGTATTTTCAGGTTTCCCAACATGCAACGATGCCCAATCAATGTATAGAAGCGCAACGGACCTGAGAACGGTGGGTCGATAAAGCGCTTGTAAACAAGTAGTATGAACGTGCACGATAGTCCCAAATACGGAAGAAAAATTTGGTTTTGCTAATTATTTTATTTCACATTAGATCATATGCATATATCACACAATACTGCCTCTGAATCAGGTTATTACTTAGCTCAAGATAAAACCACGAAAAACGTCCCTCTTGAGTTGTATTCGTGCTATGGAGAGGAGTCGTGTAAAGAGAGACCGATAAACAAAATATCAAATTTGCAAAAAATCAGATCTTGAGTGTGATTCGAGAAAGTGGGACTTCAGCCCACGTTCAAAGACAGACAAGGAAAGACAGCACTTCAGTTTAGCGGGATGTATATTAAATAACACGATGCTTCTGTACATTATCGACCCTTGCCCCGTCATGGTCCTTCTAAACCTAACATTTAACACTATGAAGAAGCGGACCTGGTTCTGTAGGACACTGCGTGAATAGGCCCCGATCTGTAAAACTAATAAATAAGTGATCTAGTGGTTTTGTCAGTTATGTCTTGCAGGGGTAATACCTGAAGGAGCTTGAATAGTTCAGCCGAAGTTTAATTATTTATTACTCAGCCCCGTAAATACTTCAGCTTCATATTGTATTACAGATTGAACTAGCCTAAAGTTTATCCTCAACTGCAAGACGACGTGTATCATGTTTCTGGTGCGCTTATGATTTTCAATATATGAGGGACCCGTGATAGACATTAGCCCATGATGACACCTTAATATCTATTTTGTGATACCTGAGAGATTTTTAGACAGGAAAACCCTTCCAATAAGATACTGCTGGACAGGGGCCGAACCAATTTTGAATCTTGAGCTTGGCCCTTTCCCAGGTGCATTCAGTCCAACTAATTCCGACGTGAAGCATTCTTTATGTTAGCTGCCAGAAAGTCCAAACTGCCCGTTCAATGGGCTTCTCCAGACAAAGGGCTTCAGTTCAGTTTAATTTCCAAAGCGACAATGGATATCCCTCTTTTTGAACTCTGCAAAATATCAAAGTTAACGTACCTGCTACCCAATTACTTTAATACCTTTCCTGAATATCCTTCCCGCCACTTGATTTACCTCCTCTCCAACATACACAGCTCTTCTCAAGACACACTCCTCTCTCAGTTCTTGCCATAGATACTCATCCCTCATCCCTTTGGTTACCCAGGCAACCAGTTCACGTATTCAGAGCCACCTTGTGTTGCGCTTATGTACCCACGCCCATACTCATTTCGCTATTCTGTTGAACACGCAGACAGCCCTCACTCAGGCTCACCACATTCAATTATTTCTGAACACCTTACAGATGCAATCTAGCATATGACTATATGTGTGAAGTTAGGCACACCGTTTTATATTAGGGAGAAAGGTATGAACTGTGTTTTTTAATGTAATCGTACAGCTTCATCATCTTTGGTAGGCTCTTTAAAAAGTGCGTCCTTATACGCGTTGCGAAAATTATGTTTAAACCTCAAATTTGTAATGGTTTGCGAGGGACTGCCGATGATGCCAACACTGTTGCCGCCACCTGTGCCGTTTGCCGCTGTTTATATTAGTGGAGGAACCGCATTTTAGTCATATAACGGCTACCGACATCGCTGACGAATCTCCCCCTTTTTTAAGCCAGTGATCAAATATTTACATTCCCCTTATATTGTGTGAAGTGAGGTAAGCGATCAGAGCTTGGTATTTCATTTTCCCCATTGTCTCTTTATTGTCATTTACTACAATCCGAGCATAGGTTATTTGTTTCATTCTAAAAGGACTTCATTTCATTTCGAGTTTTTCCTGATTAAATTCAAGTGGGTCCTATTAGGTTTATAATTCCATTTCCTAGTACTTTCCTGAGAGGCGTTGCATTGAGTGTATTTAATTTGTTCGTTTCTTTTGGGGCGGGACACGACATTCACTCGTTTTCTGTACGCGGGTAATTTGTAAAAGAATTCCTCAAGTACGTCACAAATTTAATAAGCGTATATTTGAACTATGCAAATTTGGAGAGTTATAGATATATATAGTATTGGAGAATTTAGACTGCAATACGAGTTGGTTTCCGTGCTGGTTGCGGAGGTGTGGGGGGATGGCTGTGGACTATCTTCATTTATGGGGACTTCCTTCGACCAAAGAGCGTCCTTCAACCGAGCCGTGTACCGAGGGGCTTTAAAAAATTGTCGGGGTGCACCGGTTTTATGAAAGGGCGGTTATTATTTCCTTTTAATTGTCTCTTATTGCTCTGGCTGAGTCGACGTGAGATCAGCGTGAAAAGGAAGTGGACGTGAAACCGGTCAGTACGGTCTTCTCTGCCAGCGAGGAAAGGGCAAAGCGTTCAAGAAACGAATGAAAAAACGAAGCCTAAGTTGTAGAAAGGGCGAACAATTACAAAGCGGGGTTCGCATCCATCAGGAAAGTCTAAAGGTGTGCGTTGAAGAGTTGAAGAAATCGAAACGATGTACTACACGACCGCGGAGGTTCAACTGACCAGACTTAATTATTTTCCAATAAGAAAACCTCCGTTTCTTTTTCTTATTCATCGTTTTGTTGATTCAACGTGGAAAAGGACGAGGTAGAAAGAGGGTTGGCCTCGCTGCATTGTTCTTAAAGAAACAGAAGGTGATATAAGGTGGAGTTGGTAGGGAGTCAGTTGAACTAAGCACAATCGCCTTCCAACACCCCGCAGTTCTCTCGATCGCGGCCTTGGCAGCCAAGCTGCCGTATAACGACAAGTTCCATCGGAATGCTCGCGATTTACACAGCACCTCTGCCCGAACAGAACAGAATTCCAAGAGTTGTCACAACGGTGGTGCATAATAAATATTGACCAACTATTGTGGGAAGTCGACCTAACCGGCGGCCTGGAGCTGTTGGAAGCTTTACGAAGGGACAAAGCGACGAAGAATACCGCAGACGTCTCAATTCTACAGGTCGAGCTTGTTCCGCGGCTTCCCCGGAAAATTATGGGCAAACGGAATATAGAGAATGAAGTTATTTTATGACCCGAAGTCCGGGGAACTCAAGCCCATAAACCCCTCGTTGCCTAGTAAAATCCGCTATCAAATGGATAAACTGGCCATCGAGGAACTGAAGGTGTTCAAAATACATCCTCTTTGTTTCTCAATTTCATGTTCAACGTGTTTTTCTTTCGTCGACAATGGCCGACGCGTATTGTGGCACGAACAATGTTCCTAACTTAATTGGATCGCCCTGGGGTACTCAATGATTCATGTTATTTCATTTTCAGTGTAAGAGAAGTGGAGGCATGCGCATACTGCTCATCAAATCATCCACTTCTAATTGGTTTGCACCTTTTGTTACTGGCCCAGCATCCTTCATCCTCGAAGCTTCATTCCTTTCTCCAGCCTTCGTTCTCTTCAAAGTTGTGCAACTACTCGGACAATTTTGAACAAAAAGTCCCTTCCCCTAGACATCAGATGACAAAGTTTATGAAAGCTGCTAACATACGTCTTCAACGCCTTTCTTTGGGTCTGTGGGTCCTAGAGGTCCACTCTTGGAGTCTGGAGGTGCTGAGACCGCTCCAAGTGACCCAGTTTGGCGTCTTTCATCAAATTGAGGTACTGAATGGCAAAATACTGATATAACTCTCTTCGAGGGTTCAGACCTGCGCTGCATGGAAAATTCAGTAATCAACTCTTTCTTCTTATAAAACAAATAACCTCTGCCTTGTGCAAACTGAGACTTCCGTCGCACGTGGAATGTGGGTCTTGACAGTGACGACAGGGGTCACATCGTCTGCCAATCAAATGAATGAGTGCACTGTGTGTGGCTATTCCGCGTACATATGAAGTAACAGGTGGCATCAGTGTGACCGGGATCGCCTCCAATAAGTTAACCACGTCGCAGAGTTGAAGGAGTTAGCCGCGTCAAAAGTGGAGTTGACAAACCCCAAGGTTGCACCACGACACTTCATTGATTTTACGTCCCTTGACCTTGAGAGCTACAGAGAGCCCTACTAAAGCCATGTCACCGAATTTATCGCCTCATTATATCTTGGATTTCCTTATGAAGCCTTCATTCGACGACTATCCATATCCACCCATTTGACCGGTTATAAAAAGTGGTGAGTGGTATTTGCACCTGCACGGGGCCAGGACACGATAGGGAGTCCCCCCCCCCACTGCACCACACCATCTGCACCGAGGGGTTTCGACTGTGCTCATAACATGCGCACAGTATTGCGCTTGTTTAAATTGCAGTGCGCTATGATGATTCCCACTATCTGCTCGGCTATGACTTATTTCGTGTGTTGGCACTGAGATAATGCGTTTGGATTGCCTCATTTCCACAGCATTCCAGACAGTCTGAAGCATTCTCCTGGTATGTTTCCTAAAAGTCCTCTTTACTGGTGACGGAGCTGCTCCGCAGTGGGAAAGTGGCCCTATAGGTACAGGAGACCAGTGATCTCTTTATTCCCAGGAATTTAGTAAACGTTCAATCAATTTGAGTTTTTAAATTATTTGAGCAGTATCCTACACTCCCTAACCAAGTTTGACGTTGTCCAGTAGTTCTTCAGCGCTTAGTAAGACGCTCCATCATCAGTGATTATGTTGATAGTTTTATTGCTGTGCCTTATACTCTTCGTCAGGCATTATGACGGCCTCAGCGATGATAGCAGAAATCTGTGCTTGAAAATTCCAGGGCAATCTGTTTGGCGTTCAACTTGATGGGGACATAATTACCTATGCTGATGATACAGCTGTAGTGGTCTCGCGAAATTGGGATGCACCCTTGCAAGCGGTGGTCAGGGATTGGCTGGATGGATTTGGCTTAAAGCTAAATTTTAGCAAATCCAATTTTGTTGCAATTTTGTTGCTTGCGCAATACCTCTGTCCCTGTTCTAGGAAATATCAAATGACACTTTGTGTCAACCTGTATTGCAAGTGATTGCAGTTGCCCTGGTATCAAGCAGATTCCACTCCACTTCATACCCCTGTGCCTTGAAATCCGAAATTTTATGTCTATGGGCACACGTTAAATGTTTTATCACGCTCTAGTGCAATCCGTGATATCCTATTGTAATCTTGTGTGGGGATCGGCCTACCAAACTTACCTAGAGCCTTTGCATATAACCCAGAAAAAAATTATCAAAATTTTACTGCGTAAGAAAATGAGATTCCCGTCCTCTGCAGTTTTTAAGACAGTCGAGGTATTGGACATCTTTCACATTTACATAAAAAAGCATCCATGTATATTTAAAAATTTATCTGATTTTGGAAAAAATTATGGGCAGACGAGGTCATCTGGTAACTTTACACTGAAGTTGCCTTTTAGGTTCACCACTAGAAGTCAAAGTTTTTTCTCGTACAATGGAATAAAGCTATCTAACAGTCTTCCAAAATAATTAAAGATGCTAAATGATTTAGCAGGGTTTAAGCGGCTCATCAATGAGTACGTCCGTGTGGAAATGCTCAAATGATTCTCCTTTTTAACTTTTTTTCTGATTTTATGAACTATCTATCATATAATTCAGTATATTGTAGTATATAGTTTTGCGATTTGTACCTATTAATCTGTAGCTAGAAAGTTATAACGATTCCTCCCCTCAGCACAAGTTTTTACTTATCGAGGGGGGAACGCATTTTGTAGTATTTGTGTTTCTTTATGTATCTTTTTTTGTAAAAAAAAAAAAATAGTACGTACCACCTCTCCCAGAGCCACTTATCCACACCCAAGAGCCAGTCTCCTCCAGGATTTTGGGTCCATTAGGGTTGGACCATTTCAATTGTCTAATTTTGGTTTGTATTTAATTAAGTCGATTCAAGGATCGAGTGGATGTTGCCTGCACTCTCCGCAATCACTCCTTATAGAATTTCCGAGCTTGTGCTTTCATATTGCGGGCTCATAAGTGCATAGCAAAAGCTTTCTGTTTCATCGAGTTATTTAGTAATATTTTTATTGAAATATGAATGTTTGATGAAAATTTCAGATCAAATGTTCCAGTTTAACTCAAGAGTGAGTTTTTCGATCTGTTAAGGTAAGCTTTGTATTGTTGAGAGGGGGTGAGTCTAATATGCCTCCGTAATGATTAGCGAAAACATTAAAAATGATAAGACATCCAGGGTTAAATAAATGTATAATCGACAAAATGAAAACATGAATTGATTTCACGACAGTGTAAATTGAAAAAATAACTGTTGTTCGGTGATGGGTTGTTTAGACGAAATAATAACGAGTTGGAGCGTCGTTGAACCCCCTCCACTCACGAATAACTCACGAAGGAGCAAATCGGAAGTGGTTTTTTCCAAATGATGAAGAAACGGAGAGAAACTCTAATGATTATGATCACACTTTTAGGGTATAGTTAGTTAAGAAGTATCTATATTTTACGCTCCATGGACCTTTCCGTAGAAATGCTTTGAATGGAGATATAAAACGCAACCACGAGGGACATCTTATGTCTTTTTCTTTAAATTCAAACACGTTGAGGCTGGCGGGCGCGAAAGAAACCTTTACACAAACGGTGGGTACAGCTTTCGTACAAGTACGCAACCACTAGGAACATTTTATCTCTTTTATTTTTGTTTTTATTTTTATGCAATGATAACTACGTTTGAATGTGCTCGTTGATGGTTTCGATATAATGGCCGCGTCAATTGCAATTGACATCATCACTTAGTCACTGAGGTTATTAAAACGTGTGATGTTACCAAGCGTTAGATTTTGTAACAGACGTTACCATGCACTTAACCAAACACAAATTTTGTGATGCTTCTCCGTTACATATCCCGCGTTACATTTTCGAGTTTATGTAGCAAAGTAAAGACATAAAATGTCAAAAAAATAATCGTAACCCTGGTGGGAGTCGAACCCACAACCTCTGGTTTAGGAGACTGATGCCTTATCCACTACGTCACAGGCACTGTGGTTGCAACTCGGGTTAAAAAATTTCGTGACGCTTCTCCGTTACATATCCCGCGTTACATTTTCGAGTTTATGTAGCAAAGTAACGACATAAAATGTCAAAAGAAACAGAATACTGCTGGATGGTAAAGTTGATATACGGTACAGTTGATGGTAGAATAATGCGAGGTATATCAAGATATCGATTATAATAACGATGACAAGAAGACCATATCCCACGACAAATTATTCGACAATAAGAACGGTAAAGGCAAAAGATAATAGAAGAGAGAAAACAAGAATTTAAAAAATAAATTAAAATAAAATGAATCCTTAGTTAGTCACTTTGTGTGATCCCATCCGAAGTGTGAACAGCCACACCAGGATCCGAGGAAAGTATTCACCAACAACTAACGTAAAAGTTTCTTTTGATGTTTTAAAAGCATGGGTCATTCAACAATTTGATAAAACTCTCCAACGCTATTGGAGGGGTTGTCAAATTCAATAGCTAGTGTGTATTCTCCTCTGCGTCAATTGACATCGACCACTCTTTACAGCACAACAAAGACGATCGAACGTCCCCTCAGGCTGATCAGTACAGAAACTCACCATATTTAAAGCCAGGAGTATGACGTGCCATGGAATTTAAAAGAAATTAGCCACAAATTACATTCCAATGTTTAGGAGTTCGCTTGTCCACCATCCCATAAAGTGTCCACTCTTCGCATTTTCCAATTGTGTTTGTGTAACAAGGTTTTCGAAACAGTTCTTTTCATTGCGCAACTCCCTCAACTTAATGTTGTGCGTTTGTATTTAGTTCATGAGTTATTTATTGGGATCTCTGATGGCCTCAGAACCCTCATTATCGACTCTCTTCCTCTCAGCAAGAATCAATTCACTCGTTTCGACAAAAAAATACGTGCCCGAAAGACTTTGTAACCGGAATCTAGTCCCTTCTCTTTGACTTGATCCCCCGGATTCTTGTTATAAAATGTCGCAACTCCTTATTGCACCAACAGAGTCATGACCTACAATAAATCGGCTCCAGCGAAGGGGAAACTGATCCTCTCTCGCGGAAGGCATCTCTGTACCAGTTTCACGTCAGGCAGAACGGTAGAAGAGCAACTCCCAGACGACAAGACTTTCGCAAGGACCGTCGCTGACCTTTCGGAGGTTGTTACGATTCTTCTATTCAATCCGAAGGAGATGTTTTCGCTGTATCGCCCGAAATACCACCGCAACCTAATTCTTAAGGAGGATATTGAAGAGACGAGAAAAAAAAAGAAGGCGGCACGAATTGATCTTATCAGAAACGATTTAACCGAAATGTCATTCAATTTCACAACGTGAAATTGCTCGGGTGCTCATCAAGTGTTGCAAGTCGCGGTGAACGTGAGATCCGAAGCTGCAGGTCAATCAGTCACACTGAAGTTTCGTTATCCGATTATATTCACCTGCCATAATCGACTAGACGACGCGTAATCACAATGTCGCAATCGTAATTACACGATAAAACTAACCGCCTCGGCGGTTAGAGGTAACCCGGGGGTGCCCCCAGCGGGCAGTGTGGATTGATCTCCTTATCCACCTCCTAACTGCACACAGGAACACGCCTGTCGCCTATGTGGATAACATTGTCGTGGCCGTCGGCACGGACACTCCCGGGCTGCCAAGCTGGGCGTCCAGAGGGCAAACCGCCTTGTCATGAACTGGTGTTGCCATAGGCAGTTCCAAAGACACAGCTTCTGGTGCTGTGCGCGCCAATTATGCTCCCTCCCACTACATAGAGATTGCGGTAGGCGCTGGGACCACGATCACGCCGACCTTTTGTCCACATGGCATTTGGCCCAGTTAACTTGCCCAGCAGTTTGGGAGGTTTAAGAGTGGTCTTTCCTCCATGTCTTTCTTATTCTAGATCCTAGCGAGATACTGACTTCGGATCAGCAAGCTCTGTCCTCTTCTGACTAAGCACTGCTCTGGCCAATTGAGCGATTGAGCCGCTCCTCTTTGAACTCGTTATGGTGCTGCTCGCTCAAACGCAGCAAATCAACATCCTTTTGCCGAGAAACCGAGCAGAAGAACCTCCTGAAAAACTGGCAGGGTGTTTTTCTGAGTTGTGTATTTATATAGTTTTCTGACTGTCTCACTGGTGGGATGTGCACTGCGGCCAGATGACCTATTGTGCCAGTCCGAATCTCTTACAGGTCAATGCCTAGCCTCCCGAGGAATGCCAGGTAGTTCCTGAAAGATTCCTCGGTGGTATCCATCCTGGGAGAAATGGTGCCAAAGACCAAAAGTCGCTCCCTCTCAAGTCTCTGGCACTGGGCCAGGACATGGGTAGGGAGTCTCCTCATCCGTGCCACACCATCTGCATCAAGAGGGGTCGACTATACCCATAACATACATGTGTTTGTTCATTCTGCAGTGCCCAGTTATGATCCCAAAAATCTGCCTCAGGAGGGTGTGTCTTATCTCACTTGATTGCTCTGAGACAAAGCGTTTGGGGTGTCTTACTCCTGCAATGTTCCAGATTGTCTGATGCAGTCTTCTGGCGTGTTCTCCCACAGTCCTTTTTACTAGTGACAGAGAAATCCCACAGTGGGCCGGTGGCCCAATAGGTACTGCAGACAAACCGCATCTGGCCAGATGGTCCGCCCTCTCATTTCCAATGATTCCCTTGTGTCCTGGAGTCCAATGCACATTAACTCTATTCGCGCTTGCTAAGGAGTTAAGCCACATCCTGCACTCTTGCACCAGTTTTGACGTTGTGTTAATTAGCGCCTTGCACGACGCTTGACTATCGGTCAATATGCTGATAGTTCTGTTGCTACAACCTTTCTCATGCATTAGGATTGCCCCGGAGATAATAGCATAAATCTCTGCTTGAAAACCCGTTGGAGTGGGGCCTAGGGCAATATACGTCCCACTCCTTCCAGAGCCACTTATCCACACGCTGAAGCCTGTTTCCTCCGGAGTTTTCAATCCATCTGTAAAGATGTTGATGCCATTGGGAGGCCGAACGGACGACTCTCGCTGTTCCATGGACCTCCCAATGGCTAAACATTATATTTCCTCTAGAACACATTCATGGGAGTTGTATAAGGAGAGGTGACGGCCACCGGGAGTTGAGAGATGTCGTCCCAACGGCGGTGTAGGGGTCTTGCGTTGTGGAACACGGTACTACGGTCATGTCTCTGCCGCAGGGGCACGCCCAGTATCTCGCGAGATTCGCGGGATCTAATGAAACGTCATTTGCTCCAATTTTCGGCCACCCTTTGAGTCTATTGGATAATGGCGGTATAACATTTCCAAAAGGAATTTTAGTTCTATTCAACATTTACTCATTTTAAAACAATACGAAAGACGGAGGAAAAGTAAAACAGCTTTGTTTTGTAATTGCTTAAACCAGACGTTCACTTTTATCCATTGCTTAATGACGAAGACGAAAGAAACCCGGCTAAGAAAATAATTTCATTCCTTAATTAGGGATTAAGAACTCGGGATACTGCTGGTTTTCTTGACTTGGCCTCTCTCTCGCCCATCAACCTTGCCCATTACCAAGATTATTTTTCAGTCTAGATTAAGAACCGTTTTCCGACCTCAAGGATTCATCAATTAGTCTCGCAGATAAAAAGCAAACACCGCGATAAAGCTCTCGAATTTTAATCTCATTATCTAAGTCTGGAAGAAGGATTTTTGTTTAATTTGAACGAAAAAGGTATCTTGTCGGTTTAAAAAATATGTGGTGTTCACGATGGTGGGAGAATGCAGAGAGCAGTGGATGATACAGTAGTGGTAATTGTTATGTGGGCTCACACCCAATAATAAAGCTTTCCTTCAGTAATTGGGTATATAATTCCACCAGGTCTGTTCCAAGTATAATGAATCCAGAGAATAGGTCAGAGCCTTAGAGAAGCGAAAAGAATGAGCCTCAAAACGCGATTGCCCACCCTCGACGAGTCCCTCACTGGATCATCATCGAATGTGCAGCCTGAAAAACTGCAGCAATGAAGCTTGAACGGAAGAGGGGCCTGTAGACGGGCTATGGCAGAAGGCCGAATGGCATGCTGTCCCAGTACTCCTGCCAGAGGCCGACCACCCTTCCCAAGACGTTAGAGCCTGAGCTCAATATTGTGAGCACGGAGCAGTTCGGGGACGAGTGTCTGCAAAGTTCTCTCATAAGTGTGAAGCTGCTGTCCCACAACGTAGTAACCCACCTGCGATACTATAGAAAGCAGATATCTCCTTTACACTTCTGCAGGGGGGAAAGTATATGTACCGCTTGACTCTCATCGTAGAATCGTAGTCTAGCGGTCAATGACGAAGCTTCCTACTCCAAGGAAACAAGTGGTATTGGATCTGAGCTCGGGATCGCTGTAATTTTGACTGAGTCAGCGGTTCTCCAAACATTTCCAAACTCCTCGTAACATATACAAATCCCGAATGACTATTACATTGCAATACAATGCTTTCTTCATTTGGAGGTGAATCGTCTTCGTCACAGATTGTGCTCGTTGAATATGGGTTGATTTATGAAATGTAGCTAATACCTTCTGTGCTTTTTTGAGCATCTAGCAAAGAAGCAGCCTTGCTGTTAGTTGTCAAAACCGATGAAATCGTGCCTTTAATGGTTTCAAGAATATGCGAGAAGCTGCTTTTTGTACTTTTTCATAAGTACTGGGTGAAACTGAAGACGCCTTCCTACCTCGAATCGTTCCTTCTGTGCCCTAGTAGTATGGCTCGGAGCTTGATGGTTATGGTCTGCTAAAGTTCGATATGATGATGCATCTCACCTGCTTAGGCGAAATAAACAACGTTGCAGAGCTCTTCCTCCCTATACATTGCCATTCTCACCACGCCCCTCTGAACTGCCGCAGAAGGGACACCTAATTACTTTTTTTCGTGGTTAGTTTCGCCCCAGTAGCCGGTTCTAGTTAGCACGTCCGCCTTAATTAAAACGGGGCCGTTCGGTAGAGTGCCAATATGAATATGTGCACGTCCCTCTGCCAACTTTCACCGGCAAAACGCTGGAGAAAATGCGTGTGAAAATGTAATTTAAATGAATGAACGCCCACTCAGCTTGGAAAAAACAGTTAATGACATTTTTTGGAATGTTATGAGCGGAATAACGATAAAAAAAAGGTAGGTCTTTTAAAGATGGAACTGCTCAACACGAGAAATGCGGTTTTCGGAGGTTGAACGATATCCCGCTGGACGAAGCCAACCAAACCCCTGCCGCACCATTGCAAGTTGGCGATAGCTCCAATTGACGATGCTGAATGGAGCCAACTGACTAAATACTTTAACGACTCGAATTGATTCGTAGCTTCGTGGATGTAAAAACATAATTTCTCAGACTGTATGAGATGAAATGACGAACAAACCATTCACGGTCAATCAAATGAACGTCTTCGACACGTCGGAACAACTATTTATGTGATCATGCGAACTTGATGAAGGATTTGAATAGAATTTAACCGAGAATTAAGCCAGCATTGTAACCATCTCGAGCAGGATTACCCAATACGCTCGTGGAACACATTTCGTCCTTGGATAATTGTTCTTGGAGATGAGAGTTGAACGATTGGGCGCTCGCGGAGTAGGATTTACGGGGGTTGCGGAGAGTTGTCAGTTGCTACGCTCCAAATATTTTCATTATTACAGTTAAAGATTGTCGGTACTAAAGTAAATAGTGCTAACGAGTAAATGGGCTCCGTACTCGTGTATAATAACGTTAATGGAACGTAACGATTCTGAGAGGTAGTCAAGTTCTCAACAGTCAGCGACTGAACGACCCCTGAGTGAGTTGATAAATTGCAGATGGCGCCGCACTCTCGGTTCTTTCTCTCTTCTTTGTCGATAGATATAATAAACACAAGTTTCCAGACTTCAAGGAAGAGGCCATTAGACGAGAAAACGTTGAAAAGATGCGCTTAACGTCTCGACCAACGCATCAGAACACACCATAGCCACAGCGGGCGGTATCCTCATTCTGCTCAACCTCTCGGCGATCGCCCAATTACGACTGGAAAACACGTCCCCAGTTGGCGCGATACTGTCAACGCGTCGGGATCGTAAATTCGAGTCCACGTTGATTAAAACTATAAGATTTTGGAACTTTCGAGATTTCCGTGAGGCAACCGGTGATTTGGATTCCAATTTAAACGCTGGGGACGAGTATCGTAAGTTCCAACGGGAATCGGTGTCTTCGGAGTTTCATTTAATTTCCAGTTCGAAATTTCGTTTGCAAGTTTGAGAAACTCCTGTGACACCATTCCTGTCCCTCAATCGAATGAAGAAATGACGCAGAACACGAGCTCGATGAACTTCTTTATGTGAAGCCTCTAAGATCGTATTTTCCGTTTTGGCACCTTCTCCTCGAAACCGCAATGAAATTCGTACTGGTTTCGGCGATTTACCCATCCCCTGGGCAATTGTCAAACTGAACTGAACATCTGACGCTGTGGAGATCTTGTATACTAAACTGAAAGGAAGGCCTATCCCAGAGTGTTCATCCATTGGCCTCACAAGTGAAACTCACAGTAGGGAAACCTAAATGGATCCATTAAGCTGTTCTGGAGCAATTGGCAGGGACAAATCTAACAGCAGACTAACGACAACGACCATATCAGGCACTTTCTTTGGCACTTCCACCTACATTCTGGTGACAATACTGGGAGTGTTGCCCGTCAGATAGAAAGTGCAACGAGAAGCAATAAGAGGATTTCGCCGATTGAAAAAAATATCTGGTGCGTTGCAACACACAACTTTCCTTAGCTCTACGTCAACTCACTTTGTACATTCTATTTAATCAATTCGTTTATCACTCAGTTCCTTTGAACTTGGTCAAACAACACTTCACAGCAGGAAGAGGTAGCGCCTACAGTTCTGGAATTTATTGTGCTGTTCGTACTCATTGCAGGACCATTATTGAGCAATTGGTACACAGGCTGTAAACACGAATTTTTTGAAGAAGGATAGTAATTACTTTTGCAGAGTTATTGGGTAAAAACGTTTAGAACTGGTAGTAAGCGAAACGGCAGTAGTTGAAATTCAGGAATTTCTGGAGTGAGCCCCATGTATCTCATGAGCGTTTTCAAACACTAACCCTTTAGGTATTGAATTGGACTACAAATACCAATTTTTTTAAACATTCTACTAACATTCCAGCGGAGTTTATAAGGAAAAGAATTCGCGAAAAACGCTTTTCGTCGAAAATTTTGATAATTTATCGTGCTGCTCCTGTCATTTTCCCACAAATGGGAATTTTATGGTATAATAGTCTTATTGAGAGCTTTCATTATAAAAAATGTTATCAAAATCGTTAGAGCAGTTTTTGAGAACAAAAATATTTGGTGTTTTGATCACTATATCACTATGATAACTATAGTTAACTTTCGGTGGATGTTGCCCATACCATTATTTTTGCGTCCCGTGGTAACCTGTAGGCTAGACATCAAGTTTCAGCTGATTTGGTACGGTTGTTTTCTCTAAAAACCGCGCTAAAATCGATTTATCGATTTCGTCGAAAGTTTTGGTAATTTATTGTGCTGCTCTCGTCATTTTCCCACAAATGGGAATTTCATGGTATAGTTGCCATAGTGAGAGCTACCAATATAAAAAGTTTGATCAAAATCTTTACAGCTGTTTTTGAGAAAAAAAATAGTTGGTGTTTTGATCACTATGATAACTATAGTTAAATTTCATTGGATTTTGTTCATACCCTTATTTTGGCGTCCCATGGTTACTTGCGGGCTAGATATGATGTTTGAGCTAATTTGGTATGGTGGTTTTCTCTAAAAATCGTTCACAGACACACATACACACACACACACACACACACACACACACACACACAGACCATTTTCCCAAATAGTGTTTTTCGGACTCAGGGGGGTCTGAAATGTAAAGATCTGAAGAAAACTCAAAATTTTTTTTTCAGCTGATTACGTAACTCTCCTTTCTACTTCGTAGAGCAAGGAAAGTAAAAAAAACGTGGAATGGAGACGGGTAACGGAAACAGCTACGGAACCATCTACAGAAAACGAATGTGACATGGAGGATTGAAGAACTGTACTCCCATCGTAAGCACCCCAGTGATCGTAGTCAAGATGTCAAAGACGAAGAGTCATAATCTGAAGAAGTTTGGGCATTGGATAGGGGCTCGGGATTACTTTAAGTTTTGATGCGCCAAAGGTGTTCAAATTCGAATATTCTGTTTTCGCCGAATGCTTATAAACGTTCATTTGCATAACGTCATGAATTGAGTCAGAAAAAGTGAAAAAGATAACTCCCGAATTTTGACACTAAAATGTTTAGAATTTGAGACTTTAAAGGCGAAGTTATGAAAAGTTTAGTAAGTCAATTTCTTCCAAAATGTTACAATTAGATCGATAGGTAAAGTATCCAGTAGTTTCATATTTGCCACTTTTCTACAGTTCATTCGCCACTACGTATTGAGCGATAAAATAATGTGACTGAAGTTAGCGCACCTGTTTGGTGAGTCCGTCTTCTCTGGCTGGTGAGATACTGTGGACGAGCGCATTCGATGTAAAGACATCATCGTCTGGCCGTTCAGTCAGTACTCAGACGCTCGCCCACAGTATCTCACCAACCAGAGGAGATAGACTCACCAAACAGATACGCTAACTTTAGTAATTACTGCCGGAACTAATTCAATTAAAATAATGTGACACTAGTTCCTTCCGTAACTCGTGTCAGTGAAAAAAACTGTTAATAATTCTAACTTTGTGTATAGAGACGAGACGCCACAAGGTGCGTTAGAGGGGAATTGTTCTAAAACTGGTTAGAGTTTGGAGACATTTCAGTTTTTTTTCCTACGTGGTAACTCCAACGAATCAAACTAAATGTTTTGCAGTTATTGAGTATATTGCATGGCAACTCAAGTTCATCGGTCAAGTGACGAGAGCAGCACAATAAATTACTGAATACTTCAACCAAAACTGAGGAAAACTGAGTCATTCAGCATAACCTACTAACCCAGCACAGTAGACGCGAACTACCTAACATAATTAGCTGCAAGACACAAATACTACACGATAATGGACTAAACGTTTTAAAGTAGTAGCAACCATGCTGATTCCAGACCGCTCATTTGTCAAGTGGTTTCTAGACAACACTTCAAAAACGAAAACTCCACAACGAACAACCCAATAGATACTCATTGCATGTTGCTAAATAAATATAAGGAGGGTCACCGGCAAGGACGACGTGGGTGCTCATGAGCGTTGCACCATCGTCGTATATGAAGCAGAAGTAAGGGGTGATACAGTGAGGAAGCGGATGGCAGCAGTGCAGGGGAGGTGCTCGTATTGCAAGGTTTTTCAGGAGGCTGTGGGAAGAGCCTGGGCCCATCAAGAGGGCAATAGGAGTGCGGCCGTTAGAAGAAAATAAGGAGGGCTGTGACCTTTGGGAGATAGCAAGACGAATGGGATAGAGCCCTGAAGGGGTGGTGGACTGGGAAGTTGATTCAGCATTTGGTTCATGGCTTGGGCAGCGCCGCCAGGGTCATCCAGCTCCTAACAGGACATGCAGCATTTAGGGAGTTCTGCGCCGAAACAGAAACGCTGCATGCCCAAACTGCCTGCAATGGTGGCTGATGCTTCCCAAAGGCAGACTGGATGGCGGTACACGGTTGAGGCCACAGTCAGCCACCTCACGCCAGAGGCATTCGTCTGTAGCATGTTGTTCCAAGAAAACCCGGAAGTGCATTGCTCAATTTGCCAGAGAAGTACTCAGCAACCTCCTCGTGCTTGCCCATGGCCCTCTTTATAGGATTGGCCATATTATATTTAGCAACATGCAATGAGTATCCCCTTCCAAACGCCTCGTAACAGAACGAACCAAATATCCGGAAACGCAGGCATGAGAGTATCCAACTCAGCATTGAAATGGGGAAGTGACAGGAAGTACACAGGAATCAATCCCATTAAGTAAAACGTAACAGATCAACTGAATGAAAAAATAGATTGTATTGGTAGCCCAGAGCCACGTCAATCGGTGAACGTACGTGGGTTAGGGGAAAGCTGTGTGCTGCGTCGTACGAGATATTTCAAGTTGAACTATGCGTTGACAGCACATTCTGAAGGTTCAACAGTCCCCCCTTCTATCCCTCACCAATTACCTAATATCGCCATTTGCATATCACATGAATCTACGGATCCTGACAACGTTAAAAGGAGTTTTCCGACGTCTGAACGGGAAATTTCGCAAGGGCGCCCCCAGAAACCGTTTCTAATCAATCAACTATGCCAACCGATGAATTGGTAATTGTCGTGTAGCTCTATTGAGAACAGACTTCCCGCAATAAGCTCAGATTCGTTGGAAAATCCTCCCCCTGAGATAAACAAGGGTAAACCAGAGATTTGAATAAGTAAATCAGCGGACCGAGAGAGTCGGAAAAGCCAACGTAATAGCTTTCACCGTTCCCTTCTCCAATCCGAGGCGCGGCGTACGTTCCCTTATTTATTGGACAAAGACCGCTTTTGGAGTTCCAATTTTCCCATTTTCCCCAATAACTTATTGAAACATTTTAGCCCCTATCCCTTCTCACTTCGACTTATGGGAATAATTCAATGTTACGCCATCTTCCGCCGAATGGACGAAGAGTCCTTTGCACTATCGGCGTATCCGCGGAATTCATTCTTATTTTATGGTAATCGAAATTTCCGTGAGGTCTAAATTAATTGATTCAGTTGAGCTATCGAATGCTTCGTTCTAAAAGGAGAATAGATTTCTCGTGAAGTTCAGTGTGAGAAAATAGATGTAAGTTCTCATAAATGGTGTGCACCCTCAAATAAATTTAAACTTTTCTGCTTAACACCCTGAAACACAGTCAAAAATAGTAAATGAACGTAGGGACAGAATGAATACGTGCGCAATTCAAAGTAAATGTACCGAACGCAGCGCTTCGCGCTGTTGGGGATGGTCATCAGGTGGAACTGTTCACGACCGACTTCTCCAAGGCTTTGGACAGGCCCGCGGTACAATTATTGAAGTACTCTCTTCGTTCGGCGTTTTCGGCCCAGTTCATTGCGTGGGTCAGCTACCTGAGTGCTAGACGGATTTCAGTGCGCGTCTATTGTGCCGTTTCTCGCTCCCTCTACTTGATCGGGCGTTCCCCAAGGCTTGCATTTCGGTCCTCTTATCGTCCATCTTGTGAACAATGGAGTTATTTCCTTTTGGTTTATTATTCATTCTGAATAATTACCCTATGTTTTCGATCACGAAAATTTTTTTACAACCCCCCCCCCCTCACAATTTGATACTTTACGTTTCAAGACATGGAAATTCCAAATTTGCAATGTTCGTCCGCCGTCCCCCGTCCCCCGACAACTGTCCCCTGTCCGCCGTCCGGACCGTTTTGTGCCTTTAACGTGGTCTAAAAAATTCGTTCTTTCACACAAAAATCCCATTTGGTATATAGTTGTGCCCGCCATCTTGGCAATCCGATCGGACGAAGCCCATGGTTGTTGTGGGCAAAAAATGGTTAAAAAAATTAACGAAAAACAGTATAACGCGGCAACTACAGTGGAAGTCAACGTTTCGTCGTTAGTACTCCCTCCCTCCCTCCTGTCTCATCAAAAACCATCCGCCCGCTCGACTCGAACGCCCTTTTCGACTGGCAACGGGTTCCCTGGAAGCCCCTGTCCCAAGGCCACTTCCTCCGCACACCCCTCCATCGGATCATAAGTGCCTACAGACGTTTACAGGCGCCTGGCGCCAGCGGCATATTTAGTTTCCGTAGTTCCATTGTAGCCAGGTCATGTTTCGTATGGTTTACTAGTATTCGATGCTGTTGAATGGGATGGGTCTCGGAGCAGTAATACTAGGTCAAGCTGTTCATTAGAATAATAAACCATTGTGTAATAATTTGCAGGGTTTTTCAACGCACTAACTTCTTGAGTCTCTCCATCAGCATCCAGGAACCCTCAGGCTGCCTTCTCCTTTAACAGAACCTCGATGCTTTCTGTGGTGTAACTTCAATGGGCTGGCCCTCAACTTGTCAAAATATGCTGTCACCTTTCTCTACAGAGTTCGCTCTCCCATCCTCCACACTTCCTCTCAACTACCTCGACTCCTGTAACCCCAACTTCCAGTTTGCCTTCTCAGATCACATGCAGCTCGCTGATTATGCATGCTCGGCTTCACAAAATGGAACACTACAGAGTTTTCATATGCCCCTGCCATAGTGACTCTCTACAAGACTCTCGTGCCACCAATTCTGCAGTATCAGTAATCTAAGGCCTGCAGAACGAGTAACATGTTATGCAGTTTGAGCGAATTTTTAGAGCATTTCTGTACGGCTTCAAGATCTCAAATCCCCGTGAGGACCTATCCCAGGGTGAGCTCTCTCGCTGCTTTCTGCCTGCTGTCTCCCTGTGGCCGATGTTTCAATCTTTCATGGTCTGCTACGAAGACGGGTTGATTATCCTGATCTCATCGCTTCTCATCTCGTACTGTATTAGCCTTCGCTTTAGTCATCATTTGCCTTTTGTATATATCACAGTATTGACTTCACATTATTTTGTGATTGGGCACGTCCCGTATCTTCATTAATAAATAGATGTCATGCAGAAAATGTAGTTTATTCCTGTAACTACAGCTTGGCCTCGCAGAATCTGCAACTCTGTACCTGTGACTTATCAATATTGGTCAGAGAGTACCGTAGTGGACAGTGTTCTCTGTGAATAGAATACATACCATTCTTATAATACCCCTCTCCAGACAGAAAACCTCTGTTGTTCGCCCCCAGAGGAGTAATAAATTACCTTGACTGTCATTGGCCAGGCATAATTCCGTCAATAGACAGCCCTGCAATTATTCAAGTGGCTCTTATTGGTTCCAACGAATGGCACATGACCTACTGGGAGAAGCGCTCCCTCACTCACCAGTTTGTCGGGCTCCTCATTCCTTTCTATTGCTCTATGACCATGTCACCAATCATAGTTAAGGTGTCCTTTGCCAAGGTCTTCACACTAGTCAGGCATTTCCAAATCAGCACCGACGAAACAGTATAGCAAGCCAGGCTCTTACTGTTTGACAAAATGTGCGACCATTTCAGCAACACCATCACTGAGACCCATCATAAAGGGGTGCAGCCACAAGTGGACCATTAGAATGAACTTTCAGCGATTTGGGGGATCAGCTGTGAACCTTGAGCATTCTGCTCCTCTGCACACTCTTGGTGAGCTACTTACCTTTGCTCATTGAGTGTTGTGTCCCTTCGTTAATCAAGAAGATGAACAGCTAAAGACGCTTATAATAGCTGACATCATTTTTAAACCTTTTGCCTTACGACCAGTGGCTGGACGTATGATTTTGTTTTTACGTGACTGCTCAAAAACAAAAGGGTTTTTTATTTTGCGTGATTAAGGGTATGACACAGTACGATTAACTTTAGTTAAGTAGATTGCAATGACGAGCTCAACGATTATAATCGCCATGTCCAGATTTAACTATCGCTGGCTCACCTCTGCCAATACACACGGAAGATCCTACTCGGCCATTTAGCGTGTGATTGAATCGTTCCACTCTCCTGTCCACTTAACTCGAAGGAAGAAGACCTTCAAACATCCTCACGAAGAGGTAGCAGAGTTGGATGAAAGTTGACAGAAGCCGGTGGCGATTCTGAAATAATACCACGGTCTGGATGATAATTCTGAAAAAGAGGGATCCGAAGAAGCCTTCTGTGTGGTTCAGCGGTTCCCCAATTTCTCCTCTCAATTACGGAGCCCTGCGGTGTTCATTTTGAACAGTCGCGACGTCGAAGGGCTCAGAAAAAGGGTTGAGCGGAGCGGGGTTGATTATAACTCTATAATAAAGTGTTATTAAGACGATGCCTTCCGTATAATAAATAGAAATAATCACCCGGCGCTTCGTCTTCTTTTTTGTCCGCCAATGGGCTTCCAACTTCGGGTCCCCTTCTCCGTTCCTTCGTTTCCTTAAAAAACAACCAATTTGAACCTGCCTCTTCGATACTTTCAAATTGTCGACATTCCGTTACCCGGCCTCTGGTTCAGGTTTTCGAAAAATAGTTCATCGTCAACTGTCTCCGTCCGATCACGACCTAATGGCTCCGTCTAATCGGCCGATCATTTTGTTTTTTTTGAAGGTAAAGCCGAGGATTGCTCCACCTACAAAACGTACTCGCTTCTTAACACGGCGTGTCCTTAGCAAAGATTTACCGCAAGACACTTCATTCGGTGTACGAACTAAACTAAATTAGTACTGAGTTCATCATCAAGCACTAAGTAGAAGTAATGGAACACGACAAATCGGCTGAAACCAACTTTTCATGTAACAGGTTGCACAACTATTCTTACCTACGTAGATTCGATAGACGCCTTTAAATGATGCTTCAAATTATTAGCGTTCTTTGAAATCACCAATTTTCGCATAGTTCAACCTTTTTCTCGCTCAATTTTATTGAACCACTATAAACAGGCATTATTTATCATCCTCAGTAAGCACAATAACGACGTTCATCAAACTCACAGGATGTTTTCAATAGTTAATACACATACTGAATATCGTTACACTGACAGACCATGAAATAGAGATAAAAACCAAAACGTGTCGAGATTTATGGTTGTCGCCCCTTTGTGGATTCAGCGATTTTCAACTAAGGAAACGCTTTAACATTCAGTTTACACGAAATTAGAAGATTTCAATGTTCAATGTAGAAACCGGTTGTGCATAACGTTCTGGAATTTATTTAACTTCCCCTTCTTTCAGTAAGCAAGCAGTGTGTAGGTAATGCATCAAGCAATCCAAATAATTGTTGCCTAAAAGTTTCGTATTCACTACTGGAAATCGTAGGAGAAATACTGTAAAAATTACTGAAAGAAAGCTCCTTCCTCAGTATATTTTGCATTTCACTTTCTTTAAGGACGTTCCTAATGCGACCGTCAATAACCTCTTTTTCAATTTTTTTTTTTTTTTTGAGAAAGGAAGAGAAGTGAGATTTATAAGGGAACAATAGGGGAAACTACGCTTAAATCGATTTTTGTCGAAAATTCTGTTAATTTATTGTTCTGCTGCCATTTTCCCACTAATTGATAATTCATAGTATTGTCATGTCATTACAAAGTGTCGGTAAAAAAATATTAATTAGAACCGCTAAGGTGATTATTGGGAAAGAATATATTTTGATCACTATAATTTGGCGCGGATTTTGCACATACTCTTCTTTTGGCGTCACATAGGAACCTGCACGCTAAAGTTTAAGCTGATACGGTGCAGCCGTCTTTGCTCAATCACATTCACATATACGCGTACCATTTTTTCAAAGAGTGTTTTTCGGAGTCAGTAGGCAAAATAAAATATATATAGACTTCAAAAAATTTATAGATTTGAGGAGAACTAAAAAAAACAATTTTTTCTGATCACATCTGCCAGTGGTCATAGTCTAGTAGTCAAGACGAAGATTCACATTCCAGGGAAATTTGGGAATTGGAGTCGTCTGCCCCAGGCCATGAGCAGGGGCTAATGGTGAAGAGGGAGATGAACCGCCTGACTCTCATTGTTGGAATGCCAGTGATCGTAGTCTAGTGGTCAAAGATCCCCCTCCCCCCCCCTTCATATTCCGAGGAAACTTGGGCATCGGAGTCGTCCCCTTCAGGCCAGGAGCAGGGGCTAATGGTGAAGAGGGAGATGAACCGCCTGACTCTCATTGTTGGAATGCCAGTGATCGTAGTCTAGTGGTCAAAGATCCCCCTCCCCCCCCTTCATATTCCGAGGAAACTTGGGCATTGGAGTCGTCCCCTTCAGGCCAGCAGCTGGGGCTAATGGTGAAGAGGGAGATGAACCGCCTGACTCTCATTGTTGGAATGCCAGTGATCGTAGTCTAGTGGTCAAAGATCCCCCTCCCCCCCCCCTTCATATTCCGAGGAAACTTGGGCATTGGAGTCGTCCCCTTCAGGCCAGGAGCAGGGGCTAATGGTGAAGAGGGAGATGAACCGCCTGACTCTCATTGTTGGAATGCCAGTGATCGTAGTCTAGTGGTCAAGACGAAGATTCACATTCCAGGGAAACTTGGGCATTGGAGTCGTCCGCTCCAGGCCAGGAGCAAGGGCTACTGGTGAGGAGGGAATGTACCACCTGACCTTCACTGTTGAAATGCCAGTGATCGTAGTCTAGTGGTCAAAGACCCTCTCATTTTCATATTCCGAGGAAATTTGGGCATTGGACTTGTCTGCTCCAGGCCAGGAGCAGGGGCTAATGGTGAAGAGGGAGATGTACCGCCTGACTCTCATTGTTGGAATGCCAGTGATCGTAGTCTAGTGGTCAAGACGAAGATTCACATTCCAGGGAAACTTGGGCATTGGAGTCGTCCCCTTCAGGCCAGGAGCAGGGGCTAATGGTGAGGAGGGAGATGTACCGCCTGACTCTCATTGTTGGAATGCCAGTGATCGTAGTCTAGTGGTCAAAGACCACCCCCCCCCTTCATATTCCGAGGAAATTTGGGCATTGGACTTGTCTGCTCCAGGCCAGGAGCAGGGGCTAATGGTGAGGAGGGAGATTTACCGCCTGACTCTCATTGTTGGAATGCCAGTGATCGTAGTCTAGTGGTCAAAGATCCCCCTCCCCCCCCCCTTCATATTCCGAGGAAACTTGGGCATTGGAGTCGTCCCCTTCAGGCCAGCAGCTGGGGCTAATGGTGAAGAGGGAGATGAACCGCCTGACTCTCATTGTTGGAATGCCAGTGATCGTAGTCTAGTGGTCAAGACGAAGATTCACATTCCAGGGAAACTTGGGCATTGGAGTCGTCCCCTTCAGGCCAGGAGCAGGGGCTAATGGTGAGGAGGGAGATGTACCGCCTGACTCTCATTGTTGGAATGCCAGTGATCGTAGTCTAGTGGCCAAGACGAAGATTAACATTCCGAGGAAATGCAGGTATTGGAGTCGTCCGCTCCAGGCCAGGAGCAAGGGCTACTGGTGAGGAGGGAATGTACCACCTGACCTTCACTGTTGAAATGCCAGTGATCGTAGTCTAGTGGTCAAGACGAAGATTCACATTCCAGGGAAACTTGGGCATTGGAGTCGTCCCCTCCAGGCCAGGAGCAGGGGCTAATGGTGAGGAGGGAGATTTACCGCCTGAATCTCATTGTTGGAATGCCGGTGGTCGTAGTCTAGTGGTCAAGGCGAAGATTCATATCCCGAGGAAATTCAGACGTTGGATTGGAGCTCGGGAGGGGTTTGGAAATCTTTGTAGAGCCGGTGACCAAGGCAAAATTTACAGCAACCCAACTTCAAATGAACTGAGTGCAAAATAAATTGAATTAGTAGCCATTGAATTTGGGTAGATCTAAGGGAAGTCGTATGATGCGTCACACCTGATTTTTTTTACCGTGGTAAAACATCTATTCATTCATCCTCTCTTATTTCTTAGATTTAAGGGAACTAGAACGAAAGGGTTACCTCAAGGAGAACAATCTATATTTTTTCATAAGAGCAATTTGGTATTCCAGTCATGTAGCCCTCCAAATGAAACATTTTCTTTGATCTCGTAGGATCAGCCTCACCTCCCCATCATAAACACACAAATAACACTAAACGTAGATAGATAAACCTCATTCAAAACTTGAGCGGTGATGTCATTCAATTCATCATAAAATAACAGCCAATAAAACTCCCACTCCACAGTTTTTCTCACAGTCCAAAATGGTTATATTGTTTAAAACGAAAGTTGCCGTACTTCCCGTTATTCGATTTTGCCCTAGCTAACCTAAACAAAGACTGTTTTTGTACTAAATTGGAACTCTTTCGCTCACTTTTTGTTGACAGATAATGGGAGTGTCAAATGAGTAGTGACTTGGCCGCAGTGACAGACGCACTGGTCGTCACTAAGGAACATTGGTCACTGCCACTTTTTTAGTAGTTCCATCAGGTTCGTATAAGCACGGAGAAAACCTTATTGGACGATTTGGTCGAGCTACGCACTCTACAATTCGTGAAACTCACTTAATGTACGTGTAATCACAGTAGATTTTTTTTTTAAGCCGGTTATTTGAGTTTTCTTTGTCGAAATTTAGGGTTCGTTGAGGGATAACTGATTGTAGTTCGTACGTTTTCGACAATTAGCAAAAAGAGGATTAAAACTGAGCCCTGTACACTGCCTTTACACTTCTCTTATTGGACATTTCACTTCCCGCCTAAGTTCGATTTATGAAGAGGTAGTGCTAATGCAATTTATATCAGGAACAAATAGTTTTGCCTTTGGTTATTATTTACAGCTTCACTGAGCTCTTACTTTTGATATGTTAGTGGAAGGTGGTCATCTGGTTGTTCCTGTTGGATAACTGATGCCTTTGAAGGCCAATCAGAGCAAGAAGTAACTGAATTCTGCATCGGGCGGATAAATAATATTATTCAAATTCCTCAGTCATGTTTCATTATTATTATATCGGTTATAAAATGCTCCTTGAAGAGGGTTAATTATTCAAAGGGCTGAACAAAATGCTTCTCATGAAACAGTGGCCGAGAGGTGCACCACTTCTCGTTTTTCTCCCTATTTTTTTTTTAAATACTCGTTACTGATTATCGGAAGATCGTATTATCATAGTACGAAGGGAGGAGTTCAACCCTCGGTATGCGTCCAAATAAATTTGTCCGAGCGGAGCGGGCTCGGTTAGAAGCGGACCGCAGGTTGAGCCTCCGGTAGCAAGACAAAAACGGCCCCTCTTCACAAACCGGTTCGCCCAGCCCCGTTCCCCTCTCGCTTCAACACACTGACAGACGCTCATTTCCCCTCTGTCTCTTGGCTCTGGCGCGGCCGGACTCATTAACCTGCAGGAAGACTTGTCGGTTTAATCAGGTATCATCAATATGAGCTCAAATGAAACATAAAACTGAGCTAGAGACTTTCTATTTGCCTACGGGCTTCAGTTGGAAAACTGCTGCTCAACATTCTTTGGTTATAAAACGACCGGAACGGGGAATATAATAACTGCCGACCCGACTTGGAGTTGCCTGGACATAATCGTAAAATTTGTTATCTTTGAAAATAACATTTTTAGTTACCTCCAGTCATTTGAACATTTTTCCCTCCCCGAGGGAGAGAATCGTTCGAATTCCGAACGGAAGCCTTCGGAACTCACGCGAAGCGAGTCGCCGCTACCAGGAATTATATTACGGTCTTTTCCCACCGACCACACATTAATTGATGATGACCACGTTGGAATCCTTCTTTCACCAAAGTAAATAAACTCTTTTGAAATCTAATCGCAAAACATTGAAACGGCCTTCTATGGCTTTCTTCATTTCAAATTCAATAACTTTTAAACTGCAAAAGCTCCCGCGTAAAGACATTAATGCCGCTTCATGCTCAAACGGCTAGGGTAATTCTTCAGAACCGCTGACCTGCCCAACTCCTACGTAGACGATTTTACCCCTTCACTATCGTCATGTTCTTAGAACCAAGTTAAATCGCTTTTCACGAGAGAGCGATTCCGATAATAAGCACTTCCAGTCTCTATACTGAACTTTAAACGAAAGAAATAAAGAACAAATTGGATTAGTGGCTAACGCCATTGAATCCAAGCCACAGGGCATTGACATGATAGCGCCCAGGTACGGGTTCGACAAAAAATACAAACTGAACAGAAGGAAACCTATGATACAGCAAAAGTCGTCGGTTGCCGCCTCCTAATGGCATTAACGCGTACATAGATGGATTCAAAACCCTGGAGGGGCTCTTAGGTGTGAATAAGGGGCTCTCGGAGGAATAGGACGTACTATCATGGCTGATGATAGTCTAGTGTCTCATAAGACACCGAAGAACTACTGCGCAAGATCAAAACTGCCGAGGAAGTGCAGAATGCGGCAGAATGAAATTAGTGTTAACTGTATTCCTGGGCATGAAATAATCACTGGGAATGAGAAGGAAATTTATGGATCGTCTACTGTACCTATAGGGCACATCTCACTCAATACGACTTTGAGAGAATATTCCAGAGTAATGCATAAGACTGTCTGGAACGCTGCGGTAGAGAGGCACAACAAACACTTTATCTCAAGGCCCGACTCACGAAATTACACGCAGCTTTCTGATAAAGAAGAGGAAGTAGTTAAGGCAGATAGTGGGGATCATGACGAGGCATTGCAAAACGAACGAACGCGTGTATATTATGGGCACAGTCGACACTCCTAGGAGCAGGCAGTGTGGTACAGACGAGGACACTCTTATCATACCCAGTGTCCAAGACTTGAAAGGGACTGGGCTGAAGTAAGCTACATATTCACAATCGAAACTTTGACCGTTTGCCCTGAAATCATGGATGGTCCAAAACTTGAATATGAAACATATTTAGAATCAGGGGAGAAATGTCTAGATGGATGTTTTTGCGATTTTCGATATTAGGCCTTGTTCGAACACAGTTATTTGAAATTTGCGGTTCGTGGAGTTTGTTGTAGTTTTTCTTTATTTTACTATTAACCGCGACTTCTACTTACCACCTGCGGAATTCGCCCATTTTTCCGTGGATCTAGGAGGTTCGGGATCTCGACATCACGAGGCGACTTATTAAGAACACATTATTACGATCACCCGTTCGCGCTGTGCGCGGCCATATTCCGCCTTTTTTATCTTTACCGCTTTATTATTGTTTGAAACGTCCGTTGTTTCATGATACGCCATCTCAACCATTTAGTTCGTAATTTACCGTCGTGTTTTGAGTCAATCGCGTATCGGTCGGCAGAATCCGCGACCGGTTCACGAAATCACGAATTTTCATAGTATCTGGAACTGTATGTACCGTGGACATCCCAGTATGTCGGTGCGACAACGTTTTGCTGGAAAGGGTAATCCCATTGTAAATAAATACAGTTCACTTAAAATTCTCGACCTCCGGAAGTTTCGTTTCATGATACCTCAATATTAAACAGGCCTTCAAAATTGGCCACTTAATATAACATTTGACCGTTTGCCCCGAAATTATGGATGGTCCAAAACACGAATATGAAAATCAGGAGAAGAATGTGTGGATGGTTGTTTTTCAGATTTTCGATATTTGGCCTAGTTCGAAATTGGCCACCTAATATAACCTTTGACCGTTTGCCATGAAGTCATGGATGGATATGAAACATATTTGAGCTAGGCTAAATTTTGTAAAACTAAAAAAAGACCCAGGTAGATATTAGTCTCCTGATTCCAAATATGTTTTGTCTCAACCTCCATCTCTAACTTCAGTGCAAATGGTCAACGTTTCGATTGTGAATATGTAGCTAACTGCAGCCCAGTTGAAAGGGAGCGACATTTGGTTTTCGGTACAACTTCTCCAGGGGTAAACATCGCTAGAAAGCTCTTGCAGGAAATACCGACCTTTACTAAAGTTAACGTACCTGTTAGGTGAGTCCGTCTCCTCTGGCTTGTGAGTTACTGTGGGCAAGCGCTTTCGATGTAAAGACATCATCGTCTGGCCGTTAAGTCAGTACTGACTTAACGGCCAGACGATGATGTCTTTACATCGAAAGCGCTTGCCCACAGTAACTCACAAGCCAGAGGAGACGGACTCACCTAACAGGTACGTTAACTTTAGTAATTTGCCTACTGGCGGATATAACCCAATTTCTTTAATACATACCGACCTTTCTTAAGAAGCTAGGCATGGACCCGAGTGACAGTAGAATTGGCACAATTGGTCAGGGTGCATCTCAAATAAGGGACAATAAGTTTTAAAAAAGAGCCTTTAAAATAGTTGAGTGTACGTAGAGATGACAAAATTTGTTAATTTAAATACCATTGACAAGAATATCAGAGAGTTTTCTTCCGTGGAATGAAATTAAAGGTCTTGTAGAGTTCTACAACTCTCGACCGATGAATATCACCGTTTTTCATGTGAGTATGAAGAACCACACGCTGGACTTGGGCCCGTTTACAGAGATTGGACTATACTGCCCGATGGATGAACTGTTGAAGCTTAACGTTTCGGCATTCATTGGGCTGCTGGTACCGCTGCTGACGTCACTGATAAGAATGTCAAAGTGATTTTTTAGGAGTTTGTGTTCACCATTCTGGAATCGTAAGTGAAACTGAGACACAGTCAACCACACGTTATTTTGTTTGTTTTTTTTTTCTTGAAAACGGGGATCCAGGTAATACCTTCGCTGCAGCCACAAACGGGCCTATTGTAAGGGCGTCTATGATCCTCAGATCATGGCCCCCCTGCACCACCCCCAGGCCACACAGCACTGGTGGCACTTGGTGTGAGGTCACCTATGCGACTCCACCACTCCCGGACAAAGCAGAGGATATCCGCAAGTTTGCATTCGCCACCTCTTCTGGCTGAAGAAAGGGCCTCCAAAACACACTACGACGCGATGCCGCGAGACCATCGCATACGCACAGCACATGCTCTGCCGTCTCTAGCCCTACCTCGCAGAACCTGCATACCTGTACCTCGCACTTGCCAATATTTGCAAGGTGGTACCTCAGCGGACAGTGACCTGTAAACAGGCTTGGACCTCTCTCTGGAGAGCCGGATGAAGAGTTTGGAGTGTCTAAGGCCGGGCAGCCCCTACCAATGGGCAGCCCTGCACCTATCCTCCCATTTGCCAACCTCTCTACGTAGGTGGCCCAATAAAGGGCTAAGGGCCAATAAGGATCTGCGCCGATCCCTTCTTAGCCAACCTACCAGCCCGCTCGTTTCCCTTTATACCCTGATGCCCTGGCACCCAACACAGTGTTACACTGTTGTCTTCTGCCAGGGCCTTCATTCCAGTCAGACACTCCCACACCTGCCGCGATGTAAGACAGTATGAGGCTAAGGTTACCGCAGCCACCTCTGCCTGGAACACGGTAGCCAGCGACCCCAATGGGATCGCCGCTCTAATTGTCGGCCCAAAAATGCCTGCCCCTGCAAGACCACCCTGCACCGAGCCATCAGTACCACAACCAGACGTTACTTCGCACTCTGGAATTCCACAGGTTGCTCGTGATTTTTTCGTAACCATTATCAAAACTCCACCAAAAAGGAAGTTACCAATCGGATTATTTGTAGCGAGATTGCACATGAGTGAGTTTTATAATGAAAAAACCACTCTAAAATTACTTTTCACGGAATTTTTCAATAATTTACTGCGCCGCTCTTGCCTATTTCCACATATGAAAATGTCTTATTATCGTTGCGTTAAAATTCTGGTGTTTTGGTCACTGTGATAACTACGATTAGTTTTCAACCGATTTTGAATTTTAGCGCTCCATGTTGATCTCCTAGGAATTAAATTTAAGTCAACTTTATCTAACCGTGTTGGATTGGATTAAACTTTATCCAATGTTTACGGATATGTGACTACTCCATTTTCTCGAATGTTTTTTTTTTTGTCAGGTTTGGCATTGTTACTAGAAGACTCACGATTTTTTCCAACTGATTACTTAACTTTTCTTCCTACTCCATAGCGCTAAGGGAAGTTAAAACTCTGAAGAATATTTAAAACAAAAAAACGTTACTACGAGTAAAATGAGCCGTCGAGAGGTTTGGTTACTTTTGAAATGATTGTGTCAAAACTACCTCAAGTAGTGGCTTGAGATTTAGGAGTTTTTCAAGTCAAATATTGTCCACTAACAGTTACCCGATTTGGGCTTTTTAATGAACTTACCCTGAGCAAATACGACAAACTATACTTGTCCCAATTTCGAACTCTCCAGCTCACTGTTCTCAAACAATTTTACACAATTTTGTGTAAATGCGGAATTCGGTACAAACTCGTAAACGTCAAAATGAAGAATTTTGTAGAGAATGCCATGGAACGGATTGCAGTGCGAAAATTCGCTCTCAAGCATGTTTACGCCAATCGATAACTTCCTTTTTGTACAGGCATTCGCCAAAATAAGTGAATTCAGTATCTTCTTTGTAGTTGGCCAAAATACAAGTTTCAAAAGGCACCGAAATATTGTGAACTGCAAAATCATTTGGTAGTTAAGGGTCAACCATTCTGGCTACCTTTGGTTCCTACGAGCAGTGAGGTAAAGGTAGAAAGCCTCGCACGTGCAATGTATTCCAAGAAGGTCAATCGGTACACGTTTATTGATGCTCAATACCCTGCGCGTCTTGCAGACCTTTGGTTCGGAATGCATCCTTTGGCCTTAAGGGTTGCTTGGGTACATCCTTATCGACAAATGGGCCTGGTATAAACCGCCTCAGCTACCGCAAAGTCGGTGGAAGTCGTAGGAAAAATGAGCGCAATTCTAGAAACTCTTCATCTCCCACCAACTCGTCATCTTTGTGGCACTTTGTCCGTAAAATAGTGAACTAAATGGTTTAAAACTACCTACGCGAACTATTAACTCGGTCGATGACTCTCTGTCAACCATTTCATTCTCTTCTGCTCATCGGAAACAATTCAGAAAATTCAGCGCGAAGACGGCAATTCGGATCGAATTCACCTGAGACCGCTTACCAGGTTAACGGTAGTCCTTTGGTCCTCCTACCTCCTGGACAACCCCCTCACCCCTCCTCCCGACCGATCTCACCCTTCCGGTCTTCTCTTCCTGCTGCCACAATCCACTTTTAGCGGCGGAAACAATGAAACTTGAAATCGCGGAGTTTTACTACCTCCGTTGTTTCCACTCAGAAATGAACTCTCCGGCTGTCAAACGGACAAAAGAGAGGATTCTCCTCGTCGTTATTGAACACAAAACCACTAAGCGAGTTTCTCCTCCCGGCTACGAATTCCTGTTCTTCACCCATCCAGTGGTTCATTATAACTCGAAAAGTAACGTCGTCGCTTCGTACAGATTGAAAATTGGTTAAATCGTTGTAACTGCCCAAAGAACTTCGTTGACGGTGAATCGTCCTCTCTCGATTAGCCCGGTTCTAAATCTGATGACATTAGAGGGTTTTGACGGTCCAGCAGATGTGATAAACGGGTATATGTTAGCAAACATCAGAACGAATGCACTAACTAAACGTTAGTGACTCATAAGTTCAACTTCATCGACTTCAACATCACTTTTCATAAGCATAGCCTCTGTAGTGCGGCTGTTCACATTTCGGACGGGACCACACATAAGGTGGCAACTTAGGAAAGAAGGAAGCATTTTATTTTCAATTTCACAAATACAACCAAATGTTTAGTTTACCCGTTTTTTCTTTTATTATTATTATTGAACGATTTGTGACGGTATGTAGTTCATAGTGTCATCGATTCCGTGGACTCGCCCGCCACCATCGAAAACCATCCAGAGGAGAAGCCTTCCTTTTTTTTATCATCTTCGTATGTATCATCGCCGTGTTTTTTTACTTCATACACATACCGTTTTATCCCTTTATTTGACCACTGTCAACTTTACTTACTACCAAATTTAGTTTTCGACATCGTTTACTTTGGCTTTCTTCTACACCAACCTCATCCGCAAGCTTAGAAAAAGTTTACCTGCTGTGAGTTATCCGTGGGTGGAAGAAGTGAAGTTAACCAAGCACCAGTCTCCAAAGCACTGTTATTTTATTGATTTATAGGTTTTATCAGAAGATTGAAGTGTTTATTTTGTTCTGTTCGATTATATATTGTTTTTTCCATTATACAAACCGTATCTGTTTTGGTTTATTATTCATTCTGAATAATAACCCAATGTTTTCGGTCACGAAAAATTTTTTACAACCCCCCCACAAAATTTGATACTTTACGTTTCAAGACATGGGGATTCCAAATCTGTTTTGTGTCTTTAACGTGGTCTAAAAAATCCGTTCTTTCGCACAAGAATCTCATTTGGTATCTAGTTGTGCCCGCCATCTCAGCAATCCGATCGGACGAAGCCCATGGTTGTTATGGACAAAAAACGGTTAAAAAAATTAACGAAACGCAGTATAATCGCAAATACGCCGATTCGTATTCGATACAATTCGTATCGTTTTCAAGGTATTTTTACATCCTGAGTCGAATGAAATGAGTATCTGACGTGTACAACTGCGTGTAGGGAAAGTACAGTAATTATAGTGAGCCAACTAATTGAAAGAACTCGAAGGGAACTACAGCAGAAGTCAACGTTTCGTCGTTAGTACTCCCTCCCATCTCATCAAAACCATCCACCCGCTCGACTCGCAACATCATGCCAATTGCCGAGGGTTTGCTGTAGTCCCCGTCAAAATTTCCCCAGCTCATTTTGCCCAACGGGGCGGAGGAAGGTTAGGGCCACTTCCTCGGCACACCCCTACATCGGATCATAAATGCCTACTGACGTTTACGTTCGCCTTGCGCCGGGGGAAATATTTAGTTTCCGTAGTTCCATTGTAGTCAGGTTATGTTTTGTATGGTTTACTAGTATTTTTCGATGCTGAATCGAATGGAATGGGTCTCGGAGCAGTAATACTAGGTCAAGCTGTTCATGAGAATAATAAACCGTTGTGTAATAATTTGCAGGGTTTTTATTTTTATGTTTATTAACACTTTCTGTAGCGGCATATTATAACTAGTCCTCTGTTCATCAGGACGAGGCTCTCAATAGCCCAACCACTCTGTGACCTAAAAAACAAATGCGTGAAATGGCCACCTAAGCGAGATAACTCCACGTTCTGTCACACAAAGGTTGTAAGTGTTGAAACTCCGGTAGTTGTTATGCTTTAAACCAGATGTATTTTTCATTTAGCATGATCACAATTTCTATTTAATGGAATCCTAAATCAGGGAGGCTGGGCGTTTTACTCTTTGGCTAACAAATTAAAATGAGACACGTTTGCTCTGTATGAACCGCAGTTTGTTCATTCTTGCTGGCATTATTACTGGCATAAACGCTCTTTTTGATTTTCATGAAACATTATGAACATTTTTCTGGAAGCTTCGTGAAATAAGGAAATATTTGTAAAGTTACAAAATTTCGAAGCAAAATCTTATTTTTATGCTTGTTTTGGAGGAGGTAAACTTATACGTGAGGTGTAATAACATTTAATGGTTTTATGGACGATATAATTTTTGCTTTGAGTAAGCTACATGTTTGTTACATTAGGATGCTCGACTTGATGCCATGACGTCCTCTCCTACACCTCATCGTGGAACAGCCCTCTGAAGCTTACTCCAACCACACCGAAGGGCAAGGAAAGTCGACACACTGCGTGCATGCTCAGTATAATGTGGGCCACGTTGGTGCAATCACATTGCGCAGGTTCGAGTGCTAGTATAACCAGTCAAGCAGTTCACTCATGTCGGAATTGAAATTCAAACCGCTTCAGTCAGAATTAGATATTCGCGCGCTCAAGACGCATTTCGCCCTTCGTTCTTTCCGTTTACGAACAGAGAAGCAGATAACAATAATCACTCACAAACAACTGAAACAGACGACGTATCCAAGAAGAGATGAACTCTCCCGAACATCCAAACATAGTCGCGGTTTTATCTCGCCAGTGTGTCACATATTTCGCCTCCTTTGCCCTAAACGCAATCGTCACTCGCTCCGATTTTTTCACCGCGAATTCTCGATGAACCTATTTCCCTACTTGCCATTTCGGGATAATTCCTCCTGTCATCGAAGAGCTTCCTTCCTGTCTTCAGCAATCAAACACACGCCGAATCTTCTTGCCGCAAGTTATTATTAGCCTTTTATTTCTTCATTTATGTTTTAGAGAGAGCCATGCTTCTCTACACACTTCTCTTCTTTTTTACAACCAAGTTGAGAATCTTACATTATCTTTTGACTGTGTTTGCCATAAGTAATTGTAAGTATATCAACGAATCTCCAAAATATTAGCGACAAACGGCGCAGAAAAGAAAGTAAACATGATTGGTGTGCGTTGTGGTTCCGGGATTTAATGTTCGTCATAACGGGAGTTGTTGATCAGATCGATTGGCTCCAATTAACAACTTAACCGGTTACGTCAGGCTTTTCAAGTTCAATTCAATACAAAGTCAACGACGCACGAAATCACTTCAAATTTTTGAGAAACTCCGACGCGCATTTCGAATTTTTCTCAAAACTCAGCTTCTCAACTTTTTTCTCCCTCAATTTCTGCTTATCAACAGCTTCCTCTTAAACTCTTCTTCTTAACTGGAATGATTTTCGAGGTGAAAAGTAAAGCTGACGAAGACCGGAGAAAAGCTTTCCTTCCCTCAGTTTGAATAAGTAACGTTCACCTCCGTTGAAGTTTAAACGAGTAGAAAAACTCCGCTCCTCTTCTCCGTTCTACTTTTTGAAGAGCGTAAGCCGGTGAGTATCCGGTATCTTTGGGGCCGACTCAACTAATCTGCGCCTTCTCAGCCGGAGCAGGAAACCTTCCATCTCAAAAGCAGCCCTTGGGGTTGGCCCTCCCACGACTTACCTACTGGCACACTGAAAAATGAATGAATTTATCCATTCCCTTCTTTTGAAGCCGCTAAGCTTTCCGTAGGTGTCGCTCCTGTTTTAAAGGCACCAGCCCATAATCCCGCCGTAAATTATACATTTATGAGAATTCCGAAACTTTTCATTTCCAAAGCGAAAGCTTCGTTTTGCTCTTTTAAGCATTTTGCGCTCAGCTTACTCCTAAGTGTCCCGAAGAAAGTTTTCTTTTCAACTTTTAGTGGAAGTAGTCGTCACTATATTTGCCGAGAGATGATCCTATTCCTTCATTAACTGACAGTGACAGATTACTATTAATCGTTGAATGATCAGCGCCTCCTTTCGAAATAACGAAACGGTATGAACACTTTTTTACGGCGAGCGAAAATGAAGGTCTCACTACGAACGGTAAAATTAAAATTTTGTGCACACATGTTTCAACGATTTAGATTGAACTCCTTTAAGAATATCATCACCAATATACTCAACATCATTGTTCCTCTGCATAAATGCATTTTTTGACGTTTTAAAATGTTTCACGTCAAATGCGTAAATACATTGGATCAACGTTCTAGCAATATACATTGTTCCTCGCAACCATTCCTATAATTATCCTCCGAAGGGTTAAATGTTGAGCAGAAGGTCTGTTTGAATTCAAAATGAGAGTTCCACATCATTCATAAGAAAGTCATTTGGGTTGCAGTTTTGCTATCGTGCAAGGGCCTGGGCACTCGCTCTGCATCAACCGAACACAGACCTGAGGAAGTACGACAAGTCATATAGCAAGTCTGCCAGAACAGAGCTGTTGCCCCAGAGTAGGTATAACCCTGGGGAATTCGGGCCATCTGGAAGGAGCTCTTAATCTGGATTCCCACCTGATCTAACTATTGACTTGAGTGGCAACTTTTTTTTGTCATCACTCTCTTCGCTAATTAGGCGAATCGGTTACGAGCTTGCTGAGAATCAGTCAATACTGCAAGGTTTGACTGTTCTTCCACCTTCTTAATATTGTAATATTGTGTTTCCTCCACACTGGAGACACAAAATGTGCACGATGGAGAGAAGAGAGAAGTAGAGCCGTGCATTGAAGTCGTCATTCCCTGTAAGGAGCCGGTCCGTCCAGTGGTCTGTCCCAACACATTTCTCCTAAGACATCCTTGGATGTTGGAAAAAACGTCCCATTGACGATCATTCCCACCTCAATGCTCTTTCATCTAGCTGGGGAAGATTTCGTTCAGTGGATATTTGTACATAATTTGGCACAGAGCGAACGAAGCTTCCTTCTCACTCTCCACTTGTCCACCATGCATTTAATCGGTAACTGGCGAATGATCACTTTTGGCGCTTTAGTGGACGCTCTCCTGCAGGCAATGGTGATCCTCAGGAGGCCAACTCTCAGAGATTGGGCCAGTACTCTCCTCCCATTGACTGCGAAGTTTCTTCAGATCTTTTCTTTTTAAAGGGCTACTTAGTCAGGAAACACTGTGAAGAAGGTATTAAAGCAATAGGGTTATGTCCGCCAGAAGGCAAATTATTGAAGTTTACGTATCTGTTAGGTGAGTCCGTCTCCTCTGGCTGGTGGCTTGCTCACAACTCACTAGTTATCATAGTCATCAAATTTGTTTTCTCCAAAACTGCGTTTACTAAATTGATTTAGCTGTATGGAGAGTTGCAAATAATATACGTCCTCGAAATTCTCGTCAGTAGTACTTGTTAGAGGAGCAGCAAATTATTAAAGGATTCCACCAAAAGCTACTTTAATCCAGTGTTTCCCTTATAATTCTCGCTCATATGATAGTAGCGTTCTCTAAAAATCGGAATGGCCACACAGCCACCAATGAAAGTTTAGTGATGTTGATTAGGTAAACAGGAGCCACTATGCAAATTTCGGAATTCAAACTGTCGCTTTGCTGACAAACTTTTTTGGCAGTGTTTTCCTTTTAATTCCTGCCCCGTTGACACGAAAACATCCTAGAAAAATTCAGCTGCCGGTCTCATCAGTTTTCTGTACCTTGCTTTTTCAATTAAGGTTGTTGCGTGAGCGTAGTAGCGCATTTCGAACTTTTAAGCGCTTACAGTTTCCACGGTTATGATTTACCAACTCTTAGCAGTTGTGACAGCTCTCCAAAATGGAGTCTGTAGTTTCAGCATTAACGTGCCAAAGAGGTAACCGATATGCTTCCGCCTGTTAAATTATTGTTATTCAACATATAACGCGAAGCGTTTGCAGTGCAGGTTTCGTTGTCCATTAAGCAGCGTGCAGTGGCTGTACTAACTCACTCTCTCGGAGTGAGGCTTAGGCTATCGTCTTTCGACGCGTTTAATAAGGGCGTCTCGTGCAGTTATGGAGTTGAGATGCTCACAGTGTCAACGATCCGCGACGGAGTATCTTCTTCCCGCGGGACAGCTTCCCATTAAGGGGCGCTACGTGAAATTACGTAACAACTTTACAAATTGGATCCAAGAAGGTGCTCTTTGCGTTCGAATCGCTATTTACAAGTTCGAATAAATGTTTAGTAATGTTGGAACCAGCACGTATGATCGCCAGCGGATTGAATATAAGTGATGGGCATTTGGGATACGTAATAAATAAGTATTGGACATGTTAGACCGCGAAGCATCCAGGGCAAGCTGAGTACGGAGCTGACAGGCGAGGAACAAAAAAAAACAAAAAATCCTGAAAATTATTACAAGATGGTTTATTATTCTCATGAACAGCTTGACCTAGTATTACTGCTCCGAGACCCATCTCATTCAATTCAGCATCGAATACTAGTAAATCATACGAAACATGACCTGGCTACAATGGAACTATGGAAACTAAATATTCCCCCGGCGCCAGGTCCCCTAAACGTCTGTAGGCGTTTATGATCCGATGGAGGGGTGTGCGGAGGAAGTGGCCTTGGCGCCCCGACGGGCAAAAAGAGTCGAAAGGGCATTGCAGGTCGAGCGGGCGGGTGATTGAGTTTCATATGACGGGAGGGGGGGAGGGAGGGAGTACTAACTAAATACCAAACGATGGCGAGCACAACTAAATACCAAACGGGATTTTTGTGCGAAAGAACGCATTTTTTAGAGCACGTTAAAGGCACAAAACGGCCCGGACAGCGGACGGACATTGCAAATTTGGAATCCCCATGTCTTGAAATGTAAAGTATCAAATTTTGAGGAGGGGTTGTAAAAATGTTTTCGTGACCGAAAACATAGGGTTATTATTCACAATGAATAATAAACCAAAATCATCCCTGTATCTAAAGTAAGTAGAACGAAATGTTAAGAAACAGTCGGTTGAAGGTTTCTGAGAAATTGAAATTGAGTTTATTATCAGAATAAACGATAACAATGCAAGATCACAAATGTAAGTGGCCAAAGAAATGAGCACGAAGTGGTAGTACGGCATCCAATTGAGTGCATTATAAATGAAATCATCCGAAACTGAAACCTTAATGAAAATTTAGTGATTGCCCGGTGGCTGTAAAACGATCTGCTTGAGTGGCGTCATTCACGGTTGCTCTCCGCAACAATCCGGATGAAGTATAAAACGGAGTTGTATAACCCGATGCAATGACAAATAAAACAGTGGATGAAAGGCTAGTCGTTTCTACGCGCCGGAAGGGCTCGTAGAAGATTCCAGAAGGTCCAGCAGCCTAAAAGTCAGAGAAGTAAGGATGTCACCATATTAGGTGATCTGAATGGCTTGGAGGAATTATGTAGCTTTTAACGGGGGGGAATTTTGGAATGAGCGAACCGTTAATAGAGATGAGTGCAACAATTACATGCAATCAATGAACCTGAACATACCTCAACGGAGAGCCAAATCACTATCCTACAAAAAGCTGGGCTTTTGAAGAGTACTACGACTAAATCTAAGCCTTTAAAACGATTAAATGGTTTGTCCATTCCCACAACTGCATCAAGGTCAACGGGGAATCCAAAGATCAGGTGCGACGACTCACGCAACGTTTCTCGGCCACAACACATATACATTCAGCGGCTTTTCATGCTCTGGCTGCTAATCCAACTAACTCTCACTGGGCCCTAATAAACCTGTTAAAACAACTTCAGCTTCCACCGTAAAATTGGTAGCGCTTGAAGTTCTTGAATTTATTGAGTTGTTACTGGTTCCAAGGCCTTCATTTCACGTATAGGTAACTGATAGGGCTGTCAGCATGATTTCTCGTGGAAGGTTCGTATTAACAGTTCGGGAATTAAAGAACAGTTACTTGAATTGCGGGATTTTTGTGGTTGCTCGTGATCATCTCAGTTGACAGTTTATTGCACCAACATTTGGAACTGTTTGCACTCTGAATTCAATCAAAATCGTTAGAGCTGTGTTTGAGAACAAAGTAGTCCTGGGACTACTATGGTAATTATAATTATTTTGGGGTCGATTTAGCTCATGAAACATGAATTTGAATCGAATTATTTAGGCGTTGTCTCTCAATCGCACTCACGGACACACTTTCCAAACAGCGTTTTTCGGACTCAGTAGCCCATAAACGAGAGAACCTGAAGAAAAATAATAAAATATAACATTTTCTTCTCACTCTGTAGCGCTAAGGAAAGTAAAAGGGGGACGCTACGAGAATAGTGCAAAGAAAGAGGAAGCAGGGAACGGTTTTAAAAATTTAGTCTCTTGACTCGACCGTCACGCCAATCATTCCTTTTCAGAGAATATTGCGGTGCGTCAGAACCTCAGATGATAACATCACATTAGACAGCAGAATCGCAACTAAACGTTTGGAAACTGCAGCTCCGCTTCAGGCGGTTGGATGTTGACTGTGACGGACGGGCTGTGTGAGTGCCGAGAGCTGGACACAGTGGAACACGCGGTGGATATCCAGTAGTCCGCCCCCGGCTCGTCGGATCGGGGATCTCAGTTCAGGCCGGGAATAAAGAAGGCCTGACACCCTTCTCCATGGGAGGTATGAGGGCAAGTCCAATCCCCGGAACCCCCATGGAGATAAACCGTAGGTGCCGGTAGAACGCCTCTTGGCAATTCTGGCACCGGGGCCTGCCACCCATTCACGTCTTTAGGCTGCTCAAGGTGCAGCCATATAGAATGGGTCCCACGGGGGCTTCAGCCAACAGCTGGCAGCGTGGAGCCTTTACGACGTGGCGCTGTCAGTCGTGTAGCCATGGCATTGGCCTCGTGGGGACCGTGGTTCCACTGGAAATCCCCCCTGGAGAGATGCTTGGTGCTGGCAGGAGAGGGGTGTAGGCTGCAAAGCTAGGTACCCTCTCCAACGCTACGGGCATATGTTGACTCTACGTGAATGCTGGATCTTTAAGAGAAATGGCTGCCGGTGGTAACCTTTTCAATACTGAAAATGTCTAGCTACTAGCAGTGCCAGTAGCCTTCACCACTGGAGTCGGGAAACATGGTTATTCTGTCTTCTTGAAGTCCTGAGTAAGACGTGTTTGATCTGAAGACCCTTGACGCTTGGAGAGGTTGTCATAAACTCCTCGCAATACTGCTAACCGGGCTTTTACAAACCACTAAAGGTTTGTAAAGGCGCTCACATACACGAATGGCAATTTGAAAAAAAAAAACCCTTCTTTTTTCAAGGAGTCAGCAGGCCAGAAAAACGACCTGGTCTATTTCACACTTTAGGTTGGAGAGGCTGCCTAGCCAAGCAGCCTTTACCCCTCTGCTCCCAACATGCTATTTTGCTTGAGGGACGCTCCATCAAAATCACAACCCCGCGAATTCAACACCTTGGTTTCACAGCCAGTGAACACTGTATGACGGCAGAAGCCTCCTGTGATGTAACTGAAGTTAGCTGCGGCTTGAGCAGGTTAAGGACCCGCGTGGTGGAACGCCCCGGCACAAGAATCACCAAGGGACGTTCTCCAAGCCCTTACGATTCATTCACACGCGGATTCCTTGCATGAACCAGACCTGCGATCCCTTACAGCCATGTACGTATGTCCAGTGATGACCTCGTCCGCGACACGAAAAGTGGGGAGTAGATAAACTTTTATAGTCACGTCTCTAGCAGTCACCTCGTGGAAGTGAGAGGGCGTCAATCTCCTCTCTTTTCCTTTCTTGGTGCCAATGGTCCGAAGATGGAGAGTCAGTGGCTATCGATATACTCGCATATCTTTGCCCTCCAAATTCTCTTAGTCAACAGTATGCCATTTAATCATCACGTAAGTCGTCAAATATCACGATATCAGAGTTCAGTTCACCCAACTTTCGTCCTTTTCTGATGTGCTGAGATCACTTCAACTCCGCTCCCGTACACGAACGCACACAGCTGTGCTCAGTTCTTCACGTTCTTGAGGTCCTAAGAGCAACGGGGAAAAATTTGTCGGTAAAAACAATGACTAAACTGAGGGCCACGTTCAGAAATGGGCTACGGTAGTTTTTGTAAAGTGGACATTGTGGTATCGTCAGGTGTGAACCAGAACAGAAGAGCTCAAAGTGTCGTAATTGTTGGTGTTTTGTTCTCGTTGTTTTTGGAGTTACGTCCGCTCATAAGTTGTGTTTTCTTTCGCGAAGAAGTTTTGCTTCTGTTGCTATTGAGAGAACAAGAATCCACTAACAAGGGTTTGTTTCATTTTGGGTCGGCAGTTGTGGAAACAGCGCAAGCTCATAAAGAACTATGGTGTACTGACGGCAACAACCCTACGGGAGAGAGAGAATGTGGCTCTTTAAGGGGCCGCTAACTGAAAAACTCGGCTTTAACAAGAAAAATGCGAACGGAACACGTTAGACCAGAAAATACCTACCTACCGCCGAAGCTCCCGGAAACGACCATGCGCTATTAACCCCCTTTCAAAAAACCCCCGAGCGTGCTAATTGGACGTTTTTCCGATACTCGATACGTCGAGGGAGAACCATATTTTAGTGGAGCCCAACCGAAGGGAGATGAGGGCTTTTCAACCTCCGAAAGGGTGGATTGAGGGATGAAACGGCCTTCTGCAGAGTGTTAAACGGGAGTGGGTGCCTGCGTTTTTGTTCTTCTTCCACATAATTAGGGGGTTTGAGCCTGACGCCCTCGGAGACTCGAAACGAGGGTTAGTTTTGAGGGTTAACCGAAGCTTGGAAATGAACCGGCTGGCGATGCTTCTGTGAGGGATCCATGACGGAGACGACAAAATTAGGAGAAAATAGTTTCGAAGACGTTGGTGGCTCCTCGTTAAACGCCTTGTCAGTTCGTGGAGAGATGGAGAAGACGACCTTCTTTTGAGACCGTTCCGTCACAAAGATGACATAAATAGCTCTAAACCGAATGGTTTGCATTCTTCAATGAACGCATGAGAGTTGCATCTAACTATCTAGAAACTGTAACCCTAAGAACTTATGTTTTCTCTATCAGTACCTATTCTCAATAAACATTTCTGTGACAATACAACGAGCAGAGATGTAGAGACGGTTTTTCACTTTTTACAATAATCCAGGGGTAGATTGGAATGACGAGGCCGACAAACTGGGGAGAGAAGGATCTGCGCGTCTTCTGGTTGAACCTGATCCCGTCATGGAGACCACCAAGAGCCACTTGAATAACGAGGATGGCCACTGGGAGGGGAAGTGCAGGGCTGCTTTGGTGGGATGTGCCAGGCCAAACGCTGTCGAGGTTGTTAATTCAAAAGTTCAGGGAGAGAACAAAACAGGTCTTTAGTTTGGAAAGAGAAAGTATACGGATGGGATATGTTCTGTTCACAGGTCACCGTCCACTAAAATATCACCTTGCCAAGATTGGTAAGTTAGAGATACAGAGTTGCAGGTTGTGCGAGGTGGAGCTGGAATCTCCGAGGCGTTGTGTGGGGCTGGCTGCAGTGCGCTGCAGAGTGTTTGGGGTTCTTCAACTGCCGCCAGATGAGGTTGCAGGGAAGAATCTCAAGGTTGCCCTGCGTATTGTGCGAGAATTGTGGGGACGTCACTTCAGGGCACGCTCCTTAGGAGCTGGGGGAGAAACCGCGTGGACTTGGCTCCCTTTAGCCTAGTACATTCCACCAATAGGCAACCCTCCACGCCTCCTCCCACTTGCCAATCTCCTTGATCAACTGACTCTTGGAGATTACTATGTAGGGCTCAGGTTCCTCCGGGAGAAGCGTAGACAACTTCTCTCGTTAGGTTGTTAGCCTCCTTATTCCTTTCCATCCCTGTATGACCTGGTCCCAACACAGCGTTAATACGTTTTCTTTTTCCAAGGTCATCAGCCCAGTCTGGCATTCCCAAACCAGCCCCGGCGAGATAGTGTAGGAAGCCAGGGCCAAAGGTGCACTTTGACTGTCTGCACACCGTACTGGAAAGAGCTCAACCTGAAAAATTGTTACCAGCGCACCCAGTTATGTCACTGCATGAAACCCTGGCCCATAAACCCCATTATTCGGTACTTCAATGTTATGAGTCATAAGCCATTGTGGAAGCACTTCGCAGACACGGAACGGTAGTTCACTGGCATTTCCTTTCGATCAACTATTGAAATGTGCCGCCTTTGCACAGTCGAGTAAGTTATTATTTTATTTTGAGAGATAGGACTGTACACTCCTGTAAACTCGAACTGCACCTGCGCAACTCTTCAAGACGATGCCATTACGGTTGAGTATCTGATCGGACAAGAAATCCTCTGCGATGCTTTCCACCAACTTTCAACTCGATGCGCCAAATAATTGTCTTTATCGACGACGAATCGTTAAAAATGAGGGAAGCTGGAGGAGAATTATCTAAAAAGTGAATCTCCTTCGGCTCGTGAGATCTCGTGGAATAACTTTCGGTTTATTCGATCACGCTGTACGTTCCAATCCACTTTCACTTCAGATTCGCTTCTAACGCCGCCACACAACCGCATTTTGTGGATTCCTATTGAGTCACACGAAGGTCGGATATTGAAATCAGGCGAGCAACGGCCCATTTCTTTTCGAGAAATCTGAAGTACAAGGAACGAAGACGTTCAATAAACAACGGCTCATAGCGACCTTCGTGAATTGTGTGATAGCGGAAAGAAAATTGCATACCGCGAAAGCATTGGAAAAAGATTCAACCAACTTGTTGCGCGAGACCGTCAACGCAAGACCGAATTGTGACTAGTTTATCAACGAATTCACGCGAATAGCGATGATTTGAAGCCTCACATTCTTCTTGTTACTCAGAACATAAAAACACGTTCTGATTTTTTTCACAAGTTGTGAATTCTCTGAAAAAAATTCTCTCTGTTGCGATTTGCTCCACAGGCTCTGCAGGTTCCTGCTGTAGCTTCCGGAGGAATGCCTGATATTTCCTGCATGTCTTCAGGAGATAGGGGGTTTCCTCGTCGATACCCCCTTCCCATCATCCGAACCGAGGGGTGTCGACTGTGTTTGTTCATTATGCAATATCCCGTTATGATTCCCAAATTATCTATCTAAAGTCCTTCCTCTCCATCATCAGAAGGCTAAATCTTACCTCGTGTGTTGGCCATGAGACTAGACAGTCTGATGCATTCCACCAGCAAATTCTCTCGCAATCCTGTAGACCAGGGGTCTCCAAACTTTCCAGCCTTAGGGCCATACTAATTACTCCAGTAAGTTCCGAGGGCCAAAGCCATACTATCATTGTTGCCGGTGGTAAAAAGTGAAATAGTCCACTGATGAAAAAAATTACGTAAAGTTTAATAAAGGCTGCAAATCGGACTAAAGTCCGCAAAGTCGGTCAACTAAATTTAATTTGCTATACAAAATATGTCTTCTAAAAGGAGTTTTCAAGTAAGCTAGCCCTCGGGCCGTAGTTTGGAGACCCCTGCTGTAGACTAACGACAGAGATGCCCCACAGTGAAGTAGCTCTATAGGGACAGTAGATAAACCAAGTCATTCCTAGTGTCCTGGAATCCACATAGCATTAACTTCATTACAGTGTGGTAAAGTGTTGAGCCGTATCATCCCTCGTCAGTTTTGACATTGCGCTTTAGTTCTTCAGCGACGTGTGAGAGACTCATTATGTTGGCAGTTTTATTGATATATCCTTTATCACGCGTCATAACGACCCAAGCGATGATAGCATAAAGCTCTGCTTACAACACTGTCGAAGTTGGACTCAGGGCTATGTACTCCTTTAGAAGCCAGTTTTTGTTTTTTTATTCTTTGAAACGGTGGATGCAGGTGATACCCTCACTGCAGCCACAAATGGGCCTATTGTAAGGGCGTCCATGCTCCTCAATCATGGCCCTCCTGCACCACCCCCAGGCCCCACGGCACTGGTCTCACTTGGTGTGACGTCACCTATGGGCCCCCACCACCCCCCACACAAAGCGGAGGATGTCCGCAAGTTCTGCATTCGCCACCTCTTCTGGCTGAAGAAAGGGCCCCCCGAACACACAACGGCGCGGTGTCGCGAGTCCATCGGATACGCACAGCACATGCTCTGCCGTCTCCAGCCCAACCTCGCAGAACCTGCATACCTGTACGTCACACTTGCCAATATTTGCAAGGCAGTACCTCAGCGGACAGTGACCTGTGAACAGGCCACATATGATCCTCATATCCTTCCTCCCCAGTGCAAGCACCTCCCGCTGGAGAGCCGGATGAAGAGTTTTGACTGTCTAAGGCCGGGAGCCAAGAGGGGGGACCTCTCAAGGAAAGCTATCTACCTCCCAGAAAAGTGGGAGGGGGAATAGCCCACTCCAAAGGATATGGGCGCTAACAGGCCAGACCGCGTGAAGGTTTGGAGATGTTTTTAAGCCGGGCGATGCTGAGTGCCATCTCCAAAGGTATGCCACCGTGAAAATTCGGTGGCTCGCAAATCCACTTCAAGCCCTAAAAGCCAGTTATCCACAACCCAGAGCCAGCAACCTCCTCGGCTTTAGACCCATTAACACCATTAGGAGGCCGAAAAGACGCGACTTTCGCTGCATCGTGGTTTCTTTCTGGTTGCATTTGTGTTTCCAGTCGAACTCGTACCTGAGTATCATCATGCCGAGCTTCGTTAAGAATTTCAAGTTCCTGAATGTAGCCAGGTGCCCACTACTAGTCTGTGGAGACTTAAATATTCCAAGCCTAGTCGGCCTGTAAGCCACCTTCATAGCGCCTTGGCAAATCAAAACGTGAAGGCGTATAAGAAACTTTTTTCACGCAAATTCCAAGCATTGCTATAAGAACGATAGTGTAGGGGTGTACCCATGACATACGCACTTCTTTCAGTTAACCTTTAATATTCATTCTCGATGAGAGCTCTTGGGGTGGGTAATATTTGGATGTTCCTCGGATTACAGTACACGAAGGTGCGAAAACGTTCGCAGATTAACGTCGTTTATTATTGAAATGCGCGTAGCTGAGTGAAGTAGAAGCTGAAACGTCGTTCTCAACTCTCCCCGTTTCGGTCGTTCCATGTTTTCACTGAACCAGCAAAAGTTCAACGGTAATTACGACTGCCCGTTGGTCCGTATCGAAGCACCGCGTTGCCCTTTTACATGATGAAAGCCCCCTGTACTCTAAATAAGCGGTACGGAATGGACCACCGCTAGGCAACTCCAGTTTATCAAAGTTGGAGAGACTTGCGGGGAGCTCAAAAAGGCAAATAACATTTATTTCCTCGACCTGGATGCGCCTTCTTTGGTGGTTTATTTATGAAGTTCGCCATCGGAATTCATCCGACGGGAGTTGAACTTATAAGGGCCGACGTGACATATTTTTAAGAATCGCTAGACCTGCAGGTTTCCCTTGCATCCACCTCATTCCGAGCGGTCTCGGCAGTTGGGAAGGTGAGCAAGGAGACCTTCTGACATTTGTAATGAGCGAGAAAGGGAATAGATGAAGCTGGAGGACGATGAAAGCGGAAGCTCGCTTCAATTGGATGAGCTCTGGTGTCGCGGTTTCAATTGAGCGAAAAGGATTTCAAACCACAAAATGCCTAGACCGCAGTTTGGTTACCAAGAAGAACCGTCCAAGTCTTGTTTTCTAAACATCGGCCTTCCTTTAATGCTGCGACGTCGAATTCACGCGTATCGATTTCAATTGACAGCGCTTCATTCATCGGTCTGATAGTCTATCAAGTTCGCTCAATAATCTACGCATTTCAATAAACCTCCTGTTGAATCTATGTATAAATGCACAGGTCTGGTCAACTACCAAAATGTTACGGTTTCGCTGTCTTGCAAGAGACGGGGCAATTGTAAACGTTGTACCAATTCATAGGAACTGAGTCGAAAACAGAATGGATTGGAATGCACGTGGGATTGAGGTAAGTGGTACGTCACACTGGGCATTTTATGTTTGTTACTGAATTGTAATTAGATATGCCCGTTACATCCTAAATCAATACACGCTCAGGTTGATCGATCAAGGTAAAATTCTCGGTTGGTAGGAGGTTTCGGGAGCAGCAGCGTATGGTAAAGAGCTAGTCAATATCATCACCAACCTTCGTCAAGAAACCTTGAATTGAAAAGAGAACGATGACGCGTATTGTTTGAAGTTGGGCACGAAGCATGAAAGTAATAGAGGTCAACGCTTACAATTGTTGAAAATGTTCGTATTACACGAACTGCTCTGGAGATTTAATTAAATCCGAGTAGGAAATCGTTAATTAGTGGCAGTCGTGGGACATACTATAAATATTTATAGGGTGGTACAGTGCAGAAAGCTAAGTAACGACAATCCGTTCAAAGGAACAAATTCTCACGTTAATGGGTTTTATAAATTATATCAGTTCGATTAGCGAGCAATGTGAACAGGAGAGAACGACAACGACCCTCGTTTGCCTTGAATCAAGAGGCAGCATTTCACTGGCGGCGGAGGTACGAAAAATCCCAATCATTCCTAACGACATTCGACTTCTCGGTTTGATACGTAGACGCCGAAGTAAAATGAATGCACATTCCCCTAAAGCAGTCGAGAGAACAAGCGAGGGCGTGCAATGGCAATGGCACCTTGGCGTGCCACCTCCACCAAGCACACAGCGATGCTCCAATCGGAAACGAGGAACTTCCTTTTAACCTGCTCTACGTCATCTCCTTTCCTTCCCGGCACAAATTGATTTCATGACTGGCGCTTCACTATCTCCTTCCTTTTTTTTTTTCTTTCTCTTTCGCTTCTCAAACGCTATTAGCAGGCGGATCGCCTTATTTGTTTTCCGCTTCAATGTGAACAGTCAATTCGGGTAGAACGGATATTGGTAGTTTTTTCCATTCTCTCGCAAAGTCAGTGGTGCGTTATTTCCAATAGACTTTACTATACCTTTTCTGTTCGCACGAGAGCCCTGTAAAATAGGTCTTCCTATTTGATGATTCGCTTTCTCTTTCTCCCTTTCAACCGAGACTACAGTAACACATTGTATTTAGGGCAGTTACAAAAACGACGTACATAAGTTCAAGTCTCTTCAATACACCAATACACTTTTGTAACTCACACCTCCACTCGCTATCGTTCATTGTCATATTTTCTTTATTTGCTGGCGATAGCACGGGGCAGGACCAAAAGATACAGGGCGAAACCAGACCAGGATCAGACAGGAATAAGCAAATTAAAAGACCCCACTACACACTACGCAAACAACACTGAAATACCGAGACACAACCATCATAGGGTAGAGGCGAAATCGGTTATTGGGGAATATTGGGCGCCGAACGTGAGTGAGGACTGTATTATACAGAATAACGTTATCGGTTTGAGTGTGAGTACGTAAACGTGAACAAGGGACTCTAAAAAGGCGTGAACTGGTTGTGAGGCATTTAGTGGAGGGAGAGAGAGAGAGAGAGAGAGTGATAGAGTTGAGTTGTGAGTAGCGCGAGCTGAGCGACGAATTGTTGGGAGAACAGGGGGACGACTGACTTTCGCAATAACTCGTAGGTGAATGAGTTTGGGAGGAGCTTCCTGTTGTGAAGGGAAAAAGATATTTTGGAAAGTCCAGAACAAGGGTAAATCCGTTGTCACTCAGAAATAACTGAATATGTGGACTTTACACGAGGCTTTACCAAAGGGCTTGAGATCACACAGGTGTTCGGGGAAACAATGACTTTGCGGTTAGAGCCAGTGAATCCCGTTAGGGCGAGTGTGGATATTCGGGAAGGTCAAAGACCCAGCTAATTCGGCCTGCCAAACAGGGAGGATCTATGTACGATGAAGGTGAACAAGTCAAGAAAAGGACTAATGACAAGAAAGTTGACATGACAGAAAGCACTGTCATAGAGATTGGGTGATGAGGTGGTGACAGTAAGGGGATGGAGTACGTTAGCATGTGTGGCTGTCAGTGCCAGACAGAAATAGGGTCTTGTTGATCTCAGACCAGGCATCCTCCCTACTCCAGACCCTCATGGAGGGGGGGGGGTTGAGATGAGGTAATGACTGGATACCAGTGACACAGTTGGAGAGTGACTGAATTACCTAACAGACCCATTCCAAGGGAGATGGAAAATGGGCTTCTCCCGATCATGGCATATGCGGCTGTTCCACAGTTTCAGTTGATTCCCTAAATCTCCCCCGTGGGAGGGTGGGAGGGGGTTGACTGAAAAGGGAGCACTGTCCAATCAGAGAAATCAGCGGTGGTGATGAAGGATCCCATAAGATCTTCAGTTCTGCGTCGATCCATATGTTCTCAACAAACTATTCTTAATATTTCTCTACACATCTGCTGAACTGAGATATAAGCCATGATCGCTCGAAAAAACAAACTTGTCGAATACTAATTTACCGTTTTTAGAATTTCCTCAAAAATGGATGGAGCGATTTCAGTGAAACCTAAGAGGTACTCTCAAACAACTCTTATCTACATTTTGTTCTTCATAAGTGGTTGCGGAAACTTGTTTGTTGCTACGGACCGGTTATTTTTAAATTTATTAGTCAACAAAGTTCTCTTCCAGTTCTATTACCATCTCTGGTTGTGGGATGCACAGTGTAGTAACGAAAACTACGCGTCAAATTTGTGCCAAAAATATGAAACTCACGAAGCGATGTGATATGAACTTTTTAAGCACACACTTTACGCTAGTTCTACTTTCCTCAGCCGTACGACGATGTCCCTGTGTCTGTGTTCGCGATTAAGATAAAACAGTTTAATCGAACCAGCTCAAATTTGACATTCAACCGGGAGATCAACGTGGGACGCCATAATGAGGGTTCAAGCAACCCCGGGACGAAATCAACTGTAAAGATTTTCTCAACAACTTCCAACGACTTTGGTTAAATGTGTCTGAACAGGATGTAAAGACGGTAAAGTAGCACTTAGGATTCAAGCGTTTCACATCATGAGGCTTATACTATTCGAAGGCCACTTGAGAACCAGCAGAATTTATAATTTGCAGGTATTTCCTTTCACTCAATAATTAATATCCACTGTCTTACCCCAACCGAGTTATGTTAATATATGGAATTTGGTGTACTTGTTTTCTACACTCCTGCAGTAAAGAACTTGAACGATACGGTTCCAACTCTCAACCCTCAAACGCGTTGTGAAGCCGTTTATTACACACTTCAGGGTTTGCTTGGAGATAAAAACGTAAGCATAAAATCAGCCACAAGCTGCTAGAAAACTTCATAACTAAGATCCCCATCCGCATTTGTCGCCATTACTTCGGTATATAATTTGAACGCCAGTCCACATGCAAAAGAGATGTTTATCTTGAGAGGGGTCTCTGAGAAGCGGTGCATTCTTCCGATATGAGATTAAAAAAGTCGACGATAGCGGCGAACAAGTCGGAAATTTATTGCGCGGATTGCCATCATCGCATTCAGACCGCATCCGAGAGCCCTAATTCCGGTAAAGACCAGTCCGATAGGGAACCTTGTTGAACCGACCTAAGCACTAGCTGCCCGCCCGTGGTCAGGACCGCGAGTCCTCGAAGGAATCGCTGATTCCCAACCTAAAGATTGCTATAAATCATAGCCCCACCACGATGATTTTCCCTTTACGATCACGAAAATACGTATTCCGCTTCAACTGATCCGAAACGTCATAAATACTTATGCCCGCCGCTCGGAGTAAACACAAAAAGGAATAAGTCTTCTTTTCTGTTCACATTAAGTGGCTCATTGAGCTCACGTTTTAAGGTCATATCTTTCCGCCTCTTGGGGCCAGACGGTGCCGTAGTGGGCTCCAAAGAGTTTTGATCGTTTATGGGCTGGTGGTGAAAAAAAAAAAAATATTCTCGTTTGTTTAGCGCCGTGAACCGTTCCGTCGGTAGGTTGCATGCGAAGTGACTTTTAACGAACATCGTCTAATCACATCGCCCTCGCTCCCTTACTCTAGGGAATTCCTCCTGCCCTCTTGAGCTTGGCCAAGATTGATCTTGCTGATTAGCAACTAATTTCAAACTCTGTTGTTCCACGCCATTTTCTGAGAAGATCATCATCTCCAAGAACCTCATTATAAACCAACAATAGTATTTCGTTTAGACCAAACTTGACCAGTAATGTTACAATGAAATTTACAAGCGGGGTTATCATTGCGACCTATTGTGATTACTGAAGTTAAATCAACCCTCATGTGGATTACGCTACAGGGATTGATGCGCTCATACATGTCACGTACACATACACGATACACTCAACTGTAAACGATGCAGTCGAACTCAAGTTCAGACCGTTTCTGATGCAGTAAACGATGCATTCGTTCTTTTTCACGGTGTTATTCAACTTTATGTGACATGCCCGTCGAGATTGTTAAGATTTTTTGATTTCGACTTTCCACAGATGAAATGAAATGAAATGAAATTTATCGACACATGAATATGATACAAGAAAAAGAAAAAACGTTGACTTGCAGTCAATATATTGGTGGCTGTGGCTGTAGGCATTGCCCGTGATGCCACCAAGAGTCAATTATCTACCTCCATATTAAGTTCAAAATAATTAGATTTACTCCTTGCCCACGCTAAACAAAGAAAATTCAAAGACCTCACCTGTACATATATTGACTAATTAAAAAACCCTCGATGAAGTCTGTCCAGTCAGTAGTAATGAGCCGAGTAAACACTTGTTTTTTATATCGAATTCTGTTGAAATTTCTAGGGAATCTCATCTTCGTAGTTATTTCATTTACAAGATTCAAGATTGTGTCGAGGGGACTTCAGGTAAAAACCCTGCAAATTATTACACAGTGGTTTATTATTCTCATGAACAGCTTGACCTAGTATTACTGCTCCGAGACCCATTCCATTCGATTCAGCATCGAAAAATACTAGTAAACCATACGAAACATGACCTGACTACAATGCAACTACGGAAACTAAATATTTCCCCCTGCGCCAGGTGCCTGTAAACGTCTGTAGGCATTTACTATCCGATGTAGTGGTGTGCGGAGGAAGTGGCCCTAACCTTTCTCCGCCCCGTCGGGCAAAAAGAGTCGGGGAAATCGGGAGGGGCAACCTTGTACTGAGCGAACCCTTGGCAACTGGCACGACTTTGCGAGTGGTTTTAATGAGATGGGAGGGAAGGAGGGAGTACTAACGACGAAACGTTGACTTCTGCTGTAGTTCCCCCGAGTTCTTGCAATTAGTTGACTCTAATTATTACTGTAATTCCCCTATACGCAGTTGAACACGTCTGATACTCATTCCATTCGACCCAGGATGTAAAAATACCTTGAAAATGATACGAAACACGGCTTATTTGCGATTATACTGCGTTTCGTTAATTTTTTTAACCATTTTCTGTCCATAACAACCATGGGCTTCGTTCGATCGGATTGCCGAGATGGCGGGCACAACTAGATACTAAATGGAATTTTTTTGCGAAAGAACGAATTTTTTAGAACATGTTAAAGGCACAAAATGGCCTGGACGGCGGACGGGGGACGGACATTGCAAATTTGGAATCCCCATGTCTTGAAACGCAAAGTATCAAATTTTGAGGGGGGGTTATAAAAAATGTTTCGTGACCGAAAACATAGGGTTATTATTCAGAATGAATAATAAACCAAAAGCACGATACGATGACGCATATCACTGGAGTTCACTGGATGCATAAAATTATGATTTTTGTGAAAGAACATTAATCCTTCACATACATAGATTTGACGAAGTGAGAACATTGAAACAGTTGCTCTGTAGAGTATCGCCTTGGCTTCTTAAGATAAATTTTCAGTACTGCCTTTTGTAAAATAGTCAACTGTTGTGAGATACATTCGTTCCTCCCCAAGCTATCGCTCCAAATTGTATTAGCGACTGAAAGGGGACAGTGTACATGAGTTTTAATTTATCACTTGGAAAAATAGATGGATCTGCAAGCAAAAAACCACGTTTGAGACGATTTGGTTCGGTCGTCTACCGTCAATCGCACTCGCATCATGTTCTGAAATGGTGTTTTTCGAACTCAGAAGCCTTTGGCACGGTGGGACGTCACACAATACTTTTTTTTTCAAAGCTTACCGTACTTAATATGGTGAAGCTCAAAAACGGAACCTAATAAATAAAAATTAATGGAATAGGGAAGGCGCCGAGTCTACCCTGTGCTGGTTCTAGGGATAGATGGATTTGGAGGGGGGGAAGAAGGACCAGCAGTTCAGATACAAGTAGCAACATGCGAGTGGCGATACCTCGACGAACGACTGCTAAAGCACCTCCTCTCTTCCGCCACACACCACGCCAGGACGCGTTCGAAAGCTGCACCGATGACCTTCTAACACCGCCATGCCAAGTTCCATTCTGTCATATTTGCGCCTCTTGGCTTGTCCTGAACATCCAGGATCACTGCAGACTGGATGGAACCAACGGCGACGATATCAGGCGTAAGTCTTTCTCCAGAGATAACCTGGCACTGCCACACTCCATGGTTCAACGAAACACGCACGCAAATACGCAGAGATCAGAAGAAAACTAAAATGCTTTTTCTGCCGCTACATAACTCTCCTTACCTTCCCATAGGAATAAGTAACGAAAAAACTGAGTATTTCTTAAATGAGAAGTTCCGGAAATTTGAAAGGAACGTGGCATTTTGAGTAGAACGAGTCTCAACAATTGTCGAAGTAAAAAAAAGGTTTTCTCATACCGAAACTAGGTTGACACGAAGTCTATACAAACGTTGAGTTAGTCCCTCGACGGTAAAAGCACGAGATTAGAAAGCTAATGAAGTTATTTCAAAGAATCTTTCCATTTGCCAACTATGCATCAACTTAAGCCGTAAGTACGCGCGTGAGAGACTCAGTAAGCAGAATTCGAGGTTGCGTGTTAAACGTAACTGGCACGACAATGAAAAGAATTAGAATGGCAAAATCAAAGTCAAACAAACCAGCTTTTGCGCCCGTTCGTATTCCGCTTTGTCACGACAAGTTCAGACCGCTGAAGAGCTCATTTTCTTTGCATTACTGCAAAACGGTTTATAAAAATCTCAATAGGTTTGGGCTCTTTGAAGTGGCACAAAGAGAGCGGGACAAGAAATAGGAATTACGTCTGAATTAGGCATCGACCTAAAATAACGCTATGACAAATCAGGCTGTTCGACCTGGTTGACCCTAAGAGATGGTACATGCCTACACCACAGATAATAATTCTACTTATGACGCGGTTTTCACTTAGTAAACAAAGTACAGGCAATTGCACGTCTAGTTTTGATAATGTTCGTGTTTGCTAACCCTGAAAAACGACACTACTCTAAATTCCAGGCTTTTTTGGTCTTGATTACCTTGTGGTCAATTTTGTGGCCTTTTCGAACTACCACCCTGATTTTTGTATGAGCACAAATATTCTACAAGCTGGATTTATCAGGAAATATCGTATCACACGATGTCCTTCATCCCCTCATGCGTTCAGCAGTTTTTATAGCGACTTTTATAAGTAACATGAAGGTGTTGATGTCCCTAATCTGCCTCTTGAACCACCTCAATGTGGGTTACTACCACCTGGGGAACTCGAGTAGAAATTGGCCTTTGACGTCGTGCAAATTCCTGAATCAGAGCTGACCAAATCATGAGCTTAACTGCAACGTTCTTGAACGTTTCCAAGACCTCAGAAATACCTTAAGTGTAAAATGAGAAAAGTTCCAGAAAAGAAAGGCATGTTTGTAAAGCGCTTAGGCTGCTCGACACTTCTGTTAAGCGATAGGTGAAAGGGAGTAATGGTTGTGGAGTTTCTTCAGCCAATTCCTTGTAACTGCAACTCTCGTAAACCCGAATAATCGACTAAAGCTATACGTCGGCATTGTTCCACTCGTCGAGAGATTACGCCGTGGAATACCGTCAGTTTAATATTTCAGAGCTACCGATTCGCACAACAAACCGCTATCCTCTAAAGAACATTGCAACTACAGGATGAGTTAAAGCCCTAAAAATATTTTCAACCTACGACGTGAGATACGAGCAAATGAACGTTTACATTGTGAAGTTCGTTTTCCAACCGCAATCCTCAGTCGAAGTCTTCAACACAGTTCTTGGGAGAGCGGAGAACATAATACACTTCAACTGTTGTGAACACGGGCTCCGACTTTATGAAATGTTTTTGAACTTCTACGATGAATGCTGACTCTCGAAAGTTGCTTCGGTCTCAACTTCAAAACCCTTAGAGTCTTCAGAAATTCTGTTAGGAACGCGGCGGTTGTTAAATGAGACGCTTACTAATTAACCAACTATTCAAACCAGCGCGGGATTTGGTGAGGAACTCCCTTTGTTGATGAATAAATAAGGGGGAAGTACGAATTTTACTTAGTTCGCGAACTGTTGCTGAATAGTCGCGAACGCTTGAGATTTGTATCACAACCCTGCGCTCTTCTTCCGCGTGGAGACCGCGGAGTTAGCACCAAATGCACTAGCACAAGTCAATCGACAATCTAACATTTCACCGGTTTATTCTCCCAATGATAACGTTTTTTATTACTCAGTTACAGTGTCATGGCGAATGTTTCGGTCTCCCGTTGCTGACTGCCCTTGATACGTGGAACTACAAATTTCGTAAGTCAGTCTTCGGCGCATGTTTGTTGTACTGAGGTCAAACAATGTATGTCGAATTTGTCTCCGGTACATATCTGGTGCAACGTACGACACAACATTTCTCAACCCCATCAAGTTTTATGCTACCACTCTGTTACATGGAGCTGGTCACGCACCTATCTAGTAGGCCTTGTATTGTATCTACTGGTACTCAGTTTTAAAAGATTTTAAAAAACTGTTAGAAAAATCTACAATATCTCTATTATTTATAAACAATTGCTAGCAGGAAAAATTAGAAGAAATTTGTACTAACCAGAAGAAGATAATTTGAACGTTTAATCCAAATCGTTTCCTTCGGGTCGCAGATAATGAAAAGAAAGTTACGTCTCTAATAATGTAAGACACTTCGAAAGCTTCCGAGAAAAATCCGAAAATCCCTCGATTTGGTATCTTTTGGTGCCCATTCTTTCTTCCTCATAACCTGGTTTTCAAATCACCATGAACCAAACTAAAAGCTTCGGAAACTTATCCCTATCTGCCGGGAAGTCAGACATTTTACGTGGCAAAAATTAAAGAGACAATAATTATTTTATTTTGCTGTAATACAATCTTTGATCATTTATGGAATTGTGGGTTGGAGTACTGCACATAACAATAAAATTCAACAGATTATGATCACTCAAAAATTGTTGATTAAAATACTCCTTAAAAAACCTAGGAGATTCCCTTCCGACGAATTATTTAAAAATCTTCCTTCAGCTCTACCTCAATGATCCTTTGAAAATCCGCGTTTAAATTGCTGCTCGAGTCTTAATCGAAATGCTTAGTCCCTAAGATGCTTAGCTCCAAATTTACCAATAACAAGAGAAATCTTTGAATCCTACAATGTGTTTTGGGAATTTCTACTCGAAATCGACCGTTCCTGTCTGAACTGCTTGTAAATAAATCTGAAAACATCGGCGCCGGTTGAAAGTATAGTAGAACTTGTTCACTTTCTTGAAGGCAAAATTTCGATCCATTTTTGAAAAAGTTTATAACCATTTAAAATCACTGACACGAACGGTGGGTACAGCTTTCGTACAAGTACGCAACCACGAGGGACATTTTATGTCTTTTTCTTTAAAAAATCTGTTAGAAAAATGAGAAAACACAAAACAAACTGTTTAAACAATTTTTCTATTTTTTCTATTAATGGCCACGTCAATTACAAGTCGTTTTTGACGCAAACGACATTCACGCGATCGGTCCCTGTCTGATTTAGGCATCTTCCGCTTCGTTGACGGTTTACTAGGTGCATCATCGAGTTCCATCACGCGCTCACTGAGGTTATTAAAACATCTCCCGCGTAACGTTTTTCGAGTTTATGTAGCAAAGTAAAGACATAAAATGTCAATATAAGTATCAGCAGATTGGCAGACAAAACACAAGTGGAGATTCCTAGAAGGATGACAACAGCAGGTCTTAGAAGTTTCGACTATTCAGGCTAAACTATTTTTAATGATCAAAAGTTTGTAGACCAGGTACATCTAATTAGCTTGAAGAGATTCAAATTAGAATTAAAAAGAAAAATTAGATAATTTAAGGTAAAAAATAAAAACTTAAGGACTTTTCTGATGAAGGTATGGAAACTTTGTTTACATTACGCAACCACGAGGGACATTTTATGTATTTTTCTTTAAAAAATCTGTTAGAAAAATGAGAAAACACAAAACAACTTGTTTAAACAATTTTTCTATTTTTTCTATTAATGGCCACGTCAATTACAAGTCGTTTTTGACGCAAACGACATTCACGCGATCGGTCCCTGTCTGATTTATTTATAAATAATACATTTTATTATTTGCAAAGCGTCGAAGTTGTCAGGGTCTTCGACCTCGGGCTTCCCCGCGTCATTGTCTCCGTCCGCCTAATTGTCCCCAACCGTTTCAATAACTGACTCTAACCTGCGGGAATCCCTAAGCTGCGGGCCCCCCAGCCCCCTTTTCTATGTTTTCCCCTTTCTTCATTTCTTTCTCCCAATTTCATTTTCCTATCGATGACAGAGCTCTTCCAAATTCATTCTGCTTCCAACTATCACCCCCCTAACTCTTCTCATTTTCCCATAAAGTTGCCTGCGCCAGTTCACGCGTTCCGAGTATTGCCCTTGTGTCGCCCAGTTGTACTCCATCTCACCTCAATTTTAATTCTACTCAATTCCACACGCACGTAAAATACAGTCCTCCTCACGCTCACCGAGTTTCAGTTTCGTTGCGATCCCCAGCTCCCCCATTCTTGCACTTAACAGATCTTATATTTGGTTTTCTTTAGGGTTTTTGTATGATTTTCTTTTTGTATTCTACTCCAACCCCTACACAAGTTCTCTTAGAGAGGTTGTAGCATTTAGGTATAATTTATAAACGACTGTAAGTGTAAAATTTTTGTCAATAAATGCCTTAAATTAATAAATGAAAAACAATAATTTTCCAACTCTTTTGTACTCAATTCAACTCGATGGCCTTGTTTTTTAGTCTCCACGATCCATTCGCAGTTTTCCAACTCACGTTTGGTCGATTTTCAATGGAATTCGCAACTCGAACGAAAAACTCCTTGAACGTGACAACTGTAGGCCGTCACTCGTACGCCATTTCGAGGAAAGTGGGTTTGTTTTCCATCAAACACTATTTATGCGCAAGACGCCCAAAAATGCAAATGTAAACGAGTTAACATTGACCGAAATTCGAGTTGCGTCGCTTTCAAACTTTTCCACGCACGAATCAATAGTAACGGACATGAAATAACCAATTGTGTCCACATTCGTTACGTTATAGATCGCGAATCGGAACGCTTCAGGAATAATTTGACTCACTCTAAATGAGGAACGGCACTGTTTAAAGAAAAGTTTAACAAACGGGTGCAATTGGTGATAAGAAATGACGGGACGAGCCACTTTTTATACATTTGCAACTAATGCTGTTCGATTGTAGCGGGGGTTGGTCGAAGGGAACGCGAAAAACTGAAATGCCGCTTCCGAAAGCTAATGAATTTTTAGCACCGTGTAAAGCACTTATGACTTCGCTTTGGCTGTAGTATGAAAATATTATAGGCTATAAATAGTAATCGATTCAACTTCACGGGGAGCAGGCGCTTCATAATTCAGCGGTCTCCCTTATTTTGCCTCCTCTTTTTCTCTCTTGTAGAAAATTCATGTTCCTACCTCAAATATTCATTTCCGCATCAAAAATTGAAGTGCAGCGAAGTTCTCGTGACGTATTGATGAGCGCTCGCCAAGGCTTTTCCAAAAAAAAGAAAAGAAAAAAGAACCCTTTTTCCCCCTTTTTCAATGATGGCGGAACTCCACACGCAACTTCAACGACCCGGTGGTCCCATTTCACTTCCCAGGCTCCGGCTTTTCCTTTTTAGGACAATCGATCAAGTATCGATTCGCTTTGGAAAGACGTCAGAATTTAAATTTTTGGAGCTCTTGCTCAAGCTGCAGCTGCATCTTGAGCTGATTCGTCAAAGAGGGTAATGCGCTCGTACGCAAAAACTGGGTTACTTAAAAGCAATTGCAGATTGAAGAGATATTTGTACTAATTGTCGTGTAGAATCAAGAGTGAATAGCAATAAAATAAAAAAATAAGCTTTCAACCGGTTCAACCATTTTACAATAAATCTGACTATAGATACGCATATACACCGAGTTAGAGTTTTATAATTTCCTTAGGAGTAAAGAGAAAATTAAAGCAATTGCGGGCATGAAATTTGTGTGTTCTTCAGATCAAGAGATTGTGATTCTGAAAATTTCCTTTTGAGAAAATTCAGCTAAATTACTCGAGAACGTGTAAACCAACACAGATTAAATGTGATGTATAACATTTTTCAGTCAAATGAAACTTTTTTTCTACCAAACAAAACTCATTGGTCCAACTATATTGTTGGACCGAACATATGTAGGTAGAAGTAATCGTGGCGTTAGTGACATCTCAAATACTTCGCCTTCAGAAGAATCTAGTACCACGCATACTCGAAGGCGTCGCGCAGGAAATTGGATAGGGCATTACACTAAAATGGCTCTAGCAGCAGAAGGGCACATTACCTCGTTTTTATGAAAAAGGCTATGGCCTGAAAGAAGCATTCTGCGCGGAAGTGAGCGAAATGAGAGGTGGAACGAGGCGAAATGCCCGGAACCCCGCAGTATCGGACACAATGGAGCAAGTAGTTGAACGAAACAATTGTTTCACACTGTCGAATATAGAGCAAGCTCTTTCTGTAGAAGAAATTATTATCGGTAAAGTTACTCTCCATAGAGCTCTCACGAAGCTTCAAATTACTTTGAAAAAATTCAGCAAAACAGTGGACCGAATGACCCACACTGAAAATATTCAACTGACGAAGGACGCCATCCAGTTCGAAGGATGAGCCTAATAAATCGTGACAAATTTATTTTTTTGGACGAAGCTGATTCAACTTACACCTCCGCCGTAGTAGGGCCCAGTCAAGAAGAAGTACTGGGAGAAATACGTCATTGACGCTTGACATCAATAATAAAAAATTATCGCAATTGGGTTTGGTATAATTGTATTGTTTGGGCGTGTACTTTTCGATGCTGAATCAAATGAAACGAGTCTCATGGGTGTACGACTGCGTCTAGATCGGAAACAGCGAAATCGCAGTAAATGTAGTGAGTCAAAGACTACTGATTGAAATAACTCGAGGGTCAATTCAGCGAAAGTTATAGTATCTTCTCGGCCTGCTCTCTTCTCACCCCATCCACCTTTCAGCTCGACTCGTCCCGAAAATTACCTAGCGTCGCCTCGACTACGTCAATTTTCGTCGTTCCATTGTAGTCAGATCATGTTTCGTACGCGTTACTTGTTTTTTTTCGACGCTGGATCGAATGGGATGTGTTTCGGAGAAAGTGAGACTACGTCAAGCGGCGCAAGGGAATAATAAACCGTAGCGTAATAATTTGCAATGTTTTTTTTTCTCGCAATACAATATTTTTTCGCCCGCATTAAATAACATACTACTCTCTTGCACCCAAACTGGTTTATTCTAGTCTGTGATGTTTAATTACTCTCAAATTTGTTTCCAGTTGCTCGAAAAAATCTTGCCAATTACGTTCTATTTGAAGGATGTCGTGATGATCAACAGTTTTGTTTGATATAGGGGCGAAAATTTCTGAGGCCTTCGAACTGTGCGCTCTCCTCATTACAGGCCCCGCTGCTCCTTTGCCCAACAACAGAAAGGAACAGCAAACAAACATGGCCATGAAAACTTTGTCCATCTAACACCATCAAGACACACCAAAACTGGCATCACCCCACCAACTTTGCTCATGCGATCAGTGCGTTTCTACATCTACTGCAGTACAGCCACGTTCGATCCAACTCTTTAAGACGCGATCCATCAAACCCCTTTTCAACGTGTCGCTTCACTTTTGCTTCATCTCATCTTTCCCCTGTATCATCTCTGTTACTTCCGACCACCGGTAAGATCGTTCCAATTTTCTTCCACACATCACGTCGCCACATTCACCGTATTTTCATCCACCTCATCACCTCATCAAGGGCCCTAACAAAAATCAAATTCATTTATTCATTTCTTTTCTCGAGCCTTCTTTGTATTTTAATTTTCTCAGCGGAATTTCTTATTTTAATATAAACCCCCTTAATTTCGAATTATTTTCCTCATTGTTCTTTCTCACCAAGCTTTCCCTTCTTTCACCGTTTGTTTCACATATAATGCCTCGATATTTTACCGTGGTCCTCCAAGCCAGCCCTATGCGTTAAGGTATACTGGGAATCACGAAATTCCTATAGTAGCACCTTAACAAGTTTCAACTACCAACAATATGAGTTGTCAACATGGTCAACGCTACCTGAATATCATAATGAAGTTATACTGTCCGCTACATAAGGATGTACAAAACCTTTCCGATCAAGATGTTTCTGAGCTGGTTTTGGATTCCATCAAATCTCAACTTGAACAATTTCTATACCTTTCCAACCCTTTGGTTTTCATAACGTTTGGAAATGAATGTATGTAAAAACATTGGGGCACATAAAAAACAATAAAGTTGTAGAAAGATTGAAAAATTAGCTGTGCAAAAATAGAATCAATTTTTGTTTTTGCAACTATTGCCCTTTGGGGTGCGGTTATTAAGCTGGTGGGTCTTGAGGTTCCGCAATTTATTAAGTCGCCCCTACAGAAGTAAACCACGTAGAAAGTTTTATTGGACAATTTTTCTGAGAGGACCACCATCATTTGAGTGAAGTTTACTCAGAAACCCTTGAAATGTTAAGATCGGAGGAGATCAGAAAAAAAGTCAAGTCAGTGTCAGTCGATTGCATAATTTTCGTTTTTACTTTGTAGAACCAAGAAATTTAAATGTGTTGATACATTTGGCATCCGTGTTAGCCAACTGTGGAAGAATTTTGATGATCAATGAAACCATTCTTTGAGTTAGATTCAAATCGTTCAAAAGCCAACAAAAAACACGTATTTCATATCCACGAACTGTACCGGCGTTGACATTTTACAGAGACCTCAGAACTAATGAAGAGTGTAATTTTTTCAGCGATTACGACAGCTGTCTTCTCTTCCAGTGGCGGAAAGTAAAAATACGGGGGCAACGAACTTTAACCTTAAGAAAGTCGAGAAGCTGAGGTTTGATCTCAACTCGATTTCGAAGTTTGGGCTCGAACGTGTAGCTGTGCAACATCGTAACGAAGTTTCTTAACAAGGGAAGAAGTAAAGCGAATTGCGGGGCTCCAATTAATTCGAATTAAAGTAATAACATTGTGGTAGAATTGAGAGGGCAGAGGGCAAAAATGACATCGTCGACGGCGAGACAATTTTTCAGGGCTTTAGTTGAGGGCACGTCTCGAAGTCGGAGTCTCGTTTCACGAGCGGATCGGTTTCCCTTTCACGGAGACCGCCGATGTGAGTCCTCGGGGGTCGTGGCTTCCACCCACTTTTACCCTTCACGACTTGGACGGGACAAAATAGTTCGAAACGTCCTACTGGGACACGTCGTTTGACGGTGAGGGGGAGGGTAGGCGTTAGGTCATAGTTGAGCAATGTCAAGCCACGTTTGTGCCACGTTGCCACAACACTTGCCCGTCCTCCTACAACCTTCCTTCCTTTCCTTTTGCCCTCCGTACAAAATCAACTCTAATAGGAATCGTGGTTCAGAGATATTCTGTAACAACCTTCTCGGCTGTTTAAAAATATTCTGCCGTCCAAGGGGTTGAACTCCGCCCCACGGCAAGATGCATGGTCACGTCTGTTCGCATGTGATTTCGAGAAGGATAATCAACATAATTCGAACAACCTACTGGCATTTAAAGGAGCATCCGTAGACCCAGACATCGAGACATATTTCATCTGACAGACAACGTGCCTTAATCGTACAACACGCCTCAAATGTCCATGAAGCTGCTTGAGTACGCTACATTGCATACTTCGAAGAGCTAAGGTAAGTAAAAACGCTGCAAATTATTATCCAATGGTTTATTATTCTGTTGCACAGCTTAACGTTGTCTCACGCCTCCGTGACCCATATCATTCGATTCAGCATCGAAAAATACCAGTAAACCATACGTAACATGGCCTGACTACAACGGAACGACGAAAACTAAATATTCCAGACGCCCGTAGGTGCCTGTTGGCAATTGGCACGACATGGTGAGTTGAACAGGCGAGTGGTTTTAAAGGGACGGAACGGAGATGGTACAAACGACGATTACTTTCGCTGTTTTTATTCTTCCAGGAGTTATTTCAACTGGGGTTTCACTATTTTGGGTCTAGACGCAGTCGTACACCTTTGAGTGCGAGAGTATGTGGTGCTGAATTTGTTAGTGCAAGTAAAACCATACTGGCTAGCCAGGGGCAGAAGCCGCGCCGTGGGGTGCTTCGGGGGCATATTCATGAAGAACCTTCAGATAATTCAGAGGAATTCACCATCATCGGTGGGTTTACACATCATGATTCCATGCCATGGTTATGCGAACACTTGCTTTTGCTGTTCGCCGTTGATACTGAATTTCTGAAATGCTGACTCTGGGTTGTGACCTCAAAGGCATTGTTACAGCTGTTGGCGCCAATCGCGCCACGGAGGCTGTTTACAAACGCAGTCAGGAGCTTATCGCCGCCTCCAACTCTCTGATTTCCGACCTTTTGCCGCACGACTACGATCCGACGTGACATCGATGAGACGTGGCTTTTTCAGTCTGCTTCTGTGCCCAACGCCGGTTGCCTTTCTACGATTCTCCGAACATTTTCTCACCCCACCGCCACTCGATCTATTTAACAACGACTAACTGGTCAGAAGTTTATTTTATTTTCACAATTTTTATTTCCTACTTTATTGTTCTGGCTCAAGCTGTTCTTAATATTTTTGGATTAAATCAATTTATTATAATCCTTCGTGCCGGCTCTATGCGTTTTTTGTGTACGTCCACTACACCAGTCACATCTAACATTACGCTACATTGTCTATTCGATCTGATATTCGAGAGGTGACTGTGGTCATCCCATGCCTCAACAACACCTTCGGTTAAAACCCATAATTCACGAGGTGAGGATATTTTAATTTCAAATTTCAATAATGATATTCAAATTTCAGTGGATAACGTTTTGATAATTGTTGATCAACATTTAATTGATAAATTGGAATTTTCTGTAATTAAATCGGGTTTCTGAAGGTCGCTTCAAACGATTAAACGTTCAAAATGGACAGATCTATTATTAAATTGACCTGGGCGTCGTCCTAAATCAACGTTTTGTCAACCACTTTTGTCCACCCATGTTTGTTTACAAAGGCGTATGTTGGGGTTCACGAGTGCACCAGCCTGTTTCTCTAGAACTACCTTGTCTGATAGACCTAGATGACTTGATTTGCATGAGACGTTTTTACTTTTTTGAATCCTTTTCAGACTTGTACGTTTCAAAGGCTTCTGGGTCCAAAAAAAAGAACCCTGTTTGCTAAAATGTTCTGTGAACGCAATTGAGAGAAGACGGCTGAAAATAGTCGGCACAAATGCCATATTTAGCTTTATTTACTACGGTCTCAAGATGAGGTTTCAAGGTTAACTGATCAGGAGGAAAGCCAGAAATACTATAAAGGAAAGTCAATTGTTTCGCTGGTCTCAGGAGGTCTATGCCACCGCCATAATCTTTATTCTCACTTCCCAAAAACCAGCCTTTTGTTATTGCCTGAATCAACTGCGTTGTGCTCGAATTGTTACATTCCACAGCCCTAAGCATTGAACGAATGAAAACATTCACCCACAACAATTTCCGCCTGTCTGAGTAAATTCCGGGGTCTCTCCTCCACCAGATTTGATCAATCTTGCAGAGTCTCTTCTAGCAACCTATACCCACATTTCGATCTTCGTAATTACTTCTGTATGTATATGTTGGACGGAGATATAAGCCACGATAGCTCGGGAAACGAGATTTGTCAAATAATAATTTATTTATTTATTTCTTCTTTACGAATCCCACGCATCAGATGGTTTAGAAAAAAAATCAGGATGGTTGTAGAATAAACTGCCTAGACTGTAGAAGTTCGATAATGGTAATTATATAGTCCGGAGACACAGCAATAATTGCAAACTATTCAAACTAACGTCTGTCGAATAATTTTGCTCGCTGTATTTCCTCCTCTAATTCCACAACTGTGAACAGAACCCTTCTCAGAATAATAACATTGGCAGTCTCATTAGTCTCCCATACGGGGCTCTTCAAAGGAGGTCGCGACGTAATGAACGGCAGATCAATAAATTCCGGAACTTTAGGGGCGACCATTTTCCGCGTTTTTCAAATTAAGAGCACTTAATTAACACTTGATAATTTGGACTCAGTAGGCCTTAAGAATTAAGATACTTTCCATAACAATAATTCAACTTAGTCTCAGAATCCTTCCGTATTTACGATTGGCAGCAATCTGCTTGCATCGCATTGTGTCTTTTCACCTAACTCCAACGAACTGGAGGGCACACCAGGGCCCAACCTGTCAGCTACACAAACTCAACTAACGAATTCGGTCTCTTGCAATGCTCACCTAACCCATCCTTGGCTGATGAAGTGGTAGAGTTGGTTCACCAGCGGCTTGGAGCAGATGGCATTGCTCTGTCACATCGCTAAAGTTCATCATGTACAAATATGCAACCTCCGCCGCCAGTATATTGTAACGGGGGCGTAATAAATTGTTAAATTAGACATTTCGGGCGGTGGTTCCTATCAAATCGGGTTCGAGTTGAGCTATTTTCAAGATGAGCAGGAATCACTAATAAGTAGTCTTTCGTACAAGAATACATGTTGTGCATGAACTCACCTCTGAAGTCTTCCAACTGACGAAAGATTCCCTGCTGGAGCGCGTAGGTTTGCCGAAAACACCGCAATATCTTGCCGCGCACTGAGTAAAGGTATGTCCGCGAACTGGTGTAACACGGAACGAAAATTCACCGAGTAATAAGCACTCAATTTTGAGAAACCGCGGATTCACTTCCCTTTTACGAGAAACGGAATTTTCGTCGCGGAACAGGAAACACGGCCTCACCAAACTTTTCAAACAACTTTTAATCGATAAATCGGAATTTTCAGTAATTAAATCGGGTTTCTCCGTCGTTTAATCGGGTCGTTTAAGGTCGTTTGAAATGATTAAATGATCAGAACGAACAAATCTATGATTAAATTGACCAGCCAAGCTCGAGACTGGGCATCGTCCTAAATCTACGATTTACCAACCACTTTTATCCGCCTATGTTAGTTGAAATCACGAGCGTATTAGCCTATTTATCTAGAACTAGTTTGTCTGACAGCCCTAGTTAACTTGATTTGCAAGAGGCATTTTTACTTTTTTGAATCCTCTTCAGATTTGTACGATTCAACAGCTTCTGAGTCCGAAAGAACACCATTTGCTAAAACGGCTGAAACTAATCGGCTCAAATGCCACATTTAGATTCAATTACTTGCGGAACGCTAAAATAACGGCACGAGAAAAATCGGCTCAAAATTAACTTTAGTGTTCATAGTGATCTAAACACCAAATCTTCTTTTTTCCAAAAATATCTACAACGATTTTGATTAAATTTTTAGTATGAACAGCTCCGACTAACTTCGAAATTATAACTTTCGCTAAACTGTCACGTGAATTCCTCCAAGCAGTGGAATTCAGCTCACACCGTACAGTGATTTCACAGTGTACCATTTGGACGCATTCTTGCGCCTTTGAGACCAGTCCCATTCGACTCACCACCAAAAAATATCTAGAAAACGATACCAAACACGACGTAAATGCGATAATACCAGAATTTCGTTTTTGGCTAATTTTTTTAATTCAAATTGAATAATAAACCAAAAAGCATGTTGATAGTCTCACGAACGTCCTGTAAACTGATGGTAACACAAAGATTGTCGTACAAGTAGGAGTGACTCAATAAATTCCGGAACCTTAAGCGCCACCAGCTCATAAGTTATGATTTAGATGAAAAACAAATTTAATTAGTTTCTATAGTGAATAATCGCTAAATCCACGTGGGGCTAAAGAGAGTTTTGTTGTGAGTCACACCAAATAATTCTAAGATAAACTATACAGTCCTAACCTTTTATCATTGCTCATTTGTAAAATGGGAAACCTCATAAGCACAAGTTTATTGCCTCAACACTAAAGATATCTGTATATTTTATCCGTTTGTTGCAGTCCTCATTTCTAGTTGTACATAATATCAGGTGCGTTGCATCACACAACTTTCCTCAGCTCTACGTCGATTCACTTTCTATATGGCTTTGTCTACTCAATCTATTCATTTGAACTTGGGCAAACAACGCTTCACAGCAGCAGGAAGCGACAGCGCTTACAGTTCCGGAATTTATTGTGCTGCTCGTACTCATTCCTGGACCATTATTGAGCAATTGGTACACAGATAATTAATGAGCCTGTAGACACGAATTTTTTGAAGAAGGATAGTAATTACATTTGCAGAGTTATTGGGTAAACACGTTTAGAACTGGAAGTAAGCGAAACGGCGGTAGTTAAAATTCAGGAATTTCAGGAGTGAGCCCCATGTATCTCATGAGCGATTTTAAACACTCACCCTATAGGTATTGGATTGGACTACAATACCACTTCTGTTTAACATTTTACTAACATTCCAGCGGAGTTTATAAGGAAAAAATCGCGCTAAAAACGCGTTTCGTCGACAATTTTGGTAATTTATTGTGCTGCTCTCGTCATTTTCCCACAAAAGGGAATATTAGAGTATAGTTGCCATATTGAGAGCTATCAAGATAAAAAATTTAATCAAAATCGTTAGAGCCGTTTTTGAGAAACAAAAGTGGTGTTTTGATCACTATGATAACTATAGTTAACTTTCGGTGGATTTTGTCCATACCCTTATCTTTGCGTTCCATGGTAACCTCAAGTTTCAGCTGATTTGGTACGGTTGTTTTTTCTAAAAACCGCGCTAAAATCGATTTCGTCGAAAGTTTTGGTAATTTATTGTGCTGCTCTCGTCATTTTCCCACAAATGAGAATTTTATTGTATGGTGACTATATTGTGAACAACCAATATAAAAAATTTAATCAAAATCGTTAAGCCATTTTTGAGAAAAAAAATATTTGGTGTTTTGATCACTATGATAACTATGGTTAACTTTCGATGGGTTTTGCTCATACCCTTATTTTGGCGTCCCATGGAGGCCTGTGGGCGAGGTATCAAGTTTGAGTGGATTTAGTACTATGGTTCTCTCTAAAAATCGTTCACAGACAAATACACACAGACTGACACACACACACAGACCATTTTCTCAAATAGTGTTTTTCGGACTCAGGGGGGTCTGAAACGTAAAGATCTGAAGAAAACTCCAAATTTTTTTTCAGCCGATTACATAACTTTCCTTTCTACTTTGTAGAGACAAGGAAAGTACGAAACTGTGATTGAGTATTTCGGTTGGTGTTCACAGTCGTTATTGTCGAGGACCTACGCAGACCGAATGACGAACTGAGTTCAAACTGGACGAACTTCGTTTTTCCACAGAAACCGTTTAATTGGTCATCTAACGAATTCTGTGTGTGTTCGAATGCTCAGATAACATATTGCACCAGAATAATTATATCACGAACTATCCAAGTAAAATCATAACCTTCTCGTTTCATTGAACTGCCGAAATGAACCCCGTATTCAGCTTTTCGTACGTTTCAAGTAAGTCAAATTCGCGAAACAATTCGAGACTAAATGAAATGCAGTTATAAAACTCGCATTATTAAGTTATAGGCGGAGCCCCGTCCACAAAACTGTCTCTGTTTAGCGAGCGGTAACCGCAACGCACCGAGTCAACTTTTAACCGCTACGACTCCGTTTTGAGAAATCCGCGGTTTGTTATAATGTTTGAATCGTAAACCACTTCGGTGAAACCCGTTATATTGCATAGTAAATCTCAAATCAATGATCGTTGATGATCGTTTTAAACGACAAATGTGAGCGTTTGGTGAAACCTCCGGGAGACTCGACTTCCGTTGAGAGCGGACTGAGATGCGGAGGACGAGACGGGCTCGACGGGAGCCCCTCCCCCCCACCCCCCGTCCTGCTGGAAAGAGCAGCTCGGAGCTAACAAACGAAGTAATCGCCCCGTCCTCCACATACACGGGCTACACAGGGTGTATTGCACTTGGCGTAACGAAAATTGGATAAAACTAGACTGAAAATGGATTAACGTGCTCACAACAGCACTCTTCTACTTCTATCAGTCGCCGTGATGTGCATTTTTAAAGTACAGCTGTAATAATATCATATAATACACCTATACTTTCGACCAGGAACATTTTTTTCAACCCTCCCTCTTTCAATTTGACCCTTTACGTTCCAGGGCATGGGGATTCGAAATTTGCAATGTCCATTCAGCGTCCAGGCCATATTTGATTGTCAGGAGGAAAATATTATTATTAAAAATTTGCAGGAAACGAAATGTTGGTAGTTTTATCGCAATTACGCGTGCGTCACATCGTGTTTGGTATCATTTCCTACGTATTTGTTGGTGCTGAGTTGAATAGAACGAGTCTCAGAGTTTCAAGACTGCTTCTAGATGGTAACAGTGGAATCACAGTAAACCGGAACAGACAACAGTTGAGCTTTCTGAGTAGTTCTCGAGTTGTAACCTACTCATCGCACTTCTCACTCCTTACTGTGATACCTCCTCGAGGGCTGTTTACCCCAGAACTCATACTCCCTATCATTACTCGTTCCCACTCACACCAGTACGTGCCTTTTGGGCTCATGTTATCTCTTGTTACTTTAAACGTTCTTTCTTGTGTGGTCAATAGTGTGACGCTACGATCTGCAATGCCCTCCCGCTGTAAGCCGTTGGGGCCATATTTTGCCTTTAAGCAGGTGTAAAAAATCCGTTTTTTTTTTCGCTAAAAACCCCATTTGGTATCTACGTGTGCCTGCTTACAAAATAATCCGATAGGACGAAATTCATGGTTGATGTGGGGAAAAATAATGGTTTTTACCGCAATCATACCGCATTTGGTATGGATCCCACGAGTCTCAGAGGTGAACCATCACATCTAGTTTAACACTAAGGTAGAGATTATGCAGAAATCGCGTTCCCAAAGAAGAAATTCTCCGTTACATATCCCGGGTAACATTTTCGAGTTTATGTAGCAAAGTAAAGACATAAACGAGGGAGATTTTATGTCTTTTTCTATAAATTAAAACAGTGAGGCTGGCGGGGCGAAAGAAACCTTTACACAAACGGTGGGTACAGCTTTCGTACAAGTACGCGACCACTAGGAACATTTTATGTCTTTTATTTTTGTATTTTTTTGTATGCAATGATAACTACATTTGATTGTGCTCGTTGATGGTTTCGATATAATGACCGCGTCAATTGCAATTGACACCATCACTTAGTCACTGAGGTTATTAAAACGTGTGATGTTACCAAGCGTTAGATTTTGTAACAGACGTACTATGCACTTAACCCAAAACAAATTTCGTGACGCTTCTCCGTTACATATCCCGCGTAACATCTCCCGCTTTTTTTTGTTTTTTTTTTGTTGACCCGAGGGCGTGTGGGACAAGTCCCTTTGTCACTGCGGCCGCATATGGGCCTATTGTGACGCTAGCCCTTTCTTGGTAGAAGGCGTCGTACATACCCGGCCCTTAGGAAGCCGAGTATGTCTTTCACCGCCTCCGAGATGCCTATCTTGTTGAGGTGATATCTGAGTGGGCAGTGCCCGGTGAGGAAGCTCATCAGTACTCTCAGATCTTGTCTAGGAAGTGTCAGCATCGCCTTTGCCCTTTGACAGGAAGGCGTGACAAGCCTTTTCGCCTGTCTTAGTCGTGGCTGGCGATGCCAATGGACGCTTTTTTCCTGTATCTCCAATCGAGCAACCAGACGGTTCAGGTGACTTTTCGTCATACCTACGTGTGGTTCAGGCCCGATGGGTAGGGATTCTGGGATCTAGGGATGGGTGGTCAGCCTTTTCATTGTCCTCATGCCCCCTGTGAGCCGGCACCCAAATGAGGGAGAGCCTGTTACGGGCGCCGAGCTGCTTGAGCGCATGGAGGCATTCCCATGCCAACTTAAACCTAAAACTATAGGCTGCGATGGCCTTTAAGGCGGCCTGGCGGTCTGAGAAAATGTAGATCCGCTTGCCCTTGAGCCTTTTGTTCAGGATCTCTTCTGCGATCTCTTGGGTTTCGCCCATTGTTCGCGGCTGCTTATTCAGTCAGCATGCTGACCTTATTCACAGCTGGCCGCAGACATCCCCCTGGGGACAATGCCGTGGCCATTCCACTATCCACAACCCGTGGTCCCGCCTGGTAGCATGGGTATGCTCCTGGGAAGATAACCCAGAACCAGGATCTCCCGCATTACGTTTTCGAGTTCATGTAGCAAAGTAAAGACATGAAATGTCAAAAAAAAAAAAAAAAATCGTAACCCTGGTGGGACTCGAACCCGTAATCCCCGGGTTAGGAGACCGATGCCTTATCCATTAGGCCACAAGGGCTGTGGCTTGCAACTCAGGTTAAATATTTCGTGACGCTTCTCCGTTACATATCCCGCGTTACATTTTCGAGTTTATGTAGCAAAGTAAAGACATAAAATGTCAAAAACAATGAAATCACCAAGTAGCTAAAGTCTACTAATTGAACGAACTCGCAGTTATCGTTTCTCCTCTGCCCGCACTCATTTTCCTCGCTACCTCCCGTCTCACTCCAACCACCTGTTGGCTCGACTCGTCAAATCGCGTCAATCCCCGTAGCGGCGCATTAGAAAACGCTAATTTTTCGTTGTTCTGTTGTAGTCAGGTCATGTTTCATATCGTTTACTCATATTTTTCGACGCTGAATGGAATGTGATGGGTCTTGGAGGTGTGAGGCTACGTAGACCCGTGCAAGAGAATAATAAACCGTTGGGTAATAATTGGCAGCGTTTCTTCCTTCGATACAGCACTTTTAAGTCTCACCCCACATTCTCTCGCACCTTCCTTGTTTCTGGTAGATCGAATGACGCTCCATCGAAACTTCCTGTGTAAACGACAAGTTAAAGATCAATTACATTCTATTCAAAAGTTTGAATATATTGAACAGTTTCACCTATCGACAATGCGAGACAAGAACATCACAACCGTGTTATACAGTTTCTCTACGTGGTGGTGTACCAACATTTCCCATCCAACGATGTCTCTAAGCTGGGAAGATATGATGAAAACTCAACTTGAACAATTACTATACCCCTTTAAGTTTCAGAACGTAGGAAATGAATGTAAGTTAAAATAATAATTTGTAAAGTATATAGAGATACTGAAATATTAGGAAATTATCAGTACGAACATAATAATCATGTTGAAAACTGGGATATTCGTATCAGTGTGTGAACCTTCTGCTGTGACTAATAGAATTAAATTTGATTCGGTTATGAATAGCCCTGGGATACGCTCCGGCTATAAATTAAAGTACAAGGCTTTTAAAATCTATCGACACCGAAATCCTTTCATTCGGACCAGCGGAGGAATTCGCGAACGGAAAGCGGAACCCTCCCGCCCCCTGGACTACTGGGGAAGGACAATGAGATTTGAATTAAAGCCCATTATGTAATAGCGGCAAAGCGGTGTCGAGATTGGTCGACGGGGCAGCTCCGTTGCCACTCCGCGGTCTGCTCAACTATCTCCGTTCAACTGCAGCGGCAAAGGTCACGGCCGGCGCCTACTGGCACAATGTCGGCGGAAACTACGCTCTCCAGAAAATGTTTCGCTGTCTAGAGGCTCGAGAGAACCAACTGAACGAGATTATTAGGTCTACAGGCTCCGCGCGCGGGTTGAGCAGGTTCTGCCCGAGATTTGACATCCAATCTCTTCTTCAGCGTGGCTCCGACGTTATTATCAAACTACTGTTGCTTCATCGCTGCTCCCTAAAACTGAGGTAGCAACGACGGAAGATTTGAAAATGAGGGTTTCGAGAACCCGAAAGCTTCGTGGAAATGCGCGGGATCTCAAGATGAGATGTTTGCAAGCTGTTAACAATGCACTGTACACAAATGACGAAAGCGGCACAATAAATTATCAAAACTATTTTCTACACACGGAGTGAGAAGCAAAGGAATGTAATCAATTAAATTTGTTTTCAGGTTTTCGTCAGATCTTCAAATTTCTAAATTTCTCAATCAGCTCCACAGATTCAACTGATACGATACTTGCATTCTTAGAGAATTCATGTTGGCTCGAGACATCCTCTTGACCACGATAGTTCTATAACGGCCATAAGATAACAAGGAGCGGCCCTCGAAATTGTGGAATGCAAAAGTGATGTTGGTTGTTTGACGTTTTTCACAGTTTTACCCCTACAACTCCTAAACACAATTAAAGTCGATGCATAAATGGTGGCAACGCAATAATTAAACCGCCCTTTCTAGGACGTTGACGCGGGCATTCCGATGATGTAACGGTCGTTGATTCTCAATTCGATCAATGTCTGGCTAAGAAACTTACGTTCCGCGACTTGCCACGCGAATTTCTTCAGCCCCACGTGCAGTACATTTTTAAAACTATGATAATCAGTGTTTTTCATTAGATTATGTAAAATTGAATTTTCAATTCTGAAACTTGTGGCCAAAGCATGCACTGAACCAAGAGGATGTAGAGAGGACTGGGTTCGTTTGTGTCAGGAGCGTAGTGTTTCCAAAAGATGCCATTTGGGCTGTCAGAAACACCAACGACCTTTTAAAGGATGGCGATGCAGCTTCTCAAATCGCTGGGTTCAGTGATCGCTGGAGTCATTGGCCTTCCTAGACGTTATATTATTTCACGCATCAAGACAGTAACAAGTTGGAGGTCTTGGTAATCCGCTCCGCATACTTCACGAAGCCAACTTGTAACTTCATTTACAAAAATGACTGATTATGGACGCTAAAGTGTACTACCTTGGCCACATAGCCATCACCGAGGGTGTACAATCTGACAACAGGAAGTTGGAAGCTAAGAAGGATTTCCCTGTCACGACAAATTTCACCACGCTCAAGGCTTTTCTGGGCTTTTGCTCGCACAACCTCAGCTTTGTGCCTTCTTTCTCCTAAATAGGACACGCCCTTTGACTGGACTACACAAATATAATTGGCTCCCTGTTATGAGCAAGGAATGTTTTTTACTTTCCGCTACCCGAAGGGAAGGAAAGTATAGTAATCGGCCCAAAAAAAAAATTTGAGTTTTCTTCAGATCTTTACGTTTCAGACCCTACTGAGTCTAAAAAACCTAATTTCGTCGCGTGGTCCGTGTGTATGTGTGTGTGTGTATGTGTGTGTATGTGTGTGTGTATGTGTGTGTGTCTGTAGTTCGATTTGCGGGAGAACGGCTGATCCGATTGAGCTGGTTCTTTTTTTGTTTTGTTCGTTATTTTTTGTAGACACCAAAATAAGGTTATGGACGATTTCGGCCGATGGGAAGGGGGGGGGGACGAAAATGTACCAAAAACTAGGGTTTTTCGCATTTTTCTCGAAAACGGCTCTAACGATTTTGATTAAACTTTCAAATTATCTTCTCCTAATCAATACCTAACTTTTCTTCTCTATACATATCTCCATGAAAATACGGTGAACGGAGATAATGACCTATGAAGCAAAAATAGGTTTTTAAGCTTTTGGCAAAATGACTTCAACGATTATCATCAAACTCTCAGGATATTTTCGAATAGTTAATACCTACATATTGTTCTCAATAAATGTTCCTCTGAAAGTCCATTGAGCAGAGATAAAAATGAAAATGTGTTGAAAATAACGTTTTTTCGAACATTTCCGAAAGTTCCAGGGTAATTTTTTCACCAGATGTGATAAATCCTAATGAAGTGTCTTTTAGTCACCCATACCAACATTTTGTTCTCCATAACTATTTCTGTATATATATGTTGCACGGAGATATAAGCCACGTTAACTCAGAAAAGGAGATTTGTCGAATATTAATTTATCGGCATTCGTATTTTCTCAAAAACGGCTCCAACGATTTCGATAAAACTTTCGGAATACTCTCAGCTAACTAGTCCCTACATTTTGTTCTCCATAAATGTTCCTGTAAAAATGCGTTGAACGAAGATATAGCGCCCGCATGTGTAGGTGGTGTTCGAACTTAAATGGGTGGCGGAAAGTAGTGTGTTGCTACGCACCAGATATTTTCTTGTGTTTTCTGGCAACAGGGCAGTAGTTAGTCATCTCCACGAAGAAATTGATCACCCCTTGGCTTTTACAAGGTGGGCGCTGTGCGAAACAGAGTTCGACTACACTGCGTTCGAACTTCTCCCTACGTGCTTCGTTTAAAATATCTTCGAGAGTACCATTGGGGAGTTATATTCACTAGCCAAACTGGCCGTGCTCCTATTCGCTACTTGCGCGAAACGAAGAATAATTGTCATCTACTTCGTTCGTGGTACAAGAAAAATACGTTTACACTGCGAAGTACACCACATTCACTACCAACGATGTCATTGATGTGAAGCTACTCCGTGATGAACACAGACCTGTTTTTGCCTTAAAACTTGTTTGTTTTGCCCCGCTACCTCTTAACAAACCAAGAGCTGGTAGCAGGGGAATTGCGCTTAGTTTTGCCAAAACCTCCAAGATCTAAAGTCGCCCATGTCTCGCGACAAGCAAGCCACAGAGAACGGTGTAACACCCTTAAAGAGGTCGAAGCGAAATTCTACTGGCTCGAGTCTTGTCCAAAATGTGCGTACTACACATCAACCTCCTCTTGGTGAATTTAGGGGGCAGAACTAAGTGTTTGAAGACCCATCCATTCATATTGCTGGTTCTCTTCCTCTGGTCAAAAATATGTCCTCACCATTTCGGACTTCTGGAACGACACACTGACTCACACGACACACAAACTGACTGGAGCGACAAGCTCTCAATCGCCGAGTCCTTAACTCCCGGGCTAACGGATCTACATTCCCTCCTAGCACAGTTGTTTTGGGCAGGCCGATTCACACATGCTGTGGCCCGGACGTAGGGTAAATCAACTGACAAAACGAAAACTGACCCCTTCCTTCCGGTGTGGAAACTAATCGTATGTAAATTACTACACAATTGGTAATTTATCGAACCCTCAAGTCGGTACGAGTTTATATTGTTGAAGACACTGTGAAGTTAACTCGCGATTGGACTTACAATACGTTTGTTGTGAGAACGCTAGTGACATATGAACGGGATGTACTAAGAAAAAATGCTCAACGGTCGATTTATGCAGAAATGAGCTGACCATTAATTTTATGTGCTAAGAACAATGGTGATAATTTTATTTCATAATTTTATGCGCTGCTTTCGTAATTCCCATGAACAAAAATTGTATATTACTGTTTAGCTGTTTGGAACTGCCCACAAACGTAACGCATAAATCAGGGCATTTTGATAACTATAACTTCCCATGGTGTTCTGCTGTCTGAATGTCAATTTGGAGCCGGTTTGGTACAGTGAATGTGTTCAAGATACATACACGAAGCCCTATCATCTCTTGTAGCGTTTTCCGCATCCAAATTAGGCTGAACGTAATGATTTGAAGGAACTTCGAATTAAACAAATCCACTTTTTATTTTGTTAGGTCCAAGACACTAAAAAGAACCTCGAAATGCCCTCATAGTAATTTCCAAAAATCAATTAAAGCCTAAATAATTGTACTAATTTTTGCTGGCTAAGCTAGTGAGGTTTGTGGTGTCAAACTTGTGAATTACTGGACGCGTTTCATGGCAAAGTCTCTTTAGTGATGAACTTCGGTAGATATCGTGCAGTCGTATTAATGTGCAATGAAGGCTGCCCTACTGGCGAGCTTTTGCCCGACTTTTTTGAATATTGACGACAGTTAATTATTTGATACCGGTTTTTAAGGGGCCAGAGTTATCTTTCTGCCCGTTACTTTACGACCTTCTAACTCCGTAAAAGTTGGAGTTTCTCGAGTTTCGTAGTTCGCACTTGGAAAGGGCAGGTGCCGTGGGCAGTTGAAATAATTAAGAGACTGCCACTTTTTTTTTTGTTCTCTGGAACACGGGTTCCGAATCGGGTCAAAAGGTCATCTTTTCTATATTTTTGTGAGTGAAGGGCCTCACTCAGAAGTCGCGCGTGACGGAAATGCTCTGGGCCTCTGGGACCGTCCTCAAGTTGACTACTTTCTGAAAGGTAACTGCTCGATTTATCATTGAGAAATACATGTATCCCACGTAGAAACAACAAAACTGCCATTTTCCGTCTTTTTCTTGAAAGTTCCAGTTATTAGGTCTCAGTAGACTACACAATCCTGTCTTCACAACTGACATTCGATGCACCGCGCGAGGCTTTGTGATAAATAGTTACTGGAGCTAAATAGCGAGGCGTTGCACAAACTACTGTTTTGTCCAGTTAAAGGCCCTCAAAATATTCCAATCAGAATCAGCAAGAAGGTAAAAAGACTCGAGATCGTTCTGTTCAAATGTAGCAAAAGACCGACTTGCCTTTGCGTTCAGAGTGGTAATGTAATGACTCTTTTGTAGCCTGAAATGTAATATAAGGCAGCGCAGTAGAGCAAATAACGCCACATAAAGGTAGAAAGAGATACTGCAACAGCCGTGAATACAATGGACCCTATGTTCACCTAATCTATTTTTTTTAAACTGAATAATAATTAAAATAATGTTTATTTGTCTATACGTAGTTGTTTATGAGTATCCACAAACTGGAAATAAAAACAGTCTGTAGATCATTAAATGTACCAAACTGGTGGAGTCGGTAGGACGTGTATGAGTTCGTGAACGCACGTCGTGGTTTGTTTCTACACTTCAACCCTTGAACTTTTCTTCTTCTCAGAGGCTGACTCGACGAGCAGCGAGCTTTTTCCATCTCACCAATGATTTAAGGGCATAACGGCGGTTGAAGGTTATCGGAAGTCTCTCCAATGATATTCAACGAACAGTGTTCCCCTGTTTCGATAAAATTCACAAAGTAACCGTCCAAGACAGAGACAATACGCTCAGTATCTGCTTTCTATAATTATGCTCGAATGCATTTTGAATTCTTCGGACTCTTCAAATTCTTCGAACTTAACGAATTCGCCATCGTGGCAAATCCAGCACCTTGTGATGTATTTTCTGACGAGAAACTCCTAGCTCCATCCCGAAGACTGTGCAAAATGCAATCGCCACAATTGAAACTACGCTTCGGACGTGAGCCCAAATTAAACGTGGAGTTCGAACTACTTTCACACAATTCACCTCCACATAAGATGAACGTTTCGAACAGGCATCAACGGTATCACACATCCACGACAGGAGTACTTCTAGCAGTGGCACCACGAAGAACGCACCCAAACCATTCACCGGCACCCGGTTCGTCGGTCCTTTTCCAACTTCCTGCTGACATGACAGAGTTTGTGTTCGCAGTGTCCTGCAGAGCTCCAGCTGCTTCAACGACCGGTTCCTGACAACAGTTATATTTATAGTATAGTTTATCACGACATTATCGTCGTCACCGTTTCTGTATTATAGTTTCAGATATTTTATTTCATTCGTTCGATGTTTTAAAATTCTATTCAAAGCCCGTTTTAAGTTATTTTACCACAAATAACTTGTTTATTTTCAACATATTTCCGATTCGTTCACTTTAAAATGTGTTCACATACAATCCTGACCCATCCATTTTATGTTTTTAATTCCGACAAGAAATGTGGCTTAACCCGCCCTGCCCCGATGATTGTAATGCTGTTCTGGGCTTCTCCATTGTTGAATAAGTCGATACGATTATCTAGCTGTTAGATGACAACTCCATTGTATAGTGGCTGTGGAAGGTTTTCCGTTTAACAACGTCCACTTATTTGCACCTGGGTCATCACAACCTGTGGCCATTGGAACTCCACAAGCCTCTGCGAAGGGTGGGGCCACTCAACTCGAACCAGAGAAATTAAGTTTGAAGATTCATTCTGAGGAAAGCCATAAATTCAGAGTTCAGGTTGACTTAGCGAAGCAGTGAGGCGGCGAGAGGCGAAAATAAGCCGTTGTTGAGTCGTAGCTAGAAAATCATGAATAAAATATGCGCCCAAGAATGTCGTGGTTACGGTTGTGTAGTCGGCCTAAGTAGCGGTACAATTGACTTGGCTGCTCCCTGTCAAGAAAGCGGAAAGAAAAGACTTGATGACCTTTGAACGAAAAATTCAAGGGATACTATTCCCACGATGAGGGGGCCTCCCTAATTATTTCACCGAAACGCTCTTTTTCGCCGAGGACGCTGTCCATCCTTCGAGGTCACAGTCACAGCCACGGCCAGTTCGGTTTGTTACAAGAACTGCAAAACCCTCTTGTCCTTTTCCAAGCGGGTTCTGGATAACGAGGCGCGCGCGGAAAAGGGCGGGGCGAGCAAAAAGTTGAAAGCTCGCGGAGAATCGGGAGCATCTCGAAGCGTCTTGGCGGCATCTTCGGGCTCCCGCTTGGACCTCGTCTTTCCACCAGGACCTTTCTCTCGTAAAGTCCGAGCCCCTCTTTTTCTTCGGAATCGTCCTCTCTTCAGGAAGGCAGGTCTGCTCTTATCTTTGACGCAACCTAATTACACACGGCTCGGAGCTCAGTAATTTCAAATTATTTATGCTTTCCCGCTCAGCATCCACAGATCGTGTCTATGAGAAAAGACGTCTTCCGTCGGATCGCGCTGAGGATAAAAGATTTTATTTTTGAAGCCTTCGTCCTTTTTCTCGTGCCACGCTCCCCTCGCCTCGTCAATTTAATGAAAGTCTCGGAGACAGCTGAAACGCTGCACACATCGCGCAACAACCTGCGACAATTATTAGAAATGGTTATTCAACTGATAGTCAACGTTGACAACCCACTGCGTTTCTTATTAGCGAATTAGCGCAGATTGACCAAGTAATTGCCTGCCTACTTGTGCTCCCGCTGTGCGTGATATACTTATTGCTGTGTACACTAATTCTTAGTAGCGTCCTGTTCCATCACCATCTACTTTTCAAAGTTGGCCCTGGTTTCTCGACTCGCCTCCGTCATTGGCTCCTTCAGGCAACCGAACAGTAAAGGAGGAGCTTCAGGGCCTGATAAAAACGAACAATTGTTATGAAGTTGCTCTAAAACCTTTATGTAATTAATTAAATCGTTAAAAACCAAATGAAAAATTGGGAACTACACCACCAAATGTTAGAAATTCGTGTAAAAAATGTTGGAAGACTCCGAAATCTCTGCGACAAATTTTTCTGTTCACAGAGTTTGCAAAATAATTCAGAATGTGGGGTTTTAAATCCGAATTCAAGTTAGTTTGTTATGTGAAACTTAAACATCCATTTCCAAAGTAGTATATTTATTTGCGGAAACTGTTGGATGGGAACATCTACCGATCTAAGGTGTCCTACTGACTATTTTTACTTTCCTTGGCTCTACAGAGTAGGAAGGAGTTATGTAATCGGCTGAAAAACAAATTTTGAGTACTCTTCAGATCTTTACGTTTCAGACCCCCCCCCCCCCCACGGAGTCCAAAAAGCACTATTTGGGACAATGATCTGTGTGTGTGCAAGTGTCTGTGACCGATTTTTAGAAAGAATCACAGAGCCAAATCCACTAAAACTTGATACCTCGCCCGCGGGTTAACAAGGAACGTCAAAATTAGGGTCTGAGCAAAATCCACCGAAAGTTAACCATAGTTATCATAGTGATCAAAACACCAAATATTTTTTTTCTCAAGAATGGCTCTAACGATTTTGATTAATTTTTTTATATTGATAGCTCTCGATATGGCAACTATACCATGAAATTCTCATTCGTGGAAAAATGACGAGAGCAGCACAATAAATTACCATAACTTTAGACGAACGCGATATTACCGCGGTTTTTAGAGAAAACCACCGTACCAAATCAGCTCAAACTTGATGTCTAGCCTACAGGTTACCATGGAACGCCAAAATACGGGTAGGGGCAAAATTCACTGAAAATTAACTATAGTTATCATAGTGATCAAAACACCAATTTTTAAAAAAATCAAAAAGAGCTCCCACGATTTTGATTACATCTTTTACATTGATAGCTCTCAGTAAGGCAAATATACCATAAAATTCCCATTCATGGAAAATTGACGAGAGCAGCACAATAAATTATTAATATTGTCGACGTAAAGGTTATTAGCGCGGTTTTTTTCTTATGAACTCCGCTTGAATGTTAGTAGAATGTTTAATAAAATTGGTATTGTAGTCCAATTCAATACCTATAGGGTGAGTGTTTAATAACGCTCATGAGATACATGGGGCTCACTCACTCCAGAAATTCCTGAGTTTCAACTACCGCCGTTTCGCTTACTACCAGTTCTAAAAGTTTTTACCCAATAACTCTGCCAAAGTCATTACTATCCTTCTTCAAAAAATTCGTGTTTACAACCTCATTAATTATCTGTGTACCAATCGCTCAATAATGGTCCTGAATGGTACGAGCAGCACAATAAATTCCGGAACTATAAGCGCTACCGCTTCCTGCTGCTGTGAAATGTTGTTTGACCAAGTTCAAATGAATAGAGTAAGTAGAAAAAGCCACGTAAAAAGGAATTGACGTAGAGCTAAGGGAAGTTGTGTGTTGCAACGCACCAGATATTTTTAATTGAAACATCTGCCCTGCCAATTTTTTCTGACTGGTTTCGTACTGCGAATGAGTACATTTCATTTAAAGGCAGATTTGAAGGGGTGGAAGTGGATTAGAGGAGAGGGGGCGGGGGTTAACGATAACAAAGATTTAAGCATTTCGATCAAGTTTGTTTGGTGAGCACTTCCAAACAGCTGCACGGTAAAACCACGTTTCTGTAAGCGCAAAATAAATTACACAATGGCCTTGACAAACGTAAATTTTAGCCCTGATTTTCTTATCTCGTGTGATGAAGAAATTACCCCAAAAGTTGTGTTGGATGCACAATAAGCGAAGACCACGACGAAGAGTTAACGACAGAGAGACCTGTAGCACTCTGCTCGAAATGGGGGAAAGCGTATCACGGGCGTGGAGAGCGCCAGAAGACATTCTCGTGTCAGCTTGGATTTTAAGGAATAGACCGAGATGGCCTTTAGGGCGTCCAGGCTGTCTGAGAATACCTAGATTCGCATACCCTTGAGCCCTTTTGCAAGGATCTCTTGCGCGCACATATTTATGGCTGGAGTTTCTGCTGGATTTATCGTGGCGTACTCTCCCAGAAGCTAGGGATGTTGGGTCGTACGAGGCCCAGACCATCTTCGCCCTCTGCTGAGTCGGGTACAACGGGGCCTAGATAGAAAAACAATGAACTCACGGTAAATATAGTGAGGTGAAAGGACTAGCTGGACGATGTAGCCTAAGTTATTGCTCATTTCCCACTTAATCTCTCATCTCACTCCAAAAACCACGTCGTACTAATTGCCGCGCGTCGCTATTCGTCGTTTCGTTGTAGAAGTCATGTTTCGTATCGTCTAACAGTATTTTTCGACGGTGAATCGAATGGGATGGATCCCAGAGGTGTGAGACGGCGTCGAGCTGCGCAAGACAATGATAAACTATTGCGTAATAAATAGAACCACGAGAACCCCGGTTTCGTCCAACTGTATTCCCGAGTAGGCGTGCGCTAGATCCCAAACGGATTTTAGACCACGTACTAACGGACATGCAGATTTGGAGTCAGCTTGCCTTGAAACGCAACGTTTTGAGAGGGTTGTAAAGAACGTCTCTTGACCAAAAACATTGAATAAATAATAAACCAGAAGACCTCCAACGATTTTCAGTTAACTCGCTCAACTTGTCAATATCTATTCACTGTTCGCCGCAAATCCTTTCTTTCCGCAATCCGTTGGACCGATACCAACCAAAATGTACCGAAAAAACAAGTTTATGTTACACTTTGTCTCGGTCAATGCATTGCCTGTATTGCTGAATTTGATCAGGCTGACCAATTCCTGCAACTGACATTTTTTGTGAACTTCAAAAAGCCTCTGCAACGTTTTTATCGATGTCGCCGTTGTCAAACGTTCTCTCGCCACCGGAGACTTCATCAACTATTAAAAAAGATTTAGGCGATATCGTAGGAGTTCACGGAGAACGCACATTTTTTTTCTCAATGAAAAATACCGCAATACGTGGCATTTACAATCAACCGTTGAATGTTTTGCGCAACCGACGACAATAGAACGTAGCGAAGACCTCGTCGACGCCAATTTCCGCGAACGATTTTAATATTTTCACGTATTCGCCTCGCTGCATTGTTTCAGGTGCTACCAGTTTCAATCGTAAATTAGAATCACCAATTAGCGGCCGCGCATTCTCAACTATTGTCTCCGGTTAAATTCGAAAAGTTGCACCGGTCACCTGATACTTGGCGAAGGGAAGGGAGAGGGAATGAATAAAAAATATCAGTTTGCTATTCTTCAACTCCGATCGTTTCACCATTCCATCCACAAAAGGTCTCGTAATGTTTCGCCAGCTCTATTGACGTTTTTCGATTGTTCTTCGAATCTGGTTTGAAATTCTATTCGCTCGAAACTGCTGATTTATGAGTACGGAACTTTGCGGGTTGGTTGTTTAATTACCACGTTCAATCGAACTGGTTCGTCAGAGTTGAATTTGTATGACGAACGTCGTAAAAGACAAATTTGCATCGAAGCGGAGCCAATTGAAATATGAACGTTTGAAATCTTTGAAGAGAAATTTGACGATAAATGGAGTTTTTGGAAGAGGAATACTTGATTATTGTTAGCAGGGTTTAATTTTGCATTACAAATTCGCGTTGTTGATCTTATAAAAGCACTGAAGAGTTAAATAGCTATAGCAGAAGTTTATTATAATAAAAAAAGAGAAATATACTTACAAAATGAAAACCATTCAAGTCCAGCTTTGAAAGCCTGTGCGATTCCACGTTGGTATTGTTAACTCTTAACAACCGCCCTTATTAACTTGAAATTACATCTGGAAAGACTACAAGGCAACGCGTCAAGCGACGTTGTTCTTGTTTCATCAATGAAAAATGCCAATTAATTCAACTAAATTAATATATTGAGAGCAGCCTGGCCAAAGTACAAAATATGGGGTGCTTACTAGGCGAGGTTGATGAAAGCCACACCTACTAGTACTATAGAGAACAATTCTCACCTTCTTCCCCTTGATATATTTGTGAAGGCAGAGGCGAAGAAGGTGGCGTACAGACTCACCAGTCAACAGGCTTGGAAAAGCTAAAGTTCCGCAGGCGATTGACGGGCACGTGGCAATATTTAGCAATTCGGAAACCGGCATGGTCACTGACATGACATTATGTTGCCCATGAATGAGTTTGTTCGGTTTGACTTATTGCTTGAATGATTTTGTGGACTGTATTTGAAGTATGATGTTAAAGGGGGTCCAAATCAGAAATAGCTAATTTTTAAATTGGTACATAGGAAGTATGATTCACTCACCAAACTGGCGTCCGCGCTGCCTCGTTCCCTGGGCCCAGGGTGACGTCGTATTTCTGCAAGTAACAATCGCCGCACGAATACCATCATCCACAATGACGTGTGTGGAGACTTGATGCGAGCACCACAAAAAATTAATATGTGTCCTTTTTCTAAATGGGAGCGAAACGATCCTGGAACGCACTTCGGTAGCAGGTACATTTGAATGATGAATGAAAGAAAAATTCGCCAGAGCGCGCAATCACTCTTCCAGTGCCATTTTAATCAAAATGATTGTCGTTGCCAACACGATTTTTACAATTATACAGAGTTCGACGTGCTACCGGAAGGAAATTTACAACAGAAGTCGATTTCGGCTTCCTAATGTTAACATCATCTACACAGATGGATCTAAAATCTTGGAGGGTACTGGCTCTGGAAGGAGTGGGCCTTCACTGCCCTCGGTTTCACTCTGAAGTAGAAATTCATGCTATCATCGCTGAAGCTGACGCAATGCGTGATAAAGCATATAGCAAACTAGTGAGGGCAAGATCCTGCTACTCTTTGTCGAATTCTAATAGCGTTAACGTTCATCGGATTTTTGGGCGTAGAGGCATCAGTGGAAATGAGTTAGCAAACCGTCAAGCGAGACTCGGTTCGTATACTGTATCTACAGGGCTACTTCTCCACTGAGGTCTTCTACCTCTCTAGTCAAGAGGACTCTGGGAGAATATGCCGGGAGAATTCATCAGACAGCCTGTAACGCAGCGGGAGTGTTCACCAAACACTTCATCTCAGGAGTAACACACGATATAAGACGTAGCCTTTTGATGGCGGAGAGGAAGGACTTTTTGGTGGGGATCATCACAGGACGACATGAAGAAACACAAGTTACGGGCAAATTCCACACTCCTCGATTAGGGTAGTGTGCCACAGATGAGAAAACTCCTTGTCTCGTTCTGACCCGGTGCCAGAAACTTGAGAGGAAACGATTTTTGGTCTTTGTTGCAACTTCTCCATGGGTGGCCAACAAAGAGGATTCTTGAAGGAAGCACCAGGCATTCCTTAGGAAGCTAGGCCTGGGCTTGTGATACATTAGAACTAATACTAATACAGAATAGTCAAAGTTATAAAAAAAAAAAGGTTATCAATGTAGTGCTCCGACGTGGCCAACACTAGGAAGGTCGGAAGATAAACAATAATAATAGAGAATTAGGGAAGGTGCGAATTGGAAAAGTGCTGGGAGACTAGGAAATAAGAACTTCAGTGACTAGAAAAATACTTGTATTGTGTCCTCGAGGGACGGAAATGGAGAGAGACCTTGGGTTTGGTGAAAGGCTCAGCGGTCGTCCTCTGCTGAGCACTCTCGTTTCGGCTTACTCCACATGTGGGGCACTCGTCACCTCGAATTCGGTACTCGAACCGGTGCCATATCCAACTATCGCTATTTGGTTAACGGCAAGGAGAAGAAACGATATTGGAGAATGTTATTGCTCTGGAATGGTCCTTCCTGTCGACAGCGCCGTTCCTTGGGCAGTACAGATGAGTGTATATCCAGCAACTTCCTGTAATGTCACCCCGAGGACACAAAAGAAGGACGAACTTTGCATTGCTTGTACACACAGCACGTTTTCTCAGGAGGCATTGTTGACGTCAGAAGATGTTCAATCCATCTTTCCAACCAGAAAGACGAAACAGAGTATGGCTACCAGAAGAACGAGGAGGGCTCCGGCCTTGGGGGTGGCAAAATAAGTCGCACACAGCACAAAAGGATTGGTATAGTAGGCAGCTGATTCCAGCACTTGAACCACACCTTGGGTGGCGCCTTGGTGAGTTGAATGTCTACCTTACCCCGTTCCTCATGGGGCATGGAACACTTGGGGCATACCTGCACCAAATTCGTTACGCTGCCACGCTGCAAGCCCGAGCTGATGATGCTTCCCATGCCATCTTCTTGTGACAAAGGTGAGCAGGCGGACAGCCCACAGTGGACGACACAGTGGGCTCCGTGCATTCAGCAGACGGAGACAATCGCCCCCATTATGTTGAATTCCAATGAAAACGTATGGCCAGAAAAAGATGGAGTTAGCTTAACCAGGGCTAGTATTTCGCAGGAATGAGGACATGGAGGAATGGATGACGGCACGCTACAAGTGATCAGGCGAAAGGACATGAAATAAGATATGCCATTACAAACGCCCAACCTGACGCAATGTTCCGGGTTGGTTCTCAATACGCAGGACTAAATTCATGGTAGCACTGGGATCAAACTCTCACCATCATAATAATTTCGAAAGAGATATTAAAATAATTTATCAACAAGCATACTAATGGAGCAGGGTCATTTCTTTTCTCCCCTGTAAGTTAAAAAGAAGGTTTTGCAAATTTGGCTTAGCTTCGGAGGAACGTCTTAAAAACACTTGTCTTAATCTCGGGCATCGCCAAACGAGAAGCGGGGACTGGACTTGTTACAGGTGCACGAAAACGATTAAAAGAGTCGAAAGGCCCGGTAGTTGGATGAGTTAGTTCGATATCTACGAGTCGACGTTCTCAAACCGGAATCCTGAAACGTGTGTTTTGGGGGCCGAAGAAGATTCGTGGAGTGAGAGACAGGGAGAATCGCAGAATCGTCAGGGCCTGATAAAGCCATATAAAAGTCGTTGGAAACGAAACAACTTGTTTATAAATCGGGATCGGCCGTTCGCAAAAGGAAGAAAAAGGGAGGAATCGAGATCTTTTGTGGCTCGATGCTCAGAGCTGAATCTTTTCTGGCTGCGAGTTTTGAAGCGGAATCAATTGAAACCTTGGAGATCCGGTTTCCGCTCTCGAGCTCTGGACCGCCTGGGCCTGAAACTCCTTCCCAAGTCCTCTTTGGTCCTCTTCTCCCACCTGAAATCTCCTACTAAATAGTCATTAGAAGAAGCTCAAAACGGCAGCTTTCTTTTCGCCTTGATAAATATTCGGCGTCGGCCGAACGGGCCTCTCGTCGATGTAACCCACACGGTTTTCAGCTGGACCACACATCTTCCCCACTCCTCGCTCTCAGGTCGTCCTCCCTATAGTCACAATTCTACCGAAACCCCTCTCCGTCAGTACGGTGTCAACAATTTCGTGAAAGACGGCCGCAACCTTTTCAATTCTCTCGAAGCCATTAGCGGTTCTTCTCAACAAACTAAGCAAAATTGTAATCTTGAGTAACAAGTTGTATGTGTCTCCCCTGTTGACTTTTGCCATTCCACGTTCTCATCATCGAGCTTTTACGTCCTCCACAGCAGCTCCCCGAAAGTGCCGAATAAGTACGAGTTTTGAAGATTCCCGAATGAACCTCTCATCATTCAGGGTTTTTAAAACGAAAGAGTAAAATAATTGGTCACCTTCAGATCTTCACATTTTTGAGCCTACTAAAGCAGAAAAATCTGATTTCGGCGCGTGGTTTGTGAGTGTGTTGGACATTTTTTTGCAAGACACCGGTTGCCATACGCGATTGAGACTGATAAATGCCAAGCTTACCTCATGTTGACACGTTACATGGCAGTCCAAAATAAACGATAGACATCGAAAGCTTCGAACAATGTTTGGGCTTCAGAAACACAGGGTGATGCACGGAAAGCGTTAATACAAACATTATTGATAGGGATTAGGGAAAATAGGAAGAAGTCGAAATCAAGCTTCATGGTAGAGAAAAGGTTGGAACCGTGTGGAAGTCTGTGAGGAGGTTGATTTCTGAGATAGTTGGAGGAGGAAAATGGGACGAAGAATGACAGCGGTGACGAAACAATTTTGCGAGGCGATAGTTGCAAAGGGAAACCAATGCTGCCTACAACATACATGTGTTTGTTCATTTTGCAGTGTCCTTCCTTTCTACCATAAGAGAAGGATAGTGGGAATCATCGTGGGACTCTGCAAAATGAACCCTAACCAGCCCACTCAAGGAGGAGGCTGGCGAGTGGGCAAAGAAAGATGCTGATCGGGATGGTGAAGGCCTAAAGGACAGTCCCTTCCAATCCCCTATGCGTCGTGGCCGGGGAGCCACCTATCGACCTGCCGATCTGGAGGTGATGAGGATATGGAAGGGTTCCCGGTTGAGGGCGCAAGGACGGGTAACACGGGGAGATAGGGAAATTGAGAGGAGGAAAAGGAAAGCACTCATCGATGAGTGGCCAGAGAGATGGGAGAATAGTGATAAAGGAGGACGGACGTACGCCTGGCTGCCACACGTAAGGGAAAGGATAGGAGCGGGATGGATGAGGTTTGGTTTCTACACCACACCGCTCGTCACCGGCCACAGGGACTTCTGGGAGAAGCTCCGTGGATTTGGGTTGGTGATGGACGGGCTGTGTGAGTGTGGTGAGCTGGACAGGGATAGGGCCAGGAATGAGGTACTACGAATTGAAGGGCAGTGGGATATGACAATGCTAACGGAGCAGGGATGTTTTGGATGGTGGAAGTGATTCAGCGAGAGGGTTCTAAAGGATAGGGAAGAGGTTAGGTTGTGAGGAAATGTGCGCAGGGCCTCAGGCGTAGGTATTTAGGTTATGTGTTTGTGTGTGTGTTCAGTGTTAGTGTCTGGTCTTGAGTGGGCGGTGCCAGGGATGATCGATTATCAAGTAGCCCATCCCTGGACCGCCGGTGTGAATGTATATAAGGTCTGAATGTATATATGAGTGAATGTATGTATTGTGTATGTGTGTTAGTGTCTTGCAGGAATAGGTAGTGTAGCGAAAGATCCAGGGGGGATGAATATCGAGTACTCCGCCGCTAGACCTTCGGGAAAATGTGTAAATGTATGTGTAAATTTATTGTGTGAGTGTGTTAGTAGATTAGAGTGAGTGGGACAGGTCGTGGCTGAGGGCAGCCGTACATTGGATTGGGGATCGCAGTTCAGGCCGGGACTAAAGACGGCCTGACACCCTTCTCCATGAGATGTAACAGGGCAAATCCAATCCCCGGAACCCCCATGGAGATACTGCCTCTTGGCAATTCCGGCACCGGGGCTTTCCACCCATTCAGGTCCTTAGGCTGCTCAAGGTGCAGCCATATAGAATGGGTACCACGGGGACTTTAGACCGCAGCTGGCAGCGTGGAGCCTTTAGGGCGTGACGCTGTCAGTCGTGAAGCCACGGGTTTGGCCTTGTGGGGACCGTGGTACCGTTGGAAATCCCCTCCGGAAAGTTGTCTGGTGCTGGCAGGAGAAGGTTGTACGCTACGAAGCTAGGTACCCTTTCCAACGCCATGGGCATAGGCCCAGCGCACACTTCTAAATGTCCTGTGATCCCACTATCAGCCCAAGTCCTTCCTTTCTACCATAAGAGAAGGATTGTGGGGATCATCATGGGACTCTGCAAAATGAAGAAACACTAGCTTGTTGTGAGCATAGTCGACACTCCGAAGGACAGAACTGCTTATCACGTCCTGGTCCAGTGTAGGAGACTTGAGACTCCTCCTAGGGCGGACATAGAAGAGAACTCATTTCTTGGGAGGCAACGCATGGCCCTGTGAGACATTTGGCTGGCACATTAGGCCGCGGTGCTCATCTCAATTTTGGGACAGTCTTTGTATAATCAAGACCTTGCTAGCTGCTAGCCAAGTCAATAACTGCAATGGTTATCAGTTCTAGTATTGACCTTAATGACTTGCTTCTTTCGTCATATCATGCCTGGATCGATAACATTTCTAAATTTCTTCTCACACAACTCAGAAAGCTGGAAATAGTTGGCATCCCACAGAATAACACAAGGTGGGCTCAAAACGAGGCAATTGTGTTTACGTTAGTTGTTCCAAAACTTACCTAATGGCCCCTGAGCTGTTCCTCGGCTTTGCTTCTTGGACGATCGGCTGTCACAGAAACCGGGAAAAGCCTCGAACGAGAAGCCACGACTCGTGAGGACTCGTACGGTCGTGGAAGACGCCAGCAACGACTCACGTTTATTTGTTTTCCCTCTCAAGAATCGCAGAAGGGAAATTTTTCTCTCGAGCAAAGTTTCTCCTTTTGCTTCCGCTTCTCCATTATTCGAAAAAAAAGAAGGAGGATAAAAAACCAAAATGGAGAAGAGGGCGCCCTCATTCCGTTTTTCCCCCGGAAATGGCGTTGGTTCTCTCGGTCACTTGTTTAGTTTTGCAACGCGTTCGTTATAGTTGGCAGGAGCTCGTACGGGAAGTTAATTGGTCGAAGGGCTCGGCCATACTTTTTCGTTGAAAGCGAATTGGGTATCAGTAGAGTGTTATAAGATTATAATAAGATGGGAAAGTCGGAGCCGTTTGAATAATTATACCGCTTCCTTCCAACTCTGGAAATAATTAGCGCCGTAACGTGACGTCTTGAGGACTATATATGAAACTTCACTGCCTTCTATTACAACGATGCGTCAAACAACTTTTTCCATTCTCTCGTAAATTCAACGACTCTTGACAATATTTATGGTAAACAAAATAAAAGTGTATGTTTGTACAACACACAGCTGTAAAATAGTTCCAGTTGTGAATGAGCCCCATTCTTGATATATTTTCATAAATATCAATAATTAACGAACTGTTAGAGAAAAAGTTGTTGACAACACTCCTCCAGATTGTTTAGCGCTCACATTTGACAACGTGAAACCTCGTTTTTGAAACGTATTGGCTTATTCCACCGTGTATCGTCGTGGAAATATTTATAGAAGGAAACCCGTAATTGGAGACACCCAGTGAAGTTGATTAGAGTCCTCAAAGCCGTTGTCACTTTTCAAATAGTCAGGTGTAACGCATCACACAACATTCCCTAGCACTACGTCAATTCACTTCTGTTCGTAGATTCATTCTATGAACTCAACTTATTTTCATTTGCGCCTGGTAAAATGGAACTTCACGGTGGCAGAAAGTTACGGAATTCGTGATGTGTCTCATGAGCGTTATTAAATACTGACGTATTGATCCTTTATTGAACTACCACTTGAATCATTCTGAAGATCCTAGCAACATCTGAGGGGAGTTTATACGGAAAAAACTGCGCTAAAATCAATTTTCTTCGAAATATTTGGTAATTTATTGTGCTGCTCTCGTCATTTTGCCGCATATTCGAATTTTATGGTGTTGTTACCTCATTAGCAGCTGTCCATATAGGAAGTTTAATCAAAATCATTACAGCCGTTATTGAGAAAAAAAGTATTTGGTGTTTTGATAACTATGATAACTATAGTTAGTTTTAGGCAGGTATTGCTCATACTCTTATTTTGGCTTCCCATGATGACCTGCACGGTAGATATCAAGTTTGAGCATGGTTTAGCCGTTTTCTCTCAATCACGTCAGGTCTGAGGTTTCTCTCAGACCGGTCTGTTTCCTTATCTCTATGACTATATCTGAACCATCGGAGAGTTAGATCAGTCGACGTCATGGAGGTAGCGATTTTGCTATGATGCAAAAAGCCGGTCACTCACTCAGCATCCACCGAACCCAAACACGTGGAGTCACGGCATGTTTTGGTCTTTGTCGGTTTCTCAGTATGTTACTCGAGAAGTATGACCAACTACCATCTTGGAGGACCTCTAAACCTGGATTCCCGCCTGATCTAACTATTTACTTGGGTGGCAAGTTTAGAAGGGGCAGATCAACTGTGACCACGTTTCTTTGCCACAATGCTCGAATTAGTGATTAACAGTTATCTAAGTAGAAGAAACTCAATAAAGTCAGGGTTCTTAAGCGCGGCTAGTCTGTATTTGGAACGTTGAGCTATGTTCAACCGAGTTTATATTAAATGCATCGATAACGAATTAATTATTAAATCACCGCTTGAATGTGAAGCTGAGAAAAGTTGTGTGATGCGTTCCACCACATATCTAACTAACGTAGTCATTAGTCACTCTTCTATGGAATTGTCGAATCCTGAATTGACTGAGCCACAGTCTGGAAGTGGACTTCTAACTTACCCAGTTCCTAACAGGACATGGGACATTTAGGGCGTATCTGCACTGAATTGGTAAGGCTGCAAGCCCAAACTGTCTCCAGTGCAAGGCAATGGTGGATGATCCCATGCCAAAGGGGGCAGACTGGCGGCGCATAGTGGAAGACATAGCTGGCCAGTTCACACGAGAGGTATTCGTCCACTTCCTATTGAATTCTGAGGATCACAGGAGGTGCACTGCTCAATTTGCCCGGGCAATGAGTAGGAGAGAAATGACAGAGCGAAACCGGAAATCCTGAGAATACTACACAGTACTACGTCATGTTGATGAGTCATGTCCTTAAACGATCATGCAACCACTCTAGCGTCCCACGAGGATGATGTCACATCTGTCCCTCTTATACCACAAGTTTACATTGTTCTTCAACGGTACGCTGGTAGCCTGTTGGATAGAACGTCCAACTGTAATACGAAAGGTACTGCGTTCGATCCCAGGGAAAGAAATTTGTTTAAAAAAGTGGCGTCATATAACCGCTTGGATTTTTTTGCAGAAAGGGGGGGGGGTATTCCTGCTACTGGCTGACATACTATAACGTAATTGGTTGGTGGGTGGGAAAGGTGGAAGGAGAAGTTATGGAAATTGTGGCAGGGGTGGGGGTAAAAAAGGTCGGGTAAAAGCAAAGAATAGGGACCGCTCCCTCTGATAAGGCAATATATCGATATATCACGACCGAGGTCCGGTTATCGATATGCCTGACATCGTAGGCTCCGGCGCCATGTTTGAAATTAGAAATAACAGCACGATTATGCCAATTATTTAATGTTCATTATGTAATACCTCGTTATATAATTATTTTAAATGTACAAAGACTATGAAAAGGAAATAATTCAATGAAATTAAGAATGGGTATATGAAATAAATATGAGATAACTAACGGACGCGTATCGATACATGCAGTCGTAGCGTTATCAAGCGACCTATCGATACATGCAGTCGTAGCGTTATCAAGCGACCTATCGATACATGCAGTCGTAGCTTTAACAAGCAGTCGGTCCATATTCTTTGTTTCACCCAAAAGGTCGTACTACAGTACGATTGGTTAATAAGTATGGTGGAGAGTGCTAAGGGGTGGGGTGGGGGATAATAAATGACGAGCTATAACGTTAATGGATTTTGGGTGGGAAAGGAAAGAAGGAAAGGTGGCCAACTTTCAAAAATTCGGTCAGGAAGTGGTAAAAATGGTCGTACTACAGTACGATTGGTAAATAATTCTATTGGAGGGGGTAAAGATGCGGGTTGGAGGGGATAAAAACGACGTACTACAACATGATTGGTCGGGGGGTGTGGCCAAAAACCTCGTACGAGGAGTGGTTTTCTTTCCCCACTCCAAATTGAGCCAGAACCGCTATTTCCGGTTTTGCTCCGTCATTTCTCCCCTACTGCAATGCTCAGTCGCAAAAGAATGGAGTTCAGGGACCAGTACCTTGCAGGGATGAAGAACGATTCAACCTCCTACGTCCCATTAAAAAAAAAAAACTATGGAACCGTAGCCCGTGGAAAATTCCAGAAAACTTTCACTTTCACCTTCAAAAGAAGAGTCAAGATATCGACCGCGACCTTCGATTTCGCCCAAAAAGTTAGATGGGGCGTGGAAGTTGATTGCGTGCCGCGAACCAGATGTTTCTGAATGGAGTTAATTCCCAGTCACCGCCACAAAATTTAAGTAAAAAAAAACAGCTGTAGCGAGGCAGCCACGCCCTTTCATTGCTCCTTTTAGTTTCGAATAACGGATTGTATGATTGCAGGACTTAGTGAATGTAATGATAACAACTTTAAAATATCAATCGCGCGTGCCGAATTGATTTTAATGAACGGATCAAATTGCACGGTTGAGAAGTACGTGAAAGAATAAATTCATACCTTTATGTTTAACGCAAGCGAAGCAGCTTACAAATTACACTCTAAACGATAGAGATATATCCGATAGCAAGACCCACAGTCGCTTGACATGGAAGCCCTCAGGTTCGCCTGCTGGATATCATTAAGTACAGTTTCGTTGCACATATTTTGTTCCCACGAACGGACGGGATAAAATCTCAAGGTTACGAACGGGGATGTAAACAGTTCCAAGTTGTGCTGAGGTCCGCACGTAGTCGAGGGTTAGGTAGGTAACTATTATTAGTTTTTTAATTTCCTTGTGCGATGGCTTCAAAAGAAAATCAATGTGGTAGTCCAATAAACTACCCCCGAGGGTCTGATAGATAAGATCGCCGGCCCCAGAAATTCCCACCATCCTTCTCTGAAAATGGGTGTTGACAGTCCAATGAATCACCTTTGCACCGATTAGTAAATAACTGTCCATACGCGGGAGAACTTGGTCCATCCTAACCCCACTCAACTTATCTTGGGGCATTTACCAGTCACCATCGGACGATGTGCCTATCACAACCTTATCACTGCACATAAAAAGATGAAACACAATTTTGAGGGGAACATCGTTCTTTTGAAAGGGCATGTTTAGCCCAATAAACTGAAGAACGTACCAGCAATTTCGTTCAAATATTCAAACGATTACCTGCAGATATATATGAACTGGTGAGCACGTCTGACATTAAAGTATCATTCCAGTGATGCGTGGCCTTGGTGTCACTAGATGATGTTCTACGCACTGCTCACATTGTTCTCATTAATCCCCTCCTTCTTCTCCTTAACGTACTTTTTATGCAAGAAAGGTGGAAGTGACGACAATATAGTTAGATATCACATCCCACGCGTCACTTTAGATGAGGGCATCGTTGGAAATGAGTGCGAATTGGGCAGAGGGGCGTTGGAGTTGTGAACTGACTGGATGGGTGATCGAAAGAGAATTAGGATGCTGCCAATGCTTCCTCTTCCACCTTAAGGGGAAAGAGTAAGGAACTATTCCTCTCCCAGAAATGAAATTGAAAGATGGTGTAATGCAAGGGGGAGGGGGCGTGTCATTGAATGAAGCCTTTTCTGGCTGTTTATATCATTGGTAACTAAGTGAGTTTTGATGTGTGTGAAGGATATAGCATTACTGCCGGCTCTCCTTCTTTTGTGCGGCCTGCTGTTTTGCAGGCTTGCTCTGGGGAAGGGGCGAGATGCTACGGTTTCATTCTGATATTTCACACGCCCTGTGTTGTACTGATTGAGCCTCACTCTTATCAGCCATGTTTTAAGTTCAGTGTTTCTTTTCCCCTCTCTTGAATATTGTTGGATAAAGGTGTGCAAATCCCTGTTTATTAACCCCTTGTCCCGTTATTGCCTTTATTCGCGATCCGAGCAATTGGGTTACTTTGATTGTATATTGGGAAGAAGGTATTTCATTTCTTTCTTTTCGATTAAATTAAAAGGGGGTCTCATTACGTTCTTCATTTCATTTCCTTATTTTCTCCTCAAGTTATTTGTTTATTTATAATCTGAGGTGGGTTTCAAGGCTTTGTCTGATTAATTGGGCCAAGGCACAAACAACGCGAGCAGAAAACCCCTCACACATCACAAGAATCTGAAAACCTATGGTGGTTTCCAGGAGGGTGCTCCAAAAATGAAGATTTTGGATGCAAATGAAGGATTGGGCATGACTAGTGAAGAGTGAAAAGTTCTTGAAATGAGCTCCCGGTTCATGAAGCTTTTCAGGTTCGAAGTAACCCACAAATATCGTGGTATATGCCGTTCAGTCGAAGCAACGAAATGAGATCTCAACAGGAAAGAATTCGAAGTCTCACCGGGAACAAAGAAAATCAGAACCGTGTCAGGGACGGGGGGAGCACTCGGAGGTAAAAAATGGTTTACTTGAAGGATACTGTGCGAAAAACCGACGTTGGAAGGCGAACGATGTTGATAAGCCCCGCTGTATTTCATTCGTCGTGACACCACCTTCTACCACTTATCTCCGATCTGATGGGGCTTAAGATGAAGTAGAGAGTTTCTTATGGCGCTGTTCCAATCGGTTTCTCACGTTATTTACGATACGGTCAAATGAACAGTCGGTAGCGAATTTTTTGAACAGTTTCCACCGGATTAAGGGGCGTGATCGACCGCTTCCAGGGCATGTTTCTGGGTATCTTTTTCACACGCGGGGATGTGTTTTGCGCTTCAATCGCAACTGAACACAGCTTCTGCAGACCACATGAATTAAGATGCAGATCCTACCAAGTCTCGAAAAGTAAGTAAACCTAATTATTGGCCACCACTGGCAGTAAGGTCTCCACAAAACGATCTCTATCCGTGTTTTTTGCCTAAGGGGCTATAATGCCATATCATGTCATTCCTTGCCTAATATGTCCTGCAAGAATCTTCTTCTATGTCCCACCTTTGGAGATGTGGTACCTTAGACCAAAAACCGCTCTCGTTCAAGTCCACAGGCAAAGGAATAGGACTCGATTGGGAGTTTTTTCTTTTGTACCTTATCGTCACATGTGTTCCATGATGATCCCCACTATTTGCCTCAGGTCCTCCCTCCCCATCATCACAAGGCTACGTCTTATTTAGTGCGTTGGTCCTAAGATAAAGCGGTTAGAGAGGCTCGCTCCCGCCGCGTTTCAGACAGTCTGGTACACTGTCTTGGCATATCCTCTCACAGTCCTCCGGAATAGTGAGGAAGATGCTCCACAGTCCGCAAGTAGCCCCATAGGTACAGTATAAGAACCGAGTCGGTTTCCAGTGACCCCTTTAAGCCCTGGGGCGTACTAAACGAGTAGCTGAATCTTGCACTCAACTGCCCTCAACAGCTTGACTTCAATATAGCAAAAATGTCTGTCTTAGTGAAACTCAGGGAAATGTACGCCCAACTCCTCCCAGAACTTCGCTCTCCAGGCTGATCCATCTGTGCAGATTTCCGAAAGAGTTGAGCTGCATCCAGCATTCACCAGTTTTGACGCTGTACTTCGGTTCTTCTGCGCCTTACAAGACGCTCGACTATCATTCACAATGTTGATAGTTTGATTAGTACACCCTTTATCACGCATAACGACAACCCCAGCGACGGTCGCGTAAGTCTCTGCTCGAAAAACCGTTGGAGTGGGACCCAACTCCTAAAGGCAGTACCCTCCAGGGTTTAGGATTCATTTGTGTTAAAAGACTGGTTTTATCAACCAGATCCAACACTAAATTAAGCGATGGCAAGTTTATTGGATGGAAGTGCACAGTTTTCACCAAATATTATCTTGAAACGTTGACTTGATGACGTGGATATTTAGGGTTTGTACACGGAGACAATTTTATTACATATAATTTTATAGTTATTGGCGTCATTCGTTCACATCGTCTTGTTCTCAATCACTCAGTATACTTGGCAGAGTTCGATTCAACCGTTCCAAGACTCCCACGTGTATCATTTCATTTGGTTATTTCGTAAAACAATTATTGCACCGCAATCACCCGTCAGTTGAACCCTTCAACTTGGTCCTTGGGACGACCGATAAAAGCGTTGCTTTTTAAAGACCAGCTCGAACTTTTCTATTCTTTCTTCAATCCCCGTTCGTTCTCTCTAACCTCGGGCTTATTTTTGTGGATCTAAGAATGGAAATGAATAATTGGTTGTACAATAAAGAGTGATATCAAAAAGGGGTTTTTTTTAGAACAGTAGTGCAGAATCCATTAGGTTAAAACAAATATTCGTCAAAACATTTGATAACTTATTACGATTTCTCATACATATTTACTCAATTATCCAATCACACAATCCTTACCCAGGGCAATATGCCAACTGGTAACATAATAATTAACTTCACAACAGAATGATTGACCGTTTTGTCCACCATCCTGGGTGCAATTAAGGCTCACGGCCGTCCCTTGCCGGCCGTCGATTGCCTTTGGAAAACCTACGCAGCACGAAAACCAACATTTCTTTGAAGGATAAAATAAACATGTCTCAGTATTCGTGTAAGGTATTAAAATGAAATAGAAATTGTACGATTAAAAAATCGAAAGTATAACAGAACAGAATATACACAACTTTTTAAATACTCAAATTTGATTTTGGTAGTTCAAGTTTATTGTAGTTAAGTCATATGTCCACGACCTTCGCTGAGCAATCAGTACACAGATGATTAATGGGACTGTACACACGATTTTTTTGAGAAGGATAGTAATCACCGTTTCAGAATTATCGGGTATTAATTTAATTATCCGTTCCCAATGGCCAGGTTCATTCGTAGTGGGGGCTATGGTTCCAATGGTCACAACACATACAAGCATCAGAGCCAAGCCCCTGAGGGTAGTGAAGCTGGGGCTCCCAAGACTTCGGCTACAAGACTTGAGCACAATTGGTTAGGCGTTGAATCGTCCACCAGTTGGAGAGGTGGGGTGCTACAGATGTACAGTCCTCCACGAACCCATCCCCGCAAGGGCAGTAATCGAATGAGCGGCGCCTGAAGAACTGCAGAAGATGGGTTCTTGAGAAGGTGGGGAGTGCTCACAGAAGGTAGGATGACGTGGAGGTGACGTGCTGCCACCTCACTGTCCCAACGAGCCTAGCTGGGCTGATCAAGCAACCCAAAAATCAGTTCATGCAGCCCCCCCCCCCCTGTAACTGAAGAGCTCTTCCCTCTTGATGTGCAACTGCACCACTGCCAGGTACATAAGGGTTGTACCTGCGAGAACTGCGCCTGGCAAGAGGTGGTACAGAATGCTGGTAGGACCTCAGCCAGCTCGTCAGTCAGCTGGATCCTTGCCCGCCGCTGATTCATAAGTGACACATTGCACTATCGCCAAATGACAGCACATAGGTGAAGATGCCTTCAAGTGGGCCAATTGCTCTGTAATTATGATTTCACTGAAGTGGCGCCTCCGCATTGTTACTGCATATAAAATAACTTGTAGCTCAGACCCTTTCGACCCACGACAACGTTTCAGAATATAAAATCGTAATAACGTCTGTTGAATTCGAGTAAGGTCACATAAATATCGACAAATAAGAGGTTCCTGCTGCTCTATTGATCTTAACGTAAGAGCCGCGGAAGAGTCCAGCAAATAAAACCACAGCGGAGGCAAATGGGTCTCAACTCAACCGCTTTGTTGAAGATTATTACATGAAAGTTTCAAGGAGGGGAGGTTCATTAATGGCACGTTGCGACAAAATAAGACGACCCGAGTCAACATAATTACGATTTTACGCAGCGAGACGAGACCGGCTTTGTATACAATGGAACCAAAGCACGCCAGCCCCTTCCCTCAAACGTTCGGCTTTTTCAACGATAGGTAATAGACCTCATTACCTCATTTACGGCGAAAACACTTTTCTCAGCACTTGCCAAATGTAGTTTACTTTGAATGCCGTAAACCGGACTGAAGAAGTGCCCTTATTTTCGTTAACGACGCGGCGTCTAATTGATTGTTCATGGGGCGAATAATAGGCCACAAATGATGGGATAAGTGTGTTGATAAGTACTACTTTTTTTAACATTGAATGCACTGACCGGTCGCCCATCAGTGCGCGCAAACGGTGGTTGAAGTGAGTGGAAGGATGAATGAGCGGGGAATTTCTACGATCCAGTTCTTAGTTTCTGCACTACTAACCACCGTGCTAGCAAACTACTGAGTCCGATATCTTAGTATCTGCGAGAGCCTGAAGGTTCTTATAGGTCTTCAAAACTAAATATTCGACTCCGCCTTCTTGTAATTGCAGCTGTACTCCAGCTCGGCAGTTTTAATCCGCAGATTATACTCGCTCATCGCCGGCTCGAACATCAACTCGGTAATGCTCTTCCCTCGAACTTTCGCCCTCGTTCGGTTCACCGCGTTTAATAGCCCTATACATCTACTCGTCGGCGTTTCAGGGCGAAGAGTTTTGTCTACAGCTTGTCAAACGGAATTGGGGTACGTGCGGAAGAAGTTGTTCCGAGCCGAGGTCCCAACTTTCCTTCTACACTTTTGTTATCCCTTCCCCTCCCCACAGCGCCATTAATATATTTGCCCCTCTCGGAGATTGTTGTCACTCGGTTAACCCCTGACTTGAATATTAACTGGAAGTGACAGGGCGAAGCGAAAAACGCACCGTGCGGCGTCGAAAGGGAGGTCTCCGCCGTAAATTGAATACCACTTTACTTCTCCTCCGTTGGTTTTGTGTTCTTGAGGTCTTCAACTGACAAGAAAATGAATATAAAAAAAACTTTGCTATTAAAATGTAAATTAAAATCAAACGGCCGTTTTGACGAAAGAATCAGATATTCCGTCGAATGAATTGAACATGTGGGAACATTATCATAACAATAACGTTTTTTACTTGGTTTTCTACCTCCAATTGAGGTTGTTTTTACTTCAACTTCTTCAGAAGACCCTGTAAAAAACTGTTATATAAATAAAGAACTTTTTCGTTGTGAATAACTGTATTTTTAATGTTCAAGGGGGAAAATACCACTTTTAGAACAATTGAACTTGGCTGCCTACATTTGTGCCGTTTGTTGCTTTACGAAGTCCAAAGTAAAGTTAAGTGAACGGCTGAAAAAACAATTTTGAGTTCTCTTTAGATCTTAACGTTTCAGACTATGCGGAGTCCGAAAAAAACTATTTGGGAAGTCTTCGGGTGCGCGTATGAACGCCGTTATTTGTGTGAGGCGGGGGCTTCATCCAACACCTCCAAGGCCCTACCTTAATACTTCAAAGGCACTAGTAAGGCCACTTGGGGTGTGTGTTACCGTGACACTACCCTTATGTACAAGGCCATCTACCTAGAAGTGGTTGGCTACTGCCCCATTGTCTGGGGATGCAAACTCACGAACGAAAGAGAGCTGGGCTCCTGTGGATCACTAAGGCCCATAAGGCAGTTGCTACAGAAGCACTCAGTCAGTTACCAGTCGACTTGACTGTTGAGCATATGGATGACAAGCTAAGGGTGAAACAGGAGCTTACCCCACTCGTGGCCTAACTTCGAGCAGATTTCTCAGGTGAACGAAATCTTGCCGCCATCGATGAACGGGCATTAGACTAAATGGCAAACGAGATTTTCTCCAACAACCGTGAACCTCTTGAGAGAAAGTGTGTTCAGCCAGATCACTAGACGAGCCAATTCCTACGCAGATACGGCGACTTAAATACGCACTTCTTCCACGCGCTCCCGATGCGGAGTAAAGATCCACCTGCTACAGGTTCCTACAACAGAGCAGACATTCCTAACGGCATGGCAAAGAAACGTCGTCATGGGTGATCTTTCCCTTTGAACCTTGCCCCCCAAGTGAATAGTTCACTTTTATTGTTATGAGATTGTGGAGAAACACGAAACTTCCTTTGGCCCCACATGCATCAGCGATTTTCCGAATTGAATGGCGATAAAGGTTCCGGACTTTATTGTGCTTCTCTTACTTGTGCCATGACCATTTTCGAGCAATCCGTACACAGAAAATTCATGATACTGTGCGCGTAATTTTTTTGAGAAGGTTCGCGTTCGACGTCTTGGAATAATCGGGTAGGAACTTTTGAAAATGCATCGCTGGAATGTAATTAAGTAGTTTTGTAGTTAAGTAGAAAGCAGGCAGCAGGTTGTGATGGTTGGTGGAGTTGACAGCGCGCCCAATCCAGTCAACTTTGGTGTTATCCAGGGTAGCACTTTTGGACCACTTCTCTTTCTAATTTTCATAAATAGAATAGGAGACATACCATTGGGAGTGTATCGTCACTCCTTACCTTTTGGCGAACGATACAGCTACCTCGTGCATGGCTGATGATTGGGACGAGCTGTTTACTCAAACTTACAATGACATGAGATTGCTGTTTGGTTGGATGTCAGCAAATACACTGAGTTTCAACGTCAACAAAACAAAATACATGGTTATTTCTAAATCCTATGCTAGAGAACACATAGACCATGGTTTGCAAATTCCCAACTGCGATAATATAGGTTCCAATTCGTGTTCATGCCCTCAAATAAAGAGGGTGTCGTGACTAATTCGGGGTATCTGATTGAACCAATTAAATCAGTCACTTACTTTAATATCGGAAGTTATGAAGATTAAAAAATACAAAACAAAAGGAAATGTCCACTTCTGATTTACGTTGCAGTGAGGCTGTCGACTTCAGACGTTCCGTTTGATTTCAATCCTACTCTCCAGGAACACCCGGAAGACCGAATGATAAAATTAACGCACAATCGCAGAATGTTCAAAGAGATGAAAAATAAAAAAAGGAGATTGATGATAAGATGTTCGATGTTTGTACGATGACGATAATAGTAACTGTGATAGCGGTGATAAGATATTGGAACATAAATCGATTCTGTTGGAGGAGAATGGCGCACTGTTGTCTGTCTTGATGATGATGAAGAAAAGAAAATGGCATAAAGCAAAAAGAAGAAACGAATGCAGGATGGGGTTGAAAATGAAGGTAAATTGAAACAGTGTATCCGCAGTGAGATACTTGGGTGTGATCATGGATGACGACCTAAATTGGGAAGCACATGTTTTACCGCCGTCGACAAGTTTGAGACATTTTTTCAATAGCGTCAAGCATGGCCTCGACTATAAATCCTTAGTAATTATCTATTATTCACTCGTGTTTAATGGTATTCTAGTCTTGGGGGAGCACTTTCCCGTCAATATTAAACCCATTAACAATAGCCCAAAAAACTATCTTGAAGATTATAGATAGGAAGCCATAAAGATTTCTCTCGCACGATGTATTTAATATTGTCAGGCAAATATACGTAAAATCAGCCCTGATGTTTTTGCACCCGCGCCCCATTAAATTTGAGTGTGGTAGTACATGAAACAGAGTGTCCCCACCCAGGCCGTTGTACCTGTACTAAAGCTCGCTTAATAGTAACGACACAGCACATTACATTTATTATTAAAAAATACATCAAGCGACTTGAAAGACCCCCAAATTGTTCCTAGAGCAGTTTATAAGGATATGAAGTGTTCGATAATTTATTTATTAGCTCATAAGTACTGTAAATAAAATAAGTAAGTAAATAAATAAGTTGAAACAAGAAGCGAGCAATGCCGATTTATAGTCAGTGACATTGTTACTTAATTAAATAGATAGATACATCTAATGGACTTGAGAGTAGACTCTCTCAGAAGAACTGTGTAGTAGGGTAGTTCCTATTGTTTAGCCAAATGTACTTCTTTTCATTTCAGCAATGGTAGTAAATGTGACTGGGGTAGTTGGAATTTCGGAATTTCTGGAGCGGCTACTACATATGTCACGAATGTTATCAAACGCTCTTTGTACTGACAACGTATTCGACTACCATTTCCATTTTTCGGAAGATTCTAGTAACATTTAAAAGGGGATTATACGGAAAAAACTGCGCTAAAATCGTTTTTCGTCAAAATGTTTTGGTCATTTATTGTGTTGCTCACTTTATATTGCATCGTCTTGCCCTTTGGAGCTGTCCATACAAAAATGACCAAACTTAATAAAAAACGAACCTTTTTTTTTTGCAATTATTGGAAAACAGGTTTCAGCTATTTTGATACCGTTCAAATTATCTCCCATAATGTTCAGTTGAGGAGCCGAGGGCTAAAACACGTTGACCCAATGATTGGGTTTGAGGATTATCTGGCACTTTCTGATAGTTCCCTCAATGTTTGGTAAAACCCCGGTTCTCTGCCCTCTCTGAAGAATACTTTCTGCTTTGCAAATGCCGCCTTTTTGTGGTGGCAGATAACATTTTATAGTAAAGCGTGGATGTGGAACTGCGCGTTGTTTGGAAGTATCGACTCCGAAAGTAAATTTTTGACCAAATTTTCGTTTTCAAAACGGCTTTGATCATTTTCATCAAATAGTCGACGCCTGTATAAATATTTCTGACAGTCTGTTGAATGGAAGAAGACGACTAAAATGTGTCAAAAATCGTGTTTTTGTAAAGTGTTCGGATTTTAAGTGTAAATTCGTGACATACTTCAGTCAACGTGAATGTGTGTCTTCTAGCAACATATACAAACAGTTTTTACTCGTAACTATTTCTGTGTTTAATAAACTCCCCCCGCAGGTTAGAGAAATTTCGCTCTCAAACCATTTCAAAGACAGCTATAAAAGAATTATCCATAACTTGGTTTTTCTTTTTTCTACAATTTCCTCCGTAAATATTCTTTATGTGTTCCATATTAATATTAACTATTTTCCGTATATTGAATGCAATTCCGTGGTGTACTTAAAAGTGTAATGAAGTTAATAAACTCTTCCCCCCATGCATCTCCCTCACATGGGAGAGTAGTATTCGAATGTATAACCACGTACTTGGAGTAACAAAAAATACATGAATAAAAACAAACAAAAAACTATTATTAGCGATTGAATGATGATTGTCGCGACAATATTTTAGCAGTTTGATTCAGTCTCTTACGGATGCCGGAGGTGCGTCCTTTGGTTTTCTTTTTTTTGACCCGAGGGCGTGTGGGACAAGTCCCTTTGTCACTGCGGCCGCATATGGGCCCTATTGTGACGCTGGCCCTTTCTTAGTAGGAGGCGTCGTACATACCCGCCCCCCTTAGGAGGCCAAGTATGTCCTTCACCGCAGAGTCCGCTACCGTTTGGGGTTCAGTGGTCCCCTGACCGAGGTATTCAAAGCGTTTTGCTGCAAAGACAGGGCATTCACATAGGATATGCTCTGCTGTCTCATCCTCCTCACCGCAGAGTCTGCATTCCACTGCCTCTAAGGTGCCCATCTTGTTGAGGTGATATCTGGTGAGGAAGCTTATCAGTGCTCTCAGGTCTTGTCTAGAGAGTGTCAGCATCGCCTTCGCCCTTTGACAGGAAGGCGTGACAAGCCTTTTCGCCTGTCTTAGTCGTGGCTGGCGATGCCAATGGGCGCCATTTTCCGGTATCTCCCATCGAGCGACCAGACGGTTCAGGTGACTTTTCGTCAGACCCTGTGGTTCAGGCCCGATGGGTAGGGATTCTGTACCCCTTTTCGCGAGGCGTCAGCCTTTTCATTGTCCTCATGCCCCCTGTGAGCCAGCACCCAAATGAGGGAGAGCCTGTTAAGGGCGCCTAGCTGCTTGAGCGCATGGAGGCATTCCCATGCCAGCTTAGACCTAAAACTGGTCGCCAAGGCTGCGATGGACAGCCAGGCCTGTCTGAGAAAATGTAGATCCGCTTGCCCTTGAGCCCTTTGTTCAGGATCTCTCCTGCGATCTCTTGGGTTTTGCCCATTGTTCGTGGCTGCTTATTCAGTCAGCATGCTGACCTTATTCACAGCTGGCCGCAGACATGCCCCTGGGGACAATGCCATGGCTGTTCCACTATCCACAACCCGTGGTTGCGCCTGGTAGCATGGGCATGCTCCTGGGAAGATAACCCAGAACCAGGAGGTAGGTCCTTTGGTTTTGAATCAACTGTTACACTCAGGAGAGTCTGCATAGGTAAGAGCAGTGGCGATGGGTGTCGTACGTAACATAAATAATACGTGTTAACTTCAGAAGTGGGGCAGCTACGTCTACCTTGACAGAAGACAGATGTGAGCAGCCGATAGGATGACAATTTTAGTGCAGCAGACGTATCGGAAGTGACATAAGATAGCGTCGAGCATGGAATGTTAGTTTCTTGGAAGGCTTCGCGAGGCATGACTTTCGTATGTTTTCGTGTCTCGACACATTTACCTTTATACTCAGGAAGCATAGGAACCCTGACTTGCAACGCAGTCTTTTGTTATCGATAATATACGTTTTGGACTGTGTATGTTTGGGGTTTTCTCGTACTAGAGTGATTGAGATAGATTTAAGATTTGAAATTGAATGGCGGGAGTCTCTTCCATTTTCAATAGCTGGATGAGGGCCCTTCGTTTTTGATCGGCTGTTGCGCTCAGAAAGGGCTTACAAACGAGCAGTGGCTTGGTGACCGAAGAAATACGTGGTAACTCTACAGAGTTGAACAGAGATTTGAGCCAAGACGTATCTGAGGTGTACGACACAGCACCTTATCGTTTTTATAATTTTGAAAAACGGCTGTATTATGATCAAATTTACCGCATACTCTCAGCTAATCAGTAACTGCATTCTATTCTGCGTAAACGCACACAATGAATTACAGGAATAGTCACTTCAAGCACTGAAGTCCTCGTCTGCTCAACGTACCACAAATTTACGATTACTCGAGATGAAATGACTTGAAATTCGTAAGCCGTAAAGTAACGACCCGAACCCTCATTTGTGTTATGACTTACCGTTTCCTGATTTGTCCTCCCGAGTAGGTCTCAGTTAGAAAACCAAAAGCTACCTGCACAATGGGACATAATTCGTACACCTCCGTCACAACACACAATGCGTTTTGAGTGGGCGACGAGGTGGAAGTGAGACAAAAAAGACAAATCCGTCGACCCATTTGTCATCGTTAAATTTTATTTTTCACCTCTTCGATCTTCAACTGAGCGCCGATATTTTCCTAAAAGACAGTTTACGAAGTTGACTGTTTCAACATGTTTATTAGCCTCATTGACTGCGCGTCGTGTGGTCTAAAACAACCTACTTTTGTAATTGCATTTTTTGAACTTTTTCCAATAGACGTGTTCAAATACACCACATTTCTAACAAAGGTTATCGGTCAGGCCACTGATAGCGGTAGGTCACGGTCGAGCAGTCATCTAGCTTAACCGAAAGAATGATAAAACATGGGCATTCAACGTGAGCCCATGAAAATGTGTGGGACGGAGTCACAACCGATAATGATGAGTTCGCAAATCTCTCTCAAGTAAGAAAGGCATTCACACGAGACATTCAACAGGATATCTTGGACAAACGTGCGTGGTTCTGTGGAATAAGCTGTTCTCGAGGTTTCAATCTATGACTCGACTACATAAATTGCACGCAATTTCGAGGAAGAGGACATCGTGACATACTTGAACCGGTTTCAAGATACGTTTCCGAAGATGTCAAAGTGGGTAGTTGAACAATCGATGGGTCACCAGAAGAGTATGAAACAACTGTATGGTTTGCACTTCAAAAAACGCTGCAAATTATTACACAACGGTTTATTATTCTCTTGAACAGATTGGCGGAGTCCCACTCGATTCAGGATCTAAAAATACGTAGAAAACGATCCCGAACGCGGGTTATTTACGATAAAACTGCCAAAATTGCATTTTTGTTAATTTTTTCAATAGCCGAGCACGCGGACATAACTACATCCCAAATGGGATTTTAGTGCGAAAGGAGGAAAGTATCGTAATCGTGTAAAAAAAAAAAAGGTTTTCTTCACATCTTTACGTTTGGAGACCTACTGAGTCAAAAAACCCTAATTTCGGCGCGTGGTCCGTGTGTGTCTTTAGTTCGATTTGCGGGAGAACGGCTGAACTGATTGAGCTGGTTCTTTTTTCGTTTTGTTCGTTATTGTTTGTAGGCCTCCAAAATAGGGTTATAAGCGATTTCGGTCGATGGGAAAGGGGACGAAAAATACCAAAACTAGGTTCTTCGTATTTTTCTCGAAAACGGCTTTAACAATTTTGATTAAACTTTCTTATCTTCTACTAATTAATACCTAACTTTTCTTCTCGTAACATATCTCCATGAAAATACGGTGAACGGAGATATAGACCTATGAAGCAAACATAGGTTTTTTACGCTTTTTGGCAAAACGGTTCCAACGATTTTCACCAAACTCACAGGATGTTTTCGAATAGTTGATACCTACATATTGTTCTCAATAAATGTTCCTCTGGCAGTCCATTGAACAGAGATACAAATGAAAATGTGTCGGAAATAACGTTATTTTTTAACATTTCCGTAAACTCTGGCGTAACTGCTTGACCAGATGTGATGAATCATACAGAGTGTCTTTTAGCCACCCATATGCACATTTCGTTCTCCGTAATTATTTCTGCATATATACGTCGAACGGAGATATAGGCCAAGTTAACTTGAAAAAGAAGATTTTTCGAATATTAAATTATCGGAATTCCGACTTTCTCAAGAACAGCTCTAATCATTTCGATCAAACTTACGAAGAACTTTCAACTAACTAATCCCTACATTTTGTTCTCCACAAACGTTGCTGTAATAATGCGTTGAACGAAGATCATAGCGCCCGCATAGGTTCGAACTTACAGGAGTGGCGGGAAGTTGGGTGTCTTGAAACGTAAAGTATCCAATTTTGACGGGGGGTTGTAAAAAAAATTTCCTGACTGAAAACGTAGGGTTATTGCTCAGAATGAATAATAAACCAAACATGAGCAGCTAAAGAAGGTAATAATAGCTGAATGGATTACACAGCGAAGAGTCTGGAAAATTTGTTGCGTGACGAATTTAAACGAAAACTGTTGAAGAAGGAAGAAAGCAAAAAGCTTTCGTTGGTAGCTGAAAAATCACATGAACGATGTGGTATGTGTGGTGAGGACGATCAACCGGCTAAGTACTGTAGAGGTAAATGGGGAACGAGTAAAAAAAAATGACAGTCACCGAAAATGAAAAATCAATTAATGAATGTCACAACGTAGCAAGTTCATCTGGAAACGACGAATGGGTGCCAGAAGTCATTTTACTCCATATATAGATCTTATAAAGCATTGTTTGAACCTAGTTACTTTTCCTTCTGGAATTGGTAGTGAGATAGTTGGACTAGGTATGTTTCTATAGTTTCCAGAACCACTCACGGTCAAATCACTCTTCATCCCTGAGAAGTTCTTCATATGGCCAATTTCTGCTTTAGATTACTTCCTGTACCCAAAACTGAAATGTATGGAGTCAACTTATTAACTTCGCCTGTGATAGGGCGGGAACTCATGGAGATTCTCACGTGTAGGTATTAAAAAATTATTTGAAGGGAAAATGATTACTGCACTTCGTTACTCAATGACGACTTTACCATTCATCCCCAGGCCCCTCAGAATGTCTCCTTGACTGCTCGTCGTGTTGCCCAACAGTAATGGATGCCTTCAAATACGATCACCCACATTTCTACTAAATTATTGACTTACCTGCCGACGACTGCTTCGTAAATGAGCAGCTCTCTCTTCAAGTTCTTCGTCGCTTTCACAATCAGTTTCTCACATGAGCGCATCACGCTCCGACACTCCAAACAAAAGGTAAAAAAACACGAACAAAAAATTCAATCGAAAAATGGTTTTTATTTTTTTTCATTTCGAATTCGACTTCGGAGCTACAAGTAAACTATAAATACTCCCTTTACAAAAATATATACAGTCGTTATTTGATACAAAAATGATACAAGTTCATTAGGCAAGTCCTATTTTGTATAAGAAATTTTTTTACAGTTTTTACAGGCGAAATATACAGACAAAAAAGTTGTTTTTCCTTGAAACAGGGGAATCGAGTCTTTTAATTTTTAGTTACATTATTCCTAATATACACATAAAATTCGTTCCAATTAGATACATATAAATTAATAAAGCGACCTCTCCGTCAATGAGGTTCACCACAAGGACTAGCGGTAGAATACATTTTTTTTTTAATTCGAAAACGATCGACCGATAGAAAACTCAATTGAAGAAATACGTTTCTTTTTTTTTACAAGAAAATATCACAGAAAAATCATTCAATTGAAGCAGGAGGAGGGGAGGGGGGGACTACAATATCGCTCTGCATGCGTTAATCCGATCTGAATGTAAGCAGTTGACAGAGTAAGTCGACCGTTAGGAACATAATATATACGGACACATTTGCTGTATTCCTGCGGTACGAAAATTAAGGTAAATAAAAGAAAACACGAAATTCGGAACTTCATAACTAATAAACTACACAAGGCAAACGATTTTTAAAAACTAAATAGAAATACCGAGAGGGGTTCGTGGTTGCTGAATACGTTATTTTCATTAAAAAATAAATACCATCCACGAAATGTCGTGGTTAACATTTAATGCGCTGAAAGTACTTAATACGATTACACGAAGCCAAACAAAATAACGAAGTTTGTCCGAAGTGGGGCGTAGTCGAGAAATTCGGTGAGTTGTAATTTTGACGTGAGCTAATGAACGCACAAGTTTGGCGAGGATAAAAGAAAATTACCCAAAGGAGTTGGCTATAAGTGATAATGTGAATAGTAGGATTTAGAGTGAGGGCCAGACACTCTCCAAGCGGTGGCAAAGTGTGACACGTGTCTGAAGGTGTATGAGCCAAGACAGTAATGGACGCTGCGAAAAGTGTAGCCGTTGAAGAATGGAGATAGTTTACTACACTACACTCATTGCAATGCGAATAAACGGCGGGCAGGTTGAACGGAAGGCCATTTCATCGCTAATCAGAGCATCGAATTTGTGTGTGAAGCCTTCCGCCGGAATCTGGACATTTGGAAAACTTAAGTTCCAAAGCTAACTTGCCACTTCTTCGGCCACAAGTGCTGAAGGAGAATAAACTACGAAATCAGAAGCTTACAACAAGCCAAATAAGAACGGACAGTGGCATCTTCTGGAGTTCTTCCATCTAATCTGCGTGCCCAAACACACCTCCATTTGTTTTTTGTTGCTGCGCTGAATAAACGAAAGCGACACGATCAGCGTTTAAGCGGAGGTATGTGAAGAAAGTGGTGGTCATTTTCAAGATTACCAGAGCAATCTGCCAAATGCGCGGAGGTTAATATGAGAACTTCAATCGACAATTGATTTCGAGTTTTTTAATGGGTTGACAGGAAATGGCGAATATTTGGCTGAAAGCACAACAGCAATGTGCTCCTTTTCTTCTTAGCAGCAAATATTGAATGTGTGCTTTTAAGTGGTTTCTACAGGGCGATGGGCAACAGCATGGAAGAGCAGTGAAAGTTCCAATCCATCGCTTGATGACACTCTCAAGCTCTTCATAGACTTCCCTGCTGGTTGCCAAGCCCAATAGTTCACCAGTTCTGCCACGGCAGGGTCAAAAGGGCCTTTTAAGCACCTCATCTAGCTCACATTGCTATGTACAGCTCTGAAATCCCCTTCTATGAGCCACTTACAGTTTCAACCTTTTCAGACAGGGGAAAGTGGCAGTTACAGCGAAACGCCTGAAGCGACTACAGTTGACAATTCAATTTAAAAGGAAAACGTAAATAAATTCGAATTCATCGCCCAGTGCAAAGGCCAAGCAGACACACCACTGCGTGGAGTCATTTCAATTCATATCCATTACTTGCCTACATGTGCAGTTAAGAACTCATGCACTCAACATCTACATGGTTGACAGTCTTGGCGTGTGGAGGACTGTATTGGTTCAACTTCAGGAAACTCTCTTCGGATGGAGGAGGGCTGTCAATATAGGCAGCTATCTGGGGCTTCGCACAACAGAATTTGAAAGCCAACAAGATTGGATATCTGTACATGATAGCTGTTCTTCACCTTGGGTGTCGCAGAAGATACGATACATCTTTTAGGAGAGTGTTCTGTATTGGGAGAGTTCTAAAAACCGAATTTCAGCGCCCTCTGGTTTGGTGGTTGCCTCTAGCCAGATTTCGTGGTCCTTCTGGGAAGAGCTAGTGATTCAGTTCAAGTGAGCATTAGCCCTTACCATCTATCAACTGTGCAATGACTCATGCGAGTTCGGCGCAGGCTGAATTAGTTGGGGCTTGAGCTCGGAATTTCCACACTTGCCCCTAATGGAAAGCCCCTGTTTCGTGCCTTCCTTGTTCATGGAATCCGGAGATTTCTGACTCCTGAAGTCCTTTTTTCATAGCTGTGGGTCTAAAGTCTACTTCCTCCTCTTCAGTTATTTCCAAGCAACAACGGATTTCTACTTTCTGAACTTTCCAAATCCTCTTCCCTCTAACCTCGAGTCAATTTCTTTCCTCTCCACAACACACAACTCTACTAAGACTCATTTGTCACTCAGTTCTCACTATAGACTCATCTTTCTCTCCCTCGCCACTTAGTTCCCCCTGCAACCAGTTCACGTGTATTCAGAGCCTCCCTGTTCGTGTTTAAATACTCACACTCAAACTGATATCTATTCTGTCACAGTGTAATACAGTCCTCACTCAAGCTCCCTCTTTTGTGCGCCCAACAATTGTAATAATTATGACAAGGGCTGCTCTTTGTCGTGCCATGTTCTACTTTTTCAAATGCTCGTTTTTTTGACGATCATGTACATAATTTTATGAGTTCAGTCCTCATTGAGCTCAGCAGTTATCAAAGTGCTGTCAACTTTCTAGTACAAACTCCAGTGTGAACAGCGCCTCAAAAGTCACGATTTCTCCGAGCTGCCTTCGAATTCGTGCAAATTTAAACTCGTTACGAAACCCTGGAACATCCGGAATAAATTTCATTTTGTTAATATTGAGTTCAGGTGGATTATCGGAGATATTTTACACGGGCTACAAGTAGTGGCTAGGTAGGGCGCCCGACTACACCGAATTGTGTCGCTCGTTTTTTAAAAAAGCGTCTCCGAGTCGACGCAGACGGATAAAAATTCGAATTTTACCGGAGGTCGGGCCCATCACAACGACATTTATTCACCTAGTGCGATACTCCCCGATTGTTTATCAGATTCCGAAAACGTGTTAACCCGTTAAAACCTATTCCTTTTTTTCTCCCCATAAATCCCCTTACCATTCAAAAAGAGAAGGAGGAGGGCGCGTCCTTTTATTGAATAAAATGCGTTCAAATGAGTTTAGTCGGAAATTGACGGCAATAACTTGGAAACGAACAAGGGGGCCGTCGTATCGAACCGATGACGCCGGGGTTTTAAGTGGAAAATCGTGTACGGGGAACAACACGGCGACTTAGGCGTTAAACACGAACACGAGACGAAGGAACAGAACAAAAAACAATCTTCGCGTCAAAAGACTCGAATTCACCCGAAGAAAATAAAAAAGGATATTCGCCTGAACGCGGGCTTCCATTAAATGTTTGAAGAAAATGCGAAATGAATCCCCGCGATATGTTACTCGCGGGCAGTTGATTAATCCGGTCGATAGGCCTTTTGCGACCTTCTAAGGAGGTTATCGCTCATTTTTGCCGATTTCCGCGAATGCGAACAGCGCCGTCGATTCAGTTTTGGTGGATAACCGTTAGCTGTTGAAACGATCTCGCAATAAAAGAGGGCATGGAGCTTCCAGCATTCAAAACCGGCTAAAATTAAATTTTATAGTTCCGAGGATCCGAAGTTTACCCCGTTGAACGCTTGCTGCGCTGCTTACTGAGAGTGTGAGGGCCCACAACTATTTTTGTAATTCAGTAACGGAGTGCTAGAACTGGTTTCACGGGTTAGTAGAGTAATGAAGCTCTTCATTAGTGAAACTGAAGTGATGCCACTTCTGGCGGATTCTCGTTGCCACTCTCGCAATAATTGGCATATGGAATCATGTCCCTTTTGAAGGATAATAAACTACTTCTTTCATGAGGCTTTAAATACGTTCAACTCAGCTGATGCATTGGAATTGAATTTTTTGTCTTTTAATTGAAATTTGGTGTTACGACCGCGGATAATTAAACAGCCACATAACCCCCATGAGATCAAACATCCATCTTCCTACCGCCCTCTCAGTTCCACGCCGCACAAAACCTTCATTTCGTCCTTACGGAAGGTCGTAAACTGGATCTTAAGTCTTCATCGATGCTCACGAAAGGAAAACCACCGAGTTCCACTTGGAAGAGCACCCTCGTACACTAAAATCCCCACCAAGCAGAAGGATTCGTTAACATATCATCTTGTCCAACCTGAAATCGTGTGCTACAAGAAGCGATCACTTGATTCTGCGAATGGCTCGTTCATTTCATTTAATCATTCGAGAAAGAAGCAATTTTATTTATTTAATTTTCTGCAGGAGGTATAAGGGGGTTGTGAGGGTTTTTATAGTACTACCAACGGCTTAAACAATAACCTAAAATCAAGCCGGGCAATAGTTTCGTCGTGAGATCGTGAGCTGGAGATTCATAAGGTGTAGGGAGTTGTAAGGAATTATTTACTTTTGCTGGGTGATCGCAGAAGAAGGACAAAAAGGGACAGGTTGCAAGGGCAAGTCAGCTGGTTGTAATAGAAGACATCGCTCAGGAAGGTTTCCTGTCATCTTACGAACGTTTGCCTAGTATTTACATTTTCTGTACAAGCTAGTAAGCACAAGAGTAAGTCTTGGTGGGGGTGTTTTATGCGCACAGTGTCGTCAAGGGTGTGTGTGGATCCACCACGAAGGTAGTTGTTCATGGATGGAGCTATGGACTACCTAGTTCCTCGTGTAACGTGGCGTATTTCGATAAATGTAAGCATTTCTTCTTCCTTTAAGATTGCCAACTGGAAGACACAAAGAATCACTTTGCACTCCATTCTTCACAGCAATGTACAATACAGAAAGAAGAGCCGAATGGTTTCTCAATCCAAACTACCACAAAGGAAAATCGCTCCCTAAAAATGGCTTAAGGAGGGAGTGTTGATTTTACGACAGCTGTGTTCTTGGGTCAAAGTACAGCCACCATGAGACGACACAGATCTACCCCTTGTACCTATAAAACGCAATTGGAGGGATCGCTCAGGCGAATATTAGTGGAATGAGCCAAAGACAACGTCTGCTTCAGTGTTTCTGTCAGCCCTCCGGAATGGTTCCCACTCTATACCAGCCAAAACTCCTGAGGAGGGTTCAGAGAGGGACGCTACCAAAGAAAGGAGTCGTAGCTTTCCAGCAAACGTTCGTTGTACCAACCAATGGAGCGGAAAAAAATGTTCAATAGATCTCTCATTTACTTGAGTAGGTGTGGTTAGACGCCGGTACTCCTAAGAGTTGAGCACTATGGACAGGTTATTCTGACCTTGAGAACGTATTTGTGGTCTCAGAACACACAACAGCAGGAAAAACTGGTGGTGAGAGCGAGAGAGGGCCAAGAAACAGACAATTTTGCGAGCTCTTGAACTGGAAAGGTAGATTCCAGGAAGAAAGTTGCCTGAATAGCAGGGGAAGAACACGAGGTCGCCCACACACGGACAGAATCCCAACGCAACGACTGGCCATAGCTCTCCGCATCACCTGAACAACATGAGCCAGCATGGAGCAATTCTGCTAGCGCCCCAATCAGCCCCAATGAGACTGCCAAACCCTAGGCAAGTCTCTTAGTCAGAACGAGACCTCACAATTGATCCCAAGCGGTACAACTCGTGGCGGGTTCATTGGCCACATCCTAACGCCAAGCCGTTCTTCGTAATCCAGAGTTGGTAGACACTTGGCGCCTTCGTCGAAGAGAAATATTTTCCGTTGTCTTGTCTACGGCCCGTGTCTCCTCTTTCCAACGGCGGAAAGTGACTAATTATTCACGAGCCTACCAACTAATTATGATGAATCGCTAGGTTTAGTCGGTCGTTGTCCTCTTCGGTCTCATGCAACGTTCACAACGCAAAACGACAAGCAAAAAACCATTTTTTTTTAAATAACAAACGGCACGAAAATCATTCAGCAACCACTTTTCCCTTTCGATCAAAACGAAAAACCGTAGGCACCTCTTGACAAAACGGCGCCACATGTACAAAGCGAAATTCGTGAAACAGCACGTCATTACAGTTTTATTCGTGAAGATATCTACAATCGACAAGTCGCTAATTAAATTAATAATATCACAGCCTACGCGTAAATCAGTGCTGTCTCTACAATCAGTAGCGTCGACGAGGTCAATAAATTACATAATAACTAGAGCCACGACTACAAAACGGCGCTTTTCTCACGTTCTAAAGTGACGTTTTCAGCCCCATTGTCGTGAAAAGGGACAAATTGTGAATAAATCGGTAAACAGCGCAACAGTTTGAGTGTCTTATTCTGTTACGTGAGCTGCAGCAATACAAATAAAATATTGAGTGCGTATTTCGAGGCGTCGCATGTATTTACGTCCACGTTCAACCGAATCAAGCGGTTATAACCCAATTCACAATGTTACACTCCGTTTTGGGACCATAACGACTGCTTTGGAATGATCAGCCCTACGCGAAGAGTGTCATTTGAAGCAGTCCCAAATGAACCGATTGTGAAAATAAGGGAAAAAAGGGTTGTAAACTAAATTGAGATTTAAAGGATGGCCACTAATTGGTACTTTTGTGCTGCAGGTCGTGTTAGACATGTTTTTTTGGTATCAATAACTGCAAATCCCTTCACGCCCTGACTGTTGCAACACAGCACTCTCGAGAAATTTTCAAAAAGCCTCATTGTGGGTTAAATTGAAATATTTCCAAGGTTCGTTTCCCAATCTCAGCACCGTCAAGAAGCTTGATAGCCATACCTACTCACTGCCAATCGTTAATCCCAGAGTTGACCTTCGAGGAGCCCACACCCAGTTCATAATTCGGTCAGTTCCCTTCCCAACTGCTCAAAAGGTGCAATGACTCTCCAGAATGTTTTTATTTCAAGCTCAGATGTCAATGAGCGTACTTGAACTTGTAAAACGTATCAACGGGCGAAGTCGTCAATGAAATGTAGCGAAAAGGACAAAAACTCCAAGTTAGTAGTCGATAAATGAGAGTGTTGACTCGATTAGGAGTGGGAGAGGAAAACCACGCCCCCTGACCAATCGTTAAGTAGTAAGAGATTTATGGCCACGCCCCACACCAATTTCATTGGAGCACGTCGTTGTGCATTCCTTCTGTCACGCCTTTTTTACCCCCTATTCCAACCCTAATTTCTGAAAGTCGACCTCCCCTCACCACCGGCACTTTTTAAGAAGTTAATTTTGGACTTTTGCGAACCAGTAAACTAGTAAAAAAGGTTTCATTGATAGTTGATGCTTACAGGAGGACTGAAAATTCTTCGGGCCTACAATATAGTTAAGTTCGAATTTTTTACATGCAGACCCCATACCCTCCAGGCAGTCAAATGAATCATTTTCTCGTGATGAAACTTTTTTCTTTAGTAGAGAACATTTTGGGGCATTTATTGAACCAAATTCAAAGGTAATGTTGCTATTCTTGGAAGTGGTGATATTCCGCAAAATGGAGCCAACCAATCCCCTGCCACATGATTGTAAGCTGCCAACAGCCCAAATTAACGTTGCTAAATGAAACTAACTGCCTCAACAGTTTGCAGACCAAGTAACTTCACTGGCGAGTCACTATATTTGGATGTTGGACGATATTTTGCTGAATCAGCCAAGCCCCTGTCATACAATTCTAAGCTGCCAACGGCCCCAAATAACGCTACTAAGTGACACTAACTGTCTGAACAGTAGTGTGTTCACATTTAAAGGCCAAGTCGCTTCACTCGAGGGTCACTATTTGTGGAAGTTTGACGATATTCAGGTAGAGGGCGCCAGTCAAACCCCTGCCACATGATTGTAAGTTGCACTTAGTCCAAATTGACTTTGTGGTAAGAAGCCAATAGTTTAAATAGCGTCGTCAACATTTAAAAGTGGAGTGGGTCCTCTCGAGGGTTGCTATTTTTGGATGTTTGGCAATATCCTGCTAGGTGGTGCCAACCAGTCCCCTGCCACATATTTTTAAGTTGCCAATAGCCAAAACTGTCGCCACTGCAAGCAACCAACCATCTACATAGAGCGCACTGTGTGCGTTGTCAACATATAAAAGTGAAGTTGCCACGTACAGAGATCCCGTTTGCTAGATACTGATAACCAACCCCCTGCCACATGATTGGTAGTTGCCAATAGCTCAAATTGGTGGTGTCTGTATGGAATCAACCGTTTCAATATCTGGTTGTCAACATTTTAAAGTGAAATTGCCACGTACAAGGGTTGATAGTTAAGGAAGTTGGTCAATATGCTGCTGGACAGAGCCAACCAACCCCCTGCCACATGATTGTACGTTGCCAATAGCCCAAAATGGCGCTGCTGTATGAAATCGACCGTTTCAATATCTGGTTGTCAACATTTTAAAGTGAAATTGCCACGTACAAGGGTTGATAGTTAAGGAAGTGGACAATATCCTGCCGGACCAACCCCCTGCCACATGATTGTAAGTAGCCAATAGCCCAAAATGGCGCTGCTGTATGGACTCGACCGTTCCAATATCTGGTTGCCAACATTTTTAAGTGAAATTGCCACGTACAAGGGTTGATAGTTAAGGAAGTGGACAATATCCTGCCGGACCAACCCCCCGCCACATGATTGTAAGTAGCCAATAGCCCAAAATGGCGCTGCTGTATGGACTCGACCGTTCCAATACCTGGTTGCCAACATTTTAAAGTGAAATTGCCACGTACAAGGGTTGATAGTTAAGGAAGTGGACAATATCCTGCTGGACCAACCCCCTGCCACATGATTGTACGTCGCCAATAGCTCAAAATGGCGCTGCTGTATGGAATCGACCGTTTCAATATCTGGTTGCCAACATTTTAAAGTGAAATTGCCACGTACAAGGGTTGATAGTTAAGGAAGTGGACAATATCCTGCTGGACCAACCCCCTGCCACATGATTGTAAGTAGCCCAAATTGACGCTACTGAATGCGACCAACCGGCTGAATGGACCATGGTGGGGGTGGTCAATTCTTAAAGGGTGGAGTTTCTCCTCTCGAGGGTTGTTTTTTTGTATTATTCCATCTGAAAATAACACTTTTCTTAGGTATTTCGCTAATTTGGGAGTCAGTTGGGCTTATAATGAAGAGTCACTTTGATGCCACCTGATAAACTTTCTTCGCCATTGAACGTTTATTGTGGGAGTCCTTCCTAACGAGAAGGAATGGGTACAGTTGAAGAGAGTACCCATAAAAAAACTTAATTCGGACATAAACTGTGATGGTTTTTGATTCATGACGAATTATCGTAGATATAGGGCGATTTTGTGCTCCACGCCATAATTTTTTTGCCTCCTAGTCATCAAATTGGGACGTCTCAGGGAGATATGCGCTGTTTATTGAGCGTAACTCCCTTTTTCTGACGATTATATCGGTCGTAGGGCACGTAAGCGGGTTAGAGTGAACCACCCACAGAACCACCACATTTCCGTACAGAACATAAGCGATTTGTGCCTCTTTACGCTCGACAATGGCAATTGACGTAACAATCATGTCAATTCACAACCGAAATGTGGCGTATTCCTATCGCGTAGTGCGTTTTAGCTGTTTTTACTTCTCTTTTTGTGACGATGAGCCGGAAATTTCGGCACAATTTGCACAACCTCAATCGAAACGTTGTTTGGTAGATTTGAGCAAATGCGCGCACGATGCTTTTGGTAATGAGTCTGTGAACACTTTGGCACCACTGTTGGGGAATTTAGCTTCAAAACTATGACTGCGACTGCCAATTTACGGGTGTTTCATGTAATTGCGAGTGGCACGATTATGTCAAATATTTCGAAAGAAGGGGAGTGGGACGTTGACAGCTCTTCGCGTGATTTATTCAACCAACTGGTTGTTTCAGCAATTTTTGGGGGACTTTGGTCCGCGTCAAGGTGTATTAGCGTTAGACGCGATTCATACTTTTTATTCTCCGAATATTCGCAGTCATGAAAAGAGTTTTTGAGGGTTTCAGTGGCGTGTAGCGCCTCCCGTTAAAAAATAACGCGGGTAACGCGTTAAGGAGCCACTCAGTCCACCCAAAGCGTCACATTTCCTTCGATAAGCCCCCATAACCACCAACTAGACCACAAAATGGGAGAACGGGTACCTCAACTTCCTAGTTATGCGATTTACCCTTTTTTAAAGGGCAATTTCTGCGATTATTCTTGGAGATCGCGACATTGCAGTTACGAGTCGAAGAAAGACGTTCGAGCGACGCGCCCAGTGAACATTTTTTTCGTTAAGCTCACGCCAAGGATATTATGCCCCAAAACCTGTGCTAAAATATCAAAAATTAAGCGACAGTAGGTTCATTTTTTTACTTTTTACGAAAAAAATAGGGAGTACTCGACGTTCCGGAATTTATTGAGCCCCTCCTACATATTTCACGATCTTTGTCGACTAACCGCCGTGTGGGTAGTGTATTTCGCTATCGACACAATTTTTTGAAACGACACCTTCGTAATCGTTCGACAATTATAGAGGAAAAACTGTCAAGAGGCGTTAACAGCGTGCATTTTGGAATTTCTTGGGTCTTTGGGTGGAGTGGGGAGGGGTATGGGGGGGGGGTTCACTCAAAATTCTGGGGATTTGTCCGCTTTGACCATTTTTCGACGATCGATTATTCCAGGGGAACTGTCCACGATAGTAGGTTCATTTTTTTACTTTTTACGGAAAAAATAGGGAGTACTCGATGTTCCGGAATTTATTGAGCCCCTCCTACATATTTCACGATCTTCCTCGAATAACCGCCGTGTGGGTAGTGTATTTCGCTATCGACACAATTTTTTGAAACGACGAATTCGCAATCGTTCGACAATTATGGAGGAAAAACTGTCAAGAGGCGTTAACAGCGTGCATTTTGGAATTTCTTGGGTCTTTGACGGGAGGGGGGGGGATCACTAAAAATTCTGGGGATTTGTCCGCTTTGATCATTTATCGACGATCGATTATTCCAGGGGAACAATCCACGCGGAAAATGTCACCGAAATCGAGATATTCGAAGACAAAAATTAATGTTCGAATCGCTACGATATTTAGTCAGTTTTGTATCGACTTGGCGGCATTATAGTGAATCCCCGCGATGACACATGGCCAAAATATGAAATTAACCGTTCTCTCTTAATCGCGAATTCGATTTATTGGACCCAAAAAAGGTTTAAACGCGGGGAACAACACACGAGGAGTTTCTTCGACGTTTTGTCGACTTGTTACGAAAAAAATACCTGGCGCTATACATAACTTCACGTACATTCGACATTTTTCGTGGCTTCTCCTTACTGATCGTTAATTTTCAACTCGGATCATCCCAACTCCGTTAAAGAGGACTTTTAACGCGGACTGTGGCAGCGCTCAAAGTTCCGAAATTTATTGAGACGCTCGTACTAACACCACGGTCATTATTGTGTACTCAGAGCACGGGCGATCATAACCCGTTGTTTTTTTATTTTGAGAAGGGTCGTATTTATTATTTTGGAATTATCGCGTAAAAACTGTAAGAAATGCAAAGTGCATTCAGGAATTTTTGAGGGCCCCTATAGTTATCTCGTGAGAGTTATTGAACCTTGGTCGTACAGGCAGTTTATTGACCTACCATCCCAATTTTTCTCATTACGCTAACGACGTGCGAGTTGAAGTTACGAGGCCAAAACCGGTGAAATTGTCTCTCGACGTTTTCGATAATTTATAGCCGAAAAATAAGGAATTTGACCGGCAATCTTGAATTATTTCGGGCTTTTCGTACGATAAACCGTCATCATCATAACTATAATTAATGTTCGATCGATTGCGCTCATACTTAGGCGCCCCACGGCGACCTGCAGGCTAAATGTAACATTTGAGCCGTATTCACGCCATTTAAAATCAAAAATATGAAGAAAATTAAACAAAAATAATTCTGCCCGCTGCGTAATTTATTTTTTGCACTTTGCGTACGTAAAGGAAGCACAAAATCTGGTCAAAACGCGTCGATAATTCGGGTTTTCCGTCGAAACCACCCCCGAGGGACCAAATTGCTTTAAAATACGATACTAATCCCGACGAACCGTACAAACGACCTTGAACGTCAAAATGTGGGTCAAATTGGCCAACGTGCTTTCTTTTGAAGAGCTCACCTTTGGCTATAGTTTTTTTTCAAATTAAGGTTGAACAGGGCTCGAAATACGCACAAATTTGGGGGGACATTAGGGGGAAAAGCGCCAGTTTGTGGTCGGTGACGTCACTTTGGAAGAATCGTCGCTCTTCGAATTGGAAAAATTGTGATAATAGTACGAGTTGTAAGTCTTTTAGTGTACAAATTTAAATTTAAAACAAAAAAACTAGCGGCACTAAAAAGGAAAAGTTTTGTCGACTGAGACATTAAATAACTAAAATCGTTCGGAGTTGTTTTTTTGTAGTTTTTTGATTTTTGAAGAGGAATAAAACTGGTACCTTACGAATATCAGACGAGATAGGCTTGAACGGCAGAGCTGTCGACGAGTTGAGCGGCTCTCCAAGGGGGCTGAGGGTGCGGGGGCGGGTGGTGAGGCGGCGCGACTCCGGAGGCGGCAGCGGCGGCGGCTCGTCGCGAGTCCGCCCTTTCGAACGGCGGATAGTCGACGGGCGAGTCGATGGACGAGTAAATATGTTCGGACGTCGGGCGATCAGACGGAGGAGCGTACGTCTGACGATGAGCGGGCCGAGGGGACGGCGTCGCCGTCGTCGCCGACGAATAGTTCGGATCTTCGGTCGTCTGTTTGGTCGGCGTTCGGGACAGCGTGCTGCTCGACGAATACGCCGGAGGAGGAGGAGGGTCGTTATTGGCGACCGCCTGTTTGAACAACGGGTGGTTGTTTATGTGTTGTTGCAAAGACGGCGAGCCGCCGGGTTTCGTTTTGTCCCTCAAATAAACGTGACTCGGAGCGTTATTTCGATGAACTCCCGAATCGATGCTGTAATTGTTTATGTTTCGTCGGTAATTGCACGTTTTCCTTTGGTTGTCTCCCGGAGGCATAACGTACCTCAATCTCTCCCAGAACCTTTTTTCTCCCCACCTGATCCGATTCCCGGTTTTCAGGTAAGGCCGAAGATCGGGGTCGAGCTCGGCTTCGGGCAATATGCTACCCTCTTCGACCAAAACGAGCTTGAATATTCGCCCTTTAAGGGCCTCGTGGAGAGCCGAACGGAATTCGAAACGCGACCATTCGGTTTGAAGGAAATTTCGGGAAAGGACGACGATGACTCTTTTGCTCGCTTCGGCGGCTTCGACGACGACAGGAGACGTCGTGTGTTGAACAAAGGGCGAATTGGAAGAGACAGCATGATGTGGTAAGTCCCGATAATGGAGGCACAGTTGAAACGAAGGGCTACCGTGTTCGAGCTCGGCGACTATCGACTGTAACACGAACTCTTCGTCTTTTGGACTATACACGACGTAACCGTCGTATAACTTCTCCCTGTCTTCCCCGTAATGTTTACCCGAAGCCGCTTTGAAGTGAAACAACCTCACGCCGTAACGAGAATACAACCAAACTCTCAAAGGGTCCCGAAATACGAACATCATCACCGTCAAAAAAATGACGACGAGAAAAGCGGTCAAAGTGACGACGACCATCGGCAAATAATCCGAAACTATGATATTTTGTATCATCGAGCTTCCTGCGAAGTAATCACTGCACACAGTGCTGTTCAAATCAATAAGTCTCCTGTGAGGGGGTTTAGTTTCGTTACCGTAACACCACAACTCATCCGCGTCCGTCACTTTTTGCCGATTGTCCCCCACCCACGATTGGAATTCTTGCAAAAATTTACACTTGCACGACCAATGGTTGCTCGATAAGGTCAAATCGACGAGGTAAGAGTTCATGTTGAGCTGCCAAACGGAAAAAGAGACGATTCGGTTGTTTTCGAGTTTGAGGATTTCGAGAGATTTGAGGGGAGCGAAGGTCATGTTGTTGATATGAGCGATGACGTTCCCTTGCAAGTACAATTCTCGAAGTCTCGAGAGATACTCGAATTCGTAGCCTTTCAATTCGGCGATTGTGTTGTCTTCGAGGTGTAAAGTTTGAAGGAGATTGAGCCCGTTGAAAGTTCGATTTTGTATCGACTCGATCCGACTCGCGTTCACGTACAAAACTCTCATGTTTTTACGACCGATGAACACGTGATTTTGTAACTCTTTCAAATTGTTACCGTCGAGGTAGACGTGAGTCGCGTCCATCGGGATTCGTCTCGGGATCAAATCGTTGCTTTGACGAGAACAATCGACGACGTTCGTGTTCCAAGTTTGATCGTGATAACACGAACAATTCGACGGGCAAGTCATTTCGCAGTCGCAAGCGTCGAAATCGCAGCAATGGCACAAAGCGAAACAATGAGTTTCGTACTTGCAAAGGAATTCCGAGGGTTTGGCTTCCGTCGCCGGAATGTGCACAGTACCTCGGGAGTACGTCATTCGACACATGACGTTCTCCAAGTCCATAATTCGGGGGTATTGACGCAAATTGGTCATGTTGTTGACGACCGGGAGCCAATCCATGGAGCAGTCGCAATTGAAGGGGTTTCCACCGAGGTAGAATTCCGGAAGGCTTTTGTCCTCCGGGACTGGAACGAGGCGCAAAGCGTTCAATTCCAATTTGCTCAATTCATTCGCGTATATGTCAACCCGGGCCAAATTGGACTTGTCGAAAAATGTATTCGCTTTGACCGTCGAGATGAAATTGTTGTTGATGAAAATCACTTCGATGCTGTTCGGGATCGACAATTCGTCCAATTCGGCGATCCGGTTGTGCGAAGCGTCCAAAGTTTTGATGTGAAGCTCGTCTTGAATTTTGTAATAATTTCCGAGCCTTTCGATGAAATTTCCGTGTATGTCGAGCCATTTCAAGTTCGAAGGAACGAAAGCGTAGTCGAACCAAACGAGATGATTGTCGGACAAATTCAACCACAACAAACTCGCCAAAGTCGTAAAAACGCCGTTAATGTCGGTCAAATAATTCGCGTCGAGGCGAATCGCTTCGATCTCCCCGTTCCTCTCGAACGTCCCCCTTTCGATCTGTTGTATCTTATTTTTGGCCAAATTGAGCACTTGAAGCCCCGTCAAGTCCCAAAACATCCCGACGCTCAAATTGCCGATGTTATTGTCGATCAAACGAAGTCCCGTCAATTGGTTCAAATTTTTGAACGAACCGTTTTTGAAGCCGCTGATTTGATTTTCGCCGAGGTCCAAAGTTTTCAAAAACGACAACTCGTGGAGGGCTTCGGGGATTTCTTGAATCGCGTTCGAGCTGAGGTCGAGGTCTTTGAGGTCGGAGCAATTTTTGAAGGCTTGAGAGTCGATGTTGACGACCAAATTGTTGTTCAAGGTCAATTTGGACAGAACGAAAAGGCCGTTGAAGAGGTGAGCCGTGATGTGGTGAAGGCGGTTTTCCGCCACGTTGAGTGTGTGCAGGTTGTACAAAGGTAAAAACGCGTTGTCTTCGATAAAACCGATCGAATTGTTCCGCAAATCCAAAATTTGAAGGAAAAAGAGGTCTTTGAAAGTTCGCGAGTCGATCCGCGTGAGGGAATTGTGGGACAAATTGAGAATGATGAGTCGAATGAGGCCGACGAACGTTCCGTCGTCGATTTGATTGCTGCTCAATTGATTCATCGACAAATCGAGAACGAGAAGTTGCTCCAAACGATGAAACACTCCGCGCCCCAATTCGACCAAAGAATTATTTTGCAAGTGGATTTCCCGCAAGTCTCTCGACGAGCCGAACACATTTTCGGGCAAAGCTTCGATTTTGTTACTGGACAAATTCAAAACGCGGAGAGTCGTCAGGCCGGACAAAGACTCGGAGTGAATTTCGGTTATGTCGTTGTTTTGAAGGTACAAATTTTGAAGGCGTCGAAGGATCGTGAGTCCCGAATCGGGCGGAAGACTTCGAACGTCGTTGAAAGAGACGTCCAAAGACCTCAAGTCCGTGCCTCCGCTGCATTCGACGCGAGACGCCGTCACGCCGCTCTCCGAGGGTCTTTTACCCGTAAAACCCAACGAGTTCGTGCTCCTGATACCGTTCTTCGTCAAATTCAAAGTCTGCAAATTGCTCAAAGTGCAAAAAGCGTTTTCCGGAACGGACCTGACGTTGCTGTCGAGCAATTGCAACGTGTGAAGTTGCCTCAAACCGTCGAAACTCCCGACGGTCATTTCCATCGTTTTGCTCTGACCCCATTCGAGGTTTTTCGTCGAAATGGTCAAAATTTTCAATTCTCGCAAACCGTCGAAAGAGTCGGTCGGGACGTTCAAAATTTTGCACCCCGTCAACGTCAATTCTTCCAAATAGTGGAGCTTCGAGAATGAGCGTGGGGGTAGTGGGCTTTCGAAGAGAAGAGCGTCGCTGCATTCGACGGTCAATTTGACCGTTCCTTCGCTCTGCAAATGGCTCAAATTGCCCCCTTCGACGCCGAGCGTTCGCATTTTGCAAGAGACGGCGACGCGGCCGGTCGTGTCGTTGTTGTCCGGCGACCAGGTACATGTTTCGGGAGCTTCGAATTTGGCGAAACCGCAAACGGCACAGAACGTCAGCACTGCCGGCACTAAAATTACAACGTAGTACATGGCCGCCATCCTCTGGTTGTCACATCTAATCACAAAATATTCGGCATTTTCGGTCGTGACTCAAATGCTTTCGTACATTTGAAACGTTGAAAAAAATTTTAAATTCGCGCGCGGCGCGTTCAACTTTTTCAAACGAAAAATCGATTATCGCATTTTGTCGAAAAAAAAACCTCGTTCGAAATCGCGAAGTCCAAAAAATCGTCGACTTGCACTTCGAAATATTTTCAAGTTCGCGAACTGACACTTTTTTTTTTTCTCGGTATTTTCGACGCGACTGTGAACCGTTCGGGCACCGAAAGACGACTGAGCCCGAGAAGTAAACGTACGAGACTTTTAGGACGAAATGAGTAGGGCCGAGGCCGACCGTCGAGCGCAGCACCGACCGCGCACCGAGTTCCCGACGAGTCGCCGAGTTCCCCTTCCCTCAGACACGAGGAACCCCCTCCAAAGGGCCCAGACCGCTTCGTCGACGAGGGATTCATTCAACCGACGAGCTTCGAACTGGTGCGTAGCATCACACAACTTGCCGCCACCCCCGTATGTTCGAACACCCAGCTAGATATCTTCGCTCGACGCATTTCTACAGGGAAATTTACGGAGAACAAAATGTAGGGACTAGCTAACTGAGAGTCATTCTTGAGTTTGATTGAAATCGTTACAGCCGTTTTTTAGAAAATCCGCTAAATTGGATAAAATAATATAAGACAAATCTCCTTTTCGAAGATAACTTGGCCCATACCTTCTCTCAAATTTTCAAAAAATGTGGGTTTTCTTCAAATCTTTACGTGTTGAGGCCCACTGAGTCTAAAAAACCTAATTTTGGCGCGTGGTCCGTGCGTGTGTGTCTGTTCCTGTATGTGTGTGTGTGTGTGTCTGTGTGTATGTGTGTCTGTATACGATTTTTATAGAAAACCACCGTACCAAATCAGCTGAAACTTGATGTCTAGCCTACAGGTTACCATGGGACGCAACAATGAGGGTATGGGCAAAATCCACCGAAAGTTAACTATAGTCATCATAGTGATCAAAACACCAAATTTTTTTTCTCAAAAACGGCCCTAACGATTTTGATTAAATTTTATATATAGATAGCTCTTAATAAGGCAACTATACCATAAAATTCCCATTCGTGGGAAAATGACGAGAGCAGCACAATAAATTACCAAAACTTTCGACGAAATCGATTTTAGCGCAGTTTTTAGAGAAAACCACCGTACCAAATCAGCTGAAACTTGATGTCTAGCCTACAGGTTACCATGGGACGCAACAATGAGGGTATGGGCAAAATCCACCGAAAGTTAACTATAGTCATCATAGTGATCAAAACACCAAATTTTTTTCTCAAAAACGGCCATAACGATTTTGATTACATTTTTTATATTGATAGCTATCAATAAGGCAATGATACTATAAAATTCTCATTCGTGGGAAAATGACGAGAGTGGCACAATAACTGTGGTTTTTCGCCTTTTTCTCGAAAATTGCTGCAATGATTTTTGTCGGCGCAACAAAAGAAAAAAAAAAAAAGAAACGAGAGAAGCTGAGTAAGAAACGAAGAAAGAAAAGAAAAAACTTAAAACGGACTTTTTCAACGATTTCAACAAATTCTTAGAGACGAAACAAATTTCTAAGTTCCTTATTTTCCCCACCAAACTACAAATTTCGTCGATGTATCACTCTCGTTATTCCCATGACTTGTTATTTTTCGAAAAGCTGAATCGTCTGAAACCATTTAAAATCACTAACAGAAACGGTGGGTACAGCTTTCGTACAACTACGCAACCACTAGGGACATTTTATGTCTTTTTCTTTGAAAAATCAGTTAAAAAATCTCGCCCATATGACACAAGCGTTTTCCAAACAATCGCAACGCGTAAATTTAACGACTATGTTTTTTCTATCGTTCTACGTCTTTTTTAAAATGCCCACATGGTATACGTGACTCCAAGGAACCTTTTTAGATATTGAGAGAAATATTTTTTTCCTGAAGATCCACCAGTTTATCATACAGCTTGTGTACGTAAAGCACGCGTGCCTTGTTACTTAACAAAGCGAGTAAATTTTGTAGTTTATGAAAAAATTGTGCTCGGTTACCGAGCAGCGTCGATTTAAATGTTTGATCGCTTGCCCTGAAGTACCGGATGGAACAATATCTATATCTATATCTATCTACCAGTATAGTAATCGTGTCAAAATTTGAAATCACTAACACAAACGGTGGGTAAAGCTTTCGTACAAGTACGCAACCACTAGGAACATTTTATCTCTTTTATTTTATTTTTTTTTTTATGCAATGATAACTAGGTTTGATTGTGCTCGTTGATGGTTTCGATATAATGGCCGCGTCAATTGCAATTGACATCATCACTTAGTCACTGAGGTTATTAAAAGTGTGATGTTACCAAGCGTTAGATTTTGTAACAGACGTTACCGTTACGCGCAATATATTTCGTGACGCTTCTCCGTTACATCTCCGACGTTACATATACCGCGTAACGTTTTTCGAGTTTATGTAGCAAAGTAAAGACATAAAATGTCAAAAAGAGAAAGACCGGTCCCTTGTGACGACAAGTCACAGGCATCATTGCAGCCAGAGTGAGTCAATCGTCAGATCCAGGGGCGTAAAATCATTCGCGTTGCGTTCGCCCGCCAAGAGTCGCATATTGTTGTGTCGTCTCTCAACTTGCCGAATTTTCTCTAAAATCTGCAATTTAGGGTTGAGCTCACCCTCGCAGTCATAATTTATTTTATTTTGACTTACGTTCCGAGAACATTTTAGTTTTCGTTTGGTCGGTGCCCGGGTGAAGTTTTCGAGTCAGACGCGTATCGTCCCTCGTTATCTAGAACTTCGCACTAGGTCGGATCGTTACTTCAGTTTCTTCCGAGCATCGTGCTATTGATTTTATTTTACGCCGTTTCTTTGGTTGTCATTTCCTCATTTTAAGCGAAATTACTTTTTTTTTCTTGTAACGGAGCTTCTTTAGGTTTTAATTTTGTTTGGGTTTTATTTTGATCAATTAGAAGCAGTTTTATTTTGGCGTTTATTTTATATCACTTATTTTCAATTTTCTCCCAAGAGTTTTCTATGACCTCGTTCGTTCCGTTTGTTTTAACCTGGTTCGCATATTGGCGCGAACAATTTTGTTCAAACTTTCAAATTATCTTTTACTAGTTAGTACAAAACTTTTCTTCCCCATAAAAATGAAAATACGGTGAACGGATATATAGGCCTATAAAGCAAAAATAGGTTTTTAACGTTTTTTGGCAAAACGGCTTCAGAGATTTTCACCAAACTTTCAGGATTTTTTCGAATAGTTAATACCTACGTATTGTTCTCAATAAATGTTCCTCTGAAAGTCCATTGATCAGAGATAAAAATGAAAATATGTTGGAAATAACGTTTTTTCCAACATTTCCGTAAATTCTGGAGTAACTGCTTCACCAAATTCCTTCAATCGTTCAGAGTGTCATTCAGTTACCCTTACCCACATTTCGTTCTACATAAATATTTCTGTACATATATGTTGAACGGAGATATAAACCAAGTTAACTCAGAAAAGGAGATTGTGCGATTCATCGGTATTCCAATTTTCTCAAAAACAGCTCCAACGATTTCAATCAAACTCACGAAGGACTTTCAACTATTTAGTCTCCACATTTTGTTCTCCGTAAATGTTCCTGTAGAAATGCGTTGAACGAAGATATAGCGCCCGCGTATGTAGCTGGTGTTCGAACTTACGGGCGTGGCGGAAAGTTGCCAGATATTTCAGATGCAATGTAAAAACTCCACTCAATTCGATTTTCGTCGAAATGTTCGGTAATTTATTGTGCTGCTCTCGTCAGTTTCTCACTAATTAGAATGTTATGGTATTGCGATGTCGTATGGTGGTGCTGTGCATGCGAAACGTTTATTGGCGTTTTTGAAAAAAAAAAGTGTCTCGCTCATTATGACAACTATAGATAGTTTCAGGCGGATTTGGCACGTATTCTGGTCATTTTGGCGTCCCATGGTAACTTGCCGGCTAGATATCAATTTCGAGCCGAATTGGTTTAGCCGTTTTCTCTCAATCGCGCTCACAGACGCGCATTTTCGGAAATAGGGGTTTTCGGACTCAGTGAGATCTGTGCATAACTTCCCTTTCTACTTCGTAGAGCCTAGGAAAACAGTAAATTGAGTTAGCAGCAAAAGGCACGAAAACCAGAGAATTAATGTAGAGCGAAGGAAAGTTGTGTGATGCTGCGCATCTGATATTTTATTCTATATACTACATGGAATGTGTGTTTCGTACCATTGAGTGGTGCTTTTTACTTTCCTTGGCTCCACAACGTAGGAAGGAAAGTTATCTTTTTTCTCTCAAAAACGGCTCCAAACGATTTTGATTAAATTTTTTAGATTGATAGCTCCAAATGTGACAACTATACCATAAAATTTCCATTCTTGGGAAAATGACGAAAGTAGCACAATAAATTACCCTCGTTTTCGACGAAAATTGATTTTAGCGCGGTTTTATCAATCAACTACAGACACACACACACGCCACGCATCGGAATTAGGTTTTTTAGACTCAGCAGGCCTCAAAACGTAAAGATCTAAGAAAACTCAAATTTTGTTTGAGACGATTACTATGCCTTCCTTTCCCTTTGGTTTGCGGAAATTAATTGGTGTCTTTTTGCATTTTTCTCGAAAACGGCTCCAACGATTTCGATTGAACTTTCAAATTATCTTCTACTAGTTGATACAAATCTTTTCTCATCTATACATATCTTCATGAAGTTACGGCGAACGGATATATACGCCTTTGAAGCAAAAATAGGTTTTTTACGCTTTTTGGCGAAACGACTTCAACGATTTTCACCAAACTCACAGGATGTTTTCGAATAGTCAATACATATATATCGTTCTCAATAAATGAACAGAGATGAAAATCAAAATGTGTCTTAAGTACTGTTTTTTCGAATATTTCCGTAAATTCTGGGGTAATTGCTAAACCAGATTTGATCAATCTGACGGAGCGTCTTTTAGGCACCCATACCCACATTTAGTTCTCCGTAATTATTTCTTTATATATATGTTGAACTGAGATATAAGCCAAGTTAAGTCCAAAAAGAAGATTTGTCGAATATTAATTTATCGGTATTATTTTATTGGTTATTTTCTCAAAAACGGCTCTAACGATTTCAATCAAACTCAAGAATGACTCTCAGCTACTTCCAACATTTTGTTCTCCATAAATGTTCCTGTAGAAATGCGTTGAACGAAGATATTACGCCCGAAGTTATGTTACAAGGATATTCAGAAACGTTGACGTGGTAGCCGAAGTACGAACCTACACACTCAGCATCGGATAAAATAACATACATAGGAGCGACTCCAGACATTTCCAGTGATTTCTACTCCCACATTCTACCATTTCTCACAGTTTTTCGACAATAATTCTGAAACGATAAACACCATCCTTCTCGACAGTATTACGTATGCAGCCTTTTGATCAGCTGTGTACTAATCGCTCACAATAATGAAATAATTTTGTTTTGTTTTTGGGCGTAGGAGGTCTGCTCCTAGTGGCCCCATGAATTCACTCCTGCAGTATTGAGGACCAACTCGGAATTGTTTAGCACATGGCTTGAGGTTGGCCCTCACGTCTCTCCCCGATGGCAGCTGTTCTTTCTTGTTTTCTTCGCGTTCACGAGAATCTGGCAGCGAGCCGCCATCCCCATACATCCTCACATACTGTCCTGTGATTGGGATGTTCAGGTGAGTTGCTGACCCTGGCTCAGCAAGCTCCTGCCTCTTCTGTCTGAGCGCTGCCCCGGCAAATTGAGCTATGCACATCCATTATCCCTCTGAATGTAACTTACGGTGAACGAATACCCTGAGCAACTGTGTCTTTCATTGTGCACCGCCAGCCATCCCACTTCTGGCACGAGATGATGGTAGACGATCCAGATAGCCGCAGAGCTAAGCTCGTCCTTGACCTAGTGTGATGATGTTATGGCGCTGCTAGCTCAAAAGCAGCAAATCAACCTTCTTTTCCAATTGAAAAAGATCCTGCGCTGCTGTGCTCCGGAGAAGGTTGCCCTGGGGGATGCGAACCATCATCGGTCGTGGCTACAAGCCTCCCCCAGGGTCTCTCTAAACCCCCCGCGCCCATGTAACCCCTCGCTCGGAGTAGAGCGCGTACCTTATGGGTCCTGAGCACTCCCTCTTCTTGTGGCCTTGTTCCTTGCAGCAGTAGCACAAAAGGGAGTGATTAGCTCCCTTGCAGTTAGCTGCTCGATGCCTGTAGTCTAGTCATCGGAAGCATCTCCGCACATCCACCCTACACAGACTACAGCTGACCCGCCCGAGGGGAAAGCAGCAGTCTTGGCTTCCATTTCAATAATGGCTTTTCGTTGCGGCTTCGTATTAACCACGGTAGGTAGAAGAGAGCGGTAGGGGTCGTTAGGAAGCGGTCGACGCCGTGTGACGTCACTGGTGAATAGTCCAGACCAGGCGTTCCGTTTCTCTTGCATTCAACTGAACGTTTTTCGAGAAAGCGCCAAGTGGTTCAACCTATATCCTCATTTTGAACTTGTTCTGCTAATTGTTTATTCCCTCTCCAATCTTGACTAAGGAGGAAGGAATACCTATAATAAAAAATTAAAAGCAAAAGAGCCAAACTGACGAGTGTAAACAGGGTTGAAATAATTAAAAACATGTCAAAATTCCCATGCTTATGTTAAGTTTATTTAAATAATATCATGAAATAAAGTATACACATATATTTATATATCCTTACACATATTGTGTGAACATTCAGTCAAAATTGTATTCAGTTGTACAATTAGGTACATATTTTACACTATTTAACTATTTTACGAAATTTTTTCGCGATTTTTCGTTCATTTGAGTTTTTACGTTTTCCTGGCTTCTGCTGCTTCAGTTCTGACGCACTCTTATTAAGTCTCTTAATTCTGATGAAGGTCCGAGTTCCAACTTTTACACCAACCAACCAACTCTTACACTCTTACATCTTCCTTTCAACAGTGCTTGCTTTTGATTCAAGGAAAATTGGCCATCAAAAACCATTGCCATATCTCGAAATTTAGCTAGTTCTTCCGTTAGCTCTTCAAGACGTTGCTTTAAAATTTCATTTTCTTTTTTCAGCCTCATATTTTCACTAAAAACGAACACTAACTCTGATGGCTGTTCGTTGTCATTCATTTCAATGGAAATCGTAGCCACATTTCCGTCTAGCTCATTCGTAATCTCATCTGTCACATTTTCATTAGTTTCTTTTAATGGTGATTTCAAAAGATCGTTAAATTCCTTGCGCGAATTCCTTTTGTTTACTCTTACCTTCTGAGCCCGAGAAGAAGGTGTATTTGAGTCGCCCAAAAAACAATTTTTCGGCAGGAACAAATGCGGAACCGCATCCGGTTTTAGCTCAAATTTAGGGGTGGTATTGAGCAGTTCATTTCTCAAGTCTCGAATGTATTCCGTGTTATCAAAATGAACAGAACAGACGCGCGAATGATCCGCCGAAAATGCGTCAGCCCGCTTGCAAACATTCACCCACATTGACCGCACTATTTTGTCCTTCGGAAAACGGTGAAAATGAAATTCAGGCTTTTTTTTGGGTACATTGTAATTGTGACAACCAGCAATTGCACAACACACCATATCCGAGCAGTAAGTACCCTAGCAAAAGCAACAATAACGATGTTCACATACGCGAGAGAACGGTGAATTGGAAAGGGTCTTCACCAGTTACGTCACTGGAGCTGGGTTTTTCCCGAGCGCCGAGCTGACGACCCCTACCGCTCTCTTCTACCTACCGTGGTATTAACCATTGTCAGGAAGGCGCCATTTTCACCATCTCGCTGAAGGTTCTGTTTCAGAGCTGCCAAAATATCCTGCATAGTCATTTCGCTGTAATTCGTTCCTTGCCTTTTCGATAACGCCTGAACCATGCCAAGCTTTGTGGAGAGATTCCGATTACTTCCATCATTTCAAACAGAGTATATCATGCGGAATGATGTTGAAAGCCTTGGTCTGCAAGGAACCGTCGATGATGGCCTGATAGGGAGACAGGAGACACCAAAGTGACGCAACTTTTTACGTCCTTTCACTGACTGGGGTGTAAGTTCCAAACATTATAACCCGATCCAAACCAATTCGTTCGTCGGTGCGCGTCGAGAACCTTCGTCTAATTGTCTAGGTGGTAACTCGACAACGACCGTCCAAGCAGAACCTTCGGATTTCAAAAACTACTGCGTCCATTCATGTTTCGATTTGAACCCGGCCAAATCGCAATTTTATGCGTCAGTCGACTCCGAGATCCGTCCTCGTCCGCAAACCCTCTCAGATCCGCCGAGGCCATCAAAAAACGACCCGAGAGGGCGGAGCCGGACAATAAAAGAAGAAGAAACGCCATCAGCCGAGTCGTTACAGCGCGAAGGCTTCCAATTTTCGCCGAAATCCCACTGCAAAGCTCCACCAAAAAATAAAAATCACGAGAATTTCACCGACAAACTGCCGCCCTCTGCAGTTAAACAGCGTTTCAGGACCTTTTTTTTTTATAGAAAAAAAAGAATATTAGCGATATTATTGTTCGGCTTTAGAGGCGGAGAACGACGAGGAAAGTGGAAGGGAGGAAATGGGTGAATTTGTTGCAAGTGGACGAAGGACAGTTGGGTTAATAAGGCAGTTGAGCTGGTGATGGAGAGCCGTTAATTCGCTTGAAAACGTCGCGTCCTCAAATCCCATCATTCATACTATACGACCTGGAGAAGTTTAATTCGCTCCTTAGGCCGGTTATTAAACGCCATCGCCCCTCTTATTACGTGAAATGAAAATCGTTCCCCCTCCGGACCGATTAACATCTTTTCGAAGCCCCCCCTTTTTGTCTAAAACGACAAATGATAGATTTTGTCACGTAATTTATTTTTATTCCCCCGACTTGACGTTCATACTTGAAGACTCGCTTCGCTTTTGAACTATTCACCGCCATAATGAAAAAAAAAAGTCGATTTTTCCAGTTGAGTGGACGGTATAATAACCCTGTTTTATAATAACGGAGGAGCGGGATTAATATCACGCATTTGTACGTGCTGTTTCCAGTCTTGGTCGTGAGGAAAAAACAGCAAATTATCGCCCAACGGTTTATTATTGTCTCGCACAAATTGACTTAGTCTCACACTTCCGAAACCCGTCTTATTCGATTCAGCATCGAAAAATACCAGTAAACTATACGAAACAAGACCTAACTAGAACGGGACTATAATTACATATTCCGTGTTTGCGCCAAATGGTAAACAACGGACACTGTGGAGGTCAAACCCAACCGCAGTGTCTACTAATCCCTTCTTAAGACGCCCACCGCTACAACCTGCTTCAAGCCCCTTGATCTCGATGAATGACTCAACCGATGATTCAATCGCGAGTTAGTCTACCTTTCGAAACCTTTGTCATTTCACCTGCAATACGCAAGGCTACGTTCCCCCATCTACACCGCGTTACGCTATTGGCTACGTATCGAATTCAGGCTTGTTGCTCGAATGAAAATTCTACATCTTTGTCCAAATACATCCCCGTCAAGCCATCCATTTACCCCTTTGCTTTACTACTCAAGTAGAAGTTTAGAGGTTAGTCTGTTTCGATCTCCAATCACCACATCCACTCTCCTACAAATTTCAAATCTGGATACAGACAGCTTATTCACCTATATCTACCATATGCATCTACTGTCATTTGCTTAACTATTGTTATCGATACAATTAAACCTAACTGGACCTTCTCCTAATTTAAGAAAGGCACTAGGATAACTAGGAGCTTATAAAGTTCCTCCTTCCTATTTCACGCCTGGACACCGAGTTGAGCTGACAGGGGCGTTCGGACTGTGTGCAAACGATGAAACGATTACCTGAGCTGTATTGTACAGTTCTCTCAATTAGCAGGCTCTGGCGAACTATAATTACTGTGATTTTACTGTTTTCGACGTTGGCGCAGTCATACACCTCTGAGACTCGTTCCATTCGACCGAGCATTTAAAATAGCTAGGAAAACATTCCAAACATGGCGTGATTGCGATAACTGCCAAAACTGCGTTTTTAATTTTTTCAACCATTCTTCACAACCATGGGCTTAGATGGTGGGGACAACTAGATACCAAGTGGATAACAAAAGCACAGCAGGTGAATTAGCAAACAGAACGACTGATGGAGATATGTGGAGTCTTAGGTTCCCCAATTCACTGAGCACCGTGCTTTCCATGCTTTCAGATTTTTGTCGAGTCCGGATTGTCAAAGGATGTGGGGGATGTGATCTTAGTGATCCCATGAACTTACTCCACCTTATTGAGAAGCAACACCGACCCATTTAGTGCATTGCATCGGGTTGGCTATCATGAATCTTTGTGGCGGAAGCTCTTCTTTCTGGTCCTCACCTCGCTCACAAGAATCGGACAGCGTGCCGCTATTCCCATACTGATGCCCGAATGTTGGGAGATTAAGCAGTGGTCTTTCCTTCGTGTCTTCGATCTTCATCCGAGCGGGGTACTGGCTTGTGGATTAGCAAGTGGGGTGAGAAGTGCAGGCCTGCGAAAGGCAGTCAAGGCTGTTTATTAAACTCACCATGAGGTGAACAAAGAACGTCCTCTGTCAGGAGAGAAAGTGTGTGGTTTGTGGGATGTTCACAGGTGACTCTCCACTAGGGTACCACCCGGGCAAGATTTACAGAGGTGCAGATTGTGCGAGGTGGAGCTAGAGTCAGCGGAGCATGTACTGTGTGCATGTGAGGGCCTGGCTGCACTGCGCCTTGAGAGTTCTTGGGGTCCGCCAAATGCTCAGCGGTGGAAGGGGTGGACCTCAAATTGTCTTGCGCGGTGTGCGAGACTGTTGGGGACGTCGTTACAGGGGGTGGAACCGGAAGGACATGAGATGGCTCATGCACCGTAGACCCATTTGAGGCTGCGGTGAGTTTTCTCAGTGTCATCAAAGTAAGAAGACAAAAAGATGGTGCTTCAGGCCGAATACAGGCTGGCTGTGTCTTACACAGTGCAGTGCCCGCCTGCCCTCCTTTTGCAAATCTCTTTTTCTGAAGGAAAATTAAAAATCCACTTGAAAAAGAAACGCCGCTGCGTCAACATCGTTTCACTATTAGCGACTTAACGAGCGACTTTCAATGGGAACCCTAATTTAATGGCTTAGCCGCCGATCAGGGTTTTTATCGCACCACAGCCGCGGCGGCTATTTAGATACTTCAATCCTGATTACTAACAAAAAATTATATTCGACTGGACATCCAAAAACGTTGTTAGTGTTTTTCACATTTATTGCGAAATAAAACGCGCATATAACAAATAATTACAGGTAACCGTTACCGCCTTATTGCTTTCCTTTCTGTCCGAACGGCTTTGAAGGGGGACGCCGGGTGTTTCGTGATACGTAATTGGAGGCCATCTTGACTTGTGAATGAGAGCAGAAGGGAAGAGAAACGACACTCAAGAAGGTCTCTCCTCCCCCGGGCTCCTGCCAACAGATGTATAAAAAATAAGAGGAGGAAAAAAAAGGGGGTCCCGATGGTAACGTGAAGTGCTGGCAGAGAGCAGCACCTACTTGATGGGCTCCGACGAGTATAGGCGGAGGGGAACGCCATTAGTCGCGGGTGAGGGACAATGCCAGGACACCGCTTCCTCTCCTCCGCGGGTTTCTCGCAGGACATCTTTGGTTCACAGGCGTCTAATGGAGGGGAGAGGCAGAGGAGACTACCAAACGGCTCTTTTACAAACTCACGTTTCAACACCTCTTCCGCTCAAACGAAAACTGCCTACCGCATCAGCTTATCCTAGAACTCGTGTCGCACCAGGGCGTCATTATATAAATTAATATACATACACACATCAACTTCAAATTATTTATGTTCCTCAGTTGTGGAGTATCGCAGACATCGCGGCGATACTGTTCCAACCATTCTCCAAACTAATTGCTCATGTGTTGCCACGCTGTACCATCTGACCTAACTATTTATTTGTGTGGCATGTTTCAAAGGGACAGATCAACTGTGACCTTGCTTGGTAGTAGTCAAAACTGATCGATTTGGCTGCTCTTCAGTGGCCTTGGTCTGGGATTGGAGCATCCCATTTTTATCCACCCACACCTCGCATTTCCCAAAAATTATTAAACCATCATACTGTACTGTCCTCTTTTTACTCCCACTCCCTGCCTCAATTTCAGAAAGTTACCTCCTCTCCTTCCCTCTTCACCAACCACCAACCAATTGCATCATAGTACGTCATTCCATCCCCTCCTACGAGCCTACTGGGGAATGCACTATAGTAAGATTACTCCCTCCCCTACCACCACCTTAAAAGACCGCAAAGAAAGATGTGATGTTTTGGTTTATTATTCATTCTGAATAATAACCCTATGTTTTTCAGTCACGAACAATTTTTTACAACCCCCCCACAAAATTTGATACTTTACGTTTCAAGACATGGAGATTCCAAATTTGCAATGTCCGTCCGCCGTCCGGGCCGTTTTGTGCCTTTAACTTGGTCTAAAATATTCGTTCTTTCGCACAAAAATCCCATTTGGTATCTAGTTGTGCCCGCCATCTCAGCAATCCGAAGCCCATTGTTGTTATGGGCAAAAAATGGTTAAAAAAATTAACGTAACGCAGTATAACGCGGGAACTACAGTGGAAGTCAACGTTTCGTCGTTAGTACTCCCTCCCTCCCGTCATATCAAACTCAATCACCCACCCGCTCGACTCGAAATGCCCACTCGACTCTCAACGGGTCCGCTGGAAGCCCCAGTTTACGGGCGCCTGGCGCCGGGGGAATATTTAGATTCCGTAGTTCCATTGTAGTCAGGTCATGTTTACTAGTATTCGATGCTGAATTGAATGGGATGGGTCTCGGAGCAGTAATACTAGGTCAAGCTGTTCATGAGAATAATAAACCATTGTGTAATAATTGCAGGGTTTATTTTTTCAAATTTCCTTCCGTAGGATTGAACCCAGCACCTCACATACTACAGTTGGGCGCTCTATCCACTAGGCTACGAATGAATCGTTGAAGAGTGATGTAGACTTTTGGTACAGGAAGCACCCAAGAGAGGCAGGCATGATCATCATCCTTGTGGGATTTTTGAGGCGAGTGAGTGTCACAATGTGCTGATATTTTACACAGTTAAACTCAAGTATATCGATTGAGGAAGCTAGCAATATTTTTTCACCGCTAACCCGCCTAAATCTGCATTGTAGTGAAAGAATGTCTCGAGTCGTAGATTTTTTCAAACGAATTCTATGACATCTTTCTCCTTTCTGCGTTGTAGTTGATGAAGGTTTGGACACGACGGATTTGTGTTAACACTTGACCTAGTTAAACGTACAGTTTCAGGTGTCTACAGAGAAGCAATTGTTTCTTCCTATTGTGGAGAGTGGTGAGTGTCTTCCAATCGCCATCGCTCATTGTCGTATGAACTACACTGGAGCAGCGCACAGTTTCTTGTTTCCTCCACACTGAAGACGCTCGTCCAGTGGTCAGGCTCAACCCACATTCTCCTAAAACTTGCACGTGTAACGCCCCTTTCATGAGAATTCCTATCTCAATTGCCATTTATATAATGCCCATTCACACGCAGATACTCTATCCATTAGGCTACGAGTCGACTTGTACGCCTAGGTGGTCCGTAGAAGTGCAGCTCCCTGGGATCGGGCCAGTACTTTCTTCTCATCGACTGTGAGTTTGCTACTCCAGGCAATATGCCTAATCACGCCTAAGTAAATGGCCTTGTACTCGAGGATTGTGTCTCGCTAAAGCACGCTCCAAGTGGTTTTGCTAATTGCTCGTAATGAGACAAACCTTTCGAGGGTAGTACCTTTAAGAGACTAGAGGCGTCGGCCGAAATGCCACCTCTCACCTATATTGAGATTATTGACGCCTGAGAAGTGTGTTTAAAACAGAATAGGACCTTCTAAGGTTAGGATCACCACGCCATACTGTGACAGAGCGAAGAAGTTCAACGTTATCGTTTTTCCACTTCACAAATGAGGAAACCTCAAACTGTGTCGTAGTTAACTGATAATTCGTTTTGTCGATCGGCCCACTCGTCTTACTATACTGATCTTGCACCGTTGCGTACGTGACGTCTGTGTCCGATTGCTAGCGAAAGAATAAACACATACGTTACCTCAGGAACTCACAAGAAACACATAAATATCTCAGAGAAATTGGAAAGCAGCTAACGAACCGTGCTCCTGCCCTCAATCAGTTCCTCCCATCCCTTTTCCATTCTCCGTGACGTTTCGTCAGAGATTTCTCCCCGTTGTTATGCCCAACTCTTCGCTTCTTCCCCTAGCTTTCCACATTCGAGGGAGCTCAACGGAAAAGTACGAATTCAATTAGATTATTCATGACAAAATGTTTGCACTTCATTCGCAAAACCCATGAAGTGCTGAGTTAATCACGTTGACTGCCTAGCAGGAATGCATCGCTCCATCATGACTGACAATGTCGGTAATGTACATTTAACACGACGAAGGGTCGTTTTTATAGTTGTTGTTTTTTTCTGGAAAACGCAGCCTCGTCGGTCGTAAAACGGACAAGTGCATCCTCGTTAGTTTTCTCATCCCTTCGTCACGACTCAAATCGTACCTGCCATTTTTCTTGAGAATTCTCTCGAGGGCTGGACGTTCGGTCCAACGACCGACAGATCAACGAACCCGAGGGGGTTTTCTCTGGGAGTGAAGAAACGTCAAGATCTGTCATCGAAGATGTGAATGTTCTGACCTGCGGGAACCGAAGGGGCTGTGAATTTGCGTTCCGGGTTCGAGCAGGTTCGGTTGAAGAAGGGACTGTCTGGATATGAAGCACTGACGGTTCAACAACCGACGGTTTTTACTACCCCGAAGAGAAGCAACAGGAAGTACGGTGAAGGACTTTTTCACTTCGTGAAGAACGGTACGACCTTGCGCCTTGATTTCAACGATTTCACTCGCTTTTGTTTGAACAACAGCCAGTCTGTCTACACGCTACAGTTCACTGGTTGGAGTATTTGTGACAAAAATGAACCCAGGTATCCGGAAAAGGTCTCCAAAGCAGCGTACGAGGCTCGCGGTTCATGTGGAGAATGGGAGTTGTGATGTGTTAGTGGTTTTCTACTCCCGTAGTTCGTGTCTGAGCCCAACATACTTAATCAGACAAGATCTAATACAACCAATCAAAGGAACAAATAACTTTTCTTGAAGAGAAAATGAGTAAATGAAATTAAGAACGTAATAAGACCCACTTTAACTTTAATCGAAACGAAATGAATGAATTGAACTCCTTTGAATATTCAACCAAAATTACCTAATTTGCTCGTATCACGATCAAAGACTGTATCAGGATCAGGGGCTGATAAACAGAAATTTAAAGTAATTGGGTTAGTTCCGCCAGTAGGTAAATTAATAAAGTTAACGTACCTGTTTAGTGAGTCCGTCTTCTCTGGCTGAGATACTGTGGGCGAGCGCTTTCGATTTAAAGACATCATCGTCTAGCTATTAAGTCAGTTAGTTGGCTATGGTCTTTACATAAGAAGAGAAAGGTGAATGGGATGATGTTGACAAACTGACGGATTTACGGACCACCGTGCACAAAAAAGACTTGGAATCGACAATCAACTTACTATTTAAGACATACAAAACTGCCCTTAGACTTATTTCCTTCCACTTCCAACGTATTTCCCAGAAGGTGAATGACCTCTTTCCCTCTCCCCTGACGCAACACCAGCCCCCATTCACCATTCTCTTCCTATATAAACACCAACTTCCAACTTACTGACTTAGTGGCCAGATGATGATGTATTTCGCTCACAGTATATCACTATCCAGAGAAGATGGACTCACCAAACTGGTACGTTTAGTAAACAGGGATTTGTTCACCTTCATCCTACAATATTCAAGCTAGGGAGGAAAACACTGAACATAAAATCTCTGGCTGATAAAAGACAGGCTTGATTACTACGTTGCAGGGCGTGTGAAGAATCGGAGGTAAACCTCTCTTGAACAGCCACTCAACATGTGGGGGAGAGTGCAAAGGAAGGAGAGCCGGCGGAATCAGAGGCTATATCCTTCGCAGAGTTGATTATTTGGATCATAAGAGGTGACGTTTTGTGCTTTATACGTTGGGAATTAGAACTCAATGTTTCATGTTACCGTTCCAAAATAGTTTGGAGGTAGCTCATTTATTTATTTATTTCTTAGATATACTACGGGCACATTGCCCATAACGAAGATTTGCAATGTTAGTATAAAAAGTTGTAGAATGTGCAGTAGGATGGATTAAAAAAGAATAACACAATATTCCAAAACAGAACAAAAAAGTGGCCGGAGAAAGCATGGAAAAGATTACTGTTAACTAATTCCAGAAGAAAACAAGCTGCTGTACCGCCTGACTAGAGGGTCGGGTTTCAACTGGGGCAAAAGCGACCGAAACACAATCTAACTGGGGAAATTTTGTGGATCGAACTGGGGAAGGAGGCCCGTCAAAAATGCGACGTAACTAGGGCAGTTTTAATCGGTAAGTTCGTCGTGATGGTAGAATTGTCCTGTCGTCTTCACGGGGATGCCTCGTCATACGCATAACGATGTGCGATCTTGGTGAGGTACTCCTCGATGTCGTTATCCTCCAAATCCTCGTATGTGGTCCAGCATTCCGTTACAAACTGTAACTGGTTTTTCAATTCAGCTTGCACGGCGTTTATTGAGCCTAATGAAAGAAGAAAGATTTATTGTGATTATTTGAACATGTCGTCTGATGATTCGCAATCACCTAATTAGCGTATTTATTTATTATTCATTATTATCATATTTACCTTTTCGAATGCTTCTTATTTTGAGAGTCGATTCCGTACAAATGTCTTGCAGTGCCGAAATTACCATGTAGATGTTGGGGTGTGGGGAATAAAATTGTTTATTGTAGTCCAGATGAAATCGCTCGGCCCGAAACTGAAACTGCCGGACATTCAGCCAAAACTGTTTGTACAGCTCTGTGGTTTTCGAATGTAAGAAAGCATAGACGACTGGGACGTTGAATCCGTTGATGTTGGCATGTACAGTATACAGTTGGTGAAAAAAATGTTGGGCAAACGAGAAAGTCCCGTCTGCGATGACATGCTCAGCTTCAGCAAGTAACTTCAAATGAGATTGAGTGGTGAAAATCGGGATGCCGTCGTGTGAGCTGATAAAACAAAATTTTTCGCTTCCAACCACCAGATCTTGTAGAGTTTTCAGCTGCTCCACCGCTTCTTCTAGTGATTTTGGCAGGGGGGGGGGCAACATTTTCCTTCGAGAGGTGTACATGCATTGACGTATTAGTTTTTCATCACTAAATTCCAGGTTGCTCGTCTGTGAGGATCGCAATTCAGCACGTATAAGCTTATTTGGCTTCATATGTAACTCTTCAACAGCTATCCGTTTCAGCGACGAACATTCTTTTTGCCGTTCTACTGCGCTCTCAAGCGGCGGTGGGTGATCGTGTTCATTCTTCATAGACAAAACCTTTGATGCATTGGAATCCGTGCACAATCTCACATTGCACTTCCTATTATAGCACTTAAAACTTAAACAGCTTTCCTTCATTTTCCGAAACTCCGTAAATGTATGTCCACGTCCCGTCGATAGCCACATCCATGCCTGAAAACTTCGTGAACACTGAGAAAAACGGTAGGAACGACAGATAACGGGTATAATCTAATCGTCGCATTATGACTGTGATCTTTGCCTCAGTTCGAGTGCCTTCTTTTTGTCAACACGGCCCCAGTTCCGCTGTCTCTTCCAGGCTCCCCGACTCCCCGATTTCCCGAGTTAGAGCGTGGCCGACTAAAGGCACCGGGCGATCGTGGTCTAGTGGTTAAAACGTTGATTCATAATTATCGACGAGAGTCGGGAATTGTGGATCGGAGCTCCGCGCGATGTACCGTAATTTTTGCCTGAGTAGCGGATCCCTGTAACGTCACCAAACCCCCCTCGTAACATTGCTAAGCAGCAACTGGCGGAGATATCGAATACTGGTGAAATGTAAAAGTTTAGCCAATATAGAACACATAGAAGAGGGATGATCCCCAACACCATGAGATGGCACGAAAAGACACAGCTCCGTCGGATTAGTAGAGCCAGTTAGGAGCGTGTACAGCAAAATCCCATTGGCAAGGCTTCAACGGAACCAAAATGCTCTCCCGAAGTCCTCATCTGAGGCGTGGAAATCCTCCCATGGCACGCTGTACGGGAAGTAATGGAGGAATTTCCGCTGGGTTCTTTCCAGCTGGACCTTTTCGCCGGCGCAAGATGGGGACCAAACTGTCGAGCTGTACTGCCCTTGGGGCCGGACAAGGGCAGGAAAAAGATGGACGAGGAAGCCGAGAGGTCGAGAAAGTCACTTGTGTTGCCATAGTTTCATTTCATGATTACTAAAAGTGAGCTGGGAGTTGAAATAAATGCCTAGGTCCCTTACCAAGGATACACGAGACAACGAACGCACTAAAACTGTAGCAGTGAACAAAGGCCTGATTGGAACGAGTGAAGGAAAAGACCTAGCACTTGCCTCTGCGAGATTCGTACATTCACACCTGGCACTCAGGGCATCCAATGCACGCGAAATCCTCAAGGAGCCGAGAACAATTTTAAGTCGTCCCCAAACGGCGCATAGCCAACGACTCCATCGAAAACTGCTCTGACATCATCGATGAACATGAGGCAAATCAGTGGACCCACATGTGATCCCTGTGAAACGACAGATGTCACACAAAAAGAAGAACTAACAAAACGTAGTGTCAAGTCGTGTTTCGTACCGCTTACTGGTATTTTTCGATGCTAATTCGAATGCGGCGGGTCTCGGAAGTGTGAGAATACGTCAATATGTCCAAGAGAATACCGTTGTGTTATAATTTGAAATACTGTACGCAAGAAAACAAGAAAAAACCCCACCTCACCATCACCAGGCTCAATAATACGCACCACCATCGTCCCAGGGTTTATTGAATCGCGTTTATACCTGTTATTGCGGAATGAGGAGCTAGTTGAGCGAGAAAAGAGCGGAAACTGCTCTAACCATTTACGCCTGCCAGTTTCAGACCATCAAGATATTGAATTTAGCTATCCGGGATCTTGAACTGTTAACTCGGTACCAGGCTCCTAGTGACGTTGGAAAAGGGAAAAATCCCGGGGGGTCGTCTCGTTGAAAGCTGTATGAGGTAATCTAAGTTTGCGGATAAGAGGCAATTGAACTTTTCTTTTCGCACTCCAAGTGGATTGTCGAGACGGCGAAACGGAAACTGCAAATATGGCAGCAAGTCGTGAGTGGTGGGGGTGGGGGAGGGGAGAGGGGAAGGGATCCTAGTTGCTAGTTGACGGTATCGCTTTACCAACCCCTCCGCTCATAGACAAATGAAGTTTTCCAGCTCGTCGTCCGCTTAAAAAAAGAACTCGTTTTCAACGAATAATTAAGTCGTTAATTTACTTGAAAGTAATTATAACTTTTTATCGCACTTTCAAAGTTTGTCGAGAGAAATACGTCAAACTATTTTTTCAAGTTCTCTGACGGTTTGACGGACCCGCTTCCGGAGGCCAAAAAAAGAGGAAGATAACTTTAGTTCTGCTGGGAACGTCCTTGGGCTCGAGAATCATTTCGGAATTAAGGTCGGCTACTGCACTGGCGCTTCGAAAAAATATCCGATCCGTAGCAACACACAACTTTCCGCATCCCCCGTAAAATCGACGATCTTCGTTTAAGGGATTTCTACGGAAACATTTATCGAGTAAAAAATGTATTTACTAGGTAATTAATTAAGTTAACTTAAGTTTGATGAAATCGAAGGAGCTGTTTTTGGGAAATTACAAAACGGTGTATTAATATTCAACTAATCTCTTTTTTCAAGCTTTCAAGGCTATTCTCTAATACCGCTATTCAAGAAATAATTACAGAGAACAAAGTTATAAAGATAAAAAAGTGGCCAAAAGAGATCTGTAAGATTGATAAAATCGAATAGAGCGGTTACTCTGGAAATCACGAAAATATTCAATAAAACACGCAATTTTCCACATATTTTCATTTTTATCTCTGTTCAATGGATTGTTAGAGGAACATTTATTGAAACCAATGTATAGCTTTATAGCAGTTTGGCAAAAATACGTAAAAAACCTATTTTTGCTTCACCGAATTTTCATGGAGACATTTATGAGGAAGAAAAGTATTAGCTAGCAAAATATAATTTGAAAGTTTAATCAAAACCGTTAGAGCCGTTTGCGAGAAAAACACGAAAAACCCTGATTTTTGGTACATTTTCGTCCCCCCACCCCCCTGTCCCGTTGTTGGAAAATGCCTGTTGGGCGCATGAGAGGGGGAGTTTAAATAAATTAGAAGAGGTCTGTATAGCGCGTGGAATGAATAGTCGAGTTGGAGTATATAAGGGCGACACAAGGGGAATTGGAATACGCGTGAACTGGCGCGGGAAAGTGTAGCGGAAGGAGAGAGTGTGACTGGCCAGAGAGTTGATAGAGATATGTGTGGTGAGCTCTGGGGGATGAGTATATCTGGGAGAGCTGTGTGTATTGGGGAAGGAGGTAAATCGAGGGAGGAAAAGACATTTTGGAAAGTCCGAAAGGAGAAATCCGTTGTTGTTGGAAGTTAAACCGAACTTAATCCCTTTGTCTGGAGGGGAAGCTGGCCAAACAGGCAGTTCTCAAACTTCGGCATAGCGGAGAGCGGCATAACATGAAAAAAGCCGAAACCATAGGGCCGAACGCACCTTGGAAAATGCGCAAGCTCAAGAGCCCAACTACTTCGCCCAATGCCGAGCAACGCCCGTAACCTTATTTTTGCATCTACAAAAAGAGAAACAGCTCAATCGTTTTGGCTCAGTTCTGCCATTCTCCTGCAAATCGAACTAGATAGACACACACACACACACACACGTTGAAATCAGGTTTTGTGGGTTCAATAGGCATCAAAACACAAAGATCTTCTGAAAACTCAACTTCTGTTGAGAAGATCGCTCTACTTCCCTTGTTCTTTGGTTTGTGGACAGTAATAGTATTTTATTGCTCGCGACGTGAGATCTCCCGAAATGCACCACACAACAATGTTTCGTCCATATAATTTCCCTCGGTCAACGAGTGACTACCATGGATTACAATTTATTGGTATCACTTTGTAACAACCTACCTGGAGAGGTTAACACCATTATAGCCGTGTTTAAGAGGGTTTGAGGATTTCTAAAGGGTGCTGTGAAGCATTTTTGCTTTCGTTTTGCACTCAAGAGGCGGAGCTACAAATCAGGCGAAGACCCGAGGAGTTCTACCAGAAAACATTCCAATGCCAGTGGGAACTCCTAAGAGATTTCTGGTAAAGGCCTTCAAAACTAGAAAATGAACAAAGTGCTAATGTGAATGAATCGGACGAGATCGGAGTAGTCTAGTCGCAAAACAGCGAGCGGTCTAACAGACAATCCAGGTGTATAGTGGATGATAAAAATTGGGGTTTCAGACGAAGACTCAGTGCGCTTCACGGGGATTAGCCGAAGAACCACTGAACTGTGTTAATTCTTCAATAAAGGCAAGCGTGTCGCTTGTCAACAACATTGGGCTGTAGGTTGTCAGTACCACAGTTATCACTAGAGCCTGGAATTTTGCATATTTGCGTATGTGTTTTTAGTAGGTACATCATTGAGACCGGTCCAACCTAAAACCGGTTCAAAATTTTCTTGCATAATTTGGAATTTTTTGGGAAATTTGGGTTTTTCCAAAAACGTGCATATTACGAGCATATTTTCCGAAAGTTATTGAAAACGAGGAAAAAAACACGTTTTCTAAGAAAGTTTCCATTTTTAAAGCATGAGCCTATGCCCTATGTCGTAGCTGCCTGTTTTTATTAGAAAGTGTTGGTGAAGTTCCCATAATGAGCTGTGAATGGCGAGTCCCATGTCTAGAAACCAGGATAACGCGGATTAAGAGTTCGTGACGCCGTTCACTTTAATGACCGGGAATGCCCGATATTGATTAACCGTCTGGAAACGTTAGGAATGAAACTCCAGGACGCAGTAAGTGCAGTGGAAGAGTTCCAGAGGAAGACTTCCGAGTGAGAAGGAGCTATTAGAGACTCCCTAACGACAAAGTGTCCTGTGACCTTTGAGAAGAACCCAGGAAGGACAACCTCGCCAAAACTCATGAGGGAGAGATTTTCATTTCACTATTGGGATTTTCGCCTAACGATATTGCTGATTTGAATGATCTCCCTATCGACTCAGTCTAGTAGAACGGTCATTTTCAGCGTTGAAAGTTCTTCTTCAGACAAAAGACAAACTCTAACTCCTGAGCGTCACAAGATCGTTCAATTTAATGAAGTTAATTTTGATTAAATCATGTGAATAATAAAGACTTGAGTCCCTGTGAAGTACCTACGTTGATTGGGAACATCCATCGGAGATTTAATGATTATCTCATGATTGTTGGAGGATGTGCGTATTTTTAAGAAATTTTGGGAGCTTTTGCATATATTTCCACTTCTTGTTGCACATTTGGGGCTATTATTTTGCATTTCCGGGATCTAGTCATTACAATGTCATCAGTTGCTCTCCACTCATTAATGCTCTCAATTCATTAACGGCTACTCTCGTCTAATCTTCTTCAGATTGAAATGTAGGAAGTGCAGGAAGAATAGCGTCCGCTGGAATGCTTCACATAATTGAACAAATGCACGGCTACAGCGCATATGTTGCTCAGCGTTACAATAATTATTCTCGTCGTAATGGTGATGCGCGAAAGTGTTTTTATTGACATTTTATGTCTTCACTTTGCTACATAAACTCAAAAATGTAACGGCCAAAAGCGTCACGAAAATTAACCTTTGAGGCTGATTGGACAACCCAACGTTTTAACCCGTTGCAACCGCAGCCTCTGTGGCGTAATGCGATAAGGCAACCGGAGGTTGTGGGTTCGAGTCCCACCAGGGTTACGATTTTTTTGTTGACATTTTATGTCTTTACTTTGCTACATAACTCGAAAATGTAACACGGGATATGTAATGGAGAAGCGTCACTAAATTTGTGTTGGGTTAAGTGCATGGTAACTTCTGATACAAAAATGAAAAATATTTTTTGTATTGTAATTTTATATTTCTTTATTTAAAATAAACAAAATTATATTAAAAGAAAAAAACATAAAATGTCCCTCGTGGTTGCGTACTTGTACAAAAGCTGCACCCACCGTTTGTGTTAATGATTTTAAATTTTGACATTTTAAAGAAAAAGACATAAAATGTCCTTTGAATTCAGTAGGCTTCGAAACCTGAAGATCTGAAAAAAAATGCCTTTACAACCCTTCCCCCCCTCCCTCGAAATGAGATAGTTTACGGTTTCAATACTCCTTGGTTGGTTAAATAAACTGCTTCAATCAGTCAATCTCTCTCTCACTTTCTCTCTCTCTCTCTCCACACTCCATCAGTTCGGATTGGCAAGGAAATAGTGGAAGTAGTCGATTCGTTCAAGAACCTTGGTGTACTAATGACCAGCACGCTTGACTGGAACATGCATGTCGCAGACGTTTGTGGAAAAGCGTACAAGAGTCTGTACCAACTGCGGACACTTGCCATAGACTTTCCACAATACGTAAGAGCACGATTAGCCCAAGCACTTCTGCTGCCACTCTTCGATAACGCCTCCCTCGCCAACTGCGATCTTAGTGCGAGGCAGATCACGACGCTGCAAAGAGCCCTCAATTCGATCGTGAGATTTGTGTTCCGCCTTCGGCCCGATACCCACACAACTCCGTACTTTGCGAAGCTTGGCTGGCTTAAAATCAAGGAGAGAAAGAAGCTCGCAGTGGCTACGATGCTATTTAAAATTCTGAAATTCAAGAAACCGGAGTATTTACTCGAGCAATACATTTTTCAATGCAGTGTTCATGATGTTAATACTCGCCATGCCTCATCCACTCTACAAATTCCGTCCCACAGAACTAATTTATTCAGCAAATCCTTCCTAATGCAATCCATCAAGTTTTACAATGACAACGCTGACCGATATGATCTCACAATTTCTGCCAAAAGTTTCCGAAACCGTTATAAAAAAGATCTCCTCAAGACGTACGAAGACCCAACTTGATCCACTTCCATTTTTTTTTCATTTTCCCTTACATTAGAAGAAATCGTTTCATTTGACTGTTGATTTGTTTTTTTTTTGGCTACACTTCTGTACTTTTTTTGTATACTTTTTTGTTTTAAAGATAACCACTTACAGTGGTTAATAGTCTTTTTGTTTTACTAATAATTACAGGATAGATGTAAGAGAGGACTAATCTCATTCTGTTTTTGTAAATAAACGCCATCATTCATTCATTCATTCTCTCTCTCAACTTCTCTCTTTTACATTTTTACTATAAACCTTTCTTATAACTTTACGCTACCCAAAGGGAAAGGAAAGTATAGTAAACGTGTCAAAAACACGAAGAAAGCTACTCATGAAAACGACGATAGGTTGTTCCTGATTATTTTTCACCATTATTAAAGTTCGGCAGTATTGATATTAGCCTACCATCCAGATTTTATTTTTGAAAAAGTAGTAGTCAGTGTTACTGCCAATTCAAGCTACATCGTTTAAGTCGTTTATTCAAGTTGTGTCAGTTGGATTTACTTTTAAATACAAGTGTTTAATAGTTGCTACCCAATTCAATTCTTACATTTTTGGGGGCCGCTACGGGATTGTATCGAACCTAGCTGCTACGGGATCAGCTGAATTTCAAGTGTTTGCAACGGAACCCGACGTTAACAGATTGTCGGACAGAGCGCTTTCAAGTTGTGAAGATACCTTCGACATTTTAAGTTGTCAGTCGTCCGTCGGAAGATCATTTTCAAGAGCGTCCTGTCGTGTACCAACGTCAGTGACCTGTCAATCACTGGTGGTCGAGCCATGGAACAGTTGGATAAAGAAGAAATCAGAAAGATGAAAGTAGATGAGTTGAAGAAGCGAGGATTTAGATATGATGGGAGGAAAAACGATCTCGTTGAAAGATTGAAGGCCGTAATTCTCGTGGAAAAATCAAAAACTAAACCAGACGATGTGATTGAAGGCGAGTCGGACGATGAGTATGATAATATGAACGATGACGAAGATTCCAGCAGTGAAGAGAAGACCGATGTGGGAGGGCACATTACGGATGACGACTAAATCTGACTCTGATAACAATTTTAACTCAAAACCAACCCATAAGACGCCCATGGCCTCCCAAATGATCTCATTCAAGGACATTCAGGAAACAATTCCAACTTTCAGTGGGGGTGATAAAACAAAAACAGTTACGAGTTGGTTGAGGAGTTGAGTGAGTTATGCCAGTTGTCTGATTTACAAATGATCCTATATTGTCGCCGTTTATTGAAGGGGTCGGCAGCACTGTTTATAAAGCATGAAAGAACGCATAAGACCTGCAGTAAGATGTCAAGGGCTCTCACGAAAGAATTTACGAATAATGTGAGCAGTCAAATCGTTCATCAAGAACTTAATTCTAGAAAAAAGTTGAGATCTGAAACGTTCAAGTATTTTTACAAAATGATGGATTTAGCCACTCACTGCCAAAGTGTTGAGGCAGAGTCTGTCATACATCTTCTCAATTATGTGAAGACTTCCAGCGGACGCTATTCTTCCCGCACTTCCTACAGAAATGAGGTTGTAGTGTTCCAACCATCCTGTGGACCGAGTTAAAAGTTTGGGAACAAAGATCATTTTTGAATGGTGAACGTTTATGTAACACGTGGCTGGATACCAGCATGAGAAGTTTATTTATGCGCAAACCTCGTTCTTATATATTTCATTTTCAAGCTGGAGCAAGTTTCTCAGCTGAGCTCTGTTCATATATCCAGTTCGAATTCAATGGTTTGTCTTCATACGCCCTCAATGCGTCTCTCTCTCTGCATGGTGCCGGAGGAAAGTGGGCCAACAGAACAGCGGGGGAGCCTCCTCTTCGGTATACTCTCTTTAGAGAAATGATTATTGGTGCGGTCGAGGGGAACCATTCGAAGAAAGACGGCAGGTTTCTAATAGTAGAAACTGAGTGTCCCTCCTCGATAGCCCAAACCACCCAAGGTGTGAAAGGCCGATGGTGAACTGTCGAGGGAAAACTTCTGGGGACCTCCCTCAATGCAAAGAGACACGGAGGCCTTTGGAAATATATCAGTGCGGCTTGTCATTGGACCGCAGTGTGTTAAAGAGCTACGCCCCGTCGTTCGCCTCGATTCAGGTGAGAAGAACCGTTTTGAGGCTATAAAATCGTCCACAGGAAACAGATCTTGAACCAACCTTTGGGTTTCGAATAGGCGAGATACAGCTGCGAGATTCGCCGAGTCATCTACGACAGATAGAGCCCTTATGGAGGCAGCTGGACGTAAATTGGCCTCACTATCATAGTTCACTAGAGCCATTAAGATATAGACGACGATACTCTTTCTCTAAATGAGGTTTGCCCTCTTAATAAGCTTCCAGGCTCAACAACGACTCCGAAAAAAACCGGATGGTGACGTGAACACAGATACTTGAGATAGTTGACACTTTCAGATGATAAATTCGAGAAACGGTTCCCACGCAGAATGTACGAATAACACAATGAACTTCGTTGAAACAACTTTATTGCTGTCAGCACCAACTATCGAATGGCGATGTCCCAGGATCAGCAGTTCTAACGGTACGTTTTCCGCTGATTACGTCCTTGTTGCAGATTGTTTGCCCGAGAGCTGCACAAACTTTGCGAGGGACGGAAGGGTTTAGAATGAGGAAGGTTGTGCGTGATATTCCACTGCTCTCTCGGGTTAATTAATTTTAGAAGAACACGAGAGGTATCGTACTGAAATATGATTAGAATGGTTTATTTCCTCAGCTCTCATACTAATATGGAAGAGGGAGAATCTGGCCAAGAATGTTGCATCCTCTGTGGTAACTCAAATCTGTATCAAAACGAAATATAAAGAACAATAACGCAGAAAATTATTACAAAGCGGTTTATCATTCTCTTGTACAGCGTGGTTATCCAGCTTGGCACAATCTCACACCTTTAAGACCTATCCTGTTCGATTCAGAAGAAGAAGAAATCAGGGAGGCAGCTGTGGACCAAGGACCCGCAGAAGCTGCCGGGACCAATGGCGTTTCGCCATTCCGGATCGAACCAGAATCCGCTGGTTCTATCCCCGACTGGCTCGGAAAGCCTCACGCCCCAACGCGCTTGGCCACCATGCCAAAAAAGCAGCATCGAAAACTATTACGAAATTGTAGGAAACATGATCTTGCTAAAACCTACCAACAACTATTGATTGGCATAAAAAAATTGTTCAGACACGAAAGTAGGTGTATTGGTCAGAATGATCCAATCGAATCTAACGAATCAAAAGGAAGAAGAAAACGTCAAGGCTGATTAGTGGGATGTGCCATGGGCTATTCTTCTATGCAAACTCAAATGATGACCTTTGTTCGCATAACAGGAAAAGTATAAAATAATTAAGTAAAATAAGGGTAGAATACTTTCTGATGCTAACTGGCAAGTAGAATTGAACAGGCTGTAGAGGTAGAGAAAGAAGAAATAAAATAGGGATAGAACTTGTGCACTGTTCTCACGTGCTAACTCTCAAGACGACCTTCATTTGAACTAAAAGTCGCAAATAAAGAAGACGGTCAGAAGAGAGAAAATTTGTAAGAAAGGGGATTGTAGGTAAAGAGATGAACGTGTAGCTGAAGCGGGTCCAAGTAGAACAGAGCAGAGCACGCTGCTCAAGTAAAGGAACAGGACAAAGCGGCTTTTGGATGGCAACGGGAAAAAGTAAAGTACTTGGTGAGTAGAATGAAGTACGCATTCACCTTTTCACCGTGAACCTGTTTTTCACAGCTACGACTTTTCGATCCCACGGTAACTTACATGAGTGCTTCTTGGTACTGCAATATCCCTACACGCAGAGCAGATCTTGAAAACACTTTCATGGGTCAAACAGAATGCTCAATAGTAGTCCTACAAATATTTCATCCCACTGAAATACTGCGAAGAATTTTCGAGGATTAAATGTACGATTAAACTTATGAGAGGCTTGGAAAATGGGATGTATGTGTGAGCTGCACAAATTTCCAAGAAAGAGGCATGGAGTACATGTGGAATCACAGAAAGGTGGCCTAGGGGTTCATGGGCCAGAGATCCGGGAAAACACATGGAGCGCTGGTCAGACTTTCTAGATGTTGTTCTACACTGTGAAAGTGTAATTGCTGGACCTTCTGTGTAGAGTCTGAAACGAAAGAAGATCTATACTGCGTCAGGCCGCACTTTAAGTCTTGGCTTCTTACAATATCCCGTCGAGGCTGGCTTGGAAATGCCGGACTCGTCCGAAGAACTTGGTAAAGGAGAACGCTTTTTGGGTGTCAGGTTTTACAGGAATAGAAGGGAATGAGGATGCCAAAAACTGAAGAGAAATATGTACTTTTCAGGGTGGGACCCGAAGAGTGTCGCCACTCCCATGCACAGTCCCACACTTTCAGAGGTTATGCTGTGTACCGCCCAAGGAACGGCGCTATCGAGAGGAAGGACTGAGCATCAGCGTTCTCCCCCTGGAGAGAAGGCTTCACTATCGTTTCTCCTCCTTGCCGTTAACCATATCACCGGCACGAGGAGTTATGGTTAGATCAGGTACCTGCTTGAGAACCGAATTCGAGGTGGCGAGTAGGTCGAATACGAAGTTAGCCGAGAGTGCTTGCTCAGCAGAGGACGATCACCGCCCAGCCTTCCACCCAAGACCCGAGCTCTCTCTCCATTTCCGTCCCCCGAGGAAGCAGGTTGCCCTTCAGTAGCTCTCAATACAATTTTCTAGTCTCCACAGTTTTTCTCTTTCCTAGTCTCCCTGCACCTTCTCTTCCTTTTTTATCACCTATCTCTTCGCACCTTTTCCTATTTATTAACATTTATCCTCTGACCCCTCAGTTTCGGCCACGTCGGAGCATTACACCTGCAGTCTTTCCTCCATCTCTTCATTATTCATCTATGCCTTTCATACTTGCCCCAGTTCATAAATGTCGATCCTCTTCTGGCTGAGCATTGCCTTGGTAAATTAAACAATGAATCTCCAGTTTCCCTCAGAATACAAGATGGTGTGGACGAATGCCCTAGTGCACTGCCAGCCTCATATTTGGCACGGGAAGGTGATGGGAAACACCATTGCAGGCAGTTTGGGCTCGTAGTCAGGCCAATTTGACGCTAGTTCGACCTAAATGCTCTACGTCTTGTTAGGAACTTGTGATGTAGAAATCTACCTCACCCTGGCGCTGCCCTGGCTATGAACCAAGTGCTGGAACTAGCTGCCTCCACCACTCTCTTTGGGCTGTGTCCTACTCGTCCTGCCACCTCCCAAGCGGCACATCCCCCCTAAAATCGGCATATAGTCCGGGAGCCGAGGGCTAAAAACGTTGACCGTTGAGTTGAAAGTTGGTTACTATTTTTTCTGATAGTTCCCTCAATGTTTGGTAACACCCCGCAAGTCTGCTCTCTCAGAAGTATGGACTAAGAAAACGGCGGCTCATCAAAAAAGTCAAAATTTGTCAAAATTTGACTTATTAGTTGATAGTTACAATATTTACCACAGTTGAGGAATTGGCTTGTACTTTCCCAATTCACACCTCTGCTACCTCCTATGCTTGGCCATTAAATTGCAGAGCCAATCAAAATTCGTCGAATTTTGACTTATTAGTTGACATTGGAAATTTGTATGGTGGATTCGCATCAAGTCACTGAGTCGAAAAACCCGAGTCTGCTTTCCTCAATTTGAGGACTCTTTCGTGCAGACGAGGTCAAAATTTGACGAAAATTTGGTCAAAAAATGACCAACGGAGTTGAAACTTGAAATTTAGTTTACGAGCAGGTGAAGTGGAGTACTTTAAGAAATACCTAGTCTGCTTTCCTCAATTTGAGGACTCTTTCGTGCAGACGAGGTCAAAATTTGACGAAAATTTGGTCAAAAATGATGAACGGAGTTGAAACTTGAAATTTAGTTTAGGAGTAGGTGAAGTGGAGTACTTTAAGAAATACCTAGTCTGCTTTCCTCAATTTGAGGACTCTTTCGTGCAGACGAGGTCAAAATTTGACGAAAATTTGGTCAAAAAATGACCTACGGAGTTGAAACTTGAAATTTATGTTACAAGTAGGTGATGTGAAGTACTTTAAGAATTACCTAGTCTGCTTTCCTCATTTTGAGGACTCTTTCGAGCAGACGACATCAAAATTTGATGAATTTGAAGGCTCAAAATTGACTTATTAGTAGATAGTTGCAAACGACGTGAATGAGTTCCACATCCATCAGCTTTACTATAAAATGTTATCTGCCACCTCAAAAACGTGGCAATTTCAAAGCAGAGTCGCCGAAATAGAATTGTCCAGTATTAAAAAAACAACAAAAAAACTGAATAGTTGACAGCTGAAAATGACGTGAATCGCATCTACAGCAACTCAGTAAACAGTAAATAGTATCTGCTACCTTCAAAATGTTGTGTTCATACAGCAGACTACTTCTGGGCTAAAATTACTCATTATATATTTGAAGTATATTCTGTCTCCATGGCTCATAAAAAGAATATTAACTAATCGCCTCGGTATTCCTGTATGCCTTTAGTGGATGGGAAGTAAAACCCATTAGTTCGCATATAATATGCATTAAAACATTTTATTCCTGATTTTAACAAAACACGTTCATAAAATAACTGGTGCGTGGTAACACACAACTTTACGCGGCCCCGTAAATACGACGACCTGCTACATATACGGGCGCTTTATCTTCGTTTAACGCGGTTTGACGGGAACATTTATGGAGAACAAAATGTAGGTACTACTTAGTTGAGGGTACTTGGTAAGTTTGATTTTAATCGTCATAGCCGTTTTTTAGATAATTGGAAACCTAATAAATTATTATTCGAGAAACCTCGTTTTTCGAGCTATTGCGGCTTATATCTCCGTTCAACAGATAGCTACTGACATTATCCCGGAGAACAAAATATGGGTATAGGTTGCTAAAAAAAATTTCATAAGATTGCTTAAATCCAGTGACTCAATTACTCGGGAAAGTATACAACAGTTCAAAAAACCATTATTTTCGACATATTTTCATTTTCATTTCTGTTCAATGAACTGTCAGATGAACATTTACCCTTAACAATGTATACGTATTAACTATTTAAAAACATTCTGTGAGTTTGATGAAAATCGTTGGAACCATTTTGCCAAAAAGCGTAAAACACTATTTTTGCTCCTTAGGCTTGTATCTCCGTTATAAAAAAGAAATATTCAGTAGGCCTCAGAACGTAAAGATCTGAAGAAAATGTTCCAGAAAAGTACGAGCCAGGCGCCGGTTAATACAATTACGTTTCAAAAAACTTCATAAGATTGATTAAATCCAATTACTCGGGAAAGCACACAACTGTTTAAAAAAATCATTATTTCCGACATATTTTCATTTTTGTCATTTTATGTCTTTACTTTGCTACATAAACTTGAAAAACGTCACGCGGGAGATGTAACGGAGAAGCGTCACGAAATATTTGTGTTGGATAAGCTTGTAACGTATGTTACAAAATGTAACGCTTGGTAACATCACAAGTTTTAATAACCTCAGTGACAAAAGGATGATGTCAATTGCAATTGACGCGCCATTATATCGAAACCATTAACGAGCACAATCAAACGTAGTTATCATTGCATAAAAACAAAATAAAAGACATAAATGTCCCTCGTGGTTGCATACTTGTACGAAAGCTGTACCAACCGTTTGAGTCGTGTGTCTTACATACACAAACACACACCGTACCCCGATCTAAATCTTCAGCCTGATTTATGCGTTTTAGAGTTTAGCATTGTGGTCATTTACTTTCCTTGGCTCTACAAAGTAGAAAGAATTCATGACTGTGACTGAACCTTGAGAAATATCTCAGTCACTGTAAGGAACTGTAAAAAGGAATATCTAAACAAATGAATTCAGTTCGTTGCCTGTCCGTGTGATTTTTAAATCTGAATAGTTGAAGGTTTTGTCCATGTCAAATTGGAAGTTATGGTGGATATTATTTCTGTTCAATGAACTGTCAGATGAACATATATCCTTAACAATGTATACGTAGAGATCTGAAGAATCCCGAACTTTTTTGACACGGCAACATATGAACTGCTCTTGTAGATTTCATAATTAATTAACCGTAATTAATCGTAATTGTATTATACGGTATCTTAATATTTATGTTCGGACAACGCCCATTATGAAATCCAAATTGCAAGCCCAGTGAGGGTTGGAATGTACCGAAAACTAGGGCTTTCGCATTTTTTTCTTGTAAACGGCTCCAACGATTTTGATTAAACTTCCAAAGTATACTGGATTAGGGACAAAACTTTTCTCCACTATGAAAATACGGTGAACGGAGATACAAGCCTAAGGAGCAAAAATAGTGTTTTACGCTTTTGGCAAAAATGGTTCCAACGATTTTCATCAAACTCACAGAATGTTTTTAAATAGTTAATACGTATACATTGTTAAGGGTAAATGTTCATCTGACAGTTCATTGAACAGAAATGAAAATGAAAATATGTCGAAAATAATGGTTTTTGAACTGTTGTATACTTTCCCGAGTAATTGAGTCACTGGATTTAAGCAATCTTATGAAATTTTTTTAGCAACCTATACCCATATTTTGTTCTCGGGATAATGTCAGTAGCTATCTGTTGAACGGAGATATAAGTTGCAATAGCTCGAAAAACGAGGTTTCTCGAATAATAATTTATTAGGTTTCCAATTATATAAAAAACGGCTATGACGATTAAAATCAAACTTACCAAGTACCCTCAACTAAGTAGTACCTACATTTTGTTCTCCATAAATGTTCCCGTCAAACCGCGTTAAACGAAGATAAAGCGCCCGTATATGTAGCAGGTCGTCGTATTTACGGGGCCGCGTAAAGTTGTGTGTTACCACGCACCAGTTATTTTATGAACGTGTTTTGTTAAAATCAGGAATAAAATGTTGTAATGCATATTATATGCGAACTAATGGGTTTTACTTCCCATCCACTAAAGGCATACAGGAATACCGGAGGCGATTAGTTAATATTCTTTTTATGAGCCATGGAGACAGAATATACTTCAAATATATAATGAGTAATTTTAGCCCAGAAGTAGTCTGCTGTATGAACACAACATTTTGAAGGTAGCAGATACTATTTACTGTTTACTGAGTTGCTGTAGATGCGATTCACGTCATTTTCAGCTGTCAACTATTCAGTTTTTTGTTGTTTTTAATACTGGACAATTCTATTTCAGCGACTCTGCTTTGAAATTGCCACGTTTTTGAGGTGGCAGATAACATTTTATAGTAAAGCTGATGGATGTGGAACTCATTCACGTCGTTTGCAACTATCTACTAATAAGTCAATTTTTGAGCCTTCAAATTCATCAAATTTTGATGTCGTCTGCTCGAAAGAGTCCTCAAATTGAGGAAAGCAGACTAGGTATTTCTTAAAGTACTCCACTTCACCTACTCGTAAACTAAATTTCAAGTTTCAACTCCGTTGGTCATTTTTTGACCAAATTTTCGTCAAATTTTGACCTCGTCTGCACGAAAGAGTCCTCAAATTGAGGAAAGCAGACTAGGTATTTCTTAAAGTACTCCACTTCGCCTACTCGTAAACTAAATTTCAAGTTTCAACTCCGTTGGTCATTTTTTGACCAAATTTTCGTCAAATTTTGACCTCGTCTGCACGAAAGAGTCCTCAAAATGAGGAAAGCAGACTAGGTATTTCTTAAAGTACTCCACTTCACCTGCTCGTAAACTAAATCTCAAGTTTCAACTCCGTTGGTCATTTTTTGACCAAATTTTCGTAAAATTTTGACCTCGTCTGCACGAAAGAGTCCTCAAATTGAGGAAAGCAGACTCGGGGTTTTCGACTCAGTGACTTGATGCGAATCCACCATACAAATTTCCAATGTCAACTAATAAGTCAAAATTTGGGTCAAAATTCGACGAATTTTGATTGGCTCTGCAACTTAATGGCCAAGCATAGGAGGTAGCAGAGGTGTGAATTGGGAAAGTACAAGCCAATTCCTCAACTGTGGTAAATATTGTAACTATCAACTAATAAGTCAAATTTTGACAAATTTTGACTTTTTTGATGAGCCGCCATTTTCTTAGTCCATACTTCTGAGAGAGCAGACTTGCGGGGTGTTACCAAACATTGAGGGAACTATCAGAAAAAATAGTAACCAACTTTCAACTCAACGGTCAACGTTTTTAGCCCTCGGCTCCTGGACTAATAGTACACGAAGAAGATCGTTCTTTCATTGACTTGATCTCAGTAAACGAAATCCGTTTTCTTTTCGGTTAAAAGGTAGAGACTCGGTTTTTATGCAACGTTTTGTTGTACCTTATTTGGGTGGAAATCGTTTAATTTAAAAAGTGATTGAAGAGGCGTGCCTCTTCCACGCTGGAATCACACACCCAAAATAGATTCGTCTAGAACTGTCCACGATGTGATTTTTCATACTTTCAGCCTGGTTATTATTGTCAAACTATTTTTTTTTTTTTCACTAAATTTGACTCCATTTGGTGCACCTGCCATCTAATTTCATCAGAGTGACGCCGAGTAGGCAGGTTCGTGTGAAATGTGCTCGTAGGTTCCCTCCGACGTTGCCTCATTCAGCAGGCTCTGAGCGTTGTGGGCACTAAAATTATAAGAGACTTCATATCCAGGATCTTCATCTGCAGTGCTGCGTTATTGGTACCGGAGTTCGTATTCATTGAATACGATAAATCAAAACTTTCGCGTTGAATAAAATCTTGATATCGAGCGCCGGTGAACGTAAAGCATAACAAACCAGATCTTCAATCTCCGTATGATCCTCACAATAAAATCGCGTCTTATCAGTTAGAGGACTGCTCTTCTGTTTAGTTGTTTACGTTTATTTATGACGAGCGTTATGAGTGCGGTCAGAGCCGTTCTATTGTTGTTCGAAGGATAAATTCCTCGTTCCGTCGGGTTTTTGGACAGAGGGTCGAAGGCGTTATCTCGAAAATCACTTGGAGCTCCCTCTCCAGGACCAGGGTCTCCACGGGGGTATCCAGGTAGTTAGGGAGCTCTGCGGGTGACCGAACGTATAATAAGGGTGGGACATTTGTTAAGGGATGACACGGGACTAGGCAGGTAAACCCATTTCTTCCTTCTTCAAGTCTCGACGCACCTCCGTTCTCCACTTTTTAACTGGAATTACGATGAATCACTCTTCTAGAATGTGGAATTAAGAAAAAGTAAATCCTTGAGCGCTTAGCTCTTAATCCGAGCACATGTTGATTAATGTTGAGACTAGAGCTTCTTGTCCTCAGTGAAGCGTGCATTTACGTCAGATCAACGTCGTTCGTCTTCGTTACAACTACTTATACGCATGATTTCCCCCCCAAAGCTCCGCTCGGATTACTCACACGCATTACCGTACGGTAATTTTTATCTTGCCTGAGTTCTCATTTTTGTATTGAATAAAACTCGTTTGAAACAATGACCCAAATTCAAAGCTTCAATTTGAACTGAAAACAGAACTAGAGAAGCTTTCCTTGGCATTCGCTGAGCAGGTGACAAATGTGTTAACTTTTCCATTTTTTCACTAGGTAGCAGCATCAACTGGACACTACTGTCAACTAGAGACGCTGAAAGCGCCATTTTTGTGGTAGTTGCGTAGCTTCGACTGTTCCCCGCTGTTACTTCATAAATTTTACGTGCGCGCGTATTAATATAGTGCTCCTGTTCTCGCCGTCGTTTTGGCCTACCAATTACCTCTACTACCGGCCACCCCAGCCCAGTGTATTCCAGACGATGCTAACTTCCTTCGGCAAAACTATGCTCCTTTTGGACTTCTCCAGTGCTTTTATTATTTTTCAATCATCCATTTCTGATGCGTTTTAGCTTTCTTTTCTGTCTTCGTTTTTCTCTTTTGGTTTATTATTCATTCTGAATAATAACTCTAGGTTTTCGGTCACGAAAAATTTTTTTTAACCCCTCCTCAAAATTCGATACTTCACGTTTCAAGACTTGGAGATTCCAAATTTGCAATGTCCGTCTGCCGTCCCTCGTCCGCAGTCTGGGCAGTTTTGTGCCTTTAACGTGGTCTAAAAAATTCGTTCTTTCCCACAAAAATCCCATTTGGTATCTAGTTGTGCCCGCCATCTCGGCAATCCGATCGGACGAAGCCCATGGTTGTTGTGGGCAAAAAATGGTTAAAAAAATTAACGAAACGCAGTATAATCGCAAATAAGCCGTGTTTCATATCGTTTTCAAGGCCTGCTCGACTCGCAGCGCCCTTTGGACTCGCATCGTCCTGCCCATTGCCGAGCGAGGGTTCGCTGGAAGCCCTCGTCCCACCCCTCCATCGGATCAGACGTTTACAGGCGCCGCCGGGGGAATATTTTGAATTTCCGTAGTTCCATTGTAGTCAGGTCATGTTTCGTACTGTTTACTAGTATTCGATGCTGAATCGAATGGGATGGGGGAGCAGTAATACTAGGTCAAGCTGTTCATGAGAATAATAAACCATTGTGTAATAATTTTCAGGGTTTTTAAATGAGTTGGTATTATATAAATGACAAGCGAGATGCGAATCCTCGTCAAAGAGACGAGACACGTATGAATTCTTCCCCAACATCCGTGAGCGTCTTGGAAGAAAATTGGTTGAGCCAGACCACTGGACATGGCAGGTCCTCCCAGGGACATGGTGACTTCAATGCGCGGCTCCAATTCTTTTTTCTCTAAGACACGTCTGGCGCCTCCAGCGCGGATGAAACAGGAAACCACGTGCTACTCCAGTGTAGTTTCTACAACAATGAGCGACGGTCGTTGGGACTAAAAAACGTGGCCACAGTTTATCTTTCCCCGTGAAACCTGCCACAGGCGGGCAACAGCAGAGACCAGGAGACTGGTTAAAGACTAAATACCTGCCGTACTTCCGCCGGTCTGAGTTTGGTGGATGCTACATGGGCTGGCCTCTTGCATATTAGCGACACCACAACTTCCTCGATGGATATAACCCTCGTCGAGGGTTTAGGAACAGACATCTAATAAGGAAACAGACCTTTTTTTCGCTTTTTGTTTTGTTGCTTCTAGCGGACGTTACATTAATTATTTACGAACGTTGCTTTCTCTCAGCCCGGGAAATAATACAGTGATTCTCTCTGACCTTTTCATTGCTCCCCTTTTTTTTTGAGTCGTGCTCATGTTTGCGTCTTTCCTATCACGTCCTCTCCTGCCACTAACCGAAGAAAGTGCCACGGCGGTCAACAGAGTCCTGCCGCTGTTTCCAGGTGCTGCCGCTGCATTGTCGACTTCACAGACGCCAGGGGTCGCTGCGTCGAATATAATCGCCCGCGCCGTCTACTCCCGACAACGCTCTTGACTTTAATTGGCACTGGCGGCCGATAGTTTAAGTAGGAGCGAACTTTGCACCCAGTCGAGCTAGAACACAGTGGAAGGCAATAGCTGTTGCGTTTATTCCAATAAGCCTGCCTTCATCACGCCAACATGGGTTATATCTGCAGTAGGCAAATTACTAAAGTTAACGTACCTGTTAGGTGAGGGACTTATCCGCCAGACGATGATGTCTTTACATCGAAAGCGCTCGCCCACAGTATCTCACCAGCCAGAGGAGACGGACTGCGTTAACTTTAGTAAATAAATTAGTTCAAATATAAACCATTACCATGTGTTTTGGGGTTACAGGTCACAGTTAGCTGGTAAGTGGGGGCCTGAGAAGGATCGCCCCCCTCCCCTTTTTTTACCACCTTCCATCTGGGCTCTTTCATTCCCATGTTCACCGCCTTTTTGATCTCGTCGATTTGTTGCGTTTTCGACCGATCTATTTTTTCTTTTTTATACATATTTGCTTGGTGGCACCGGGAAAGCCCCTACTGCGGCCACAATTGGGCCTATTGTGTGGGCGAACATGAGCCCCATCATGTTCTCCCAGTTCCACCCCCAGCTCCTGTGGAGCTGCTATTCTCTGATGCGGCGTCCATATCATTCTCGCACAAAACGCAAGACAATCTTGAGGTCCATCCCCGTAACCTCATCTGGCCGCAGCTGATGAACCCAGCCAGCCAGCACACGTACATGCTCCGCTGTCTCCAGCTCCACCTCTCAGAATCTGCAATTCTGTACCTCTGACTGGCCAATCTTGGCTAGGTGGTACCTTAGTGGACAGTGGCATGTTTATAAACAGGCCACATACAATATGTATACTGTCTCACTCCATGTTGAGGATCTCTTGCGTTCGCTACCTGGAAAGTCTGACAAACAACCTTGACTGCCTTTGGCCAAGTATATCTCGCCAATGGCAGCCCTGCACTTCTCCCACTTGCCAACCTCCCTGGTCAAGTGGCTCTTGGTGGTACCTACGAAGGGCTCAGGTCCCACTGCGGGAAGCGCAGATCCCTTTCTCGCCAGTTTATCGGCCTTTATCGGCTATTCCAGTATGACCTGGCACCCAACAGTTTTCCTTTGCCAAGTTCTTCAGGCCAGTCAGGCATTCCCAAACCAGCCCTGACGTGAGGGTATGGGAAGCCGGGGCTTAAGTGTCTGACACAATGTATATTCTTTTCCGCTTCAGGACCCACGCAGGAGGTGCTGCATGGGCACTGCCACAGCGAAGAGCTCTGCTTGGAAAACTGTCGTCAGCGCACCCAGTGTTATCGCTGTCCACAGCCCACTAATGCCTGCACTTGCTAGGCCACCTCTCACTGATCCGTCTGTATAGTATACCAAGGCCTCAGCCTCGAGAGAGGGACCACCCCCTTCCCAACTGAATCTCCCATGGATTCTTACACCGAAGGCAAGCTCAAAATTAAATTCGTCTATATCGAGGCCCGGACCTGCAGGGCGTACCACTGCGCACGCACCTTACCCAAAACCAAGTGATGCGACGCCTTTCCACCCGCCTGACAAGACCCAATACCAGCATTTTCTACTATAATCATAACTTTTACGGAGTTTTCCGGTTCCTGTGTCGGGACGTATCCAAGGACCTCTTCATTCCTTCAGCTGTGGCTTTAGTACAGCATTAGCGCCTTTTGGAGCTGGCAGGAAATGCAGGGTGACTCGACCACGTTTTCCTCATTCCTTTAATTCTGTTCTTTTCCTGTGTTTCTTTTCAGGCACTCGCCGGCTGAGGGTAACTATTCGGCGAACTTGATTGAGAACTCCTTTCCGGTGATGTCAACACACGGGCAATAGCTATCTATCGGGAGACTGGCTAAATTACAATCTGCCGTATTTTCACAGGTCTGGATTTGGTAAATTCTAAGTGTGCCCAGGCTCTCACATGATAGTTCAACCTCAACCTTCATAATTTTCGACAGATATTACTGCCACTTTGACGAGGAAACAAACCTGTGTTAAGGGAAGCTTCTTGCTATTGTTGTATTCGCCCGTTGTTTCATTAATACTGAAGGGTGATGTTTAAAACTCGCGCAAGTGACTATTTACAATATAACTATGTGTATGTTTGCAACCCTTAAGAGGAGAAAAGGCTCTTTTTGAAGAGTAAATACCAAAGTATAGCTTCTACGTTTTCTTATCAGCTCTTATTGGTTCACCAACCACTCGACGATACATTTTTCTCAAATTTAAATTTCTGCGCTGTACTTCCAATGAGGACAATGGTTTTCTCCCGAAACATTGACCCCGCTGTGGGACAACGGCCTCAATTTTTCTTAGGATCGAACTACCGTGTTCCCTTCTCACAAGTCAATGACTATCAGTAGGGTCCCCATAACATCTCAAGGGGCCTTAAGAAGGGAAACAATTAAGAGACACCGATAAATCAAAGGGTTGCAATCCGTTTCCGAAGACTCTGATACGGTTCGCTTCCTTCATTCAAATTGATTCATTCCATTAGACCTTCTTCTCAAGTAATTAACGAAAAAAAAAAGAGGAGGAAAAAAGCTCTTGCTACGAAGGACGGGCACACGATTCGCTAAGCGAGGGAATTAATCTTTTTGATTCCCCCGTCGAATTTTGGAACGCTGAGAATTAATGAGACAGTTGCTGTTGGAGCCTTACGTATTAAAAGTCGGAACTTTTTCAGCTTCGCCGCTCTTTTTGGGTCGAATATCCGCATTTGGAAACAATCGGCAATCACCCGCTTCGGGGATGGTTGACACCGTAAATTTTCGTGTCAGTGCTCTTACGAAATACCGTTGAAATGATTCGCTACCCCCCCCCCCCTGGTTTGGGGAAATATCAGCTTTCAAAAATATTTTTCGAAACGGCATCAAGTGTTTTTTTTCTGCTTCCTCCATATCTCTACGTTTCAAGGGTTGCTAAGCCCGAAAATACCATGATATGTTTTCTTTTGGGCGGTTTTGTGTCCTCGGTGTGTCTCCTTACTTGACTGTTTCTTTCGAGGAAGTCTCTCAGGATTACTGGGGCGAGGCTCTGGAATACACTTCTTCCCAATTGCCGATCTTGCATCGAGCCCTCCAGCTCCCGTGCTCTCAGGCAAGAACTTAGAGCCTGACTCCTTGCAATAACACAAATGTGGGTGTATGTGTGTACATGTACATACGAAGTGTTTGTTTTTCTTTCGATAAATGACAGATTTGCAGTCTTGGCCGCCCTAAGCACCACGCAGTATCATAATGAACTTACTTTTTTGCCAACTTTTATCGAAATCGATTCAGAAATTTAGTTAACTATAATATCTCCTAGTTAGTAATATTTTTGGAGATCCCAGGGGTAATTGCACATTTAAAATGGTCCGCTTTTAGGTGAATGGTTTGCAGAACTTCAGTTCGTAATATTTTAACAAACTTATAGCGCTGTTCTGATCCTCATTTTTGGTTTATTATTCATTCTGAATAATAACCCTATGTTTTCGGTCACGAAAAATTTGATACTTTACGTTTCAAGACATGGAGATTCCAAATTTGCCGTTTTGTGCCTTTAACATGGTCTAAAAATTCGTTCTTTCGCACAAAAATCCCATTTGGTATCTAGTTGTGCTCGCCATCTCAACAATACGATTGGAATGGTTAAAAAAATCAACAAAACGCAGTACAACGAGGGAACTACAGCGGAAGTCAACGTTTCGTCGTTAGTACTCCCTCCCTCCCGCTTTCCCGTCACATCAAACTCAATCGCCGCCTGCTTGGCCGCCTGCTCGACTCGCAACGCTGGAAGTCACCCCGACTCTTTTCTTTTGCTTCCTCTAGGAAGTGCTCGTGTTTCGTATATAACCTTTTGCACTACGATTTGTCTCTATATCGTCCAATTGCCTTGTTCTCGTCTTCACCTCCACAAATGACTGTTTCGCTCCGTCTCAACTATTTCCGTTAGCAAAATATCTGTTATCTTCGATTGAACTTTTCATTATTCGTTATTTTTGGTTTATTTATTTAATAGTTCGTTCGTTTCATTTTTTTGGTTTTAATACGATTCAACTTTTTTAGATTCTTCCGTTTCATTCTCATTTCGGTTTTTTTCATAGATTTTTGGTTACATTTTGATATTAGTATTTAGCGTGCATGTTTTTATATTAAAATTTGGTTTTTTCTAGATACTTTCGTTTTTTTTGTTTATTTTAATATTACGATTCAGTTCTTTTCGACCTTTTTTTGGGTTTCATTTTGATATTTTTCGATGCTGAATCGAATGGGATGGGTCTCGGAGCAATAATGCTAGGTCAAGCTGTTTATCCGAATAATAAACCGTTGTGTAATAATTTGCATGGTTTTTATACTGCAGTGAGCACGGAAATGGAGACATTCTTATGAAAAATTGTCTACTAAGTCTTTAAAGTAAACCATTTGCAATGCTTTGGCTTTTCTTCGACTTCTGACGCGATAAATTCCGTCAGTTTAGTAATAAAATTAAATTTATTGTAAACGTAATTAATAAGCACCTCGTCGTTTTTGGAGTTCTTCTGACTGTTAAAATTCTGCATTTGGGGGTGTCTGTGGGAGGGCTGCCCCGGTGGTCTCCACCTCCCTCAGCCCCAATGGTTAAAAACGAAGGAAGGGGGTAACTAACCAACCTTCCAGCGACCCCACGACCACCACGATGTCCGCAGAGCAAGTGCGTTTTCCAGCACTGTCAGGCTATCCCTAGGTAGAAGTTGGATTGCTCCGTTCTACCTACCTTGCCCTGCGGAGGCAGCAACAGCCCTTAGGGCCAGAATGGTCGCAGGCCTCCCCGATTTTTCGATGGCACTTACGGCTTTCCCTCATCCCAGGACGAGACAGTTTGGACTTGCCGGCTCCCTTGAGGTTCGGAAGGACCCCAGGAAGTTGTAGCAGAGGTCCCCCAAGCCTACACTCACTACTCAGTAGTAATTCTAAAACTATTGCGACGACTCATTTTGTTGCATCTCTTAACCTGTATTAGTCTTGTCAGGAAGTAGCTTACGCTTTCGATTGATTCGACAATCTCTTTCCTTTACAACGTACAAGTGACTTACGTGCGTCAAGTATAATTATTGAGTTTTAATATTTAAACACCTCATATTGGAAGTGTTTGTTGACATAGGCTACAGTATTATGAACAAAAGCAGTAATTTTTATGCTTTAAGTATAAATATTGCACCTTTAAACGTCAACACCTAATATTGTGTCAAAGAACGGTTACGGAACCTAAGAACGCACCAGCGAGTGTTTTTAAGGATCGCGTGAGTAACAATATTCTTCCTGAAGGAAGATTATTGTTATACGATGCGGTGCAATGCTGCCCACCATAATGTGCAGCCTTTAGAATATTTACGTACTATGAATTAATTCTCGTTATCATCATTGATTGATCGCCCCTAATATCTGGCCGCCCTAGTCCCTGGCCTCCTGTTATGGCAAACCTGCCACTGACCAGCAACATATCTTTTTTATGTTTTTACTTTCCTTGGCTTTACAAAGTAGAAAGGAAAGTTATGTAATCGGCTGAAAAAAAATGTTTGAGTTCTCTTCAGATCTTTACGTTTCAGACCCTTCTGAGTCCGAAAAACACTATTTGGGAAAATGGTCTGTGTGTCTGTGAACGATTTTTAGAGAAAACAACCGTACCGAATCAGCTGAAACTGGATGTATATCCTGCAGGTTACCATGGGACGCAAAAATAAGGGTATGAGCAAAATCCACCGAAATTTACCTATAGATATCATAGTGATCAAAACACCAAATTTTTTTTTTCTCAAAAACGGCTGAAACGATTTTGATTAAATTTTCTTATATAGATAGCTCTCAACAAGACAATTATACCATGAAATTCCTATTGGTGGGAAAATGACGAGAGCAGCACAATAAATTAACCAAATTTTCGACCAAAAGCGTTTTTAGCGCAGGTTTTTTCTTATAAACTCCGCTAGAATTTTTGTAGAATCTTAAAAAAATTGGTATTGTAGTCCAATCCAATACCTAAAAGGTGAGTGTTTAAAAACGCTCGTGAGATACATGGGGCTCACTCCAGAAATTCCTGAATTTCAACTACTGCCGTTTCGCTTACCACCAGTTCTAAACGTTTTTACCCAATAACTCTGCAAAAGTAATTACTATCGTTCTTCGAAAAATGTGTATTTACAGCCTCATTAATGATCTGTGTACCAATTGCTCAATAATGGTCCTGCAATGAGTACGAGCAGCACAATAAATTTCGAAACTGTAAGCCCTACCGCTTCCTACTGCCGTAAAGCGTTGTTTGTAAGTTCAAATTAACTGAGTGATAAATGAATGGATTAAATAGAATTAGCCATGTACAAAAGTGAATTGTTGTAGAGCAAAGGAATGGTGTGTGTTGCAACGCACCAGATGTTTTTTTGCATTTTTATTAGTACTTTTTTATTCGTTCTCTTTTTATCCTTTCTCAATTTTTGTTCATCAAACCAACAAGAACGGAATTAATTGTTTATACAACATAAATTTTACGCTCCATATTAAGAGGGGCCCATGAGGTCTATTTGTAATACAGACTTGCCATTAACTTCATCACTTACTATAAGGGAAAATGGTCTGTGTATCTCTGAAGTCGATCGAAAAGAACTGCTGACTTGATATTTAAATAAATGATGATAAATCATTATGGGACGCCGTAATAAGGGTATGAGGACAATCGGTACTAACTAACGTTAGTTATAGTGATTAGCGCCATTCTTTTGTATGTAACCCGCTTCAACGATTCTGATAACAATGTTCAGCACATTTTTTCACATTAATGGCAAGATAACGACAGAAGCACAATAAATTATCAAAAGTTTCGAAGAAAATTATAGCAGTTTTTTCTTGATAAATCCTGTTTGTCGGTACTTACTGACCCTATGGATAGTCCCCACATCTTTCTATCTCAACCCATTTGTTTGTACCTGTGGAAGTCCTGCTCCTCAGTCATTTCCAAGTGACAACGGATTTCCTCCTTTCCCGGACTTTCTCAACTATCTTTTCCCACCCCTCGACTTTAGATTCCTCTCCACAAAACGCAGCTCCTTCCAAAAGTCAGTCATCAGCTTCAGTACTCGCCAATAACAGTTGTCTCTCAAGTCTTGCACTACTCACAACTCTCTCTTTCTCTCTTCTCTCTCTCTCTCTCTTCTCTGTTTACCACAATGCCGTACCAGTGCCTATAGATCATCATTCATCTCACAAAGCATATCATATTACAGTGGACTCTCATCAGAACTAAAACTAAACTCTCTAAAATCATGACACGACAGGCTAATTAAATTATGTGAATTATATAGTATATTTGAATTTTGTTCGAGAAGAAAATAATATTTAAAAAAAATCAAATAATGAAACGAAGATGTTGTTGTTGTAGAAAACTTGTTAATAAGAAGAAGAAACGAAAACTGTTGAATTGAAAATCATGTTAAATTTTAAAATTTCTGGTTAGGTGTAAGAATGGTCGAGTACGACCAAATCTAGCCAGATGTACTATTAAAGCCATCATTCATTCATTCTCTCCCTCCACTCAGTGTTCCGAAACCAGTTCACGTGTTTATAGAGTCCCCTTGTGTTCTGTCAGGTGTAATACAGTACTCACTCAACCTCAACACGTCCATTTATTTCTGTTATAGGCTCCCCCATTCGTGCGCCCAACACTGCTCACGTGGCAATTGAAGAAGAATTACTGAGGTAGTCCAATAAACTATCTCTTGAAAAATTCCGCATTTATTGCAGTCTTCACTGAATAACTCCAAAATAAAAAACTATCCTCCTCGAAAAAATCAAGTGTTCAGTACCATAATCTGTGCAGTGAGTGCTTAATAATGGTCGTGGCGTAAGTAAGGGCAACTTAACAAATTCTGGAATATTAAACGCCATCAGTATCTGCGAAGATCGCTTTTAAAAACTGAATGATTAGTTGCTGAAGGGAAGGTGATCGTTGAATGCACGCGGGGCTAAGTAAAGTTGTACGACGCGTCGCTCGAGTAATTTACATTCGTTATCTCTAGGATGGAAAATGGTTTAATTTTTATTATAAGGAGTTTCGTTTCAAGGGCTTCCGAGTTGGAAAAACGCAGGTGGAAGCGCCTTAAACTCCGGTGCCTTGAGCGCTACCAACGTAAAACGTGTTACAAAGTAACTGAGCTAAAAATACATCTTTTTTCTGAGTTTGTGCACTGCACTCATGACTCCAGGCTCAAGATTGTTGGTTACACGTTCGTGACCGTTTTATTCAATTTTCAGATCTGCACATTCGCCGACGACAAGCTCTAAAAGGCAAGAGGGGTCTGCCGAGTTGAGCCGGGACTCTTATTAACATGACAAGCAAACGCGTGTTTATTGATGATGCGCTGCCCACACTTTCATCAATCCGCCCCGGCAGAAGGCAATTGTTTGACGAACTCAACTCACTCTTTCCTTTTTCACCTCGCTCCGTCCTTCAATTTCGTCCGACCTCTCGCTCTAACACGGCACGCGTCCTAACGAGCGTCGAACAGAATGGATTTCACAAGCGACAGTCTGGCGAGTCATCAACCAAAAGCCACGAACGTCTCCGACGAGTTCCTGTTGACTTTTTATACGTTGGGCCCGACGTCAAAGGAGACTTTGATTCAACGGTATACGTTCCTCCCTAGCTGGTAGTGGGTGGGGGGACTACATAGTAGCGAAATAGCAATTTAAGATAAGATTAAACTTCGAGTGAAGTAAGTCGACCACAAATGGTGGATCGGTGGACAGAATTCTAACGTAACGTCCAGCAACTCTGAAGTAAGCTAATTTGTAGATTCTGCACTAGGTGAAAGCAAGGAATATGGACCGTTCCTTTTGATACGGCAATATATCGATATATCACGACCGAGATCAGGTTATCAATATGCCTGACATCGTAGGCTTGACTCGCCATGTTTGAAATCAGAAATAACGACAGCTGTACGATTATGCCAATTAGTTAATGTTCATTATGTAATACCCCGTTATATAATTATTTTAAATGTACAAAGACTATGAAAAGGAGTTAATTCAATGAAATTAAGAATGGGTATATGAAATAAATATGAGATAACTAACGGATTGATATCGATACATGCAGTCGTAGCGTTATTAAGCGGTCGGTCCATATTCTTTGTTTCACCCCTGCACTATCCAAGAGACAACTTCATTACACCTTCGGTTAACCTTTAAACTCTGTTTTTGTACCGCTACCATACTATCCATTAGCCTGTTTTGTTGGTCGACTGGACTCAACCAGAGCACATGTGAATAAGGTTAGATCTTGTTGAGATGAAAAACGAATTCATAACCAACCAACGTTTGGCAGCTGCTTCAAAAGTATACAGTTAGATCTTCTCACGTGGAATATCGGATTCTTCCGATATGAAACCTCAAAGTAGCCACGCAGAGTACAGGATCTCTCCGAGGTGTGTTTAATATGTTTACCACCTGACTCCCATTGCAGGCACCCCAGTGATCGTAGTCTAGTGGTTACAGACGCAAATTCATAATTCGACGAAAGTATCAGAGCTTAACAATCGTTGGGGCAAGAGTCAGGTTGCCGCAAAATTTGTGCTCAAATCGTCGTTCCGTGAGCTAGAAGTTTTGGTCGAAAACAACACTTTATTGAGTGCACATGGTCCCCAAGCCCAGGGAATTTTTATCTCTGAGGAGCTCCGACTGGCATATGCAGCCCACATGAGCCTGGCCAAGTATCCACCCCACTATGTCAACACACATTGTGCAGTTTTCAAGACGGAGGATGGGTGGCGTAAGATGCGAGTGGTCTTCGATGCTAGTTTTCCAACGGCAACCCCCAGCTGCAATCAGACATTGCCGCCCTAACGTGTTTCAGTGTGACTTTGTTAAACAGTTCTGGCAACCGTTGCTGTCAGCAGATAGTGTGGAGAGCTACACCTGATGAACCCATGCGATTCTTTGCGTTAAATACTGAGTTCGGAATTCGGAATTCGGAATGTCCTCCTCTCCCTACTTGGCACGGAGAATGTTGCGTCAACATGCCAGCATTTCGTGACTCAGTACCCGGAAGCTGCAGCCATCATGTTAACGAATTCTTACGTTGGCGATATTGTGGGTGGAAGTGACAGCCCAGAACATCTTAGACAGTCAGACACCCAACTACTGGGCTTACTGGGTGAGGCAGGATTTGAGTTGGGGAAGTGGAACTCCAACCTCTCCTCATTCCTGCAGCCGGACTGCCTTGTTGGTGCCATGTCTCTTCCCCCAACAGAGCTTCAGGCTACAAAAATCCTTGGCATGAAATGGGACCCTCCAACTGAGACCTCTTACGACACCGCTGAGCCACCCAAGGTATTTTCTAGAACATCTATCCAATCCACCATTGCTAGACTCTCCCCAATAATATTTCATACAAAGTGCATCATGCAACACAGTAATTATAATGAAATTTAAACAAAATGGATACTTTTTGGTTTATTATTCATTCTCAATAATAACCCTATGTTTTCGACCAGTAAAATCTTTTTATACCCCCTCACCCCCACCAATATATGATACGTTCCAAGATATCGGGATTCCAAATCTGCAATGTCCGTCCGCCGTCCGTCTTGTACCTTTAACGTGGTCTAAAAAATCCGCTCTTCCGCAGGAAGACCCCATTTGTTATCTAGCTGTGGCCGCCTGCTCGGCAATCCAATCGGACGAAGCCCATGGTTGTTCCGGGCAAAAACTGGTAAAAAAATTAACAAAAACGCAATTTTGGCAGTTTTGTCGCAAATACGCCGTGTTTGGTATCGGTTTCAAGGTTTTTCAAGATCCTGGGTCGAATTGAATGAATATCAGACGTTTACAACTGCGTATAGTGAAATTACAGTAATTACAGTGATCCGAAGTCTACTAATTGACAGAACTCGCCGGAAAATAACTACTGCGAAAGTAATCGTTTGATTGTTAGTACTCTCTTCCTTCAGTATCACAAAACCACCCGTCAGCGCGACTCGCAACGTCGTGCCAATTGCCTATTGCACCTACGGGCGCCTGAAATATTTAGTTTTCGTCGTCAGGTCATGTTTCGTAGGGTTTACCGGTGATTTTTGATGCTAAATCGAATGGGATGGGCCTCGGAGGTGTGAGACTAGGTCAAGCTGTTCATGAGAATAATAAACCGTCGTGTAATAATTTGCAGGTTTTTTTCTCTGAGTTCCTTGATCACTTGCTTACTTTTTTTTTTCGTTTTGAGTTTTTCAGCTTGGAGTGAATAACCAATACCGTTTCAATAACGCGAGTTTCTTTAGTAATTTTTGGGCGGAATTTTGAGGGAGCGAAAAGCTCTGAGAACCACTGGTTCTCCCCCATAGGAAAAGCGAACGTAGAGCCGGTATTAGCTGCGATGCAATGTGACTCAGGCTGGGCCTGCAGCATTGAAGGTTAGCCCTCCCAAGCGACACAGTAGCTCTAGATACAGAAGCCCAGAGGACGGCAAGAGAGCTGATCATAGACCCTCCGAACGAGCCAGCCATCCCATTGTGGACAACAGCTGACCTCGGCAGGGCCCTTGTAATCTTAAAGGCCAACATACCTCTTGATACAATCTCCAGGCAGAATCGCGATCATGGATACCCTTCCCCCAGCCTTCTTTCTCGATTAGGCAAAATATTAGAGATCTTGATGTTGCAATTCAGAGTCTTATCGTAGAGCAACATAAAATTCCCATTCAAATCGGTGTATGCAATTACCTTTAATACATTTCACGCCTCGTCACACCCTCGCATATTATTATGGAGTCAACACTAACGTTAAACGGATGAAAGCAGACTAAAATTATGATTTTTACTCTCCTAGTTGGCGGCGCCTCCCCACCCCGTCATCTATTGGAAGAAAAAGGCATCTTTGATCGTTGAAGGAGTTCTCGAACCTTCCAGAGCGCTAGCAACTCTAGTTTCTGGATGTCATTTGTACATGTTTATGCAGAAAGGTGAAAATCCAGAATTCGTTATTGAGTAGCATGACTCCCACCTTGGTGAATAACAGTTTTCGAAAATTACCACTTCTTCACCTTTGTTCCGATCGCTGCAGCTTCGTTTCATACGAAAATTCCCAGAACGAAGGTTTTCGTCTAACGGAAGAAAAATCGTTTTACATGGGAACGAGGAATGATGTGAGATGCAGCGGATCTGTTTCATCTTCATTGGTGGGTAGTTAATACCAAGACAACCACTGTCAGTTGAAAATGAACTAACTTCATTAACGCCTTTGACGCGATGAAGTCTTTACGAGACCGTCTCAAGCGGGTTTGAATTCAACTCGAAAAAAATTCATGGGCCGTTCTCAATTGTTGGAAAACAGTCCTCGTGTTTTCTAAGTTGTAATTATGCAAATTAATTGGGGGGGAAAGGGCGTGGGCGCTCGGGTTCCCGGACTAATTAATTGGAGCAGAAACAGGACGTGTGTTGTTAATGTGATTTGGGGAAAACGGTCTTTCGGGAGTACAAGAGCTGCATCCTGCGGTATACTGGGAGGAGGCCGGTGAGTAGGTGTGCGTTGGTCAACGGCTTTCGGGTACGGCGTTGCACAAGACACAAGACCCTGCTTTTAAATTCATATAATGCAAATAAACGAGAAAGAAGAAACAGAATAAATAACTCATTATCGGGAGAGAGAGAGAGAGAGAGAGAAGAGGGGAGCTATTGTTCGTTTTGCTTTTGGAAGCGTGGGCTCCAAGACGCGAGGCTGTTGAAGTTGTAGAAGTGGGCGTGGAAGGGAAGGATATTAATATGCATGGAGCTAATAGAGAAAGCTCCGTCTGATATTTACTCATTGGAACGTGACGATGATAATCTGTATGACGGTTCAACCAGAGACTTGCTGATAGTACACTAAGCTTCTCCCCTTTTGCCACGGCATTTCAATACAAACCTTCCCGCATCCTTGAACCTAAAGGAGTCAAAAGCGTCTCTTCGTACCGGGTTCCTCTAAGACCTTTGTAGGCTGGTACGCGGTTACAAGGGAACTTGCTCGGAAGGAAGTGGGAAGGTACTTCGATTAAGTAATGTTCGTTTCTCGACGACTCCAGAGCTATTCCATTCCTCCCTCAAGTTTACTTCCAAACTTCTCGGTTGATGTGATTCCCTCAATAGGGCGGCAGGTTCCCTTTGGTTCCGCGAATCGGTTCATTATGACGCACCATCAACCCCCTAGCGACTCCTCGGTTGGAGATGCCAAAGACGCGGATATGAGGGGAAAACCCCCGAGCAAAGCGGCTCGACGATGGTGAATTAATTCGATCTTGCCGTGGAAAATTAGCCGACTTGGAGTTATTGGCTCAGTTACCCTTCAGAGCTCAAATGGAACGTAGTGGAGCCAAAGGGTGGAAACGACTTTCGCAGGCTTCTCTCTCAAGGTAGGAAACTGTACTGGTGAATGGAGTACGATGATTGTTTCCAGCGCGAAGCCACTTAGTCAACTGAGGTTTACTCAACGAGCTATTCAACCGACATTCATGTCAACTTCATCCTCTCAATTGAATCTGAACTGAGCTCATCTGAAGAGAGGAGATTCCTTCAAATAAATCCTGGCACATCAAATACTTGACACACGCGCTCAACAAGTAACTGAACCACTTGTACACCCAGCAACTAACTTGGTACAATTTCACTCACTCGAGCACAAGTTTCTATGAAGTTCAGTTTCTACACCAGTAAACGATTCAATACAAAGTGTACCGCGTCGTTTGTAAACACCACACAAAATTATATCAATATATTCGGATGAATGTATCAACAATATCCTAAGCAGTGTTCACTATTTGGACGAATCAAGATAATATACCACCTTCCTTGATTTCAAGGGAGGGAGGGAGGTGGGGGTCCGAAATGTACTAAAACCTGGGCTTTTTTCTTTTTTATAGTCATCGACTATCCTACTCGTATTTACTGACCCCCACCCGTCGTTTACTCCCTATAAACATCACTGAGCAGAACGAATTTGCAATAGGTATGTTTTTTAATGAAAGTTAGCACGTCATCATGTTTAATTAATGCGTGGTTTAACATGTTTCGGAGTTTGTACGCCGGTTAACGAACCAGTTACACAGGTGATTGTGTAACTTGCTTCTTTTATCTTGAAGTTTATTGAAAAAATAGTGATACTTGTCGTTCAAGCTGGTTTGACTATTTTAACTCTGCTGGTAAGTCATACCTTCGCGTGGCAACGCACGTGCAACAGCTTTCCACCGGGAGACTGGCAAAACGATCATTCCTACTGGGCCTCCACAGATCTGGGTTCGGTAGATGCTGAGTGAGTAGTTGGGCTTTTCCATGGTAGCGAAATCGGAACCTCCATGACTGTCGACTGATATAACGCTCTCCGAGAGTTGAGAAAACAGACCCGTGTTGGTTTCTTTCGTCATGCTTGTGTATTTTGACGGACTGATGAATGTCACTCTATCTAGAACTTTAGCTAAATATATGATTCATGCTCGAACTTATGCTAATGCCGTGAAGAGTATGGTGTAAGTATAACCTCGTTTATGCTCTTTCGCTTTTCGGTTCGAGTAATATTTACGATTAGGTGTGATTTTTCAACATTTGTTGGCGTTTTGGTGTCGCCTTTTATTTCTCGTGCTTTGGTTAATTTATGTCAAATTTACACCTTTACATGGTTACTATGAAAAAAGTAATTCTAGGTAGAGGGCAACCGCTGGTCGGGATGGACCAGTTGTAGGTAGCTACTTTTGGGGAGAAGCTTCACCTACAGGTGACTCCTTGTGGCGGGAGGTGCTTGTACTGTGCTGCTTTATGCTGAAGACTGTGGCCAGATACCTGGGTGTGGTCCTTTCTCCAAGGGGAAGGCACACAGAGCACCTCGCCTTCCCTGGGAGCACGATTCGGCCTTGCCCTGGCAGGATCACCATGGGGGGAGTCACCACACACCAGGCATCTCTACTACCAGCCAGTGTTCCTGCCTATAGTGTGATACTCAGCAGTGTCCTGGTGGGTCGTGTCATCCGACCTGAATGGGGAGCGTGCCATAACGCTCCAGAGGGACACGCTCCTGGCTTATTGCACCACGTCACACCTTGCTTTGCAGCTCCTCGAAGGAACTATGCTTCTGACTTCTAGCTTGACTGCAACGTCATATGTCACCACATCAGGGCCAATGGCCTGGCGTCATACCCAGGAAGCCAGGTGCCTGCATATATAATGCTAGACCCATTCCCGCAGCCCAACAACAGAATGCAAGTCATCGTGGAACCCTCTGATAACCCCATACGATCTAATTTTAGTATATGTACCGCCAAAGCGAGTACGAAGGGTGGCCAAGCGCGTTGGGGCGTGAGGTCTTCCGAGCCATGCAGTGATAGAACCAGCGGACTCTGGTTTGATCCCCCCTCCTCCAAACCCAGGGGGTGAGGCAATGGGTACCTGTGGCAGCTGGGACACTAAGCCCCAACGGGCCCGCTAGGGAGATAGGACATGGGCCCAATGTGTGCCACAGCGAAATGCTATTGGTCCTGCAGTTCTGGCGGAGTCGTTTGGCCCGCAGATGCCTCCCTGGTATGAGTGAGTAACCCCATACGAATGAGCAAACGGGCTGCGCAGCTCCGCCATTTCTCCTATTAGGGGCTCTGTGGAAGAGAGGAGTAAAGCATAGCATTGAACGAAGGAGCCAGCTTTTGGTTGTTAGTTCCGCCAAGACATTAAAGACTTTATCAAATGTGAATAGAGAGTGTCGATTTGTTTTCAGTTGTGGTGTTATATTAATTTTGAGCTCTGAGTGTGGTTGATATTAATAAAAAGGTAGTAGCGAGAGAGCTGAAGTTCATTTTCGCACTCAATGCATGAAGATTTGTATCCAGTTACTGCAAACTGTGAGTTTGCCAAATGAACTGAGCTGTTGAGGGGTCTCTAGCTCTCTACTCTCTAATTCACTGAAAGCAGCAAAGAGAAGGAGGCATGTTGGCAAACTGAGAATTGATTTTGTTGAGAAACCGGTCTGTTTGACTTTTTTCCTGTTTTAAGAAAGTGTTCGTCATGTCACGCATTTGAGTCTTCAGTATTGAGCATCCTTTATAAAATCGAAGTTGTGTTTTGGTGATGAGTGTGACTTGCGGGTAAGCTGAAGTGAGGCCACGCTCACTAGATAGTCAAGTAATATCGTTATGCTCAGAAACTACTACTAAACTAGCGAAGGCAAACATGTGAGACGTGAACGTTCGGCTGGTTCGGTTCTCCCTCGGTCCAATTCAGGGGCCGCATGACCGGGAGATACGAGAAATGCGACTAACCTGTTCAGACCCAAAAGTGTAGTGAGCATTAAGTGATATCTTCGGAACGATTCAAGCTGCTATTACAAAAACCTCTATAGAGAAGTACCCCAAAATATCAAAATGGAGAGTCATCAACTTTCTAAGATTTGTCCTCAAACTTTTTGCCACAGCTTCTTGTTCGATGGAAATACGTAAAAAAATATGGAAACCCCATGAAATTGATGAGTGGCTTGTTGGGAGCATGAGAGGGGGAGCTTGAGGTGGATATGGGGGAAAATGGATTAACGAACGTGAGAGACGACTGTATTTACACTTTGATATAACGTAGTGGACTAGAGATATGAGTGAGCAAGGGAGTCTCTGAACAGGTGAACTGGATTGTGGAGAGAGGAGCTGAGAGCCAGTGACTAGCGCGAGAGCTGACAGACTGGGTTGGGTCTGGGAAAAGTTGAGAGCTGGAATTTGAAGAGAGGAGTTGAACTGAGTGATGGGAAAGGAATATTCTGGAAAATCCAGAAAAGGGAAAATTCGATGTCACCTTCAGAAATGAAGCCAGAGCCCCCTTGTCGGCAGGAGAGATTGACTGAATGGGTAGTTTGCCGTTCAGACTTCCCAATGGCTACCATCTCAAAGACTTCCGGTTAGAACGAGTAGAGAAAGGCCGGAGCTCAATATTTCAACTAATTAATACAGTTGTCAACCATTTTTCAAAAGAATTACCCCAAATTTTAATTAAAACAATATAACAGTGATCGGTGTTTTACATCTTGTAATCAATTTCCGACAAGAGGGAACTTCCTGTGAACGTCAAACTCGTAAATGTAAATCAGAGGGTGGTCGTCCAGTTTGTACAAGCTCAAACAACATGAATTCTTCAAAAAGTAATCTGCGAGGGGCGCCCTTCAAATCACCCCTGGTAGTAAGGTACTTCGCTTCGCAACGGCAAACCTGAGTCCGGCGAAACCAGTTGCCCGTTCTCAACTTGCCCGTTTTCATTTCCCATCCCCACACTTCAAGCTGCAATGCAAACACACGGGAAGGGCCTCGGGAGTCGAAAATAGGGACTCGGGGCTCTTCCAGTGAAAAGAACGCATCGTTTCACCCCATCGAACGGATCGGCAAACTTTTAATTGAGCCATTTGTGATGGGCGATGAGAGATCAACCTGCGAATCGCTTGAGTTGGAAAACACGACCGGCTTCCCCGGAGTCAAATACGGACTGTAACTCAGGAGCGCAAATGTGAAAAGTTTGCTGACGTGAGTGATCTAGGGAGTTTTCCAACCTTTGTGCGAGCGAGGGAAAAAATGGAGTGAGGATTTGATGGGTTTCAGTCGGGTGAGCTCTGATGAGCGCTCATTATTTCAAGTTTGCTTTCACCTGGTTCGCTCGAAACAAACAAAAAAATCTAGTACAACGCATCGCACAACGTTCAGCAATGCTCTTGACAGCGGGAGGTGCTTGTAGTTGTGGAATTTATTGTACTACTTCTACTTGTGCCACGACGTGCACAACGTACGACGTGACGTACTTCAGCACTCAGTTCACAGGTCATTTAGGAAACAGTTCACTAGAATTTTTTGAGAAGGATAGCGTCCGCTGTTTTGGAATAATCGGGTAAAAACTGAGAAATGGTTGTGGATGACAGGGCGGCGGGAGGGGAGGTACAATTCTAGAATCTCTGTAGCAGCTCCCATGAATCTGTTGAGCGTTGTATCGCATAATTTATTAAACGTTTCGTAATTTATTGTGCTGCTCGTATTTTTCACATACATGAGAATTTGATGATAATATCCGTCCTTTAAAATCCCACTCTACATTTCTCCTCTCTTTGCCCCTTCTCTCACTTTCTTTTAAAAAACCGTGCTACTTATTCTAGAGGTTCGATTTCCTACTCAACAGTGACACGCGCGCCAGGAACGTAGTGTTGAGAATCCTGTGCCATAGGACAAAAATATCAGCACGCTTCTTTTATTAGGTGCGAAAGTGTTCATTGAAAACGTCGATCTGTTTACCTGTCGTGCAAATTCGGAGCATTTAATGATATTGTTGAGCTGATACCTGTGGTGACCAAAGGGGATTATTATTGTATCTGTTATTATTACCATATTATATTAAAGTTGTCATTATTATTGTTCGGCAGATCGAATTAGCTGGGTTTTTGACCTTCCAAATGTCCACACTTGCCCCAAGGGAAGTTCATTGTTTTCCCGAGCAGCGACCCCCTTTGTTTACCCATGAAAAGTTTACTTCTTCAGTTATTTCCGATGAGCAACGGATTTCCCCCTTTTCTGGGCTTCCTAAAAACTATCCTTTTCTAGCCCTTCCGCTCACTTACTTTTTCTCTTCTCAACAGAGAGCCCCTTCCAAGTCAATCATCCATCAGTACTCGCGAACGACAGTCGTATTTTCAGTTCTCCCAACCCATTCCTCTCTCAAGTTTACTCATAACTCTCTCCTTCTCTCTCTCTCTCTCTCTCTCTCTCTCTCTCTCTCTCTCTCTCTCTCTCTCTCTCTCTCTCTCTCTCTCTCTCTCTTTATTTAGTCATCACGCACTCCTACATAGTAAATAGTTTGTTGTGGATCGCTATGTTTTTTTGTTTTTTGTGTAAGTGTTTGTAAACTATTAGGATTAGGATATCCACTGCGGAGAAGGGGAGGAATATCCAAGTACTCACCCTTCTCCAAAGTCGGGGCAGTGAGTGTTTGTGTGCGTCAGTAAGTGTTTATGTATGGGCGAGTGTGTTAGTGAGTAGGGTATGAATGTAATTTATTTGGTGTGAATGAGATGTACGTACTCGTATAAATAACATAATGAGTTACGACGAATGTGGGAGGAAATGTAACTGTGTGATGTAGCCAGGGAGAATGGAAGAGCGGGCCACATGGCCCTAATTCTCCTTGGTCGATTAATAAATTCATTCATTCTCTTTCTCTCTCTCCACTTAGTTTCCTAATCCGCCCTTTCAAGTGTATGTAGAGTTGTGTATCGCGTTTATATACTCATACTCAACCTGATATCGCTATTCTGTCCAGTGTAATACAGTCCTCACTCACGCTCACCACGTTAATTTGCAGTTTTGTTTGTGATTTTTTGGTGGGAGAAGAGCGTGCTTTTGTTCAGGGCTCATGTCTGGGGTTGGTTTCACCAATTTTCTGGCCAGCAGGAACGACAATTTCATGTCTGGACTTAAGGCAAGCTTGAAGGGTTTTCGCCGTATACGTAGTTTATACCGCATGACGGTATATTCTGCGTGTACTTGTGTTTTCAACGTTGGTGTGAATGTAAATTATTTTGGTGTTTAATAATAGATTAATGAATTTACTGAAAACTTTTCCAGAGAGAGTGTCGGGTAAAAACTATGGTACAAACTGTGACAACTTTGTTGTTGATAGCCTTTATATATTGGTGTGTTATTTTTAAATTCTAAGGGGTATGGTGGATGAACATAATTTCACAAACAAATCTCTCGACAGGTATCGGAGACAGAAAGAGGAGCGAAGAGGAATAGGCCGATCGCCTCGTTGCATGCCGCGGACCCGATTTCCCCCCCCCCCTCCACTGTTCTTCAGCAGTTTTTTCTTCCTCTTCAGATTTAATCGGAGCTGCTTTGAAATTCTCTGCCCGATAGAAGCGGCTCCGGTGTTCCACGGCACAGCTTAATCCAATCGTACCCGTAACAGAAAAACCCTAGATACCTCCACGACCAGTTTATCATGCTGGGTGAAGGTCCCCCTTGCAAGAAGATCATGCCCTCGTGATCGGGTGGTAATGGGGGTGGTTGGTGGTTTTCCCAAGGGATGTCCAAGTCATCTCTTCTTGAGGGGGTAGCGAGGAGGCGCGATGGGCGGTGGGGCAGGCAGGTGGGAGGGTGCGCTTGTGGTTGCTGGGCATGGAGTGATCACGTTCTTAGTGACTGGAGTGTGATGGAGCATGAGGCGCTGGGCTTGAGCGGCGACGTTCGGCGTAGGGCCTGGTTAGGCAGCAGCGATCCGGCATCTGCAAAGGGGGCCCCAGGAGGTTGGCGTCTGTGAAATAATGTAGGCCATGGGTTGGTTTGCAGGAGGCTGGCATCCATGGGAAGCGTAGGCACGGCGCTTTGTGCTGGAGAGGAGTGGGAGGAGGTGCAAAGGAGGTCGTAGTTGTATCGGTCGAATGCATGGCAGAACCGATTTTCCTAACCTCCCGATCGTGGCTCCGGTGTTCCAAGTCACAGCTTAATCCAACCGTGCCTGTAACAGAAAAATCGAAACCCTAGATACCTCCATGACCAGTTTATTATGCTGGGTGAAGGTCACACGCATGGTAAGCGGGGTGAACTCATGCAGGATCCAATGCACAGGACCTCATTGGCTTTTAGAATTAGAGCAATTAATGTATATAACAAACACCGAGAGCTATTTCATTTTATTTAAGTGTAATTAGTTTTAGGAATAGGATGAAAAGAAGGTTAGTAAAAAAGTACGAGGAAAGCAAACAATGAGAGGTATTTATGCAATTTATGTAAAGTGTAAGAGCGAAAAGTGTAGTGGACGTCGAAGTGCATTAGAATCAGCTGAAGGTTTAGTTATTATGTCAGAAGATTATTTTTTATTTTATTCGCTACGTCGTTTTGGCAACCAGAAACCATAGTTGTTATGTTGTTAATTCCTGGGAACAGTGAAGAGAGGGCCTTAAGGCCCTACTGTTTCCCGGGTTGTTACATAAATTCTTCGGCCGAGTGATTATCTCTCTCTCTCTCTCTCTCTCTCTCTCCCTCTCTCACTCTCTCTCTCTCTCTCCCTCTCTCACTCTCTCTCTCTCTCTCGCTAACTATCTCACTCTGAAGTTCCCCGGACGAGCCTTCGCTAAATCGAAAGTTCGGTTCGCCACAGCCTGTCACACCGTCATGTAACTGGAATATTTTGCTACGACCATTATTTAAAAATCCCGTTCTCGTACGTACTTAATAACTAAAAGAAAGCCGCATTTCAGTTATTACGAAGTTATGTCATGGGATCGAAAAACCTTCCTTTTCCGATGCTGATATTATTTTTATCTAAAGACTGAACTACTCGTAACTCGAGCTGCGGTTTCCTGAGAGCATTAGCGTTTATAATCTCGATCCTTACCGTTCAAGTGAGCTTCGTGTACATCATTGAGATAAGACGAACTTCCCTAGAGAGCAATAACGAGATTCCTGGATTTACGACGATCTTAGGAAAAACGCTAGTTAGCATTAATGTTTTACGAGCACTTGATAGTTTGGAGTTTGTTGTCGCTTCATCAAAAAACTTCCTGAAGCCCTCGTCGGTTCGTACATTTATTTGTATCATTATTTGAAAGCATTTGAACTCTTTTTTTTTGCAATCCTCTTGAAGCCTTTGAAGAGATTTGCTCAATAAACTCTCGAGTTGAATGTTTCTTATCCTTCACCTAGAGCCCCCTATTTTTTTTCTTTTCTTTCCCGAGGCATTAAAACCCTTTCTCTTATCATGAAAACTCAAGCATTTCTTTCTCCCCGAGGGGGGGAAAATGGCGTCCTCTTTACGGAGCTCTGAATCTTTTAGTTTATTCCATTTAAAACGCCCTCCCTAATGTTTTCCTTTTTTTTCTCAACGCTACTTTTCTAGACGTCTCCGTGAAAAACGTCCATTTGCGCTGATTTTGGAAGAGGATTTCGAGAGAAATTTCGTCATTTAAGATGAATGAATGTTTCGTTGTTGCCCGAAGAACTTCGAGTGGAACTAGAATAGATTCGCTGCGTCGCGGTAATTTGGATTCAGTAGGTTTTAGGAAACTTTCGTTTTTGTGATGGAAGCAACTAGAGCTCGGCGAGTCCAGAGCGAATTAAATCTTTTAGCAGTCTATCTATGAAACCTATATCTGGATTTCAAAGATTTTATTCGACTACAACCAGCTTGACATCAGGTTCACATCACGAAACAGCAAACATGTGCGTTAATTACACACATTGCAAAACACTCCCTCCTTCCCACGGCATGTTTATAAAAAACGTGTCCATCAAGAACGAAAATTCCCCAGGGTTCTAGAATGAGCTTGTTTTTGGTTGGAGGAGGGGAGGTGGATCTTTTAGTGAGTTCTTCTGTGTTACGTATCGCGTATCTGTTTGGTAATGTAATGGTACTTTTTAGCATTGTGGTCAAATATTTTGAGAGTTTATATGCTGGTGCAGAGGTGCAGTTTATGACTGGTCTGATGGGTGTATCCTTTTTATGAATTTTTGGTTGTCCTTCGAGTAGTGGTGGTTTTGGGTTCATGTTTATGTATTTATAATGCTGTTCTTTTGGTATGTTAGCATGGTTTCTAAGTGCATTACGTATTTGTGTTTGATACGAGTACGTAGGGTCTTTTTTCAGTTTCGTGCATTGCGTTTGGTTGATGAAGTCAGTCGTCTTGTTTATGTGGTTCTGTTTATCTATTATAACAATGACGTTTCCTTTATATGCTTTTGTCAAAATTAAATTATTTTTGTTGAGTTTGGTCCAATTTATTTAGCTGTTTGTACGTCTTTGCGGTCCGTCCTGTTCTTTCTGTATTCTTTGATGGTTTGTTGGATTTTGTCCGCTATTTTGTGGCGTATGCGTTCTTGGTTTTCAATTGGTAGGTATTGTATGGCTGTCTCAGCGTCCAAGATGTTCGTTTCAATTTCTTTTTTAAAAATTTCTTAGTAGGAACAAAGACGATTCAAACTTTGCAAGCCATCTCAAAACAACTGGAAATGAACCTTCCAAAATACAGGACTGTACCACCTTACTACACAAACAATACAAAGGACGAAAACTGAACATATTAGAAAACATGGATATTTATAAACAAAAAAACTTCAATGAACAGATCATAAATGAACAAATCAACACAAAATGCGACACCATATTCACACCACTCAAAACCCTACACAAACGAAAACAACCAAATGACGGATTTACAGACCACCCTACACAAAAAAGACGGAAATTCCACAATTGACAGATCATTCAAGACGTTCCATTCACCTTTAGGGGTTTTCCCCCTGAGGTACATGACCTCCTCTCCCCGACCCTTCCCCGACGCTCCATCATCCCGTTTACCTTCCTTTCGTATATAAAGACCACGACCAACTGACTGACTCCAGTACTGACTTAACGGCCAGACGATGATGTCTTTACATCGAAAGCGCTTGCCCACAGCAACTCACCAGCCAGAGGAGACGGACTCACCTAACAGATCCGTTAACTTTATTAACGTTTAGTTTCTATTACAATGTAACGAAAACACCTTTGGGTTTCAAGGGGAGATATCGGACGAATTCAGTGACAGCAACTTTCGATTTCAACTTTTTATTTAAGATACAAACGATTGGACTTCAAGCAGGTCAAAGGGGATAGATAGAGGGATGCCGATCTCGGACGAAAAAAGACATTGAATCGATACTGAAGACGATCACGGGTTATAAAGAACGGCTAAGCCGTCAGAAATGTATATATAGAACGTTACATTCTACCAATTTAATACTAATTCAGTGAAACACGAGTTCGATTAGTTTGTAATGTAATGAGTGTTAATGAATGATGCGTGATGCCTTGCACATGATATTTCATAAAACTTTAAGGTGAGTTCAAGTAAACTTCATTCTGTGATTTCACCTGTGGAAATATGAACAATAATTTTTTTAAAAAGTGTGAAGTGAACTTTTTAAGCAATACGTTTCAGGAGTTTGGACTCATTTTCACCCATCGATAAAAACAGACCATTAATGAACGACTCAAAAACCAAACGAACCACGTTGAGTACCCTTACACCATCCACAATTAGACTGTAGGTTTCATTCCTTCATTCACTTCGTCCACCTTTAAATAAACTCATCCGATCAGTGCAGCTATTATCCTTTAAAGTGTACTAAATACCCGTACAAGCATTTATCATGCGCTGAAATTAGGGGTTTTTAGATTCAGGAAACCTTTGCGCTTAAAATCAAATGAGGACGAAAATGTCACATTTTGGTTTATTTTCATTCTGAATAATAACCCTATGATTTCAGTCAGGGACTATTTTTTTACAACCCTACCTCAAAATTTGATACTTTACTTTTCAAGACATGGAGATTCCAAATCTGCAATGTCCGTCCGCCGTCCCCCATCCGCTGTCCACCGTCCCCTGTCCGCCTTCCAGGCCGTTTTGTGCCTTTAACGAGGTTCAAACATTTGTTCTAGCGCACAAAAATCCCATTCGGTATCTAGTTGTGTCCGCCATCTCGGCAATCCGATCGGACGAAGCCCATGGTTGTTATGGGCGAAAAATGGTTTAAAAAATTAACAAAACGCAGTATAATCGCAAATTCGCCGTGCTTTTTCCAAATATTGAAACTTTGGGCTCAGGAAATAAAAATGTGTAGAGACGAGGAAAGTATGAGATTTGGCAAAAATAGTTTTCCAGAGATTTGGTAAATACCAAAATCAGGCTGATGAATCGTGTGGCCGAAGAACGGACCACACCTTGCTCGTACACCAACAATTAGAGAGGGCGTCTTGTGTTAATAATAAAAGGTTGAAGCACACGCTCATCATTTAGTCGGCGTTAGTACTACATTCGTGTACTAAATGTTTCGTGGTCGATGATAAATGGGTAGGCTCTTTAATGAAAACAACATCTTTTGGACGGTCGCGTCGCCGGAGGTTTACAAAATGAGCTGGACGGCGCTTATTAATGGCTCATCGACTCATTACGCCCACTCAAATTCCATCGATGAACCTTTCCCGTCATTAATAACAATCCGGCAAGCTGACGGCGGATGGAAACGTGCCGTTGTAGGGGGGACGAAGGGCAAGCAAGAGGCAAGGCCCCTTGACACTTGGGCGAATACCTCGGGAAATGCTCTCCCTGCGACTGGAGACGAAGTAATCGCTCAATTATTTAAATACTGTGAGACAATTCCGAAAGGTTCCTCCTTTTTCAAATGATAAATCACAGGCGACCGGGAGACAAACAAAGTAATAGGGTCCGGCCATAAATCACAATCAGGAGACACCCCCCCCCCCAACGACCGCTACCACCAAACCGCTAGCACCCCTCTTATTCGTCGGATTCGATCGATCAGAGCTCAGCAATTACAATATCATCCTTCAAGCCACCTCATGTTATCCTTCGTTTGTTGTCGTAATGGTGCAGCGAGAATTAGCTAGATCCGGCAGTGGAGACACGTTGATTGCGATTGGAAGAATGAAGGAATCGCCATTTATCTCAGCCATGTTATCAATTACGGTCCGGCACTCTACTCTCAACGCAACGCTTTAATGATCAACACAAACCAATCAATATAGAGGTGAATTCAATTCATGAGCTCAACCCCGTGAACTGAAACACTCCTGGTTCAATGCTTGTCACTCAACTGCACCTGAACGATATAAAATTACGTTGATGGCTAACGATGTACTCGTAATGAGAGAAAAATGAACTCGATATATTCATGTCAGAGACAGAACAAAAAACACCTTCTGGTTTTAGAGATGGGAGATACCACAGATTTATGTCTGTGAAGAAACTGATTACAAGGCGGTGGGGTTCCTGGCTACTTCTTACTCTATTTACCACTCGCCTTTATCAAATGTATTTGAGCACTTCCCACGTTATTTGGCTTGCGCCGTATACACAGCAGGTTACCTCAAGCGAAAAATGCAGAACTCTACTTATTGCTGATGCGACGAAATTTCCACTGTCTGGCGGTAGTATCAAATTAAAGAAAAGGTAATCAATGTGCCAATCAGGGGAAGAATGTCGATTCCAAATATGTTTCATATTCGTTTCTGCGATATACAGGCAAACGGCTAAAGTTTTTATTAAGTGGCCAATTTCGAACTTGACCGAATTGCAACGAACTCGATGCTTCTATGCAACAATGCGTTGCAACACACAACTTTCCTTAGCTCTACAACAATTCACTTTGTACATGGCTAATTCTATTTAATCAATTCATTTATCACTCAGTTAATTTGAACTTGGTCAAACAACACTTTACGGCAGCATGAAGCGGCAGCAATTACAGTTAAAGAATTTATTGTGCTGCTCGTACTCATTCCAGAACCATTATTGAGCAAATGGTACCCAGAATATTAATGAGGCTGTAAACACGGATTTTTTGAAGGAGGATAGTAATCACTTTTGCAGAGTTATTGGGTAATAACTGTTAGAACTGGTATTAAGCGAAACGGCGGTAGTTGAAATTCAGGAATTTCTGGAGTGAGCCCCATGTATCTCATGAGCGTTTTTAAATACTCACCCTATAGGTATTGGATTGGACTACAGTACCAATTTTCTTTAACATTCTACTAACATTCCAGCGAAGTTTAAAAGGAAAAAACCACGGCAAAAACGAAATGAAAATTTTGATAATTTATTGAGCTGCTCTCGTCATTTTCCCACAAATGGGAGTTTTATGGTATAATTATCTTATTAAGAGCTATCTATATAAAAATTTTATCAAAATCGTTAGAGCCGTTTTTGAGAAAAAAAAATTGGTGTTTTGATCACTATGATAACTATAGTTAACTTTCGGTGGATTTTGCCCTTACCCTTATTTTCGCGTCCCATGGTAACCTGTAGGCTAGACATCAAGTTTCAACTGATTTGGTACGGTTGTTTTCTCTAGAAACCGCACTAAAATCCTATTCGTCGAAAATTTTGATAATTTATTGTGCTGCTCTCGTCTTTTTCCCACTAATGGGAATTTTATGGTATAATTATCATGTTAAGAGCTACCAATATTAGAAATGTAATCAAAATCGTTCGAGCCGGTTTTGAGAAAAAAAATATTTGGTAAAGTTAACGTACCTGTTAGGTGAGTCCGTCTCCTCTGGCTTGTGAGTTACTGTGGGCAAGCGCTTTCGATGTAAAGACATCATCGTCTGGCCGTTAAGTCAGTACTGGAGTCAGTCAGTTGGTCGTGGTCTTTATATACAAAGAGAAAGGTGAAAGAGGTGATGGAGCGTCGGGGAAGGGGCGGGGAGAGGAGGTCACTTACCTCAGGGGGAAACCCCCTAGAGATAAATGGGACGTGTTGGATGGTCTGTCAATTGTGGAATTTACGTCTTTTTTGTGTAGGGTGGTCTATAAATCCGTCAGTTGGTTGTTTTCGTTTGTGTAGTGTTTTGAGTGGTGTGAATATGGTGTCGTACTTTAGTAATTTGCCTACTGGCGGATATAACCCAATTTCTTTAAAATATTTGGTGTTTTGATCACCATGATAACTATAGTTAACTTTCGGTGGATTTTGTTCATACCCTCATTTGGGCGTTCCATGGTAACCTGCGGGCGGGATATCAAGTTTGAGCTGATTTGATACGGTGGTTATCTCTAAAAATCGTTCACAGACACACAGACCATTTTCCCAAATAGTGTTTTTGTAAAAAGTGAGGGTCTGAAACGTAAAGATCTGAAGAAAACTCAAAAAAAATTTTTCAGCCGATTACATAATTTTCCTTTCTACTTCGTACAGCCAAGGAAAGTAAAAAACCGCTGCAAATTATTACACAATGGTTTATTATTCTCATGAACAGCTTGACCTAGTATTACTACTCCCCATCCCATTCGATTCAGCATCGAATACTAGTAAACCATACGAAACATGACCTGACTACAATGGAACTACGGAAACTAAATATTCCCTCGGCGCCAGGCGCCCGTAAACGTCTGATCCGATGGAAGGGTGGGACAAGGGCTTCCAGCGAACCCTCGCTCGGCAATTGGCAGGACGTTGCGAGTCCAAAGGGTGCTGCGAGTCGAGCGGGCCTTGAAAACAATACGAAACACGGTTTATTTGCGATTATACTGCGTTTCGTTAATTTTTTAACCATTTTTTGCCCATAACAACCATGGGCTTCGTCCGATTGGATTGCCGAGATGGCGGGTACAACTAGATACCAAATGGGATTTTTTGCGAGAGAGCGAATTTTGTAGACCACGTTAAAGGCACAAAACGGCCCGGACGGATGACGGGGGACGGCGGACGGACATTGCAGATTTGGAATCCCCATGTCTTGAAACGTTAAGTATCAAATTTTGAGGGGGGGGGGGTTGTAAAACATTTTTCGTGACCGAAAACATAGGGTTATCATTCAGAATGAATAATAAACCAAAATCACGTAGGCAGTTCGTTAAATAATTGTTGTGGCACCGTTAGGAGGAGCACGATAAGTTTCTATGCGTCTACCTCTGTCATGTGGAACTTCGCTTTATTAACAGGATGAAAAACAGATTTGATTAGGTGCTACATGGAAATAATGTGCCAAGGAAAGTTATGTTACGCGTCGCACCCAATACTCAAGTTACAACCATCGCTGAAACCCACTTCTCTTCAAACCACGTTTCTTGCCAGCGATGCCGATCTTCAATCAATTGAGCTTCGTTAATCGAAAACACGTCGTCATTAGCGTAACGTGTAGATAATAACTGAGACTTCGCAAATGTTCCAGCAGGACACCTACCGAAGTCCCTTAATTGATTTCCCTCTTTTCCATGAATCCCGCTAAAAAAAAAAAAAAGAAAAAGTAAATCGACGGACGCGGGACGAACGGAAGAACGACCCTCATAAATATTCATCGAACGGGTTGCACCAAATCCTGCGCAAATAAAATGCAGCAATTAATCTCTTTCTCTCTTATCGTCCATATTCACTTCAGTGACAAGGCTGCTGCGACGAAATACTTACTTTTCGCCGGAATACGATTTACATGTTACATGGTCAGCTCGTTGAATACCAAACGCCCGTTAATGATATTCTATTCGACTTAGTACAATAATTCATTTCCTCGACGAAGGGGCTTCCTCGGATCTGAGTTAACCTTAAACACGATGGAAATGAACGCAGCGGTATAACACTGACAGTTCCAGTCAACACGAATGTCAATAGAGCCAGTTTCTGATTAAACAAGTATTAGTGACTGATCTGATTGCGTTATCGATGGAGGTGGACACAAGCTCGAGCCTGTTTCAAATTAAGTTATCGTTAAAACGACAAATGTTACTCAAATCTCATTTTGTAAACGAATACCAAGGTTATCGGTATAGTTATCCAACCCTGAACTCACGCTGTTCGTATATATTGTATGCATTGATAATTCATTACACAGGGAGTTCAAACTTTTCCAAAACTGACACCGTTCGTAAACGCGTAAAATGTCGAGCAAATTACGGCGTTAAATGGGAGAGCAAAAGGGAAATTATTTTTATTTCTGCGGGCCAATTGCGGGGGAAAAAAATATAGAACTCCCCCGAGTCATTTGCAGACGTAGGCTTCGGAATAAATCTGCTCCGTCGTGACTGAGGCCCATCAAAATCGCCGAGCTCAATCGGAATTAGCTGCCCGAAGGGCGTGAAATATGAGGAATTCGGTTTTTGCCAGTCAAGGGGTTCACCCTGTCCCTTATTAGGTGCAGATGCATTAAACATAAGGGCAGTTTCGGGGACAAGAACCCTCGACCCTATTGTGGAGAGTTCGGGGACGAAGTGAGGGAGAGCGAAAGAGAACCAATTACATTAGTCCGAGAGGACATTAGACATCTAAGTGAATTAAATAAGGGCTTGACTTTGTGTTGTGTAAAGAGACAAGAGGTTCGTAGGGGTAAAAACAAAAGATAGCTCCGTGGATGATCGTCTCTGAAAAACACTACCGTGTGCCGTAATTGTTGGGATATAAAAAAACTGTTCTTCAATCACCTCCAAAACCTCTGGTTGTTTACAGGCAACTGCTCGACACTGAACTAGTAATATTCTTGTTCTTTCCCATTCTTTCCACTCTTTCCAGAACCTAATCGTCTCTACTTTTGGCCTTCTAGAGTAGAAGTTCGTTCTTAACATCATCTGCGCCATGTTCCTCTCTTTAGAAGTGGAATTACGACCCAATGTAAAGCTGACCAGTCCCCCTTACCTTTCCTTCCCACTCTGTGCAGTGGTCTCACAAGAGTGGTAGTCCTAAATGTTTGAGTTGTATGTGATCTTGAGACTTTGGGGACTTCTGCTCACATGAGAATTATTCGCCCCCTTTCGGGTACTGGGCCAGGATATGGTAGGAAGCTTCCTCGTCTGTACTCCACCACCTGCACTGAGAGGAGAACAAGTGTTTGTTCTTTTCGCAGTGTTCCGTGATGATTCCAACCATTTGCCTAAATCCTCACTTCTTCCTATCTCGTACGTTGGACCTCAGAGCTTCTTACTCCCGCTGCGTTCCAGACCGTCTGATGCACTCTCCAGGCATATTTCCATCGCAATCTCCGTAGACGCCCCTCAGTGGGGAAGTGGTTCAATGTACATAGTAGACGATCAGAGTCTGGCCAGATGGTACTCCCTCGCACTTCCAGTGATCCCTATATGCCCAGGAATCGAATCAACGTTAACTCTATTAGAGTTTGTTAAAGACTTGAGTCTCATCTTGCACACCCTGACAAGTTTTCACGTTGTCTAGTATTTCTCCGCATTGCAAGACTCTTGACTATCAGTCATTCTGTTGATGTTTCATTGTTGTACTCTTCATCATCCATTATGGTGGCCCCAGCAATGATAGCATCAATCTCTGCTTGAAAAACCGTTGGAGTGGGACATCTTCTCCTCCCAGAGCCAGTACCCTCCACTGTCTTAGGAGGCTGACATCGACGACTTTCGCTGTTCCACAAGCTTCCTTCTGGTTGCACTATGTATTTCTTGTCTGTCTCGTACCTGGGCACCACCATGTCAGTGACCACGCTGGGCTTCACAAAAGCTTCCAAGTTTCTCAATATAGCCAGATGCCCATTGCTAGCCTGCGGCAGCTGAGCCAAAGGCAAGTCAGTCTGTACGCCACCTTCATAATAATAACGTAATAACAAAGAAGCCATCAAATAAAAAACACAAAATATGTGCTGAAAGGAAGTGCTACTACGACCTGATAAATACGAGATACTGTGGGACTTGACCATCTCGAACCGCAGCAAATCGCCGAATCAGTATCGCCTCGGAGTTCCCGCACCTGCCCCAACGGGACTCCCTGGCACTTAATGTCAAAGCCATTGTTTCCACAAAGACCTTCATATGTGGGAAAATTCCACCTCCGTGGTTATTTCCAACACATTCCTAAATATAATTTCCTCACTCCCTTTTCACATTCCTCTCTACAACAGACAGCTCCTCCCAAATTCATTCACCTACGAACTTCCGCGAAAGTCACACTCGTCTCCCAGTGTTCACACAGACACATTCCTCCATCAATTCTCAGCCCAGTTACAGCTCGCTCTCTCCTTCCGATTCAGTTCCCAGTCCAGTTCAAGCATATTATGAGTCGTTCTCTTGTGTCGCCCTTATGTACACAAACTCTATTCAGTTCATTGCACGTATAATACGGCCCTCCTCACGCTCACTGAGTTCCTTTTATTTTGATCTTCATTTCCCGCCCTCTCGTGTGCTCAGCAGTCACTGTTGGGCGCAATAGGTTGAGAATCAGATGAGTGAGACAGAAAGAGAGTGAAAATAGAGAAGGAACTGCATTTACACTGAATTCACAAACAACGAATTTAGTAAAAATATATCAAACAGCACTGATATGAGCACAGACGAGAGTTAGCGCGAAAGCGTTACTGTCCTACTATCCTTGTGTGGTAGTCAGACAATCAGAGGCTGTGGTGAAGGGGAGCAGCGACAGTCATACGTTGTAGAGCAACAGAAAAACAATGAACACTGTGTGCTGACTGACTCCTATTAAAGGCATCGGGCGATCGTGGTCTAGTGGTTAAGACATTGGTTCATATTCCCTACGAAAGTCAGGCAATAATGGATCGGATAATGGATTGCCGTAATTTTTGCCTGTGCTCTTCAAACGTCTCCAAGCTTCCCTCGTAATAACAGGAGCGGTTCAGCGTGGTGTTTATCGACAAAGGTAACAGCTTCTGAAGTTAGGGAAGTCAGCGGGGAAAACCCAGGATTTGTTTTTTCATCTCATCAGTTTGATGAACTTGGGGCCCCGGGCGTTGGCCCAGTTTCCTGAACAGTCACTTGAATGAAGGACTCCAAGGAACGGACTCCCATTGTCGATGTAGCATTAAAAAATTCAGCTTATCAATTTGACGGATAGTTTTATTCCAGTAGGTTTGAAAGACGTTCAGAACATCCCAAACATAGTGCGAACTGAGAATGGAAAACGTTACTTCCCTCGTTCTCGAAACTTTTCACTCTCAACGCGTTCAAACGCGTTACTGGGCGCCTTCACATTCTAATTAGATTCCATCCTAAGGTGGTTCCTATTCGTGTCTGCTGTCCCAGTGAAATATCGATCAACTAACTCCGCCATTCGAACTGAATATTGGACACGTACGAGTTGCCTTTCCAAAGCGCTTGCTAAAGAAAATTAAGGAGCGAACGTTTTGCTAAAGAAAAATAAGGGTAAATCGATGAGGCCAAGACGAAGAAAAAGCCGTCGGTACGTGAGCCAAGAACCTTGCACGTACTCCGTATACCGCCTGTCGCACGCATTTGGCCATTTCCAATATCATTCACCTGTTTCGTTTTTTATCCACTTAGTCCGCATTAGAAGACCGGACAAAATGCCTCTTGTGACTTGAATAGTTTTCCCTGGGCATTTTAAACGTTTGTGGACGACATACATCATTGTGTCAAATTGATACGAGAAATGTTGGCAATCAAATTACGTTTGTTATTGCACGGGCGAGTATGTGATGCACAAACTAATTAAACATCCGAAACTGCGGTGTAATGATTTTGGCGCCCATGTAGCACACTGAGTTTATAGTTGAACAATGAATCCAAAAGTAATTTTCACTCAATTCATGCGAACTTGGCAATGCCAGAGAGCGGTAGAACTTACTATTCCGGAGTTTATTGTGCTGCTCGTGCTCATGCCCTGACCATTATTGAGCAATGCGTACACAGAGAATTAATAAGTCCGTACGCACAATTTTTTGAGAAGAATAGTAATCACTCTTCCAGAATTATCGGGTAAAAACTTTATAAATGAGAAGTAAGTGGAACGGCAGGGGTTGAAATTACGGAATTTCTGGAGTAGCTCCTACGAGTGTTATGAGCGTTATCAAAAACTCATCGCAGGTATACTTGGTTGAACTACCACCTGAATTTTTCTGAAGATAATATTAACAATCGAGCGGAGTTCATAAGGAAAAAACTGCGCTGAAATCGATTTTCGTCAAAATGTTTGGTAATTTATTGTGCTACTCTCATCGTTTTCCCAATAATGAGAATCTCATGGTGTTGTCGAGTCAAATTGATTGAAAATGGGTGTAGACGATTTTGAGGAGAAAAATATGTAATGTTTTGATCACTGTAATAACTATAGTTAGTTTTGGGAAGATTTTGCTCATATCGTTATTTGGGCGTCCTCAGTGAGCTGTAGGTTAGATATCAAGATTGAACCCAGTCGATTTTTCTCAATCGCGTTCACTGACACCTACACACGTACACAGTCTGTTTGCTTGAAATGGGACTGGTTCTGAACCCTCGGATAGAGTTATGTCAGTGGACTGTCATGGAGGTTGTGGTTTCGCTATCGCGCAAGAGGCTGGCCACCCGCTCAGCATCGAGTGAGCCTAGAGCTGTGGAGGTATGGTAGATTTGGTCATTTTGGCAGTCTCCCGGTGGAGAGCTGTTGCCCATGTGTTGCCATACGAAGGTATGACCCTTGGGGAATCCCCTATCATCTTGGAGGAGAGCTTAACTCGGTTTCCCACCGGATCTAACTATTTACTCGGGTGGTAAGTTTCAAAAGGATAGATCAATCATCCTTTTCCGTGATCTACTTTCCAAACTGGGCATAGGCTTGCTTAGTAGCAACCAATGCTGGTTGGTTTGGCTGCTCTTTCAAGAACCGTTGCTCACTCTTGTAGGAAATACAGGGGAGCAGTACGTGGTTATTTGTTCCCTTCGAACTGGAGGCGCTAGACGTGCAGGATGGCGAGTCTTTGAGAGAAAAAAAGTAAATCTGCGTGTTGAAGTCTCACTGTTCCATTAGGAACCAGCTCATCCAGTAGTCTGCATCAACCCACTTCCTCCTAATACATTTACGAATGTTGGAGGAAAACTCGTAGACGTCTTTTTGACAAGGATTCACATCTCGATTGCCATTTATCTAATTTAGCGCGGCAAGTTATCGTTCACTGAAGAGTTCCGTATTGGGAGAAGTTCCCTTTTCACTCTCCTTCATGCACTCAGTGGCCAAGTCAAGTCCTAGAACTGCTCACTGATCACAGCATCCGCAGTGAACCTCAGGAGCACAGGTCTCTGGCATTAGGACAGTACTCTTCTTGACTGTGATTTTGCTACTCCTAACAATTGGACAATAGCTTATCGCGTCTGAATAAATGGCCTTGTACACGAGGATTGTGTCACGGTAACACGCACCCCAAGTCCCGTATTTTTGGGGTTTGAAGAACTAAATTGGGATTCGTTGCCAAAAAGTAGCTGATGGGAAATTATTTTTCTCTCAATTCGATCGGAGCCTCAGAAAATGAACATGTAAATTGAGTAGTTACAGCCAGTTTTCAAAACCAGAGAACCTGACGATGATTACTTACTTAAATCTCTCTGCTCGTCAACTCGTGTTCATTGTATATCATTCAGTACAATAAAAGAGTTAAGTAGAGGTTCCGTTGCGTACCTTTTAGTTATTTCGAAGATACGATAAAGCCATTTAATGAAAGACACAAAAACATCTTATGGCGATCTGATTCGCCATTCTCAGGTCTTGAGCACCTGTTGATGGATGAATGTATTTTTGGAAGAATGAAGAGCTTTTTTACCCATCGTCACTTACGGCGTGAATTGTGCTGGTAAGCATCGCATCTTCCACAGTATGGACGACCTATCTGAGCCTTTACCTATTTGAAGTCTAATTCCAAGAGAGGACTGGCGACTTTTCGTGTCAATGTTAAAAGCTATCAAATAATCGCGAATTTCCCTAGTAAAAGGCTCCCCCTAGGCGACCCATGAAGCGGGAAATAGCAGAGATTGTTCATTTCTGACAACACCGTAATTAACGGCCCACGAGAGTCGAATTCGAGGAACACACGATGTGCGCACGGTGCGCCTGGATTTTCGAAAACTCTCACGATTGTTCGCGTTTGGAAGAAAATGTTGATGGGGAAAGAGGAAAGCCTTTCTACCGGTTTAATGTTGAATTTGGCTTCGTCGGAGCGTGACAGGCGGGTGAGTGGCAGGCTTCAAGAATCATCCCCCTTCCAGCTCAATAACAACAGCGTCTCATGCAACCAATCGACGCACTCCGCCCAATTTAGCTGCCTTTCTGAAGCACGCACCAGCTCGTGCGTTCCTTCCGTTTAATATTATATTTTTTGGAAATCTAAATGGCTTTGTGACTTGTTTGTCGGATTGATTTACGCAACTTTCCTCTACTAACAACGAACTTCGTAAACAGCCGAAAACACTGAGATGTTTTGTACTCCCAGTGATGCAACAAATCGAACGATTGTTTATAAAAATAATTTCGTGTCTGTTTACTGTTTGAAGAGCTCAATGTACTGTTTTCTATGTTTTGTAAATTCGCAATTTCTAAAACAATGCCAATTCATGGAACGGACTAGTAACGGTTTCTACCATTATTTTCTTTTTTACTTCTTTATTGGCAAAACCTTAAAAAACACAAAAATGATAATTTTTTAAGAATATAAATAAATAATATTGAAAAAAAATTAATATAAATTTGCCTATCGGAAGAATAAATTTCAATGAACTTGGGCTGTCCGGTGGAATAACTGAGCACTAGTTAAAAAAAAAATAAAACACCGTTTCTCACAAGAACATAACCCGGTAAAAAGGAAAGGAACACGCATAAAAATTATAAAACAAAACCTCATCCTTAGATAAAAAGTACGGAATTTGTTTAAATAAATAAAATAATTAAGCCTCGTGGTTGGATTATGAATATGTCATCTTTGTATCATAAATGGTAATCAATTGTGATTCCAAAATACTTACAGTGAAGATTAAAGGGTGAAAAACAAAAGCAAGTACATTTTCTACTGAAGCAGGACAAATCCTCGTGAATTGCTGTGTTCCGTTTTATGTATTAATACAGTTCTCTCTCTTAATGCGATTTCCACCAAAGTGGGGTGTATAAAATAACTTTTACTTGTAAAAATGCATACATAGGACAGACAGGACGAAAAATACGGACCAGATACTCAGAACACATTAAATCTCTTAGTAGGAACAAAGACGATTCAAACTTTGCCAACCACCTCAAAACAACTGGACATGAACCCACCAAAATACAGGACTGCACCATCTTACTACACAAACAATACAAAGGACGAAAACTGAACATATTAGAAAACATGGAAATTTATAAACAAAAAAACTTCAATGGACAGATCATAAATGAACAATTCAACACAAAATGCGACACCATATTCACACCACTCAAAACACTACACAAACGAAAACAACCAACTGACGGATTTATAGACCACCCTACACAAAAAAGACGTAAATTCCACAATTGACAGACCATCCAACACGTCCCATTTATCTCTAGGGGGTTTCCCCCTGAGGTAAGTGACCTCCTCTCCCCGCCCCTTCCCCGACGCTCCATCACCCCTTTCACCTTTCTCTTTGTATATAAAGACCACGACCAACTGACTGACTCCAGTACTGACTTAACGGCCAGACGATGATGTCTTTACATCGAAAGCGCTTGCCCACAGTAACTCACAAGCCAGAGGAGACGGACTCACCTAACAGGTACGTTGACTTTAGTAATTTGCCTACTGGCGGACATAACCCAATTTCTTTAATACCTGGTAAGGCCGTTCCTACGCTGGCAACTGTTTTTCCCTTTCCAAAATATCTACTTCCCTTGTTTCGATTTACCTCTCCTCCAAATCACAGCTCTTCCCAGACTTAACCCAAAAATGTCACTCATCTCTCAACTCGCGCTACTAACGACTCGCTCTCTGCTCTCGTTTCCTGCAACCAGTTCACCTGTTCAGAAGACCCCTTTGTGTCGCTAAAATGCTCTGTCACACTCGTATTGCTATTCTATATGTCACACTCGTATTGCTATTCTATATGTATTAATACAGTTTTCTCTCACGCTCAACAAGCTCATCCTCGTTTATTTCTTAAACTCCAACTCAAGTTCTCCCACTCGTGCACCCAACGGGAATCATGCGAGGGTAAAATATAATATAATAAGGTCATTAGGAGTGAAGGCAGGTAATAACATTGCCAACAGTTTAGTTACGGAAAGCTCACAAATTGAATTGAATATTCAAGTTAATTTTGAGTCCATTGATGAAAATTTAAGGTCCGCTTTAACAGAAAACAGAGCAAAACATCCACTTTTTCGTGCGCCTTAACCAACTGTGTTTGGTTAGAACGCTAATTGGCTTAGGAATATATCGATTTGTATTTCGTTTTTTCTGAAAACCTCTCTCCCACGCCATCAACTCACTTTTAAGGTTGTTCGGAAACATGAGCTCAGAGAGAAGAAGCTCGTAACTGTTGCGTTCGGATGTGCGTAGCTTCACGTGTGCATAAATATTTTCTCCTGCCGAGTTTCTCCTCTCCCCTCTACAGACCCTTGAACTGCACCGTACATAATTTTCGTTCCGACGGAAGGGTTGGTATTTGTCATTTGGTTAAGCTCCTTCTCCTCAGGCTCCACCAGCCGTCTCCCCACGCTTCGCCCGAGTGACTTGATGGCCCCTTAGCTGGGGGTATATTTCGGTCGTATTTCAAGATAAATATGTTCCCTTAATATGAAAAATGTAGGAAGAACCGGTTTCTTTCCTCCGAGCGGATGTATGAGTGGTATGCGCCGGAATGCTTAGCATCTTATAGCTTCTTACCATGCTCCTTAAAACGAACATCTGCGAAACGTGGCTCCCTGGAGAACTGCCTGATTTATACTGCTGAAGTTACTTCTTCTGAAGGGTGAGAGAAACGTTGTTTTAGATATGGCCGGATTCGTGTGCGTCGAGGGGGTTTAATGTATTACTTAAAGATACTCAATCCATAAACCACGCTTTCACAGTAGTGTCACGGCGATGTTTGGCAATGAAGCCCCCACTAACTGCACACCGTTAACACCGAGGGCTGCTCACAGTCGACTTTATTACCTTGAAAACCCACGTTCCCTATAGAACTTTCCAAATGTTTTCTCGGAAATCGCATTCACGCATAAAAATAAATTATACTCTCGTGAGGGTTCGCGGTTGCATGTGTTTACATTGACACATAAAGGGAATTCACGGAAAATGCCCTTTTAAGAAAGCACTCAAGCGCGTGTAGATGGTGAGTCGACATGAATTAAGTACGCAGTAGAATCTTCTGTTTTGTGTCACCGCTTCTAATATTGCTATCGAGAGCTCCATTCTCAAAAAGGCCCGCCTTTTCAGCGACGTGCAATTTTGTGGATTCCTAACGTAACAATTGCTCTGCAGTGATGGTGACTGTGGTGATTTGACGCCATGGATTTGGGTGAAGATAAAATAATAAATGATGGCTGCTGAAAAAATCGCACTACAAGCTAAAGCGTCACGTATCACATCAAAACGTGGAAATGCGCTTTTCTGACTGTGTAATGGGGATAATCGGCTGTCTCCCTATAATCAGTAGGGGAGAAATGGGCTAGCGAAACTAGAAATCAGCGTTTTGGCTCAATTTGAAGAGGGGGAAGAAAACCACGCCTCGTACTATAGTACGAGGTTTTTGGCCACACCCCCACGACCAATCACGTTGCAGTACGTCATTTTTTATCCCCTCAGCCCCACCCCTTTACGCCATCCACCACATTTTCTAACCAATCGTGCTGTAGTACGACTTTTTTCGCCCCCACCCCTTGCCACAGTTTCTGGAAGTAGACTTCTACTCCTTCCATTTGCCCCTCCCACTTACTAGTCACATTATAGTACGACCTTTTTTACCCTCTCTATTCATCCTAATATGTGTATAATATATCCCCACCAGTACTTACCTTTTACCCCTCCATTCAGCCTCCTGTCGCCAGTAGTGTGGCAACGAGACTATCTCTGTACTGAGTATGAACAATTTTCAGCTTTCCAACTGGATAGTAGGCATTATCTTTCAATTGCTCCAACTTTAACGTTTTATTGTATTTGCAAGATGGAGAGTTGAATCTATCAACGAATGTTGCCATTGTATGACTGTGCTCCTATGCTGGCGTATGTTGCTTATATCATGGTCCTCGCGCATGCGCACTTATATTTTTAACTACGTGACAAAACTTCTAGAGGCGATAAATACCGATCCAACTGCGCAATAGACGATAGAGTCGAAACACGTTTAGAGATGATTTGTGTGTCAATATCAAATTCCGAGAATAGAATTGCCAGGGGCTACACAATCACGTCATACTATTGCATCATATTTTAAAACATCTCAACTATTAAACATTTCCGAGAATACTACGCGGTAGCCTGAGGCAGCTGCTATTACTTCATGTTGATGAGTCATGCCCTTGAAGGATCATGTGAACCCTCTAGTGTCCCACAAGGATGATGTCACGTCTGTCCCTCTTATAACACAAGCTTACATTATTCTTCAACAGTTCATTGGTAGCATAGTTGATAGAGCGATCAACTACAGTACGTGAGGTGCTGCGTTCAATCCCAGGGAACGAACTTTCTTAAAAAAGTGACCGCATCCAAACGCTCGAGAATTTCAGTTTTCGGTGGGGGGGGGGGATTACTCTTAATACGATACACTCACCAGAAGGCTCGTAAGAGAAGGCTGGATGGAGGGGGAAAAGGTAAGTACTGGAAGGAGGGGGGATATAATATACACATATTAGAATGAATAGAGAGGGTAAAAAAGCTCGTACTATAATGTAACTGGTTAGTGGGAGGGGAAAATGGAAGGAGTGGAAGTCTACTTCCAGAAACTGCGGCAAGGAGTGGGGGTAAAAATATCGTACTACAGTACAATTGGTTGGAAAATGTGGTGGAGGGGGTAAAGGGGTGGGGTGGAGGGTATAAAAATGACGTGTTGCAACGTGATTGGTCGCGTGGAAAAAAACCTCGTACTATGGTTTTCTTTCCAATTCCAAATTGAGCCAGCACTCTCATTTCCGGTTTCGCTTGCCCCTTCCCCCCTGCTATAAACGATTCTTCCAAATAAATCAGTATATTACGGTCTGTTCCTCAACTATAGATACAGCCCAAGTAGCAGGTAGAGGAAGAGCAAAGTAGAGAAGAAGACCTCTCTGATCACGGCTACGCGGTTCCTCCTCTCGCTGTCCTTTGACCAACTTCGTCTTCTCACTTCAAGTCCAAACGGCACTGCCTCAAAGAACGGCTCTGCCCAGAAGGAACGACCCCTTATTCCAGGTCACTGCTTAATACAATTGTGCCCGTAACAGCTGTTACAGACTAGCCTGCACACTGGAGCATACGTTTACAAGGACACCTCTAGATCAACTGTGGGGCTTTCTGCATGCAACTCTTCGCGGCAGGCCCTGCACTGCAGTTGCACATCCACAGGACCATCCTCGACCGGTCCCGCTTTCCAGATGACACACCAATCAAGTAATAATAAGATGAGCGTATGACAAGGCTCATAAGGTAAACATATTGGCTGCTCCAAGAATTCTGAAATGTCAACCACTGCCGTATCACTTACCACCTATTTCTAAAAGTCTTTGCCCAATAACTATGGAGGATTGATTATTATCCTTTTCAAAAACATCGTGTCTACAGCATGATCAATTCTTTGTGTCTCGGTGGTTCAATAATGGTCAGGGCATGTGAACGAGCAGCACAATAAATTCCGTAACTGTACGTTCTGCCACCGTGAAGTCGTGTTTCACCTACTACAAATGAACTGAGTGAAAAAGTTAACATACCTGTCCGTTTCTTCTGACTGATGAGATACTGTGGGCGAGCGTTTTCGATGTATAAGTCTGAACAGTGTGTCGTTAAGTCTGAACTAACCCAATTACTTTAATAACTGAGTGAAAAATATATAATGTTGGGTGCACGAAATAGAGAGAGAAAACGACACACGATTTGAACGATATACAGGACTGTATTGGTACAGTTGCTTGACACGACAGTTATGATTACATGGTCACTTGGTTTTCTGAATACGTGAACTGGAGGTGAGAGTAAGTAGAGCCGTGAGTAGCACGAGAGTTGATAGATGAGTGTCGATCAGGAGAACTCAGATACGAATATCGATCGGCAGAACTGAGAGACGAATGTCGATCGTGAGACCTGAGAGATGAGTTTCGATGGTGAGAACTGGGAGATGAGTGTGTGTTCGAAAGAGCTGCGTGTGTGGAAGAGGAAGTAAATCAAGAGGTGGAGAGGAAAGAGGATATTGTGGAAATGCTCAGAAAATACGAAAGCTGGCCATCAGCTTAGGAAATAATTGAACAGGCAGGCTGGACTTTCCCGCAGCTACAAACGAAAGGCTTGAGGTAAAAGATAAATCGACTCAATGTTGAGGGAAGTTCCGAATCAAAATTCATGCTAATTCGCCCTGCACCCAACACATAAAATTAGCAAAATTCAAGAAAGCCTGAGAAAATTTATGTACAGCTAAGGACAGTTCTGTGATGCAGCGCAACTGATATTTTTTTCAACTCCCCACGGCCAAATCTTGTTATGGAGGGTTCGGGGTATTGATGATTGTACGTATATAAATATTTGTGACTGGGAATCCAGTCGCTACTTTTATCTTAGATCGGAGTCGTATTGGTTCGGACGTGCGTAGGAGTTTGAATCGTTGGTTACAGTAAGCCAACGATAAAACAAGTCAAGGAGACTGTCGACTCATCGGTATTAGATCGTTTAGCTTCGAATCTTTCGTGCGTACAGTAATTTATTCTATTCGAAATAATGGGATTCTCCGAATGACCCGTTTACACAACCAAGCGTTGTAATCGAAGGTTAGTGGGTGTTCGAGAATTACAACCTTCGTGCGCTTTATTTGAATCCTTTTTGAATAAAAGAAACGAAAACGAAACTCAAGACTTCGAATAGTCAAGGGCATACGGAGATGTTGGGCGGTTGTGGCATTGAATTGAGTGGCATCATAGAGCGGGGGTGAGGGAGCCCTGAAGAGTGAGACGATAGCAGTCTTTTATTAAAATCGTGTTTAACCTGATGATTATCTCGCCGGTTGTATATTGTGAAGGATGAGAGGCTGATAGCCGCGTTGGCGGTTATTGAGTAATGATCTTGAAGCGCTTGAAAGTCCCCCCTCTCCTCAACTCACTTCTTTCTTCTATTGCACGTGATTTGTGAGTCAAAACGTTATTAATTACCGGAGGAGGACTCCTAATGGTTTTCAAAGGGCCCTGGCAAGAGGTTTTTCCGCAGCGGGAGAACCTACTTTTTTTCCCAAGGAGTCGGAAGTTTCTCGAATTTTTTCAACGTCGTAGGGTAATTTATCTAACATCTGCCTAACCAATTTCACAAAGAGAGTGATCCATTTTAGTAGGTCAAAGTTTGTTTCCAAGTCTGAGGAGCTGAAGGGTATTTCACATCTTGAACTTACATGCTTCAAAATTCAGAAAGTATTGTCTAACGCTATGGAATCCGTCCGTGTCACAAGCTTCTTGTGACTTCTTCCACATTATACAGTGATTATGGTAACAAAACTTGGTTACAATTGACAAGACTCCGGAGCATTCAATCCGACGATGGGAGTTCAAATGAAATAGTTTTATCGGTGAAGGTTCCTTTTGAAAACATCTTCTGCGACGCATCACACAACTTTCTTTGGCCACACGTGCACTCAGCAATTTTCTTCGATCCACATCAAATCTGTTTTTAATTCAATTTATAAGTCAAAACTGCATAAAGACTGGTGGTATTTAAGTGATTGAGTTAGTTAGATTAAGTAAGTAGTAAGTAGATTATTGAAGTTAACGTACTTGTTGGGTGAGAACGTCTTCTCCGGCTGTTGTAATGCATTCATGAGCAATCATATGCACACAGAAAATTTCCCCAAAAAGTGTTTTTGGGTTTTGGGAAATTCTTTACTACCAAGAGCCAAGGAAAGTAAATAAGAGGTAAAATTACGAAGCTGAGACTGCAGTTTGGTGGTTGACTTTGAAGAAGGTAAATTGTTCTTTGAAGTCGGCAGCAGAGAGATATTTTTTGAAACGATGGCCGTTCGTCAAAATTTTAATATTCCTTTCTCCACTAGGCAGAATACAGTAGATCTCGAAGGCTGAAGGATTGAAAATGGTGATTGTATGTGCACATCTCGAGACAGATGGTAACATTATATAAGAGGAAGCGGCTACAAGCGGAACTCTTTTGGTGCGCTTTGAACTAAGTCAGAAGTGAATACTGACCAAAAAAAGCTACACCAAGGAGTTCTCTCCATCCGTTAACGGAATTTGGATTGACATGCCAAAGACCGACTGTTTGAGTCGAGCGGTCCATGCCCTAGAAAGTCTGCCATGAAAAGACTGTGACTGCCAGAATATTTTGACCTTGGTGTGTGTGGTATCTAATGATTTTATAATAGTTGGTTTATGGGCCCAATATACTCGATCAGACAAGAACTCACTAAAATCACCTCAGATATCAAATAAATAACTCTTCTCGTAGGAAAAACAAGGACGTGAAACTAAGAACGCAATAAGACCTACTTTAAATTTAATCGAATAAATAGAAATGAAATAAATGAATCTAACTCCTTTCAATATTTAATCAAAGTAACCTAACTTGCTCAGATCGTTATGAAAGACAATATCCGGGAAGGGGGTTAGTAAACGGGTATTTGCTCACCTTTATTCAACAATATTCAAGCGAGGGAGGAAGACACTGCACTTGAAATCTCGGGCTGATAACGGAGGGGTTCGATTGGTAAGTCGCAGGGCCTGTGAAGAAGCGGAATAGGCCTATAAAGCTTGAAGCCTCGCGCTAGCTCGTCTTTCTCACGCTTTTCGACGCATGAAAGGAGATCCGACAGCAATAGAGGCTATATCCTTCACAGGTGTGAAAATGTGAGAGGGACTGATCAGATGTTCGAGCAGCAGCGTGCCCAGTTGGAACGGACATGAGTACTCGTGGGACTGCCATTGCATGACGTTCATATATCAATTAGTCCAAGCAGTGAATGTTCTTGCATTTTTAAACTCCAAGGACTGTTACTAATTTCGTTATGTTTTTACTTTGAACGTTAGACACGCAAGCCATTAGTATCGATTGTAAAGAATAACGATGGTACCCCATGGTACGTAATTTTGCACGAAACGAAATAAAATGCATATACATACACTTGAAGGGCTGTTTGGCAGGCAAAAATGCTCCCACTCGAGAAATGTTTCCTGTTTTCTGGGTACTGTTCCAGGACAAATCTGAGGTCCAGGAGATTTTTATAAAACTTCAACTCCAGTTTAAGAGGATGGAGGTCGTTTTTGACATGCAAAACATTGTATGTGACGCATCACACACCTTCTTTCAGTCCCGTTGATTTTTTTTTTACACCAGCTAAGCGTAGTGTAATGGGACGAACCAAACCCTCCGATTCAGTGGAGGCTCGTCCGGGGCGTTTATGCTGACTGGGCACCTCAATGCCACGATTCTCTTGAGACTTTGCTGCCGTCAGTTGTAACCGAGCCCATTCCCTCGTCGCTGTGTCACCCACGCTCGCAGTTGCTCCCACTCAGTTTCCTGTCTGCGGTGGTAGAACTTCCCCCAATGTAATTGAGAATAAAACTCTGCGTTCCAATTGCATTTTGATTATATCGTACTACTTCCCGTCTCACCAAGTGCGATACCACTTAAAATATAAATCCCCCCAATAGAGTTATGTCCGCCAGTAGGCAAATTATAAAAGTTTACGTATCTGAGTCCAGTGAGTCCGTCTCCTCTGGCTGGTGAGTTGCTGTGGGCAAGCGCTTTCGATGTAAAGACATCATCGTCTGGCCGTTAAGTCAGTACTGGAGTCAGTCAGTTGGTCGTGGTCTTTATATACGAAAGGAAGGTAAACGGGATGATGGAGCGTCGGGGAAGTGTCGGGGAGAGGAGGTCATGTACCTCAGAGGGAAAACCCCTAAGGTGAATGGAACGTCTTGAATGATCTGTCAATTGTGGAATTTCCGTCTTTTTTGTGTAGGGTGGTCTGTAAATCCGTCAGTTGGTTGTTTTCGTTTGTGTAGTGTTTTGAGTGGTGTGAATATGGTGTCGCATTTTGTGTTGATTGGTTCATTTATGATCTGTCCATTGAAGTTTTTTTGTTTATAAATATCCATGTTTTCTAATATGTTCAGTTTTCGTCCTTTGTATTGTTTGTGTAGTAAGGTGGTACAGTCCTGTATTTTTTTTTCCTATATAAAGACCACCACCAACTAACTGACCTCAGTACTGACTCAACGGCCAGACGATGATGTCTTTACATCGAAAGCGCTTGCCCACAGCAACTCACCAGCCAGAGGAGACGGACCCACCTAACAGATACGTAAACTTTAATAAATCCCCCCCGTAACAGTAGCACAACTTTCTACATGGAAGCGGGTGGTGCTCAAGATGATGAAATTTATTGAGATGCTCTCACCTACGCTAGGACCAATATTGAGTAATCAGTATCAGTATTGGTAACTCGTGCGACTGTCAGCAAGTGGTGTTTTGATGTGGGCATTATCTGTTTTGGGATTTTCGGATAAAAACTCTGGGTAGAGTTTTGTGAGTGGGATGCAAAGGAAATTTTAACTATACTGTTTATTTATTTTATGATAATAAAGCAATATTTGACATGAAAAACACTTGATCCTGTACCGAATGATGCCGAGTCAACGTCGATATTTTTTCCTTCAGTGGTTGTAGAGTGGAAAAAATACTTCATAGTGCCTTCTCTGAAGGATAAACCAATTTAAAAGGGAGTAGAGAAAGTTGTGTGTAAGGTTCCACCTGATCGTTATAAATGGAATTGTCAAAAGCGCAAGTAACATTTATATATAAAGTTTTCACTGTGGAGTGGTGGTTTTGGAATATGTGGAGGCAAATGAAGTTACGGGTCGATCGTTTCTCTTAATGAAACTCATGAGCCTGCACGTCTCCCAATAGGCGTTTTTCCAAGAAAATCCTAATTCTTCTGTCTCTTCCTCTTGGATTTTCATCCAAGAAACGAAGGCAATTTGTTCGCCATCTTCCGAAGCCCCGCTCAAGCTCATTTCTTCCCTTCATCAGGACATCTATTACGATGAAATCGGCAGCTGGATGTTAAGGGTGCGAGAGCTCGAAACGCGCTACAACCCCCTCCGGCCATTTCCCTGGCCCTGGTAAGTAACACGAGTTCTGGTCGGAAAGGGATGCGAGCAATTACCGTCGAGGTGGTTTTTCGCTTCGTCTCCCGCTCATCGCTGCTCCAGAAGTTGCCTTCCATTTGCTGAACGTTGGCGAGGGCCCGGCAGGGTGAGAGATGGAGGCAGCAAGGGAAAAACTTCGATCAACGGTGTTGAGCAGGCAGACACGACCGAGTGAGACCTTCCACAGTTGATGCTCAGTGCGGCTCATTACTCGACTTTTTTTTTCTCGATAGGCCACCAGATTTTTTTCCCCCTCCTCTTCCCAAGCTTTTCCTTCTGTAAACGTTTGGTTCGTGGCTCGTCTCTTTTATCTTTCGTTCTTCCTGAAAGTCCGCCGCCTGCTCACTTTTTTCTGTGCTCTTCCTCAATTACCTCGTCGCCATGGACCATTTCCGACGATACCAGACCGTTCACAAAGTAGCTTTGACCTATTACTGGTAGCGAGAGGGGCGGGAGGGGGGAGGATAATGCGTGGGGGAGGATGACGGATAATTGTGATGAGTTTGGGGGCTACCCGTTCATTTATCTGTTTTTATACTGTTAATAGCAAACCAACATGTGACAACGTAGCTTTGTTTTATAATTTTCGGAACGAGGCTATTACCTACAACCCGACCCAACACCACTCTCAAAAAACACATGGGTACCACATTGCTATTTCTATTCAACTTCAAGAATTGTTCACAGTGAAGATAACTGCACAAACGCCAGGTGTTATTTTTTGACACAGAGGCAGGGTTTTCACAATTAAAAACCAATTACCCAAGTGACAAACGTCTAATATAAAAAATGAGAAAAGTTCGGAAATCAGGAGCCCCTATTAAATGGAGGTGAATAACGAAAAGTGAACAATAGAAAGGTGGACAATGTTGAAGCTTGTGTACTCGATGAATTGGAATAAAAACGTCTGACCGTTAAAGTGATGTCGGCAATTGACGTATGAAGCGAGAAGTCGGCGATTCTTGCAGCGAGGAGTCGGCAAATGATGCTCGCGTGAGAATAGATGTCAGGTGCGATGCTGATGACTCAGTATATCGTTATGGGATGCTGATGACCCAGGAAAAAAAGGATGAAGGTGCCAGCTTGATTATACAATTGAGCGGCTGAACGTGTTGTGTCCAAGAGCGGGGCAGTAGCCGAGAAACGGTGAACTTGTGGAGTGGGGGTTTTCAGACAACGCCGGGGAGGGGCGTATATCGGACTCCTTCTAACGAAAAGAAACCTGCATAGGACTCTGCTGACACGGAAAAGGCTTTCGATCGGGTGTGGCACACTGGATTACTGTACAAACTGAAAAATGCTCTCCCTCACACATATTACCGCGTTCTACTGTCGTATTTAACGAACCGCACTTACACTGTGAGGTACGTTGTGGCCTGCAGAAGATGCCATCGACTAACAAGAGTTTATTTCTTGTCTTGGAGGGATGGATCAGGGATCGCTTGAAGCGACCAAGAAATGACACTGCTACCCTACTATTAAATAAAGTCGTCCCTTCAGACTTCTTGACTGCCTTCAGACTTCTTGACTGCCTTGCATAAGCTTCCCACATGTGGCGTTTGCAGCGGGTTTAAAAGTAGTTAAAAATTAATGTGTAGGCGAAAGTAATTGTATGACTTCTTGACAAAGTTGAAATAATAACCTGAGCTCAGTCTTGGAGTGTTAAGCAGGAAAACAAGGAGACGCATTAAACAATCAACTCGGATCACAACTGCCTTTTTAAGAGGATAGTTTGAACTTGGGATAATGAGACCTTGAATGTTACGCTTGTCGTTGAATGAAAGATCGAATCACTGCACCATATGCCGTCAGTGGTGTCATAGGACCAATTCGCCTAATTCGGCTAAAGCTGATCAACTACTTAGAACACAGCGGGAACCAGCCACGGTTTTTTGCAGGTATTTGTTTTTATTATCGAAACAAGGAGCCTTCAACATCAACACGAGAAATGGAAAGGTGTTTCGTTTGAGCTGGTTTGTACTGCCATCCTTGCACTTTCCCACAGTGTGATTCAAAGAAAGGTTTGAAGCTTAAGCTGGTTTGATTTGGGATTACGTCCCGCTCCGTGACAAGGGAACCTACCGCTACGAGCTGCAGTAATATTACATGACCAATCTAGAGTACAGCGTGATTCCCAATCTAGTTCACTTAATATATAAAGGCAGTTGATAGTTTGATTACTATTTTACAAGTTATACTACTACTGGTTGTGTGCGTAACACTTTGAGAGTTGTTGACATTTATGTAAGAGGTTGATGACAATTAATCTGCCCGCAATACACTCGCGTGACAATTATGCGACAATCAAACGAGCGTCAAGGCACTAGACGGTCGTTGAGTAGTTGTGGGTGTAACATTACGGAGGAGTGGACTATGGGGAACCTCAATAGTGGCGTCGGACCTATTACACAGCTCTGTTACAATCTACTGATGGCCACTAGCGGTCCACCAAGGGCTTATTTATATGAAGAGACCCGCGTCTGATAACGAGCCGAGGACAGCGGAACTAGTCAGTTTATCCAACAACAGCTGTACCACTTCGAACGCTTCAATTACTAGGCAATTAAAATGCATGGAGGTCCTTCCGCGAGGCAAGTCGTTTCGAGCTCGATAGATATTTGTCACTTGCACCCGAGTAACAAAGCATAAGCTACGTTAATTGAGTCCACCGACGCTCAAAGTTTCAACTGTAATGTGATGAGGGTGTCCTCTGAGGTGAGCCTTTTCCGCCCCCCGCCCCCTATTCAGGATCGGAGAGAGCGAAACGTTCCGCTGGTTTCGAACCAATTATTCGCTTCTGCTGCGTATTACATAGTTACATTTTCGCGCTCACTGGGCGATGAGAGGCAGCCGGTGTATGGCCCGGCAGAAGACGTCGTTTCGGGGGCCAACGAGTTCGAGCCCTCGCTCCGATATGAGATCAATGCTATTGGTATCGTTGGTGCACGGGAACAAACGCAAAAGGGAGAGAGGAAAAACCTTTGATTTAGGCATCAGAACAGCCATGAGATACAACACATTGTAATTGATCCAAACGAAGCCCCTCGCAAATGCGCGTTGTTGGTTGGGAAATAACAACCATAAACGAACCCCTTTCTTTCTGCATTTGAACGAACGAGGGAACTGAGTTGCACTCGTTGAGAAAACTCTTCTGTGATCGTTGTCAGATCGACGTTCAACAGAGAAAAGTAATTCGTTGTTAACTCAATCATGTTCATTTTCATTCGCTACGCAGCATCACTCTACTTTTCTCAAACTTCCATTAATTGCACTCCCGTCGAACGTACAGAGAAATCTAACACAGCTCCTTTCAATTCAAAATGTATTGCACAGTATTTATAACCTCTCATTCTCCGATTTATAAGTCAATGTTAATGCCGCAGGACACCAATATTTCCTCGACTTCGAAGGGAAGAGTAAGAATTCGTGGGAACTAAACAACAACCAATTCAGCCAATTACAGACATTTCTTCCTACTAAAGGGCTAAAAGGAAGTAAAATCCCGAATCCGAACAAAGAAGAGAAAAAGTATTAAGTGATGAATGGTTTCAAAATGCCTGAATAGAAATTTACTGAGACGGAAAAACGGGAGTTTGTCGATGAAGTGGATGCCTTGTTTAATATTACCGCCGAAAACTCGTTCAGCGTCTTCAAAAGTGAAGAAGACGAGCAATTCTTACGACTTTCAACGCTGGAAAAGACGTATCTGGCTGATGACGGCCGGGAGCGACGAACGATTCGAAGCTTTTGACGAAGACGCAACTGTTGCGTTCCCAGAAACAATCGGAAAGAAGAAAAAAGAACATTCGGCAAAATGGAGCCGTCTTGTAGCACCGCGCGCTTGGAGTCTTCGACGCTCTCACGAGTAGTCCCAGAAGCAACGCTACCACTTCTGGAAACTTCTTGCACGTGTGAAATAACGTGTATGAGAGGATGAATATGTCACTTCACACAACGCTCTCTGTGTATGCTAATTTAGTGGGAAAATGAAATCCCCGTCGCTGGCGAAACTGGTTATCAAAAGATCAACATTAATCAAGCAAATTTGAAAATTTCGAATAAGTTTTCTTTAGATGAGAGTCCGTCATCAGTCCAGAGAACACTAAAAGAATGTGCTAGTTTGGAACGGTGAGGGGGCGAGGCAATCCAAACCAAAGGCTTTATATGTGGCGTAAATTGTGTAGCCTGTATCTGGGCTACACTCAATCTGACGCCTGCTAATAAAAGAAAGAGAAAGAAAACTGAACCAGAAATATGTGAGAAATGAATGGAGAATAATAAACGGCAAAATTAAAGGTAAAAGTGGACTGTACAAATGCGTAGTGGTACCATGGACGCTAAAGAAAAGGTAGGTAAGAGCTCTGTACAGGTAAAATTTAAGAAAAAAAGGTATGAGACTGAATATTCTGACCAGTACTTCTGGTAGGAGACAAATGAAAGTGAGGGAGATCCTGTTTGTCTTCTCCTCGCTTTCGGGTGTTCCTGGAAGAATACGAACAAAGTGTTTAATTGGGATACAGCCCCACATGGGAAGTGATATACCGAGAGTGTCAGGGTTGAATGGCACATTACCTTGTCCAAAATGTCCAGTAGTTTTGGCTATCCTGAGAAGCCTTCGGATCCAGAGACCGTGAATTAGAAAGAATGAGAACGGTTGAGGTACAGCTCACGTTGCCGATCGTAGGCACAATGAATCCGACAACGAGGGGTTGTGGGGATGTGGCCAACGAGTTTGTGCGAGTTGCGCGTTGTTGGGGATTGGAGACCTTGAGGACCTTGGGTGGCCAAACAGTCGAACAACTCAAGCGATATCCGTTGGCGTCAACATTATCTCAGGGCTTCGCCAGACAAGACGTAGCCTTTTGATGATGGAGAGGAAGGACTTGAGACAGATAGTCATCAAGAGACACTGCAAAATGAAGAAACACACGCGTTAGGGCACAGTCGACACGTCTCGGTGGAAGTGCTGTGGTGCTGGTCTGGAAACTCCCCATCGCGTCTTGGCCGAGTGCCAGAGACTCGAAAATGAACGGTTTTGGTCTCTGGTACAACTTGTCCAAGGGTGGTCAACAATGAAGACACTTACGGGAAATACCTAACATTTCTCAGGAAGCGAGGCATGGAAATGTTGTACATGGCAGGACGCACAATTACCGATTTTCCTCACACTACCAAAAGAGGGTTAATCATGAAAGGTTTGGTGAGATATGTTGGCGTTTACTTAGAACGCTGGAAGGAGCGAAAGGGCTCTCTCACCTTCATTTTCCAAGGCGTACTCTTTCAATGTGTTTCTTAGGCCTTATAAAACGGGCAAAAGGAGTTATGACAGGGTTCGCGGGAGAAGTATCGTAAGGAAGCTGCGATATCACCTTCGTTTTTAGCTTGCACCCAAAACGCTGCACTGGCATTGGAGGGGAGGGACATGTTTTATCTACTTATCTCTCCACTCAAAGGCTTTCGCATCCCTTCAGAGGATGGAGAGCAGAACTTAACAAAGGAAAGGCTCGGAAGGGTGTTTGATGGATGGTGAGTTCGAGTAGGATCAAATAAGATTGATGGGTTGCTAAGGCGTGGTTGACGATTAATAACGTCGTTTCTCCAGCCCTTCGGACTTCTGCGCCCCGATACCTCACGAGTTTCGATATTCCGATAATAACTGATAAACTCTATCCCTAATAGAATGCCAATTCCGCCTCGCAAACTGGAAGTTTGAAGACGTAAAACGTGGGAAAATGGATACCACGAATGATTCAACACTTTTTGATTAACTAAATTTCAGATATACGTCATGAATCGATAATAACACAAAATACTAATACGCAAGGCAAAACGGAACGCTCTAAATAGGCCCACCAATATTTTCACCACACATGACATCAGCATATTAGTACTGGGATGAACCGGACTCTTCAAGTCAGTGAAGGTTTGTCCAGGGTGCTGACTATTCACCTAAAATGCCCCGATTCATTCGAAACCACAATGCCCTTAGTCGTACTCGAGCGGTTGTCTCATTGGGGTGTCACTCTCTAGCCCACGCTCGTGTTCGCTCCCACCCTGTTCCCTGTTTTTGGTGGTAAAACTTCTCTGAAAGTAATTCGCAAATAAAACTCCTTGTTTTAATTACCACTCCCTAACTCACTTGAGCACTCGCTGTTCTATTATAACACCGCGAGTGCTGGGCGCTGTATTGAATCAACAAATCAACAATGAATGCTACGGCACTACATAATTTTACTGAAAAATCCCACTTGACCATTTTTAGATAGATACTTGTGTAAGCACGCCAATTGATTCAACAGTAGCTGTCGTAACTTTGTTATTACCACTTGAAATTAAGAAGTTAACTTTTTGACTGTTAACCACTAAACTGTTAAATCAATTATATCTGAACAACCTATTGAGTAGTGAGAAGTTAAGTCTTCTCAATGAAAACGTGGGGGGTTGAAACGCCATTACGTTTTCATATTCATTTTCTGGTAGAAAATTTACTGTATTTACAAGACTTTGTAATTATCAATCATCCACTGTTACTTTTAGCATTGTTTGGCTGAGCTTGGTACGAATAAAACTACTGTCCTCATACTGAACAGAAATCCCATGGTCGAGTTGCTCTGATGGCTGAACTTTTCTTCGGGGCTGTTTGATCTTGTAGATGATGAAAAATCGTGTTGAAACAGCCGATTAACCGTGTCAATTAACCTCTTTCTTGCAATGTTCCAAGCTCTGTCGACGTACTTCACCGCAAACGTGATTTCTCAATAGTTCATTGGGTCTTCCTGTACCCCCTCTATCCCCTTAGAAAGGCTTCTCACCCGCCTCGTTGTCACCTCCTGAAGGAATTCTCTCTCAACTCACAAGTTCGCGCCAATGCAACTATCCGTAGGCATGTACCTGTAGTGCTGCCTGGAGTCTCAGCCCAAATATACAGTAAACATCTTGTGATTATCTACTCGAGTGGATTTTACTCATTCCCCACTATCCCGTTTTATTCACCACTAATTATTGCGCCCGTGTTCAATGTCGCTCTCTCCCTCTCTTTTTATGTTTGTCTGTCTGCTGCACACATATGTACTTTTAGTTAATTATTGATGTATAGTTTCTAATGAGGTGAGCTTGATATTGTACCTCATTGTTATGGTGTGTTATTTTGGTTCAATCAACAGCGGTGCAGTTGCGCCACATGTTTACTTTCAAAACATTCTGGTAACATTCGGACTATTTTATAAACGCTAAAACTGTTGCAATTTACATTGAAGTGTGTCATGGTTTTCGGCAGGCTGCCGATGGTGGCAACCCTGTTGCCGCCACCCGTGCAGTTCGCCGCTGTTTATAAAAGCGGAGGAGCCACATTTTTGGCAGGACGGCTACCGGTATTGCTCACGAATTTCTTCCATTATAAGCCAGTGAACAAGTACTTATAGTCCCTTTATATTGTGTGAAGTAAGGTAAGCAATCAGAGCTTGGTGTTTCAAATTCCCCATTGCCCCTTGACTTGTCATTTACTACAATCTGAGCATAGGTGATTCGTTTCATTCTAAAAGAAGTTCATTTCATTTCATTTCTATTTTTTTTCCTGATTAAATTCAAGTGGGTCCTAGTTGGCTGATAATTTAATTTTCCAGTACTTTCCTGAGATGCATTATTTTGTTTATTTTACATCAAGTGAGTATATTCGATTATATTTAACTTGTTCGTTTTTGGGGCCCTGACACGACCTTTACTCGTGTCCTGTTCGCGAGTGATTGTGTAAAGGAATTCCCCAAGTACATCACAAGTGGCCATTTAATGCACTAAATGGGCGGTAGATAGCTCTGGGAACTCAATGTTAACCTTTGGATTAAACATATTTCTTAACAAATTTAAATTCCAGGTATAGTAAGGGATCAGATCTAAAACATATAAGAAACAAAACACTGTCATAGTTTATAAGAAACGTCAAATCATCTGTTTTGGGGGGAAATTGTGAATACGTCTTCTCGAAGATGACAGTTTATGAGACGTCGAAACAACCTGGAAATCACCTAACTCTGATGTCTAAACGACGCAATCAGCTGATTCAGGGCTTAGTGCAGGCAAGCGATAACTTTGTATTCGTTCTGTAAGACAAAAACACTTGTGATATTGGCACCACTGCTCTGTGGGAGGCCTTACCCATCCCTGACGACACTTAAATGTTGTCGAATCACCCTTATGTTGGCAATACTTATCTCTATGAGGCATTGGAACAGCTGATTTTGATGGGGTGTGTACGTCATTAGAGGGAGGGGGAGATGTGGACGTCCCTGCTGATCAGTTGAGAAGGCCAGCTTCTGATACTTCACCTTTTACCCTACTATGCGGTGTATACTATCATTTTACGACATACCCTTAGGAAATAATTAAATAGATCAATCTATTAATGACACAGACGGGAAATAGATAGGTAAAAAAGGCATGAGGCATTCCAGAGAAACCGAACAAAGAAGAACTGTTCGACACGTTTTCTGCCTCATTCAGAAATAACAACGGAGTGATACATTTACAATATCTGAGATGCTCGAGCAGCGTTAAATGCGTCTTAACGCGCGTCCAATGGATTTGACTGTGCTCTTCCACGCTTAGGCGGTTCTTCGATCGACTAGTAATAATAACCCACAAGCCCGAAACCTCCCAATTATTTGGGAGAACGTTAAACGAAAGCTGTGCGTGTGAAAGGCAACCCCGTTTTGCGGCTTCCTGAGAGCGGCAATCAAAGCTCATCCCTTGAATTCCATTGCTCTCCCTAACAAGTCTTCTGTATAGCTTCTGAGCTTATTCCCATATCCTCCTCCTTTTCCCCGTACCCTACGGATGCTTACCCATCTGTCCTAATCCGCGTAAATACCAATTAAATGAAATCCGGGAGGAGGTAGATAAACCTAAGCAGCAAAGGGAACCGGGAAAGGGGTCTCCATTCCGAACGTTAATCCTGAACTATGGGCCGAAGGAAAATTAGCCGGAGTTGAGCTTTCCCCGGTCCTCGAGGCCTATTTTTCGAAGCCTCTGGCAGAAAAACTATACATCTTTTTCGAGATTTACTTTTCAAGAGGAAAAACGTGGGCCAATTTCCCTTTTTATTCAGCCCCCATTTTAAAAGCCACATCGAGCGGAGTTAATTTGCCATTAAGTAGGTTATTATTCCCTTGAGCGATTCGTTTTAAAACTCTACCCGTTCGCTGGGCTCCGACGCTGCGGTTGCTGTTTTAGCGCGGCTCACTTCACTTTAAAGCTTAATTTAGGGACTGGATCTACTTCCGCAGGAATGGGAAGGGGAGGAAAAAAAAAGAGGAAGAATGTTAACGAAAGGCTTCGTGATCTGTGTTCACATTTGAACGAACAGTCGGACTACTAAGTAAGTTCACCCTCATTTTTGAGCCGAGAGCTTTGGCAGGAAACCAGAAGCTTTAACCAGTGAAAGCTTCAATGAAAATAGGCCGTTAGCCTGATGAATACGGACCACGGGAACTCTCACGATTCGCATTTTGTTAGTCTGGCAAAATAAGTTTCAGCCACGTGCACGTAATTGTACTTTTAAATTTGATACAATTTTGGATCGAACCTGGCTCTTAATTAAGAGTACAAGTGCATTACAGTTTTATCTTGCCTCTTGGTTTTCCCACCACGGTCAATACGCCGATCTCTTGTTGAAGTGTGTTACTGGGCCTTTCATAATTACCTTAAAATAACATGAATCACGTCGTCTTGGAATGCAATAAGGAAATAAAAATCAAAAGTTCCGGCTAACACAATTTATCGAGAAACAAACAATCCGATAAAATCATCGTTGAACTATTCACAAATATGTGCTCCCAAAAATTTTGATTCCTGTTTAATCTATTAAATAAATGCTTGAACGACTTTTTGAAGTGTCGTGTAGCAAGTTCTCGCCAGCTCTCCAGGATCAAAGCTTCGTGCGGTTCTCGGGCGTAGTATCGATTGACGTTTCTTACGATTAAGTTATGATACTGTGAGCTGTTCGCGCAAAATCATGGTGTCCACGTTCCTCACCCAAATAATCAAGGCAAACTAGAGATAAGATGAGATAAAATTGAACACTTACATCACTGACAAGCGAAATATGTTGATAATGGACTGGCGAATGAAGAAAAGCTGTCTGGCAGGCCGAGTTAGCTGGATATTTGACCTCCAGAATATCCGCACTCACACCTAATGGTCTACTCTCAACCCTTTTTGTTTGTATCTGTTCGACGCAAAGCGCCAAATCGGTTCGAGTCTTTGACCTCTGACTTCCCCGCATCATTGTCTCCCTCTATTTCAATACCTGCCCCTCACCTGCGGGAACCCCTCAGCTGCAGTCGGTTGGTTCTAACAGCCCCCTGTCCCAGGTTTCCCCTTTCTTTATTTCTTTCTCAATTTGACTTTCCTCTCCATGACTGAGCTCCTCCAAAATCATTCTGCTTCCAACTGTCGCCCCAGTAACTTCTCGCTCTCCCATACGGTCGCCCATGCCAGTTCACGCGATCCAATTACTGCCCTTGTGCTGCCCATTTGTACACCCTCTCAGCTCAATTTTAACTCAACTCATTTCCGCACATTACAGTCCTCCTCACGCTCACCGAGTTTAATTTTTATTTATTTTTTATTTTATGTTCATGTTTATCTCTTGCGCACCCAACAGTACCTGTGGAAAGCCCAGCTGTTAATGCGGACTGTATAAAAATGGGACTTACCCAGTCGAAATCTGGAAGCCGCGAAACCTCGTCTGTCGTGCTGTCGAAGGGGGAAGGAGAAGTAGGAAAGGAGAAAGAGAATAGGGGAGAAAGAGAATAGGAGAGAAGGAAGAAAAAACAGCTTAGACGAAATGTACAAAAACTAATGAACCAAAACCAACTAAAAACCGGGCAGGGCCGAAACTATATGCGATGCGCGAATACAAGACCGAGAGAGAGAGACGTAAGGTTGCCGCCTGCCAGGTTACACCGCACACGCGACATCAACGGCTTTCCAATGGACATGCAGACTCTCTCTATTGAGCTGACCGGAAACAATATTGGAGGGTATGTCTTCACGCATTGCAGCCCTGTGCCCACCTAGTCTTCTATTGCCAGAACGGCGCAAACATTCCCCCCACCCTAAAGGGCTGTCCAGCCTTTAGACCCTATCCCTTTGTTTTATTTGGGGGTGTAGAAAGAACTTATAACAATATGAACATGACTGAAACAAAACAACAGCAACAACAGTAACAATGAACAGAACTAAAAGGTTGTGTGAGGTTTGGGTTATTAGTGGGTAAAATACACAATTTTACCAGGGCGAGTCAAAATACGAGGGCCAACTCGCACTCTTGTCACTCGAATTGTACCATCACGAGAGGAAACACCTCTTCCACTATCCCTAGTGGCCAGGTAAGTGGAGGGGTATTCTCTTGCATGACCACCACTACCGTGCCTGGTGTGATGGCTGGAGTTTCTTCGCCCCATTTGGGTCGTTGTTGAAGGTTGTGGAGATACTCCTGATTCCAACGTCGCCAGTAGTGCTGAACAATTCGATCCACGCTGGTAATGTTCCAAACGGTTCAGGGCTGGTCACTCACATCCTCAGCTGGTAAGCAGTCAAGGTGGACCCCAGAGTCATAAAGTGAGCTGGCGTGAGAGCTTTAGGTGCGGCAGGGTCGTCAGAGAGAACACAGAGCGGTCTGCTGTTCAATAGAGCCTCGATTTGTACCAGTGCCGTGGTCATCTCTCGTAGAGTCAGTACTTGGGTCCCTATGATTTTGGAAAGGTGGGTCTTGATGCTCTTCACATTTGCTTCCCACACACCAAAGTGTGGGGCAGCTGGGGTTCAGTCGCCATTCCATCCGCGCTGAACCAACTCCTCTTCTATTGTTGTGGGGAAACTCGGGCTGGCCGTAAACGAATATAACTCCTTGAGATAGGTGCGAGCTCCAATGAAGTTGGTACCCTGATCGGAATACATCACAGCGCCACGGCCCACGTCAGGCCAAAATCTCTTGAAGGCTGCCAGGAAGCAAGGTGTTGAGATCCGCAGCAAGCTCCAAATGCACAGCCTTGGTGGACAAACAAATGAAAAGGCACAAGTACGCCTTTTGTGTTCGTCCCCCTCGTCTACGAGCAATGGATATGGTAAAGGGCCCAGCATAGTCCACTCCACAGTTTGTGAAGGCTTTAGCTTCCTGAAAGCGTGCAGCTGGCAGGGGAGCCATCCTGGGATAAGTAGGGGTTGGCTTCACACGAAAACAAACATTGCACAGATGCACACGTCGTCCGAGCAGATAGGATCCAATATTTCATCCTCAGAAGCGACATTAGCAAGTATGGCCCCGTGTGTAGATTATCCTTGTGTACTTGATCAACAAGGAGTTCCATATAACGGCCCTGTTTCGGTAGAAGAATCGGATGCATCCGATCATGCGGAAGATTAGAGTTTTGGAGGCGTCCCCACCTAATGAGTCCATTTTCAAGAAATAATGATAAACGCTGAATTATGGGTTGGCGCATAAGTTTTCTATGCGGTAATGGCAAGGTGGCCTGGTTTAGTGATTCCAGGATTTCGGGGAAATATATCTTTTGCACATAAGCCAGCCAAATATGTTCTGCACGTTGTAATTCGGGGATTTGTAGTGCTTTGCCTCTGTATCCCGAGGACTGAGGAGACCAACGGAATACCCAAGCAGCGACCCGATGAAGGCGATGCAAAGAGGACATGCGTTCTAACAAGGAGGCCAATACAGAGTTTACTGGTGTAGATGTCTTCAGGGCGACAACTCTATCTTCTTCGGCAAGAGAACCCACGAGGAGTTCAGAAGAGTGGAGTGAGGGGCCAGCAATTCTCTGCGTCTTGTAGCCAGGGAGGTCCAGAGAACCAAAGAGAATTATCCATCAGGACTTGGACCCTGGTCCCGCGACTGAAGTAAGTCCGCAGGGTTTGTTTCAGTTCGAACGTGCCACCAACACTTGGGTTCCACAATGCTCTGTATTGAAGCGACCTGATTGGAAACAAGGTTTTCCATCGCGAAGGAGATGCACTCAACCACTGCAGTGCGACAGTCGAGTCTGAGCATGCATAAATTCTATCGAATGAGTGGCGATCTTTAAATATTCGAACTGCTTGCTCAATCAATCTAGCTAAAACCAGACAGCCACACAGCTCCAATCGTGGTATCGTTTGAGTCTTCATTGGGGCTACTCTACACTTTGCGCATAGTAATCTGGACTCCCAAGGCCTGCCTACTTCATTACGAGTGCAAACATACAACACAGCACCATAAGCTTCCTTTGAGGCATCGGAAAATCCTATAAGTACCGAGCAGGATCCTGGACGTATTCCTATGTGCCGAGGTACAGGACTGTGAAGGTAGGATAGCCAGATCCCTGACAAACAACCCATTGCTCAATGATATAACCAGGGGTGAGTCATCCCAATCTATTTTTCAACGACCAAGAGTCCTGATCAGAAGTTTGACAACAATTGTTAGAGGTGAAAGCAAACCTAAAGGATCAAATATCCTGGCGATTGCAGAGAGAATCGATCTCTTGGTGCATGCAGATAGGACCTCGCGCTCAGTTTGAAGCCAAATGAATCAGACTTCGATTCCCAATATAAACCGGAGAACCTTGTAGGAGCATCGTCGTCAAAGGAAACGACGTCATGTAACCGGAGTTCTGCAGGGATTTGGGTGAGAAACGATGAGGAACTAGAGCACCACTTGGCTAGAGTGAAGCACCCCAAAGAAAAGTTCAACCAACTCCCGATAGGCTGTGAGGGCATCTGCCTCCAAAGGAACAGGAAGTGGCAATATCGTCCATGTAAAGGTCTCGTCGTACTATTTGCCTGGCAAGGGGAATTGATCCCCGTCCAAGTCGACTTAAATGGCGTAGGACGCGCGTTGGGCTAAGTATGGGAGGAGGCCATGCCAAAAACGACTGTGTTGCCTGCATGATCCTCAATTCCTCATCAGGGCTCTCCCTCCACAAAATCTTTGAAATCTCTGTCTTCATCCCGGACTAAAATTTGGAGGTACATCTTGCGAACGTCAGTAGAAAAGGCTACCTGATACAAACGAAAGTTAGAAGGATGGCGAAGATACCTGCTTGAAGTTTGGGACCAACATGCAATAAATTGTTGAGCGAAAATCCAGAGGAGCTAGGAGCACTCATGTCCCAAACTATTCGGAGAGGAGTACTCGTGCTGCTAAACTTGAGAACAGCATGGTGAGGCACATAATAAGCTGGCCGATCCTCGCTCACATCGTTGCATGAGAGCTGGCTGACAGAACCTCCGCAATGTGATCCCTCATTACCTGTTTATATTGTTGATGGCATCTGGGTTCCCGCAACAATCTTTTTCGAAAGAAAGGAAGCGCTGAGTGCTATGACGCAGAGAATCACCCAAAAGGGTAGAGGATTGCTTGAAAGGCAAAGATACAATAAATCTGCCAGTTGGATCTCGACAGACAGTGTTTACGAACATCGCTTCGCATTCTTCATCTTCAGGACTCAGAAACTCAACTGCTGGGAGTTCTTCAATTTCCCAAAACTTTTGGAGAAGGGTATCGGTGGGAGTATCCGTCACTGCTAGGAAGTTTCTGGTAGGAGAAGTGAAACCCGAAAGTTTGGCTTCACCAAGGAGTAGCCAACCAAGACTACTTTCTAAGGCATCGGGGGTGCCAGCAGGGCAGAACGTTTGTCACCAGAAACAATCCTAGCCACAAAGAAGCTCCTATTAAGACATCGATTGCACCGGAATATTGAAACGGTCATCAGCTAACTCCAAACCTGTAATATGAGTCATCCTATACAAGGGAATTATCATAGATGGAAGATCGCCAGTAATTTCATCCAAGACGAGGCGTCTATGTATGTGATAGCTAACGCCAGGGCGACAGATAGATGAAAATTGGAAGCTAGCTCTTTCTGTGCAATGAGTAAGTTTGTTGTTGAGACCATCAACCACACACCGTTGAGGAACTGTACGCAAATTCAGGCGCTTGCAAATACATTCTCCAGGTGACAAAATGAGACTGGCTGCCACTGTCAAGGAAGACCTTAAGTACATGCGGTACACCATTCGAATCTCGTACAGAGACCTTTGCTGTTGACAGTAACACCATTGTTGAAACACGAGCACTGGAAGCTACTAAGTGGTGCTCTGATCAGTCAAAGCAGTTTCCAATTGTTGGGAAGAAGAATTAGCGGGTGATAGGGGTGATGATTTGGGAGTATTGGTCTCGGTTGGAGTGACTTCGGCCCCACTGTTCGTCTCTCCCAAATGGAACATCAGATGATGCCTTTTGCCACAGTGACGGCAAACTGTACTCGTCAAACAAAACCCCTAGCAAAGTGGGTTTGCAAGCAGTTGTAGCACAGCTTATTTTGTTTAGCCATATCAAAACGGTCACGTGGCGACATGGTTTGAAAGACAGGGCATCGGTATAACACGTGCGGTCTCTATCCTTACAGGCCAAACACTTAACAGCCTTTGGTGAAGTTGCTGTGTACGTACTATCCGAACCTTTGGCCACAAAAGGCATGCGATTTTTTGAAGACATCGTATTCAGCCAGCTTGTAGACTGCTTGGGGTTTGATGTCTGGCCACTATCTTCACTTCACTTCGAACGAAGGTCTCTAATTCAGAAAATGAAGGCATCTCCACACCTCTAACTTCGTGCTCAAACCCCTTGCGGGTACTTTATCAGCTTTTTGTTGCCAAATAAATTACAACAAAATCGAAGAAGTTAACAATAGGGACATGCTTCAAGGCAGCTGCGGGTTCGATAAAATTATTCAGAAAATTGTTCAAGTCCTTTTCAGAATCCTGGGACAAAGGCTTGAAATTGATTAATTTATCGAAATAGTAAGTTCCCAGTGCCCTAGGATCGTCATATCGCTTAACTAAAGTAGAGAACAAATTTGAATAGTTTTCTTCAGTAGGAGCTATTCCCGCGCAGACTGCTCTGGCATTACCCTCCAAATGTGTGTATAAATAGTTGACCTTCTCTAAATTACTTAGTTGCGGATTTTCATGCACTAGTCTTTTGAACGATTGATAAAATTGTGCCATTGCTCAAAGGTCCCATCAAACCTAGGTAATTCGTGCCTGGGAAGCTTAATTTCACACGAAACGATAGGATTTGTGTCCAGCTGAACTGCACAGCGGGCCTCGCGCAGTTTTAGGAAAGACCTTTCGCTCGTGTGTATGATGTCAGCGAGTTCATCTAAATTCGTCATCTTTTGAAAATTTGGCTCGTACTTGTCATTTTCCTTCATCAACAACCTTTGTTCGCTATCCAAGAGCTCGCTAAATTGAGTGCGAAGCACAGGCACAGTAGCCGCCTTTGTCAAAAATATTTCAGAAGTTGACTCACTAAGTGTTTTGGTCAACTCGAAAATACCTTGACTCGCCAAAGATCTCCTTCATTTTACCTCTAACAAACTTCAATTCAGTCATTGTTACGCAAAAACTAAGGGTCAACTAAACAAACAAACGCAAGGTGCGCACAAAAAAACTAAAACCTCAACACGTTTGACCCAGTTGCTTTACCGAATCAAACGGATTTTCTTACTGTCCCAAAGCTGGACAATACCAACGAGGAAGAGGAATCCTAGAAATATTGGGTAATCCAGATCGTTTAAATACGAATTTTAGAAGACGCAGGGCATCTACTTTAGATTCGACGGCTTGGGACAACTATTTGACCTAAAATCCCGAGATCGAGCAGGTACTATTGAATGGTCGAAAAATAGGTAACTAAATTCACCTATCTCGGCCCGGTGGAACCAATGTTAATGCGGACTGTATAAAAATGGGACTTACCCAGTCGAAATCTGGAAGCCGCGAAACCTCGTCTGTCGTGCTGTCGAAGGGGGAAGGAGAAGTAGGAAAGGAGAAAGAGAATAGGGGAGAAAGAGAATAGGAGAGAAGGAAGAAAAAACAGCTTAGACGAAATGTACAAAAACTAATGAACCAAAACCAACTAAAAACCGGGCAGGGCCGAAACTATATGCGATGCGCGAATACAAGACCGAGAGAGAGAGACGTAAGGTTTCCGCCTCGCCAGGTTACACCCCACGCGACATCAACGGCTTCCAATGGACATGCAGACTCTCTCTATTGAGCTGACCGGAAACAATATTGGAGGGTATGTCTTCACGCATTGCAGCCCTGTGCCCACCTAGTCTTCTATTGCCAGAACGGCGCAAACACCAGCTCTGCAGTTATTTCCATGTGACAACGGATTTCCCCTGTCCTGGACTTTCCCATCTATCTTTCCCACCCCTCAATTTTAGGTTCCTCTTCTCAACAGATAGCTCCTTCCAAGTCAGTCATCCATCAGCTCATCTACTACTTCTCCCAACGATTCGTCACTCAGCTCGCACTACTTCCAACTCAGCTCTCCCTCCACTTAGTATCTCATAACCGGTTTCCCATCTATTGAGAGTCCCTTGTGCGCGTTTATATACTCAACTGGATATCGCTATTTTGTCAAATGTAATACAATCCTCACTCACGCTCACCGCGTTCATTTATTTCACAGTTTCGAGCTCCCCCATTCATGTGCCCAACAAACAGAAAACACTTCTACGCGGGCTTAAAATAAAAACACAATTTCACTCTACTTCGCAGTGAATGAAAAATAAAAGGAAAGAGTACTCTCTAGGGGGTTTCCCCCTGAGGTACATGACCTCCTCTCCCCGCTCCTTCCCGACGCTCCATCACCCCTTTCACCTTTCTCTTTGTATATAAAGACCACGACCAACTGACTGACTCCAGTACTGACTTAACGGCCAGGCGATGATGTCTTTACATCGAAAGCGCTTGCCTACAGTAACTCACAAGCCAGAGGAGACGGACTCAACTAACAGGTACGTTAACTTTAGAAAGAGTATTCAGTCTCGCGAAATGGGTTGATCTAGGTGGGTGACGTTCCTTTGGTTGGTAGTCGTTGTTGAATTGTCGTCTTCGCTTGGAATGGCTGTCAATGGCTGCAAGGTCCCGACCAATTGGTTGTTTGAGCCTCAACAATGAAGACCTCGGCACGTGCTTAATTTGAGAATCGTAGCTCAAATTGTGGTTCACTTTTCTGATAACACGCGAGAGTTGGATGCAGAGTGAAGCGATACCGATCGTTACTGGTCGCTTTGTTCTTGTTCTACATTAGTGATTTGTGGAATCTGGAAAGCAATTACAAAATGTTCGGTTTTGGAGACGATACCGCGTGGTAAGAGGGGATGACTATAATAAAACAATTGATTCCGAAAGTTCTCGTCATTTTTTGGTTAATGAATTGGGGGTAAATATAAAGAAGACCACCATTCTTCTATTTTCCCTCATAAACAGAGTTTTTCCAAAATAACATAACAACGCAATGCACGATGATTTGTTCTGCTTCAGTGGAAACTGTACTTGTGTTTGTTTTTCATTACCCTTAAATGACCAATGGAAATATTTAGGAATTACAATTCACTGCCATTTATGCTATAGATTACATATACATAACCCCATTTCGACACTTCGTAAATTGTTTTATTTATTTAAACGAATCCCGTATTTTTATTCTGAGGATTATTTGAGAAAAAGTTCGGTATTATTTTTTGTGGCGAGGCTTGTAAAGGTTACCTCAAAAAAGTTTCAATCGTCTAAAAGCGTTTGCTCAAATGCATTTTGAATAAAAATGATAGGTTCCCCACATTAAAGTTCCAGAAAGTGTTCAACGTTCCTACCATTCAACAGCATTTTAATTTTCGATCTCGTTCTTTGTCCAGAACATGTCCATTTTGTCGTCATCCAGAAACTTTATTATTTACAGAATTTAATTGCCTGAATCCTCCACCGAGTTTTTTTTTAAATGCTTATGTGTAGGCCTTAAGGTTTTTCCCCCCTAAAATAAAATTCACCGAAAATGGCGGGAGATGTTAATTGAAACAACGCCAGCGTTGTTCCAAGGAGGTAACCATAACGCGCAGTGGAAGAATGTCTTTGATCGTTCAAATGTGTAGTTGTGGATGGTTCACGAGGTTCGTGATTGAAAAGAAGGTTGTACATTCCCCACTTTAACTCTAACAACGAGAAGTATGGTTTATTTAATTTATTTAGTACATAACTTCTTATCTTTAGACCTAATATTGCAAAAAAACGAACTTATACTTGAATTATCCAACGCGGATTCGGAAAGTGCTCCACTTTATTACGGAGCCCATATATACGATAATATGGTACAAATTGAAGCGATTTTCGGCTACTTTTATACCCATTCATTCACGTCTCATGAACTCAACCACATTCTATAACTGAGAATGTGATATATTAAGATTAACGTATATGTTTATTAGAGGGTAAAAAACAACATTATGTAAATAAAATATTGTTAGAAGGGTGTGATCTGCGACGGGGGCTCCGCCTACTGCCAGACAAAAACATTTCCGTTATATTCTACCAAGTTGTAAATTATTTTATAAATGTATGAAATATGTTTCACTTATCCTTCTCTCTCTCAACTGGCCCCAGTCCTTTTCCTTCCAGGTATGCTTCAAAGATCTGAAAAAACACAACTTGTTTTTTGACACGATCGCTGAATGAGACTTGCAGAGGATAAACGACCGTTCTCAAAAACAACCATAATTACGACCCACTAGTATTGTGATCCCCATAAATGTTTCACAAGAAAGGCGTAGAACAGAACGTTAGCATTAACAAATTGGAATGTTGTAGTCGCTACGCACCAGATATTTTTGAATTTTGAATTCTTAACAATTTGTTCCGCAAACTACAGACAAACACACGCTCGGACCAAGCGCACAAATTAGGTTTTGAGGATTAAATGGGGCTCAAAACGTAAAAATGTAGAGAAAACCCAACTATTTTTGACACGATCGCAGTACGTACCTTACACTTTGAGTTGCGAAAGGTAAAAAATTAATCATCTTAGCGAGGAGCATGTTGAGTTATACAGGGCGCATGGTAAGTAATTTCGCCAGCTCTTAATATCGTTAGTTGTCGGTTAATCGCTTATACTCGACCGATCTCTTTTCCGTAAGGGCCCCCAATCGCCATCATTTTGCGAGGGTCCCAAGGGGGCGGGCACGCAACAGCTGGTGTACGAAAAAAGAGGAGGTTGTAATAGCCGGCGAAAGTTAAAACAAAAGGTTGATTAAGATCAGGTAGAGAGGAAGGTAAAAAAAAAGAGGTCCATTAGGTTGGAGAGGACGAGAGGCTGATTGATGGCGGCGATGAGGGAACCTGGTGGCCGGAGTCGTTACGTTATTTGATCTTTCACGTTCGGCCAGAAATTTTGCGTCAGTTGGTGGAAAAAAAGCAAACGCGATCGACGAGCGATAAAGGGCTTGGGAACAAGTCCGGAGGACTCGTGGTGGTTATTTCATTATCACAACGATGATTCGGATGGTCGATGATAACGACGATAAATTTAACCTACTCTAGTATTCCGAGTACTGAATAGAATAATTTCGCCCTACAACTCTCCTTCAAATCTGCAAATTAATGTTTAAGAAGCATTTCGCTTGTGTAACGGTCTGAAAAAGTGTTGTTTCCAGTTTTCAACACGTGCTCTTGAGACGTTTCAACTAACCTAATGGGGAAACAAGCCAGGCCTTTTCCAGGCCTACCGGCCAACGATATGGAGGGCGGGGGATTGATGGAGGGGCGAGCAGCTCACGACTTCGACGACGCTGGGATTGCGGCAGCGATGTGCTGGTTAAGCGACCGGGGTTCGAAGTTTCCACCATGTCGTGGGGAGGGGGGCACCATGGCTCGAAACCTTTTCGCTGATTCGCCCACGCCTGGGCGAATGTCTGAAACCGGCGAACGGCTGTCCTGTCTGAGAGGAGATAATGGGCTTTCCCCGCTGGAGAGAGTGGAGAGCGCGTCCTGACGTCTCCGTAGAGCTGGCAGGTGAAGAGGACGTGGAACGCACTCTCCAAGGCCTCCTCACAAGGACAATCAGCGTAGTAGGGGCACCTGAAAAAGTGCAGCCGCTCTTTAAAGGCTCCATGGCCTGAGAGCAGCTGAACCTGCGCGAAGGATGGCCGCCATCCAGAGTCTGCTCTCAACGGAGGGTACTATCATGTGGAGGTGCCGCATGGTCCAACACCCCCATCCCACCACGCCTGCCAGAGTTGCCTCTTGTGCCACTATGAGTCTCTGGGCGCCCAAATCTTCTGCCTGTATGGTGGGTAGCAACGTCTCGAGCAGACCGCAATGTTGCTCCACACAGCCTCACTTGATGTGAGACTCACATACCACTAGGTCCAACTTAAGGTCTAACGGGTGTGTGCCTGTGAGTACTTAGAGGGCAAGATGTGATGTGGTGCAGTACGCCGGCAGAACAGTCAGGAGGATGTCGCGCTGTATGGTGAGGGCAAGCTGACGATCTCGGCGAGTGGGAGCCACCCACCATGTTGCTGCAGCGTACCGCACCATGGGAAGGAACGGTTGCAACTAACCACCTTTTGTAATGTCCATTCCAGTTACATAACATTTCTCACAACTTCCAGCAATTCACATCAAAATCGATGGAGCACAGTGGTACATACCATCTTATATCACAATGTGCTCGAGTTTTGGAACCAAACGAAAGTGGTAGCCCACCTATTACTGGTAGTGCCCACAGCGAACATGATTAGATTGCGAAATGTATTGGGTTATCCATACTTACGATACCACCTTTATTAAAGAAGCAATTAATGAGTGATGTGCCGTGAAGAAATTTGAAATTACCGCCACCTTTTAATTTTGCGGTATTGATCGCTTAGGGTGATGGAGCATAGGTGTCCTTGATCCACCTTCTAGCCCCAAATTAGTTTTCAATTCATTATTGCTTAACTAACCGATATTGGATGGTCTAATTAATATTTTTGATTTATTTCCGAAGAGGACTACAAATTATTTGCAAGAAATATATATATTTTTTTATACGACCACGAGTTGAATTATTTAGCTCTGGAGAGCTGCTGCTTCCTAGCGCCAGGAGGGAGAGTCACCGTTTCTTTTCTTCTCATTCTGTTCGCGATCAAGCTGCTAACGATATCGGACCATCCCTTGCCTTTTCTCCTCCCAATTAAATTGGCTTATTAGCTGGTTGCTGCAGTCAGGGAACAATAAGCCTTTCATCGCCATCGTCTTGGAGGATCTTTGTACATATTGCCGTCTTCTTCGTCATCGCCTTAACATCGTTTGGTCGGCGTCGGTCACCATCGTCCCAAAGACCCCATCATTACCGTACCGTTTCAGGCATCACCTATCGAATTCAAGTTCCCAACTGGCAACGTGGAGAACGCCATTTTTGAAGATTTTTCCTTCCCTTCATTCCTTGAAATTCCGCTCTGTGCCGCCTATCTAATCGTAAGAGAGATTTTGCAAAGAGGTACCATCTCGCAAATAATTCCTTCCACGGGCGTTGGAACTGTAAGCTCGTCGATCGCATCTGGTACCAAACGTACTGGTACTAACTGCTCAAGTGGCATCATACCGTTGAGGTTGTCCTTCGTGTATATATTGGTATATAGATTTGCGCTTTCTTGTAATTACTCAGTTATATCTGTGACTTTCCCCCTTGAGAAGTATTTCCTATAAAATTTTTACTTTCCTTGCTCTACGAAGTAGAAAGGAAAGTTATGTAATCGGCTGAAAAAAAAATTTCGAGGTTTCTTCAGATCTTTACGTTTCAGACCCTCCTGAGTCCGAAAAAACACTACGAGGTGAAACACACGTATTTGGGAAAATGGTCTTTGTGTCTGTGAACGATTTTTAGAGAGAACCACCGTACCAAATCACCTCAAACTTCATATCTCGCCCGCAAGTCACCATGGGACGACAAAATGAGGGTTTCAATAAAGTCCACTGAAAGTTAACCATAGTTATCATTGTGATCAAAACACCAAATATTTTTTTTCTCAAAAACGGCTCTAACGATTTTGATTACATTTTTTATGATGATAGCTCTCAATATCGCAATTATACCATGAAATTCCTATTTGTGGGAAAATGACGAGAGCAGCACAATAAATTACCAAAATTTTCGACGAAATCGATTTTAGCGCGGTTTATAGATAAAACAACCGTACCAAATCAGCTGAAACTTGATGTCTAGCCTACAGGTTACCATGGGACGCCAAATCAAGTGTATGGGAAAATCCACTGAAAGTTAACTATAGTTAGCACAGTGATCAAAACACCAAATTTTGTTTCTCAAAAATGGCTCTAACGATTTTGATTAATTTTTTTATATTGATAGCTCTCAATAAGGCAATGATACCATAAAATTCCCATTCGTGGGAAAATGACGAGAGCAGCACAATAAATTATCAAAATTTTCGACCTAAAGCGTTTTTAGCGCAGTTTTTTCCTTATAAAGTCCGCTGGAATGTTAGTGGAATGCTAAAAAAAATTGACATTGTACGAGTCCAATCCAATACCTAAAGGGTGGGTGTTTGAAAACGCTCATGAGATACATGGGGCTCACTCCAGAAATTCCTGAATTTCAACTACGCCCGTTTCGCTTACTACCAGTTCTAACAGTTATTACCCAATAACTCCACAAAAGTGATTACTATCCACTTCAAAAAATTCGTGTTTACAGCCTCATCAATTATCTGTGTACTGATTGCTCAATATGGGTCCTGCAATGAGTACGAGCAGCACAATAAAATCTGGAACTGTAAGCGCTACCGCTTCCTGCTGCCGTAAAGCGTTATTTGACCAAGTTCAAATTAACTGAGTGATAAATGAATTGATTAAATCGAATTGGCCATGTACAAAGTGAATTGACGTAGAGCTAAGGAAAGTTGTGTGTTGCAACGCAGATATTTTTTCTTTGTATCTCGAAATAAACTTGTGTACATGAACAGAAATTGCGTTCTATCTGAAGGTTAATGAATTTCCTCGACTATAACAAGTCCATCATTTTCGTGGGTTCACCCCCCGTGTGTATAAGAGTCAGGTCACGGTGGTAATGAACCAAGTTTTTTCGAGAGTGGTACTTCGTGTTCACTAGTCTTGAGTAATCGCTCAAAAGCTGCGTGATGAGGGCAAGTATGAAAAATAAATTAGTTAGAAGCAATAAAAAAATTGATTCTTACAAAATTACTCATGAAGATAAGCAAAAACAAGGTAAAAACGACGGATCAAGAGTTCAGAATCACATGCGACAGTTGGAGGTTTGTATAAGTGCGTATTGGTAACGGGGCTTAACTGTAACAAACATATGGTTTGCAAATAAAACTGAAGGGGTTGAAAGGGAGGGAGGGGCTTAGGTAATGATGCAAAGCTCTTTGATAGGGGCTTAGGATGGAGTGCAGAATGGTGATGGAAAGCTTTTTGAGAACGCAAGTTACAGTTCAGGGAAGCCCCTTTTGCGGATTGGGGTGCTTTGAAGGAAGGAATGTACATAATGAACAAAATGAAATAACTAATTGCCAAAGAACTTCGGTAGTTTGAAAACAGATTTGAGGGAAATATTATACCCCTTGGTTCGTTTGTGTACCAAACACTATGGGAGGACTTATTCGAACAGCAGTTTGAATGATGGCTGATTATATAGCTCTCCCTGTCCCCGCTCTGACTGTCCCTAAATTCGAATGAGCACCGCGGCCTTATGTACTATTGTGCCAGTCTTAATGTCTTCCAGGTATTCTTAGGAACGCCAGCTATTTCCTGGAAGGGTCTTCCTTCGTGTTCATCCTAGGAGGAGTAGTAACAAAGACCAGTAATCACTCCCTCTCGCGCCTCCAAAATCATTTTGCAGTGTCCCGTGGTGATCCCCCACAGACTCTCAGAAGACTCTGTCATATCTCGTGTTTTCACAACCTCAGATAAAGCACCCCCGCAGTCTGATGCATTCTTCTGGCATATTCTCCGACTTTCCTCTTGGCTACAGACAGAGAAGTCTGGCAGGTTATGAACCTTTTGTCGAAGTAATTTTTTGAACTACTACTCAGCTTTTGGTGACAATATGCGGCCCATTTTAAACATTTTCCATCATAAAATTTCTCCAAGTGGCAGTCCAAGCAACTTGCCATACCTTTAAATGTCATGCGGTTTGGCTCACTGGTAAGGTCAGCATGGCCTTTATTCCTTATCATTTTGATTTGCATGGCAGAAATTTCAAGTGCTGTCTTCAGTTTCATTAACCCTCCAAGTGTCCCATTACCAGCATCAGCAGATACGCCAAACCTATCGCCAGCCATTTCTTGTTTTCTCATAATAACTTAATAAGTAGAAGTAGAAAAATAGACTATAATATGAAATAACAACAATAAATAAATAATAACTTAGGTAATAAATGGAAGGATAAAATAGACTATGATATGATAAAGCAACAATAAATGAATAATGAATGCAAACAATTTGAAGTAGACCGAATAATGTTAATAGATAATATCACAGTTGGTCGTCCTTAAATGGCGCCTTAAATGACTAGCTTTGTATCCGGCCCGGAGGACCAAAATATGTTTGAGTATGCTTTGGGCCTGCCGTTTAACATTGGCTATAACCCCGCACAGCTTACCAGCTTCAGAAACTAATATGTGATGGGTGTAATAAATGGTGAATTTCGATTTGAGCTACCGGATACAACTACAAAGAGCGACAGGGGAGTTCAAAGAGTTTATTCACAATTACCGTTTGGGGAAACACAAAATGGAAAAAAAAGATCTGTACTTGTATAAATCCAACTCGGAATCACGAGTTGGGGAAACACTGAGAGCGCGCAAAACCGTTCTAACCCGTTCCGGTGTCTTCCCTGTTGGATGGTCGTGAGTCGCTGTCCAACACGTCCGGATGGTGGCGAAATCCCGAACGAGAGGAGATGAGCGGCGTATAAGATGCCGTGCACGACGCAAAAAACAAAACGGTGAAATAAGTTCGGTGACGAGAAGGAAACGGCACACACGAGGTCGCAAAAAGAAAGTTGATGGTAGATGATGATGGATAAGGATAGAAGAAAATATAATAATAGAAAACGAAGAGGTCAACCTCGTTCCCTCCAGTGGTGGGCGGTAGTTGCTGCTGGGAACAGCGCTGTTGGTCAGATTCAAGAACAGTGTGCTGGAATTTCTGCTGCTCTGTTGGCATAACTGTTGATAACTGATAATGGAAAGTAAACAATAAATAGCTGTATCGGGAAAGTGTGGTGTGGTGGATTTGAAACGGGTAGGAGTGCTGTTAATTAATGGTTAGAGATGGTCTGGTTTGGCTGCATGCAAAGTCGGAGTTTGCAATTTGAGTTTCTAACAATATAAAAAGCGAATTTCTTTTTCAATAAATAGCTGCAGTCTCCGCAATGCCATCCACGCCCGGACAAATCTGTTGCCGATGGATTAAATTCAGTGGGCAGTTCAGTCGGCTTTCTCCGTAACAAGGCTACAAGTCAAACCAGCAATACTGAAGAGCAATGCATGTCCGGTAGGAACTGCTTTGTAGGAGGTTGGAGTTATAGACCCCTCGCTGCCGTCACAAGCGCAACTACAGCTCGTAAAGAATACTGCTCTCGTTCCCATGATTTAAATCGCAATCCGCTCGTTGCAGCGTATGCCTCAACTAGTGATCACGTTTACTGAGAATTTAGTCCGACCACTGCGATAAATGAAACGTCTGCGTCACAGTCGAGTTTGGTGGCAAACCCAAGTTATGTGGGTTGGGAAATGTGGGTTTTCCGTCACGCGTGGGTTGGCCGTGAATGACATTTCTGACATGCTCAAAGTCAGATATGGATTTCATTTGAAAATCTGTGTATATCGTCGAATGCCTAACACATGGCGGGGTGTGGACAATAATTTTTCGAAGAGTTTTGTTATTGTGGCTTCCACACCCCTTGAATCGGCTATCTGAACTGATGCCCAGAACTGGAAGCGCATAGGCCTTTACTGTTCGTGTAAGGGATGTGTACACTTTGGATCCAATTTGTCATCGAAGGACGGGATGTACAGAGTTCCAGTCGTCATCTGTGTACGCATTATGAGTTATAATAGTCGTAACTCCGGTTAACGCCGGAGGTAGTTGATTGTATCCAATAATAATGTAGACGTAAGAAGTGCTATGCGCTTCTGAACGATAACCAAAACGCGTCTGGATTGAACGTGCCTACCCCTTCTTCTCCAAGCCGTTCCAACACTCAACTGCCCTCGCCTTCGTACCAACGTTGTTCGCCTTTTCGTTCACCCGCTCACGAGCTTCTCACTTTTTGTCCAACTTCATCCCAATCCCATTATCTGTTGCAATTTGGGAATTAACGGTCTGCATCCACTCCACCCGCATCACCCCATACGCTGCTACGCCTTCATCTGACCTGCTAGCTCGCCTGGATCGCTTTACGCCGCCTTCCCAACGTCTCAGCATCAACGGTCAGACGAAACTTTCTTTCTATTCTACTCAAATTATACCTCAGATTAGTTTCGCTTAAATTTACTCTTAGCATAGCAGGAGCTCCTAATTTCATTTCCCTGTATATACTTCCTTTTTTGTTACAAATCTTTTATTATAAACTTTTGCCTTTTTTCGTTTACAACTTGGGTAATTGGTTGCCAAATTAATGAAAACCCTTCCTCTGTGGTTCAAACAGCTCCACCCTGATTTATTTTTGGGAACGCTCCTAGTGTCACACGTTTTGTGACGAATAGCTAGGGGATGAACCCATTACTAAGTCCATTTACATATCAGCAATAATAAATAAAATCATAGTAATCTTGAAGTTTATGAAAACGAAAGAAAATAAACCAATTGTTGCAAATTTAAATAAAACCAATGATTTAATTAAAATAAATGAGCACTCCGATAAGGGTCACAAACGTACAGAAAAGGAACAAAATATATATAAAGGAAACGAACATTCCAAAACAATCAAATCCCTTCACGAAACCACTCTCTCTGAGTTATTTTGTTTCACAGTTTTGAGATTTAATTCGTAAATGTGTTACGATTTACTAACAGAATTCTTAAAACGACTTTCATGTTTGATGATCACATTTACTTCATTCTTTGAGACATTTTTCAAGTTCACCTTGTAAAGTCCGTCATTCACTTTTCTCAAACATTCGTCCATTCAGTTTCAGGTAGCACGAATCCGGTTTCGACACAAACTAGCTGTGTTCATGTTTTGGTTTGAGTCGCCAGTATTGAGAAGAGATTCCTGTTGATTCTCGGCACGTATTACACGTCAGATAGGATGAAATTTTCTTTCATTTCGTTCACTTCAGCGTGAACATGAATTTTTCTTTTTCCTACAGCTCCTACGTCTCCTACTCATGCTTACAATTTGTTCCCCATAAGTGTTTACGTATAAAGGTGTACACAAGGATAGACTCCGTATATAGTTGCGTGTTGCAACAGATATATTTTATTTGTATTTGTTGATTATCTCATTTGAATTGATTTTTATTGATTCGTAAGTGTACTATTTGATATTGTGCAGGGCTTCCTGTTTTATGACTGCCCGTTACAATGGGATTCCATGAATATTGATATCTGAGGTCTTTTTCATTTAGCTTTCAAGTTGTATTGGTCAATCGATGCGCTTTTCATTCCCAAAACTGAGTCGATTTTCCACAACGCTTTCACTGGAACTGCAAAGACATAAAAACCCTCCCGGAGCTGAGACATATTGACGCAACTGCGTAAATACTCAACTAAAGAGGATTAGTCAGGAAAGAGGGGTCGCAGTAATTACTTCTGAACCCCCGAAGAGGAAAGTGCTATCGTCCGGTGAAAGGGCAAGTTTGAGGCGAGTCCGGGAATCAAGACAAAGGCCCAGGCTTTTAGATTCTAATTGTTGAATTTACCATCGGGATGAAATGGTCCAGAAACACCTTCTCTAAACTAAGTCCCGTGCAGTTGGAACGGAATCTTCGGAAGCGCGGGGAAGAAGCGTTCTTCCTTTATAGCCGGGCGCCTGAGGGGGGTTTGCAAGGCAGGTAGAGAGAGGTTTAACGAAATTGCGAAGGTCTCTCCGGATCGTAGTGCTCTACTCTAAGAAAAGCTGACCGTTGCTGGGGCGACGAGCTATTTTTGTAAGGGATTATCATAATAAGTCTCCTGCTGCCCGCTGATAGCGCTGCCCATCCAGGAGAATGCTTTCACGAGCCTGAATCTAATTATATCAATATATTGGGAGCGATCCGAAACCCGTTGGCATTTAGATTGCGAGTACCACAAATCCCCTTCATTTGAACGGGCTCATAGTTCATGTCGCTGACTCTGTTAACCCTTGAAATGACACTAAGAAAATATTTATCCTTTATTTCTGCAACAAGAAAATAGGAGGTAAAACAGTGAGCTGCTCACGCGACTAAGATGTGTCACCGATCGTCACGCATCGATTTCTAAGAAAATGATAACAACACCAACAATTTGCCTAGAACATTGGATTGCCTGATATTGCTTGTTAATACCTCTTCTCACCTTTAGTTCAAAAGTTAGACATGGGCTGTTTCTGGTCCGATTAAGAGGATCTCACGACTTTAGTTGAACCAGCAGCGTTTATTAACGTATTACTCGTCAGAGTACTGTCGATCCTCTTCAAACTACTACAACGTTTGGTACTGCCAAACCTTCTTCAGTATACTTCCCAGCTTATATCAAACGAGCAGAAACACTCCTGCCCACTTTGCTGCATATATAAAAAATATCTTCCTCAAAAAACAGTTTGGTCGCGCCTGTTTCTTCGACTTTGAAGAGGCGTTTGACGGCTGCTGGCACGAGGGTCTAAACCCCAATCCGCTGGTGGCATTTTATTTGTTTGGACGTACATTTGTCGTGACAGTGAAAGAAGAATCATTAGCAACGAGGATCATTCAAGCTGGAGTCCCTCAGGGCGGCGTATGTGCCTCATACTTGTACCCCATTTACTGCCACAACCTAACACCAACTTCCTCTCCTCGTTTCGCAGCGCTACACGCTGATGATTTACTTTATGCTACGCAACGGGCAATGGTGAGAATGACCCGGGCTCAGGCAATACTGAGGCCATTTCCTTTAGTATTGAGATGTATTCCCACAAGTCCGTCTCCAAGTATTATATAGTGAGCTTCAAACCTCGTCTGTCGATTGTCGCCAGGAAGGAACTGGAATAGAATAGGATGCACACACCTAACCTCCTCAGTCGCAGTCACGAGTTCCCCCCCCCCCTCCCCCATCATTTCACCATCGACTGCGACAACACTCTTGGTTCGTTAACGGCGATGAACTGAACCTCGTTCCATTTCTCGTCACCGCAGGATCCAATCGCGCCTGTAACAGTGTAATAAATGGTGTATGAAAGTGAATCCGTCCAAATAACGTACCGTTAACTATACCTGTAACAGACCACAAACTCCCATCAAATCTACTATGCAGTGTGTGCAGTATTGGATCGCTATGCAACTTTCAACATCCACGTAACTCTCTTACTCAACCGCCCATGCAACGAAACTAGTCAACCAAAATTATTACTGAATAACGAACACACATCGCTATAAAATAGGATTCTTACGTGCAACATCCGCCCGATCTGTACATATGCTCATTTACTCCTGTCCACTGTTCCTTCGCTCAGAACACCTACAGAAAACAAGAAATCACGTAGGAACTTATGTCCTGTCTATTTCGTACAGAACGTAATGAATTAGAGAATGAATGAATTTATTCCACCCATTTCATAGTGATGGCGTAAGCTTCACAACAACAAACACACAAAAATACGTTTTTCTTACTGTTGGCGTTGGAAGTTGTTGAATTCCAGGAAGTGTCCCAGCACCAAGGGAAAACACTTCTAAACGTAACTGCTTCTCATTCTCAAATAGCAGCACCTTTTTTTATACGCAGAACGAGAGAACTTCGTGGGAAGTTTTAGGACAAGTGGCAGGGCTCTTAACATGTACGGAAAACTAAAAAAAATGTGACAGGAGGTAGACCACAGTCAGGCGTTGGGAGCAGGAATGACCATTTGGGTTGCAGAACGAGCGAAATATTTGGAGACACGAGAAATATTGATGCTTATGGTAGTAACAATGTGCTGACTTAAGGTAAAGTTGATTAATGTAAAAGACTGGGACTATCGCAAACAGCTCTTCGAAAGAGAAATGGCAGGGTTTACGGGCTATGATTTTCAAAATAGTCTTTAGAGAGAGGATACTTCATCGTGGGTAAGGCAGAGCCCCAAACGAGGTTTCCAAAACCCAGAACACTTTTGAACTGAGATCTTACCGACGGCAATTAACGTATTAGTTGCCAAGCACATCCTTAAACGATAAAAAACATGGATAAACCTCCTAGTTTTTCAAACAACCAATATAATCCGATCATTCGAATCTAAGTCTCCGTCCTGCATTATGCCTAAGTGCCTAGCAAACTGAACACGCTCAACGGAGGTTCACGAAAAAGGGTAGGGGGATTTCCACATGAACTAGGTTGTCAATTTTTTTTTTCAACGGCGACTTGGAGAAAACTATGTACTCGTAGTTAGTTCTTTTGATGTTCAGCCTTAAAGAATGCAGAGGCAGCGAAAGGTATTCAGGTCCGCATTGGCGGTTGCTATCAGCTCTTTCCACGAATCGCGCTCACATAACATGTTAGTATGCCAGCATCGTAGAGATAGAGATACCCCTTCAAACCCAATAATTGGTTTATGAAGATCAAGACACCTCATGACAACAACTTCACTATTCTGCCCTCCAACGATGACTATCTGATTCCTACCGTCGAATTAGCGAATAAATGGCGCCACGGGCAGAAAATTCAACAATTACTCAATTTGCCTCCGATATCGATAGCAACTAAGAAACCCGATTTGTCGATCGATTGATTCCAGATTCCCATTACGCTATCAACCCCTCCCCCCTCCACTTCACCCCCTTCGTTCAAATTAATTCCAATTACGCGCTGTCAAAAGCCCATTGACGGAGAAGTCACAGCCTTGTAGAACCGCAAACCGCTTACTGCCGCCGTGACCCTATCAACCCGCATGTCCTTCCGCAGTAATTACTTGTTTGTTTCCAGTTAAATCCTCGAATCAGTGAGGACGGGGGAGTGACGTTGCAGCGGCGTTGGATTGCAGAACTGCATGCATAGACGTGGAATTCTGAAACCGTTGTGAGATTCCATTACAGCCCTTATTAGTGAATGTAAATTGAACTATTTACTGATTGCTCATGTCAGTTGTAGTTTTATTTATCGAATGAGCTGTTACAAATAAAGTCAATTTTGAGTTGAAGAATTGACTGCATAGTCTCTGTCAAGCAGCGACGACAACCCCAATCAGCTCCGTTTCTGCAATGACCGTTTGTCAATCGCCAAAGCGGATTTTGACATTTGGCTTCCGATTCTTCTCATGAACGCACTAAGTTGTATTTGTAGAGCTGTTCCTCCTCTTGATCAAAATAAAGCATCGTATCGAGTGACTTTGCCTCCTTCTGTCTGTGATATGTCTTGTCTTATGACTCATTGCAACGTGACTGTCAGTTGTGAGGACAGTACTGGCTTATATAGAAAAAGAGTGGGGCGTGTTATCAGGAAGAACCGTTGGATGAGATGGGACATTTTTTCGAAATGATTGAGATATAGGTAAGTAGTTAGTTAATGATTATTGATGATTATTCACGCACAGTGACAAATCCGGTGATGAACGTTCGTTCATTATTGTTCTCATCAGACTAGGACTTGGAAAGGACCACGGAGACGGGTGTTATTGTAGCACGAACTTTTAATCGAAGAATAAGGAAATCACAACAGAATTCCTAGCTTACATGTACAAAGAAGTCACTTGAACAAGATATGAGTTTGAGTATTTAATCGCCAACAAGGGGCTCTGATGTCGTGAAACTGGTTGTACGGGGAAAGAGAGAGGAATCCAAATTAGACGTCGAAGCGAGTGTCTGTTGAGAGAACTGGGAGACCACTGCGTTTCACGAGAGCTCAAGGATGATTGAGCTTGGGAGGAGCTGTTGGTTATGGAGAAGGATGTAAAGTGATGGGAGGGAAGAGGATGTTTTGGAAAGATCAGAAGCAGGGGAAATCCGTTGTCACTCGGAAATAACTTAAGAGCTGGACTTTTCACCGGTAAACAAAAGAGCTTGAGATCAGGAAGGTGTTCGAGGGGAACAGTTACATTCTGTAGGGGGCAGTGAGTCCCACTACGTTCTGAGGTCAAAAACCCCAACTAATTTGGCCCAAGCCGAACAATTATGATGTGTTACCAATGTTTTATTGTTGAGCCTTCAACTGGCATACTGCGATGAGAACAACAAAACGAAAACTAATTTACAGGTAGTACACTTTCATTAACAAATCGGTTAATGCACTGAGACTTCCCAAAGCCCACTCCCTCGCCTATCAGAAGAGAGACCTATCTAAAGGTGGCCTTTTTTGTGGACGCCAAACTTCATAACACCTACCATTTTTCAAGTTTGTTATTGGCCCACCTCCGTAACTTTTCACCACCTGTCATAATTCGAGAACCTTGGTTTTGTAATCAATAAATTTTATAACTCTTGGTCATTTAACAATACACTCTTACGCTTTTAGTCCTCAATTTCTAATAATTGCCAGAAGCAAATCGACCATTTCCTCAATTCCTAATCGTCTCCTGTAACAAATTGTTGCGGGGGGGATTAATATAGTAAGCGATATCGCACTAGGTGAGTTGGGAAGTAGTACGATAGAAGCTGAATGCAATTGGAACAGAGTTTTATTCTCAATTACATTCAGAGAAGTTTTACCTCAGAGACAGGGAACTGAGTGGGAACGAACACAAGCGCCGGCGACACAGCGACGAGGGAACCAGCTCGGTTACAACTGACGGCAGTGAAGTCTCGAGCGAATGGGGGCATTTGAGGTGCCGAGTCAGCATACATGCCTCGAACGAGCCTCCGCTGAATCGAAGGATTCGGTTCGTCCCGTTACAAAATCGACCAATTCCACAATTTTGAACCGTTTACAAAAGAAAATTCGCCATTTCCTGAATTTTGTTTCGTTTTTGTTGATAAATCGATCAATTTCTGTGTATATTGTAATGTTCGGGGCCGATCGTTTTGTTTCCCCAATTTGAGTAAATTGAAAACTCCTTCTTCTCGGGGAAGGGGGCAGACAACCAACCAGGGATATGTTATACGAAAGGGGGGGGGGGCCTGATCCGTGAAGGAGAGCGTCTCACCACACAAATGGGCTTAATGGACAAAGAAATCAAATTTATATGGAAAAAAATATATATATGTAAAGAATACGCCGTCACCCAATGTATTCACCGCGTGTCTTCGCATCAGTGCGGGATTGCCGCTGCTTGACAATCCGGCGAAATGATCTCCACTAGAGCCGTCGGTTATCAGTGCGAATTGATAATAGCGAAGTAATAACGTGCGGGAACTTATTAACGACCTCCAGAAGAGAAAGACCCCGGGTTAAGGGCTTTAAATGTTTTTTTCTCTTCATTTACAGGTGAGTGAACATTGTGAATCGATAAATGATGTTACATCCGGTTGTATGTTAATTATTACGTTTTGTTGTCAATAAAACTCTTCATTTACAGAGAAAGGCAATTATCGTCCTTATTCCATCGTTCGGGAAGTGAAACCTTATTATAAAACAAACCCCGCACTGATGCGAAGACACGCGGTGAATACATTGGGTGACGGCGTATTCTTTACATATATATTTTTTTTCCAACGTAGGTGACGGCGTATTCTTTACATATAAAATAAAAGCTGCTGCGGCTCACCTTGCTCTCGCTCAAAATAAAAAGCGAGATGATAAAGTATAATGCTCAATATTTCGTCTTCGCGGTGAAATCTCCTTTTCCGATTTTCTTTAGCAGTTCGAAGCGACAACGGGCGACGACGGCGGCAACCTTCTGAGGCTCCGCCGGCCTCTTCAACCGCAGGGACCGGCTTCTCCTTCCCTTGGAGGGGCTGGCGCTCAGTGGGGACGCGGCTTCCCGCGCTTTTTTCGCCGCGTCCAAAATTGTGCCTTCACAATATTGAAACACAAGCAACTCGTTGGCGGCTTGTCATTCCAGCAATCCATTCACACTCCCTTCGAGTTCATCAATGTTACTAGCCACCTGCTTTTACATGGCCTTTTCATCTATCTGTGAGTACCAATATTGATGAACCGTTGGGTTCAGTACAACTGACGGACAGTTAGAACAGAGGGCTACAATGTTGCAAAAGAAAGGTACGGTAAGTCCCACTTTTTTTTCTTCTTTTTTTTTAGGAAAGTGGCCAATTCAGATGAGAGGCTTTTGATCGATACGTTTTCGCTTTGACCCGCATTTTCTTCCTCTGAACTTCCCTCTTTCCAACATCAGACCCCTTCAAAGGGTTCGGCTACACAACGACTTACCCGACCGTATACGTTTACCGTAACTCAAACGGGTTTCATTTGACCGTAGTGATTTTTCCCTCCAACGACGACAATAATCGGCTTCAATCGATCTCCCTTTTTCCCCTCTATATTCGTTTTTTTAAACTCCCCCTTCGCTGCTGGCACCTCAATTAGCGAGACTGGCCTTCGTTTCCTGCACCAATTAATCTGTTTTGATTGTCACAGAATTCGATCAGACAGAATTGTGAACCTGGAAATCGACATTGGCCGTGTCGGAGAAAAAAAAAAATACCCAGCTTTGTGTCAATCATTAGAATCTGCCTGTCATTCGGGGGAAAAAAGTGAATGCGCGACTTCCATAACGCAGGGTTTCAACCGTTGATTGTGTTAGGCGCTGATTCATCCCTTTAGACAGTTCATGGAGGTACAAACTGTGTGAGATGCGATTCGATATTTGAGAGTAAAATATCTGGTGCGTTGCATCACACAACTTTCCTTAGCTCTACAATAATTCACTTTGTACATGGCTAATTCTATTTAATCAATTCATTTACCACTCAGTTCATTTGAACTTGGTCAAACAACACTTTACGGCAGCAGAAAGCGGTAGCGCTTACAGTTCCGGAATTTATTGTGCTGCTCGTACTCATTCCAGAACCATTACTGAGCAATTGTTGCACAGAGGATTAATGAGGCTGGGAACACGATTGTTTTGAAGAGGATAGTAATCATTTTCGCAGAGTTATCGAGTAAAACCGCTAGAACTGGTAGTAAGCAAAACGGCGGTAGTTGAAATTCAAAAATTTCTGGAGTGAGCCTCATGTATTTCATGAGCGTTTTTAAAGACTCACCCTATAGGTATTGGATTGGACTACAATACCAATTTTTTTAAACATTCTAACAATATTCCAGCGGAGTTTATAAGGAAAAACCGCGCTTAAAACCCTTTTCGTCGAAAATTTTGATTATTTATTGTGCTGCTCTCGTCATTTTCCCACAAATGGGAATTTTATGGTATTATGGTATAATTGCCTTATTGAGAGCTATCAATGTAAAAAAATTAATCAGAATCGTTAGAGCCGTTTTTGGGAAAAAATATTTGGTGTTTTGATCACTATGATAACTATAGTTAAATTTCGTTCAATTTTGTTCAAACCCTTATTTTGGCGTCTCATGGTAACCTGGGAACGAGATATGAAGTTTGAGCTGATTTGGTACGGTGGTTCTCTCTAAAAATCGTTCACAGACACACATACACACCGACATACAGACACACAGACCATTTTCCCAAATAAGTAGTGTTTTTCGGACTCAGGAGGGTCTGAAACGTAAAGATCTGAAGAAAACTCAAATTTTTTTTTCAGCCGATTACATAACTTTCCTTTCTACTTTGTAGAGCCAAGGAAAGTAAAAAAGTTACCCTCACATGTGGCCATTCCATCTTTTTGGACTATCAGCAACTTTCAATGATGTGACAGGTGACATGTTTGTTTTGACCAGGGCAGACTAGAAAGAACCACAGAGACGGCTTTTAATGTAGCACTAACTTGTAATTTTAAGAGTTTGGATAACACAAGATTGAATGTACAAAGAAGTAGTTAGTAGAACAGGATATGATTTGAGTGTACAAGCGCGAATAACGAGCGATGGCGAAACGAGTGTCTGTTGGGAGAACTGGGAGACAACTGTATTCCGCAAGAGCTAGTAAATAAATTAGTTTGGGAGGAGCTATCTGTTGGGGGGAGAAAAGTAAAAAGTGGTGTGGGTAAAGGGTATTGGGAAGTCCTGAAAAGGGGATCCGTTATCACTTGGAAATAACCGAGGAGCTGACCTTCCCGCAGGTAAAACAAAGGGGGTCAGTACACGTGGAAACGATGACTTTTCATTAGGGCCAGTGAGTCCCGCGAGGGCAGGCATTAGAGTACAACGAAAAATCCAGCTTATTCGGCCTGCGCCAAACAGGGTTGGTTGGCTTCTTCAATGATACCTTTCGTAGGTGAGGGCCAACTGTTCGAGGAGTTCAACAAAGAATTTGAAAAGCTGCGTTTCTTTGTCTTGTGGTAACATTGGTCACTAGTTGTCCACAAGCGTATAGCCTCCTATGGCTGTAGTTATACTGTCAAATTCCCAGCTTTAACATTGCCACGGGAGTGAAGGAAAGTTGTCCAGGCTTGGTGTTCAGTTGTGTGCAGCCTATGAGATGAAACAGACCCATCGTTCAGACGACAAATCTAGTAAAGTAGCCGGGTTTTGAGGCTGCTAATCGGCTGTAGTCTCGACCTTACAACTTGAATTGCCAATCCTGCTCGTTTAGCCTCAGAAATTCGGTCTGGTGTAACGAAATCGATCTATTTATGTTGTTTATGTGACTTGATTGTGTTTTGGGCAACTGAACCCAGGTTCACCTTTCTACAACATGACTCATGCCTTATCTTTCCCAAGAATCGTCTCAATAATTTTCCATTTTATTGGCAGGTCATCAATCGCACATGTAGTTAATCTAACTATACCATTCGACAGTTTTCTTTTATAATCTAGACTCAACCGGATATTCTTACAATGCCACCTCTTCTATTGAGGGGAAGAATTCGGGCAGTTTAAACTTCTTCTTCTCACAGTGCTGTCTTTATCCGAAGGTTAGCGATCATCATGACAATCCTGACTTTCTGTACTACTGAACAGTTCCACTGATGAGTAGTCAAACCATTTCCTCAGGTTACGTAGCTGGGAGATTCTCCACCTTCCTACACTTCGCTCACCTTCTATTTTCCTTTGCCTTATCACGCGAAACATCTCTTACCTCTCTCTATATGTCCCAGGTACTTCAACTTGTGGGTTTTAATCTCGCTGATTAATTCTGCCTCCTAGGAGAAGCGCGGCAGGACCTCCCTGTTGGTGACTCTGTCCACATACGCTATTCTAAAAGCCCTTCTGTATAGCGACATCTCGAAGGCCTCCATCCTTTATTGAATGTGGCCGCTTCTATACCACAGGATAGAAAATATATAGCACCTTATCATACAGACTTCGAGATCACTGGGGATATCTCTGCTACAAAAGAATCTCATCATTTTTTCAAAGGGTGCTTTTACTTCTGTATTCGAATCATTTTTGCTTGTTACCCATGTTCCCAGATACTTATACTTAAAATATCTGGTGCGTTGCAACACACAACTTTCCTTAGCTCTGCGTCAATCCACTTGTTTTCATGGCTCTTTCTAATTAATCAATTCATTGGTCAAACACTTCACAGCAGCAGTAAGTGGCAGCGCGTACAGTGCCGGAATTTATTGTGCTGCTTGTACTCATTCCAGGACCATTATTGAGCAATTGGTAGACAGATAATTAATGAGGCAGTAAACACAAATTTTATGAAGAAGGATAGTAATTACTTTTGCAGAGTTATTGGGTAAGAACTTTTAGAATTGGTAGTAAGCGAAACGGCGGTAGTTGAAACTCAGGGATTTCTGGAGTGAGCCCCATGGTCATCCTATAGGTATTTGATTGGACTACAATACTAATTTTTTTAACATTCTACTAACATTCCATCGGAATTTATAAGGAAAAAACCGCACTAAAAACGCTTTTCGTCGAACATTTTGATCATTTATTGAGCTGCTCTCGTCATTTTTCCACAAATGGGAATTCTATGGTATGATTGCCTTATTGAGAGCTATCAATATAGAGAATTTATTCAAAATCGTTCGAGCCGTTTTTGAGAAAGAATATATTTGGTGTTTTGATCACTATGATAACTATAATTACCTTTCGATGGATTTTGCTCATACCCTTATTTTGGCGTTCCATGGTAACTTCCGGGCTGGATATCAAGTTTGAGGTGATTTGGTACGGTCGATTTCTCTAAAAACCACTCTAAAATCGAATACGTCGAACATTTTGGTAATCTATTGTGCTGCTCTCGTCATTCTCCCATAAATGGGAATTTTATTGTATAGTTACCGTATTGGAAGCTATCAATATGAAAATTTTAATCAAAATTGTTAGAGCCGTTTTTAAGAAAAACAATATTTGGTGTCTTGATCACTATGATAACTATAGTTAGCATTCGGTGGATTTGGTTCATATCCTTATTTTGGCGTCACATGGTAACTTGCCGGCTAGATATCAAGTTTGAGTTGATTTGATACGGTTGTTTTCTCTAAAATTCGTTCACGGACACACAAACCATTAAGCAAAGATTGAAGAGAACTCAAAATTTTGTTTTCAGCCGATTACATAACTTTCCTTTCTATGTACTTTGTGGAGCCAAGGAAAGTAAAAATCATTCAACAATGACGCGATGCTGAGTGAGCTTAAATTAGCTCTTTTTGTAAGAACATAATTAATCTTAGGCAGGATTTAATAAATTGTAACTGAGTTGTTTTAACAATTTCCTTGAATTAGTAAAGATATTGTGCCGTATTTTCTTTGTGATACATAACGTTTTCGTGATACGCGTGTTTTTTAAAGTGGATAATACACATGAACGCTGGAACATTAAACTGTTAGAGCCGCAAACTGACAACAGATAAGAGAAATGATTTGAGAGTACAATGGAGCTAACCGAGTAGGGGCGTAGAACTGATGTTCAAAAGTTGGCGAAAAAAATATGATGGCTTAAATCTCCTTTTCGAAAATAGGGGGCCTCTTGTTGAGTGAAGTAATAGATGACAAGATACCGAGCGTCAGAAGAGGACATATCTTTAAACGGGCCCCATGCATTGTATTTTATTGGACGAGATACGACAAACTTAGCGGCGTCTCCTTTATGGGGCTCCATTCTCCCACAAGAGCTCAATAGGGAGCAGCTATCGGGGGGGATGTGATACGTTTGCACTTATCATGGTTGAAGTTCTTTGGGGGCATTTGAGGAATGAAGTTCTATCCTGTATTTTTCAAGATAAATGAGTTTATCTTCAGACGCCTTCGGCGTTGATTTCTTTCCAAGAATATTGAGCTCTCGTGTGCATTCAGAGGTAACATGGGGTCAGAACAAGCCCTTTTTTTTCTCGCCTGATGAAAATGATCGTTCTTTCAGCTTGAGCGCACGCTGCCACGTGATGGTGCGTCTGTTGGTTTCACTGAACTCAAATTCATCACGCCTGTTTTGACTCAGAAGACGTTCGTTGGGCGGCGGTCCCAAACTGGCGTCAAAACAAAATACGCCGCAAGAATGCTCACTCCGAGCCATTAGTCACGAAGCACAATCTCTAGATGTCTCATACCATCGGTCAACGAGCATATATCATCAGCGTTGACAACACATTAGAAACGCGGGAAAGTCCAGCAAAATCCCATCGAAGTGAAGTCGCAGCTGTGAAGTTTCCATTTTCGCCAACAATTTGTCCGGCTTCGCGATGCCTCCCCTTCGTCCACAGACGAGTCTCTTCTTTGTCCCGTTCAGTGAATGGAGGGTGTGCCACGGTTGGAGAGGGTTGGAGAGCGCCCGGGCCATTCATCGTCAAACGTGAGAGCGAGGGGGCGAGCAGGGAGTTGCTGGATTTACGAGAGAGGGAACCGTGCCCTTGTAATGAAAGCGTGGGCCTTGTCTCGGGACTCACGGGATATATCGTGGCTTCCTACACCGACTGTCTACCCCTTTTTTCCTCACCAAGTTCCCCTTCTCCGCCACTTCGCCGTTTCCCTTCTCTCAAACATCGTTTTTTTACACTCAGGTCTTTTTGTTCCAGTTTCATTTTTGCACTGTTTTGTTTTGTTACCAAAATCCCATATTTATAAGTCTAGAAAGCCGAGAAGTAGCGATATTTCATTACTGCCGCTGTAATTCTTTTGTTTGGCTGTTTCTCATTCCACAGCCCTGGTATGGAAATCAGTTCCTATTCACCTGATTGCGAAAAATTATTTTCCAGCCGCCAACGAGATGAAATATTTAAGGACCTTCCGTCGGCGTATCATCCAAACTTTTTCTAGAACACCGTCACAAGTGAAGGTCGTCGCTTACAGAATCACCTATGCGAAATGCCACTAACTTTTCGAAGAGTTGAGGTGTACAAAACCTGTCACATCTATGTAACAAGTATAAAGTATTTGGTTAACTGCGTTAATGTGGAAAGAAAAGGATTTGAGTTATTCAGTTCAATTATTGGAGATGGAAATAGGTGTAGAGAGTGTTGGTAGACAGCACTACTCACCTCAACAAGTGGAATTTCAACCCTCCTTCATCGCCACACTTCAGCGGAGGATGGGAGGTGGCTATCCAGCTGCTGAAGGATTGGCAACCATTATTTTACTCCCTTGGAACTTATGACGGCCTTTACGAAGATCGAGGACTCAATTCCCGACCGATTCAAGCCAACCAGCAGCCCCAGCGACATGAATCCATTAACACCTGGACATTTTCTCAACGGCCAGCCTATCGACACGCTACCTGAGCCTAACATTGGGGACGTTCCGGTGGGGCGCCTTACCCGCTGGCAGTTGATCCGAGAACGGGGACAGTTTTTTTTGACATCGGTGGTCTAAGGAACACCCTGCAGCAGCGTAAAAAGTGGGACGTGAAGGCTCTCAACCGTAAGACTGGCGACTTGGTGCTGCTGAGAGACGACCAGATGTCCCCGGCCCAGTGGGTCTTGGTTAGAATCCAGGAAGTCCATCCAGGCCCTGACACTGTTGAGTAACGGTGAAGATGGCTACTGGTCATTACAATAGACTATCTGTGAAGATGGTGCCACTAACCTTGGAGTACCTACACGCCGAGCCGGATCCATGAGCCGGAAATGGGGGGAGTGTGTTCGAACACAGTTATTTGAAATTTGGGGTTCGTGGAGTTTGTTGTTGTTTCTTCTTTCTTGTACTGTTAACCGCGACTTCTGTATACCACCTGCGGAATTCGCCCTTTTTTCCGTGGATCTAGGATGTTCGGCATCTCGACATCACGAGACGACCTTATTAAGATCACATTATTACAAATCACCAGCTCGCGCACTGCACGGTCATATTCCGCCTCTTTTTTTCTACCGCTTTATTATTGTCTGAAATGTCCGTTGTTTCGTGATACGCCATCTCAACCGTTTAGTTCGTAATTTACCGTCTTGTTTTGAGTCAATCGCGTATCGGAGTTCGCGCTCGGTCGGCGGAATCCGCGACCGGTTCACGAAATCACGAACATTCATGGTATCTGGAACTATATGTACCGTGGAAACCCCAATACGTCAGTGCCACAACGTTTTGTTCGGAAGAGTGATCCCATTGTAAATAAATACAGTTCACTTTAAATTCTCGACTTCTGGAAGATTCATTTCATTATTCCCCAATATTAAACACGTAAGTATACTTATCGGTACTAATTGAAAAACAGAACCAAAATTTCATCACAAAAAATTAATTTTTGAAAGTTGAATTGTATAATTGAAGTTAAAATGTAGAGAAGGATGAATGAACAATTATGTTGTAACCACGCCTAAACTGGGCAGTGTCTACACAGAAAACCCATGTAAGATACTCTCGTCCTGCGGTGCCTAATGAAGGAATGACACCTATCTACGATTGATTTTACGTGTAGGTAAGTAAAGTGGTGTGATACACCTTCCAGTGCTTAGGTATTGTACATTTTGTCGATGAGCTCTTGAGTTGAATTGTTTTTGTTGGAAGAACGCTCTATTATGGAGCTACATTGTTGTCGGTGTTGTGCTTCGGAGGAAAGGAGAAAAGAAGTGAAAATCAAGAAGGACAAGGCAGGTTTGGAAAGGGAAAACAAAAAGCGAGAGAGGAAATGAAGTTCCTGTTGATCTGTTGGGTCACGTCGCCCTGAATTCTGTTAGCCCCTGAGTAATTTATTATGTTTATACGTTCACTGTCCCTCGCTCTTCCAAGCTTTCCGCTGACCTCCGCAGTTCTCATTTCTTTTCTTTTCAGAACAACCCAAAGTGGAAAATTGTTAAACCCACTCTTACTCGAACGAAACATTCACAGTGCACTTATTTACCGCAACGTGCACTTCTTTCGCGAACCTTTGAATAAATTGTCTTCAGGCGAACGGTTTTGTCTCTCGGACGAACGTAAATCCATCGTAGAGAAAGCGTTCACGGTTCACCGTCACCTAATGGAATCTTGTGGAAGCTTTAAAACCGGCTTAACGGCTTCTACCCCTCCCTTCTTCTTTTTTTTTCGTGAGTGGAAAGCAGATCCCAGCACTCCAAACACAATTGGAGTGAAATGTGGGAAAGCGGATGGTGCTTGGGAAGTAACTCTTTTCGTCAAAAAGTAATTCTCTGGCCTAGGGCGGATTTTCGGGAGAAAAGCCTCCGCCGACGAGAAAACGGCCTTCCATCTCAAGTCATTTAGAATGTTCCAAGTCCGCACAAGTACCGGAGGATAAGTGAAAAAGAGCTGAGCCAACAAGGGAGCATCTGGTCCGGCCAGTCTCTTCAAGCGCTAATCCCATCACTGTCTCTCCGAATTCAATTTCTGCATCCCCTTGTGAAAGGAATAAAATTAACCATTCTACGGGGTAAGAGGATTGTCTTGAACTGAAGACGTGGGGGAGAGAAAGATAGGCAAGGCGAGGTAAAAAGGACAGGGTTCCTCACGGATTATCCCTCTTCTATACTTCCAGAACTAACTTGTTGAGTCTTCCTTAGAGAAGCACTTTGACATAGTTGAGAGAAGACGTCGTTTAAAAAAAACGCAACTCTTCCTCCGGGCTGCGCCTATTGTAACGCTATGTGCAAATATAAAATAGCCATTTACGCTAAACCTCCACAAATCCCCATTACCAAAGTGGGTTAACTGGTTATCTTCACCAACTCATAACGCAGCAACCCTCCCTAGGTGGTCACCTATTTCAACAATAAGATGGAGTTAAGGCGAATCTATTTCCAGTAACATTGCAACTCAACTTTAGCGGCAACACACAATCGCCCTGAGCCCGTTTTATTTGGAGCGACCTTTACCTTTTATTCTTCATTCCCACTTCCACGCACCGTCTAATACTGCACAACGTCATGTTTGTTGGAGCAGTTTACGAGGGGGCAGAGTTGAGTAATGCGCGAATTATATTTATTCTTATTTCTCAACACGATACAAAACGTTTATCGCAACTTAGAGGCTTTGCAAAAAGTACAAAGCTAAAATAAATTAGGTCAACGCTTGAAGAAGTTCAATCTGAATTGAGAAACCTTTAGATTCAGCGACAGCGAAATCACAATAGTAGAAGAAAGGAAGCAAATTATAACACAACGGTTTATTATTCCCTAGCACAGCAGAATTGGGACGTATTCTATTCAATTCAACGGTAAAAAATTAATTAGAATATAGAACGGGTGTTAAATTAGCAGTTTTACCGGCGAAGGTAAATTTGGTGAACAAAATCTTCACCAGCAGAAAAACAAATAAAATTTACGACTTCCAAGGGAAAGTTCAAATTAAAGTCGATAGATAAGAACTTCCCTCACAAACGCGATTGAATAATGATATTAAATTAAACCGAAAGACTAAACTGCTGGGGACGAATAGAATAATTAAAATAAACTTTCTGACGTTGACAAATCTTGAGTGGAGCAGCGTGTGTGCAATTCACTGTTGGAAAGCACTAGAAGCGAAAAAATGTGCCGAATACACCAAATCTCAAAGACAAAAACAACGGAATTTTTTGTATAATAAATTCCTGCTATTTAAGTCCTTTATTCATTGATGAAGACGATTGAAGTAGTTATTTCTCACTTCATAAGCGATCGGTTGAAGATGGGGCAACTATTATAGTTGGAATGTGGACGACCCTTCAACTATAATACGGCGAAATACTATGTCGGGATGCTGGGGGTCTTTTGTGATAAACCAGAGAGGCGAAATGGCGACCTGAAGAAGATAAATCATCGGGAATGGCAGTAGGGGCTGGAGGTTGTCCAACACGACGGACTCCCACATCTCTGGAACGCATGTTATTCGATTCAGTATCAAAATATACTTAAGAAACAATACCTAACACGACGCAATGAAACTGCCAAAATTTCGTTTTTGGCTGACTTTTTGTCCATTTTTCGCTTATAACAACTATGGTGTTGGGCGCAAGAAGGGGTGGAGCGGGGGGGGGGACTGAAAAATAAATGAATGTGGTGAGGGTGAGAGGACTGTATTATACTTGTTAGAATTGCGTCATCAGTTTGAGAGTGAGTGTATAAACGCGAACAAAGGACTCTAAAGACATGTGAACTGGTTGTGAGGCACTAAGTGGAGGGGGAGAGAGAGAGTTGTGAGTAGCGCAAGTTGAGAGACGAATCGTTGGGAGAACTGGGAGAGGACTGTCGTTTGCAAGTGCTGATGGATGACGGACTTGGAAGGAGCTGTCTGTTGAGGAAAGAAAAATAAAAAGAGCGGTAGGAAAAGAATAGTTTTTGGAAAATTGCTCAAGTACGTAACAAAGGGAAGGGGGGAGGGTGCTCGGGGAAACCGTGACTTATGGTGAAGTGGGTACGTTCCAACCCCCAAAAAAACCCAGATAATTCGGCCTGCCGAGCACCAATTGGTTTGCTGAGCACGAGGGCACATCTAGTTACCAAATAGAATTTTTGTGCAATAGACTGCAATAGGGTCTGACATTGCAGAATCGTAATCCCTACACCTAGAAGTGTGAAGTGTAAAAATGGTCAAATTTACATTTATTCTTAAACATCTGGTTTCAGTTTTCTTCAAATTAATCATATAATTATTCAAATTAAAGCACATATTAGGTGAGTCCGTCTCCTCTGGCTGCTGAGTTACTGTGGGCAAGCGCTTTCGATGTAAAGGCATCATCGTCTTGCCGTTTAGTCAGTGCAGTGAGCGAACCACGACGCGCACTCATTAAAAAACATCAAAGTTATTCAAAACAAAAATTTAGTTGGAAGTACAAATGGCTTCCGTAGGAGAAAAAAATATGTTGTTCCTGAAAATAGATATTGTCAGCTGTTGAAAAAAAAAGTGCACTAATTTTGAGAGACATTTTCAAATAAAAGTAAATTATTCGGGAAAGCCTAACAATATCCTCTTCTAGAATATTACAACTGATCTCTTTTGAGGAGGGCGATAGCTGATGTACACAATGTCCAATTGATGGGTTGATTACGCTCACCAATGAAGGATTCTCGCTTTGATTCTCACCCCGGTCCCTCAAAGTTCTCTACAGGCGTTAATAGTTTCCTTTTAGTTTCACACTGCGCAGGATCGCTAAAACTCCTTGCAAGTTCAAGTAAAAGATTCATCGCTACCGTGGACACGAATAAAATGTTTGCTCTGCCCTTCTGGGTGTTATTTCGGATCATAGATCGTACAGTCTGGGAGCCAACTCCGTAGAAGCGCCAAAAAGTGAAACGAGGCGTTTTAGAAATTGTTAGGAACTCAAATCGCCAACTCCGATTTGCATGCAGCCAAACCATTAATTAACAGCACTCCTTCCCATTACACATCCAACACCCCACACTTTCCCGATTCCGCTAATAATGTTTGCTTTCCTCTATCAGTTATCAACAGTGATGCCAACAGAACAGCAGAAATTCCAGCACACTGTTCTTAAATCTGACCAACAGCGCTGTTCCCAGCAGAAACTGCCGCCCACCACCAGTGGGAACGAGGTTGTAACCTCTTCCGTTCATTATCATATTTTTTCTATCTATCATCAGCATCATCCCATCAATTTTCCTTTTGCGATCTCGTGTGCACCATTTCTTTTTCGCCACAGAACTTACTTTAACTGTTTTGTTGCTGTCTGTGTTGTTTTTTTGCATCGTTTACGGCATCTTATACGCCGCTCATCTCTTCTAGTTCGGAATCTCACCACCATTCGGACGTGTTGGACAGCGACTCACGACCATCCAACAGGGAAGACACCGGAACGGGTTAGAACGATTTTGCGCGCTCTCTCATCGTTCCCCAACTTGTGATTCCGAGTTGGATTTATGCAAGTACCAGATCATTTTTTTCCATTTTGTCTTTGACCTCCCCTGTGTATTCGGTTGTTCAAACCAAAATTCACCATTTCTTACACCCATCACAAGTTAGTTTCTGAACCTGGTAAGCTGTGCGGCGTTATAGCCAATGTTAAACGGTAGGCCCAGAGCATACTCAAACAGAAATGATGACGACGAAGTTTGCACTAGCTGGGGCGGTCGATGCTGTGCGAAAGCTGAACTTCTTGGCCACGTTAAGCGGAGGTACGACTAAGCACATCGACTGGCGTTCTGTTAAATAGAAGGTTCTTCCTAGGGAAGCCAAACGCGGGGCTCGCAGAAAGCAACATCGTAAGTGATGTACGAAGGACCTGAATCTGTGGTTTTAAAATAAATACAATGGGAGTTGGGGTGTGAGTGTGGAGCAGAAATGTACTTTAGCATGACTGTTCAGCAGAAAAAACATCTATATCATCTTCTGGTCCTTAATAATTATTTTTTCACAGGACTGGCGATTTAATCAGTCATTTCTATTCGCAGTTTGTTCCCCGCAGTAATGAATCCCCTGGTTAGAAGGGTCGGTGGACGTCATTGAGTGTGACAAGGTACCAACACTTGGAATAACTATCTTAGATCACCCTCCGAAGAAGGGTAAGAAGGAGGAGTTGGCCAACGTTGGGCAAATACTAAATGTAATTCCAAAGTTCTAAATTTTAATGTAGTTCTATATTCTGTGCGACTATACAATCCATTCATGCCATTCAAGGTGGGAAATATTGCTTTTCAGAAGAAAAACGACAGAGCGGGGGTTTTCGACTGTTCATACAAGTGCTGTACTGAGGGGCTCTTGTTTGTTTTTCCTCTCTCCTTTTTGAAACGCTTCTCATTCGAGTACCATCGCCGTGACAAGGGGACAGCAGAGGGCAATCTCGCCCTTTTAGCAAGTCCCTCCTGTCACTTCAAAATGTACAAGGCGAGAAGGGATAACGGACGAATAGCTGAAGGTTTCCTTATCGACCCGACTGGGGAAACGCGCGGTCGGCGGGCCTTGGACGCGGGTTTGCTGACAGATTACCCGTCACTGTCTAACCTTTGTCCGCGACTCGCTCTTTCCCTATAGTTCCCTTCCACTTACAAATGGTGAGGAAAACGACAAAAGGGGGTGACAATGACGTCACATAAATTGGATTCTCCCGCGGGCTTGACAATAACATGTAACCACTCGCTCCTCTCAATGGAAGGAAAAAGAGATGTGAGATTGAAGAATGGAACTATGATGAATAGTGGCAGAATCAGAACCTCACATCCTTCCATAGTCCTCATCGTAACGATGATCATTCTAAGAGTGCGGTAAGAAAACTACACCCTGAATGGGAACGATGTTCAAAAACAACGTTCAAGTGATTGCACAGCTTCAGCACATCGGCCAATTCGAGGTATCTCAAATCTCCATACAGGACTCCAAAAAGTGGTTTTCTAAGATGACTCCCAGGTGGCACAAAAACCTCCCGAAGCTCTCCAAAAGAGAAACATCACACCAAGGAATGACTGATTACGAGACAGGTGACTTTATTTTCAAAAATCAGAATACTCTGCGAGGCACAATGTCTATCTACGAATCCCTACGTCGCCCAGGCCTGTCTATGTGGCGCCACAGTATCGTTGAGAATGCTTCACACTTCAAACCTACGTCTGAAAGAGATCGTCTCTGGATTTTCCAGTTGACCTCTCAAACTGCTCAGTCAGGCGTTGAGATCTCTTGATGACCCTGAGTATTGAACGTCTTCGGCACTGCTCCAAACTGTACAAACATGAACTCGAGTTATGTAAGGAACTCCACTCTTCTGTCCACACTCCTGCAGTTTGATGTTGTGGGTGAGGAATTGGGTTAATTCAAAGTTTATGCTATTAACAAACGTGGAGATGGAACATACTAATCAGGACGGGAAAAGAGCAAGGCACAGTTCCACGAGTGTTCAGCTGCCATTCACAGTGTGAATCCACTCTTGGGAACAGTGGAAAAGAGGGCCCTTTACAACTGAGGTGGGCCCAGTGTTATGGTACATTTCTTGTTCTGTGATGAGGAACAAGGCTGGTCTGGGCATCGTATGACCCAACTACAGCCTTGCCACTCCACTTGGAGAGTACGCTCTAATATATCAAGCAAATTCTTGCTATAAAGTTCTGCGCGCAGGAGATCCTTACAAAATTACTCTAGGGTATGCGGATATATACATTCTCGGATAGCCAGGCTGCCTTAAAGGCCATCTTGGCCTACATATTCAGACCCAGGCTGACATGGGAATATCTTCAAAAGCTCTAACTACTCGATGCCCATAATAGACGTTCCTTTACTTAGATACCGGCTCATAGGGGACGCGAGTCCTATGAAAAGGCAAATAACCTTGCAAAAAGGCACGTAGAGTTCCTACCTGAGCTTCACATGGGAGCGACGAAAACTCTTGTAAACCGGCAAGCACAGGAAAAACACGCCGGGTGGCAACGACCAAGATAGGTGAAAAGGCTCATCGTGCCTTCCTGTTCAACGGCAGAGGCAAAACTTGCACTCACCAGGTTGGAACTAAGAGTCTTTACTAGCTTCTTCATTCGGCACTGCCCACTTGGATAACACCTCAACAAAATAGGCAAATCCGAGTTAAATGCACTTTGTGCGAGCGAGACGAAACAGCAGAGCTCACCTTATGTGAGTGCCCTGTTCTAGCAGCCAGGCGCTTCAAACATTTTTCATCGCGGGGTCTGGACAGCGTGGGTTCCGTCTGATGTGAGTTTGCAATTGTTGTCCGATAGAACCGATCTTTTAGATCACGTTAAAGACAGATGGCCCAGAGAGTGGACGACAGTGGACGGGCATTGCAGACGTAAGGCTTCAAATCATGAGAGGGTGTGGTAAAAACAATGGTGTATTATTTAGAATGAGAAATGAACCAAAAGAGGGCTTGGAAAAATTCCATCTCAAATGGGAAAATAACTTGTCTTTTAGCACAGCAGGGCTTAGAATATGAAAGAAATATGTTGATTGATTGAAAGCTCGACCTCAGAAAGCCTCTCTCGATACGAACCGAACAATATTTATTTTTTGTTTTCATTCTGTGTCTTATTTTCATTGCTGTGCGTTGTATTCCTCCACCCTACGCCAAGAGAAGCGCCATGGTGTTTATATAATAACGATAAAAGAATTATTTACGAAGGTCGAATGTTCTACTAAAACACGACTGTGGACGTAAGAAAGCGGCCGTAGTATCTCCAACCGATGTATTTCGTTTGACCCACAATAAAAATAAAGAAGTTTACGGCCTCTCTGCGACTGTACAGGCCGTTCCCCGAACTTATTCGGTGGCGGGCTTTTTATGTTGGGGGCGTTTGTGACGTGAGAAGTTACTGCGACAACTACTTCTTCGGCACTCCGCTCGGTCGGATGAGCTCGTAGCGGCGCACATTTCCGTGAAAGGAGGTCAAATGACGGGTTTCCAAAACAATTTGGTTCTGAGCAACTTAGCACTAATGAAATTGTTTCTCAATCCTTTGTGAAATAACTCGTAGTTGGCGTGTAAAGAGCATCCTGAATAGGCCCGTCCGTAGGTGATGCTAATTTAACCGGGCAGAGTAGCTCCTACTGTCATAATAGAGTTTGCGTACAACTATTACTTGAGTTTTACTTGCACTAATCGGCATATATGGCGGGTCTTAGACGTAAGGGCTCGTTGGGAGATCTTCCTAGCCGTTTGCAATAAGGCAATAAGCCAGGAATATATACATTTTGGTTTATTATTCATTCTGAATAATAACCCTATGTTTCAACTCCCCCTCAAAATTTGATACTTTACGTTTCAGGACATGGACATTTCAAATTTGCAATGTCCGTCCGCCATCCGCTGTCCCCCGTCCGGGCCATTTTGTGCCTTTAACGTGGTCCAAAAAACCCGTTCTTTCGCACAAAAATCCCATTTGGTATCTAGTTGTGCCCGCCATCTCGCCATCTGATCGGACGAAGCCCATGGTTGTTATGGGCAAAAAATGGTTAAAAAAATTAAAATAACGCAGTATAATCGCAAATGAGCCATGTTTCGTATCGTTTTCAAGGCTCGCTCGACTCGCAACGCCCTTTGGACTCCTGCGTCCTGCCAATAGCCGAGCGAGGGTTTGCTGGAAGCCCCGCTCCCAATTTTTGCCCTTGTTCTTTTTGCCCGACGGGGCGGAGGAAGGTTAAGGCCACTTCCTCCGCACACCCCTCCATCGGATGCTGCCCCAACAAGAGGATGGAGAGAGAAAACTTCCAAGCAGCCGGCGATTGATCCCGCCCAAGAGTCCCTGCAACGCACGGTAACCACATCATCTGTTAAGAGGAGCACATTGCCAACAGTAGTTAAACCAGCCAACTCATTGATGTAGATCAGGAAGAGGATTGGCTCACGTGTGCTTCCTTGAATGACGCCATGCTCTATAGGCCGTAGAGTGCCTACAGTATCCCGAAGTACGACATATTCGACACGACCTGACAGATGGCTGGAGAACCACTTCATCCATCAGCCCCAAATCTGAAAGACACGAGGGAAGCTTCGCCCTATCGGTCGAATCGAAGGCCTTCTGCAGATCAAGGTATACAACCGCCTCTGCCTTTAGTCTCTGAGTTCACACAGCCTCCAGGTGAGATAGAAGAGAGCGACATCCACGCTTCGAGGAACCCATACCGCCCAGGGCTCAACGGGTGGGGTTAATTTTTCTGTAATGGCCAATTTTCTACTGCAATTCGTTGAAAAATGCTCAGTGAAATAATTAGTTGTGCGAGGGCCATCACAGGAACGCTACGTGCAATCTCTCGGTTCTTTGTGAAATAACTTTTGACGCTTCGCAGACGACAAGAAAAATTGATTCGGTGCTCTTTGAGGGGAGCCACTGAGGTGGTATGAATTTTTCAAATCTCAGGGAGATGAATCCTGTTGGACGAGAAAGCTAACGCCTCAGGGGGCATCCTCTTGTAATGCAACTTTATGAGTTTAATTTCTCGTTTTAATTTGTCCGGGATTGTGAAAACTGGAACGAGTGTGCGTTGATGGTTGGTAAGGGGGGTAGGGGAAGGGGGAGTGAATAATGAAGGCAGGGCAAGCCCTCGCCCATAGGCTTAGAACGGCAGGACGAGGGAAGTTCGCCTGAGCAAAACAAACGGAATATTGCATAGCTGGCACTCCCCCTAATGGTATGGCTCGGGCCCCTTTCATCCGTCGAAATCCTGCGGCGCTTCAACGAGACGCCGCCTCAGAGCGTCGAGGGAGAGAACTCAAAACCTGAATCAGTTCTCTTTGATTTTCTCCGTTTGATCCTCAACTACCAAGTTATACCAAAGGCATTTGAAAATGAAAAGCCGACGTTAAAACGGTTTGTACAAAAGCCGCTTAGAGGTCGATAATGTTAAATAAATTGGTAGCAGACGAGGGGGGCCCTCTCGGTGCTCTTATTGTCAGCCTCGTAACGTGATCGGTGTAAAGTACTTAGAGTTGAGGGACCCTTCTTCTCAATATTGCTTTGTATCCATCGAACCGGCTAGAAATCAATTATACGAGATTGAGGGTACATGACAAGTTCGGAGAGACGCTACTTGGATTACTTTCTAGAGCCCCAGGGGGCCCAAATGAGCCAGGTCACGTAAAGAATTGCTGAACGACCTTAGCTTGTTTAGGTTCAGGAAACTAACTGCTGATCTGACTAAGAGCTTAGGACAGCCTTTTGGGTGTTTATCAAGCCACGCACTCGTTCGATGGACAGCCATCTGTTGATTTAAGCGTTCAGAACTATTTACAGGAAGAGAGGAAAACGCTCAATTAACGCCACCGACTAAATATTTGAAATTGTAGGACGTGTCGCTCGTAACAATCGAATCATCGATTTGCACGACGAACAACAAACTCAATACATTCAAACAAGTTGAAGGTGTGACATCGATTCGGCTGAATGACATCAGAACAACTACTGGCAACTCACTGCCATACTCCGCTGCTAATAAAATATGTAACATTTTGCACTGATCTATACTGTCTCTTTAGCTAAATGTTTGTGTGCTTTTACTTGTAATAGATAGGAAGGTTGTGCAACTGGCTGAGGAAATGTTTATGTTGTGTGTTTGATGAAATATCGCATCAGTTCAAACCCCAAAGGTTGTGATGGGGCACCATGACTTGTTCGCAACAAGCTAGCATAATTAAGAGGGAAAATCCCCTTTAATCTCTCACTTCAGTCGCCGAATTTCCTCAAAGCATTGAAGCTCAGCCGACTGTCCACAAATTCTTCTCCCACATACTATTCCCTAATTCTGGTTTCTCAGTTTCTGAGGACATTTCAATCTGTTTGCCTGAAAACTCCCAACATGCAACCTCAGTCGCACTATTTTGAGGGACAACACAATACGTTCAGTAAAAGTTTTGCATGTGACATCAATATATTTCTCTCTCTCCAATTCAACACAATTTCTCTCAACAATTTCCAGTTCATGACACCGTGAGACACCCGATAAGAATAATAAGAAAGAAAGAATATATAGAAGAAGAAGAAAGAAATAGAAAGAAGAAGAAGAAGAAGAAGAAATAAGAATAAACTTATGGTCATTCCTAGGCACAGCACGGCGATGCTTGCGACATTCTTCGGGGTGCAGGGGTCCAAGGTGATAAGAATGTCGATTGTTTGACTTGACGAAAAAAGTTGGGGTGTTCAAGAAGAACTTCACAGAGAAATTCGTTAGGCGAATTTTGGTTATGTTGTGCTATAGTCGAGTACATGTGCAGGTCTCTCTCTCGTAGTTTTGAGATTAATGGTTTTTGAGTGTGACACGGGTTCGTGTTAACCGTTTTTCGTAAATTATTATTACTCGCATGATTATTATTACGTTCTTCTGTGTTCTGCGAGGTTATTATTATGTTCGAACTAAATCACTCGCGATAGAGTTGTGGAAACCCATTTCATGAAATAAAATGGAAAAAAATATTTATGCACTAAATTTGAGTTACAGTATTAGATCGATTCCGACGGTCAAGTCACATCAGTAACTAAAAAAAAGTTTTGTTACTGATGATGACTTGACCGTCGAAATCGATCTACTGTACGGATCGGGCTGCAGACTCAACTTTAGTGGAAATAGACAATCGTTATATATTTTTTATCCGTTTTATTTTATTATTATTATGTTCTATTGCTTATTATTATTACACGCTGTGTTGTGATGAGTATTTGGGCTAAGAAATTCGCAGTGAAAAGGGGAGGAATATTCACGTATGCACTCTTCGCTATGTGTGCATGTGCATGTAAAAAGCCAATAATTGTATGTTTGTTGGAATGAATGGTCGGTTGAACGTGTAAGTGACCACAGCTAGCCCGGAGGAGCGTGGATTAGGATGTGGCGGTCTACTTGATGAAAGGTGAATTAAGTGTTTGGTTGAGTATAACTGATTTGGCCTGGGTGTAATGTGGTGTTTTCTTTTTTTCAATACTTAGAGCGTGTCAGCGAAAGGTATGAAATAGTGAAAGTTCGACACAAAACGTTGAATCAGTATCAGCCTTAAGACTTCAGAGTTCCAACACCTGCCCTAATGGGACTCCCTGGCCCTTAACGGCTATGTCATTGTTTCCCCCAAATACCTTTGTACCTGCAGAAATTCCACTTCACCAGTTATTGGCAACGGATTTCTTCGAAGTGGGGTTTTCCTTTCTTTATTCTCCCTCTCCTCAATTTCAGATTCCTCTCCACAACATACAGCTCCACCCAAATTTATTAACCTACGGACTCCCGTGAAAGTCACACGCCTCTTTGCACTATTCGCCGATACAGTTTGCTGTCTCCTTCCGATACAGTTTCCCGTGCCAGTTCACGCATATTACGAGTCGTCGCCATGTGCCACCCTTTCGTACACAAACTGCACTCACTTCATTGCACACAATACAGTCCTCCTCGCGCTCACTGAATTTCTTTAAACTTGATCATCAACTCACGCGCTCAACAGTGCATATAGTGCAACGAGGAGAGTAAATGTGAATACAATTTATAGAGGATGATTGTGAAACCTGGAGGAATGGACGAGAGAACACCGCAGAACATAATAATGTTGATAATAATTTACCTCTTGGAACTAATTCCATAATAAATAAATATATTTCTCTCCCACCCAAGGTTGACTTTGCAATGTAACGAAAGAGACAAACGATTTCCTCAATCTCTTAAGGTTATTTCGTAAACGAAGCAAGAAGGCAGGTGCCTAATTAGTAGTGGAAGTAATTAACTAGCGTGTTTTCATTCCAACGAGCGTGAAAGGCAATTTCAAGGTTGACAGTTACTAAGGTTCGTTGGAACAGTGAATTATCTTGATATGGAATCAAGTTTCGTTTTTCAGTAAACTGGCATCTAATTTTGTATTAGATTTGGAACGAGGGTCGCATTACTGCATCAAGTAATTGAACTGAGTCTGAGACGTTCTACACATAATTTACCGAACTGCGCGTTCTCAAAATCTAACTGCGGCGGTCATCAGATTTACAACCCCTTTCTCTCAAATCCCATCACCCACCGAACTCACTGAGGTCTGAAAAGAGATGCTGGGAACGCCAGAGGAGTGATTCATTACGTGGCGTTGGGTGAATTCGGTGAGGAAGGAAAACCTCCGTAGTGTCTCCAGCAAGGCGGAAGAAGGGAGAAGTCGAAACGTCGAGCCCTAAGAAGGCGAATCCGCTTCGCTTAGCATTGTCATTAATTAATTAGAGAATTAATTCGCAGCCTGAGGCTTCGTAGAGTTGAGAGAGCAAGAGTTCCATGGTTACGGCGGCGAGAGGAAGAGGAGAACCCTGCGACGCCTCTAATGTTCCACCTCCCCTTAGTGAATTCCTTTGTCAACTAATCTATAATTCCAATTGGTAGCTCCTGTTCTATGCTCCCAATGCGCCCATCGAACCCTCATATTTAGTCGGGCCCATGCAATGACTTCTAATCTAGTTTAACGTAATGAGGCTACTTCTAGGCCTGGGAGTTCCCTTGAGCGAAGTCATTTGAGGGTGCTCGCGTTATATGCACAACTCCGAACGCAAACCCCACGACCGATTGAGAAACTAGTGAACAATAAAAATACGATTCTAGATGAGGTGGCGTGTCGGGATAAAAATATTGGCCCACCTTGGCTAGAACGAAACGTCTACAGTTAAGTAACAATCAGTTGAGGTAAGACCTATCTGCTTCTCTATGGTCGCAAAGGACCTCAGTAAACCTTGGCTTTTGGTCCCAAAAAGGTCCACTCCCCCTCTTTATTTGTAAAGTATAAGCCCCAGCATTGAGTTGGTGATAGGTGATAGATGTTTCCAATGTTAACGCAAGAACTCTCAGTAAATATTATAATGAGTATCGCATGATAATAATAAGCACTTTAATCTATTTATTGCGTTATATATGTACATAATCGTAATCCACGTGTAATTATTCTTTAAGATGCACAATTTTCAATCAGATAAACTTCTTACAACTCCTCCACTCAAAATTTCTTCCACTCAAGCAAGGAGATTCTAAAACTGCAATGTCCGCCTGCTGTCTTCCACTTGGTATTGTTTCTAAGGTATTCTCGATGCTGAGTCGAATAGGAAAAGTCAAGTCTCACAGGTGTAGGACTGATACGTCTATATGGACAACAGTGAAATCACAGAGAATATAGTGAGGCAAATTATACTTCTTGGAAGACCTCGCGGGACAAATCGGCGAAAGATATCTTTTCCCCCCAGTTTGCGCAATTTCCCTCTCGCTGCTGTTACGAGGGGTTCAGAAATGTTTGGCGAGCCACTGACTCAAGCAAAGATTACAGGGACCCAGAGCTCTGATCCAATGCATGAATTTCGTTTTAATATGAATCTTCGTCTAAAACTACTAGACTACGATCACTGGAGGTGCGCTGCCTCCCATCACACTCTAACCACCTGTCAATTCGGCTCGTTGCATCGTGCCAATTGGCTAGTGATGCCTAGAGAAAGTAGTAGTATTTTTAGACGCTGAATCGAATGGGATGGGTTTTCGAAGTGCTCTAATAAAATGATTTGTAGTTGTTGCTTTCGATTGTTGATACAACCACATTATACTCGTATTATTTCTCGACGTATTGAATAGGATTGGTCCCAATCATGCTGTGCATGAGGATGATAAACCGTTGTGTACTGCCACGTTTTTGGTTTATTATTCATTCTGAATAATACCCTATGTTTTCAGTCACGAAACATTTTTTACAACCCCCCCTTAAAATTTGATACTTTACGTTTCAATACATGGGGATTCCAAATCTGCAATGTCCATCCGCCGTCCGCTGTCCGGCCGTTTTGTGCCTTTAACGCGATCTGAAAAATCCGTTCTTTCGTACAAAAATCCCATTTGGTATCTAGTTGTGCCCGCCATCTCGGCAATCCGATCGGACGAAGCCCATCGTTGTTATGGACAAAAAATGGCTTAAAAAAATTAACGAAACGCAGTATAATCGCAAATAAGCCGTGTTTCGTATCATTTTCAAGGTATTTTTACATCCCGGGTCGAATGGAATGAGTATCAGACGTGTACAACTGCGTATTGGGAAATTACAGTAATTATTAGAGTCAACTAATTGCAAGAGCTCGCGGGAACTACAGCGGAAGTCAACGTTTCGTCGTTAGTACTCTCTCCCTTCCTCCGAAAACCACCCGCCTGCTCGCCTCGCAATGCCCGCTCGACTTGCAACGTCGTGGCAATTGCCGTGGGTTTGCTTGAAGTCCCCGTCTCTGTTTGCCCGACAGGGCGGAAGAAGGTTAGGGCCACTTTCTCCGCACACCCCTACATCGGATCATAAATGCCTACAGACGTTTACAGGCGCCTGGCTCGGGGGAAATATTTAGTTTCCGTAGTTCCATTGTCGTCTGGTCATGTTTCGTATGGTTTACTAGTATTTTTCGATGCTGAATCGAATGGAATGGGTCTCGGAGCAGTATTACTACGCCAAGCTGTTCATGAGAATAATAACCATTGTGCATTGCCACGTTTTTCTCATTTCGTTTGGGCTTCAGTGAACGAGAAGAGAGGCCGTTTGCAAATATGGGAACAATCGGTCGGAAAAAGTTGAGTTACCATCATTGCAAACCCCTGCACACCACTACCTATGGACTCAGCTTGAATGAGAGAATGAATTAGTTGGTGTTACGTGGAAGTAAGTTTGGTTTTTGTAGAGGGTGGTAGGGTGTGATGTAGTGACCCCATGAATTTAAGCCTGCTTGTAGAGATACAGACCCAGAACCGTGTAGCTCATTACGTCAGATCAGCCTTCATTCCTTTCTGCACAGGCGGTTCTTCATTCTCGCCCTCTTCATCCTCTTGCAGCGTGCCGCAGCTCCCATACTGCCCAGCAATTTAGGAGGTTCAGGAGAGTTCTGCATGCTGTGTCCTCCGTGCGAGATACTCCCCCCGGATACGAAGCATCTTCTGGCACCGCCAAGGGAATTCAAAAATGTACACGGCTCTGGGGAACGCCTTTGGCAGACCTGAAATAAGATAGAAGTATAGCTCGAGATGATTTGAAGGGGCTTCTCCTTACGGTATAGCTCTATATTTGAAAAAAATGTGAACTAAGACTGTGACGGCTTCCGGTGTGTCAACATTGCCCAAGGTTTGGCGCCAATTTGCCTTGCGACAGAAGGTTCCCTCCAACTCACACACTTCAGAGCGTTTTTTTTAGTTGTTACCAGGAGACATACGTATTGATATTAGTAGCTGCGTTGAAAGTGAGTTAGATGGTATTCACAGATTCAACTGTCTGGAGTTCCCTCGTGTGCTTTCGGTACACCGTACAGTTTAGCTAGTGAATTGATCACTGCTGCACTAATCGCAGATATATACCCAAAGTGTATTCAATTTACGCCGCTTAAAGGGCAAACTGCCTTGGAGAAGTTTAAAGGCAACGGGTTTTCGAGTGACCACTCGCGCAGTTGAACGAGAAGCACCGTACTCGAGGTAAAATAGCCCACCGGCGTATAGCTCCTGTACGTTGCTTTGGGCCTCCCATTTTCTTTTATAACAAGGCACCAACCCGTTTCCCAGTGAATAGAACGTAGTAGAAAAGCGGCTTTTCCCTTCTACTACGGATCTACGCGCCCTTTACCGTGTTAATAGTTGGCATTAGCTACCGAACGTAGAGGCAAGATTACCGAAGCCCAAACCACTTTGCTGTTCCGTCTCTCTTCCCCTTGTCTTTATGCTTCGCTCTTTCGAATCCTTCCACGGGGAACGGTTTCGATTCTATTATGAGGACTACAAGGATTTCCTTTTACAATGCCCGAGGTAAGCGATCCAATGTACTTTCCCGAGCCTCCTCGAACATTTCTGAAGTAACGGACCCTGTCTGGTAATATAACGAATAGGGATTGCATAATCTTTATCATGCAACGAAAATGTAGATGTAAGCTCACCGCGATCGTAACCATCGACGACTACACCCTCATTCTGTTCTTTCTATGTTTTGTTTTTTCATACGTGGGCCATGCTAAGAGTTTATTTTAGTGAACACCACGCCGCATGAACTACATCGAAACCAGGGGAAAATTCTAATCCAAGGCCTTACTGTACAAAAATAACATTTCTGGATCTGCAACCCTTTTTGTTTGTCATTATTTTCATAAAAACGAGGGAACCCAGTACTACAGCAAACTAATTTTACATTCTATAGCTAACGAAACACACGACTAAACTGTACTAGCTACACTTGGCACAACTAGCACACTCTGAGCAACATTCAAAGCTATTCACTCTTTTCAAAATGCCGTTCGTCGCTTTTTTGAAATGTGTGAATTTTTAGAGTCTATCAGCGTTTGGTTCGTGGAAAATAGTATTGAGGACGACGAGAAAACATTAATCTGTAGCATGCGAAAGTGTGTGTGTCTGTAAAGACGATTGAAGGAAAATGGTATGACAAAATTGCCTGAAATTTCATATTAACCCATATATCAGCTTACAACACCCAAATAGGAATACAAGGGGCGCGGTGGCCAAGCCCGTTAGGGCGTGAGGCCTTCCAAGCCAGAGGGAGATAGAACCAGCGGACTCTGGTTCGATACCCGACCAGGCACACTCCTCTTCCAAACCCAGGGGGGTGGAGCTGCGGGTACTTGCGGCTCGTTGGAGAGTTAGGACATGGGCCCAACGAGGCCACGGCAAAATGCCGTTGGTCCTGCAGCTCTGGGGGAGTCCTATGGCCCGCAGCTGCCTTCCTGCTATTATGTGTGTGTGTAGGAATACGAGAAAAATTGGTTCTAAACTAACCGTAGTGATCACAGTGCTCAAAACGCAAAGTATACTTTCTCTCTAAATCAGCCAGACCGTTTTCATTTAAGTTTTTTAAGGACAGTTACAGCCAACATAACTTTACCGTGAATTCACATTTTTAGCAAGATGAATTAATAATTTATTTTACTATTTGTTTAGGCACTCATAGTAGGACAGGGCCTCCACAATTAAAGTTCCTGCTTCTGCCTATATTAGTAATCTATTTATTTTGTTCAAATATTTATTCTTTTTTTGTATAAAAATGTAAAAAGTAATATATGGTGAAGTTATGGCGAAGGTGGTGTGGTAAAGTACAAGTCAGCCGCGACCGGAGGTCCACCACAGCTGCCATTCCTCGATATTCGTCTGCCCACGCAACACGGTCTGAACATTTCTCTTTCTACCAGCTTGAAAATTTCTCTTGGCAAGTTGTTCCAATATCAACAATACTTTCCTTGCTGGAGGTCTCGAGCGAAAAAAATTCCGGAGAATAAAGCTTGGATTTTGTTAGAAGACTACAAGATCTACGCATCTTATCGCCAACGAAAGGTGGGCTCCATGTACAGCCGCGGACTTCCACAATTCTCCTTTCGGAAGGTTGGACGATTTGATAAATTTTCTTTAATTTTTATTCGCGATTTTAGTTTACCAGAAAGCGAATTTATTATTAATTTATTAAATTTTATGTAAATATAGTTAGGAGCAAAGCAGGTTTAGAGGCTTCTTTTACTGTCCTCTCAAAGGCGTATTGCCCCAAACAAACGAATAATCAAATATCTTACGTATAAATTCCATTGTTATGATACTAGTGGCGTTCTCAAAACAATCAGGTTGGTAGTCCCATGAATTATCCATGCGGCAAGCGACTAATAATTTTCGTGAGATAATTAGAAGCGACTCCGGAAATGTTCGAATCCAGACCTTTACCGTTTCGTAGTTCTTCCTCGATTATAAACCGAACAACTTAAAACGAAACTTGTCATTTAGTATAAAATTAGAACGTAGGGAAATTAGGAACTTGCGCCAGGTTTTGAACACTAACCATGACCGCTACTAACCAGGTTGATTCTAGAACCTGGGGGTTTCATTCACGAAAGAGGTACCACGATGATCTGTGCGATGAATATCAAATTTTGGTTGATTTGGTAAATCCGTTCCCTCTCAATCGAGTGCCGAAACACGAGGGCACGCACAGACATTCTTGTGATTACCGAACTGTTTAAAACCCCGGTTGTTTGGTTCTGATTTAAGTCTTGAATGGTTTTATTCGTGGACTGTATTTTCAGTATGATTTTAAAGGGGGTCGAAATCAGACGCAGTTTATTCCTAAATTGGCACATAGAAAGTAGGATTGACTCAGCAAACTAGCGTCTGCGCTGCCTCGTTCCCTGGGCCCAGGGGGTGAAGTCGTATTTCCGTAAGCAGCAATCGCCGCACGAATCCTGCCATCCACAATGACGTGTGTGGAGACTACTGATGCGAGTACCAAAAAAAACGACAATCTGGTTATGTCCTTTTTGTAAATGAGAGCAAAACGATCCTGGAACGCACTTCGACAGCAAGTACATCTGAAAAGAAAGAAAGAAAAATTCGCCAGAGCGCGCTAGTGGCAATCACTCTTCCAGTGCCATTTGAATCAATAAAATTGTCGTTGCCAATACAATATTTACAATTATACACCGGTGTTTGAGGGAAATTGAAAAAAATGAAGTGTTCAACGGTTACCTTACTTTCCTTTCTATTCAGGATCACGATCACTTGAAGTTATTGCGTGGGCTAATGGAGATTTTCTTAACAGTTAGGCAAAGGAGCATTATGATGCCTTTTTCACTCATCTAATTTTGTAGGTGATTTCAGGAGGTTAAAAAAGGATTACCAACGACGTGTTCCAGGATGCGATTGAAAAACCATTCTTCACATCTCTTCGTGGACTGGCTGTTTAACCCCCGTGGATGATTTCACTTTGTAGGGAGCTGGAAACCAGCTGTGAAATCAGCGAAGCTCCTCCTTGTCCCAAAACCATACACTGAAAGCGAGCTTCATAACCCTAACCCGAGTTCACTTTACGATGGGCCATTCTATCGACGCCATAGGTTAGAACGCCGGCAACTCATCCGGGAACGTGTTGAGTATTTCTGGCGACGTTGAAGGAATGATTATTTACTGCATTTATTTCAAGAACGCCAGAAGTGTACCTAGACATCTGCAAACCTGAGAATTTGCGACTTAGTCATCATCGAGGCTTTCTACCTCGGATCTGCGCATTGCTGGTTTGACGTGCATCCAGACGACGACATCACAGTATGAGTGGCGACCTTCAAAATGAAATTCGTCCTGTTTAAACGCTCGTCGATTAACCTCACTAGTTTTCCATAAAAAATTCAGCACGTTAGCCTCTCTTTTTCATTTTTGTAACATGGGAGCAGCGAAATGGAACTCACTTAAATCCAACTCGTCTCCATGATGGGGCCCTTTCCACTCACCTACTTTCCTGCTTTTAGAATCCTGTCAATTAAGGCCAAAGTATCACGGGGAAGTGCACTATGAATTCACCCTATTCCTCCATTCCCCAGTGATCCCCCAGTGGACGTTGTCTGGCACTACCCCAAAATACTGTAAGATTTGCTAATGAGCTCAAAATAATTATTCAACTGTAAAATTCGCTTGAAGTTCGGAATTGAAACGTATACCACGTGTTGTGTATTCAAAGATGACTAAACTAACTCAAACCTCGATTGAAATTCGTTTCGGTTTATCAAATTTAATAAGAGTAATTTATAGGGGTTAATAATTTAATAGGAATTAATTTAAAACATGAATCCGTGATATGCAAAATGACGGTTTGGAACGACAACGACATCTGCGGTCGAATCATTAAATTTTAGTCATTTCACAAGACCAGGTCTATGGGTTTTTTTTTTTTGCCTCAGCCGTCGAAGTTAAGACGCTGGTTTGATTAACACGGCGGGAATTTATTACCACCCTCACGCATTTAATTTCCGCAAAATAAAAAGGAGCTAAGTTTAGGCGAAAGAGCACTCTTTAGTAAGGAATTGTCTTCTCTCCCCTTATTTTTCCCTCACCATTCAAGGAAGACAGTTTCATTTTATTCCCTCCCCACGAAAACCCCCGGCGGAAAGAGCTCTTTCTGGTTTTAATTTGATCTTTATTTCGCAGGCAGTTGATTCACGGTTATGAGTTTTTCTTGGCCGTTACTGAAAGTCACGCCGATGAACAAAAAAAAAAATCCTAGAAAGCTGAACGTAATATTCGAGGTAGATACGAGAAACTAATACAACAGACCGTGGCCTCTCGAGCCGGTATTTTTTTTTTGTTTTACGCGTCGAGTTCCTCTGTTGAGAAAATAGGGGCATCGGCTATGGATAGTTGAAACTGGAAATAGTGAGGGTTCAGGTTGCGGAGGATCGGCCGATTGGGCCGCGTTTGTTTAGGCGAGCTTCTCAACGTGCCCATCCATGAAATTGCACCGAACGGAACGGTATCACTAACCTTCTTCCAGCTATTTTGTCGATATCCCCAATATTGGCAGGGCCCTTACCTCTGCAACTACCGGGGGGGAGGGCTGTTCTGTGTTGAATTATTGTCGGTATTTCCTGCAAAGTCAGTTCGCGTTTGTTGCTATGAAATCTGTTGAGTGAAAAAGTAGCTTTATAAAAAAAAACAAAAAAAAACAGAAACCGATCTCAGAAGTCAAGGAATTCACCCGAAGGGTAGCTTGTACCATATTTTACAGTTTTGACTTAGTTACGAAATAAGTGGGGATTTTTTTCTTTGGCGTTCATTCTATAAAATATAACATATACTTTTGCCACAGTAATATAGTGCTAAGCACTACCACTCCTGTTAAGAGATCGTCTGCTGGGAGTAGAGTTGGAGCCATAAAAAGAAATGAAATTCAATAGAAGTGCACACATAACTATAATACTCACCTAACCCTTGGAGAATAACAGTATTGTCTACAGGATAAAAACAAATCAAATCAAATTTAGATGAGCTCTCTCATGCTAATAGCGTGATTGATATAACAAAAAACGAAAACAATTCAAACAAGCAGCGCTACCCCAAAAAATGTACAAATGCTTCAACTTACTCTTAAAGCGCGTTAGTGTCGTTGGAAAACTTCTTAGTGGACAAAGGTTTAAATAAGTTTACCCCGAAGTATGTACAGAACCTTTGTGCGAGTGGTGTGTGTCGACCAGGCAGAATCAAAATGAGTTGATGCCCTTTTTTTGTTTTCCAAGATCGAAAAGTGGCCCAATAAGTATATTTTAGATATATAGTTTGTTGCAATAAATGAGGAAGTGGTAGAACCTTCATTTCAAAAAATACTTCCACAGAATGGTATACAATAGGCTTATTAAGAATGATCTTGATTGATAACATGTAATAATTGAGTTGTTAGCCTGTAAGCGATGTAACGATACTGTACGGATTTCAAAGAGAATTAGCATCAACCGTCGTAACTATGTATTAACTGCTGCTATATGCCGATCTAACAGCACACACTGGTCAATAACCACCCCCACAAGTTGGGGCAATCACAATCAAAACAGTTCATCAACACAGTGTCACAAGAGCGAACAACTCTTGTTACCAATTGCTGGGACAATTAGCCGGCTCACACCATACATCCGTCCGCACCATATTGAATTCCGAAGAAAATAATACTGCGTTGCTCAATTAGAAGAGGATGGAGCTAGCAGATTTGCGCTCAACGCAGCGATGGAGAATGAAGACATGGAGCAACGACCGCTTTTGCACCTCCCAAGCTGCTTGGCAGGGCAGGGCACAGGGTGATGGTGGGTAGAAAGAAGGGCTGCCAACGCAGATAGGCGTGAGAGCCAATGTGATGCATGGCAACAGTGCGGGATGTGAGACCCCCCTTTTTAGAAGGCAGTATTGGTGGTAGGGAGTGTTATCCACCCAATCCCCAATCTACATTCTGGCAGCCGAGTGTAAAGAAGAGGCAACCACGGTATGACTACGGGAAGGCAATTAATGACAGCATATTCGAGCACTTGGATCACGGCTTGTGCCACAGCGAGGTAGGTTTGTACCTCACCCAGTTTCTCAAGGGTGCACTTATGGTGTGCCTGCACTCCAGAGCATCGGCGGTTGATGCTTCTCATGCACAATCGGACAACCCACGCCAGAGGCATTCGTACTATCCATGTTAATTCTGAGGAAACTGGACGTTCGTTGCTCAATTTTCCAGACGAGGGTGGCGCTTGCTGAGCTGGGGCCAGTACCTCGGGATGTAAAATGAAGGCATGGTAAAAAAGCCTCTCCTGAACCTCCCAAACTGGAAATGGCAGCACGCTGCAGGATTCTCGTTAGTGTAAAAAGGACGATAAAGAAGAGCCTCAACTTCAGAGAGGCATGAGGGCCAATCTGATGCAATGCGCTAAACGATCCCGGGTCGGTACTCAACTCCCTGAAGCAAAGTCGTACAGCCACTACAGGCAGCCCTCACTTCTGCAAGATGAAGGAAGTTCATTCTTATGAGATGATTTTGTATTCAATTTCAACCTGCAAAAGTTAGCTTTTAAGTGGTCCTCATAAATAACATAAGTTATTCATTCGTAATATTAGCTAATAGCCGTTTATATTTTATTTATTGTTAACTAATTTCGTTAGTGATTAGAATACTAGGTGACGAAATCACCAGAATTCTCCTCTCTTTCGAAAAACGTGTGGGATCTCCCTCACCCTCCAAATTTTGTTATACCACGATCTCATTAAATGCTGGATTCACTAAAAGACCACTGCCATTACTACCACTGATGGTGAGGGGGTGAGGCGGTGCCGATTGAACTGAACATCGAGTTGTGGCGGCTTCAGAAGTTTACCACAGCGGAACCTCTCAAGCAGGAAATCTCCAAGACAACAATCCCCGTCCTGACCGTTTGCGAGCCCAACGAACTACTTAACTTTATTCACGCACCGCTGATTTCTGTGTGTTTGAGTGCGGTTAGGAAATCGAAGAAGGAAGAAAAAAAGGGAGAAGGAAAAGAAAAAAAAAATTCGTTTGAATAATGAGAACAAGGAAAAGAGAATCTCGAGTGGGGTTGAGTTCGTAGGCGTGTTCGAGGGAATCACAGCCAAGGGAGAGCTCGCGAAAGGCCCTTCTGGTTAATTGTTGTTCAACAATAGGTCTTTTACTTTACTCGCCTTTAAATCCTTCCGAACTTGTTGAGGTTGATTTAATCTGAATCTACAAATGACGAGGACCATAATACAACAAACCGAGCGGCAAACCTTCTTTTTTTTTACCCTTTCTGGTTTTGCTTTCTTCGCTTATTTTCCGCCGTCCTTTTCTCTTCTTTGCAGACGCGGGCGATTGAAAAGCGTTAAGAAATAAATGCGGAGAGGAGGATAGATTTCCTGGCGATACACTCGAAGCGTTCAATGCCGCGTTGGTGCCTACGATAACAGCTCGTACGAAAGGAGTTTCTGTGTTTTCATCACTCGAATTCTTCAAACAACTTTGTTTGGAACAGGATAGACGTGAATGAAACTCGGAGACGGGTATTTACTGAGCACAAACTTGTAATTGGTGAGCTGGTATATCACAAGATTTGAAGACTTGGATGTACAAAGAAGAGGTGAGTTACACGGGAGATGAGTTGAGTATGGAATCTCGAACAAATAGGGCTCTGAAGACGTGAAAACTGGTTGTACTGGGAAGGAGGGAGAAAGCCGAACTGGAAGTCGATGAGAGGTGAAAGACGTATCCGTTGGGAGAACTGGAGACGACTCACTTCGGCGACACTTCGTAGCAGAATGATTTTTTGGGAGAAGGTATCTGTTGTGGAAAGGAATCTGAGAAGAGAGGAGAGGGGAAGGATGAAAAAACCACCGTTGGAAATATCCGCCGATTTGGGATTTCCATGGGCGCAAAGACCTTTGGAGGAACAATGACCTTGCCACAGGTGCCCGTTGGGCGAGGAGAGGAAATTCCGAGGTCAAAAACCTAGAGGGATTCGGCGCTTGCGTCGAACAAACTTATCAAAAAAAGTTCAATTTTTCGGGGCCTAAACTCAATCAGCTTTATGTCCACTTCCCAACATAACAAGCGATCGCACAGTCAAAACTGTTGGCCTTAACAGGGACGACGGGTCTGTGAAGATGCTCACCTTGCGATACGCGTCTGTTAGTTCTTCAGTGGCAGCACGTTTACCCTTATCACTCTTTCTGGCCAAATCGTTAGGCTTTCGAACTTCCCTGGGACCACTACTATCCACTACTACGGTTCTTGGTTCTTTTTCCAGTCCCTTACTGTAAGCTCCCGGGCGGTTTTGTTCTCGTCAACTTTCTTTCACTTGATCCACGCTTTCGAGCTCTCATCAGGAAGTTTAGTCTTGTCTTTTCACATTGGCTTCTCGCAAGCTACCCCCAACGCAATCCATCATTGCCTGCATTCATCGACTTTTGTGTCTTTCTTCACCACGCGTGTAATTATTTCTCTTATTCTTCGCTCGAATTACAAACAGTGACCTCAAGGAGGATTAGTTGATTTTTTTTCGGCCGTTTTCTCTCAATCGCGTTCACACGTGTGTTTTTCGGGCTCAGTTAGGTCTGAAAAGATCGTAATTACATAATTTACCTTTCTACTTCCTAGAGCCAAGGAAAGTAAAAAGAGCTCGCCGATGGCAGACAGCGTTGGCATAATACAACAGCTGTTAAATACCTGCAGCTCGTCGAGTTAGTTGAGTTCAACCCATCCGTTTCGCCAGTTAACGCTTCAATTGGCTCACCGTTCCGTGGATAATTATAATTCCACCCCACGCCCACAAGCTCAACTGGGGAATTTTTCTTCTATTTTCACTGCGAACGATGAGCAACAATTATTCCGCGTGGGCTGAAAAAAAAACTGAAATTCTTTTACTGGTTAACGCCGTGTCAGCTCGGAAAAGAGGATGTAGAAAGTTCAACGTTTACTTTATGTATAAAAGTTGTTGAAGGGATGAAAAGTGTAAGTAATCTGTCAGATCATCCCGGTTCTCATTATACCGTAGTTGAAGCAAGGGAAGCTCCTCTCTCCGCCCTTTCCATTGGCTTTTCCTCTAGAGACCTTTCCAAAAACAGGCTCTTCCTCTAAATACTTTGAAACAATTAAATATCACAACGAATTTATGAGCACCTCACCCCCCCCTCTACCGGTACCACTCTGTTGAAGGTGTCAGAGGCTCCTTTTTCCCACCTGTTAAAAACTGTTGCTAATTAAATGAAATAGCAGCCCCCAACCCGTCCCCCACCCATTCGTCTGTCTTTTCTAATTCACGGAGTTCCATTTTTCGTCGTTTTTTTCCTCCGTGCTTGAATATCGGTCATTTGAATTTAAAAAGTTTTTCTTCTGGTTCGCGCTGAGGGCATGTTTTCAGAAGGATGAGACGCAACACACGACTTTCCGCTACCCCCGTAAATTCGACGACCTGTTGACAATTTTTAAGAAAAATGGAGATATTTATGCAGAAAACTTACGGTTACAGGTGAATAGAGTCAAACGTTATCATCATTGAGAATTCACACGATTTTTATCCAATAGCTCGGGTGTTCAGACAACTTTCCTCAGCCCCACGGCTTCGATTCTTACCCCTCTAATCAAATGTGTTTTTGATTCAGTTTATATGCACTTTAAACACAAAGTACTTGTTAGAAACCTATGGCACTTGTGGTGCTGGAATTTATTGAGTCTTCTACTCTTGTAAGGACCACTATTGAGTAATCAGTGCACAGGCGATTCACGATACTTCTATTTCGAATTTAGTCAGACGAAGGGTCTTAGAGCAACCTATTTTAACCACGTTTTAGTCCTCACAATTATTGATTTATCGCCATAAAAAACGGGAAACGGAGATTTACGAAGCGTTACATGATTATTATGATCTAAATAACGAAGAACTTTGAGTTACAGAACACCTTCATTTGGTTCTTGGTGAGCTTTTTTGTAAAAATGCGTTGAACGAAGATGTGTACATCGTGTATCGTGGAATCCACTGGTTTTAAGGACACACACACTTTCCGAGGTGGTGATTTTGACTCAAGGGGCTCAAAAGCATAAAAATTTGAGTATAACTGTTCGGCTCAGCTCTGGTTACCCTTGTACCACCCCCTGTGCTTCCCTTTTAGCAACCCTCCTTGAGCTTACCTTCCAATTGCGCTGTTTGTCCAGTACCCTAGCCCTCATCACTCAAATCTTATGCTCACTTTTTCACCCCCTCCCCCCCTTGGTCACTAAAATCAAGCGCTCTGTTGTTGTACTCCACCCACTCAACTCAACTCTTTACCCCATTATTTGCCCCTCGTTGGGCTACTGAGACCCTTGTCTTGATGAACCGGGGGCTAGTTCTAATATGCCGCTATAGAAGGTGTTAATAAACATTTTTAAAAAAAGATACGGCTTGTATATTGGAAAAACAAAATATAATCGAACAGAAAAGAAACAAAATAAACACTTTAATCATCTGATAAAACATATAAATTAATGAAATAAAACAGCGCTTTGGAAACAGTTGTTTGGTTAAATTCACTTCTTTCACCCACGGATAACTCACAGCAGGTAAAGTTTTTCTAAGCTTGCGGATGAGGTTGGTCTTGAAGAAAGTGAGAATAAACGATGTCGAAGACTGAAGCTGGTAGTAGGCGTAGTTGGCGATGGTAAAAGAATAGGATAAAATGATATGATGATGATACAAAAAAAGGAAGGTTTTCGTCGGTGGCGGGCGAGTCTGCAGAATCGATGACACTACGAACTACATCCCGTCGACAAATCGTTCAATAATAATAATAAAAGAAAAAACGGATAAACAAAACATTTGGTTGTATTTGTGAAATTAAAAAGAAAATGCTTCCTTCTTTCCGAAGTTGCCACCTTATGTGTGGTCCCGTCTGAAATGTGAACAGGCACACCAGCCCCCAAGTGTAATGACCTGCCCTAGTGGCATCCTCCAGTGCTCTAGCCTTTGCCCTCCGTCCTTGCACACGCTAGCCATCCGGGTCAGCCCAGGTACGCCCTAGCCCTCCTGCTTAGCCCTTCCATGTGTGCTATCCCCTCTGATTAGTTGAACTATAAACTGCCAAAAGAACAATCGAATTTCCAGAGTTATTCCGTCGCAGAATGTTCGGCTCAGCTCTGGTCGAAACAGGAAAGCCCCTGGGTACGGGTTTATTCCTGAGCTGATGGGAGTTCAATAAGCCTCTTCTGCTAACAAAAGGTTTGAAGGATTTTCTTCGAAGTTGACGACGGGTTTTACCATCGGAATTTCCAAAAGTTCACCTCTCCTTAGGCATTTGTACACGCACCCCCCCCCCCCGCACAACTCTAAACCAAGACGTTTCACAATTAGTGCCCATGATATTCAGTAGCTCTCTGCTCTCGTCCTAGTTTACATATCTAGAGGCTCATCGTGTGGCCTGAACTAGTCCTGTATGCTGTTCAATAAGAAATGTATCGTGCTAATCTAGTGACCGTTTAATTTTAGTAGTATATCAATGCCGTCTTCTCAATCGCCTCGCTGATCAATCAATTCAAGTCTTCGTTATTCTCTCTTTCTCTTGCACCTAGTATTTACCCTTCTCATTAGCCCATAAACCCCATAATTCAAGTGGAGGTCGCACTGGTCAGCCATTCATTTTAATGCAAAATGGTGAACGTACCGGCCAAATGTTGTTCTACTAGCGGTGGTTTGAACAGAAAAATCCGCCTTCCGCGGTACTTATTCGAACAGAATAAAACGACAAACAAGTCGCGTCTCAGATCGTCGCAGCATTAGAAGCCGGAGGGGCGGCAAATATCCGTCAAAGGTGAAGCTAACGAAGGGTTTGGTCGACTTAGCAAACGGAACGAGAAATTAAACCAATTATACGTCGGGTTGGAAGTTTATGAATGAGAATCAAATAGATTCAGGAGGGTTGAATGGTGGAATGGAGTCAGAAAAGGCCGGAGGCGGATGGAGCTGTGCCCACCTCCGCTTGACCTCTCATATTTCACAATTTCGCTAATGGTTTGGCAGGTTATCCCGTCCCCATTTTGTCTTATGCGCCAACCGTTTTCTTCGAAGTTGTAAAAGAGAACAAATGTCGAAAAGGCCCCACGCGAGGCCGCTAATGGCTTTTGCATTTGGGTGTTTCCCAATCTGTCAAATTATTGATCTTTTTCTGTCAAAAATAACGAGCTGAGTGATGAAAAACTGAGGCCTCGATGATAAGACCTTTGAACATTTTTCTCAATTCGGAAATCGTTGTCAATCGGAGGCTAGATTTCAATACCTACTACTCCACACCAAATTTTGTTGAATGTCTCTGGTATAATTCTCAAAACAATAAATGTATAAAAATAAATAAATAACTCCTAAGGTTCGATATACACGAATTCGACCCAAAAAACGGATGTTTTTCTCAACAAGTTTGGAACGAAATAAAGTAGAATTATTCGGCTGAAAGCTCAAAGATAAAAGAAGATTTTCTGACCGTGAAGACGATGCGCAGCAGCAGGTGTTGAGGTAGTAACTTCAGACGAGGGAAAACGGCAAGTTGTGATGTCCCAGAAGTGGCGAAAAATGACAGAAAACCGCTGTGTGGCGTCCGTACCCTTCAGTCGTGCTGTACAGTGTTGTACGCTTCAATGCACGAACAATAATGAAGATCAAAGTAAAGGCAAAACGGTTAGTTGAGATCCTTTCCTAGGCTCTGTGAAGTAGGAAGGAAAGTTATTTAATCGGTTTCAGGAACAGTGTTCTTTTCAGATCATTACTGCTTAATTGCTTATTGAGTCCAAACAACACTGTGAGGGAAAATAGTTTTTTTTGTCAATTAGTTTTATTTGGGCTTGAACCCACAACGATTACGTTCTGCATATTTACAAGTATCTTGGTACATAAATAACGCAAACATCATGGTTATAAAATGACGCAACAATCAAAGTAAAGTGAAATCCACACTATTCAAAAAGGTATGACGAAATCAAAATATTAAAAGGTATTGGACAACCACACCCGCTGCAGGCGACGTTCTGGACACTCCAGAACTGGACAATCGAAGAGCAATAGCATCCAGTCCTGGCTGAAGGCAGATACTGAGCTAGGACAATCAGGAGACCCGTCAGTGCAAAACCTACTGAGGTAAAGCCCGCGTCTATGCCCACGGAGTATCGTGGCACACCTCCAAGGGGTTGGCAAACTCCACTCAACCGGTCTTTAATTAGCGGGGAAAACGCCCTCGTGTACCTTCCGTCCACTGTTGACCACCAAACACTCTCCCGCACACCAACGCCCCTCGCCCAAACCATCTTTTTCAACCTAGACCGTGGCTTGAGCGTTAACTGGACTGAAAGAGACGAATCTACTGCAGCTTCTACTTCAGAAATGCCAGAACTCCAACCCCCATCGTTTTACGTACTACTATCACTCACAGTTTTGACCTGATTATTCCAAAACGGGGAAAATCAAAAAAGCACGTAGACGGTTTCTTAAAACATTTGTGAACTAATTGCTCAATAATGGTCCTGGCACAAGTAGGAGTAGCACGATAAATAATAGAACCATAAGCGCCTCCCGCTATCGTGTAGAACGTTCTTATAAACAGAGTTAAAAACATATTTATTAGTCGCTAGAGCCATGAGAATCGACGAATGCACGAGAGGCCAAGGAAAGTTGTGCATTTCTCGCATGGTATTAGAAATGTAATACACTTACA